>VCAZ01000008.1:3583762-4845428 GCA_005784505.1 Bagarius yarrelli | reverse complement strand
CACTATTTGTAAACAGAGACTTATGTGTTGGGAAGCAAATCCTTGACAAACGAACGAATCGTCCTGGCTTTTTTGTTCTAACAGTAAAGCCGATTCTATGATTTCCTCAAACGTCTTAGATGTGAATATTGACAACTTTCTGTTCCACTAGGGTTTGTTTGCAAATTGATCACACGTACAATCGCACCCATAAAACAAACCCAGGCTTGAAAATAATTCTAACTATCATCAGGCGTTTCACTACGCCAAAGCAAAAGTATAAGCCAAGTACGGAAGTGTGCTTTGTATAAAATCTGCAAAATGAAATAAAAGCATTAAGTTAGAATAACTCAAACTAACTACATTAAAGTTTTTAGGTTACAGTTAAGGCACATAAAAGCAACCGTAAGAGAAATTAATTTCAGTCAAGGTTCTGTAACTGGTATAGTTTAAAAGGCAAATCTGTCTGTAATTTACTCAGACCTCAGAAACTCAACTTTGGAACTTTTGATAAGCTTTCATCTGAAGCACGTGTAAAGTCTGGCTAATTTAAAAGCATTACATCAAGGACGAGTAATGTCTTCGACCAGGAAGTAATGCTGTACAGTATAAACCCGCATTGTGCCGGGATATGCTCTTTTGTCCGCATGTGTGTATATGATTGAAATATAAGAGGAAACTATGTCTATAAGAAAAACTCAAATGGCGAGCTGGCAGCAATACAAACAGTGTGCTTTTCCATGTCCACGATTTATAACCCCCTTGAATACACACACGGTGTGTTGTCTGTTTGGGTGTAGATCATGCTTAGTCAGATCTCATGGGGGCTGTATATTTCCATATATATATATATATATATATATATATATATATATATATATATATATATATATATATATATATATATATGCACCTTATCTTACCCCTCGACAACTCGCCGCAAAGGCCTTGCTCAGTCTGTGGAAGCCCACTTTGCGGATTCTTTAACCCCTATCTCGCAAGTGTTGGGGTCCTGGTGCACCACCATCCAGAGTTATAGAAACTGGTGGTAACAGCCCCTAGCAGAAGGTTGTTGAAACCATACTCCATTCCAGAGCTCCCACCACAAGGAAACTCTTTGACCTAAAATGGGACCCTTAATAGCCTTGTGGGTATCTCTGGTGGACATGGTGGGTTCTCTCTGCATACATTTGTCTGGGTGTACAATCTGGACCTGGTGACACCCCCATGATCCAGGGTCCTGGCATCACATTGGGTCCCACACACACGTGACAGTGACTTGGTGCTATGGCGGCGTGGGTACGAAATTTTAGGTTATGTATGTTACCATGGTTTCCGGTCACTTGCCATACCTCCAGTGTCCCTGCCCATGCTGGTGGCCAGCTTATTGCTGAAAAGGTAAAACACAAACACCAGGTATTCATTTAATATTTTACAATACACACTAATAAAAACACACATACAGATAGAAGGACAAACACAGAAACACAGACACACACAGATTTGGACAGTCAGACATGCACACACAGCCCACCACTCACAGACAGACCGACAAACACATACACACATACACAAGCCCCTAGAACCAAAATTAGAACAACCTGTTAAACAATTTTATTAAAAAAAGGTTTTAGGCACAGCCTGTTGAAAGATCAAGACAGGGGCAGAGAGAGATTTTAAAAAAATAATAATAAATAAATGAATTATTGCATAAAGTAATTTAATAAATAATATAAAAGAAACTAAAAAAAGAAAGACTAATTGGCACACACAACCATAACTTCTTAAAAGAAACTGCACAACATTAGCAAATTAGCACAAACGATACTAAATAAGAGACATGGTGAAAAAATGCAAATAAATTAATTCATAAATTAATTAATTAATTAATTAGTTAAATGGTATCTCTGGGTAATAAAATCTCAAAAATAATTACAAACAGACTTTAAGAAAAATATATATTATTAGCATTTTACCGCTTATCATTTAAAAAAATTATGCCACCCAATATTCTGCTGTGAATACAACCATTTTTTTCTACTAATGTTAACAAGATGGAGTCTGGCAGATGCATGGACTGGCCAGATGGTAGCATAATCTCTGAAACCCATCCTCCTTTTTACATTAAAGCTTATGTAAAACAAATAACAGCTACAGTCATTGGGTTTTATTTATCTTAGCATATTTTTTTTATTTATTATTTCATTTGAAACACAGCAAGGGCTCTTAGATTACAAAGCCAAGAGCACTGAACAAACACACACCTGGTGCACTTTGTGCTAAGTGAGCTAAGAGTTAAGCATCATATGATTATAGCCACTTTATTCGATATGCAGTTCCATCCTTGCAAATCTTTAATCATTTAATCTGGTGTTACTTCTCACTGTACACTTTAGAAAGTATGTGGTAGAAGTGTTCTCCTTAACTACACCACGATGCCAAGTCAGAGCTCTGGAGAGAGTGTCTCTGCAGTACCGCCTCGCTTATTCTGGGCCCCTGCGCTGGTGTCGGCATTGCTCTGCTGTTCAAACCTGTGAATATTTCATTAGGTTTCAGGGACTGGGAGCCGATGTATATCATTTCTCTCTATGATATTTATAAATAATATATACAATTGTCTTACTGAGATGGATTCAGAGAGGTCAAAAAATAATGCTGAGGACAAAATGAGACGCTGTGGACTAATAAAACAGAAAACTCATTAAGAATGGAATTGACCTTGCTCAAATTTTAAATGTGTGATACACTGTTGTTTTTTTGAACGCATTAATTATAGAATTGATTTATTCAGGAAGAGAATTTTTGATTACATTCTAGAGCTAAACTTTTGCCTGTGCTTGCACAAAAAAGTTAAGCAATTTTTTTTTAATGAGAAAAGTATTCAGAACTCTGTCTATCAACCCGTTTAGCTATTATTTTTGTACCACTTATCCTGAACAGGCTCACAGATACCTCTTTCCCACCAGGGCCGGTGCCTGAACTGGAACCTGGCTGTCACCGCAGACAGCATTTTGAGAGGCGCCATTTTTAAAAAGCCAAAGAAAGTACGAAAGTATTATTAGTATTAGCATGGCTTAGTTGTTAAAACTGTTGTCTCAGAGCAAGAAGGTCTTGGGTTCGATTCCTGGACAGGGGCCTTTCTGTGTGGAGTTTGCATGTTCTCCCCGTGCTTGTGTGGGTTTACTCTGGGTACTCCAGTTTCTATCTATAGTCCAAAAACATGTATGTTCGGTTGATTGCCCATAGGAGTGTGTGTGTGTGTGTGTAATTCCGTGATGGACTGGCGACCTGTCCAGGGTGTACCCCTCCTGCCTTTAGCCCTTGGATAGGCTGGGATAGACTCCAGCAGATCCCTGTGACCATAAATAAGTGAATAAGCGGGTATAAAAAAATGAATGAACTAAGATAGATGACATGTATGTATGTATTTTCCACATTCATTCATTCATCCAAGTTTTCTTTACAGCGCTACAGTAGATGCAATGCTAACTTGTATCTACACTAATGCATGCTCATAAGATTATAGATAGGACTGGATTTACTAACAGATCATCACCTAGCAAGGAAATTTAATTCTAATCTTTAGTCTAGTCAACATAGAATTAAAACACATTGCAAGTCCAGTCCTACCGCCATCGTTCTAAGTTGGAAGTGGTAAACTTATATTTGACGCCTCTTCCTCCTGATTTTCCTTTCAGCTGAACTTTAGTATTCTGTAACCTCATTTTTGAATAAAAAACACATTTATTGTCATTGTGCAAGGTACATGTGTACAGAGCCAATAAAATGCATTTTTTGCATATCCCATCTTAGTAAGTTGGGGTCAGAGCACAGGGTCAGCTATGATACAGCATCCCTGGAGCAGGAGGGGTTAAGGGTCTTGCTCAAGGACCCAATGGTGGTTGACTTGCCGGAGGTGGGGCTTGAACCCAGGTGTTTCTGGTCTTCAGATTAACAACTCAGCACCTTAACCATTTGAGCCACCCTGCCCCCTATACCAATACCATTCAAATACTGCATTTAATAATAATATATTATAATAATAATATATAAAATATTTTTATCTTAGATACATGTATAAATCCTATATGCCCAAAAGTTAGTGAACACTCTACCAGCACACCCACATAAGTATATCTTTCTTTACGACGAGGAGCCTAAACATTGGTCCAGCATGACAAAGCCTCTGTGCACAAAGCCCCTGAACTTTAATTTATTAAGACATGGTAGGTTGTGCACAGACCCCCGACCCTAACAATATTAGAGCCTTATTTCACAACTACTATTGTAGCTACATAAGGGAATCGCCACAGCCATAGTAATTCTAGTGGAAACTATTTTTAAAATGCATATGGATGTGATAGGGACCCTCACAAGCCTTCAATTTTCATTATAAAGTCAAATGCATTAAATAATTTCTATATACATTTATTGTGTTTGTTTTACAGGATGTATCACATGTATATATAAAGCTGTATTATAAGCATACATAAAGCGAACAAATTATGGATTGAGACTAATGTCAGTGTATCCCATTTAGCTAAAATGTCTCTTTTTGCATTTTTTTTTTAGTACACACAGTGCTGTAACTCCAGTACTATTTACTGGATTGGCAGTGTGAAAATTATTGTTGCAAAACTTCTCAGCTTTAATGAATAGCTGTGCTCAAGCAAATGCGAAAGAGCACCTCGGCATCCTGTTAGATCTCCGCACAAATGACATGTGAAAGCCCCAAATTATATTCCTTTTTTTTTTTTTTTTTAACAACACAATCGTTATGCCAAAATTATGGGCTTATGGGCAAAATTATAAGTGCGGAAACATCAGTACATCCTGAGCTCTTAGAGCGTTTTTAATTTATTGATGTTATTGTTCTTCTCTCTGCTGAAGTCACCCCTTGCATTTGCATTAGGCAAAGCCAGGTCTACTTTGGCAAATAGCAAAGCTCAGATAGAAGAGAACAGATAGTGCTCATACTAAGGGCACCGTTTTCCAGCATTGTGGGAAAAAAACACCTGGAGAGATTTGATATGTTGTGATGGATATGTTGTCTGTAAAGTTGATACAATGCACCTTCTTTTACCAAAATGCTGTTAAATAAAAATTCCTTACACTCATCAATATTTCGTTTTGTTTGTACGAAAACGCAAAACGAATATCAATATTTTTATTTCAGCCACACGACATGTTAAATGAACCTATTAACATAGTTACTTAACCACGGTCGAAGCCATTTTGTTATTTATTCAGTTTTAGTTTGTAATGGCTGCCACGTCTCTACTTGCTGGGGTTTCTGATGATTGCTTAGGTAAGGCCTCATGGCATCAGCTGAAAGTATGTTATCTGGATGCTACATTCAGTGCAATTGACAAGGATGCAATCAAAGACATGCTCAAGATGATTGCGTCTGCTTTTTATAAATATCCCCTTTTTTCTAAAAGGGGCAAAAGGGTAGAATTAACATTAAAGTAAGACAAGCTGGACAAACCAGGTTCAGAACTGTTTATACACGACATAAGTCCCAAACATTCATTTATTTATCTTCTATACCTGCTTATTCCCTAATTCTGGGTCACAGGAATCTGCTGGAGTTTATCCCAGACGTCTCTGAAAGGGCGAAAGGCAGGACAGGGACACCCTGGACAGGTCGCCAGTCCATCACAAGGACACACTTACAGTCACTCCTATTGGCACCAAAATTTAGAATCACCAATAAACCCAACATACATGTTTCTGGACTGTGAGAGGAAACCAGAGAATCCGGAGAGAAAACCCACGCAAGCATGGGACCTATTGTTTTTTTCTAAAATTTCTTTTAACTCACCTGTTTCTTAAAACATTAGAGCTAGTGATGCATTGATTGTTGTTTATAGCTGCTATAACAATACACTATATGACCATCACTACGCAATATTTTACATTTTATTTCCTTTTTGCTGTTATAATAAACTCCACTCACAGCTCAGAGGCTTTGCGCACAGGGGCATTGCCATGCTGGAAGTGTTTGGACCTTTTAGGTTCCAGTTAAAGGATTGTAATGTTGTATACAAATTTTTTGCACCTCCAAATTTGAGGTCACAGATTGGAGCAGTGCATGTAAAGTCTTTATGTAAAAACTTTTTGCTTTTTTAGTGTACAGGTATAAGCAGTCATAATGCCCAAATGTGCACACAAGTCTGGCAAGGCAAGGGAAATTTACTTATATAACACATTTCATACACAGTGGTAATTTAAAGTGCTTTACATAAGAAAAACTTAGAAATTAAAATAAAAATCAAAGATTTAAAATGAATAAAGACTGTTAAAAATATAAAATGAGTTATAGCCAGTTTGGACCTAGCACAGTGCTCATTCAATGAATGCAGAACTAAACAGATGGGTTTAAAGATGGCTACTGATTTAGCACATCTGATCTCTCCTGGTAGATGGTTTCAACTGTGGGATGCGTAATAGCTAAATGCAAATTCTCCTTGTTTAGACTGAACCCATGGTATGTTTAATTGACCTGAGTGATCTAATGAGGTTTATATTTGTTGAGCATATCTGAGATGTATTTAGGTCCTATAGGCCATTGAATGACTTATAAACGAGTAACAATGTGTAATGAGTTGGACATCACTTTAGAGCAGATCGGAAACATTCCTACAGCCGAATCTGGAATAAGGTGTTTAAAAAGCTATATATGGATGTAATGGTGTTTCGGCTATATAGTACATGGATAGCCTGTTCAAACACACGTACACACAAGGTTAACCTTGCATCAGTAGGTTTAGCACTTCAAAATCATATTTGACATTTTTTTCCCGCTTTTCTATTTGTAATTTGCAATGCCACACTGCAATTATGCTTATTATTTGTCTGGAATAAATGGAGCTATGCTTTCACTTTAGCCGCCAGTTGATATTTGTTATCATCCAGTTATTATCCAGGCATCTGAATCTAAAAAGACGAGTCGGTGCTTTTCACTGTCAATCTGGACTAAAATCTTTCGTCTTTAGAGATGTCGAAATTGTTGTTGAGATTAGGAGCCTAAATGAAAACATTTTAAAATTTAAAATTGCACATCCTCATGCTTTTATTCTGCTAAGCGGACATTAATGTGTTTTTTTCTTTCTTTTTAAGCTAAAGAAAATTCTACCCTAAACATACTTGTGTTACATTTTATTGAAATCAATAACCTAAATAAAAACGAAGGAAAGGAAGGAAGAAGTTAGTTATAAATAATTTTTTGTCTCATTAATTTGGGTCTTTGGAGGAAATGTCTTTCCTCTAATTTAGCTCTGCCAACAAGACAGTTATCTTATTATTATTTTTTAAAATGAATGATCTAAAAGTGATTCCACTATTCTAAGTTTCACTATTCTAAGTATTCTTAACTAGGTTTTTTTTAATTTATTTTTTTTAGGAAAATTGTGGCGGTTTGTTTGTGGTTTCATATTGTACAATAAGAAATTCCTCTAAATCATGTAATGATATGTTCAATTTTATAAATCAACATGATATTATATATTATAATACAATTCCATTTGATCTGCACATTCATTACATTTTTAGTTCCACCAAAGATGATGTATAACTGATGTATAACAATCTGCTGACGAGGCAAGTAGTTGTGAACCCATGTGCAGCTTTATTTAACACAATGTTAAATAAATTTAAAACAAAAAAACTAGACTAGAACTTGACATAACGCTTAACTTGACAACAGACATAGATTCAGCTGACAGAGGTTACCGAGAACAATACAAAACCAAGGACAAGAAGACAAGATAACTATATATATATATATAGAGAGAGAGAGAGAGAGAGAGAGAGAGCGAGAGAGAGAGAGAGGGAGCATCATATATTTATATATGACCCCAAACCCCTGCCCCGGTCTAAATATCCCTACCTCTGTTGAATTATTTTTATCCCCAATGGGGGCAATAAATATATCTAAGTGAAATGCTTCAAACAATAATAAAACCAGAAACGAACTTTTACTATCAGTGATCCCGCTCTAGGTCCTGCCCGTGTGACAATAGAGATGACACCGTGTCTAGGACAATACATGAGTGAAAGAGGGGCGACACCCCGCAGCACAGAAAAGCCAAAAATCTAATTATCAACGCAGACTGTTTTCTTCTGACAGATAGTCATAACTTATTTATTTTTTACATTCACATCACCTTGTGGTATACAGTTAATATCGTTCTATTTGACTTGCTTAAAAAAATATATATATTTTATTGCGTTCGCAATGTTGAAAAAAAACTTCTCATAAAAGTTCAAAATTACTGCAGAATATCTACAAGATCTATATCGTTTTATATATAAAGATATACAGGTCCACTGTACTTTGTTATTTGTTTATGAATAAAAACATCATCCCACAAATCGCAATATATATTTATATAGTAGACAAATAGGAGGGCTCACATGACATAAACAAACCAATGAGAACACGACCCACGGTCAAGAAAAATGACAGGACAGGAACATATAGGGGACTTTTGTAGATTTGTAGTGATGTGGATGTTCAACTACATCATAACTCTGATATTAATTCAGGTTGTTTCCTATTAATGATCATTTTAACTACTCAGTCAGCTTTTCCGCCATTCTTGGTGAGGTGGAAGATCGTAGAGGATTTTTATTGCTCTTCGCAACAGTTAATCTATGTTTTGTCTTTCATTCTCATGAACCGACATCAACACCAGCTGCAGACGCCTTTGCACGTTTCAGCAATGCTTTAGGATCATTATACACAGAGGTGAATTAGCAAGCTAGTAAATAGACTTCTTCATTGTGGTGCTGCGTATTGGTCCATTGTGCATTGTGTAAAAATTCACAGGGGTGCATTTCAAGTCACAACAGACTAAAAAGAGGAATTACACGAGGAGTTGGCTCAATGGCTTAATGGACACGACTATTAATTATCTGGACAAGTGTATTCTCTCTCGCTCTCTCTGTCTCTCTTTCTTTCTCTCTCTCACCATAGTGACCTAGTCCTGGAATTAAAATCTGTCATACAAAAGGTTGGCAAATGATAGAAATTTTTTTAAATGCATTACAAAAAAATGGTTTTATGACAAGTGCTAAAAATTATTACTAGCTATGGGGATGCGGAAATATAGTATATTATTTTTATTCTTATATGTATTTTTTTATTATGGGTATATTTGCATGCAGTGCCTTGCACTTTAATTATCAGGATAAAATGTGGCCTACAAACATGGACTCTACTATCTAGATCTAATTGTTCACCCTTCCTACTGATCATTTGGACCTTTTCCCCAATCACACCAGTTACAAAGCACACACTTAATGACACTGTGTCCTGACTATACCGGGATTCGATTCTGTTTACGCTGGGCTGTTTATGCCAATACCTGTGTTTTGCCAGCCATTGGTAACCGTTTAGTGATCTTCTGACCTTTGTTTATCCTCTGATAGTCTTAGCTTCATAGGCCACACCCACAAAATGTTAGCTTACATGTTGTCTGATTCTTAACAAAGCCATCATAGTGCTTTAATGCATTTTTATTAAGATTACAGTTGTGCCAGTAAGCTTTTTTTAAGATTAACTAGATGATGTATATATATGTATACATGTAAAGTTCACAGTATTAAACTGCATGATTTAGATGAACAATGTTTGTTTTCATGATTGTCTGTTTTGAAGGGACATTTACTTAATATTTCTACGCCCTATAAATATGACATTAAACAATATAAGAACGGTGATTGGTTACTTCACGTTATTCAAAAGCTCCATGCTTCCTTTTTTTACAAGGATATTAATATATCCATCACATATCTACAAGAATATTTAATGTTCTGTCTATACAATAACCCTAATATTCTTTATGCTATACAAAAATTGACCACCCAAAGTTAGGCATGGTTCATATTTTGAGCTAAATTGAAAAGGTTTTTTTATTTATTTTTTTTAAATGCAGTGCATTTGCTGAAAATTGTCTTCCTTTTTTCCCTTTTGACTGCCAGGTAGTGTGGCAAAGCTTCTTATTTCATTCTGAATAATTTATCAGACTGTCTGCCTTTTTTTTTCCTCCCATCAGCCATGAGAAGAGACCTGCATGCAGTGGTCCACTTTGCTGAAATCTTAAGACGACACGGAGTTTCAACCCTATCACCTTTGTAAAAGTTAATGACTTTGTAAGCAGAGTGGATTTACATGGGAGACGTCTGTTAACCAGCAGTAAGATTCTGATGCATGCCAGCAGAACATGGCTGGCAACAGAAATAATCTCCAGAAAGAGCAACAGCCGCTGATGAAATGTCAAGTGAGAAGAGAGGAATATCAGCGATAAATGTTTTTTTCTGTTTAAAAATAGCATTTTGTATACTTTCCATACTTTATGTTAGACACTGCAAGGTCAAGTGTGTAACATTGAACAAAGCCGGATGTTTCTAACCTTTCTTGTGGTGTAAGGTCATGTCTAATAGACGCAGAGCACCATATCAGCTGGAGATGCACTAAACAGCATGTCAATAAGAGCAGCTGGTATATAGCTTTCCCAAAACAGCTACAGCTACAAGGTCAGCCATGACCTAAGTCCTTAGTACATCCCTTCGCTGTTAACCCATTCCTACCTCATTTAAATTGTATAACAGTTACAATAACAACAGCTACAAATTCTAACTGTGGATGCATTGTTTAGATTATGTTCAACAATTTTTATTAAATGTTTATAGAAATTCTGAATTTATTGCCTTAAACAAAATGATAATTATAAATTTACAAAATGATTTATATGGTGCAAGATAAATATCAGTTCCGTTTCCCTAGGGTTAAATTTCACCTGATAAGCTGCCCATCCTTGAGGATTTGTCTGCCGGGCATTCTGAGATCCAGGCAGAAGCTGTGGTGTCTGAGGGAGGAAGACAAGGGGCAATTTGAGTATCATGAGCATGAAAATGGTAGGAGAACCTATGTGAAAAAATAACCTTACTAAGTAAGTGGGTATAAAGAGAGAAAAGGAGAGAACCAAGTACTGAGCCTTGTAGGACACCTTTTAGCAGGAGAGTCTGTGCGAAGCAGATGGTGTTTCTTTTCATGTTAACTGATATAAATAACCATCCATTATCTAATGTTCATAATTCTATTGTCTATTTAAGGTTATTTATATATTGTTTTATTAATATGTTGTTTCTTTTTTATCATTTTATAAAAGCTGTTGTAGATTAAATATGTTTATTAAATAAAGAACATACCTCATTGAGAGGCTTGTACTGCAGATAAACAAATAATAATATAGTATGTAGGTAAAAGTTGTAAGAACTGCTTAGATGGGCACATTAAATAACAATGCTTACATGGCTTTCACTGTGCATCTGAGGCTGTATAAGATAAATTTTTCTACTGTATGTACTGTATGTACTGTATGTATTGCTTAAAAAAGAGACATTATAGAGACACGTAATCAGTAATGCAATAAACTGTTTTTCTGATAGTCATAATTTTTTTGGTATCATAAATACTACATATCATAAATGAATTAAATTATTCTCTAATTTAATTTTTAAAATTACACATAACTCGAACAGATGTTTTTTTTTTTTAGAAAGCTACTTTAGGTGTGAATGTATTTTATGGCCAAAATTTTTTACTTTTAATTTATAATTTTTACTAAACCCTTCTATTTTTAATTGATTTTTTTAAAACATAAAGAAATATATGTACTTACATGTGTTCTAAATATAGTGTATGACTTTTGCCATTAAAATGCTATATTCATATAATAACATTAAACCACCTGCCTAATTTTGTGTAGGTTTTGCTGGTGCCGAGTACATTGAAGTCATGTACATGTTTGTCCATCCCACAGATGCTTAAACAAATTAAAAACATCTAAAAGTCTTTCTAAGTCTACTCTGGAAAATGTAAACCATTGTATAGGTGCTCTGACCCTTATTTTGGCCTACCAGTACAACAATTTGGCCTTTGAGTAACATCATTAGACATGTTGTCTTAACTAAGTTTTAAGAAAAATCACTTCTTGTCTAACCAATCCCTCGACTCACAAGTGCCATTTAATGAGCTGATCAATATTGTTTACTTCATCTCCCTGAAGTATTAATATTATGGCTGACTGGTGTAAGTAACCGAAATAAGAACCTATTAAAGTATGACAAATCCTCTTCAGGATCCTAAACCTGCTACAGATTATTAAAGGATTAATTAATAATTATATAAACCAGATGAGACTAATCATAAGAAGGAAGTGAGCTTAAATAAGTACAAACAATTAGAAATCTTATTCTTTAGACAAGAAAGTGGGAGACAGTGAGAAAGTTACAATAACACATTCAACTCAGATAACATGGTGTACACGACAGAAAAACTGGGAAAGTGTAAATAAAAAAACAAACCAAAAAAAAATGAGAGGAAACAAGGAAGTACAAGAGTGTGAAATCTGTGTGGAAGTTTGTGTCCAAAATAGTTTTTCTAAATAGAGAGAAAACAAATACGAATGTTAAATTTGAATAAATTATAGAATAAATGTTCTATAAAAACAAACTAAAGATAGATAGTAAAATACAAAACGGACAAAATGACATGGGTTGGAATTTATGTGGTACAAAATTTATTTTTGAGGAAAGAGGGATTTAGGTAACATGGCATGGACTAAGAAGAGCAGTAAAAAAATTAACTATTAAAAAAAATGTACAAATGCAGCTGGCTCCTGAAATGTTTGCACAGTCTTAGAATTACTACCTTATGATGCTGCTTGTACTGTTACGGTTACCAGTCATATGTATATCTGTATTGGTTGCCTTCAAATAATGGGGATTTTTTTTATGTGGATTTTTTTGTCTAAATTTACATGCATCCTTCCAAACCTCTTTATTGATTTGTGGATTAAAAGCCACACAATGTATGTGCACATAATCTACACACACAATGTATTTGTATATCGTTAGTAGAATGGCAGCTACGCTAATACGTTTTTTTTTTTAATTCCAAGCTCACCGTTGCCAGTCTCTATCCTGCCCAGTTGGCGGATCAGCACTTAGAGACAATAGGCTTTAGAGACAGTTTCCCAGTGATGACCTTGTCTTTTAGACGGCCATCC
Organism: Bagarius yarrelli; assembly: GCA_005784505.1. Lineage (NCBI taxonomy): Eukaryota > Metazoa > Chordata > Actinopteri > Siluriformes > Sisoridae > Bagarius > Bagarius yarrelli. The sequence continues at coordinate 4,832,370 of VCAZ01000008.1, read as the reverse complement.
GGATAAGACTTTCCTGCAGCATGGAATAATCTGCTGGTCAAGGAAGAACTGACCCCCCGACTGAGCCTGGTTTCTTTTAAGGTTTTTTTCTCCATTCTGCCACCGATGGAGTTTTGGCACCTTGTCGCTTTTGGCTTGCTTAGTTGGGGACTCTTAATTTACAGATATTAGTTAAAGTGAACTGAGTGTTTTAAGTAAGTGATCACTATTGTCTTATTTAATTTTGTAAAGCCGCTTTGACACTTGATCTTTATTGTTAAAAACAATATAAATAAATAAAGGTGACTTAACTCGACTAGACATAATCCATCCAACAAGTTATAATGTTAGATGTAAAATTCGGGAAATCTGTGGGCAAAAATTAAGTTACAGCTCCACCCTCGAAGTCCTGTTGGACCTAAGATAGAAAGGGTTTGTTGTTTTTTAACGAACTCTGTGGTACTCTGTAGGTATAACCACACTAAAATGTATCACCGAGCCATCTTTAAGCATAGTTCCACGTAATTTAGATGTATTCATCCGAGCAGTGAGTAATATACAGAGCAGGCTAGGGAGTTTCATTTCCTGATGACAAGTCACTATGGAATAAGGTTAAAAAGAGGCATAGAAAATGAGTATGACCTTAATGCTATTGGATTATAAAACTGGAAAGTTGTGATTTTTTATTTCAATATGACTTTGGTTGTAAGCCAATTATAAGTTTGACATTATAAAATCATGGAATGAAGCTATACCCTGGCAAGCCTGTTAATTTGCAAGGAAAGTTACAGTATCCTCTTGAGCTCAGAAATAATATGAAACATGACAGGCTACTCAGGCATGTTGGTACTCACTGCTGCAGGCTAGCATAAATTCTGCTTCATCTACTGTATGAAGGATCCCATGACCAAACTGACTAAATATTTCTTCTTCTATATTACAGAAAAAAAAAACTCCTGGTAGACCAGCTTGCATGATTTTTGTTCTGTATTAAGATAATTGTGCATCATTGATCACGGATAAAAGAAAAGCTGCATAGGCATGTCTGCGTTTGACATGGACTGCCATCTTCCTTCAATCCAACTAAAACCTGTACATCCACTGACGGTGACACAATTTAACTGCTGGGTTCTGTCAAAACACATTTATACCACTACAGTACAGTATGCGTCTCCCTTTTTAAGACAGGGATATACTTAGCTTTACAGAATACAAGCAGATTTTGTAGAATTATGCATGAATTATGCTCCAAATAGATTCTAATAAAGGTTTAGGAGCATCTGTTGGTGGATCTTAACCAGAAATAGGATTCTTTTGGGTAGAATTTCTAAAAGATGCATTGATGGGTCTGAAAAGATGTCCACAAACTGTGTTTTTAGGAAAAAAACAGCAATTGACCACAGCAATTTAGGTTCAAATCAGAATACAGATATGCCTATTTTAATGCATATTAAAATATGCAATGCAGGCTTATACTGATACTGATAATGACATTGTGTTAATCTCTGATATCTAGGGATTTTTTTAATATTAAAACATATTGGAAATGAAAAGTGTACAGAATGTAACTTTGCTTTTTTCTCCCCCCTAAAGTTCATGACAGAGTACACCATGCTGTCATTTTTGCTGAAACAGAAGCTGTTTTTTAATGCATAAACCTGCATTCGTACATTAGCAGGTGCTGGTCGACGTTAACAATTGCAAAAAAACTTGCAAACTGAGAGAGAAATCGTCGGCACACAATAGTGCTGAAAACAACGTGTAATATGACCTCGCCTATCCAAATGCCACATCCCTGGTGCTCAGAATAATTCAGACCACAGCTAACCCTGGTCTGACTTTCTCTTGAATAGAACGACTGTAGTTTAGGTGCAATGTTTGTTTATACATCCCTGGAGAAAGAAAGAGAAGGTTGCTATGTAACCGCACACTGTGAATAACCATGTTGTACTCCTTTAAAGTTAAATAAAAAATTATACAAAATCCTGCTTCTTTATGAAATAACTGTAGTCTGATTCATTTCTTTTTGGAATTGGCCTATTGCCAGGTTTTATACTTATACTAACCCTCTTGGCGTGTCATAATAACATAAAAACAATCCGACTTGAATTTCCATTTCTTACGAATTTCAATATTTGTATGGAAACATTCTCTAAAACGATATTAATTAGGATTTAAATATAAATAGCAACCAAATGGGAACCAAATTGCAATTATATTATAATTCTGTGAACCATCTTTGTAGTAATATAGTAACCACTTAATAAAAGTGGTTATATAAAATCATATAATCAAATAATCCCGTGTTTAGAAAATATCTTAAATTTCCTGCAAACCCATAACTGTGTCTTCCTGAATCCTTTGCCACAAAGTTGAAAGCACATCAATATTTAGGAAATCTTTATATGCTGTAGGGTTAAGATCCTTAAGTCCCTTAGTTCCCTGAACAGAGCCTTGACCTCAACCCTACAGAATACCCTTGTGGTGAACGGAAAGAAAGACTGCATCCTAAACCTTGTCACCCAACATTAGTGTCTAATCTTAGTAAAACTATTGTGGTTGAATAAACACAGCCATGCAGGGGTTGTGTAAAAAAAAAATTCTCTATTATTTACTTATAATTTTCATTAATGTAACATCCTCAAAATTGCCTATCACTGTGATAAAGACGAGTGAGAAGAATCCATTATGCGTTGAAAGTCTTTAATAAATAAACAGGGTAAAGATACAAATGTAGTTGATAGGCAGGTCGGTACACGAAAAACACTAGTCAATGTAGCAAACAAAACCGAAGGGCAAAGACAAAAATTGCAAAAAGGACGTAGCAAGGATCTGAACTAGAATAACCAAAACATAGACATAAGAATGCTTTTTATGTAGGCAAGCTAACTATACTTTGCAATGTGGTGTCCATGATGCTAGCAGATAAAGCTAAGAACCGAAAGTATCACAGGAAGTTGCGCCAGTATTCAAGTGAGGGTGCCCTCTGTTGGTTGGGAGTTGGAATCGTTACAATCACTAAGTTTTGTTAAGGTTCAACTGGAATATCCTACATCAAAAAGGTCTGAGGCAGCACTTCAGATTGAGCTATGCCTTTCTTGAAAAATGAAAATGTTAGCAACAGAACCATTAGCCAACCAAATTTGAACATTTAGTGGCAGAACGGTGTCTGGGTTTAGCAATATGCCCAGTGCTACCCCCAGCATTTGACAGGAATTTTCAGGATGATGGCACCGCTACACCAGATCTACTGAAAAATTCTTTCAGAAAGCACGGAATTTGGATTTACTAACTAAGGCCAGCAAAATTGTCTGTGCTTTTTCAGCTGTTGCAAGCTATTTTGTTGACCATGTTTACCTTATGTTAAAGGGACACCCAAGGATTCTGGCTTTGAGAGTCTTAACAGCTTCACCAATGCAGCTCTTAAACTCCAAGGCTCCAAGCGTTATATTAGGTCAGTCGTGCATAATATGAGCATTATTTTCATATAGCTGTGTTAGCTGTAACAGGGATGTGTACGATGTGTGGATGTGGTTTACAGTTGTTTAGATAAGGCCCGGAATGAAAGCCCACGCTAAGCCACTGATTATAGTAGCGTATACTGTCTGTATTTGAAATAGGATGTTCAAAGAATACATATAGATGTGATGGTCAGATGTATCTAGATGCAATCCGTGTTGTTCTTGTCCTCCAATTTCTATTGTTTTTTTTTCTCTTTCATTACCATTTATATGAAGCTAGCAGTCCATAAACATGGATTGTAGCTACAGGCAACCAGCTGTCAATATACACTGCCAAACAGAATATTGTTATTGGTTCAAACTGAGTTCAAACATACCCCTAAATCAGTTTATATGAATATAATGAGATCTTTAGGTCACATCTATTGTTACCTCTATTAAAAAACCCTATATAGCTCAATAGCTTGGCCCTAACAACGATACTTTTGTGGTACCCCCTCTTCCTCATGCAGTATAAGACCAGATTTAGAAAGAAATTTATATGGAAATAAATTACATTTGGTACTTGATCAGAACAAATTGGAAGCTGTGTTACCTAGACTCAATTACTCTCTATGCTCAGATATTGACCTTTCTCCCAACAGGAAGGGCTGCCGACGCGTCATGTCTGCGAGGACGCTAATCGACAAGATGTCTCTTTTGATAAAAAAAAAAAAAAAAGAAGAATGACGATATTTGCTGAGAACTTTGGTAGAATAATTTTATTACCTGCTTCAGACATAGGAGAACATAACACTATTTAGAACTGTTCTAACTTTGATGTATTCTTTGGAGACGGTAATGAATAAATTTTAATCACCTTTGATACAAGGTCAGATGTATTTTTGAAATCATCAGTAAAACATTTCTCAGGGAAAATATAACAACAACATATTGTCTGTCAGCTCTTTGAGTTTAAGATTAGCGCCATTGTTCCTCGTGTGACAAAACCAATCTTGGGTGGCCGTGTGGTTATTTCTCCGCCACACAGATGTTTTATACTACTTTAATATTCACAACAAAATGTGTCCCATGATCTAATAATGCAGGTGATTTGCTTTGTATTACTGGACAATACCGTATACAACGGATCATCTGTCAACCTAATGAAAATATGGCAAGTTCGCAGTGCATACATGCTCTTCTGCCCTTCAGTCCCCCTTAATAACTGGATTTGAACTCCCTTATATAGAAGAATGATAAACACCTGCAGGAATTGTCAATGATGTTTCGATAAAGGAGACACTTATTTACTCCTCCTTAAAGTGAAAGCTATTGTATGTGTACTGATGCTTATTGTAGAGGTATCGCATAAGCCTCTGCAGCAGGCAGTCGACTGTCTAATCAGCAGGATATAGCCGGAACCGGAACAATTTATATAACTGTTATAAAACTCATTTATTGGCTTCAGCATGATATCTTTTTAAAGCAGCATGACATGGATGAACTTTCAAAAAAACAGTAGAAGGCCAGTGAGCTGCTGCTCCAGTTTGGACTATTGCAATTGACATGTAAAGGTTTGTCTAAAAACTGATTTTTAAATCAGTCTTAAATTATGTGTTATAAAATCCTGACTAGCACAATAATACCATAACATTGTGGACAATCTATTTTAAACCATACTGTAACAGCTACAGTATAGTACCTGTACTCTAGTTAAGAGTTAACAATGAGAAGCACTAAAACACCTGACCATGTCTGAAACAGCTTTAATCTTTTAATGATTGTAAGTTTTTAAACTCGGTAAACGATGCTACTCAACTATACTGCAAATGGTCTAAGGCAAGGGTGTCTAATCTCGGTCCTGGAGGGCTGTTGTCCTGAAAAGTTTAGCTCCAACCGTAATCAAACACACCTGAACCAACTAACCAACATCTTGCTAAGTACACCTGGAACTTAGAGTTAAGTGTGTTAAGGCAAGTTGGAGCTAATCTCTGCAGGGCACCGACTTTCCAGGACCGAGTTTGAACACCCCTGGTCTAAGGCCAATATTGCATTGTGAAAGGGTCAAAGTTGGAATCTTGGATACTTATAAGCCAGAGATTTTAGCTCAGAACAGTTTTAGAAGAAACTGACTTTGACATGTATGTGCGTCTGCTTATTTATGTTCTATACACTACGGACAGAAGTACCTGAACCTTACATCTCTCCATTTCTGTGTTTTTTGAACATCCTCTTCAACTCCTATTTTTTTACTTTTAGAAAAGCATCTGACAAGATTGTGCAGTGTGGCCGTGGAGATGTGCTCATTCACCCAGAAAATGTTTTGTAAAATTACTAAGCTTATGAGGTCTGGGGTGCAGTCAGCAATTCAGTGGATATCGAAGGTGTTTAATGGGGTTGAGGTCAGGGTTTTGGGCAGCCAAATCAACCATAAGACACCATGTCTTCATGGAGCTCAGGGGCCATGCTAAATCAGTGTTTGTGGCTCTTAGTTCCAGAAAATGGAAGTCTTACTGCTACAGCATATCAAAAAATGTTGGACCAGGGGTCACCAGACTCTGTACTGGAGAGACAGAGGGCCGATGTCCTGAAGATTTTGGCTTCAACTTGCCTCAACACACGTGCCTGTAAATTTCAAGTATGCCAGGCAAGATCTTTATTAGCTAGTTCAGTTGTGTTTGATTAGGATTGAAGCTAAACTCTGCAGGGCCTCCAGGCCTGAGTTTGTTGATCCCTGTCTGAGACTGTTTGCTTCCAGCTTTGTGCTGTAAGACGTAAACTTTGGCTGTTATAGTGTAGTGTATCTTGAAGAAAAAAATCCTATACATGGTAAACATTTATGAGCCATAATTTGTTAAAGTACTAACCAGAAGGCCAGGGTTATAATTCCAACACTGTAAAACTGCAACTACTAGGCTTTCGACAAATGCAAGTCGCTCTGGGGGTCTGCCAAATGTAAATGTTTGGATTTTTTTTTGTTTATCTTTTGTGAGTATTGTTATCGCTAATAGCCATAATTTATTCAGTTTATAATAAATACTTTTAGCATGTTACATAGCACAGATTTTGCTTAACAAGTTCAATGACCATAAAAATGCCCCCAGTGGACATTAATTAAACAAGAACAATAGCACCAGAAACAATTATAAGTACATAAATATATACCAGTATAAAATAAACGAAGGGCTAATTTTCCTTTTGTGTAGAAAGGCAGAAAATTTCCAGTGGATGGTTGTATCTTTAGAGGCTAAATTGTTTCTACATGCCTTCCTGATGCATCTGTAACACGTCAGCAGCAAACGTTAGCATGAAATACATTCACAGGTCTAAAAAAGAAGGATGAGGTGGCTTACTTGTCTGTGTCCAGCTCAGTTGGTGGATCAGCACTTGGAAACAATAAGGCATCTTTCCAATGATGACCTTGTCCACTAGACGGAAATCCGGACAAGACCACGGAAACTTTGCTGCAGCATGGAATAATCTGCTGGACAAAACTGGATATAACCTACTGGTTTATCTGGTCAGAGGAGAACTGGCCTGTTGACTGAGACTGGTTTCTCCCAAGGTTTTTTCCCCATTCTGTCACAAATAGATGATTTTCTTAGTTGGGGACTCTTAATTTACAGATATTAATTAAACTCAGTGTTTTAGTGTGTGTGTTTTTTCTTTATTGGATAAAACGATACATTAGCACATTTTATCTATGCTCATTGTAATAGCTATGGATGCTTCAAAAAACACAATTCAAAAGACCAAAAACACTTCATGTGCAGCAAGCAAGAATTACACATTGATACAGTATGAATTTTTAAGTTTGTCTTTCACTATTTATAGACTTGTTTAAAAAAATGGAATGAAAACTGGGCTCTGGCTCCAAATAGAAATAAGTAGTTGTGGTCTTAAAAGCTAAGAAACTACAGTTTAATTGGCTAATCAAATCGGGCCAAGGAAAAGCTGGACAGGGGGATTACTGTCAGAACCTAGCCACCCTGAGTGACAGCCGAGATTTCTAGTGTGTGAAGAGGAGTAATTGGAAAAGGGCTGCGGACTTAAGGGGAAGATTTTTTTCCCCTGACCAAACGGCATTTAATATCTCTCCCGCTAAGAGCCGTCACTTTACTTACAAGGGAAAAAAAGGCAGAGTTCATTTTGTAACTTTAACATGAACATCCTCTGATTGAGAGAAAGAGACAGAGATTAAATTGTAAACATCCCATAATTGTATTAGTATGTTACATTAGTACGCTGTATAAAAAGAAAACAAAAAAAACCCATTTAAATAAACAACAATGCTTATTTCAAGGAGAACCTGTAGCATCTTATATATATATATATATATATCGCAGTATTAGGTTTTCATGCAATTTTTGATTTCATGCATAAACTTAAGCATAGTTTTATTTAGTATATTTCACGTAAGTCAATGTCTTAAACAGACGAGCAATCAAAACGCTAAGTTAAGAGAACGAAATTAACTGATATAAGAACTTCCCATCATTCGAAAATTTCTAGTATTTTCTGCTTGAGTGCTCATTACCACAGAGAATATTAAAGCTTCCTTCCTTGTCACGAGGGCTTTGTTTTCCGTTGAAGAGTTAAAAAAAAAAAAAAAAACTGTCACATACGTCTCCCGGAACTTTGTATGTATCCAACCAATTAGGGAGACTTTCAAAATCCTGAAAGCATTTCCAGTTTTATCAGCCATATGCATCAGACATTTAGCCAAAACTTTGTGAGCATGGTCTCCAACTATTTAAGGCTAAAACTATACTTTGTAGTTATATATGCAACAAAAAAAAATCAAAATAATCGATGGGAAAAGTATTAGCTCTAAATTATTTCTAAATTATCCATGCTACTTATTTTAATTTTAGTAATGTGCAAAGAAAAACGCTAAGATAAAAGCAAAAGTCTTCATACATCACTAATGTTGAGATTTGATTTTCTTGACATGCTGTTTTCTGTTCATTAATTGAGCAGCTGCTCTCACTAATGAGCCCTGAGGCAGCACTCATGACTCCTTCAGCTCTATTTTTTAACTCCCATCCCACTACATCAGCTCCAGACAGAATTCTGTCAAAATTCTATTCCTACAATCGTTTATAACTGACACAGCTCCAAATCTCATATTGTCGACAACGTCTGTCTGTGTCTAAGAAGCTCAATTGAGGCATGAATATCCAAAACCATGATCATACCTGCTTTTCCTGACCTCCATCATTTCATATGTCATTTTTTTCTGCTAAGCTATAAATCCTGCTGGATTGTAGATGCGCTCATATGTAAAACGCCGGAAAGCATGGAGGGAATTGCTCCCTGATGTATCACCTGAAAATATGATAAACAACTGTGCATTTCCAGATTACACTAAATAATTCACTACCCTTCACAGAGCAAGATGTGTGGCTTGGCAGATAATTTACTGCTTTGAAATGATTCTTTTGAACCCAAATAGCTAGATGCCTCAAGGTTAATTTGCTGGAGAAAAGAGGCATTTGTTATCTGTCTCGGTGTTTCTTATCAAAAATTTATGAAAAATTACACCATACAGGTAGGCGTTCAATTAATAAACGAAAACACATTGTTATTTGTGGTGTAGTTGAATTGTTAATAATGCTTTGATGTATGCTTTTCAAATTGTGTTCGGGAATCGTTTACTTTGGGCTGTAGACAAATAATTAAATTGAAGCCTACTGTATTTATTCACTTCACTGTGCATATCAAACTCGCACCTGTGAGTGCCCCGTAATGCATAGTGGAGTTTTTCACACTGGTTTTTAACCCTGGGTTATTGTTGTTCTCACCCTGCTTTTAACCCCGGGTGTGGGAACCCTTCACAATTGTTATTTAAAACCAATGCTTCTCACCTGGGGTTATGAATCCCTGGACCTAAGCAGACTATCCACTGCGTTTGTAGCCCTGTACAATGTGAAATGCTTGAAACATTCATGAAAGTCAAAATTAGCACCTGGTCAACTACAGGACAAACAATAAAAACAAAACAATAACAATGTTTGTTCAGGGACATCTGTCCTTTTTATTAAATTTAGACCAAATGTCAATTTTTTTTTTACTTATAAGAAAGCGTAAAACTTGTTATTGACAAAAAAAAAAATGTTCATAGCTTGCATATAGATGCAAGATTTGGAATGCATGATGTGATTATAAATAATAAAGTAAAGAAAGGATTAATTAATAACCCTGGGTTTGTGACTTGAGGTTTATCAATCAAAATTAATTTGTGTATAAAAGTTATGATATAAAATGTTAAATGGTATGAAACGCGGATGTTATTTGAAGATTTCTGGTTAATCTCCGATTTAAATTGCCCATAGAAGTGAGTGTGTTTGGTTGTTTGTCTGCATGTGGCCCTGCGATGGAGATGTGACCTGTCCAGGGTGTAACCCTTTCTTATAGGTGGATGGTTGTGTAATCTCTGATCAACTAGTTTGGCACAATTAGGTTTGCGAGCGTTTAGTTGTGTCTTGTTGAACACCAGGGTTAGAACTTGCATTCAGTTTGTTTGCAATCACGTGATTCAGATGACGCAAGAAATCATCTCTAAGGTTCTGTCAGGACCTGTCTCAGCGCCACCTAAATCGCTGCCAGGCCACAAGCCTAGACCCTTGTACGGGTTTGGAGGGTGCTGTAGTTTAATGCGTAATGCCATCGACGCGGTACAGGGGTGGAGGCATGTGTAATCAATAGGCCTCCGAAGTCCCAGACTGTCATGATTTGTCTGCAGCACCACGTGAGTTGCTGTCCGCCGTGCGGAGTAGCTGGAGGCGTGGAGGCACCTGGAACCACCAGGCCTTTATAAATACACGTTGATGGGTTTACAGATCATCGCTTGGTGTACATAGCCATATGACAGTAGGTACTGGATGTGAGGTCTGGACTTTCTTGGCTCGCCAGCAGCAGCATGTACTGATCGTGACCAGGGGCACAAACACTTTCTCATCAAGCTTCCTGGCTGTGTTTTTCTGGATGTTTTTGTTTTTATTCTGTCTCTCATTTTTAGAATAAACCGACTATTAAAATTATAGACTGATCATTTTTCTGTCATTGGGCAAATGTACAAAATCAGGAGGGGATCAAGTATTTTTATTTTCGGTGTATAGAATTACTTCCTGGTCAGTGACATCACCCGGCCATGGCGTAATGTTTTTTGATTAGTCAGATTTACCATGTGCTTTGAGTCAAAGGTAATCAAAGGCCGAAGCGTCTCAATGCAGTGTATTGTTCCCTCGGTGGACCATGCTTACATATTTAACCTGAGTCGTTTTCCCTTTTCTTTATACCGTTTCTTATTTAGAGTTTCAGCCTCTACTTCAGGGGTGGGCGATCTCGGTCCTAGAGGATTGGTGTCCTGCAAGGTTTAGCTCCAACTTGCCCTAACACTCTTACCTGTAGGTTTCAAGTATACCTAGCAAGATCTTCGTTAGTTGTTTCAGGTGTGTGTGATTAGGGTTGGAGCTAAACTCTGCAGGACACCGGCCCTCCAGGACCGAGATTGCCCACCCCTGCTCTACATTCATATTTTGTTTTTAACCATGTATTTATTGTATTGTATTTATTTATTTGTGTTGATGATTTGTGTCAGCATTTTGCATCCTGACATGGAATACACTTAAAAAAAGCACCTCCGACTTCATCTTTCAAATACATGATTTTACATATTAAATATTTTTTATTTACTATAGCTACAAACCTCTCCGTCTTCTTTAGGCACCTGGGTGCATCTTTGTACAATTTCAATTCCTGACATAGAAAGCTTTAAGCAAATCTGCTTTCAATTTCAGTAAACAAGCCTTTGTATTCCATCTAGCAGATCAGAAGATTAGGGGCAATCAGTGAAGGTGGAATTATAGACTCAGCAACCTCAGCAGCTTCATTTTCTCAAACAGACCTAAAGAAAAATCCCTTCCTTTGGCTGTAATGGCCAGCATGGTGGTGGGACCTCTGATGTGCTTGTGTAAGCATTCGCGGTGGTTGGCTTGTTGCAGATTGGAGATTATGAAACATGGACAAGCGTGTGTGGGAGGTTTGATGTTTTCCAGTAACATTCAGACAGTGTATATAGGCATTTGCTAAAACTCTCTCATTTCTTGATTGAAAATCTGTCGTTCTTAAAGTTCTTTTTTGCTTTTAGTTATAGTTAGGACTAGAAATACACCAGGGGAAAGTGGTAGTCTAGCGGTTAATGTGTTGGTCTGGTAATTGAAATATATTTGGGTTCGATTCCAAGTGCCACCAAGTTACCACTGCTTAAACAAGGCCCTTAACATTCAATTGCTCAGTTGTATAAATGAAAATAAATTGTAAGTCGCTCTGGAGAAGGGCATCTACCCAATGCTGTAAATGTATAAATACACATCAGTTTAACTTTTTAGCTATGTCCATTCAGCTACAATACGCTTACATCAATTAATTACATCATTTAATTACATTATCTGTATTTTCCAGTGACTTGGGTTTACCTCAACATTGTTCAAAGAGTATTCATTCAAGTTTTAACCTAAATCTACAGGCAACACAATACACAACCTGGCCACTTGCGTTTCTGAAATCTACACACACCTATCAGGCATAGAATTATGCCCAATGACAGGTAAAGTGAATAACATTGATCATCTCTTTTTTATAGCACCTGTTGGTGGTGGGATATATCAGATATTTATACGGAAGACGAACAAGCAAGCGTAAGTATTTGACTAAATTTAAAAGGGGCAGAATTGTGATGGTTCGATTCGTGGGTTAAAGCCCCTCAAAAACTGCAGCTCTTGTGGGTTGTTCCTGATCTGCATTTGTCAGTATTGATGGATGCATTTGGAATTCAAAGGCTTACAGGGTCTGATGCTAAAATCATGGTCAGATACCACAGCACACCTTCAGGGGTCCATTGGATGGATCAGGGCTGTATAAAACAAGTCATCCGTAAAAAAAAAACAACAAAAAAAAAAACCACAGCTAAAAGCAGACTTCCCTTAGCTTAAAGCTAATATAGCTAAAAGCTGACTTCCCTTAGCTTAAAGCTAATATAGCTAAAAGCAGACTTATCTTAACTTAAAGCTAAAATAGCTAAAAGCATACTCCCCTTAGCTTAAAGCCAAAATAGCTAAAAGCAGACACCCCTTAGCTAAAAGCTAAAATGGCTATAAGCAGACTCCCCTTGTTTTGAGTGAACACTTATTTCTTACTGATGTGGTCCTAATGATCTGTTACATTTATATTCAGAGAGCACATCTGCAGTGTAAGCCATTCAAAATCAATCCCAAATTTAATTGGAAGCCAATGTAGAGACCTCAGGACAGGTGTGATATGATCAAATTTTCTAATTCTAGTTAGAAGAAATTATTTGCATATAAATAAATATTAATTTTAAAACACAGTTTTACAGAATAAAAATGTGTGTTTTTTTGTCTCGACTGGCTTCTATAATTCCATATGTTTGACAGAGCTTTCCCTGGGATTTAATGCTTTTTATCTGATGTCTAAGACTTTAATGGCTAGGAAAAAAAAGTTTGTTCTACCTACTTCAGACACATCATCTCACCTTTCTGCTTCTCTGTGTCTGCTTCATACAAAAAGGATAGATGTTTAGTCCAAATAAATGTTTTAGTCAAAATAAAATCAACAAATTATTTAGAAACATACTTCAGAAACAAGAAACAAGTTTCATCCACTGCTTGAAGTGGAAATACAAAACTGCTGGTACTCCTGAGGGAAATAGCGCTTGGGGGTGATTCATTCCTTTATTTATTCATCCATCCATCCATCCATCCATCCATCCATCAATACATTCATTCATTCTTTTGTTTATTCATTCATATTCAAATGACCTAAAATTCCTAATCCTAATAAAAAAGGCTAATACAATCGAATAATGTAATATGTGTGTGTGTGTGGGGTGGGGGGGGTTGTTTATCAATGTGTGTGTATATTAATATTAATTATGCTATTAATTATGCAAAAGCAGTCATGGCATATTTACACTTATCATTTCATCATTTGGCAGACGCCCTTATCCAGAGCAACTTACATTTATCTCTTTTAACAACTGAGCAATTAAATGTTAAGGGCCTTGCTCAGGGGCCCAACAGTGGTGGCCTTCTTCCTACAACTAAATATACATACATATAATTCTGACAAAGCTCTGAGGTTCTGCTTCCAAAATGAGTTCGCCATCACCACAAAGTCAATCAGCAAGAAAAGAGCTAGCATAAATAGATGCATGCCACACTACAAAGTTTGCCACTTTTACACACCTTACAGCCTCTGCCAGGATAAGACGACAGCGCCAGCGAAAATACAATCTTCAAGTACAAATACGACTAAGCCACTAAGCTGATGATAGGTTTCTGAACACAGTATGTAAGAGAATGGCTTTGAGGAAGCTGGAAGGAACCCGCTGATTTCTCAATTACAATTCCTTCTTTAGTTTGGGTCAGACAAAGTGCTCAACCACACCAATGAAAATCAACAGGGCCAGCGAGGGCTTTACTCAGAGGTAATGTAGTTTCACAAAGCACAACTAAGATTGTTTCTGCCAGAGAATTTTCATCCTTCAAACAGACAATGATTTAAAACCAAATGAGGCAAAATGAATTTCTTCACAGCAAAGAGGAAAATTGCACCTTTAAAGGAAATAAAGCGAATACTGAATTCACAGTAGACATTTTGAACTAAATTTATTTATGTAAATAATAATTAATAAAAATGTTTTCATGTAAATAAGCATAGATTGATTTATAATGGAAAAAAATATTTTAAATTAATTGCTGACACTCGATAGCTGAACATAAAAATTGCCTGCACTGATATCTAAGTACGTCGGAATGTTAGTTAATGTATCGATTAACATTTAGAGGTAAATTAATCTTACATAACTTTATAAGTAGGCATATTAAATTGTTTACCTTTACGTATAAAATAGAGCAAAGCTTCTAATGAAAAAAACTGCCTAGGGTGTAATGGAACTAAAAGGCCAAAACACTGTTTCAAAGCACTGTTACTTCAGGATGGAGGACTATGTCCGATCTTAGATCTACACCAGTTAAACCGGGTAATCCATCCATATAGCCATCCTTTCCCAACATAGAAAGTTCCTAAAGTTAGCTTCGAAGCATTCCACTACCGAGTTTGTCCCTTTGGCTTTTTTAGTCTCACCCCATTTGGGGCAGTGGTGGCTCAAATGGTTAAGGTGCTAAGTTGCTGATCTGAAGACCAGAAACACCTGGGTTCATTTTTAGTAAGCCACGCTAGAATATCCACATTGTTAGATGTTTCCAGTATCCAGCTCTTGTCTCTTTTAGCTCACTGTATCTGTTGCATTGTTACTTATTGTTGCCATGTAGTATCATAGTTTTTCAAATAAAAATACAAACAATTAACAAACAAACAATTATTTATTGTGTGCAATAATTAAAAAAATATCATCTTTAATTAAAGGGTGGTCTGGTTCAGGGGTTTTTTTTGGTTCATTGTTTTAGATCTTTGGAGCACTTAAGTTTACCGGCATTTAGTTTATATATAACTTTTATCCGTGTAAACTGACGTTCCAGCAACTTTTCTTTGCTTTTCTTTGCAGGGTAGATAGTTAGTTAGTATAACTGTCAGTCTACTACAGTGTCAGACGCTCTGAATGATTTTCCTTTCGTTCTTTCTTCTTTCCCAGCTGTTGCTTTGGATAAAAGCTTCTGCGAAATGGACAAGTATAAACAACATATGGCCATGCAGACTTATTGTTCGTGTTCATGTTCTCTATTAATTGAGAAATAAACTAGCCAAATATATTATCCATTTGTTTTTAACACTTAAGCAAAAATTAATTTATTATTATTATTATTATTATTATTATTATTAAGAATGTTATTTTTTTAGGCATTTTAATGAAAATAGAATCAAACAATAGTCAATTATTTTTTTTTAATTATTAAATAAATTAATTAATGAATTTCTCTATAGATGTTACTGTTTGGTTGTGTGTTTTCATACAATTATTGTGTGCAATAAATTATAAAATGATGTTTTCTTTTAGTGTTATTCAAATTTTTAATTTTCTTAAAATCTTATTGTTATCGTTGTGTGTAAATGCTTTTATTTAGTCTGCTGCAGAATCTGATGATAGAATTAAAGATTTTAATTTATTTGTATTTCTAGAATGAGTTTGGAAAACAAATAAAATAGGGTCTTATTCTGCAACAATGGTTTTAAATATGTTTTGACACAAAAAATCTTTACAGACTTGTTTATTAATCAATAGATTTTGGAATGTGGCTGTTGGGATTGGTTTAATTAGCCACAGTAGTATTTAACTGTTATTGGATGAGGAGGTCAGAGGGGGATTTCAGTTCATCCCCAAGAACTTCAGTGGTGTCATGTGGAACATTCAGTTTCTTCCACACCAACTATATTTTCTTAGAGCTTAAGTGCTTTGTGCAAAGGGGTATTTTCATTCTATAATGCACGTTCTGGTCTCTTGGATCCAGTGAGGAGAAATCCTAATGTTCCAGGAAATAGAAACATCCCAGACAAAAACATAACGTTTGGTGAAAACACACTTAGAGGTGAAGTTTTAAGGTATCACAAGCATTTAGCCATGTTGTGTATGTGAAAGAGAGCTCATACACACCCCGGAGACGATATTGCAGCCAACAAAGTAGCACCTGACCTAACATTCAGAAGAAAAATAAGCAAGCAGAAGTGTAGAGTCTGTAGAGCACTCGTCAATGTTCTCTTTCTAGGTTCTACTCCTGTCTGGCTTTTATTGTATGGCTGCTCCGCCCAACTGACATATGCACTTCTGCCTACCGTGTCCTGTTAAGGGTGTAGGTTCTTTCTTTTTCTCTCTTTTCTTTCTATCTATCTATCTATCTATCTATCTATCTATCTATCCATCATTGTTTGTCTTGCTCTTTTATCTTTCTTTCTCTCCATTTTTTTCTCTATCTATCTATCTATCTATCTATCTATCTATCTATCTATCTATCTATCTATCTATCTATCTATCTATCCAATCATCTATCCGTCCATCTGTCCATCAATGTCTGTCTTGTGATTTTTACTTCCTTTCTCTCTTTCTTACTCTCTCTCTCCTTATCCATCCATCCATCCATCTATCCAGCCAGCCAGACAACCGGCCAGCCATCCATCCAATATATTAGGTAAATTCAGTTTAACACCCACTTTCAGCACTGTGGAGAAGTCTCACGTTATTCTTCTCCTACAACTTTTTCCCTGGGAAATGGGTGTCTTCACTGTGTTTATGTTTCCTAATTCCACTTAGGGGGGAAGTTTATTAACCCAAATAAATCACAAACTTCTGTCTATATAGTGTATAGAATTATATAAAATCTGAAGAAAAATTGAGAGAAAAAAAAAAAAAAAACTTTGACTATAAATGATTCCAAATGATTTGCCAGAATTACCACTCATTATCAAGTTCCTTTGGGGGAATCATCAAGTATTAAAAATATTCAGCCAAAACCACATAATAAGCCAAGCTAACACCTCCAACACATATCAACATTCTTGCCAGTGAGAAATAAATTCCACAGGCTAAATAAAAGAATACACAATTTGAAATCAAAGTGTGGGTTCACTTCCAGCTATTACAAAATCTCCACAGTTCCAAGCTGCCAAAGTACACATCCCTTGAGGATCTAGTGTTGTTAAAATTCAAGCAGAACCCAACACTATCCTTTACCCCCCACCAAGTACAACATGAAACCGGCACTATTGTGTTGGGGCTATTGCCAGGACAACCCTGAGACTTTTTTATTATAAATGACTCCTCTAAAAACATGCAGTCTTAGCAAGAACTGAGAAAACGTTCTTCGAGCTCCTACTCTATGCCATGAATTATTAAAGCAGCTTGCCAATATTAGGAAAGTATTACATTTCTACAATATGCTGTAAGATGCAGAGAAATGTTCACCCTGGCTGTCTCTTCTGAAATCCTTACACCCATTACTGATTGAGGTCCTATTTCTTTCACTGTATAGGAGGGACGATGACTGTGATTTTCTGATAGATGATGCACAACACAATGGCAAAGTCCTAATAGTGTCATCCGGTGAGTGCAAACAAATGTCTAAAGTCCTATCAAACAATCTTTTTCAATTTTTCTGGTATAGAATTTCAGGTTCTTGGGGAAGGGCAAAAATATTCTTAGCTCTGGTGAAAATTTACACCCTTTAAACTAGAAGAGCTGTTGTCCATAGTGAGGACATGTGCTGTGATTACATAGCCAAGTTGTATTCAGGTCAGCGCTTTAATGGGGATTTATTTTGTTTGCCTGTTCCATTTGTGTCCATACCATTAAACTGCAAAACTGTCTGTTCTGTTATTACACAAGTATCTTTGCTTTATGTTTTTACACCTTAAACGATTGTTAGGATGTATTTCCTGTGGCAATAGAGGACCGAAAGTGTGTAGGCTTTATACAGGAAAAGCCAGTAATGATCAATGGAGTGAAGTCAAAACACAGGCAGGCAAAGTTATCTTATAATCCGTTGTCAGTAACACGAATATGAGGAGTGGAAGAAGGGGTGGCTTATGGTTAAGGTGTTAAAATACCAACCCAAAGATTGTGAGTTCGATTCCCAGCTCCACCAAGCTACCACTGCTGAGCAAGGCCCTTAACTCCTTTATAAAACCCCTTAGCTGTATAAAAGAGATAAATGTAAGTCGCTCTGGATAAGAATGTCTGCCAAATACCGTAAATGTAAAAAAGCGGAAACTGAAAATGGAAAACGGTAAAATAAAGGAAACCAAGTCTAGAAATTCCACAGATTATTTAACAAGAATGCATAAAGATTCTAAAGGTATAAATAGACAAACCAATCAAGGACTTGACGCGGACCAGACAAACACAATAGAGGACAGAGAACAAAAGAAGGCACTTTGCTGAACCTAAATATACATAAAACAAAAGAAGAATGGAAAATTGTGTAGTGTTGGAAAAGAAGAAAGATGTGACTAATAGATGACTGATTCATTCACTAATTCAATCTTTGATTCATTTATTGTTTGTTAAACTTGATTTTAGAGTTTGTTATTTTTTTTTTATAATTTTTGGACAACACAAAAAAAGAAATATAGAAACTAGTAATTGATTAATTAACTGATTGCTTAATTGATTTCTCTATTCATTCATTTCCTTATTCATTCAATTATTGACTTATCCAGTATTAAAAAAAAAAACAAAAAAACTGTAAACCGTAGTATTGGCAGCATGCTATATGTTACATTGCTAATCCAAATCAATGGACTCAGACTTCTGTTCATAATACCCTCATAAGTTTGTAACATCAAGAACACTACATTCATCTCTGCCTGGCTACCAATTTTAAAGGCTTATGTCATTTTGACATCTGCTGACTCTTTCTAGGAAAGGTATTGCAACAATCTTGGAGTTTCTAAGACAAGACAAACCTAACATGGCAGCACTCCTCTCCATCCTGTCCTAGTTGGCCAGGCTGGCAATGCCTGGATGACATATTTAACTGGATGAACAGCCTCAAACTATCTGTTCAAAAAAGAGTAAGAGTGAAATACAGTGAACAAAAACTGCAAATTAAAAAAAAAAGAAGACAGGGTACATACTACCCAATGTTTTTTTCCCAAGTAGCAGCCTGTCACATGTTTTATCTCAATTTGTATTTCTGACATAGAAGAAGCAACTCCGGCTGATTTCAGACGTCACATAGGAGACGTAATAGAACACCTGACAATCACATGTACAGTATTTGCATGCTTTGAACATCCTATTCCAGATCCAGTCTTGTGTTTTCTCCTGTAATAACCTCTACACTTCTGGATGGGTTTTTTAACTGTATTTTGGAACATAGGTGTGGAGATTTAGCCTCAATGTGAGATCAAGCACTAACATTGGTTGAAAAGACCTGGGGCTCGGTCAGTGTTCATCCTGAAGGGCCATAGTTAGGGCTTTAAGCAGCACAGTGAAAATCTTTTGCTCCAATCATAACACAGAAACACTTTAAGGCAACAGTTTAAGAAAGACCCACTTATCTGTTTCTGTTAATGAAGTTTTCACAAACATTTGAGTATACAGTGTATTAATCTTTGAATTAAATAATACACAATTAAATGTGCCACCAAAAAAACAATCCCAGCTACATTTACCAGACGCCCTTATCCAGAGCGACTTACAATATTCCTTGTTATACAACTGAGCAATTGGGGGTTAAGGGCCTTGCTCAGGGGCCCAACAGTGGTGGCTTGGTCAAGCTGGGAATCGAACCCACAACCTTCGGGTTGGTAATCCAACACCTTAACCACGGGTCACCACTTTCCCTATTCCGCTATTAAGCTTACAATTAATGCGGAGGAAGTACAGAAGACAAACTGTTGAAAAACACAATCATACACCCAGTACAGACAATTTTAGAAATAGAAATTAACCCCCCAACACATAGTTTGGATTTAGGAGGGAACGCAAAATATCTGAGGTAAAAAAATCATGAAAAGGAGTTCAAGGTAGAAAAGGGAATCAAGGTTCAAGGTTGTTTATTTGTCAATGCCACCATATGTGCAAATATAGAGATGAATCGAAATACTGGTTCTCTTCTCCCCTAACACATCAATGCAGTCATGCAGCCAATGTCTATAATATATAATACAGATAATATTTTTCTGTTCATGCATTCATTCATTCATTCACTTTATTTCTTCTCTGAATTAATTACTAAGTAACTCATTTTAACATTTTAATTAATTTATTTATTGGCTCGTTAAGACATAGCTGGATGGTTTGTTATTGTAATACTATTTTAATTGTAATAATTTTATAATATTATATTAATAATACACAGTATATAATAATTATATATAAATATAGTAATAATTCACAATATTATATTATTTAATTCTATAATATTATAATAT
This sequence comes from Bagarius yarrelli, assembly GCA_005784505.1. Lineage (NCBI taxonomy): Eukaryota > Metazoa > Chordata > Actinopteri > Siluriformes > Sisoridae > Bagarius > Bagarius yarrelli. Next base: position 4,812,037 of record VCAZ01000008.1, on the reverse strand, counting down.
AGAATATAGAAAAGATTTTTGTATAAAGGCAGCAGGGGTATACTAGCCCAAAATGTGGTTTTCATGTCCAAAAGGAAGTAGCGATTGTACCTGACTTTGGACACAGATGACGGCAAACTATGCTAACATAAACATGAACAAAGTGCACTTGAAAATGCACAATTTAACATGGATGTCAGAGAGAGTCTGTACGCACCCCCATCTTGTAACAATTCAAATACCCAACTTTGGTGCAAGACAATTAATGTAATGTAGATTTTATATTATTGAAATGATTATACGTTTTAACAAACCAATATGTTCAAAATACTATCAAATACACTAATAACATCTTGTACATAAGCTGATGTGGCACAACACTTATCCTCAGTACCTTTCTAAGTACCTTTCATAGCTTTTTAAGTTTTTTTTTTTTTAACATCTGGTTATAATGCGTTAAAATAATAGCACCTGCTGTATGCTGCAGTAGCTATAATCATAAACGTAGTAGACTGGTCATCTAATTTCAGTATAAACCATTTAAAAACAGAAACTGCAAACTCTAATACAGTCAAAATGTTCTTTAAAACAATAGTTTTTAAAAGAAAGTATTAGTTTTACGTTATCTAGACTATATGGTGCCTAAAAATTCATCATTTAAAAAAAAAACATTTACGATAATCGATCTGTCTCGACTTGTGGCAGTTTCAGCTTTTTAGTTATCACATTGCAATCTTGTGAGACACATGTTGAAGACAAGCAGAAAAGATGCAATTATTTTTGAACGCCACTTATCTCACTGAAAGCTATATCGAAATATTGAAACTAAAAAATCGGCTGAAAACACGTACCTGATAGATTATACCTGTAAAAATCACTTTTTGAACTGCTAAAAATATTACAATTAGTGTTATATAGTCCAACTTTTAATTAATGTAATAATCTCAAGATATTAAATTTTATGCAGTCAATCATAAAAATATAAAAATATAATAATTTTAAGGTGTAAAAACTTTAAAACGTTGACCGTATTAAGCCCTCGCTAATGCATTCGTCATGTGCTTCTTTTTCGGGCAAAAAAAACTAATTTTATCAAGCAAAAATGATCCTTATTACATATCTAACAATACTAAACTTGCTTCTATGATCTCGACACAGACATTGTGCAGTGAAAATGGGTTTTGTCTATTATTCTCAAGAGGATCATGATCATTTTAAAGCAGTACACATACCTGGGGTAAAGCAAGGAGGTGTTGCAAAAATGAGTGTTCCTCACAGCAGCAGAAATACCAGGCTGGACCATGTCTGCCTAACAAGACAATGACTGTGCGCCAATTAGGGTGGCATAAAGGCTTTGAAAATAACAAGATTCCTGGTCTTGAAAGAATGAAAGGGCCCAGGAGTGGAAGCCTGTGCAGTATCCCTTCTCTGACTGTCAGAGGCCAAACTCAGATATGATATTAGTCTTTGTACACAGGCACGTCTGCAGTTTTAGTCTGTATGGACTTGAATGTAACATTAGCTGCTTTAGCGTTCAGGTCTGAATTTGTACAGCTTTAGTTAACATACTGTATGTGAAGCTTTGCTGCAATGTTAATAGGCTGTAATTTAATATTATAACAGTGGTATTTGTGATGCCACACCCAATTGTTAGGATCAACTCATTAGTACTTGCAGTCACCGAATATTTTTAACCAAAGAATTGTATAATTCTGCATAATGATGTTCGGGATTATGCATTATGCAAGTTAATAAACGACTTTCTGTATTATACTACTAATCTTAGGCCATGATCACAGTGTACGTTTTAGGGCTCTATTTCATCCAGAGCGACTTATATTTATCGCTTTTATACAACTGAGCAAATGGAGGTTGAGGGCCTTGCTGGCGGTGGTATATATACATATATATATAATATATATATATATATATATATATAGATATATATATATATATATATATATATATATATATATAATAGTAAGTAAGGGTAGATAGTTATGGATGTATAATACAGTAAATACAGAGTAAATATGGATGGAATAGAGAGAAGTGTAAGGATAGATAGTTATGGATGTATGATACAGTAATACAGCGTAAATATGGATGGAGTATACAGAAGTTTAAGGATAGATAGTTATGGATGTATAATACAGTAAATACAAAGTAAATATGGATGGAATAGAGAGAAGTGTAAGGATAGATAGTTATAGATGTATGATACAGTAAATACAGAGTAAATATGGATGGAGTATACAGAAGTTTAAGGATATAGTTATGGATGTATGATACAGTAAATACAGCGTAAATATGGATGGAGTATACAGAAGTTTAAGGATAGATAGTTATGGATGTATAATACAGTAAATACAGAGTAAATATGGATGGAATAGAGAGAAGTGTAAGGATAGATAGGTATGGATGTATAATACAGTAAATACAGAGTAAATATGGATAGAGAATAAAGAAATGTAAGGATAGATAGTTATGGATAGAGAATAAAGAAATGTAAGGATAGATAGTTATGGATGTATGATACAGTAAATACAGAGTAAGAATTCCAGATATCAGAATTCCAGTGTAAACTCATCATGGTCCCGATGTACAAAATGACCCGTATGCACAAAAGAACTAATACAGCAATCTGTCATACAGAAAATAAACACAGAAGACACTGAAGGCAGAATTTACACGTTATATGCTTACATTTCTGAGGAGATGTGCAGTGGGCAACAGCGAATTAATGAACCGTTTTTAAAGAGGAAGAGGAGAAGGAGGGGAACAAAAGGCAAAAAACATACAATATATAATACTATACTGCCCCACATCATGGCATAATATCTAGGATTAGGGTTGGAGTTAACGCCTTGACCGCGTGAATGCCTTCACCGAAATGGATTATATATTAACTGTTTGTAAAAAAAAAATAAAAATAAAAAAATCTGCTTGTAGTTATGCACCAGTGCAGAATGATGATGCATGTCAATCACAAATACACATTAAAGAAAGACAGAAAAAATGATAGAATACTGGCATAACTGGTCACACTGCGGTCGCATTGCAAAACATCTGACCCGTGTCTAATTTAATACCACATATAGAAGTGGCACAAATTGGATTCCATGCAGTTTACGCTCTCTTGAGGAAAAGCAATCTGAGTCACATGTGGGTAACAAAATCGGATTTGCACAAAATTTCCTTGTTGTGTAAATGTAAAAAAAAAAAAAAAAATACTTTGGTCACTTATTATTTATTGTATAATAATGTGAGGCAAACAATACAAAATGTGCATTGGGTGAATATACACTTGAGCAAGGCTCTGTGTACATTTCAGTTTCAGTGTAATTGCTATTTCCATTGTATTGTTATGCATAAAATACACTAATTAGAGTATATTTATAGTCAATAATTTCATAATTTACCTTTTCTTATTTATTTATATTCATTATAGAAATCCAGATTTGTAATTATTTCATTTCGCAATCCTGCTTTTGTGAATATTGCATACAGTTGCCAAGAAAAAGTAACGCACATATTCTATACAGTATAACAGGGAATCTGGAGGTCATCCTAGATCATTCGAGGCACAATTCGTTAAATATTGGTGAGTTATGTCATAGGTGCTACTAAGAAGAGGTTGGGTTTAGACAATTCTAAGAGCCTGTGCACTTTAGGGGCCCTCAAAGATCTTTTTGATTAGTTGTAAGAGTCAAGTCCATACTCAGGGGGCTCTAGAGCCGCTGCCCATCTGCCCTCATCTTATACAAAATAATCCATATTTTTAGTTTTAAAATATCTAATCAAAGTATTGTACCCAATGGGATCAAATATAAATAACACCAAATTTGCTATTAGTGGCACGGTTTTTATACAAAAAATACAAAAAACACCACAAGGCTTTGCAAAAAAAAAAAAAGAGTGAAAGGAGGCTGCTAACGGCAGTTTAATGCATATACAAAGTCAAAGCTTCAGCAAACCAGAGAGTAAATCATCATATTAAATATTTAAAAAGTTTTTTACACTTAAATTCAGTAAATTAAGTATATTCCTTTATAATCACTTTTTATTTAATACCAGTAGTAAAACATCATATTTATAATATCGTATCTCGGTAGTTTGCTTATAATGGGTATAAAAAGGTCATATAATTGCTTTAAATGAGTTGATTTTAGTAAATCATATCAAATTATGCTGTATAATTTAAAGGACATGTCTAATGCATATACTTCCATTGAATCAGGCAGGTACAGGGTAAGACCGTTAAACTGCCAGGCACAGGGTGAGACTGTTACACTGACTGACAGACTGAAAGAATATGCTAGACTGTGTTTAAAAGAAAAAGTCTATATTAGCTTTAAAGCTCTATTATGATATCACTGTAATTGTGAATTATAAAAGATATTTTAAGACTAAGTAACTAATATATATATATATATATATATATATATATATATATATATATATATATATATATATATATTTATATAAAGAATTAGGTAGATTTTAAATTGTAAAACAGTAAATAGTTTTAGTGGGTGTTCTGTGTTTTTTTAGTGGGTGTTCAGTGTCATTTATTGGGTGTTTCGTGTTCTGCAGTGGGTGTTTAGTATTTTTCAGTGGCCCAACAGTGGCAACTTGGTGTTAATTGGAATCAAACCCCGATCTTCTAATTAGCAGTCTAACGCCGTAGTTGATATATTGTCCTAACTGCCAAATCAAATAATAGCATAATTGATTAACCCTGAATAAATGATACAGGTGTAAAAAAAAAAAAAGGTCATAAATTGTACAGGAAAAATTAGAAGGAGCAATAATGTGTAAAAAAAATATAGCTAGAAGTGTCATATATTTAAAAAAACTCAGCACAAAGATTTTGAAATAGATATGACATATTGCATTTGAGTGTAAACACGATATAGAATAACAAATTGTCTGAAGGTGGCAGGAGGACAGAGGTCATTTTCATATGCATAACTTAAAGGCTTTAGTTTCAAATCCCATTTGTAGTGCAAACTCCAAATCAATAACTTTGTCAGGAAAGTGTAGGCCTTAATATTTTTGCCCTTGCTCTATAATCTTACTATATAACCTTGAATAAGACACTAATCCCAAATTGCAATGGGAAGCTGACATAAGAAGTGTTAGATTTGTGTTATGGGTCAGAAAACAGTTTAGCACCAAGATGTTTATTCAATTATTTCTCCCAAAGCTACAATAATAATGCCGAGTTGATTATTTTTTTATATTAATATGTATATATTAGTATTATTATTTAAGTTGTGTGCAGTGCAACATGCTGCATCATGACGGTAATTAAAAGGGAATTATTTTAATTTATTCCTATATAAAATAATATGAATAGTAGAAAAAAATAGACTATAAAGACAGCGTCTGGGTTGTGGTTTAGGTCCAAGGCTATTGGATTGAGAAGAATCAAATCTTGAGGATTAGAAAGGATTTCTATGATCAAAATAAAAGTATGTGGGATTATGTTATCACTCTATTTAGAAGATGTTGTGTCCACTGAAAATGACAGAAGAATTTGATTGGTAAATCCTTCAATCATTCCCAAAAGCCTACCAATTTTTTCCATGTCATCCCTCTAAGGAGCAAAACTTGACAGTGACTGGCAGCCACCATAAGCCTGTGTTTACCTCATCCATTGCAGTATTTTTTTTTTTAAAAACCCAGTTGAATTGATATTAATGTTATGCGTTGTTTGCTTCTGTCTTGTCCAATAGTTAACCTAGGGTGTGCTGCTGGGAGCTGATAAAGCGGTGGCAGTCAGCCTCAAGGCTAGATTCAAGGTGCTTTTGTGCTTTTGTTTAACTGTAAATCTTTTAGAACTGGAGGTTGTATTGTATTTGATCTGAGATGGAATTGCATTGAGGCATACAGGCAAACAAGATAGCATTTCTCTTTTTAAAAGCAATGCAACAGCCCTGAACTCATCCATTGATGCTACAGCAGATAGCTTTAACCTTACAAGTAGATTTTATTGAAATGCATAATGAAACTTAAGTCTTGTTAAACCGTAACTTCTGGATGCATAATATCCTTGAAAGATAAGAATTCCTGCCCAAAAAAGCCCTGGAAATGGTTTTATTTACAGTATATAAAGGCAGAAATTGTTGAAAATAAAAAAAAAATGCTCATTTTGGAGCTTATATAACCGTTCAGGTTCTAATTTAATTTCTATACAATTTAATTTATAATAACACATTTTTACAAAGCAGCAATAGAAAAAAACAAGCCATAGGCAGCAATGACAAAAATACAACATAACAAAAAAACCTTGACTTACAAAGGAATGTATTCGTAACCTCTAAACTTTTTTATATTTTGTCACTTTACAACCATAAACTTAAATGTATTTTATTACGATTTTTTGTAATACACAACACAAAATAGCACATAATTGTGAAGTGGAACTAAAATACAGAATGATACATGTTTTTTATTTTTTATTTTAAGCAAATAGTAATCTGAAAAGTGGGTTGTGCATTTGTATTCAGCCCTCCTGCATCAATACTTACCAGCTGTGCACATCTAGAGACTGAAATTTTTGCCCATTCTTCTTTGCATATGAGTACGCCACACTTTTCAGATTTTTATTTGCTTAAAATTTTAAAAACCGTATATCATTTTGGTTCCATTTCACAATTATGTGCTACTTCGTGTTGGTCTATTACATCAAATCTTAATAAAATACATTTAACTTTATGGTTGTAAGGTAACAAAATGAAAAATAAAAATAAAGGAGTATGAATAGTTTTTCAAGGCACTGTACATTATTCTTCTGCAATTGCAAAGACAAACAGTACCATCATAGTCTTAATAATTACAGCAGACTTTCTCATTAATTGATAAGTGATGAATTCTGCATGATTTTTGGGGGAAGGGGTTGGGGGGGGCGTTGGATGGTAAGTGCACATTTTTAAGTTATCCATGTGGAACCATTCTTAGCCCAAAAGGTGAGTCAGAAGTGCAAAAAGCTCCAAGCAGAAGTCAAGCATCAGAATGAATTATACAGGTTTAGAGGAGCGAGAGAAGCCACAGCAGCTTCAGGAAGCAGGAGTACAGAAAGACAGATTTTAAAATAAGCTCGTATCCTATACTTTCAATGATTCATGATAGTTCTATTCATGTCTTAGGCAATAAAAAATATAAATTATAACTATTTTGTAACGAAAGAAATTAAAAATAAAGAACTGTGACATAATTAGTTTTATTTGGTGTGTAAATTAATTTTAATGGGATTCTGTAAAACAATAAATATTAATAAAATAAATAAAAATAAATTTTAAGTCTAATGTCTCTTAGATTCTCTAATTAATGATCAGTTTCATGAATAAGCGTGCTGAATACAGTTCCAAGATGCTTTTAATTTTCTTCTGAATTCAGAACTTGTTGCAGGTAATCCAGTCTCCTCGAAGGCCCATCAGCCGCGTGCTGTCAGACGCTCTGTACGGCTATATTTGGTGCGGCTTTGTGAGGATCAATCAGCGCTGTCTCATAAATCTGGCACAGTATAAGAGAGGTGGAAAATGTCAACGCTAATGCCATAGGCAGTGTGTTAGGAGAGCAGCTGCACCTGAAATATTTCTGTGCTCAACTGTTTGATTTATGCCTATCCAGCATACAGACTATTTGTAACAGCTGCCAACGTCAACTCAAAAGCCACCAGAATCTCACTTAATAAGAGACAATTGTTGCCGTGGGTAGACAAAAGGGGTTGGGATGGGAATAATATAATTGAAATTAATGGTTTATAAGTTTAAATGATTAATTAAATGACAAAATAATAAAATCTGTTATATTTTACAGCTAAAGCAACAAAAATACACTGTAAAAACATTTGCCATTCTGATTAGCCAATCATATCTCAGCAGCAAAAAGGAATGAAATTAAGACCAAGAAATGTTTGTCCAATTAAAAATGTTCGATTTGAACATTATAATTGGCTGCCTCTCGACATATCTATGTGTATAACTTTCCGCACCCTGTTCCTGCAGACAGGATCTGTCATTTATTGGCAGACACTCTTATCCAGAGCGACTTACATTTAATTTATTATACAACTGAGCAGTTGAGGGGTTAAGCACCTTGCTCAGGGGTCCAACAGTGGCAATTTGGTGGTGTTGGAAATTGGAACACTGATCTTCCAATTAGCAGTCCAACACCCTAACCACTGTTTTACCACTTTCACTGCACTGCTACCACATCCCCTGCTCTACCTTTTGTCATCAGTGCAGTCAAAAAGGAACTTACAGGAGGTATTAGGCACCAGGAGGAGAACCTACTACCACTGTTGTAAGCAGGTCCATTTAACCACCCAGATCGTGTGGTACTTCGGATAACATGTCACAGGCCTGGTAACATGTGAAAGAGAGCGCGACAGACAACACTCTAACTTTTGAAAAAACCTGCTCCAAAAGCAGTGAAGAAGAAGAGAAAAATAAACATGAGGCCCAACAAAGCTAAAGGGGCAAGACAGAATTGTGCTATCCTGCACATTGGTTATTCTGTGTTTTCTTTTGTAGAGCCAGAGAGAATAGTGAGGTGGATGTGCCCTTGCCATCTACTGACTTAAAAAACAGGCAAAAGATTTTTGGAGGGTTTTAAAGTTTTGTAAGGTAATAACATATTATGCAGCGGGATGTGAGCATTAAATTTGTATAAAGGAGAACTCAGAAGTACATTGACAGCTTTCATGAGCTGGTTCTGCTTTGTAAAAAATGGTTCTGCTTTGTAAAAGATATTACCTACTAGAAATTCAAAAAGAATGGAAAATGTTCAAAACAGATCAACATTTAGTTATAAATAAAATGTGCACTATGCATCTTCCTGAGAGTTGCAGTGGGTACGGACGAATAAAAAAGCAATAGGTTTGTACTTTCATCTGCAGTCAGATATGGAACTTGCCTGACAAAGATGACATACTGTACTTATTCATCCTTCATATCTGCCTGTTCAGTGGCGCTGTGATTAAAAAAAAAATAAATAAATAAATATATATATATATATATATATATATATATATATATATATATATATCATATATATATATATATATATACAGCAGCTAGATTGCTTATAATTACAAATACAAAATTGTAATATATAAACAAATAATTATTGAACAACAACTTTAGCAATGCCTGCAGATAGAAATTTCTTATACATACATTATGTTTCCTGGTATATTGGTAGTTTATATAGGTTAAATTTTAAACCACAAGTAACCACTAGTTCATAGGTTATAACTAATAAATTTACAATTTCATCATTTGGCAGACACCCTTATCCAGAGCGACTTATATTTATCTCATTTATACAAGTGAGCAACTGGGGGTTAAGGGCTTTGCTCAGGGGCACAGCAGTGATGGCTTGGTGGAACTGGGAATCAAACCCACAATCTTCAGAGTGGTAATCCAACACCTTAACCATGAGCCACCACTTCCCACATCAATACAGTGCTAAGGCAGCATGGTGGCTTAGCAAAAAGGCCCAGGTTCGATTTACAGGCAGGGGCCTTTCTGTGTGGGGTTTGCATGTTTACCCTGTGCTTGTGTGAGAGTGTATGTGGCCTTGTGATGGATTGCCGACCTGTCCAGGCTGTACCCCTCCTGCCTTTTGCCCTTTTCAGACTCCAGCAGATCCCTGTGACGCCGAATTAGAAAATAAGCGGTTATAGAAGATGAATAATTAAATAACAAATAATACATTACTAGTCATATTATTTCTCTTTTGTGCAGAAAACGTCAAAATGACCATCGCACAAAATGACAGCCTTTCCCAAACCGTTGTTTTTGAATGCATGAGATAGAACTACACTAAAACTTAAACTCTAATATGGTTTGCTAGGTATAGCGTAAAGGACCTTGTGTCAGCATGTGCAGAGCCCTGAACTCAACCTCACACCTTTAGGATGACCTGGAATACTGAGTGTGTATCAAGTCTCCACACTCAATTTCAGTGCTCAATTTCAGGATTGCTCTTGTGGCTGAAATCCTTACAGCCATGTTCAACCCTTTATAAAGGTGTAAAGAAGGTTCTAGCAGAACTAGTTTGGACCAACGTTATACAAAATTCAGTGGGTTTCCTCAGTAAGGTTGCATGAGCTTAAACGGGTGTTTTGATGTCATAGAAACTATTTAGTCATTTACAGTAGGACACAATATCATATCAAAAATATTTAAATATAAAAAATGTCCTCTTATAGAACTTTATGTTGACGTGCTAATGTACATTCTGTAAATATACTATAATAAAGTCATAACACTTGCATGCTAAAATGCTAATTTTACATATAAACATTTATTAGAAATGTATAACTAACATTTATAAACATCTTTCCTGGTCTGGTGTAATAAATCAAAACCAATATTCATTTATTTATTTATTCATCTTCTATACCTACTTATTCCCTAATTCGGGGTCACAGGAATCTGCTGGAGTCTATCCCAGCCGTCTCTGAAAGGGTGAAAGACAGGAGGGGTACACTCTGGACAGGTCACCAGTTCATTACAGCACTACACACACACTCACTCCTATGGGCAATTTAGAATTACCAATCAACCTAACATACATGTTTTTGGACTGTGGGAGGAAACTGGAGTACCCGGAATAAACCCATGCAAGCACGGGGAGAACATGCAAACTCCACACAGAAAGACCCCTGCCCGGGAACCGAAACCCAGGACCTTATTGCTGTGAGGCAACAGTGCTAACCACTGTTTCTTTATATAGTGATAACAGTACTGAGCTGAACAAGCAGTTTTCAATAATTTAATTTCACTACTTTCTATTAAACGAATCAAGTTTTATTTCTAAATTAATATAGAAAGTAATAAAATTATATTATTACTTTTATTGGCGGTTCTAATATTCCAAAATGATAAACGGATTAATCTATAGTCTTGTGCATTTAAAAGTTTCCCTCTAACTTTGTTGCTGGAATTTGGTAGCTTTTTTTTTTGATATCACGCCACAAGAGTAACAGCATGTATCTGTTTGCACTGTTCCTCCTTTTCAATGTTTTTTTTTCACAGTTCTTCTTAGAACATGTTGCTTTGTTGACTGAGGAGCGGTTTGGGTAACCAGAAGCGTTTAGGAATGTCTCAGATGTTTGCATTCTGATATACATAGGAGAAAAAAATTATTATGAATATTTTTTCAAATAAATAAGAACCCAAGGTTTGATTAGTGAACCTGAGGAAAAACCAACAAAAATTCATTCTCAGTTTATGTTAACCGAAATACAGGTCGAGTCTAAAAAGCACTATTTAGTTTCCCAAGCTAAAGTGTGTGCATGCTCTGATTGGCTAAATTCAGTGGTGTGGAGTCAGGGCCAGCATGTCCTTCTCTGCTGGCCCAAACAATATCAGAAGCACTGACCTGACCAGATGATGTAAGTGGTACAGTTGCAGTTGTATTGTAGAGGTTTGGTGTTTTTTATGTAAAATGTTTCTCTTTATATAATCTAACACTGTGTTATATTGCGTTTTTGTATAGTATTGATGGTTTCTATAATTGCGACATGATAGTGGTGGTATTAAGAAGTGTATCAGTCGGGTAAGTCTCCACTGAAGGCCCAGGTACTAAATGCACGACTGCCACTGGCTAAATAAATGTGTGGGATTATTGTAATATGTCCTGGAGGAGCTCAGGCAGAGGGGTCTAGCATTCACACTGATGTTCAGTGGTGGGAATTATCCTTGACAAGTAAGCGGCGACTGCTAGTTTTAGCACCCTACGGCATTCTTCCCAACACCGGTTTCATAATTTGGTTGTGACTTTTATCAGTCTAATTAAATATGCACATACTGTAAGGCAGTTTAACCCCATGCAGGGACTAATTAAATCAGCACTTTGATTGAAAATGTTTTAACCAAGCCCAAATCTACCTCACAATGTTTTTTGTCATTGTTTTAATATTACAAAATGGCCCATGAGGGGATGTTACTGCCAACACTGTAAATGAAATCTCATTAAAACATTGTTTTTTTTCTGGGGGTTTTTAAACATTAGGCAATAAAACAGCCCAAATAATTCTTTAATAATTATTTACATAACCTGGAGGTTGAGAGCCCAACATGAGCTTCTTTACTGGAGCTGGAACCCACCCTCCCACTCAAAAACCAAAAGCCTTAGATAGACGAATGGATATATAGATAGACAAACGGGTGGATAGACAGACAGACAAACAGATACTAGACAGACAAATAGATAGAAATAGAAGGAGACAGACAGAAAGATAGATAGATAGATAGATAGATAGATAGATAGATAGATAGATAGATAGATAGATAGATAGATAGATAGATAGATAGATAGAGATAGAGAGATAAATAGACAGACAGACGACAGACAAATAGATAGAAATACAGACAGATAGATAGATAGATAGATAGATAGATAGATAGAATAAAATACAGACAGACAGACAAATAGATAGAAATACAGAAATACAGACAGATAGATATAGATAGATAGATAGATAGATAGATAGATAGATAGATAGATAGATAGATAGATAGATAGATAGATAGATAGATAGATAGATATTAATATTGGTAAAGATTATATAACTGTAAAAATATTTACTACAGAATAACCCTATTTAATATAAATGTCTTGAAAGAAGTGTATTTAATGCTAGCCTGCACTAGAGATATTACACTATCTTAAAGAGCCTTTTAAAGAGATGTTTTTACACCTTTAATCGAGATATGTGCATCTCTAGTGTGTGTAATACGTGGAACACTGTTAAAATTTACATCAAATAAAAAAAAAAAAAGATTACTTGCATAGAATAAGCGTTAATCTAATAATATCCATACAGTGAAGGCAAAACAAACCTTAATGCTTAACTTACGCTGTTTATAATGCAGCTCAGTGCCTCACGTGCAATAGCAATAGAAATAACAATAAAATCTCTCCCGCAGTATGTTGGTGGTAGTTTGTAACATATGCTGCTGAATCTGTTAAATGTCCTTCTTTTGGACGCAATAAGGAGGCTTTTCTTTACACCAGCACCTCTTCTTTGGTGTATGTATTATATCTTTGTGGTTCTCATGATGCCAATAAGACCGACTTAGTATTTTCTGTGCAAAGTTATTTGCTACTTCTTTTTGACATTTAATGCCTAATTAAATGTCAGAAAGACAAAAGCAGTTATCTTAACCAAGTCAATACATTTAATATAATAATTGAGTAAATACTTGCCTGATAAGTAAGATTTATTGTAAGGTTAGTGTTTTATGTTGGTGTTATATTTATGTTTCTCTTCATGATCTTGTTTACTTTCTGTTTTGTTCTTTATCACATGATCTTTTTTTCTTATGTGCTTCTTGTCATGTCATGTGATTCCCTGTGTTTATGTTTCATGTTCCCATTGGTTTGTCTGGTGTATATAAAGCCTGTGTGTTTCCCATTGTCGTTGTCTTGGATTGCGGTTTTGTCCTTGTACCACTGTGATGAGTCTTGTTGTCAAGTGTTAGTGTGTTTGCTAGTTTTATGTCAAGCTAGTTAGCTCCGAGTCAAGTCAAGGCAAGTTAAGTCAAGTCAATGTTTGTTGTCTTGCCAGGTCTTTATGTCTAATGTTTTTACTTGTGTAGTTGGGTTCTTAACTACTTGCTTTCTGTTCAGCAAGTGTTAGCGTGTTTGCTAGTTTCATGTCAAGATAGTTAGCTTCGAGTCAAGTCAAGTCAGGTCAATGTTTGTTGTTTTGCCAAGTCTTTATGTCTAGTGTTTATACCTGTAAACAAAGACTGTGTTTGGGTTCTTAACTACTTGTCTTGGTGGAGTTCATTACATTTATACCCTAAGGAATACGACTACCCTAGGCTTTTATTATGCTTTATTATGTGTTGAAAAATATATGGTAAGTTTGAGTTTTATTTATACAGTACGGTGCAAAAAATTTCCCTCTAAAAAAAGAATCTTGTTAAAGTAACTTAATTCAAATGTACACACTAGCTTGAAAAGATCAAATTAAACATGATTCAACATTGACAAAATTAGTTTTTTTTGTTCTTCCAACACGATATGACTGTATTTTCAAGGCCCAAAATGTGATTAAACATCGAGTTTATACCTGAGCTGAGAATCAAATCCACTGTGCTGGTGTTTTGCTACATACACATTACTACTGCACTATAGTGCAGGTTTTAATTGCCTTAATTTAATATTATTGTTGTTGTTCCCATTAGTGCCATCACCCTTGCAAGATTCTATTATGTAATCAGTTTACAATCACACTGAGTGAATTACTCACTCTTACTCTGCATCATTTAATCTAGTAATTAGAGACAATTAAGAAAAAAAAAACCTTTTGTGTATTTAATAAAAGTTTTTTTTTCATGTTTACAATATTTTTTTCCATATCTGACAGCACCCCTGATTGGCATTTCATAAATCTTACAACTTTTGATTTAATCCGGAAGAAAATTACAATAGAACAATACAGTAGCATTTTAGTGGCAGGATAGTATAGTAACATTATTGTTGTCTTTCAAGCAAAATTACAAATCATACATTGTAATCACTTTGTGTTGAAATAAATCTCAAAAGTAAGCTGAACGCAGCCTTATAGGAGTTAAGAAAAGTTCTAAAAGCGCTAAAAAAGAAACAAGGACAGAAACCAGGGAAGTGGCCTTGGCCAAATAGCATGCCCTTTTTACAGCGAGCTTGATTGCCTCACGTGACACATTGTTCCTTCTGTTTAGGAGCATGATTTGTTCGTACTAATGTCAGATCTAGGCCACCTAAAACACAACATAAAAAGCCTAACAAAAAAAAAAAAAGAGAAATGGATTTGGTTTGTAACTGGATTTGGATTACTTTGCCTGCTGTGAAAACAGACTATAGCCTTAGAGAGAACTCATTACAAATGTTTTTTTCCAGCACACTTTGGAAGAAAACATTAATGATACGCTTTTGTTGTTCTTTAAAAAAAAAAAAAAAAATTATAATTCCCTACTCACACAAAACATGATGATGTCTAACACATAAGTCAATCATTTGGCAAGAGATCTGACCTGAATACTAATCTGCAGGTTTTACAGACGCTACAGTCATGGCATGTTACCACAGATTATGCGAGAAGGTTAAGTGGTTCAAATTTTAACTGTTGATGTCAAGTAAAGACACTCTGCACCAGCTGCCTTTGATACCTGGACAAGTCTTTGGTGCAAAGGCCCAAGAAGCATTGACCTGCAGTGATCTTTTTCATTAAAAACAGACGATTGCTTGTTTAGCTTGCCTATCATACCATGTGCCTTCTTGCCTACAGAGAAAAGCATACCTAAAACAAAACAATGGCATAAAATCAAAGCAAATAAAAAACTTGCACATACATCACCTGATATTTTATTACAATAAAATACATCAAAGTTGCTTCATTCATTAACTATATAGAAAGGACCAAAAAATATGCCGCCATAGTGCCAAGTCATTGGCCTGTGTGTGTGGGACCCAATGTGACGCAATGACCCTAGATCCTGTGGTTGTCACCAGGTCCAGATTGTAAACCTGGACAAATGTATGCAGAGAGGACCAGTCTACCAAGATTCCCTTCATTGCTGCGAGACCTTGATTTTGTGGAGTGCACTTCCCCTCTGGGAAAATCTGTTGGTTTTAAGCCACCACTGTAGCCATCTCATATGCAGTAAGCATCCGTTTGGTCACCTCTAAAACAGCTTTACAGTGCATAACTGTCCCTTTCTCATTCTCTTTTAGCCACAAGTGTCAAATCGACCTGGGCCTGTCATTACCACATCCTAGACGACCCCTAAATAGGTAAGTTTGGGCTGGGGTTACCACGCTTTTAAAGGCGTTGACTTTTACACCCAGCACCTAAGTATGAGTGATATGAAAAGCTTGCTTTGTGGGGATGCTCCACTCAGGATCCACTTGAACCTAAAAGGCATTGGTGTCTCTTTGTGGCCACCATAGCTGCCATAGAGCGGCCAACTGCTCTGGCCATCTCCCTGAAGACAGTTCCTGTGTGTAGCCATTGTATGCCACCAATGCCAATGTTAAATCTAACACCTTGGTGGTTAGGTTAAGGCCCCTTATCTGTTGACAGATAGCTAACCAGCATCTGTTTATCTCGGGCATTACCTGATAACCATACTTGGTAAGTATGATGCTTCATGGCTGCTAAACAGCTGAATATGCTTATTCTAGGTGAAGACCTAGGTGCTAAGCCTAGCGGCTGCTTTGGTTACAACCGCCACAGGTCCTCATATGCTTGGGATCATGGTGGTGATGCCACACTTCCCTTTATTTATATATTATCCATGTCCTCAGAGCAGGATAACTAATGTTTGGTACTCTATTTCTCTGGGGGGAAAAATCTGCAAAGCTGACTTTCACAGCCTAAATAAGGCCCACATTGGTTCCTGCATAATGTTTAACGATTGTACGGCTTTTACATGTGGCTTAGGCATGTTCCTGAAGAGGAACTAAGACCTGTCCCAGTTAGTTTCATCCCATCACTGACGATCATTGTTTGATTTATTAGATAATTGTTTTCCATTTTATTTTGTATTTTTATTGTATTTGGTTAATTTATAAGACTTTGTTTCCATAGAAACTTTGCTATCCAATAGCCTGAAATTAAAACAATGAAGGCAATCAAATATTGTCCCAAAATGCAGTCCCTGTTTTTTCCCTTTGTCCTGCAACAATAACAGCTATTGAACTTTGTGAATGTAGTGATTTGGCCAAGCATGTTCTAGTCTCATGTTTCGCCTCGGTGTGTGTAAAACCAAGCTTTTGTGCCTTTCAAAGGGAACTTGATTATACAAGAGCTTATAGAGCAACAGTGAACAAGAGTAGGAGGCTGGGATTGAATAACATTCAATGCAATTCTGGAGGGAGACAGAATTGTAAAGAGCCACCACTTGATTCATTTCCAGTTCCGTTAGATACTAATGAAGTTATGAACCATTTCCAAAAGCCTTAGCCATGTTGTTTTTCCTGGGTGTGTCTTTTTAAGAGCTGTTGATACTGGCACATTAATCTGTCTGGATCCTAGAATTGACAAAAAAATCATACGACCATATAAATTATTCTTTGTGGTAACCATAATATAATCTAAAATAAATAAATGATGATCAATGATGGTATTTAGCGCTCTCCAACGTTTATAAGTTTATATTTATAATCATAACTGTTAAAAACACTTTAGTTAACTTTTTTGAAATATTAAAGAATTTCTTAAACGGTGTCCTTCAACGGCATCTTGTTAATCTTACTATAGCACCAAAGAACGGGCCATTACAGAAATGAGGTTATCTTGTTTTCCAAAGACTCGTGTTACTATAAAACACTGGCAAAGAAATGAATATGGCTTTTAAATAAAATCAAAGAAACAATCCAGAATGAAATTAGTTTATATCTACTGACATTTTATGGACGTTTTATTAAAACAAGCGAATCAGGTTAATGTGGCCATTTTACATTGTTTGGATATTTTATTTCCATAATATCCATTTGGAATATTTGTGATTTTTTTTAAAGCTTTCCATATTTTTATCGCAGGCTTGTTTTATGAACAAGCTATTAAATGTTTGACCTTAAACAACAACAATGCACAAAATTAAAGTGATGCCATTGGATAGAGGTATTAATACAATTTGCTGTTCAAAAGAACCAAAACCTCAGTCTGGCTTGATCACATGCAGGTGAATGTAGAGCTGAACCGATATCGGCTACAGAACAGCTTAAACTGATAGTGTCTTCTATTTGGTTGACTTAACTAAATGTCAGTCGTGAAGGTGAGGATGTGAGTTGGCGTGCTGGGGTCCTAACCATGATTTAGAGGCTTATAATTCACCAGGGATTTGTATTTGATCCTTGCTGCTGTCAGAGCTGTGATGACAGCAAGGAACATGAGCATAGACGACGCGGGGGACCTGTCCCCCGTACTTTTAATACATTTTTAATTCGTCTCCTGCACTTTTTTCTCTGGCCAATTTGTGTATCTTTAATTTAAAGTTCATAGAGACAAAAACCATATGCATGTCCTTATTTGACCTCACGTTTCCATGAAAACAATCACGTCATTCACATCACGTGTGTCACCCTGGCTCGCACCCGTGCTCAGAGGTCGCGTTATAAGCTCAAAGCGGCAAAAAACCTTCACGTCTTTTTTTATTAACTTAAGCAAAGTAAGTTCTTGTGGCATGTGGTATTCGTATTTTTTTTTCCAAAAAATGTTCCAGGTCAAGTTCAGGGATCTCTGCAGAACACTTAGATTCTTTCACTTTGACCATGACACAACATCTTTTTAAAAGATTTTTTAAGCTTTGTGCACAGAGAATTATCATGCTGAACCAGTGCTTCAGATTTACCGAAGGAAAATTATACTGTTAAAGCATAAAAGACAGCTTATATAATTGTGTTCTTCCGAATGTCACCCACATGTAACACTCATCTCCTCACCTAAACTTTAAATCTCCACCACACAGCTCACACAATCACACAAGTTTTAATCAATGACACCTGTGACACATTTCATTTTATACACTCACTCCTCTATAAGAGCTAGCCTCAATGCTAGACTCGCTACATGCTATTCTTTTTTTTTAGTTACCCGTTTCCACCTGACTAATTTTGTTTAATGTTTGTTTAGTAAAAGGAATACTAATGTGGATAAAATGCTAAAGTGTAAATATGAAAGGCTATACAGTAACTGTAAACTATTATTAAAAACTCTTATTCGATTCAGCATGCCATTCCTCAGATTTTTTAAGTTACCTGTTTCCAGGTTTCTGTTTTTTGACTAATTTACGTCCTTCGCTTCTGGCTCTGTGGACGACTTCCTGTTTTCCGACGTTTTCTGGGATCCGCCGGCTCACTGTGCTATCCTTTGTTATCTTAGCTAACCTTTTTCACTCATCTTTCCGTCTGTCAATCAACGTGCCGTCTGAGTTTTTACTAATCTGTGTCTCCGCCTCGGTGAAGAACTACATAGTTTACTACAAGTTTGTGTATTCCTCATCATCTGAACCATAGCAAGCCGAGTCTTGCTGCATAGCTTCTTTTTTGGGTTCCTCCAGAAGGCCAAAGGAACAATGTGGTCTTGCCACTCTCCAGCATGATCTTCACAAAGAGCAGTATTCATTAAAATCAAAAATAACCATCAAAAATAAACACCAGTCACATCAGCCAATTTGTTTTTCTGGTTGTGTGAAAATAACGAGCGGTTGTAATGAAAGGAGCATAAAACAGAATTTATTTATTATTCTTTGATCATTCCCACGGAGAAGACACAATGGAGGGATGGTCACTAACAAGCTATTAACACTTTTTGGGGGCTAATGTTTTATTTTTGGACATTTTTGGCAGTCATTCGTCTTATATATACATTATATATAGAATATTGTGTATATATACACAGTTATTTACTCTATATTCTTAATTTAGTGCACAAAACTAAGGAACAACACTCAAGTTTTTAAAGAAACAAAAAATTTTCTATGTTTTTTTTGAATCCATCAGTATCTCTTTTAATGTCTGAACGTCTGTGAACTAGACAGACAGTGTTGCAGATCATTTGATTGGTTTAATGTCACATCTCACCTCAGCTATAATGATGGCGGCCCACACGACTTAACAGTGGACAGAAAAACATCAAGTGTCTGATGAGATAAACTCACAAGAAAGGGAGTCTGTAAAGCAATTTTTTTTTTCTTTTCCTTTTATTGGTATTGTTGGATGACAAACACTGTTCACTGAGATTTGGACTAATTTTGTTTAATGTTTGTTTAGTAAAATACTTTTGTAAAGAATGCTAATGTGGATAAAATGCTAAAGCGTAAATACGAAATGCTATACAGTAACTGTACACCATTATCAAAGACTCTTATTCGATTTAGCGTGATTAATTGTTTGCTTAATTCAGTGTCAACTTGATTCATTTTTTTTGCCTGGGGTATTAAAATGAGCATCTTTATAGGTTTAAGGGCAGTGGTGGCTCAAAGGATAAAAGATAAGCTGGAGAGAACAAATAGGTTACAATAAGACCTTAACATTATCAGCATTCTTACCATAGAGATGTGCTATAAATTTTATTGTAAATATAATTAAATGCTATTTCTTACATTACATAGACAAAAATATTTGGAAACCCTCACGTGGTTTTTTTTTTAACATTCTATTTTGAGTTATTATAAATAACCTCTATACATCCTCTAGATTTTAAAGAGTGGCTGTGGGGATTTACTCATTCAGCCACAAAATGTTTAGTAAGTTTAGACACTGATGCTGGGTGAGAAGGTCTGGGGTGCATAACACTTAGGTCTTTTCCCTCCAACCGTAACACACCATGTTATTAGGGGCTTTGTACACAGAGGCAATGTCATGCTGGAACGATGTTGGGACCGCTTAAGTTCTGGGGAAATATATATTTAAAGTGATGTATGTTTTTTCACTGTTAAATATATACTTATTTATATACAGTATATAATTTATATAATACTGTTGAGTCAACACCCGAAAACAGGCACTAAATACTAAACCTATGTCCACTTCATACACCAATGACAGTGTGGGTTTTTTTTAAATGACTTGTTGTAGGCTGCTAATCAAATGATATACTGTAATGATAACCTGCATGATGTGTTAAAATTTATCAAGTGAAAATTAACGAAAACAACAACAGATAGTTAAAATAATGTAATTTATGTTGCCGAATAAAGCTAATACTATCTATCTCTCTTTCACCGATTTTTCTTGACGTGAGCCAATAAAACGTAGGACATGGGTTTCATCAAACATGACATAAGAATTGACAGCAAGAGAAAAAAAACGTGTGAAGTCAGGCACTGCCTGAATTTGGTTCTTTATTCTTCCCTTTTCTTTTAAACACCAGTGATGTATGTTGCTCAGCGGTAGTGAGTGAAAAAAAAATGGAAATTTTATTGTGTTTGAGTGTAAGGCAAAAAGACAGAAGGACAAAGAGACTTTGTATCAGTTTGATGAACAGAGGAGCAGTTAAAGAGTATTTATAGACATCACGATTCTTTAGTCAACTTGACCCAAGTTGTCATGATACGATCAGAGATTTCTCCCTGCCCTAAATATTTCATAATCCATCATTCATTAGACGACATGCGGTACATGCAGACAAAACTATACACGAAAATAAGTGCTGTATTTATATCTCAGAAGGGCCAGGATCTGCTTTAATATTTAGACATTTTTAAGCTGTGGAATCACAGTGGGTATCATAATAATAATCATAAATAAGCCAGAATTGTATATTTCTGCATACACTGTGGAGAAAAAGTGTAGAATCATACGATAGGCTCCAACCACAGTGCTTTTTAATAAAGAAAAATAAATAGTCAAGTCATTTTCATTTATTTACCACTTTTTAACAATAGAGATTTTTGTCAAAGCAGCTTTACAGAATCAATTTAAATAAAACAATACATTGAACACCCACTAAAAACACTCAGTTTATTTTAACTCCTATCTGTAAATTAAGAGTCCCCAACTATACAAGCCAGATGCGACAGCGGCAAGTAACCAAAACTTCAATGGTGACCAAATAGAGAAAAAACCTTGGGAAAAACCAGGCTTAGTCGGGGGGTTAGTAATCCTCTGATCAGACAAACTAGCGGGTTATTCTTGTCTGGATGGCCATCTAGAAGACTAACCAGCAGGTTATTCTTGTCTGGATGGCCATCTAGAAGACTAACCAGCAGTTTATTCTTGTCTGGATGGCCATCTAGAAGACAAACCAGCAGTTTATTCTTGTATGGATGGCCATCTGGAAGACAAACCTGCAGGTTATTCTTATATGGATGGCCATCTGGAAGACAAACCAGCAGGTTATTCTTATCTGGATGGCAATCTAGAAGACAAACCAGCATGTTATTCTTGTCTGGATGGCCATCTGGAAGACAAACCAGCAGGTTATTCTTATCTGGATGTCAATCTAGAAGACAAGCCAACAGGTTATTCTTGTCTGGATGGCCATCTAGAAGACAAACCAGCAGTTTTATATTCTTGTCTGGATGGCCATCAGAAGACAAACTAGCGGGTTATTCTTGTCTGGATGGCCATCTAGAAGACTAACCAGCAGTTTATTCTTGTCTGGATGGCCATCTAGAAGACAAACCAGCAGGTTATTCTTATCTGGATGGCAATCTAGAAGACAAACCAACAGGTTATTCTTGTCTGGATGGCCATCTAGAAGACAAACCAGCAGGTTATTCCTGTCTAGATGGCAATCTAGAAGACAAAGTCATCACTAAGAAAGTGCTGATTCACCAACTGGGCTGGATATAGACTGAATCTGCTGGCGATGGTCAGCTCGAAATAGGATAGAAACAGACGTATTAGCGTAGATATCATTCTAATTATGATATACAAATGCATCGTGGGTTATTGGTGGTGTTCCCGGTTCCAGTTGAACTGATTAGTACAGCCTAACAATACTTAACGGATTTGGATAATGCTAATGTGTATGTGTGTTATGTGTAAGCCAGCTTAAAGAGATGGGTCTTTAATCTAGCTTTAAACTGACAAAATGTGTCTGCCGCTTAAACAGTGTTAGAGAGATTATTCCAAATAGTAAGGAACAGGGCAAGAATATTGGAAAAGGGAAACACAGGTAGGATTTGTTGTTCATGGCGGTTATGTTATAGCCATCATTTATCCATGACAAAATTTGATTAGACATCTTACACTAACAGTATGTACTATGCCAAGGATAGTTTGTTGCTTTCCAGACATACTGGCTAACCTTAATAGTTTATTTTATAACCACCAATAATTATTACTTTGTAAATCCACAGTTCAGCATTTACCAGGATATTCAAGTAAGTAAAATATTGTGTTCTATATCAAGCTTCTTTTATCTGAGAACTAAAGGTTATAGCTTGTTTGTGTTTGCTGTCAAAGGGTCATTAAAAAATAAAAAAATAAATCCTGTGAAGTAAAGCTAATACAAACTGCTCCTGTGAACTTGAGTGGTCTATACAAAGCCTTGACCTCAACCCCACTGAACACCTGTAATGTATTGGAAGTCTGACTGCACACATGACTCTTCCATCTTTCAGCACTGACCTCTTGTACTCTTGTGCTTGTACCCTTTATCTACGCAGCCACATTTCATTATCCAGTGAAAAGCCTTCCCAGAACTGTTGTTCAGTGTTTAGCTTTTAATATTAAGCTTTACACACATCTGGCCATATGGTATAAATACATTACAGTTGAATTCTAAACTGTTTCCTTAACAGGGTCTAATATTTAAAGACTGATGATTAGAATATTCCTAACATTTAACACACAAGATCTCAAACTGTAAAGGAAGATCAAACAACCTTAAACCAGACAAGGTACGGTATTTAAATAAACTAATATTTATAGAAAATGACAGTGAAATGTATTAGTGTAAAGGAAATTATTTAAGGACAGTATGGTGGCACAGTGGGTGAGTATCTGTGCATATTTTTCCTATGATCCATTAGAGTTTCCTGCAGGTCCTGCTAGTTTTTTATACATCTGGGAGACATCCCAGTAAATGGATTAAAAGCAATAAAGTTTTCTTAATTATGAATGCCTGTGTAAATGTTTGTACATGGAGTGATGGTGTCCCATCAGAGTCATGTGCCTTCTGCATGTTTTAGACCCTTAACTTCCAGCTGCTCATTTGTATAAATAAAATTATATTTTTTCCATATATATATATATTAATTATAGTTTTAATTATATCTATAGTAATCAAACCAAATGTGGTAATGGCAAGAAAACACTTTCTGAAATGATTTTACAATAACATCTTGAAAGGAACCAGATCGAAAATGAATTTTTATAACAGTTCACCATCTTAAATTGTAGAATATCAAATTAAATGTAAATGTAACTGTGTAACAATGACATTCATTATATTCATGACATGAAGTCTATCTTCTTAATGTTATCAGCGGTTTCCTGGTGACTTGTAGTCAAAAAAGGCTTTTGCCATGGTTTTCTAAATTAAACAAAATAGTTTCCAAAATAACCTAGCTGTTAATCATCAGCAGCAGTAGGCAGCCTCCAAGGGATGAAAACTGACACCGGAATTTATCCATTAGGATGGAGCAGGCAGGTCTGGAGAGCAATATCACTTAGGAACACTGGGTATCCTTTAATTTTTGAACCCTAAACCAGGATAAAGTGTTTATTATAAGGGAGCAATAGAAGGTACGTTTTCACATACATTAAAAAGCCAATGCTGTATCCATTTCTAAAAATACAATTGCAATAAATATTATATTTCTCTCATCACTATAAGACTAAACTGCAGCACATTTATCTGTAAGGGCATTTACATGGTGTCCCTTTATTTGCTTTGTAAATAATGGTGGTGATGTTGACCAATAGAAGCACAAATGTTCCTCCAAACACAGCTTTAAAAGCTGCAAGAACCGAAGAGACACAACTGTGCTGCTGACTTTAAAATTGTCATGGAAACACTACCACTTACCAGCACACCCAATCACAAGCAACTCACAATGCAACTCACTCAATCCCCAGAGTACTAATCACCGGCACAGCTTGTTCCCCACTCACTCGCACTCATCCTATTTAAGAGTACAATCAACACTCAGTCACTGTCTGGTCTCAGTTATGCGACAACTAGACACACTCCTTAAGATAGCCGTATCTCAAGCCAAAGCTCCAGTGTACCACGCTTCCCAAGCCCCTACCTGCCTCTCTCTTAAGCCATGTTCCCAGCTCCAGCATTCGTCCATCAGCTTTTGGTTGTATTGGATTACAAATGTATAAAATGTTAAATCTGGGTTCCAATATAATAATATATAAACTGACAAAGTCGCTGAGAGAATCTAGTCAGGCATCCCAGTTGTTTGAGACATTAACCCAATTTCCTGACTATCGGGCAGGGTCCTAATTTAATACAGTCAGGCTGATTGAATAAGCACCTATACATTCAAATGACACTGTCATGCTGTTGAGATCAGGGTTGGAGAAATTCTGGCAAATTCTGTTTAGATGCTCCACCTCTATGTATTCCTCCACCTTGAAATATATTAACTAAATATTGAACAGTGAATTCTCAATAAAGAGTAACTGCTTCTCGAAAGATGTCTCCTGGTCTTTGCTTAAACACAGAAAAAGTTTACAACAGTTGTGTGCAGCCTCTCCCTTTTCTCTTGTGTCGTCCCCTAGCCTCCGGTAACCATTATTAGTCTGCTTAGTTTTTATTATCTGTCATTGGTTGGTTCTCCCCGTGGCTTTACTCCGGGTTTCTGGGTTTCCACAGTCCAAAAACATGTATATTAGGTTAATTGGTGTCCTGTCTTTTGCCCTTTCAGAGACGGCTGGGATAGACTACAGCAGATCCCTGTGACCCCAAATTAGGGAATAAGCGGGTATAGAAAATGGATGGATGTCTGCATGAAAAAGGTTAATACGTTGATGGTCTAATACATATATTATTGCATTCCCATGAAAATTACACAACAAAACAGCGTAAATTTGCTGAAGTTTACTATAAATCCTTTTTTCTCTACTTTACATTACGCTTTTGCGGTGGCAACATTTCTGAAGTGCGTTGTTGTTTGAGCTGTCAAAAACTTATTCAACACTATGATGTTTTAATAAACTAGTTGATCAAAACCTTTCATCATAAAAAGCGAAACAATACCTTTGCTTTGCATCTCTTTTCAAAAGGTATGGATTTTACCCTTCCAGGATTGAAAACATGTTCAAAACAGTGCACGTACATCCAGTAATTATTTACCTTTTACACATCAACAACCATGAGTCAGTCTTTTTAGACCAGGAAAAAGGCAGCAGTGTGCTTTTAGCGGTAATTTAGTGCCTGTTTGTGGGTGGTCAGGTGTGAAAGCTACCTATTTAGATATTACACTCTGTAAGGCATCTAGTTTTCTTGAGTGTTACTAATAACACACCTCTGCATTAAGAAAAGATTTAAAAATAAAAAAATACCCTGCGCAGGGGTTTATATGTTCATCAGGGGAAGTTAAATATACGTTTCGAAAGCTTTTATATGCAGAAATTTAAGAAAATTCAAATTGAAATTTTTACTTTATAATATTATAAGTATGTTTACGTTTATGGCATTTGGCAGATGCCCCTATCCAGATCGACTTACATTTACTTCTTTTATAAAACTGAGCAGTTGGGGTTAACGGTCTTGTTCAGGGGCCCACCAGTGGCAGCTTGGTGGTGCTGTGAATCGAACACTGATTTTTCAATTAGCAGTCCAAAACATCAACCGAGCACTTCCACGTCCCCCAAGTAAAATATATGCAGTCTGTTGTATGCATTTTCCTGGACAGATTATTGACTCAGATCTCAGATGTAAAGCAAATTAGCAGTGACTTACAAAAATGTGGTGTACTTTGAAATTTTATTACAGAAGTCACAAAAGTATTCACATTTTTCAACACCTACAGGTGACATATTGGTTTATTTGTGGGCAGACAGCTTTACGTAACATTAATTTCTGGGTTTGAATTTGGATTTTTACCCTTAGGGTGACAATATTGATATCCAAAAATAAAGTCACAGAGGTAAAAATCTGTTTCTGGTTGATATCTAATCAGCTTTGCTTGTAGAATTGACCATTGGAAAAAGTATCCTTCTTTCCAAGTAGGATTATTTATTAAAATAGTGAAAAATGGTTTAAATCTTTTGGAGCTGGGCATTGATTTTAGAAACTTTTTAGCCCATGTAAGAGAAGAGCAATGTCTACTGAAACACATCCGTGACTAAAATGCTAATTTCAGAAGACCAAGAAAAATAGAGCAAGCCAAAACAAAAAAAAACCAGAAAAGAAAAACACCCGTGATGCATAATACAGACCAAAAAGATTCATAAAAAATCTTTCAAACTGACACTGATACACTTTTATATTACTAACTGTGGCCACGAGTACCCCTTCTCATTGAATTAGTTAATGAAACACGAAAATGGCTCAGGGGTTCCAAAGGTCTCGAATGAATAAGGCGTGCACTACAGCCTTATAACTTAGAATGCGTCAATACAATTAATAAGACTGCCTGGAATATTATTATTTAAATATTATTATGCATCAAGGCTATTTGCTAACACTTAGCCTATAGCCAATTGCTTTTATTCACAGTAGTTTCATCATTTTAACGTCTCTGTTGCAAAATAATCATTTTCAGTGCTGCCTCTTCATTTGGCTCTGGATAGTTTCAAGGATCAGTGCTAATAACGCTGAGCATGGGACTATTTGTAGAAAAGAAAAAGGCTACATGTCACAGGGAAATGAAGCAAGCAAAGGGGTCTGACTAGCACAATACAGAAATCTTATCATGTCTTTTTATCCATTTGCTCATATATGAATTGACTCTTAACACTGCATATAACATTTTACTTTTGTAATTAAGAATCTAAGTTCCTCTTCAAAGAAGCTTGATTGAGAGATGGGAGAACATTACTGTGTGGCTCAATCTAAAGCAACTGTAAGTAACTATTTAAAAACCAGGTTGCTAAATGACACTCAGAGGGTGAGACCTGTGGTCTGGACAATGTAGACTAAAATTCAACCAATCATAAAGCATTATGTCATGGGCGGGTGGCGCCATCGACCAGGAAGTAATGCTATATAAACACAAGCAGCAGTATGCACTAGTAAGCTCACATTCAGCGCGACAGGGATGTTGAGGGTATGGCACGTGAGGAAGCGCCTTACAGTTAGGTGTGTTGAGCCAAGGTGGAGCTAAACTCTTCAGGACACTGGCTCTTCAGGACCAAGATTTCCCACCCCTGCTTTTAAGGATAACCAATCCATAACATTTAACAGTTATCATGTTATACAATAAAAAAAATAATAAATAGCAATAATATGCAGAATCTCTTGAGTTATTAACAAAATTCAGAATTATTGGCACCTTTAAATTTCTAAAAGTATAACCAATAATTAAAAACGTTCTGCATAAGTAAATTTCCCCTAGCATGAAATGAATTGATGAAAAACGTTCAAATGCAGGAATAAAATATACAAAGGCTTTGCTTGGAGACATGAGCCAGGATCTCTCAAAAACAGCCTCTCAACCTTTTTAAATATTGTAAAAAAAAAAGGTTTTAGTGCTGTTGTTCACTGCAGAAGAGCCTTTATTAAATATTAATTGTAAGAGGGATGATGATTTCAAAATAGTTTTGGAGGAAAAAGTTGTAGTGTGTCAAAACTTTTTTGTCTTGTAACATTAATGGTTAAAGTCTACACTTCCAATTGCAGAAAACTTGGGAGGTTTTTTTTTTTTTTTTTTTTGAATAAAAAGAAAATTAAAAGACTTTCAAATCTCATACACATTTCATACACAATAGAACATAGATAACATAAATGTTTAAACAGAGAAATCTTGCACCAAATGAGCTCATCCTAAATTTGATGCCTGCTACAGGTCTCAAAATTACTGAAGGGTTAGGGACAAAGTACGTTTACAATGATGCAGCATCTCCTCTTGTTTTCGAAACAGTTCAAAGATGTCTGAGCATCGAGGTTTCCAAGTTTCCAGCTGCTGAAGATTTTGCAGTCGATCTTTGACATATTTTTGTTTAATGATACGTCGAATGTTCTCGATTGGTGAAAGATCACCTATAGGCAGGCACCTTCAGGCAGGCCAATTTAGCACCATGCTGTTGTAATAGCTGCAGTATGCAGTTTTGCATTGTTCTGCTGAAATACACAAGACCTTCCCTGGAAAAGTCTCTCTTCTCTTTAGCCCGGAAGACATGTTGTTTGTGATTTCCAATAAAAATGTCAAATTTGGACTTGTTTGACCATATAACACTTTTCCACTTTGAATCAGTTTATTTTAAATGAGTCTTGGCTCACAGGACATGACAGTGCTTCTGGACCATGTTTACATGGCTTTCTTTTTGCATGATAGAGATTTAGTTGGTATCTGCAGATGGCACGGCAGATTGTGTTTACTGACATTGGTTTCAAAATGTTTTCCTGGGTCCATTCGGTAATGTCAATCACAGAATCATGCCGAAGAGTGATGCAGTGTAGTTTGAGGGCCCAAAGATCACGGGCATCCACAGGCATGTCCCTTATACATTTCTTGATGAGGTTATGCACTGTAGCTGATGGGATTTGCAAAACCTTTGTAATTTGATGTTAACGAACATTGTTTTAAAGTGTTCCACAATCTTTTTATCCAGTCTTTCACGGATTGGAGAGCCTCTGCCCATCTTTACTTCTCAGAGACTCTACCTCTCTAACCCATCCCTTTTTTAGCTAGTTATGATACAGACCTGATGTCAGTTAATTTACTTAGTTACTTAATTACTGAATCTTCTCAAGACATATTGCTCTTTCAGCTATTTGTTGCTGCCGTGTCAACTATTTTAAGACCTGCAGCAGGCATAAAATTTGAAATGAGCTCACTAATTGAACATTTTTTACTTTATCTATGTTTTATTGTAAATAAAATATTGGCTCATGTAATTTTAAAACCGTTTAGTTTTCATTTTATTCAAATTTTAAGTCCAAACTTTTCCAGAACTCGGGTTGTATCTGAAAAAAATTAAATTTAAACTCCAAAATTGCAGACATAACTTCCTTTGCTCTAATCTTGAGACAGTATATAAGGCAGTCTATAAGTGCAATTATTTTAGAATCTTCTCCTACTTTCACAACAATATTTCTCTGAAAGAGCAAAGATTCTTAAAGATGTCATATTGTGCACCCAACATGACACCCAATAAACCACCGGACAGCCACAGTCATGACCTGCCATGTCTGGGCATTGCATATGCAGAGGTGACGACGCTGACTCACATCGGCTGCATGGAGGAAGCCTGTGAGCCCTTCTAAGTCATGCAGGACCGCGTCAGCCCTTGTATGCAAAGCCTAAATGACAGCTGGCCAAGCCGGTGCAGACCAGATTGACCTATTAAATGAGTTTGACTTCTGTGTGGACCAAACCATAAAGCTTGCTGTCTGTTTCACAAAAATGACTCGCACCATAGGAGCCAGTTGGAGGAGTTCTGGGAGTTTATCTCCCACCGCAACAAGCAACCGGGGCCAGTCTCCAGCTACACCCGAGACTCTCATTATTGGCTTAGGACAGAGACAAAAGCTAATATTGCTGCCCCAGCCGAACGTCAAAGACCAAAGAGACCAGTCAGCATGCCCAGACCCAGCAGGCCTATCAGGCTAGAGTGCTTAGGCTTAGGTCTGTGATCTCAGACAGGCTACCCAAGAAGGAATCCTGACACCCTCAGGCTAGGGTTCCTAAAAGCGGCTTCTTTAAAGCAGTTTCCTCTTCCTCATGTTCCTCCTCCTTTAGATCTGTTTTCCTTACCTTCTGTCCTGCTATAGCATTCGCAATGAAGCAATCCTATAGATTCAGCTTCGACGCAGTTTCTTGTTCATAACTTAGAGAAGCAGGTTAAATATGTAAATTGATGTAGTTTTGCGTGTGGTGGTGTTATTAGTTAAAATTCAACAGTCTAATTTTTTCAAGAGAAAGTTATCACATAGCCAGCTGGTGCGAGACCAAATGCTGCAATTCTGCCTGCCTAATGGTAGCAACATAAACACTCTAATATGATTTGGGTAATTCAGATTTTTTATTAATGCTGAAAAAATGTTAAGCATCTCCCACCTCACATGGCGGTGAGAGGTGCGAAAATGCCTAAAGATTTTTTTCAGCATTATTAAACATTAAAATTGGCCAGATCATATGTAAGTGTTAAAAAATGCCTAACACAAGTTTATTTCAAAGATTTAATAGAAATAAAAGTTCAGCAAAGGAGAATGGGTTGTAAGTCTCCCCTATGTTTATAATAATAGTATTCCATACGGTATATCCACATTACCATTACACACACTGTCGTTTAAGAGTTACATTTGTAGCTGATTTACCTTAGCTTATATATTTTATTTTATAAAAAAAGCAAGAATGAGTGTACACAATAGAGGAAAGCGACTAGGGTGCATATGATAGCATTAAACTTAAGATCATGCAATAGATAAAACAAGATGATATAAGAAAAAGAAAATGGCCTCTGGGCCAAGATGTGTGTGTTACACAAGCAGAGCCTGTGGGTCGCTGCAGGCATCTTCTGTGGCAAATGACAGGTCTTGCTTGCTTCCTCAGCATGTCAGTTTAAGCTGCAGAGATCTAACATAAGGTCACTTACTAACACTCACAATCCTGTCTGAGCTCTACAATAAAGAAGGTCAGGTAGTTTTTCAGTTCCACAGATCATTACAGATAGACTGACTTGTTAATGCTTAATTACTTGCAAAAGTTCTGTCACCTTGTGTTGGTATCCATCTGAATCTGCGTCTGCATAGCATGTACTATGTATAATATTAAATGTAAGCAATGAAACAACAAATTAGATGTCTCACACTTTCAATGCTAAATGGTACAAGTTAGTTAAAGTGTGCAATATGAACCCATATTTAAAGGGAGAAAAGTGGAACAGTGAGATCACAGGGTGAAGAGGAAAAAAAGGTACAGGAGTTTAAGTACTTAGGGTCGACAGTCCAGAGCAATAGAGAGAGTGTGTAAAAGAGGTAAGGAAGCGAGTACAGGCAGGTTGGAATGAGTGAAAAAACGTGTCAGGCAGAAGGCAAAGAGGAAGACCAAAGAGGAGGTATATAGATGTGACAAACGAGGACATGAAGTTAGTGTGTGTGAGTGAAGAGGATGTAGAGAATAGGGTTAGGTGGGAACAGATGATTCACTGTGGCGACCCCTAAAAGAGAACAGCCAAAAGGAAAAGAAGAAGAATGCAATATGAACCCATCTGTTTAAAATCCAGTATTTTTATGTTTTAGAACAAAAAGTGATGTAGTCTAATGTACCTTAAATTCTTAAAATCTTTTATAATAACTATAGTAAGAGTTGAAATTTCTGATATAATATATGCTAGCAAACCACAATAGGTAGAATGTGAATATGTGATGTGATGCAGTGTTTATTTTTTTTATATATTCTATGTGGACAAAAATAGTTGGACATGTAGTGTTTACTTATTCAATATACATTACATAGCCAAGTATTTGGATATAAAAGACAAAGGTTCCTTTTTTTACTTTTTATTCTTGTTTGTTGTTTCAATAAATCCTCAAACCATTAAATTGATGCTGAATAGTGAATAAAATGGGGTAAGTGGTGGCTTAGTGGTTAAGGCATTGGACTAATACCAGAAAGACTGGGGGTTCGATTCCCAGCTCCACCACCGCTGGACCCCCAAGTAAGGCCCTTAACCACCAATTGCTCAGTTGTATAAAAGCGATAAATCACTCTGGATAACAGCATCTGCCAAATACTGTAAATGTAAAATAGAGTAAATCATTTTTCCACACATTTAAAATAAATATGACTTTGAAAATGAATTGGGCTTTTATTTCTTTATTACTGCTGGGCACTGAGATGAGACCCAGTGTTCAAAGATTTCATAGAGTTCATAAGAAGAAAATAAGAATTTATGAATATTCAAGAAAATGATAATTACAAACATATGATGTCATAAAATGGCAGTGTGCATGCAACTCAAGCAGGCACATACACCCTTCTAGCTAACAGGTCTTTTTAGGGTCTGCTTCTGATTATCACATTCACCTGGATCTATTTATCCATGCCCCAGATTTATATAGGTGTCGGATACACACTTGCAATGAATAATTAGGAGTGGAGCATGCTCAGTCAGCTTTTGAGAGGAGCATTGTGAAAGACTTCCAATGAGCTTGGACTTCCAATGAGCTGTTTCCACCGGGTGTTGATTGAGGAAAGCCCAAAGGAGGATCACATCACATTATACGGTGCCCAGCCCTTCTCTGTGTCATGAGGGAGACTACTTACCCCTCTCCACTGTCTGTGTTCCAGGTGGTAAGTACTTCTGCAGGGCTGTGACCACACAGTTTGTTCTGACAGGTACGTTTCTAGCACCATCAGGAGCCTGTTCTGAGGAGCTGGCTTCCCCGCAACCATCACCCCCTTCTGAGAATCTGCTTCAGGGTGCTGGGCTACTGACTCTAGGTATACCAGGAACCAGCCTAGAGAAACATTTGGTTTAAAGCGGAATCTCATCTACGATTCAATGCAGTGCTCAACTTTTATGTGGATTTTGAGCAGGCTCCAATCAGGAAACAGGAGGTAGAGATTCTCTTGGAAAAAGGAGCGATAGAGAAGGTCTCTCCTCACAAAGTACAGTCTGGCTGTTATAAGGGGGTTGAGACTGATCCTTTTCCTACGACTCTAGTTCAAAATGCTGCCCGCTAAGCAAGTTGAACCACAGATTCAGACATTCTAAATTACATGAATGTCTGGATAATATTTGCTTGCTCACATCAACAAGTGGTTCAGCATCGGGATGCCATTCTCGCGCATGGGGTTAAGACGATGAGCATACTATCCCTAGCTCCCACCATAACATATTTAAGGGACATCTGAAAGTTTGGTCACGTTGCAGGCTTGGCTTACACAAGTCCAACTCGACACTCATGGCCATGAGAAAGTTTAGAGACACACACTGGTTCTTCTTGACACATCCAGTCCCTCTGAACCTGGACTATGTTTACGAGAAACTTGCATTTGAGCCACGGTGGAACCTTACAGACTCTGTGTCCACATTCTCCAAAACAGAGCATTTAGCATTGAATTATAATGAAAATCACCTCGTTTTCAAGTTCACACATATATTTGCACATCTCTTGCTTTCCCTTAGGACATCACAGCAGAAATGTGCAATCTCCAGTGGAATGTGGCCTGATGCATGGCAGCAGCTCTTCTATCCCTCTCTAGGCGGTAATGTGAAAGGCCTGTGGGAGTTTTGCACTGAGCAGAAACAGACTTAAAAACATGTAGGAGCACATCTGGAGCTCAGCAGGTGTGGGAAGTCCCATGAGAGGTTGTTTCCAGGTAGTAAACTTCCCTGAGTAGCCTCCCTAGACACCCCACAGACATTCAGATGAATGTGATAATCAAAAGCAGACCCCAAAAAAAACTGTTAGCTAGAAGGGTGTACATGCCCACATTTTCATACACAACTTGATTGCAGTAGATTTAGCTCAACTTATATTTATGCTTTGCATTTTTTTAACATAGCAAAACTTTACTTAAGGTCATATTTGTTTTGGTTGGGTTCTTGATTACAGTGAACTTTGGCTGGTTTATTGAACTTATGTAAGGGACAATCGGTTCTTGAGTTAAAATCAATTATATGTTAATAAGGATCTTTTTGGACTCTTGATAGACCAGGAAGTCATTAACTTTGTATTTGGATTAATCAGCAGACAGAACATGTATATTATTTAATTAATAGCTCATGCATGGATTTTCATATGCATCTTATGAATACAGCAGCAGCCTTGCTTCACACAAACACATGCACCCACACACACTATAGATTTTTTATATACACACTATATATTTAACATATTTGGACATATGCTGGACATAATATCAGATAAAAGCAGCGAACCTATCCAGCTCACCATCATAGAATCCACCATGAATTACCGTGTATTAGAGGGAGATTGAGGAACATTTAAGACAATCTGTAAAAAAGTTAAAGCTAAAGCAGAACTGGACCCTGCAACATGACAATGACCCAACACATACCAGTAAATCCACCAAGTGGAGAGTCCTGGAATGGCCGAGTCAAAGCCCAGATCTAAATCCCATTGAGATGCTGTGAAGCGACTTGAAACGGGCTGTACATGCAAGAGACTTAAACATCTTGCAGGTAAAAGAATTCTGCATTGAGAAGAGGGGAACTTTCCTGGTAGACTGGTAGATGGCTACAGGAAACATCTTATTGAAGTTATTTCAGCCAAAGTGGGTAACACTTGAGGGGTGATGTGTCCTACCTTTTTCTTCAGATACACATTTTTGTTGAAATATTTTATTTGATGAGTAAAACAATGTTATTTTTTGTTGTTTACTTGCAATTGAGTCACTTTAGCCACCGATATATTAACATTTCTTAATAAAGAACTAAATACTTAATGGGGTGTCCTAAATTTTTCACATGACTGTATGTGTTTGTCAAAAATATTAATAGAAATAGCCAGAAGCACAATGAAATAATCCTCATGTATCAGCACCATCATGCAGAGCCGGTGATTAATTCTCGAATAATTGCTCAAAATTAGATTTTTATTTGTCATTATGTGTGATTGAGTTTTATTTGTGTCCATTTCTCCCTACAATATTATTGAATTTATTATTAGCCATCATAATTCATCAGCACAATTTAAATAATGTAAGATTATGTGACAAGGGGCAGAGATGAGAAAAACTTTGGCATCAAGAAAATGATTAGAATGCAAATTGAGATGGTTTTGCAGAGAGTGCCTATTGTAATAAATTTCTATTTTCCCTATCGTAAAGAAAAAAAATTCTAATGAATTCCCACTGTGGCTGTGTGCATAAAAGCAGGGTAGGTGATTTGGTTTAAAAATTGTGGTTCTGCTGGTTAAAAGTTTCATTTAAGTCTGGTTAAAAGTACATTTTAATATCACTTATAAGCAAGTGGGTTAGAGGTGGCTTGAATGGATAAGGTGCTGAGTTGTTGATCTGAAGACCAGAAAGACCTGGGTTCAAGCCCCACCACTGCCAGATAACCACTGTTGGGTCCTTGAGCAAGATCATTAACCCTTCTTGCTCCAGGGGCACTGTATCATAGCTGACCTTGTGCTCTGACCCCAATATGTAACAAAATAAAGGCATTTACATTATATATTTTTTTAATTTCCAAATGTATTTATAATTTTTTTGTGGAAATTGTAGGACCTAAACAACCTCTTCTTCTCATATGTTTGGTCTGAACATTTTGACAGGCTACATGCCTGTTACCATATTTATTTGCGTATCTCTGCGCAGCCTGTTTGTGCAGACAGGGTATGTGATCAGCCAGGGTTGCCAAATGTTGGGAATTATTTTCCTGTCCATTTTGGCATTATTGAATTTATTTGTGTGCGTAAAATTTGGCCTGGATATGTGTACAAAATTTGGCGATATTGACATGTACATACACTTTAATTATTTAACAATATCCAAGTGTGAAAGATGTTACCAGAAATCCAATAGGATTGCTACCTTATGTAATTTGTGTAGCTTTGCAAACTAGCTTAACTACAGCAACAGCATCTCATCAGGTACTATTTTTAAGTTACATATTTTATTACTGTTTCTAACTGTATTATAAAGTTTTCTGATTTATGTCTCTGGTTGTCTAGTCTGTGCGGGTTCAACCATTCAAGAGGCATGGCTTTGCACCACGAGGGAACTTTCAATGCTATCAGGCTACAATTAGCATTTCCCAAAGTGTCTCCCTACTCCTTTAAGGGCTTTTCTCAGTGTACTCAGTTTTTCTCTTGCTTGTCCAAAAACACACATGGTAGGCTGACTACTTTAAATTGCATGTAGTGTGTGAACTGGTGTGTAAAGCCCCATTCGGTCAGGCCTGGTTTTACAGGGGAGGTTAAAGAAATTTCTGTTTCACAGACATACTTTGAGATTTTACTACCATCCGAATCCTCCATGTCTGTATGTCTGTTTTTTACAAACAACATCTGTAAAAAAAAATCCAGAGCAGCATTTCTCATTAGCCTGATGTCGATTCTGTATATTTAATAACCTGAGAAGAAATTAAAATCAATAAGAAGAGAAAAATCATGTAAACTGTTAAGACTGGATATTGTAATATCAGTGTCAGGTAAGATTACTTTAATTTCTATAAAGTATATAAGTTAAAATAATTTTATTTCAGTGGGTTTATTATATAAAAATAATGTGTTGTTAAAATATTAATGTGTATTTACTATTTTTATAAAATATTTACAAAACTTGAATATGTCATCTCCTTTTAGGGGTCACCACAGCGAATCATCTGTCTCCACCTAACCCTATTCTCTACATCCTCTTCACTCACACCCACTAACTTCATGTCCTCGTTTATCGCATCCACATACCTCCTCTTTGCTCTTCCTCTTTACCGCCTGCCTGGTAGCTTCATTTCTAACATCCTCCTACAAATATATTCACTATCCCTCCTCTGTAAATGTCCAAACCAAAAACCCAGGCACTACTACCTCAGTATTAAATATGTAGATGTTATTCCTGTCCAAATCCTTGCATGAAATCACAGACATCAACTGATAAGATTTGTTGTTTGAAAAACTAGTCCCATACAAAATTTACATGATTGTGCCCTGTGATGCCTTGGAACCTTGTCTCTTCCTTGTGCCCTGTGCTTAGTGTAAACAGGTTAGAAAAATGACAGGATGGATGCTGGTGCTAGATACTGGATCAGTGTATGAGTAAAATTTATCAAGGTAATTTTAAATCATGGTAGTCAACCTTCACTCTTACCTTTGCTGAAATATTCACATCCCATATGAAGGACAGTAGAGTGAAGAGATGCAATAATTCCTGTAAAATGCAGTTCAGAAGGTATTATTGAAAATATGAAAAGTGCGGATAGAAATGTAATTAAATATCACTTAATATAGGGCTGCAAATTTATTGTCTACTCAAAGTGGCAACATCCAAACTGTGGCATTCTTTTTGTGTTGCTTTTACCACAAGTTTATACCGCAACTTCTTTAAGTCTTTTCCTTCTTCTTTTTAAGAGGTGAAATGTATGCTCAGTTGGAGTATAGTCTTGTCAGTCTGAATTTTTTTCCCCCGTTGAAGTCCTTTGTTGTGCTGCCTGTGTGTTTTGGGTCACTGTCTAGCTGCATGATGAAGTTTCTCTGGTTTAGTTTGGAGGTCAATCTTGGTTCCAAAAACTTATTTCTTGGCAAATGTAGGTACAATATATACAAACGAAATATGGTAAATGGGTTAAAATAGGAGGGCAAGACGCGGGCTTAGTGGTTAGCACAGTTGCATGTTCTCCTTGTGCTTGTGTGGGTTTGCTCTGGGT
Source organism: Bagarius yarrelli (assembly GCA_005784505.1). Lineage (NCBI taxonomy): Eukaryota > Metazoa > Chordata > Actinopteri > Siluriformes > Sisoridae > Bagarius > Bagarius yarrelli. Next base: position 4,774,135 of record VCAZ01000008.1, on the reverse strand, counting down.
ACTCTGGTTTCCTCCCACAGTCCAAAACCATATATGTTAGATTGATTGGTCATTCCTAATTGCCCATAGGAGTAAGTGTGTTTGTGTGTGGCCCTGTGATGGACTGGCGACCTGTCCAGGCTATAGTATAAATTCTAGTTTGCCCTAAGTTCACACAGAATGTTTAGATGTTTACAGATCGTTCATATTTGGTTAAAAAATAACAAAGATTAATCTGCATGTACATATGCTTGCATTTGATCTCTGACCAAATGGTGACATTTTTGTGGTTGAATTTTTATAAATGTTTGCTTTCTAACCATTTGACATATAAATTTTGATTTTTGTAGGGAAGTGGTGGCTTAGTGGACGGATATCAAGAGGTTTAATTCCAACAACACCAAGCCACCACTGTGGGCCCTTAAGCAAGGCCCTTAAACCCCAATTACTCAGTTGTATAAAAGAAATAAATGTAAGTCGTTTTGGATAAGGGTGCCTGCCAAATGCTGTACATGTAAATGTAAATGAATGAACATATGTACATATTACATCTGACTCCCAACACCGTCTCTGTCTCGCTGTCTTTGCAGCAATTCGGCTTGACAAGGTGAAGCAAAAGAAAAACAGTAAACATTGATGTGTCTGAAAAGCTTTTTTCGGAATAAACAGGATCTCACTTCAGTCTGTTTCCTGCATGGCAGGTAATCCTGTTTGTAATATCAATCTTCCACCGAATTTCTATGACTTTTAGCACATTAGAGAGATTTGGATGGATTTCATACGAATGGAGATGTTAGAAAAGCCTCAAACTGCTAATGAGGCTTCACTGCAAGCATCCTTTACTTCTGCCTGGGCAGGAGTTCAATAACCTAATGGAACACACTAAGCTTTGCTGCTTCACCCCCTCCCGCACAACTCCCCGTTTGTGTTTCCAGCATTCGAATTATTCCCTTCAACTTGTCAAGACTTTATTTTGTCTGACAAGATCCCCATGCTGCATTTGTTTTGCTTAAGTGCTCATCACATTTGGTTGTCTCGACACCTCTTACACATGTTTTGCTATATTGCCTGTGTGTTGTCTGAGATAGAAGCATGATGTTTATTGGCTACGTTTCATCCACAATTAAATTCAATTCAATTTTATTTATATAGCGCTTTTTACAATAGTCATTTGTTACAAAGCAGCTCTACACATTCAAAGACATTATAAATGAATCAGTAATCAGTTTGTACCTGATGAGCGAGCCGAGGGCGATGGTGGCAAGGAAAAACTCCCTGAGACCGAATAGGAAGAAACCTTGAGAGGAACCAGACTCAACAGAGAACCCGTCCTCATTTGGGTAAAAAAAACAGGTGGCAGGAATCATGCAGTTACACTTTATGTGTAAGCAACTTAAATCATAAGTCCTCGAAGAACAGCTGGAACGTCTTTATGGCAGAGTGGAAACAGTGATCATCAACTGGAGCGGGTCACACGGAAGGGTCTGACAGGTCCGGACTGGAGATAGGGTCTGGATCATTGGAAGCTCAGTTGCGGCATATATAGCTTGATAGTGAGAAAGAGAGAGAGAAAGTAAGAGAGAGAGGGAAGGAAGGAAGAAAGAATGACAAAAAAGAAGAAAAACAGTTAAGTAACATTGTAATCACAGTGTATAGAGTGATTGAGTCTCCACAAGAACATTCATACACCGCCTGGATAAGCTAAACATAAGATATTGCGAGTTGAATCGGGCTCTGTAGTCACCGGATTCACTGATTCTTTAGATATTTAGTAGGTTGCATCAAGAGCAGTAACTGATTGTTTGACAGTTTGGAGGTTATATTTTGTTCTCTGCAAAATCTGAACCTTTACTTGCCAGCTATTCATGTCTTTAAATCAAAAATGTTTTTATGCAGTCTGTTATTTCCCTAAACAAAGCCACTCCTGCCACAGTATATTATTTGAGAAGGCTTGGCATCCGCAGAGCCGGCATAAAAAAAAAACAACTAATAATTCTCCACTTACTTCTATGACACATCCAAAACTAGGACAGTGTATTGCCTTCTAAGATTGGTCTTCCCATAGGTAGAATATCTCTATTCATTTAGTGGTTTTGAATAAAAAAAACAAAACAAAAAAAAAAAAACATAGCATGTGTTCTAGTTCTTTGTGCCATTTCTGACAATATGACTGATGTGAGCATCGTATACTACACATTTTACTGCAGCTTTATATAAACACAGAATTCATACAAAGACGTTGCTTTTATTTGTTAAAACAGAGACTGAAATATAAAACTTATATAAGTTTTTCCATATTACATCCATATAAGCATTATAAAGAGCTTAAGAGATTCAACGTCGGGGTTACATAAATAGTTAAAAAAAGGAAGAATCCTTTATGTTAGAAATTTATAAGAAAATACTATGTAGCTAAGTAATTTTCTGGTATGTAAGACCTAATAAGACCTAATAAATGATGATGTGTCATTTCTTTTAACTTATTAGCTTTCTTGTGCATTAATTAACTAGGGTTTTTTTAAGAATGTTCTCTCAGGAAGTTAACTTTTAATTGCCGTTATTATAATACCCAACAGTAAAATTAACAGTTTTATGTCGAAACAAGTTATGTATGTTTTTTCTGGCCTTGAATTATAACCTGTCTTGAAATTTTTAAGGAAAAAATATGCCGTACTTTCACACCATAAAAAAACCCACACACAGTTATGCGAAATCACTAAAAACGTAAAACAGCAAAGAGCTTTTTTTTAACACTTAAAGGTTTCGCACTGCATCTGACAGTTTCCGAAAGTTTAAGATATTGTAGACGATAAACTTTTGTGTGTGAATTTTTGGACTTGCAGTTTCCTGTAAAGGTTTAAACTGGGGTTATGTGTTAGCAATGCCAATACTAACAAAACTAAAGACACAGAATCACCACCAGGAGTGATATGGTCCATCTATATGATAAAGAAAATAGTATTCTTTACTCATACTGATGGTGAAGCCCAAACGATATATATAGAAATAATCACGTTCTTCATTAGTCTCAGACATGCTGGCTTTCAACAAGCCCGAACACTCTAATACAGAAAAATGTCACATATCTTCTAACTTCTAACTCTTTTGCGCAAATTCCACTTATTATTTTATAGCAAAATTGACTTAAAGATTATATAGAACAGTGTGGGAAAAAAAAAATTTTCCTTTTGTCTCAGCTTTTTTCTTTCCTTTCCCTTCTTTCTAATTTAGTCCTGGACAATTTTTAACCAATCATTCAGCTTGACCTTATCCTCTCCGAGTCTCTATACATGAGCTCACAACAGCCCATGATTGGCTAGTGTAGCTGTGATTGACAGGTGTGTGTGTGTGAGTGTGAGAGAAAGAAAGAGAGAGAAAGAGAGAATAAATGAATGTCACTCCTTTCACACAGAAAGCATGGCCAGTTTTGGTGTCTTGGACGTCCGGCCATGGATGGCTGTAGCATTTAAAGTATTAATCTTTGAATGCCGTTCATTAGTGTTGTAGCAGTGATTAACATTCTGGTAAAAGGTATTTTAATTGCTAATAAATGTCATACTTTGATCAAGTTGTTGTCTTTCATTGTCTTTATATTTTTGTAAGAAATATCTTCCAAACCGAAACTTTCTTTTTTTTTTACTTTTGGAAACTCTTAAAAGCTACAAATTCTAAAACTCCTAAGTGTCTATTTTATATGAGCCATTAAGCCCCACTATGGAGTGTTACATGACAAAGTACATGGACATACACACAAAAAAAATCCAATTTTGTCTGGTGATAGTCATTTTTGCTGTTTTCTCAGAACATCATTAATGTACTGTAGTAAAAGCAATTCAGAATTATACCATTTATATTTTACTAACTATATAGGGTCTGACACCATGGCTTATTGGAAGATCAGGGTTCGATTTTCAGTACCACCCCGTTGCTGAGCCCCTGAGCAAGTCCCTTAATCCCCAATTGCTTAGTTGTGCAAAAGAAATAAATGTAAGTTGCTCTGGATAAGGGCATCTGCCAAATGCTTCATAATGTAAATATAATTAATAATTCAACGACTACATACTCTATCAAATAACTAATGGTAGCCATTTCAGAGCGCACACATACGTACCTATATAATCTAACTATAGATTACTATAGAACTATACTACTTTTAAAAGAAAATCAGAAAAAAATTAAATTTACAAAAAGCTTATACATCCATATTTCTTCCTACAAGGGATTTTATTACAAAGAAAAGCACAAATTAAGAAAGCATGTATTCATTCCTATAGAAAATCTAGTCAGTTGCCCCAATACTTTTATATTTACAGCATTTAGCAGATGCCCTTTTAAGTATATTCAATTCATTGTGCAAGGTACATGTACAAAGCCAATGAAATGCATTTTTTGCATATCCCATCTTAGTAAGTTGGGGTCAGGGCGCAGGGTCAGCTATAATGCTTCACCCCTGGAGCAGGAGGGGTTAAGGGTCTTGCTCAAGGACCCAACAGTGGTTGCCTTGCCGGAGGTGGGGCTTGAACCCAGGTGTTTCTGGTCTTCAGAGTAACAACTCAGCACCTTAACCATTTGAGCCACCCTGCCCCCTTATAAAGAGGAACTTGCATGTTTTACCTCATTTATACAACTGAGCAATTAGTTAATTAAGGACCTTGCTCAGGGCTCCGACAGTGCCAGCTTGGTCCAACACCTTAACCACTACACTAACACTTCCCACCTCTTTTGACCATAAAGTGTTCTTTATAAAATCTTGTCAAAATGACTTTTGGCAAATTCCAAAACATTATTCTAGAAATAGCTTTCTAAATAAGAAATAAACTGCAAACTTATTTTTAATAGATGCCCACATTATTCACCCAGCACACATACAGTAAATAAACATGTAAATACTGTTAATGTAGCTTACCCCAGGGGCATACAGTAAGAACTACATAGTACAAATACAGTGCAAAAAGGTTTAATGCCTGGAGTATATTTTACATACAAAAATGAAAGTGATGGATAGACATGCAGAAGAGGTGATGTAGGGTTTATAGGCAGTGTGAAAGGAAGCGGAGTAAGTGTGTGCACTAGGCATTTCTTGTTTTGGTGGTAGGCTGAAGAGCTTTTCTCTAGTGAATCCACAGGATGCAGAAAGGAGTGAATCATGCATGGATTCCCATCACAGCTTTCCAGCTATGACTTTGTTCCTCTCTACACTGTGCAATTCTCTTGTTTCCCTTCACAAGCTGCTTCTGGTACATGTGTGTTTGTTTTTGTTGGGTTGCTGTCTGTGATGCTTGTCTGTTATCAATTCATATTTAGATGCTGCATGCAAAATAAATTAGGAAATAGAAATCGAATAAATATTTGGGTTAAAGATTTTCACTTATACTGTCGGAATACAAGTACATCACCTACATTACTGGTGTTTAACAGACACCCTTATAAAAAAGCACTTACATGTTTTACCTCATTTATACAACTGAGAAATTGGGGGTTAAGGGTCTTGCTCAGGGGCCCAGCAGTGCTAACTTGGTGGAGTGGAAAATTGCACTACCACTTCCTCCTTTTCCTCTGCTCTGAACAAATACATGTTGTTATTATACTTAAGTTTGTTTTGTTTCTATCAAACTATACATTTAGTATTTATTTATTATATATACATAATAAACCGGTTTTATAAAGCCTGTGGTAGAAATATATTTATTAATGTAAACACTAATAACCATTTACAGTGACTAAAACCACTGACCAAAACTACATGTATGCTAAAGATTCTTCCTTTCTACCTACCTACTCATACCATACCATACCATACCATACCATACCATACCATACCATACCATACCATATCTATTCATCCATCCATCCATCCATCCATCCATACTTTTTATACCAGGAGCTATTATCCTGCTGTTGTTTTGTTTTTGTCGAACTATACATTTAATATTTATTTAAATATACATAATAAACTGTTTTTTACTGTCCTATTATAGATTTTATGAAGCCTGTGGTAAAAAAAAAATAGTAAGAATGCATTCATTAATGTGAACATTGCATTTGCACCGATTGACTTACACTATACATGTATGCTACAGATTCATTCTTTACTTTACTTTTCTTTTCCTTCTGTTTCTTTTCTTTTCTTTTCTTTGTTGGACAGCTCAACATCAGATCCATATGTGGTTAGTCTTTATTAGGTTGTCACAAATTTAGAAGCACACTATTGTGTAGAATGTCTTTGTATGCTGTAGCATTACAGTTTCTTTTCACTTGAACTAAATGTCCCAAAAAAATGTTCCATCAATACCCTTGTGCACTAATCCCCTGAGCTGCATGAATACATTTATGGTATTTGGCAGATGCCCTTATCCAGCACGACTTCCGTTTATCTCTTTTATAGGACTAGAGTTGCAGTGGCAACTTATTGGGGCTGGTACTCGAACCCTGATCTTTCAGAAGCAGGGCAACACCTTAACCATTGCACTCCCACTTCCCTGTTACATGGTTTGCCATTGTTAGATTGGAAGACCACAATTAACGACTTTATAATGATTTATATTCATATAAAACTTGAAGAAAAAAGTAATCCGTCTCTGCATGAAAATTACTTTATAGATTTAATGTTGCCATCAAATTTCTTCTTATTAAGTAATTAAATACCCCCTATTCTACTCAGTCCTGTAAATTTACATAAATGCAAGTAAAATGCATTATATGCATGCATGGAGATGTATAGTAAAGTAATACTATAAGATATTGTTGATTAATGCTAGATTTAGATTTCTAGAGAAATTAAGATTTGAATATAGGGCAACATTCCTTTTGGTTGTTTGTTTGTGACAGTTTGAAGGTGTTTCTGGGATAAATCTAGAGCAGTCTGATCTAAATGGCTCTCCATCTTTACATTTTAAACCCTTTCCCTATAACTAGAGCTTTTATTTGCTAGCATGAAACCAGCATGACTATAGGAAATGCCATAAATCTAATTTAAAAAAAAAATGCATTACTGCTAATTCTATTTTATCCAATTCATCTAAAACAAATGAAAAGCATGGATATTTCAATGAGCATCCTGAGATTTGTTTATTACACTCATGAACAATGATTGACTTTCTAAACCATTCAACAAAGCATCATTGCATCTCCTCACACTGCTATTGCATCAGGAAGTCTGAAGCAAATCTGGCAACATGTTTAGCCTCACAGCAAAATCCATGATGTGGGCTTCAAAACGCAAGCCTTTAAAATACATAGGAATGTCAAACAAGTGTTGGTAAAAAAAAAAGACTTAATGCCTTCTTCAACATGATCTGAGTCCTGACTTTCATCTTGACAGTATACTTCTGTCAAAGCAGGTGAGTTACTTTGGCTGTAACTTTTCTTTACTTTCTCCTTATCATCAGCTGGGCCGCCTGGTGGCATAGGTCGACATAGGCAGTTGCCTATGGCGCAAAATGACTAGGGGGCGCCGCACAAAAGATTTTTCTTTTTTTTTTGTCAGAAGTGCACCCGCTTGTGACCAGCATGCGCTCCTACACCCATATATCAAGCATTTGGGAGACACTCTTATCCAGAGCGACTTAGATTTATCTCTTTTATACAACTGAACAATTGGGGGTTAGGAACCTTGCTCAGTCTTGGGGGTGCTGGGAATTGAACCTCTGTCTTTCTGGTAGCAGTTTAACACCTTAACCACTAAGCTATCACTCTATCTTAACCAGTAATCACTTTCAAGCAAAGATATTCGTGGCAGTTAACAAAATTTTGGTACTAAAAATGCACTTTTTTGTTGATTTGCACTTTCTTTAACTGTTGTGTGTGTCTTCTAGTGACTGTTAATCAAACTAGTTTATTTGTTATCACAATTTTTTGCTACTTAATTTTAAACAAATTTATTTAATGCTTAATGCTTCTGTATTTATGTATTTGATCAGTATTTACGTTATGTTGTAGTAAAGGTTTTAACAATCTGCATTTTCTGTATTTTTTTGGGTAGGGGATATGTATGTGTGGGTGTATGAGTAAATGCGGGGTGGGGTTGGGGTTTGAATAGGGGGGCGCAAATTTACAATATTGCCTAGGGCACCACCAGAGCCTGGGCCGGCCCTGATCATGAGTATGAATATTTATAAAGTCATTTCTCGGCTGTTTACTGACATGTGGTTAGCACATATTGCATTTTCCAAATAAACAGAAATATCAATTGCGAATGAGCATCCTACAGTATAAACGATCTAAACACTATACTGTCTAAGTGCAGTATAAAATAAGTGTCACATCATGACAAGGTGTTAAATCTGCAGCATTGTGCTTATTAAAATAGAGGTTTTTTTCCACACAAATAAAGAAAATACAGATCCAAAATAAATGACGTTGCCAGAAATTCAGTTTAAGAGGTAAGTGAGTAAATATGCTTAATAAAATCACTGTGTGATATGGCCAATTAAAGTAATCAGTGTGAAGTGTAGATTGACAGACCGCAGTAGAAGCAATGTTGTTTTTTCATTTAATTATTTGTTGGAATTTGTCATTTAATTAATCAAACAAAAAAAAATCCAGCACACTTTTCTAGAGAGGCACTGACGGGGCTTTTAAAAAAGATTTTGCAATGCAGATTTGGCAAATTAGTACATTCCTCTCGCATAAAAGCTGTGCTACCTTTAACTTTCCTGAGCTGATTGGTTATGGGCATAAATAAGCTGCGAGTATTTTATTTAATTATGTAGTTTAATTAGGAAGTGGTATCGCAGTGGTTATTGGTTGGAATAATACCTGGGGGATCAGGGTTCGATTCCCAGCACTACCCAGGTAAAACTGCTGGGCCCATGAACAAGGCCCATAACCCCCAATACCTCAGTTGTATAACAGAGATAAATGTCAGTTACTTTGAATATGGACGTCTGCCAAATGCTGTAGTGTTTTAGTTTCACTGTTTGTAAATATAGAAATTGAAAAGACACAAAAACTCATTAGCATTTTACCTAGCTGTCCAGTAACTAGCTCATCTTCAGTGAGAAGACGCCAACCCTGCGAAGATCCTGAGGTATCCAGAGATTGACGGTTCCAGTTGGATTCTGCCTTTCAAAGATTTCGGACTGTATATAAATAAAGAAAGGACACTGCTCATACTATCCATGTAACAAATCTCCACTGAGGTGAGATGTATTTAGAACCCAAGGTTCAATTCAATTCAGTTCTATTTTATTTGTATAGCGCTTTTTACAACGCTCGTTGTCTCAAAGCAGCTTTACACAATCAAAGAAATTATAAAAAGCGAATAAAACAGAAATCAGTTTGTTTGATTGTCCCTGATTGTCCCTGATGAGCAAGCCGAGGGCGACGGTGGCAAGGAAAACTTCCTGAGTTGGAATAGGAAGAAACCTTAGGAGGAACCAGACTCAACAGAGAACCCATCCCCATTTGGGTGCAGTTTATTTACAAAAGTGACACAACAGTCACAATTTGCAACACGACAAACCTCAACTCGACTTGATACTACTTAACATGAACCAATAAACATAAACTTGACTAAACATGAGCTTGGTCTAAACAAGCGCTAAGCATAAACATTTACACACACATACACACCACAATGGAACACAAACAATCACGGCTCCAAAAGGGCTAAATATACATGACTAATACATTAACTAAACCAGAGACACTTGTAAACAATAAGCAACACAAGAACAACCCAACCAATGAAAAACATGACACAAGGACAGGGAAATCACATGACAGGAACACAAGAGGAACAAGGATCACATGACAAGGACAAAACAGGAGGTAGAAACATGAACAAAACATCAACAAGAACCAAGAAACATAAACCTGGAACACGAAATATGAACCAAGAACCTTATAAACACACTCTCTGGTAAAGAGTCACCCAAATAAGGATGGGTTCTTGTCTTAAGGTACCATCTAAGGCCACAGGCGCCCCAGATTTGCTCACTAAAGATGTTTTTAACTTTAACTTTTTTGATTTTTTATGATTAATCGTGAACTTTAAAGCTGCTGTGAGATAATATCCATTATATATATCCGCTATATAAACAAACTTTTAGAAAATAGGAAATTGGTTAATAGTTAAATATAACAGCTGATTTGGGAACTGGGAAGTATCAATTTTTTTATTATTTTATCAGCTACATTTTATCTATGTTATTTTAACAACCAATAAATAAGCATTTGCAAGCCCTAGCAACAGTATGATTTTGTCCGTCCTTAATTATCTCAGTATTCCAGCTGTAAAAGCCATTGGTAAAAAAAGGGTAAAATACAGGAAAAGAACTTTATATGTCTTTGTGGGTGGTTCTTTAATTAGTAGTGACTTTATAGGTTTAATTGTGATTTCTGGATCTAGCTTTTATGGTATAGCTAGAATAGCATTCGTAATAGCATTTTAACACAACCTGAATGAAGCAATAAGTCAACAAAAATGTTTTCTGTTTGATGTGATTTTGGAAATATTACTTGAATGTTTTTAGTCCACCTGGAATTACTAACGCTTTTTTTTTTATTGTACTTAAAATTCTCTCGAACTGAAAAATGACCCAGGTATCAGAGAAGAGTGAAAAAAGAAAGTAAGCCTCATATAACACTGTGTGAATGAGTGAAGGGTCACACGTACCAACAGCTGGAGAATACTACAGAGACAGTTAGAAAAATTGAATCTGCCATTCCTGAAAATTGTGCTATTGGTAAGATGCACCTCAGACCACTCTTTGGGTTTTGCGGAACGTCTTTGTAGATTGATGAAGATGAATTGCGGATTCTTTACTCTGGTGAATTTGAGGTATAAGGGGAAAAAAAGTGACTCATTAAAAAAGGAAATAGAAAAACGTATTGTTGACTTTCACAGCTGGATTCTGGGGATGGTTTAAGTGGATACATCTGTAAATCTCAAACTTATCATGATCATCTATGAAGGGACGGATGAGAATGACAGCACCGTGTATGAAATAAAAACAAAACAAAAACATTGCTAATTTAAGACTCAAATCATTCACATTATGACTGAGTAGAAGACGATTTTAGCTGAAAAGGCTGTGTATTCTACGTTTCTGTGGTGCAGAGGCTTTGCTTCAGGGCATTCTGCATTGTGAATTTAGCCTCAAGCTTTTTCTGAGAAAACAAAAATGTGCTATCATGCAGGAGTAATAATTACTTTATACTGTTATTCCTAATGTTTGAAATACTAAAATTCTGCTTACAAGTCCATTGAACACCATTTTATATAATGTTTTAATTAAAAGAATAGGGGAAAAAAATGACAACCATTTGATTTCCATTGTTTATGATTACGTTTATGCTGTTTTGGATGGGACCCGAAGTTAAGAAATGTGTGACAAGCAGATGTCTGCCAATAGGACATGTTCTAAGGACATAGAATTTGTCAGACTTTTCTCTCCACTACTGTTAGCATTTGTGCATGACGATTTCAGTAAGCTTATACTATTTGAATTGCAGAAGGACAAGTGCTGCTTCCATATACTGCACAAACAGAAGGAAAGAAGTGCCTTTGGCAATGTTTACCAACCAAGATAGATTTCCTTCTTTCATACAGAGACAAGCCAAGGTTCACCTTCCCCCCTTTTCACACTGTTTCCTATCCTAATTTTTCTCCATCACAATTTTCCAAACTTGCCAGACCAGGGGCATTTTATGCAAATGTTCGGACAACAAATGTATCTATGTGGCTTTTCCCTCTTTTTCAAAAATACACACCAAACCAGACACAGTCACAGTTACGACCCTGAAAAATTCTGGAATGACAAACATGTGTTGGAATTGAACAGGCAGTTAGATAAAGCCTGTAAACAGGATAAAAAAATAAAACCTATTTAGTTTTATTTCACTCAGTAAATTCTTTAAAATAAAGTCTTTGAATTAAACTTCTTCCAAACATTCATTCATTCATCTTCTATACCCGATTATTCTTTAATTCGGGGTCACAGGGATCTGCTGGAGCCCATCCCAGCCGTCCGTGAAAGGGCAAAAGGCAGGAGGGGTACACCCTGGACAGGTCACCAGTCCATGAAAGGGCCACACACACTCACTCCTATGGGCAATACACATTTTTTTGAACTGTGGGAGGAAACCAAAGTACCTGGAGTAAACCCACACAACACCGGGAGAATATGCAAACTTCACACAGAAAGGACCCAGGAATCGAACCCAGGCCTTCTTGCTGTGAGGCAACAGTGCAAACCTCTAAGCCTGATGTGCTTTTTCTGAACAGTGAAATAATCTAACAATCAGTGAGGATTGCTGAAATCTGGATTGTTTGTTGAAAATCTGGATCTACATGGCATTGGTCAACTAATTCTCAGGGAACTAGGGGAAATAACCGATGTTTAACCGCAAATTAGCAGTATAAGCATGCTAATCCTACATCCTAGTTATCTGTATCTGGAAAATGTATTCCTAATGCAGAAGCAGCCACACACAAAGTATATTTAAATGTAAATGATTTAGTAGTGTGAACTTTCTAACTCTGATACTAAATTATCCAAATCCTACACATTTTTTTTTCGTATCTCCATAACACACCTACCTCTACTTACAAAGAAGTGCTAATTAGCTGATTAGTTGAATGTTAAGTAATAAAACACATGACAATTTGCAGGACAAAGTGTACTCTAGGAACAGAGTTGCCAGTACAGGGTGCGAGAGTGTAACAAATTGCTAGTTTTTAGATAGACCCTATAGTCATTATATTTTGTAACACACCAGCCCCCAAAAACAAAAATAGCAAACAAATCCTTTTATTAATAATTTAATGCAGTGTTAAAGGAAAAATCATTGTCACAGAACGCAAGACGGAGGCACAGATGAGATAAACCGTGCGTTTATTGAAATAAGGAGGAAGGGAGTTAAATGGAAGATAGCGATGGAATATACCAGGAGCCGGAGGGTCACAAAAGATGTGTTCATATGCACAACATTTAATCTGTCATGGTAACACCCATTTTTTTTCCAAATACTTCCAGCCCGCAAATCACACAATCACCAGTTCTAATTATAACCACATGTTAGTCATTCCCCGTCGCGTTCACCTTTCTTCCTTAATCAAATGAGATTATAATAAATAAAAAATGTCAATTTACATGTTTTTTTTGTGCTTTCAAATTTTAAAGGGTAGAACAAAAGTTTGCCAAAATAAAATTTAAAATGAATAAATAGTTTAATAAGAATGTTTTACCTGCTAAGATGCTTCCTTATGTATAAATGGCACATCCCTTATGAAAATATGTTGAAAATCCCCATTCGTCTAGTATTTTCTATCATAACATTATAAATATTCAAACATAAAATATTAAGACATGATACTTATTTTAGGTTTTACATTTTATTTTTAAAATAATTGCTTAAATTGAGCCAGAATAATATGACAAGTTCAAGTTTTAAATCATTCAAAAGTTTCTTAAGACTGGTTAGTTGTAATCAGGGCTGGACTGAGACAAAAAAAATCATCCCTGGCATCTTGGCCGAGACAGACCCACCACATCTGATCATAAATATCACTCATCTTTGGACGCCCTTGCAACGTCTGTCTAAAGGGTCTGATTTTTTTATTTTGTGCAATTTATCTGCACCTCCCTTGCGTTTCCTCTCTGTTTCTCTGTGACTCCTTTGACAGATACACACTGACGCTGCACGCTCACACAGAGCCCATAAGGGAAGTTGTTTAAAGATTTGATCGGGTCAGCCCAATGTCAATTAAGAAAATAATTATTGATCTGCTCATTAAATGTCTCATGGGGCGGTCTGTCTGGGAAATAAATTCTACAATGACTTTTTTGACAAATACATTAAATCGGCGTGAAGACTCCAATATGTAATTAAGCAAAAAAAAAAAAGTGATTTATGAGCCGATCAGACAAAAAACAGTATAATATATATTGGCCCAAATAGTACGTCAGTCCAGTGGGAAAATGCCCTGTCTGCCAGATGGCCAGTCTGCCCCTGGTTACAATTGTGTAATGGAAAGAATTTAAACATTGTTAGAAAGCAGTGGTGTGCAGTCGGGGCCAGCAAGTCCTTCTCCGCTGCCTAAACACTTTCAGAAGCTGACCTACATTAACAACCTAAATTCTAATATTTGTTTCATAAAATAGTATTAATTTATTCTCAACAGCTTATTCATTTCATTTCATATCGTTTCTTTTGCTCCACTTCTTCCAGAAAGTGTATGTGGATGTTAGATTTTTTTTGTCCAATTAGATTTCAGTTTCCATGTGCTGCCATGTTAATATAATTTGTCCAGAGCCTTTAGAATCAGGCAGATTAATAATTGGTTAATATTATTAAAGACTGTTTCTTTAACCAATCAGATTTTTTTATGCACACAATGGCTGAAATTAACTTTGTCTGGAATACTTAAAAATAAGTTTTTAAGGCGGACTTTCCTGAAAAAGTTAGACATCGTGGGGAGCGGTCAGAGCCCAGAGCTAACTAGCTTGTCTCAGCACGGGAAAGAGTTTGTTCACAATTTCCAGACCAGTGCCGACGACCAATAAAAGTGGTTTACAGCCTTTAAATGTATTATATATTTTATTTATTATTTCATGTTTTTTTGATGTTATAATAATATTAAAATAAATATTGATTCTGAACTGCTCCAGATGATGCAGGTGGCACAGTTGTGGTTGTATTGTAGAGGTTTGGTGTCTCAACAGGGTTAAAAATAAAATAAAAATGGTTTTCATCCTCAATACACAAAATGTCTCTCTCTTTGTAATTCCACGCCGTGTTATATTGCGTTTTTGTATAGCGTTGATGATTTCTGTAATTGCGACATCATTGGGGGGGGGGGTATTAGGAGGTGTATTAGTCGGGTAAATCCCCACTGAAGGCCTAAGTACCAAATGCACTTCTCGCCACTATTAGAAACATTCTGCATAAGAAGCTCAGATAATTAATTTTCCTTAGCTCGCATTAGTGTAACTAACTAGCTGGTCATATGTCATCACATTGCATTATATTATTCAAAGTCTGCCAACACAGGATACAATATCATGTCACCGGAGAGCAAAGGCCATGTCTTTGATTCCCGGTCGTCCTCTTCAAGGCCCTAAAGCATAAAAACAATGCTGACCGTTCTGCAGCAGTAACATACAGATAATAAAACACTGAAACTATACTTTGTGAAGCTGTCTATTCATCCAAATCTCGAATCCTGTTAATCGAGTTAGTGGAGTATTAATAGTCAGGCTGATGCTATCAGTTGTCACGTACTATGTAAAATTCCACACTAAATACCTTGATATAAAATGTATATCAAGGTATTTAGTGATTATCAAGTAACCAGGTTTTGCCTTTGGCATGTGCAGACGAGGGACAGCGGAAATATTATTAAGAAACTATTAGATATAGACCTGCCAGGCAAATTGTTGGACTGCTAATTGGAAGAACGTGTTTTGATTCCCAGCACCACCAAGATGCTATTTCTGGCCCCCAGAGCAAGACCCTTAACCCTTAATTGCTCAGTTGTATAAATGAGATAAATGTAAGTCACTCTAGATAAGGGAATCTGCCAAATGCTGGTAATTTAGATGGAAGAGGTACATATGCATATGCACATGAGGACAAAAAGTTAGTGGATGTGAGCAAAGAGGATGCAGATAATAGTAGAAGATACCAGGTTGCCTAAATGGGCTAATAATTCCTAAATCCTGGCTGATGTGTCATGTATTTATTGAAAATCAGTGCATTGCACCATTGTACCTAGTTTCAAATTGCAAGACTGGCTGTGATGGTAATGAATTACATATTTATTTAAGAACATCTGTTCTGTTATTCATTTACAAATACAAAGCATGGCGCTTTTGAGAGGCTATCATGATGATTGTTCCTCTGAGATGTAATTTAGTTTGCTTATAGAAGGTAAAGTATTCAAAAGAGTGAATAAGGTGGTGTCAAAAATAAGATTGATAGTCCCAGTAGACTATAATAAGTAGGTCTTCAAATTGCAAAACCAGCAAAGGAGCCAAAAAAGGACATCTACAGCTGTACTTTTACGCAGTAATAGGATCCAGGGGAGACAGGTTCTGTATTTCTGTGCTCTGTAAGACCTGCACATGCACATGAGTGAATCTACCAATCAATGCAAAGCCCAGTTATTGATCGTTCTGAGGGAGTTGATTTGTTTTCGATAACAGCCGCTTCAACAGTCGTGCTGGGTTTATGATTATTTTGCACAGGAACTTGCATACGACGTTTCCTGCAGGAAAAATATGTTTTTTTAACAAGTTCCCATTTTTAAAGATTTAAGAACAGGGACAGTTTAAGCAAAAAGGGGGTTTTGTTTTTGTAACAAGTAACATGGCATGCTGTTTATCTCATTATCTTTAAAATAAAATCAGTAACAGAGACTGATATTTACATTTACATTTATAGCTTTTGGCAGATGCTCCTATTCAGAGCGGCTTACATTTATCTCTTTTATACAACTGAGCAATTAGGGTTAAGGGGCCCACAGTGGTCGTGCTGGGATTCGAACCCAGGTCTTTTTGGTATCAGCAGAACACTGAGGTTTGGGTTCATGTTCTTGTTTTCTGTTTATGTTTATATTGTGTTTCATGTTGTATGTTTACATGTTAACATGTTTGTGTTATCTTCATGTTTATGTTTAATGTTAATGTTTAATGTTTGTTTCATGTTTGTTTTATATTTATGTTTCATGTTTCATGTTTGCTATGTTTCTTGTTTCATGTTTATATTGCGTTTATGTTTTTTCATGCAGTTCATGTTCATTGTTCATGCCTTTGTTTACTTCCTGTTTTGTCCTGGTCATGTGATCTCGGTAAGTCTATTAAGCTAAGTCATGTTAAGTGTGTTATAGTCAAGTTTATGTTTATTGTTTTTGTTTAAGTCAAGTCAAGCTAAACTAGGCTAAGCTAAGCTAATTCAAGTCTAGTCAGTTTAGGTTACGTTTGATGTTTTGCCAAATACTTAAGTAAACTGGTCACGTGGTAAATAAATTGCACCTTTGGGTTTAGTGGAATCGTTACAGTCTCACAGGCAATCCAGTGAATTAAATACAATGGCAAATAGTTTCAAAAGTATAATGTTTTGCTAATTAATAAATTTGAATTTGTCAACTTGCAAAATAATCAACTTTGGGCTCTACCCCATAAATAAACACTACTGATTATTTTGCAACTATATGCATGCGTATAGTCACATGTATAATTTGTGTGTGGGGTGTGTGTAAACAGTAGATACTCATGGTAATTTCTTTTTAAAACTACAGAATATAAAAATAAAGCTAATGAATATTATATTATAAGTAAAATGTTGTGGTTGTTATGTTTACTTAAACTTAAAATATGGTTTATCTGTCTTAGAAATGATACATCGATACATACATTGATTAGCCCTAGTTTTAACCTAGTATCATCTACCTAATATTGCATACAGGCCTCATATATCACTGAAACACATCTGAATCATTATGGCATGTATTTACGTCCTGTAAACTGTGAGGTTTGACCTTTACAGAGGAGAATGTTTTGTCTAGCAAGTTCCGCAGATGCTCGATCACATTGCGAGCTTTGAAAACTTGTAGGGCCGCACCTATTGTCAGGACTGCCGGACCACTGGAGGGCAACAGTGAGACTTTCTTTGTTCATGCTCTAGTCCATGTGCTCAATGTTTTGGTTATGTCTTGTCATTTGTCTCCACCCTGTCCATGTGTCATTTTTCTATTAGTTTATTCAGGTGGTTCTCATTTAGTAAATTGTTTCCCCCATTAGGTTTAGTATTTATACCCCTGTGTTTTAGTCTGTCTTTGTCTTGTTTGTTGTGGTTTCTTTGTAATGTTGTGGGTTTTAAGTCAAGTCAAGTCAACCTATGACTCGTGACACTTATCGTTTTTAAAAGCTTTATCTTGTCACTTTTGCCTTGTTTATGACGGATAAATATAAATTTTAAGTTTTATTATAGATATTTTTACTTTTTGTATTCTTGTATATCTTCCTGGCAAGGGGTAAATAATTAAACAAAGGAACTAAACTAATTACACACTGTAAGAAGGTGAATTGTCCCACAATTAACTGTTAACTAACTAATCTAATCAAATATTTACTATTTATTAATGGTCTCCTATGTAAGGCAGTTCTGTAACTTTTTGCTGTTTTCTAGGTGATGGTACATTAGGCAGTCCATCACTCTGCAATATATTCAGTCAGGCTGATATAAACAAATGTCCTAGTAATGTTTTTAAATAAGAAACACAATTGAAATGCATCAGAAAAGAAACATCTACAACAGCAAGAACATTATTCATTAGTTCTCTACTTGCTGGAATTTGTAAGTTACAAGTAATGTAGTGAACATTACTGTTGTTCAGATGTTTAAGAAAAACCACATACTTTTACATTCTGCACTAAAAGGTTGGATCCAATGCAGCTAAAAAGCCAATTAACTAGAAAATCAAATAAATTCAGTAGTATGTTCAGAGATTTTGAATTCATTTGGGAAAACAGCTTTTGTTTTATTTTTAATAGTTAATAAAATGGTAAAAACTGATTTAAGAACTAAGAAGAATCATCTGTTATAAAAAAAAACGTGTGTGTATACCTGTGTGTGTGTGTGTGTGTGTGTATATATATATATATATAAGCTGTGTAACCATGGAAGTTATTTCCATGGCCACAACTGACAGCTTTAACTGAATGATGCTTGAGACAGGATAAAGCTGAGCCAGAGCAACATTGTAAGCTTCATGGTGCTGTGATCAGAAGTCCTGATCTTCTGATCAGCTCTAGCATCAGCCTTTTGAAACACAATATGAGTGGGTCAAAAATACACCCTTGACACCATTTTGATATGAAATATTTAGTTTGAAATATTTTTATCACCAGTCATTGGCGTGATACCCCAGCTGTTACAAAGGAAAAGATAAAATAATGTGCATCAGACGGTTTAACGGTCAGCCTAAAGCAAATAGCTGCTAAAGCAAATAGCTCATTTTAAAGAAAACCGTTTGATCGACTAACTAACCCTGCTAGGTGCTGCTGCTGCTGCAGAGTTGTCAATGATCTCACAGATGATAAAACAGAAGAAAAAGTATCGCACTAGTCTGGAGGATTATTCACTTACGTCCAGTGCTATTGTCGAGGGTAGTATATCTGTGGTGCAATACAGTCTTTTTGTGTTATCCTATCGGTTTAGCCTTTGTTGCTAATCTCTATTATTTTTATTAGCTTTGTATGTTTTGTATTGCCTTTGGCTCGATCATTTTTTTTTCTATGATATCTCTATCCACCACATAGTTTTAACTAATGATTGAACTACATACTATTTGACAATGTGTGCATTATCAACATTTATAGAAGATGTCTCAGAGTAAACATGAAATGTAGAGAAACAGAAAAAAGAAGAGAAAGAGAGAGAGAGAGAGAGAGATAAAAGGAATGTGTGCTGCATTGTTAAAATAACTGAGAGAAGGAAATAAAATGACACTCCACAAAATAAAATCTAACCCCTAACTAAAATTCAACATCTCGTATTTATTGTTAAATAGTTTTTTTATGTGTTTTTGTTAAACATTGTGACACTTTTTGTATATATTGTGTTGTCACTTACATTTACAGCTTTTGGCAGACGCCCTTATCCAGAGTGATTTACATTTTATCTCATTTATACAACTGAGTTGAGGGTCTTGCTCAGGAATGTTGGAATGCTACCAGAAAGAACAGGGTTCGATTCCCAGCACCACCAAGACACCACTGCTGGGCCCCTAAGCAAGGCTCTTAATCCCCGATTGCTCAGTTGTATAAAGAGATAAATGTAAGTCGCTTTGGATAAAAGCATCTGCCAAATGCTGTAAAATTATTATAGTTTTTCTAACCGTTTTAGGAACATAGATTAAAATAGAATTGGCTTTAAAATGAAAAAAAGAATTAAACTTAAGAAAAATTTGAATGCATAAAGTGCATTTTTGGGTGATAGACAGTAAGCAAATAATAACAGAAATAGATTTTTCTTTTAACATTTAATTGGAGCTATAATTAATTAAAAAGTATGATCTTGTTTTCACTGAATGTCCCTAGAATCGTATTTATTTTATTTATCTCTTATTACTTTTACCCCTAAAGTGACAGTCAGTTAAAAAAAAAATACTAAACTACAGAAATATTTTAGAAGATGACTGACCTGATCGTCACTCTACAGCTGTAGGTACCATATGCCCATATCAAATTTCTTTAGCTCATGTCTCAGAGGAACCTGATAAATTCTGTTAGCAGAAAATATTTTGCTTCCACCCACTCACTCTAAAACAAAACCGCACATACAACAAGGGCATTTACTGCTGTCAGAGTGTAAAATTATTTTATTATGCAGGTTAGGGTTTTCTAAAATTATTTAGTTGAAAATAGACCTGAAATAAAGAGAGAGAGAGAGAGAGAGAGAGAGAGAGAGAGAGATAGAGAGAGAGAGAAAAGAAAGAAACAAAGAAAGAAAGACAGGGTGAGAGAGAGACAGAGAGAGGGTGTGTCAGAGAGAGAGAGCGTGTGTGTGTGAGAGAGAGAGAGAGAGAGAGAGTGTGTGTGTGTGTGTGTGTGTGTGAGAGAGAGAGAGAGAGAGAGAGAGAGAGAGGTGGTTTGTTAAGCTATTTTTATTTTATTTAAATATTTTTTTATTAATATCTCAATTATATTCTAATGCATCTTATAAATACAGCCTATCACCCTCCTTAATCAAATAAAACCATTGTACATTTTTAAGCAATTAACTTACACCCACCCACACACACACACACACACACACACACATGTCATTGTTTCAAAAGAATAATAATTCTATACTATTACCTGAAGCGGATAAGTCTGTGTGGTGGAACGTTATCCTTGAAAAGATTGACCCGATAAGAGGATTGCGCCTAATTTTGATTTCATTAAAGTGTTTATTCAAAGGAACAATGGGGAAAAGCATGAAATTGAATTGTTAGAAAAGATGATGACAGTATTATGCCAAAGCTCGGGGTTGAGTTAGGGTGCCATCCTATTTCTAGGTTAATTACATAGAGCCTTCATTTCAATCGTCAGAGGAGGAACATTGCTCAACCTAAATTATATAGAAAACCCTGAAGAGAAATTGTCTCATCCATGTAAACCAAAGTCTATTCCCCGGCGCCATTTCACTGCTCGCCCATAAGCTGCACTGCAGCCACTATTCCACCTCATAACAAAGTCATTATGCGCTCTCCATCTGCACACAGCTCAGCTCAAAAACTAGTCTTGGTTTTAGGACTTAAAAAAATATAAATAAATAAATAAATAAATAAAAAATCGTGTCCTGTTCAAACCGCCTCAGTCAAGCTCCGTCTTTGGCATCAGGCGCCGACAGTTTACAAGGCATGCCTTCAATTTTCCTCATCAAACAATGGCTGTGTACACAGCTCATTCAAGGCTGTGAAAATGCAACAAAACGTGATTTGAACATCAAGCACTGGACCATCTGTGCGAAATTACCAATGCTGGTTCTTTATTGTCCTAGTAATACTTGTTTTGTCTCACCTAAAACAGTCCATTCCACAGAAAGATATTTCAATGGTATTATTTTCATCTCACGTTCTGTCTTTCGTGTATCGCTGTAAGCCAAAACAACACGCAACGTTCGAGACGCAGCCTGGACTTTTGCTTGATCTATTCTTTACTTATATATTTGCAATTTATTTTACCTGCCTTTGTTGTCACCTGGGCCAGTTTAATCCCTGACCTTACAAAGGCTAGTCATTAAGATCGCTATCTTCAGCACATAAAATTTTATTTGAAATCAATTCGCTGACCTTCCTATCCAAAGACAGGTGATGTCAACTTCATCTAGATGAGACACAGCAACATGGCAGACACTGCCACATACTTAATATAACGCTTAACCTGTCCTCCTCTAAGGCCGCATGACACTTAATCGTTATTTAAAAACTGTGTTATTTACTGAATATTAGCTATCACGGTATATACAGTATACTATCGTATTTAAATTAGGACTTTAATGGCTTTTGCACTCAGGACTGCTGTTTACGGTTATATTAATACCCATCATTCCTAAGTATAATGTCAACTGCTGCTGTAATCCTGTTTTAATGTTGTCTATTGCTCATTAGCATTTTTGTCTTTTTTTTTCGTACTTATTTACCGAGCAAAATCTATTTCTATTGAGCCTGCTGTTTAAAAAAAACCCTCTGAAAAATACTAATTTTACAATTCTTGGCAACGTTTTTTTTTATTTCAGACAGTTAAAGAACTAACATGGCTGACTATGTACCAAAAATGTATTTATTCGTCACATAAACTGTACAGTACAGTGAAATTTGTTTCTTTGCATATCCCATATTAGAAAGTTGGGGTCATAGCGCAGGTTCAGCTATGATACAGCAACCCTGGAGTAAGAAGGGTTTAGGGAACCAACAGAGGCAGACTGGCGATGGTGGGGTTTAAACCCTGGTCTTTCTGGTTTTGTAATCAACAACGCAGGCATTTGAGCCACCACTGCCCCCTATACTCAGAGTTAATGTAGTAAATGAATAAAATGCATCATCCTTATTCTGTCAAATAGAAGAAAGCTATTTTTTCAACAAACATTTATTAAAACATATTTATCAACAGACAATTTGATTCCTTCATTTAAGTTTAACTCTAAACAAGTCGATCATTAGCTGATGAAAAGGACTTCATGGTACAGCATGACATTGTCGAGCTTTTTTACAATATTGATTAGCATAAGGAGACAAACCAAGTGTGAGCCAATATTATATTACACAATCCATCATCCCTCTCTTTGACTTAATAAAATAAAGATATATAGAACAAAATATCCACTATAATCATAAATAATTACCTGATTAAAAAGAAGGAACTAAAATCTAATTTAAATGACTATTTCTAATCGATCAAAAATACTAGAAAACAATTATTTAAACAAGACAATTGTTTCCGATGCAAATCAACGCGGTCATAAACTCTTCATTGTGTCTTCAGTAATTACACTAGGATGGGATTTTTCCCCCTGTTGTTATGGTAATGTTGGAACTAAACACATGTCCTACTCACCGCATGCTGAATACTTTGGATAAAATTAAATATAACTTGTATATTAAGGATACGTACTGTAAAAACATTTTTACTTAGAATCAGCAATTGATGCAGTTTTTGAACATTCTATTCCAGATTCTTTTCACATTCTTCCTCCTATAATAACCTCCACAGTGCTACAATGGACTCTGGGATGAACTGACATTCCAGTTCATCCCAAAGGTGTTCAGTAAGGTTGAGACCAGGGCTCTGTGAAGAACTCTCCAGGTCTTTATGTCCGACAGAGACAGTGGGATGCTCTGGGCAATGTTCTACTTGGAAACCTTGAGTTGTGTCATTCACGTGAATGCTTTTTTGAGATATAGCACCTATCAGACATTAAATAACCAAAGTGCATCCCTTTATGGCAACCATAATGCCTAATAGCAGTGGCAACTTTTAGTAATATACTCTGCTCTGCTACGCTGCAAAAATTGAATTGGTTTGATAAACATGACAAAGTGCCGTCTGCACTCAAATCTTAATCTGATATTGATGGAATATTATAGGTTAAAAAATTCTTACCCATAGAAGCTCCTTCTTACAGATCTGTTACTAACATCTATATATAGTATATAGATGTTGGTAGCTAAATATATATATATAAAACATATATATCTATAAATAACATATAATGATCTGCTACTAACATCTAAGTACAATATAGCACAATAGTTATGTCTGAGCTGTTTTTATCTACCCAGTTTTAGGCAAATTGTTTTAATAATTTACCGTTATGGCTGATCAGTATATATAAAATGTATGTTTTGGATCTACAGAAGCACAACCTGATAAATAAGTTATGCATGCACACATCAAATTATTCCTGCACTTTTCTGTTTCAGAACTCAACATGGTACATGCGGTGAAGTACACGGGCAAGCAGCATGACTGTGAAGTTAATAATATTTCTCATTCAAATGTAATTTCATAGGAAAATCATTGTTTGTTATTTATATCAGGATGTGAAGACAACAGTGGTAGGTGGTATGTTTTGGTCTGTCTGGCTGTATAAATCAGCTAAAAAAACCTAAACATAAGGGACATTTTTATGATATGCCTGTCTGATTTTTAAAAAATAATTTTATGTAATATTTAGTTACAAGAAATGCTTCTTGATCGTTCAAAATAATCATTTTACCCGTTTGTAACTGATAAAAATGCTTGTGTGATAAAATGTTTTCTTATGATAACACTCGCTTTATTAATTATTAATTAACATGCTTTATTTACACATTATTGAGACTTATTCAGAAACACAGCAAAAATACCACAGTAGGCAGCATTGTGGATTAGTGGTTCGCACTGTTGCCTCACAGCAAGAAGGCCCAGGTTCGATTTCCAGGCAGGGGTCTTTCTGTGCGAAAATGATCCTTATCCAGAGCAACTTACATGTATCTCATTTATACAACTGAGCAAGTGGGGGTTAAGGGCCTTGCTCAGGGGCCCAACAGTCGTGGCTTGGTGGAGCTGGAAATCGAACCCACAATCTTCAGGTTGGTAGTCCAACACTATAAGCCACCACCTCCCCACAGTGTGGAGTTTGCATGTTCTCCCTGTGCTTGCGTGGGTTTACTCCGGTTTCCTCACATGTATGTTAGGTTGATTGGTGATTCTAAATTGCCCATAGGAGTGAGTGTGAGTGTGTGTGGGACCCTGTGATAGACTGGCGACCTGTCTGAAGGGTACCCCTCCTGCCTTTCGCCCTCTCAGGGACGGTTGGGATAGACTCCAGCAGATCCCTGTGACCCTGAATTATGGGATAAGCGGGTATAGAAGATGAATGAATAAAACACAATAGCAACATTTACAGCATTTGTCAGACGCCCTTATCCAGAGCAACTTCATTTATTTATTTTTAAAAACAACTAAGCAATTGGTGGTCGAGGGTCTTGCTCAGGGGCCCAGCAATTGCAATTTGGTGGTGACAAGACTCAAACCCAGATCTTCCAATTAGCAGTCCATCACCTTAACCATATGGCATATCATATGTGAATATAAAAGTTAAGGTTTTATACCAATCATTAGAATGGCCAATATAGTCTACATTCAGAATAATGCTTTTAGGTTTAGAGTTTTCTTTTTTAATAATAGATTGAAAACAATTTTTTATGGCAACAAAATTGGTTGTAGTTGAAGACAATCAACAATGAAACATCATTTTTTTTCAAAAGCAAAGGAAAGCTGTGAATTTGACACTTGTTACAATAATAGTGGAGCTCTTCTATAAAGCAGGCTTGATACAGAAATGCATTTCAATGCTATTTGAACACGTTGCATGTTTTTAAAATCTATAAATAGCCTTAAAAAGCCTTTGTTTCTCCTGAGAAAGAAACAAGCCGGTTTTGAGGGTTTTATAATATTATTGCATCATCTCTTAAGCCTTAAACTTGATGAAAAGGTAAAATATATATTTCACATTTTTTAACAATTTGAATTGGTTGCACTTGAGCTAATCTGAGAATAGTGTGTTCCTAACCGTGCACTTTTCGCCAGGACGTGCCCCAGCCCACAACTGATCTATTTCAATGCATTAAATATGTAAAACAGAAATAACAAACTTTATAATATTTTACATGTGAAATTCATGTACTGACAAATTGGGTCCATGTGTTCTAAGCCTGACTACCGGCCTCGCATAAAAACACTCGTCGATTAATCAATGCAAAACTCATTAGTGCACATGATTTATTTTATTTTCTTTCATGAATAAACGAACGAAACCAGATAAACTATTACAAAACACATTTATCGTACTTTCTCTGTTAGGTCAAACGGATTGTTTCTATTGGTCTGACCTTGTGACCCCTGTGCACGTAAATCTTATCACTGTCCCTCACCTAATCTATTACTAAGAAAACCCATATCTGGCAATTTATTGCAGGCCAACATTCCCACAAGCTTTTCTCATCTTATCTGACTGCGACGCCACATTATGGACAGACAACAATTACTGCGGTCTGACAATACATCAAACGATCATCTTCCCACTCCCTCAGTGATCTACTTATTACCCATCACACTCCTACACTACTTACCTGATGGTAGCGCTCATTGACATTTGAAAATACAGATGGGTGTACACAGAGTTCTCTCCATCTGTCTGTCTTTATTTCTCTCTAACGCTTAAGTGTGGACTAAATTACACACACGCACGTACACCCACACACTCAGCACACTGAGATAAAGCCTAAGCCATTGAAGGTAACTCAAATTGTTTGCTTTTTTTTTCAAATTCAGAACCAAAGCCATAGTGTCCATAAATTCACATCCCCGAACGTATTAAATCTGACTTTTTGTTTACGTTCTGAACATTTTCATGCCTGAAGGGCAGTTGATTTTGAATGCCTGCTTCATGAACCAAGGTCATGAGTGTTGTACGTTTTGAAAGTAAAGTTCAAGATTTATAACTCTTTCGCCCCCTCAGACTCCTCCGCATCTTTGTTCATCTTGTTTAAAATGTGATACCACAAAGGCAGTACATACGGGGCAACTTTCCTATTCTCCTTAGGTTCCTCTCAATATTGTTTCCATAGAGATTTATTCTGGCAGGAGATAAAAGGAGATGCAGGTCGATAGAGGTTTATTTTATGATAAAGGGTAAATAAATGTATTACACTAGTGGATTCAACCTCCTTAACTAACCACAAATTGCTTTTAGGACCTTAAATTATTAGAAAAAAAGTTGAACAAACATAAAATAATAAAGTAAAAAAGTTGTTCACTTGAACTTACTTAAAAATTTGATAATAATTTTTGTTAAATAATATTTTTCGTAGTCGTTCCCAAACTACTGCCACACAGGATGTTTAGGATGTCTCATCTCCTTTTATCTAATAAAGATTTTCCTTCACTGGAACCAACAGACTCAACACTAAGCTCCATGAAGACATGTCTGTTCTTTATGGAGTAGAAGAACTCAGGTGGGAAAATTGGTAGCACAGTGATTAAGGTGTTGGACTGCTAATTGGAAGATTAGAGCTTGATCCCTATCAAGTTGTCCCCCCTGAACCCCTAATTGCTCAGTTGTATAAAAGAGACAAATGTAAGTCTCTCTGGATAAGGACGTCTGCCAAATAATGTAAATCTAAATGTAAAATGGTGTCCTGCATTGAACCCCGACTTTAACCCTAATAAACAACTTTGGGATGAATTGAAACACCCTTGAAAGACCTTGCCTGACTTTGTTGATACTAATATGGCCGAATGCCCAAATCTCCACATCCATGCTCCGAAATCTCTGACCATCCAATTTTTTTTTTCATACAGTGTAAGTTAACTTCTAAATAGAAAACTTGGTAGAGCAGGTAAGTAGAATTAGAATAGCAAAATAAATAAACAGAATGCAATTTTCTACTTTTTCACCTTTGGTGGTACTTGCTAGATTTTTCCTTTTTTTAGGTTGAGGTGCATAAAAAAGAGCAAAATCTTGTGTATTGCCCAAAAAAATTGTCCTTGTGAATTTTTTTTTTCCACACAGTATATCACCTCAGCATCTTTAATTGCCCCAGCTTTCTCAGAGTTTCAACTCTGTAGGTAAAAAAAAAGAAACAAATGCTTCAGATCTTTGGTGTTTTAGGACTTTTGAGTGGCTATTGAGCACTTTAAAGAGAGAACGGGGCTAGTCTATCTTTAGAGACAGATGGGATAATACACCAGCATGCATTATAACAGGCAGAGATCAATCCTTTCTGAAAGAACCTGAATGTTAATACACTGAGGCACACCTTGCAATTTACCTCCAGCCCTCAGCGGTGATCCCTGCCCAGCTGTGCCAGACTGATAAGGCATATTAGTGTGTTCTTTTCTCAATGTTTTTTTTTTCTTCTTGCTGTTCATAATGACTCATGGATCAGGGAGTGGTGCCAACAGCATGCAGATTAAGGCATACAAAAAAAGCCCATTTGATGATATCAGTAGGGAGAGGGGAAAAAAATTCTACAAGCCTTACCTCATGGGTGTCGTACACTGTTGATACAGAGATAGCAGAAGTGCCGATCCAACGTTAAAAAAAAAGATTTTTAATTATGTTAAATAAACAATTTAAGACGTACAAGCATGTTTCGGTTTTAGTGCAAGTGGTGCAATTAGCTCACCATGTCCTCACCTTGACTACAGGTGTTGTTTCGATCTGATTGCTGATGAAGTCAAAGCTTTTATACTTTCGATGCCAAGAAGAAGCTTTATTCACCGCTGAATCTGATCTAAAGAATAGCGCTGCATGGTTTGTCTAAATGAGTTTATTGACATGGATCAATCAAGTAGGATGTGAGGAAAAAGACACAAAAGAAACATATAGGAAGGAGAAACAAACTAAATGCAATGTTACTTCAGATGCTTAAACACACAAACAGTGTGCACCATCTACACCATTTTTTTGTTAGTTAGATGGCAAAGAATAAATCCTGGAATGAACTGGGAGGAATTTAGTAAATAAGCACCAGGGACATTGTCTCCCTTGTTAGGTGTCAATTTATACCAACACTGTCATTAATACTATGCTAAAAAATTGAGACAATAGACAGAGGCATTGAGTGTCACAGAAGTCCACTACCTTGGCTAAGATGGCAGAGGATGGCTGTCAAAGCATCCATTGAAAGACAATCTGTGTGGGTGATGCACCAAAGACATCAACACTGATAGAAAAATATCAATCAAACAAATATATACCCATGATTTGTGTTCGCTGAAGGCTCTTTTATAGCAGTTAGCATGCACACAGCTTGTCGAATTTAAGCATGACCCAAAATAATGTGGGGTGGATTCTATAACCTTATCACAAATTCATAACCAGTTACTATAGAACTTCATGTTGAGTAGCAAAATAACCCTCTACATTATTCATGGGCTGTTTTGTGTCTTTTACTTTGCTTTAAGCCCTACAGATTTGCATATCTTTAACATGCCACAGTGTCAATTCTTCAGTGCCATAATATATAAATCTTAAAAAAATACCAATTAAAGGGATACAAAAGAATGGGATAACCACATGACCTTAACAGGAAATAGAGTCCGTGGCATTGAAATGCTTAAAAATGTTATTTTTTTCTGCAAAAGAGATTTAGAAATTGAAATCGCAGTGAATATTATCTGCATCCCTCATCCTCAGCATCGTACTTATCAGGACGTTTAAGTGGTTGATAATTGATACACATTAAATAAATAATAATTTTCAATTGGCATCGATGGCAGTTGACAGAGATCTAATGGTATAGTGGTAGTGCAGGATTTAAGATGTTGGACTGTTCATTGAAAGGTATGGGTTCCTTTTCCAGCCCCACTAAGTTACTAGGCCCCTAAGCGAGGCTTCTAACTCCCAATTGTTCAGTTGTATTAAAAAAAGGAAGTAATGTAAGTCGCTCTGGATAAAAGTGTAAATGTAATGGTTGCAGTTATCAATGCTAAGCCACTAGAACTGTATGCTTTCATCTAACCAGTTTGTCCACCATCTTCCATCAATGCTGTGCACAGTTTCACAGGCTGTTATTGAGCGTTGGATTAATCATTTAATATTACATGGGGGCAACATGGGCTATCATACAAACCTGTAGTATACCAGATAAATAAGTGGCAGCTAGTTTTTCTGAGTTGCATTCAAAATAGGACTGAGGCCACTTGTGATTTGTAAGATAATAATGATAATAAAAGATTTAATTATACTAAACTGATTTTATACCATGATCAACGTATTACATGGTAAACCTATGACTTTTATCACATTTTTAACCATGAGCGTTATGGTGCATTAGCTTAAACATATACAATACACAGAAAATGTCCACAACTTCCATTTAAGATGAATAACATATTGTGGGCACAAACCAGCCCTCAGAGGTTACATAACCTCAATTTACAAATGAGTCGTGCTGCTGCCTTGCAGCCCCAGGATACTTTGTTCGATCCTGAGCTTGGGTTACTGTCTGTACTGTCTTCCATTTTTTTGCCTGTGTCTCAGTGGGGGTTCTTTGGTTTCCTATATTATGCCCTGGGATGGGTTTGTGTCTCATTCCGAAAGTGTTTTTGACATGCGTACATGCTTTCCTGGTTAGCAGATTTATGATGTGATCCACAGTTTACATTACAATTGATCACCATTACCATAAAATGTAATTGAGAGACATTCGGTGTTACCCAAATGAAGATTGGAGTTGAATCTGGAGTCTGGTTCCTCTTAAGGTTTCTACCTACTTTATCTCAGGGAGTTTTTTTTTGCCACAGTCACCACCGGCTTGCTCAGCTGGGACAAACTTTGATCGATTTAATTAATGAATTAATTGATAAAAATCAATCAAGTTGATCTTTTATAGAATGGAAGATCACAACAATAACGGTGCAAATTGCAGGCTGACCTTCTGCACGTTTCACAACTACAGCTTGCAAACTGTACGCATGACAGATTCATGACGACAGCCTTCATCTCTGTGAGGTTTTCTGCAGGTTTTCCGGTTTCCTCCTGTGTTCTAAAAATATGTTATGGAGTGACGTTCTATTTGGGGCACATCGTGATTCTTACTCGGGGTTTCTCAGACAGGTTCTGGATTCACCACAAGTCTGATCAGAATAAAGCTCTGAACAAATTTCCAATAGGCTTTAGTATCTGGTGAACAACTTATCAAAAAACAGAGATTAATAAAAATTCTAAATAATTTGTAGCTTCGTCCAACCAAGTTAAAATCGTCAATAACTTAACTTATCTTAGCTTAGAATAAAGATAACTACACATTCCTCTAGTAGAAGAAAAGTGACCATTTATTTTTCAAACCAACACTGCCCCCTCTTCTATCAAAGTGAGCCACAGTCTCCATCAGCAGTGCGGCTTTTACATGAAGGAGGCGGAGACGCCACCCTGTTGCTCTGACGTCATTCAGAAACTCAAGGAGTCGGTGGAGAAAGAGGCGTGTCCACCAAAAGCCGACTGAGTCTCGCAAACATCGGTGCGAGTGTCAGATTGTGTGTTTGAGAGAGTGAGTGAGTGAGCGAGAGAGATAGAGAAAAAGAGAAAGAGAGAGAGAGAGAGAGAGAGAGTGAGTGATGCTGCACCAAGGCGCACTTTTATCCTCCTCTATTGGGAAGAGCGCGCGCTGACAGCAATCCGTGTTCCTATCCATTCTGCGTTTAAGTGTGACTCGTTCCGCCAAACGAGTGCGCGTGACAGGAGAGAGAGAAAGCGCTTGGCTATGTTCTCAGCGCAACTCAGTAGCGCGCACTTGTGCGTCAGACACACCAAATTCACTAAAACAATACCCGTGGTGCCTGGAGGACTCCCCTGTTTCCAATGATGATTTGTTTTCTCCCTCTTTCTCCTTTTACCCATATTTTTTTTCTTTCTCCCCTCCATTCAGAAGTGTTGCGTGTTGAGTAAAGGACTCGGAGCATCAATGTGAGTAAGAGTGCAACTGAATGCAGTCAAGTCAATCCGTCTGATGAGGAGGAGGAGGAGGAGGAGGAATAACAGGAAAAAAGTAAAGCGCGAAGGTTACAACGCCGTTCTTGTGGACCGTAGACCTTTTTTATCCTTCTTTTTTTTTAAAGGACACACACCGTGTTGTTAAACTGGATACCGACTCAAGCTGTTCGATTTTCTCCTGCGAAGAGATTTTTATTTTACTCTATTCGATTTCATTCCACTTGAGTCTCGGCTTCACGGCACTTCATCTCTCCTAAAGCTGCGATGCTGCTGCTGCTGATGCTGCTGCGTGACGCGAATTAAGAAGAGTTTCCACGTAAATTTGGCAATACGCAAAGGTAGGCAGCATCTTCAGTATTTAATCCAGGATTAATTGTAGACTAAATATTCGGTGATCATTTTTTTTTCAGTGCTTGCTTTATTCACGCTCCTGAATTGATCTATACAACATTTGCAGCTGGAGCGCAAATAACCGGCGTAAATATACGACTTTTTTGTACCTTCCTTATCTAATTTTGTTAACATGGGTAAAAAGCGGACGCACGAAACGCGCGTCCGTTTTTTACCCATGTTAACACGTAATTTTACGCGCGTAATTTGACTCATTTGATGTAATCCTGATCTTGGATGTCCAGTAGTTCCAAATAAAAAAAGATTACAGGCATTTATTTTCGGGTCTACCAATATTCTTTATTTTTTCCTTAGGCTATATTAAACAATATTCGAGTCTAATAAACCGAGCATCGGACTTTTTCTCTTCTACATTCCAGAGAATATCCGATTAGTCAGTGCTTACCATTTGCGCACCTCATAACGTCCATTCCATCCTATTTTATTCTAAACATTATCTTTTCAGCAAAAGAATTAAAAGAAATAAAAAACACCCCAAAGTTAAAGAAGCCTTGTGCGCGTAAAGGACCTGAAAGCTTTGCGCGTAAATTTGACCAAGGATTAGAGTTCAACTATTCCAAAAATCTAAGCAGCTGCCAAATAGCATCAGTTGTATATTAGACAGCTACTTTAAAGAAATACATAAACAAGAAAGACAAAAGAATGAAAGAAGGGGAAAAAAGCAAAAGAAAGAAGAAAGTCCAGTCTAACCTATGTCTTGTATAGATAAATAAAGCTATATATATAAAAAACAATCAATATTTCTATAGCTTATTGATAATGGGTTCTTTAGACTGGTATATGTTATGTTTATCCCCATAACCAATAATAATAATTGAGCTGTAGACTGTCTGTGGAAAAAAGTGTTGAATGAAGCTGTAGAATTGTTACCCGGGAGAAAGTCTGTGGTTAAACATAGAACTACTCAGGCGCCAAAGATGTATCACTCTATAACCGGGCAGCTGAGAGGATTTTCCAGAGGATCCATTGAGTCTCGGCTCAATTCTTTATTTTAAACACCATCCATTAGTCTTTTAGCTTACATCTGACCTGAAAATATAAAGTTCTAAAGAAGAATAAATCCATGCATGATTGAATATTTGGCTTAATCTATTTTAGAATATTAAAGCAGCGCTGCACGCTGGAAAGAACAATACTGTTTATATACAAATACCCTTCTGTCTGTTTAGTAAAACTTTAAATCCCTTCTCTGTTAATTGGTGTGTCATGTTAACAAAAAAATCGGGTTAAGTTTCACTTGTGAGAATTTTCCCGTTTGACTATAGACTCACTTCTGGTGTCTCATCTGATCAAATATCTAACACATCTTTGCGTGTCTGCATGTCGGTTTTAACTAACATTTTAGAAAGAATCAAACAAAAATAAAGATTACAAAATGTAGAACTGAAGTTCTAGCACAGTAAACCTGTTGTCCTACCATCCCCCTGGCTATAGTAGCTGAGGGATGTAGCCTCCAGGGTATGTCTTCTTTTGTACAAAAGAAAGTGAATGTAATGCTTTAACAGTCTTTTAAGCATACATTTTTCTACCTTAAGGGGGTCTGGAAATCTTTTGTACATTCAACGATACATTTCTTCTGCTTCTACGTCAGGAAAGAAATACAATATTTATCTGTGTGGTGTCATTCTTTCTGTAAGCATCAATTTCCTGTGACTACAGTTAAAAGACGGAAGTCTGTTATGTCACATATATGATATTTTGCCTTTAACGGTTTAGAAATTGCTGTTTAATTAGGGAAAACTACTCTTTTTTAGACATTTGAAAGTTTAATAGGTTTTACATATCCTATTCTGGGGTATTTGAAAACCTTTTCTGTAATTATAACGCATAAAGTTATTTTTAAACCGTATTCGAGACTTTTAATATATAGTGCTGTTCCAGTTCCTGGTGGTGGTATGATACTTTGCAATGCTGAGCATGCCATATGATTAATCCACCCCCTTTCATCTTCAAAGTTAAATTTAACTATGCTAATCCTGATCTCATCTCCACCACTTGAGTGCCCTCTACTGACAGGGGAAATTTTTTTGGCCCATTACGGTCGTGCGTAGATATAGATATCAAGCGAATCATGGATGGCTGAATAAATTAACCCGGCCATGTTATTTGTGTTGAGGAAGAAAAAAAAAAAACACTGTTAAAAAAGCTTAAAAACCAACTTAGTTTAGTCTACATACCATTTGTCCTTTTGTCTGTTTTGTCTGTTGTTTTATTGTAGGACAGCCGTTAATAAAGTTGGAATAACGCATGTTTGCGATAACTTAAAAGACAGACAACATTGTTCTAAAAATGAAACATTCTTCAGCAACCCTGTTCGCGTTCTCTTTTTAAATAAATCTAATCCTTAAATTTACTCCTTAACTATGACATGATGATCCTCTTAAAGCTGCGCTTAGTCAATTCATAGCTGCTGGTCTCAGTCATGTGCGCGAATTAAACTCTGATTTTAAAATTGTGATAAAAAAAAAATTATTCTAGGTCAAATAAACTATTCTGACAGTAACCAACGTCTTGCTTCATTAACCAAAAAAAATGTCCGTCTGTGTTCACGTTATCCAGATAGTTTTTTTAGTCCACTGCATAAAAACTTTTGAACAAATGGCTGACATGGCTCATTGGCTGCGTAATCTTTGGTGACAGCCAGAATTCGACTGTGTTGAATTAACTACCTCCGTTTATCCTTTTTCGATTGACAGCCTATTTAGTATGTTAATACCTCCGTATTGATTAAGTCTAAGCTTTCTGATTGGTGTGACCGAACAACTTTGCGGGTACGCTTTACAATATTGAAAGAGATTTAACCTTTAAACTTCACTCTGTCTCTCTATTATAGGTTTCCGATGCTATTTTGCATGCGTCTTTATACCTTCGCTTTTAAAATATGCTAAAAATAGATAAAAGTGCATCCTTCTACACAATATAATCATCCACTTGAATGTACTAGAAATTCATAGCTGCTTTTATTCTATTCATGGTGTGTTAACGCAGAATTATGAATAAAAACAGTCACACAGGGATGCGATGCTTTGACGTCCCTAGTAGAGGGGAGGGAGAGCAGGTAGAGGGGAAAGGCGGCTGGCAGGACAGAGACTGGTCTCGTGTTGCTGACAGCAGTGGGTTGAGGGGAAATTCAACATTAGATGCTGAAATGAGGTACATCCAACCCGATTGGGAGCACGAAGCGCGACTGATAAAATGAAGTTGAAGTGAGTGACACGCTTCAGGCACTTGTCCCAGATTAACTTCCATAAGCACCTTTAATAATTCTGTACAACGCCCCCTCGGTTTAATTACAATTCTGACTTCGCTCAGAGGTTATAATCTCTGAATATCATGCAGAATTCACCACCCAAGCTGCCGAGGCAGGAGACACCTTACAGACAATTATTCAAAACAGCCAGCCCATTGCAATGTAAGCTGAAATGCTCTGGGGCTGCGGAGATATTTTCTTTCTTGACAGCTTGGCTCATAATAAAAACAGGCAGCTCAGTCCATCACATTGTCATGTAAAGCGATCCGGAGTTGGTGTGTTCCTCGGCTCAGACTCCAGAGGGATGGGTGGCTTTTGCCTACCCTGTGGATTCCATGGTCCAGTGCTCAAAATAGATCATCGGAACCCATTGCAAGCTGAAAAAGCATCCTCAGTGACACAAGTGATTTCTCTTGACACAAGCTCCCAACGCTCTGGCAAGCCAAAAGTTTTCTCAAAGATTGAAAAAAGTTGAATCTTCAAAGCTCTGCAAATCTATCCGTAGTAGAGTTTTGAGAGCTATTCCCCGAAGGAAATCGGAGTGTAAAATGGATATACATGCTTTGCAACAAGATAAACTGTCCTAAATATGGGGAGGAATGGCATGTTTGCTCCCTTGTGAAATCAACTAATCCCAGCTCCATGTCCCTGGACTGAAAAGCTTCTTACAAAATGCTAAACAGTGCTTGCTGTGTGTTATGGTGCATGCTCTCTCAGCACTGTTGCCTTCTATTTCGGGTATGTATTGTCAGCAGGACAGTATATGTCATTATTTCTGGATGTTGTTGAACGTACTTCGTGAAATGTGTGGCATCTTTTAGGTCACACCGGAAAGTTTAAAAGTGGTTTCGGTTTTGTTAAGTACATTTAAAGGGCTTTTTCAGTGCCGCCCATAACGTAAAGCAAAGCAATGTTTCAAAAATCTAGATCATCTTTTCATCTTTTATTCACCACATAGTAATGCGTTCCTTCGCCAGCAAGTTCTCTTCATTATGCATTAGTTGGGCAGAGCCTCGGACTGACTGTTTAAGGCTTATCTT
Organism: Bagarius yarrelli; assembly: GCA_005784505.1. Taxonomy (NCBI): domain Eukaryota; kingdom Metazoa; phylum Chordata; class Actinopteri; order Siluriformes; family Sisoridae; genus Bagarius; species Bagarius yarrelli. Next base: position 4,737,976 of record VCAZ01000008.1, on the reverse strand, counting down.
AGTACAGTAGGTCTGGAATAATTGCTTGCTCTCGCTGGCCGAAAAAAGGTCTGAACTTCAAAGCCCAACAAATTATGAGCTCCATGTGGTTTTTTTTTCACCAAAAGGAGTGCAATGAGCAACCAATTTGTGAATCAGTGTAAAGAATAAGCTGGCCATTGATCACTGCCATGTGAATAGTGTGTATGGAGCTCTTCTACCCAGCGAACCTTTAATGAGTCTCTCCAGAGATATGCTACAGAGTGCACGCACAGGGTAACACAACGTGCCCCTCCGACACAGTCCTGAAATCACTGCTGTTTGCAGTTCCCACACATCAAAACAGACTCTATGACCCTATATATGTAAAGAAGCTTTGCGGAGAGCTGATGGAATTTTATTGAAAAAATGTCATGCTCATTTCATCAACTGCTCATGTTTATTTGATGGAAGGGAGCGAATCTTCATGTGTCTGCTAGCAAGTCCTGGAATATGTGATTTAGAGATGAACGACTTGGTCCATCAGTCTGGATGCCTAGGACAAGCACGTTAATTGACCAGTGTATTAGATTTTAATTTATACAAACTCATCAGATATGTAGGCTTAACAACCTGAAAAAGAAAAAAAAATGTTAAACTTATTAAACATAAGTACAGTAATGTATCTTAATTAAATACCCTACTGTAGAGGAGTAACCCAGTGATGGAATAAAGTGGAATAATTATAGATACTGCCTTGTAACGGACTGGCGACCTGTCCCGAGTGTAGCCATACTGCCTTTCGTCCTTGCAGAGAAGACTGGACGAAGACAGCATATCCCTGTGACCCCGAGTTAGGGAATATACGGGTATAGAAGATGAATGAATGAATTATAGATACTATAAATGTACTACAAAGTATCTTTTAAGAATCACCAAAATAGTCCAGCACACGAAACAAAAATGAATCCAGTTCTAATCAAAAAATTTATACGTAATCTGGTTATAAATGGTGGTTCAAGTTTAAATGATCAAGTGGATAGAAAAACTAGCCATAGAAACTCTGTTTTTCTTAATCAAATAAAAAAAAAATGGTCAAGGCTTGTAGAATATTTGCAGCGTTAAACGATCCGATTGTAATGCCAGAGGAATGTAGAAACAGCACTTTTCGAATCTACAATATTTCGTATCAACAAAACACATGTAAACGTATCAACTATTAAAAAAAATTAAATAAAATAAAAAAGTGCGACACAACGGAACAACAGCATCACAAAAATGTGTTTTTGTCCAAAGAATTAACACAATACACGATTATTTCCCTATTCTATTTTTTCCTAGTCGTTATTTAAGCGTTTTCTATGTTAGGTTAGACACTACTAACTACTTCATATTAGTTAAAAATATGCCAGGACTGGCAGGCTTTAAATATGTTTAATGAATAAATTAATGATTTGTCCACCCCAGAGTTTACTAAAGTAATATTGGTGTGGATGCATCAATAATTACTAATTAAATAAACTAATAAGCAAATATGATAAAATATGCAAAAATTGGCACGTTAGTTTATAAGAATCATAAACATTTTGTTTGTATTTGTTGCTCTCGTTTTCATATATTTATTTAATATCTTTTAAGAAATCTATTGGAAAAGAGTGTTTTTTATTCATGTCTGCGATTTGTTCTACCTCAGGTATTAGAACCATTACTATGCGAAAGTTATATTTAATGCAGCTTTGCTTATATAAAAAATGCCAAATTTGTCAACTCTTTGGGGGGAAGCTTTTTAGAGTCAAATTGAAGATGCACAAAATGCACTTTTTAAACTTTCATATTGTTGCTATTGTTTCGATTAGAAGAAAGAAAATTCGACTAGAATGGCTTCCCAGTGCATCAGGGGAAATTATACAAATCACATTTTCCTACAGAAATAGCACAGCATATGAGACTGTGTAAAAGCAACATTAGCCAGATTTTGAGAGTGTTGGGCATCTTCCCTACTGGTTTTCAATTACTTTTCCCACCCATAGTGAAGGCCTGGTCAGTATGGCAACATTTGTTTCTATAATATCAATTTATGCAGCTGATTAAAAAAGTGGTGTAGCTTGTTTACAGAAAGGAGAAAATCCAGCCGAATTAAGGATACTTAAAATATATCTTTGTGTTTTTCTTGGGAATAATAATGAGTACTTATGAGAACAGGAGCGATCAATTAGATTTGCATCGGTCAGATTCCTTGCAGGGAAGATATTGTTTGAGGCTGTAATAGTCAACTAGGGACTAGAGACACGTGTTCACTTAATACTATAGTTTTTTAATATAATTTATGTCTCGTAACTGCAAACCTTTTAGCACAAGAGCATTTCTTAAGTGTGTAGTTGTTTGGTGTAGAACAGCGTTCAATACTTTCTAAACCAATACTCAGTAGTAACCATCTTATTTTGTTACTAATCTAAAATTTAAATCTGTATCAACTAATGTTATATATGTATATATATATATATAAATAATAATAATGATATATAAAATCTATATACATACAATAATATACTTCATACATATCCAGTTATTAAGAAACCTAATGTCTAATTGATTTACCAGTTGGTTTGCCTCTGTTAGTGAAATGTACATTAAACAAAAAAAAATCACTGTTCATTTGCTGCATTTCCCTAATGTGGTTAACACCATTAATTAAAACAAATGTCTAAGTTAAGTGAACGTCTCCAAGTTCCCTGTCCAGACAGTCATCATTTGATGTTGAGCAGCAAAGGTTAATTGTGTTGAGCACTATTAAATATTGATATGTCCAAAAATTTGGTTTGCCACCTTTTCCCCCTCATTTGTTAAGATGTGAAAGGTCAATTAAAAAAAACAAAACAATTTTTACTAGTAAAAAAATTTAATTTAATTATAGCCGAATGTGTAATTGTGTGTTACATGGTTTCGTAATACAACAATTATCTTCCTCTTCTCTTGTCTTCCCTTATTACCATAGAAATTACAGACCTTGCAAGACAACTCCCCACCCACTCTGAGCATGGACTTGTTAAGCGAATCCTATGTGCTGGTGCTTTGGCTCACCTGCCTGGTGTCAATGTGCTGGACCCAGGAAAAGGATTACACAGTAAAGGAGGAACAGCCTGAGAATGTCCGCATTGGGAACCTGCGCAAAGACCTGGACCTACACCTGGACCCCAATGTTAAGCTGTCTTCAGCCCTGGAGTTTAAACCTGTCTACAAGTCAGGTGAGGTTCCTTTAGTGAGAGTGGAAGCCAGCACAGGCGAGATCTTCACCACCTCAAATCGCATTGACCGTGAGAAACTGTGCTCTGGAATCTTCAACGAGAAGCGCTGCTTCTATGAAATTGAAGTGGCTGTGCTGCCTGATGAGATCTTTCGCCTGGTCAAGATTCGCTTCCTCATTGAAGACATCAACGACAACGCCCCTTTGTTCCAATCTACCGTCATTAACATCTCCATTCCTGAAAACACAGCTATCAATAACCGCTATCCGGTACCCTCAGCCTTCGATCCAGATGTGGGGCTTAATGGCATTCAGCACTATGAGCTTGTCAAGGTGGGTGCATTGCTGTCCTTGCTGTCTCCTCATATTTTTGTTTCAAAATGCGAAACAAAACTTGTAAAGTTAGTGTGCTTTTGTTACAGAAATCTACTTGATTTGGTAAAACTGAAAGTAGAGAACTTTAAACTCCCAACAGACAAATAAAGACTGATTCATATCTACAATAGCTTTACTCGAGTAAATGTTCGAGGAGGTCACATGATCAAGGAGGTCACATCCAGGCCCATCCATGTAATTTACTAAATGAAAATATTTATTCATTGATTTTGCATTTATTTCTACATCACTACAAAATCCTAAAGTGTCGCAATAAATTATTCTTCTTTCTATAGTAATCATTAGACCCCGAACTAGACCCAATTCTACTGTGGCTACAAGAGCAAATTTCACAGCAACACTCCAAAATCTGGTAGAAAACATTTTTACACACGTGGAGGTCATTATAACAGTAACACTGAGAAACTGGTTGTTAAATTTATTTATTTATTTGTTTGTTTGTTTGTTTTTCAGGGGGTATACACATGGGTCAACAATTATTTCAGCCAATTTTGCCCTTTAAATGTATCTCTTGGTTTAATTAACACCATAACACACTTAAAAGAAAACACCACTACTACCATTATAAGTGAAAGAGTAATTTGTATTTGCTTGTAAGAATTAGCAAAATTTATGCTTCCATGTCTGATTATGTTATCAATTTGCATTTTTTAAAGAGCTTTAACTGCCAAGGCATCCCTGGTACATCACTTCATTGTTTGAGCTTGGAGAAACACCAAAGTGATATTAAAACATAGCTGCATATCCTAATAAATATGTGCAACGTCTACTTGATAAAAAAAAAAAAATTCCATTTACAAGTGGCCTTTTCATTTAAAATGTATTCAGACAGAAATCAAAGAGCAAATCAGTCACAGTGAGACATAGAGAATGTTGAAAACAGGAGAAAGGATGTGGTTTTTTTTGGGTTTTTTTATCCTCTGAGCTCGCTGCAAAACATCACTTGAGTGGAATCTGACCGCAAATCCACTTCTCAGACTGTTTCTGGTCCTCTGACAGCAAGTGTGAGTCTGTGATCTTTCACACAGTCCTACTTTACCCAGAAAGAAGAGCTGATCTACAGCATAGTGACACTTGATTAGCATCATGGCAGCTTTCTCACGTACAGAGAGGGGTTCTGCTCTCAGAGAGCGATCTTGTTTTTGCTTGCTGCTTGCTCATGGCATATTTTTAAAAAGGGGAAGCCTTTTTCCATACAGGACTAGAACTCTCTCCCTAACCCAGGTTTATTTTATTTTATTTAACGTCATGGCTCTGTTTATTTATATCACAGGGTTATTCTATATTCTGCTTATAGTAAAAGCCCATTTATATATAATTGCTTGATATTATAAATATTCCTGGGCAGAGATGTTTGTTTCCTATTTATAGAATAAGTACCCGGTGTACTGAGAGTCTTATGAATCAAGGACTTTATAGTTTTTTTATAAGATTTTTTTTTCTTATTAACTTTAAGAGACAGAAAATAAAAAGGGAGACTGGTAGAGGAATGGCTGGTTATAGCCAAAACAAGTTTATTTCTATAGCACATTCCCTACACAATGCAGAACTCAATAAATGGGTTTTGAGCACATCTAATCTCTTCTGGTAGATGGTTCCATCTGCGGGCTGCATAACAGCTAAACACAGATTCTAGTTGTTTAGATTAAATCCTTTGTATGTTTAACTGACTTGATCCTAATGAGCTGAGTGATCTGATAGGTATTCAGGTCCTATAGGCCACTGAGTAACTTATAAATGAGTAACAGTACTTTAAAATTAAGCCTAAATGGTACTGGCAGCCAGTGTAAGCACCTGAGGACCTGTGTAATGTGATCAGATTTTCTGGTTCTAGTCAGAATCCTGGCAGCAGCGTTCTGTATGAGCTGCGGCTGTCTAATGGTCTTTTTGGGAAGGCCGGTCAGGAGTGCACTGGAAACAAAACCCCGAATTTTGGCAACGAGGTGATAGTCTGCTGATTTAGTTATTCCTTTGACATGACTATTGAAACTAAGATCTGACTTCAAAATCACACCGAGATTCCTGACTTGATTTTTGGTTGTTTGACCCCATGATAATAATATGCATTTACCCTGAAAACTTCATCTTTGTTTTCAAAAGCTATGACTTCAGTTTTCTTCTTGTTTAACTGAAAAAAGTTTTGGCAACTGTTAATTTTATCAATACATTTGCAGAGGGGGTCAATAGGTCTGTAGTTATTTGGTGATAGGGAAAGATAAACTCGGGTATCATGTGCATAGCTGTGATAGAAAATTTGGGTCTTTCTTATTATTTGACTCAGTAGGAGCATATACAAGTTAAACAAGAGTGGTTCAAGAATTGAGCCTTGTGGGACTCCACATGTCACAGACGTCCACTTAGACTTATGGTCTCCTATACTCACATAATAACCTCTCCCTTCTAGGTATGACCTAAATCATTTGAGGACCATACCAGAAAGCCCGGCCCAGATTTCCAGTCTCTCTAGAAGTGTGTCAAACGCAGCACTGAGATCTAGAAGTACCACTGATATTTTGCCAGAATCAGGCTATAACATAAATCATAACAGTAACTAATTTGTTTTTTTAAGGTTCCACAAGAAATACAGCATATTGCCAAAAGTTTATGGACACCTTACAAGCACACTCATAACTGTATGTTCCTTCAACACTCATAAAGTACACAGAGGTCTTGGATGTCTCCACATACTATGATTTTTCTTTACAGAGTATTAATCTTCTGCCACAGTGTCTCGTTTCCTACTCTGGGAAACATGGTTATGTACGTAATATGAGACATTCTCTTTCATAAACTAAAAAGCAAAACACTGTTACAGCAGAACGATGTCCATGTGGCACATAAAGACATAGTTTACTAAGGTTAGATTGAAAGAAATAAAGTCTTCTGCATTAAGTCCTGACCCAAATCCCACTAAAAACCTTTGGGATAAACTGAACCTCAGACCTCCTTACCCAATATAAGTGCCTGAACATTGCGTCTGAATGGAAAAAGCATATCTACAGCTATGCTCCAACATCAAGTGGAAAGCATTTGCAGAAGTCTGAAGGTTGTTATAAGATTAGGAGTAAGAATAAATCTGGAATGATGACAATATACTTTATAACTATACATTTACATTTACATTTGCAGCATTTAGCAGACGCTCTTGTCCAGAGCGACGTACAAGAAGTGCTTTAAGTCACATCAAAAACATTTCAATACTGATACACGATAATACATGAATAAAATGTATATGTTACTTATGAATAAATTACAGATTATGCTTATTGTAAATTATTTTTATATACCAGCATTCCCCTATTATGTTTTATTCCTAATTTAACTAAGGTGCCATATTTATTGTGTTATCAGCATTAGTGCAGCTGTGTCACCTGGAATGGTGGACACATCAAGGTCAGTCTGGTGAAAGTAATACTATGCATTACTGGGGGAGAGCTTTCCATTAGATGAGATTTTATCACTTAAAAAGAGCCTTTTTTACAAGTTCTGTCTTGAGGCATGTGGATCAGATCAGGCTCATGGGATAAAAGTATTGACTTTTCTGTTGTGGGTTCCACCCCATTCATTGTTATTTTCACTTCACCATTTAAGTACTCTAACCCCACATTAAGATACCTATCCCTCCCCTTCCACCACTTAAAAGGCTCATGGGAAAAGTATTACTATATAGAGGTTCTTGGCTTTAATAAAACACTACAAAAGGCTTTCCTTATTATACAAGCTGCCATCTGCATTACGGCTGATGATGTGGTAACATTACTGGTATGTATAGGCTTGCCTGGTAAAGCTAATTTGTATGCATATTTAATCCCTCACTTACATTGTTGAAGCTGCATCAGAAAGCAGCCAAGGAGGTAAAGCATTCATTAAATCATTAATGATCAGGAAGTGACAAGTGAAGAAGTGACTGGCATGCCATGAGACTGTTTTTTCTTTTGTAAACATTTCCATACCAACCCAGCTGTAATGAGCTGTCCAGGTTTTCAACAAACTAATTATCATGAGGCTTAAAGCTAATCAGTCCAGAAGTTTTTTTTACCTTGGGGACAAATAGGTTGTGAGAAAGAGCACCCAACGTCTGTGGGTAGTCATTAGCGCAGTGTGTTTAAAGCTTTCATTTGTGTGAGTATGTGTATGTGTGTGTGGGAAGGGCTTCGTCAGTTTGAGTAAACATACAAAATAGATCAAGTGCAAGCTTGATGGTGATGGCTGACTAATTTGTTACCGTGCCCTGGACAGAACGTAAAAGGGCTTTCAGCCATACTGCTCACTTTCATTTGATTTCAGTTAGCATTTGTGCCTGAATTTTAGCCAAGGGCTTGTCTAGAGAGACAGCTCTTGTGTTTTGGTCTTTGCCAAATGGTTTAAATTAGATCAGAGCTGGTAAAAAAAAAGGCCTCTGAGAGCACATTTTCGGAGGATTGGAAAAGAAAGTCTTTTAAGTCTTTATAGCTTTATTTGCTGGATTGCATTTAAGGTCTAATTTCAGCCTAAGATTTTACACCCATTAACCGGTGGCACTTTATCCGCGTTATTTACAAAGCAAAAATTTTAGCTTTTTAAAATCATGTGGATTTTTGGGACTTTACCCTGACCAGATGTGTGCCTCCCTTTTAATAATGCTTATAAGGATCATCTAAATGCTTGCTCTTCCAAATTATGTAATATTCGTCATATAGCATCAATAATTTGCAAATCTTTTATAAAAGAAGAGGTTTATAGCTGTCCACCTGTTTTTTGGGGGGTTATTGACTTTACATATTCTTACCCACGAACAACTGTCAAAGTGACTGGTTGCTTTACATGTCAGCCAGCCACCAGCTTGGCCAATAAAAACTGCAATAAAACCCAGACTTTCTGCTGTCAGTCTAAAGGTCTTACTATTGCAAGACTACTTGATATATAGCAATGTCACGCATTACACACGTTGTATGTGCTAGATATAGATTTCTACTGTTCTTTCTGTTAACTTCATAAAAGGTCATATTATCGATTCATGATGCTAGGCAAGTTGCTGATTAAACAGAAAACGGTGAAATACATTGTCACTGTTGCATATAATCTATTAATTGCATGAAGTACAGCTGGTTCCAATGTCAGCCTCTTCTGGGTGTTATCCTGTTAAGAAACAAATTCACCTCCTGTGTTTTTCTTAATATGCTGCAGGTCAGTGAGTACAAAAATTGGAGCGAATCCTAACCAGCATGCATATTATTTTCTGATGATTGTCACTTCCCTTGGGCTAGTGATTCATACTATTTTGACTTATTCTTAGCATGCCTGAAGGTAATCACAATCCCCCAGCCTCATTTTGTATGGGCTAATCTGGAACAAAAGTGTTGCTTGATAACTTATGCAGCCTTTGGCCACAGGAAAAAAAAACATTTTTTTTTAGATCCAGTGGGTATTGTCTGAGGCTGTACGTGTAAACAAAACCAGATATTACTTAAAATATGACTAAAAGATATTGGCTTCATATGCCAAATAACCCATGGCAATAGCATAGAAATTGTGCAAATAAAGAAAGGAATATTCATTGGAGACATCATTTTATTTTGATTTTTTTTTAGGAAAATGTAAAATAAAATATTTGAAACTTGCTAACAGTTATACATTATTTGAAATGGCGATTTGTAAAGATTCATAGTGAAAAAATACTCCGAAGTATTTGTGAAGGTGAACCAGGAAGTTGATTGTTGATAGTAAACTAAGAGTTCTTAAATATATAAATAAAATATTTGCAAAATAATAGAACCTAACGTAATATATGTCTTGTAATAACAATGTAATAATATAATAATAATAATGTAATAATAATGTATTAATAATTATAATAAAAAACAAATTTACATCATTATATGATGTAAATGTAATAAAGTAATTTTGCATGTTTTACTTGTGCTTACATTAGTTTACTCCAGGTACTCCGGTTTCCTCCCACAGTCCAAAAACATGTATGTTAGGTTAATTAGTCATTCTAGATTGCCCATCCCTTTCAGAGATGGCTGAGATAGACTCCAGGAGATCCCAGTGACCCCAAATTAGGGAATAAGTGGGTATAGAAGATAAATGAAGGAATGAAGGAATGAATAAAGGAATATGTAAAGTCAGTTTTTAATGTGTTTTTTAATGTCATTTTTCCACAACTTTGTAAAGGTGGTCTGTCTTTTTCCTAGATTAGTTTATTTAAACGTTAAAAACATTGTATCTTGCGTCTTCTTTTTTGAACACATTATAAATCATAAATCCACAGTCTGTGTTAAGAAGCCAAAAAAGAGTACATTTTCTTCTTATTTATTTTACATTTTTTTGCCACAGCAGTCATTATATACAATAAATTAGAACAGGTTAAATTCATAGAAATGAAGTAATTTTTTAAGATTTCTCAAGGCTGTAAGGTCATTTAAAAAAAAATCCAATATGACAGAAACAATGGTTTGCTAGATTCAAATATAAGAACAAGAAAGAAAATCCAACAAAATGTTTACTCTGATCTCACACCAGGAGTGAAACAAATAAGAATTGTGGCAAGAATTGCATAGCAACAAAAACTCCAGTAACACTCACACAGATGCAGCACATTTACAATAGCACACATTATAATGAAAAAAGAACATACCCCACCCTGTATAGTCACTATACTACCCTGCATGTAGTACACTTTAAGAAGGAAAACATGCTGGTGGCAACCCTTTTAGCTGGGAGGTCAGTGCTGCAGAAACAACAGTGTGCTTTATAAAAATGTAGACACAACCAGCTGACCTCAGGCCCCAACTGTTTAAAAGATAAATACCACACTTATTTCCAAACCCCCTCAGCCCTCTTTATTCAAGTTCTACCTCAGAGGCTTGATGCCTTCAGCTCTGGTTTTTATTCTGTCATGCTTGCCTCTTTTACCACGTTTTCTTCAGCGTCTTATTGGACCACGTAGCTCCTAGTCCATTTATGTACCTTGATCAGTTCACAATCAGAACCTAAGAACCTTTCTCTTCCAGTTGGCACCTCCTTTTAGTGCACCATATGTACAGTATGGGGGCAAATAATCTGCCAGAACAGAAGAAAGCTAAACTGTACAAATATGCTTGTATCAGGTTCAGGCTGTTGCTTTAAATGCTAATGAGCTCTGTTCACCCCACCCCTCTGTTCTGTGGGGCTTTCCACTGATCCAAAACCATTTAAAAATGAGTAGTAGTGGGTTTGATCCTCCAGTGCTTTCCGGAAACTCCCAAGGTCTGTGCTTTGGTGGATAGTTACACACACTGCACACACATTTCAGTCCCTTCATACATTTCAGTCCATTTTAAAACTGTCTAATGTCGCATCCAGTGACCCCTTCACCTTTAGTTAGTATTCTACTATTTTGAGCTTAATCAACATGCATCCAAATCATCTGTAAAAATATTACTTATTTAACTAATACTATTCTTTATATTATTATAGTTAGGTCCAGCATTTAAATACACCAGCTATTTTGATTTAATTCTATTCTTTGCTAGCCATGACAAAGTATATGCTAAACAAAATCATCTCTCCTCTGGCATTAAATGTGATGTAAAATGATTAAAAACGGTTAATCTTTAAATTGATTTTTTTTTTTTAGATATACTAAATACTGAATACTGTGTTTGCTTATGTCATTCTCTTTTGATTTACCCTGTGGAGGGGCGGAATGTGTTTAGCTTTATAAATCTGTAATTATAAATACATACACAGGGTTTGAAGGGAACGCAAATGTTCTGAACACTAAATACTGGCTTTTCATAGAAATTACCGGTGCATTTATCTTTAAAAAAACACAGCTCTTTTTTACCGTTCTCTGTAATTCCTTATGGTTCTGCAGCGTTTAATAGGAGGTTATCTATTCAATATTGTCTTTGTCAGTGGAAGAACTGTCCTTACTACACTTTACAGCCTCTTCATAGAAAGACTCTTTAAAAGAAAATTAAAAGGAAAAGTCTTGGTAAAGCTTCATAAAAGGCAATGTGCTGAGCGGGAAAATTAGCTTACATTTATAGTTTTATTAACATGCTTGACAGTTTGGTATTAAAAATGTTTGCGTTGTTTGTTTATATTGATATATTAATATTGTATTTAAGCTAAATTGTTTCCTGCTAACTCTGGCAGCTAAACCTAACTATTATTAATGAAGGGAGAACATGCAACATAAGTAATATCATCTTCAGTAAATGGATGTGTTGTAATGACAATAACCAATTTAGTTTTATTTTGGCAGACAATATAGAATAAATGTTTTTCTGTCTCTATTATAACTGTTAAATTATTTTACTTATTTCAAACCAAATTAAACAGACACAAAAGACCACAAAGTGCATAATATAAAGTGCATACCTTGTATTGCACAGTGAAATACAATTGGCATATCCCATTTTGGAATGTTGGGGTCATAGTGCAGGATAAACCCCCCTCAAGCAGGAGGGGTTAGGGGTCCTGCTCAAAGACCCAACAGTGTCTGACTGGCAGTGGTGGAGCTTGAACCCCGGTCTTCCTGGTCTTCCAATCAACAACTCAGTGCTTTATCCATTTAGCACCACAAAGTTACCATTGCTGAGCCCCTTAGCAAGGCTTTTAACCCCAATTGCTCAGTTGTGTGAATGTACGTTACTCTGGATAAAGGTGTCTGCCAAATGCTAGAATTGTAAATGTAATAGAATAGAAAGAACTTTATTCTCAAGTTGTGTTGCTGCTGCCTAGAAATCATCTCTTTGAAGCTCATTTTTATACTTATAAAGTCAAGGGTTGTGCCTTATGTGTATAAAATGATTTTTTGCTTTGGCTTTTGGACAGATTCTTACATTTCTTCTATCTTTTTATTCACATGCTTATGCTTTTTTCTCTTTTGTAGAGTGTAAGTGAGTTCGGCCTGGACATCATTGAAACTCCAGAGGGAGACAAGTGGCCCCAACTCATAGTCCAACAAAATTTGGATCGAGAAACCAAAGATACTTTTGTGATGAAAATCAAAGTGGAAGATGGTGGCACACCTCCAAAGTCCAGCACAGCCATCCTCCAGGTCACCGTCTCCGATGTAAATGACAATCGCCCAGTGTTCAAGGACAGTGAGGTGGAAGTAAATGTGCCAGAGAATGCCCCGATGGGGACATCAGTCACACAGCTTCATGCAACTGATGCTGATCTTGGCTCGAATGCTCAGATTCATTTTTCTTTTAGCAATCAAATCTCCTCAGTATCCAGACGACATTTTGCTATCGACAGTTCTACTGGATTGATTACAGTTAAGCAGCCATTGGACAGAGAATCCCACCCAGTCCACAAGCTTATAGTCCTGGCAAGTGATGGTAGTACTACACCATCTAGAGCTACTGTCACTGTAAATGTAACAGACATTAATGACAATGTTCCATCCATTGATACTCGGTATATCATAAACCTTGTAAATGGCACGGTATTGTTGTCAGAAAATGCCCCTTTAAACACAAAAATAGCACTTATTACAGTAACTGACAAGGATGCTGACCTTAATGGTAAAGTGACATGTTACACCGATCATGACGTACCCTTTCGCTTGAAGCCTGTCTTTAATGATCAATTTTTGTTGGAAACTGCAGCCGCTTTAGATTACGAGACGACTCGGGAGTATGCAATTAAGATAGTAGCTTCAGATTCAGGAAAACCTCCTTTAAATACATCTGCAATGGTCCTCATTAAAATCAAGGATGAGAATGATAATACCCCAATTTTTCCCCAGCCGGAGATTCAACTGTCCATCCCAGAGAACAATGACCCTGGCACACAGCTGATAAAGATCAGTGCCACGGATGCAGACAGTGGTTCTAATGCCCTTATTATTATACCCTTGGCCCAGACGCACCTGATGGGTTTAACATAGATCCGCGGTCTGGTATACTTTCCGTCAGCAAAAGACTGGATAGAGAAAAACAGGAAACCTATTCATTTACAGTCATTGCCAAGGATAATGGTTCTAATCCCTTACAAAGCAATGTCACTGTGAAGCTAATTGTCCAGGACCAAAACGACAACAGTCCAGCCTTTACCCATCCTGAGTACAATTTCTATGTGCCTGAAAACTTGCCTTTGTATGGCACAGTTGGCTTGATTACAGTTACAGATGCAGATGCTGGTGAAAATTCAGTGGTTACCCTTTCCATTATAAATGGGAAGGACAATTTTATTATTGACCCCAAAACTGGTGTCATTAAACCAAACATTACATTTGATAGAGAACAGCAAAGTTCTTATACCTTTATAGTCAAAGCTGTGGATGGAGGATTAATTCAGACAACTTCATATGCCAAGGTCACCATAAACGTTGTTGATATCAATGACAATCGGCCTGTGTTTGTTATCCCACCTTCCAACTATTCCTATGACCTAGTACCTTTTATAACCAGCCCTGGCTCTGTGGTGACCCGAGTGTATGCCATTGACAACGACACTGGCATGAATGCAGAGTTGCAGTATAGCATTGTTGGAGGTTCACCAAGAGGATTGTTTGCTATTGACAAAACTACAGGGAACATTACTCTGCAGGAGAAGATTGTTAATGCTGATCAAGGCCTTCATAGGTTGGTGGTAATGGTTAAAGACCTAGGACAGCCAGACCCTTTGCATGCAATTGTGCTTGTTCACTTGTTTGTGAATGATACAATCTCCAATGCTACATTCATTCAGGAGCAAGTCCGCAAAAGTATGGAAACACCTTTGGACAGAAATGTGGGAGACAGTGATGTAATCCCTCAGACCAATGGCTATGTCATTGTCGTCATTGCCATAATAGCTGGGACTATGACTGTCATATTGGTAATATTTGTGACTGCTTTGGTACGTTGTCGACAAACACCTAGGCACAAAGTTGTTCAGAAGGGCAAGCAAAGTGGTGAGTGGGCTTCACCAAACCAGGAAGGCCGGCAGATCAAAAAAAAGAAAAAGAAAAAGAAGAGGTCCCCTAAGAGCTTGCTGCTGAACTTTGTCACTATCGAAGAATCAAAGTCTGAAGATCCTACTCATGAGCACATCAATGGCACCTTAGACCTTCCAGTTGAGCTTGAGGAGCAAACAATGGGAAAGTATAATTGGGCCACCACACCAACCACATTTAAACCCGACAGCCCCGATTTAGCCAAGCATTACAAGTCAGCGTCTCCCCAGCCTACCTTTCAGATCAAACCAGAAACTCCAGTGGCTCCACAAAAGCATCATGTCATTCAGGAACTCCCCTTGGACAACACATTTGTAGTTGGCTGTGACACTCTCTCCAAATGCTCTTCCAGCAGCTCCGACCCTTACAGTGTCTCAGAGTGCAACTGTCAAGGAAGCTTCAAGGCACCTGGGCAAATTCATACCCGACAGGTAATTTAAAATTTACTTTTTTACTTGCTATTACTATTTATCCTTGTTCGTTTTGTTGGAAATAGTCTGGATAAAGGTTGGCAGGGACATGGGCAGGGATTTACACAAGAACATATACAGAAATCTGGATTTAACCTGCTCTCGATTATCATTAAAAGCATTTTACATTTACTTAAATGAAAAGATGCTAAGATATTCATAAGAATTAGAAATACCATCACATATTTGGTGAACATCACTAGTTAATCTTTAGAAATTATACATTTTTATCATAATTTTCAGTGAAAACAATAAACCTAAATGGTTACATTTCTTCTAGATAGAGGGTGGAGATAGATCAGATTGATTATCAGGCATACAGAAATACAAGCATCCTATCACAGTTTCTATAACAACTACATGGTCGATTAGGATTGACATATCAAAACCAAGTGTGCTTGACAGTAAATCTTGAGATGCCTTCCACAGGCACATCTCTCTAAATGTACTTGATTGAAGCAACAGTTCTCTGAGGTAAAGCTGACATTTGTGGAGAGATCAATGGAAGTCAATTTTTTCCACTACAATTTATTATAAAAATGTTTTCCCAGTGATGCACCATCATTAGCAACAGACATGTTGAACATTTGAATACTGGTATATTCTAGCTAATGAAACCTGTGCCAAATGCAAAGTGGTTTATAAATAAATGCAGACAAGCGAAATGAATGGAAATTTGTGCTAGATGGAAAGTTGGTCTTACAGTGACAGGTCTGGCTTTAGACAAATACAGAGCTATGAAATTACGGGTCAGAAATATAAAATTTAATAGAACGCTTTCAAGTTTGAAGGCTTTGAATTTACAAATATATTTCATGACCATTAATTTTCTTTTGAACTTGATTTGTATTGTTTTGGTGACAATCTGTAGTATTTTTAAGCTATTTTAGGTATTATACTATACAACATTGCCAGATCTGTATGACTCTTACCTAAGAAAACCTGGTATGTGAAAAACCAATATTACTTACAATATCTGTTTTCACATCTTAAAAATTGATAATCAAAAAGTTGAATATTTTTAAAGATTTATTCAGTATGAGTTTCTTACCATTTTTGGTTGTTTTTTTCACTGGTTATCCATAATACAGAAAATCCCTTACTGCATATAATGTACAGCATTATGTGCACAGTGATTTACGGTGAAATCCACAAACAGCTTATAGTCCTTTCTTGGCATTAGCATGTTTTTTTCCTGAATGTGAATAAAAGCAATGCTCTGCCACGGCGCATTATATATAAATCTACTTACATGGCCAGAATACTAAATTGCATATTTTATATCTTTATAATTCACTTTAGGTTTGTCAGGCTAGTGTAAAACATGCAAGAAGATTTTAAATATTGTGTCAGAATTAAATGAATTGTTATTGGTACGTTTAAACTGTAAAATTAATAGTGCATCTTAATAGTGCAAGGAAGAATAGCAAGTTTTTATCTTATTGACTTAACTGATTCGATTTCATTGGAAAAGGTAAAAAAGAATATGTGTGTACTATAGCATTATGGTGCAGTTTTTAATACTGTCCTATATATATATATATTGGCAAAAGTTTGTGGTCACCTGACCATCATATGTGGTTCCTCTCCAAAATGTGGTACAAATTTCGAAGTTATCTAGAATGTTTTTTTTGTTCTATCATTACATTATTCCTTTACTGGAACTAAGAGATTCCAACACTGTTCCAGCATGACAATGCACAAAGCCCCTGATCTCCATTAAGACATGGTGTGTTATGATTAGATAGCACTCAAAAACTTGATCTTAACACCACTGAACACCTTAGGGATGAACTAAAACACCAACTGCAGCCCTGCAATCCTTACCTGATGTTAATGTCTAATGTCACTAATACTAATGTAGCATAATGAACCTAAATCTCACGTTCAAGCTACAAATTGTAGTTTGTAGAGAATTGTAGAAAATTGTAATAGAATAATAGACCTTAATCTAACAGCAAAGTGGAGAGTAAATCTGCAATAGATGTTCTGATAGTCAGAATTTTTGGCACAAACTTTTGGCAATATAGTGTATTTTATATACTGGCTGTAAAGCAGAGTAAAGCAAAGACAACTTGAAAAGCAGGCTGGCTTGACAGCAATGTACGAATAAGGACAATACGCTAAAGGCAAACTCGTAAACAATGTAGAACCAGATCATCAATCAAAGAATAGCCATCACTGGCAAAAAGCAGGGGCAAGACCTTACACTTAACAAGAGAATATCTATAATTCTAATAGGGATTTTTTTTGTAATAATGAAAAGATCTAGTAGTTACAAGATAAGTATGTATGGATTATGTAACAAATCAACAGAAATTAGTGTTACGATATCTTTATTTTTGGTGCTTTTTTTTAAAGCATCTATGTGTTTAAGGCACTTGCAGTAGCCTGAAAAAAATGGTCCTGGAACCATTTGGGTAACTAGAGATACAAGGCATTGATTTTTTTAGAAAGCATCCAGAAGGACTTAACTTCATTGTACAGTTTATATGTTATGGTATATTTTTAATATTTCAATTTAAAAAAGATAAAAAGTTATCAACAAATTAAAGTCAGACCAGTTTTAGGGTGTGGTGGCTAAAGAGAACAGCTTGTCAAAATTTGCCATACAGTACAGAAAAAGGTCCATTTGCTAGATTCAGTGCCGCATAAGCCTTTCTTCCATTACTGTCTTTCTTAAACTCATTTCACTCTCATCGTTTTTTATATCCTGCTCTCCTGATTCAGAGCTGATGAGTTTGAGGCCAAAACCCATGGTGATAGAAGAGCTTTTGTCAAAATACACTTTTGGTTATAAAAGATCAAATAAATACCAAGCTACTTGACTGTTCTCAGGCAGAGCTATGAATATGCAGTAGAATAAAATCCAATAAGATCTTTGCTTGACCTATATATTCAGACTGTTTGTGTTGCAGAAGTTAGTTTATTTCTTATACTAACCTCTTGTGACTTGGGTTAGTAGCGAACGCATTATATATATCAGTATCTATTTTTGAAACCACACGATTTGAACACTGATTATTTATTTACTCATTTATTTATTTATTTGTCTGGTTTTTTTTATTCATTTTATTGATTTATCCAGTATGTCAGGAAATAGATGAGAAACTAATTTTATTGTATTTTACTTACATTTTAAATGTGTGACATGCCTTGATAGTTTTTTTTACAGCCTATAAGCCATTTGTACTTTTAATGACCATTAGACAAATTTTAGCTCATACATAATATTCCAAAGTGCATCAATCTTCTGAACAGCGAATACTTTCTACTTTCATTCTATTGAGGATTGTTATGTCATTAATTTTAGCCCACATACCTTGGAATGAGGAAGTGTCTGACATGCATGCTGTGAAAATGATATCTTGTGGGTAGTTGGAAATGTTTTTAGTATCCTTTCATTTTCTCTTAACACCTAAAACTAGCCAATTACCTGTCCTTAGTTATTTGGTGAAACACGTTTAAAACAGTCTCTTGTGGATCCTTAATGGGCTAATAAGCAAATTTATTTATTTTATTTATTTATTTTATTATTTTTTTTTTAATTGTGAGGTTACATTTAAGGTTGCACTTACAATTGTTACTTATGAAGTGTTGACAAGAACTGAATTATGACTAAACAATGCCACAGCAGTAAATAATACAGCAAAATGCAAAAAGGTATAAGAAATTCAGAAAGCAAAAGAAGTTTACATTAAGGTGATGTAATACAGTGTCATAATAATAATACATTATTTAAATAATGAAATGTAAACGGCATCAGATTACAAAAATATCATAATGCTAAAACACTCTAAAACACTGTACATAGCTGGTATTATATATATATATATATATATATATATATATATATATTCCGTAGGTTGTAAATTAATTGAATTATTTGATTTCAATGATATTAATATCATTGATTTCTCATTGTATTTTTAACAAATTTGGTAAATGTTTGTCATATATGGTGCGGCAAATAAAAAAAATAAGAAATAAATACAAAAATGTCTTATACATATAAAAATCTTATACAAATCCGAATAAGTAACCTTTTAGCTGTCAATGTCGGTTTTTCTTCTTAAATTATAGGCTCCAGGCGCAATAGTAGATCGTTTACTTTATCCTTGGGAAATCATGAGTTCATGTTCTTATGATGCCACCGATGAAAGTTGAGCAGCATTCTGTAATTGACACTCTACATGTTTGTTAGAGTCAATAACAAGTTTAGTTTGTAATAATACGCTATGTAAAAAAAAATCTTTAACAGTCTGTGCTACTCATGTGCTGTTTACACTGGCTTGCACAACAGCACTTGAATTTCAATTTTAAAAAGGAAAAAACATCACTATTATTTCCCTTTTGCCTGTCGCAAAGTCAGAGATAGAGTGGATTGGATGGAAGTTCATTACTATCTTGGACTAGGATCTTGTATGTCTTGGGAATGCTCTTATATTCTAGGTTACTGTTGCAGCATTTATGGTAGACTAGAATTATTTTTTCTACCTTGGTGAGTATTTAGGGGCAGCCCTGTGACGTAGTGGTTAGCACTGTTGCCTCACAGGAAAAGGTCCCAGGTTTGATTCCCGGGCAGGGGTCTTTCTGTGTGGAGTTTGCATGTTCTCCCCGTTCTTGCGTGGATTAACTTTGGGGTATTCTGGTTTCCTCCCACAGTCCAAAGAAAACGTGTATGTTGGGTTGATTGGTGATTCTAAATTGTTGATTGGTGATTCTAAAGGAGTGAGTGTGAGTGTGAGTGTGAGAGTGTGTGTGGCCCTGTGATGGAGTGGTGAACTGTCCAGGGTGTACCCCTCCTGCCTTTCGCCCTTTCAGAGATGCCTGGGATAGACTCCAGCAGATCCTAGTGACCCCAAATTAGAGAATAAGCGGGTAAGGATGGATGGATAGATGTGAGCATTTAACTTTTATCTGTCATGTCTGAGCGTTTTTTTTTTTCAAACTGAGAAAATGTTTCTTTTAACAGCATAAATGAAAGCAGAGAACAGTTGCTATGCAAACTCCAGGTTCATAGAAACCTAACTTTTTAATAGTAGGTAAGTAATATTATGTGAATTTTATGTAGTTCAGTGTCCCAGGCATGTTAATTCCCATAATAACATTTCTCAATTTCACATACTTGCCTTCATATTCTAAACTTTCTGACCGTAGGTCTCATAATCTAGATGAATTTATTGATGAAAGTTAAATAATAAAATTTGAATTTACTTTTAGTACTGTTTACACTTACATTTTTTTACATAAAAAAACCTAATGTTGATTGATTAGTGTTTTGAAACAGGAATTGAATCTAGTGCAACAAAAAAGTTTTCTTCTATTAATCTAATAAAAATTCCGATTGACACCAGATAACAAGACGCCTTGAATCGCCTACAAATATTCCAACTAAGCATTCCACAACCTTATTCACTGTAACCAAGCAGACATACAGTATAGTTCTTATTTACAGAAGCTTGTAATCTAAATAGACACTGGGTGTCTCCATCTTAAAAAAACAAGACAGGCTGGGTTTTTGCAGTATTTTGCAGTTAAAGCAAGATATCAACCATCACACTGGCACAATGATGATAGTACATGTCAATAGTAAATAAACTGTAGTATCATCAGTACCAATGTCACATGGAAGAAGAATCTAGCTGTTTGGCTACCCTTTGACATAACTGGTTAAAACTGCAGGTCTGTGTCTTTTCCCTCATCTGCAATGCTTTTCCGGCGTCCACAGACAGCTGAAATGAAAATTGTCTGTACAGCCAGTTTAGTCTTATCAGAAATATGCCAGAGAATACCCTCAGAATGTTAATTAGCAATATCCTCACTGTTACCTCTGCTTCCAGCTGTGGTTCTTTAATTCCAAGCATACGACCACATGCTTCTCTGTTATTTCTGCTTCTTGTTTTCGAATTAACTTTTTTTTTTTTCTGCTAGAGCAGACTCTCCATCTCACTTCAATCAAATTTGCTGCTGTGTCTGAATCAAGCGTCTCAGTTGAGGAAGCATTAATGTTAGACCTACGGTACCTCCCGCTATAAGTGGGTTGCTCTCAATGTGTTCCTGTTCATTCCCCTGTAGATATGAAGGCTGAGATATGAAATGACATCGACATGTTTTGTAAATGATGCAAAAGCTAATAGTAATTCCACCAGGTGATATTGTGCAATCAGGTGGCACATTTACTATATGAAATGTATTGGGCAAATAATTAAAAAAATACAAGCCTACTTTGGACGACCCAAACACTAATTATTTGTTGGATACTCGAAATTCTTTACGAATTTGCTAATGCAATCTGCATTTTAACTTTATACAGTATGGGAATAAACCTGCTTTGTCCCTCCAGAAAAATTAGAAAGATTAGATACTTATTTCTTATTTATTTCCTGATTGATTATCATGTAACAGCTAAATAATGTATCTGATATGGGTTGCATTGGTGGAGAATTGGATACGGTGGTTATTCTACCTCTTCATTCCAGACTTTTTTTTATTTCTTGTTATGTTTGTAGCTACTCCAAAAAGTGGTAGCTTAAGGGTTAAAGGTATGCCCTGCCATTCACAAGGTCATGAGTTCAATTATTTGGACAACCCCAGGCACCACCATCCTGCTCCTGAGTAAGACCCACTACTGCTCTGTTTTATAAACATGATAAATGTAAGTTTGAATGAATAAAGGTGTCTGCCAAATAAAATAAATGCAATTCTATCCAGTGAGTTTTCACACATTACAATGTCTCTTAGCTTGGTTCTGGCCAGTAAGCATAAGTGTGTGCTTCAAAGTCTGGTTACTGTGGATTTTCCTGACAGGTTTGTAATCCTTGCCTGGTCAGCTAATAAGATTTCTTCTCATTTTTTTGCCCTCATTATTTTATTTCAGGATGAAGAGATACTGGCCTGGGTTAAGCATCTAGCAACTACAAGACATTTTAAATACCAAGTGTAGAATATTTTAACACTTAAATTCCCCGAATAAAAAATATGCTTTGATTTTTAGCTAATAAACACACTCTGGAAAGATAAACTGATTGATTTATTCTATTTCCATGTTAGTCAGTTATACCCACTACAATTTTGTACAGCTGGTTTTTAATACTTCAGTGAAGCTTATTTACACATTGCTGTTGGTGCTACATCCTTTATTCTTCATTGACTTCTGGGGAGGGTTGCAGTGGACCCCTGGGTGGTCATGCCAGTCTTTAACAGGGCACTAAATACCCATACAAACACTTAAGGGCTTTTTAAAGCAGCCACACTAGTTATTAATGCATAAACACTGTCTATAAAAGATAGAAAGAAAAATGAAAACAAAACATGGAAAAGTTTGTCCAGAACCTAACATGAGTTGGAATTGTTTTCTGAGGCACTATGTGTCTTTTGCATCATTATATTCCATTTTTTTGTCTTTTAGAACTCATATTGTATCTCAAGATACTATGCTACCAGCCATGAAATATAGCAGTTCTACATCAGAACATATTTTATAAGATGTGAGGCTTGTGTTTGTGACTCGGGCCTCACAATAATGCCTTGCACTCGACACTCGGCTCAGAGTGATGCATTTGAGACAAAGGAAAGTGAAGGAAATCATTTGGGGTCTGTGCCCACGCATATTCCTTATCACACTGCATGAAATCCATCTTGGGTTTGTTCTGCCTACACCATTCTGTAGTGGCCTGTAGACTAAAATACTGCTTGTCACCAGTGGACGAGTCACAATTTCCGCTAATGAGAGTAAGAGGCTAGATAGTCTACGTGTGTGTGTTTGTATCACAGTTTATGTGCTTTACCGGTCGATCTCAAGGCTGTCAACTTTCCTAGACTTTCTTGTAACGTTTTAAGGTAAATGTTACAACACATAGCTTGGATACAGCCTTTCTTCACAATAAAAGCAAATTAGATGGTTTTAGCAAGCATTTTTGATGAAGATCCACTTTCTTTTCGAAATATTCCCAGAGTTATTTAGAACAAGTGACGTTTCCTAAGTTAAATATTTCTTTTTTTTTCAGAAAGTCATGGTTTTATATAAATCCAGACCTGCTCTACAATAGGGATATTTTGCCTAAAGGGAAGAGTTGAAAAAAAAAGATTTTTTTTAACAGGTGTCACATATGTTGAAGGCTTGTTTTTTCACTGAAAAATAAAAAAAATTAAAAAAAAACATGACAGCCCTTAACCGTTATATTTAACGCCTGTTTAAAACAATCTGTGTTATTTTAAGATTGCATCATTCCAGACTTGGATAAGGAGTTACTTCCATCCCTGGGCTAGCGTGACATTAAACCAAATCAGCTATCACCTTATTAGATTCAGCAAGGTTATAATTGAGTTTCCAAAGCTAGCTTTAAGTCATAAATAGGTGTAAAAAAAAAGTTACAGCCACATTCAGGTCTAAGCAGCTCATTATCTATATGCAACCCTTAGTACCGTAGTTATCATGTGGGTGGGAGAAATAAAAACACAATTTGCAATGTTCCTGATGTCACCAAAGAAAGATGCTGTAGTGTGGTGGATGTAAAAAAAAAATGAATTTGGATTAATTGGAAATTATTTTATTCCTGCATGCACCCGTTAGACTGGCTGATTGCACTATGCAGCATTCTTCAAGGTACATCAACAAATATATAAAAAAAACCTTACTTTTTATTAACGGTACCTTGAAGAATGCTTGCTTTCTCTCTCTTTATGTATGCATAAGAATGTGTATGTCCAGAGAGAGAGAGATGTTCTATCGTCTTACACAGTACATACTGCAGATCAGCTACCCAGATGCTATTGTAACTACAGTTCTCCCTATATCTGTCTGTCTCTCTATATTACAGGAGACGGCACTGAAACCACCACTCTATGGCACACTCTGTGGCACAGGTACTACTCGCTCCCACAGGATAAAAATCAATCTCTAGCTGCCATATCCTAAAGAGAAGGGAGAGAGTGGGAGGGAGAGGAAGGCACTGACTGAAGAGGGGGAAAACAACTGCATAATGTACATATTCTGCAGCCTGAAACAGGACCTAGAGAGAGGAGAGGCGAGGCGAGGAGAGGACGGCCAGGCTATTTTCACTGAGACATTTCTTGTCGCTTGTCTAAATATCTGCTAGTGATTTTGTAGGAGAATTTAAGATGCTTCGTTAAATCACTTATGTGCTCACTTACTAGACTCTAACAAAGGCACAAGACAACTGGAAAGTTTTCCAGCCTGTTCACTTACACGGCATGTACACTTTCAAACAAGGTTAACAGTTCTTCAATTGCCCCATCCTACCACCTGACAATTTCTGTCAAATTCCTACTATACAGCAAAGAAATTCCTATCAGAATTACAAGTAGAACCCTGTTTGGAAAGCTAAGAATGCTTTAATTAATAAATCTGTAAACCTACACTATATGGCTGAATGTTTGTAGATCCTACCAGTACACCCACATAGGGGTTGGAAACTTGCCCAAACAGGTGCAAACACACATTTGTTTCGATTGTAGCTTTCCTTATTATTTTTTTTGTTTACTAAAACGAAATGGCCCTAACCTGTTCTAGCATGACAATGCCCCTATACACAAATCCATCATAAACCGTCATAAATATATGCTGTGTTTCTTTCAACTGTGTAGATAAACTTAGATGTTCTGTACAGATTCCTGACCTCAACCTCACTGAACATCTTTGGTATAAACTGGAAAGCTGACTTTACCCAAACCTAGCAGATCTAGCAGAAAGTTCTTCCAGAAGTGTGGGGATTATTATAGGAGTAAAAAGTGAGACTAAATCTGGAATAGGATGTTTAAAAAAAAACACATATGGATGTGAGACTAAGGTGTCCTATTACTCTATATAGTGTAGTTTCCAACAAGTATTTTGTATTAACTGTGTAAGTCTGAATGACATGCTATTTGCTTCCTAGTATCTAGAACTTCTCTGGAATTTCAATTTTAGTCTGTACCCAGTTCCAATAATATTGTCTTGCACTTTTTGAATAACGAAGGCTTGATTGCCTATTAAAATCAGTCTGGCTTTTGCGAGATGTTTAGTTTTAAATACAGTGTGCACAATATTTTACCAATTAACTTACTCATGAACATACCAAACCTCATCAATGGATTCCGTTTGAAATTCGTTAGCTCCAGCGTAGTAAATTCTGAAATATACTGTACTGTACTACGGTACAATACTTTCTGTAGAAGTTCCTGATATGTAAACACACTATTAACGCTTCAATAGTAAATTATTATCCAGGCAGTGCTGTTAAAGCTGAAAATGAACAAAATCCTCCAGAGTAATGGTGAATTACTAATATAGAGCAAAATTTGAGGTCTATATAATTCTTTTTTGTTATCCTATAACAGTTCTATGTGGATACTTATCTAGCAAATGATATTGTAGGGTTTCTCAGAGGGGCAACCGTAGAACTCCTAAGGGTTCAAATTTGTAAGTGTAAAATACTTATGTACAGGATGTATAATTCGATATGTGTTTATATACAATCAATTCAGCACAGTTTTTGTTGTCTGGATATATTTATTGTTTACCTTCACGAACTCGAGCTTCGGTGAGATGCTTTCATAACAACCTTTGGCCTGAAGCACGGGTGAAATCTGTCCAATCGAAAAGCATTACACATAGACGAGTGATGTCAAGACCAGGAAGTAATGCTATATTAACACCTGCCATGTGAAATATAAGATGATAATATCTCTAAAAGAAAAACAGGCAGGCAGCAACATTAACAAAAGTACCGATCCTGCTATTTCCGATTCTCTAAGGAGATCGGAGCGCCATCGACTAGGTATGGCGGTCCTCAAGGCCCTGGCCTTAATAGTATCTCTGGCAGACATACTGTATGTAAGGCAGCATGCTACTTCTCTCCGCATACATTGGCCTCTATTTACAATCTGGACCTGGTGACAACCCCATGGTCATTGCATTACATTGGGTCCCCACCTGGGACAGTGACTTGGCACTGGCATCAAGGGTACCTCATTCCTAAAGGGAAACTTCTTGTTTCCAGAGGCATCACGTGCAATACCTCCACCATCCCTGTTCGCATTGAATCGACACAATGCATGTTTATATATATATATATGACCTTACCCGCCAGTGGAGTAATACTTTATGACTGAACGGATTTCACACATGCTTCAGGCCAAAGGTTGAAAAGGGAGTTCTCAGAGTGTCTCAACACAGTGTCGTGTTCCCTTGAGGAACCACGGTTACATACATAACCTGACGCGATTTATTTGCCAGAGTTTTTTATATAAGACAGTGAGTGCTGAAGTACTTAATATGAAATCAAAAGAGGTGGGTACTGAATCAAATGCAGTAGGCTCTTTAAGAAAGGCAGTAGGTACTAAGTTAATAGAAGACTTTATTGCAATAGACACTGAACTGGTTATAGGGGCATTGAATCAAATGTAGTTGGTACTGAATCGTTAGCATTCTTTCCTTTTTCTTTTTTTAAACCTGACAAAAGCGCTGACTGCTAATTTCTGATGCTGCAGTCATTCCATTTTTAACATGACCTCTATGATCATGCTGTACTTTTCACTTTACTTCACCTCAGCCTTCTGTACCTAGTGATGTCATGCTGATGCAAGTCAATAGTAAATGCATGGTTTGAAATGACATCACTGTGGTATTGCTGCGGAATCATCGGGGTATCACTGTGACACAGGGTTTGATGTCTGTGTCGTTTGTTCCACCTTTGCCACATGTGTGAAAGTAGAACACACAATATAACATGTGAGATGTATTTATTTGCCATTATACAGACACACATTAGGCACTTGCTAAGCTTTAGGTTGAGTATGAAAAAATACTACACTATCTAAATCTGACATAATATTTATTCTGCACAAGAATCAAGACAAAAACATAAAAAAATACAAAAAACAATGAACAATTCAAGCTTTACACTAAAAAGCAATAAAGATAAAAACAGAATTATCTGTGAGTTGTGAGTATTTTTATTTTAAATTAATTTATTTATTGTTTGTAACACTTAACGTCTGTACTAGATTAGTACAACTTCTTTAAAGTGCCACAGCTTTTATGCAGTTTAAATCGATTCCCAGATTCGGGTGATTTCCTTAATATTAAATAAAGTTAAATATTAAATAAAACAATTTTGGGCACAAATTGTTTTTTTTTTCCCACAGCAGGATTGTCAGATATCTTAAAGATGTTAAATATGTTTCTAGGATGTTAGAAAAGAGTACGCCTCATACATACAAGTGTAGCACTGTGTAAATTAGTAGATTTGCCTGGATTTAAAGGTAAAAAATATATATATCAAGAGCTATTATTATTATTATGATGATTATTATTATTATGATTATTGTAAAAGAGGTGGACTTTTCAAATGTAAAGTACAATTTGCACCTTATGTTTTTTCTTTGTATTCTAATTTGCCAGTGTGTCGACTGTATAGAAATGTTTTGTTAACACATGTTTCAGCTTTTGATCTTTATTAAAGTCTTTTGCATTTCCACAAACCATTTTGTCTGTCAGATTCTGGTTTACTGTCTAAAGTGTCATCTAATACAAATTCCTAGTAGTTTAGACTAAAGCTGAAGCTTCATAAAAATCTCCATCTTTATAAAATCTTTCGGATGTAAAAAACGAGAGAATATGAGAGAGAGAGAGAGAGAGAGAGAGAGAAATGGAGAGAGAGAGAGAGAGAGAGAGAGAGAGAAAGAAAGAGATGGAGAGAGAGAGAAAGAGAGAGAGAGAGAAAGAAATGGAGTGAGGAGAGCAGAGAGAGAGAGAGACGAGAGAGGAGAGAGGTAGAGTGTGAGGAGAGAGTGGTGAGAGAGAGTGTGAGTGAGAGAGAGAGTGTGAGTGAGTGAGAGAAAGAGAGCGAGAGAGAGAAAAAAAGAGAGAAAACGAGTAAGAACGTGTGGGAGAAAGAAAGAGACAAAGAAAAAAAAAAGAGGACGAGAGGAAGCGAGAAAGACAAAGACAGAGAGAGTGAGCCAGTGAGTAAGAGAGAGAGAGAAAGAGAGAGAGTGGGGGAAACAGAAAGAGAGAGAGAGAGAGAGGAAAGAGTACCTGGTAAGGGTACTTATGTAATATAAGTGATAACTGTAGATAAGATGATGGTGATGGTGATAATAGAATATATCATCATTTAATATTTTGTGGTACATTTTTTATCACTTCTCCATTCATCTATCCATCTTTTTTACCCGCCTATTCCCTAATTCGGGGTCACAGAGATCCGCTGGAGTCCCAGCTGTCTC
This sequence comes from Bagarius yarrelli, assembly GCA_005784505.1. Lineage (NCBI taxonomy): Eukaryota > Metazoa > Chordata > Actinopteri > Siluriformes > Sisoridae > Bagarius > Bagarius yarrelli. The sequence goes on along the minus strand of VCAZ01000008.1, from coordinate 4,709,757 downwards.
TGAAAGGGTGAAAGGCAGGAGGGGAACACCCTGGACAGATCTATCACTTCCTCAAAAAAGCAAAAAAACACCAAAAGCAATAAACACACATGAAGATTTACATCTTAAATCAACAGTGCAAAAGGAATAAACAAAAAAATCTTAAATACACGTTAGTCCTAATTTACAAATCATCAACCTGGATTATTATTATAAAGATAAAGATTTGGGGACAGAGTTTAGAACCCAGAGACACAAAACATTTGGACATTTTTAATACATACAGTATAAATTTACCCACACTGTTGTGTATTTAGCTGTGCATTTGTGCTATTGTGGCGCAGTATTTGATTGATGCAGCAGCTTTTTTAAAGGTGGCTTCTAAGCTACAATATTGTGACATCTGTGTCCTGCATTTATCAGTAATTCTCAGAACAAGTGCATTGTCCTGATACAGCTCTGCTCTTCAGTGGTTAGTGTGGGTTGGATAAGGAGCAATGGGAAACAATTTAATTGCTTATCAAAGTTACTCTATAATGCGCGACTGGAGAGCTAATCACTTCCCTTGAGGGAAATGTGTCCTTGGTGATTAGAGAAAATAGTGCACATGGTTCGACGTCGTAGACGCGCTTCTTCCTTTTTTTTCACAAAACAGAGTGCAAATGTCAGCCTGCTTTTAATAGCTGAACGTAAACCTGAAATTGTCTCTGTCTCTCATGACGTGGCTCACGGCTGTTTTCATGCTAATGTGAACTATAAGTGTTTCTGTGCAAATAACAGTTTAGTATATAAGCTTGAACAAAAAAATCGGAATATTCTAGTGATATTTGTTTGATCTTTATTTAGTTTTTGATCGTTTATGCATACAAATGTTTCAGATAAATTAAAAAAAAAAAAATATATATATATATATATATATATATATATATATATATATATATATATATATATATATATATAATATATTAATAATAATATATTATTTATATATTTTTTTCCCAAATGTTGTCTTTTCCCAGATTGGAATCCATCTGGGGTTCTGGCAAATGTCCGTCTACTTCTCGGTATCTGTTCCTCTCTCTTTCATTATGGGAGTTTCCTAAAGGAATGTCATCTTACAATTTTTCTGATTTTTGTTTTAAATATAACATAAAACGCGAACATTAGCAATGATCAGTAAGTCGTCTAACAAGAGACGACTTTCATTAGCGATCCAACAGTTGCCCAGTAGCTTAAAGCTCTTCGGATGCTCCGTCGCTGACATGCCAGTGCATTATTTATAAGGTCCGTGTATAAGCTTTCATCGTCAGATGGTGTCCATGTAATATGCAGAGCCCAGATCTGCTAAATCTTTGTACATGTGCTCATAATAAGCAAGTGCTGATAAGGAGACTGATTAATGAAGCCTATAAAGTAATGGCTCAGATAATGGAGGAGGCTGTTTAGCCATGACCGCTTAGCCACACCGCGCAACCTTGAAAATGTTAATGTGTGCACTCAAACGATTGCAGCCGCAGTCAATTGAAATCCACTTTTTGAGATAACTGTAGCTTCGGGTATAAAAAGATACATCCTAGTTTAAAGTCTGACTAAACCTCAAGAAAACACACCTTTTCAGATAAGATCTAGGGTTGATAACGAAAGCCTGGTGGTTTTACGATTAGCTTAAATTTAGCATGTGCTAATAAATGTTTAGAAACTGGGGAAATAGTAAAAGGAAATCAAGAGGCTGCGTAATTGGCTTAGTGTTTACTCACAGTCTTTAGAAAGCGTCATTTCAAGCAGATTGAAAGGAGGGAAATTATAAATAAATGACTCGGTTCCTAGAAAGATAAAACACATCTTGATAAAAAATGTTCGTTATCCAAATGCCGAAAATAAAAAAAGATCAACAAAGCACATGCCCTGAGATCATATTCATAATCCATATTGATTTGATCGTATATCGTTGTGTTACACAACACAAATGTGGCGGAACGGGGCCGGCGGTTCTGTAGACCGGGCAAAGCTGTTCATTGTTATAAATGATCGGATGCATCAGGGAATTAGCAGAGCAGTTACTGTGGACTGAGAGTAATGGGCTCAAGCCTCAAAGCTTTGCTGATGGTTGGGGTAGCGCTATTTATGCATGCTGTGGTTAGCAGTGCAGGAAGCAGGAAGAATCTCACTCCTTTTTTTTTTCCTGGCACTCAGGGCAACGCTGCAACTACTGCTGCCAAAACTCTGCCAAACTGAATAATTCAATCATTCCTCTACGGCTGGAGTGCATATTTGTTTGCACAACAATCAGCAAATGCTTCTCAAAACTAGGTTGAAATATTGTGTGTATGGGTTAACTAATGCAGCAATCAAACAATTCATTTACGAAACCATGTGAAAACTATTTTAAGTTACATTGATTTCCATACAATTGCTGTGTGTATAAATATACAAAAAAACAACCATGAAAACAATTTTTTTTTCAATTTTTTCTCATTGTGCTACGACGAAACACTGTGTAAGGAACCAGGCTGAGAAGGATCCATCTTGCAGATATAACGTTTTTAATAAAGTATCGTTCATGTTTATTAAAATGTTATATCTGCAAGATTGAACCTTCTCAGCCTGGTTCCTTCCACAGTGTTTCGAAAGTGTGTCGCAAAGGCGAAGTCAGGAAACAGGAAGAGGTCGATACACAGGAAGTCTAGGAAGAGCCAAACAACCAAAAACTAAAACGCGAGGAAAAAAAAACGAAAGTGAAGCGAAGCAAGGATCATAAACCAGATACAAAAAGAGCGCTTAGTATGTAGGCTAGGCAAACAATACTTCGCAATGTGTACATGCTAGCGCTAGCTTATAAAGCTAGCTACGAGAGTGATACCAGAAGTGAACGTCAATAATCAGGCGAGGGCGGTCTCTGGTGAATAATTGGCGGGAACGTTACACACTGACTGAAGATATAGGGACAAACACACATACACACACACACAAAAAACAATTCCATAGCTCAAAAATCTGCTTTTACCCCAGGGTTGACATTAAAGAACACAAAATCCTTGTTAGCTGTTGGCGAACTCAAGAGATTACAGATTGCTTTTGAACACGATTGTCACTCATGTAGATTAGGGATCAAGAGGTTGCAGATGTATTCTGTTCTCTAAAAGATAGATCTCTTAAGGATGACAAACTTTTAAATGAAACGGGGAAAGAGTGTTATTTGTATAAAAGCTGTTGAAAAAAATACATTTTACTCAAACAAGGGATCAAATCCAAATATATTTTAGACGGCTTGTTTTTTTCTCTGTATAATAGTTTCCTGACTGGAGAATAGTGGATACTTCGCCATTAATCATAAACATTTAATCAGTGATAAACGACTTAAAATATCTTGATCTTTTTTTATGTTTCTGAGGAAATGACATCTTATTCAAGTCTTTTTTTTTCAGATCTCCCCCTTAAACACAAGTTAAATAAATCATCAGTCGTGACGTCCTGTTGTATCCTATCTTTATTTTTCATCTTTTATAGTTGTAGATTCTAAGTTAGTAGCAGCAGCAAAACAGTTAACAAAAATTTGCCAAATTTGATCAGGTTTCAAGCCTCAAAAACCACACATGAAAAAATGGGCATTGAAAAAGAGAGACAGATTTTCTTTTTTTTTTTTTTTTTTATAACCTCTGCGTGGGATAAAAGGTGACTGGTACACACACATTTTTGGTTAGACAAAATTTGCTTCATAAACACCCCATTTCTATCTTCCAATCCAAGCCTTGTGATATATACTCTACACACCACATGCACATACGGCGCATTTAGCCTCGTAAGCATTTATTTCTTTTCAGATTATTAGCTGTACGTTGAAATACTCAGCGCATGAAGATTATTTAGCCTAATTTGGCAAACATGTTTCAGACAGTTTACTGTTCCTCCGTTAAGCAGTTGCAATGCGATTGCTACCACGTCTCTTGTCGTCTCTTGTAGTATTTTTATACTAGCATGATTTTATAACCCTTTTAGCCTGTAAACTGCTCCTCCCTAATCATAGGAGTTTGTGATTCCTGCCTCAGTGGCTGTCTGTTATCTATTTTTTGAGTTCTAGTTCTAGTCTAATTACTCTATTAAATCTAAATTGAGCAGTAAATATCATACACTGCTTTACAGTTGTGTATATTTACATTTATATTTACATGTGGGGCATTTGGCAAATTCTCTTATCCAGAGTGTAGAAAGTGTGGGTTAAGGGCCTTGCTAAGGGGGCCCAGCAGTGGTGATTTGGTGATACTAGGAATTAAATCCTCAATAAAACACCTCAACCACTGAGCTGCCACTGCGTGAAGGTAAATGATATAAAAAGTGAGCAAAACAATGGAATATTTAATGTCAATTTTAACTTAAAACATTTAATTAATAAAATTTATCAAGCTATTCCTGAGCCCCCTATGTAAATTATTTATTTAATAATTTATTTAATCCTAAATGGATGATATGGCTGGCTGATATATCCTATGAATAAGTTATTACTATTTGTTAAGTTTTAATTGTTAAGTCATGTCACATTAAGTCACTGGTGTGATGTATTTTAAACAGATAAAATATAAAACTATTTTGTTTTTTAAATAAATTTAATGTCCACTGTCAGCTCGATTTAATGCTTACAGTGTCTCTGTGTCTCTCCGGGTTGTAAAAGCTAGCCGGGTGTTTGAGTACATTCACACAAAAATCCCAACCAAATGTATGAACATGGTCTTGGATAAAGGCAGGTGACAATATGCAGATCAAAGCCATGTCTTTGGCCAGTGTAATCCGGCTAATCCGGTACAATGCTCTTGATTTACTCAAGAAGCTGGGTGACAAGAACTGTGTGCACCCATCTTGGAATAGTTGGTAATCTGGTTTGGATACAGGCCTCAAGAGGGTTTAACCAGCCTTAACATTTGCCGGCGCAGATGGTAGCAAGGGGGGGGTGACAGAGCTGCAGAATTTTCTCAACTCGTCATTGGGGAAGAAAACCAAAGGACGCCTGGATGATAATCAGAGTTGTTTGGTTTACCGCTTGACTCTTTAAGGACTCGCGTTCAGATTATCGGCTTTTCCTAGGGATAATCGGAGGCACCGGACAATTGCCTTTTACACATCCTGAACACATAATCTTCACAAGGGCACACACAGACTCCTAATTCCTGATTAGTCCTGATCCCAACCCTGCTAAATTTAACTGGTAGGGTGCTAATCAGCACACCTCAGACTGGCTCTGTTGTTCTCTGGATGCTACAGTTGAGACCCAATTGCAAGCTTTTAAATTGTAATCAGAATAATATTTAAGGGGTAAATTGCAGGCGTCGCTGTCAAGATGTACACTATGTTACTGTAATTGTAATTTTTTTAAATATGAACATTCAAGAATATACTTCCAGTTGGAATTGTGGTAAAGCCAAAGCCTATACCTGGGGGGAGGCAGAATCAAACCCTTGGTTGGATGCCAGTCCATTTCAAATGCAAGTGTTTCCAAACACACATTCATACACTCATTTATATTTAGGGGAATTTTAACATAGTGCATCTACAGAGCCCAGAAAAACAGGCAGTGATCCCATCTCAGAAACAATCCAGGTACCCTGGTGCTATAAAGCAACACTACCCACTATACTACCCCTGAACATTTTCAGTCTTAGAATACACAAAAGGTTTATCTTACAGGTTTATAAAGGGCTTTGATTGTTTTGTTCTTGTCTATTTTGTGTGTCGCACTAAAATGTTGAAAATCTACCAAGCTAAAGCGTTCTCAGTCTGTACCTTTGCGGAAAACCCGACATCACAGTGTTTCCCGCTCCAAAAAGTCTCCCAGCAGAACTCCTTTAAAGTTTCTTTGCCTATTAACCAACCAAAGATCCATCAGGGAACCCCTTTGTGTGTAAAAAAAACAACCTCCTATAAAAGTTTACCTTTTAGAGTACAATGATATACATGTTTAACCTTTAGATCTCTTTATCCTAACCTCAATCCTTTAGCAGTCTTGTTTCCCAGGGTGTAGATATTTGCAACAAAGACATTTTTGCCTAATTAGCCCAATGTACTGAATAATTAGGGCTTAAAGCAGCAAAAAATGGGAATGTGTGAAGAATGTTTGCTTGACATATAGCTAAAAGGCTATAATGAACATTGTGTGTGATTTTTTTTTGGGCTGGTTAGTTAAGGACTGAATGTGAAATTAGAGATTAAATGACCAGAATGTCTCAGTCAGGTAAAAAAGAGTGTTCCACAGGTATCTGCAAGTAATAATGTCCCTTACATTTATATTTACCACATTTGGCAGACACTCTTATCCAGAGCGACTTACATGTATCTCTTTTATACAACTTAGCAATTGACGGTTAAGGGTCTTTTTTTAGGGGAATTCGAACCCTGATCTTCCACTTGGCAGTTCAACACCTTGACCACTGGGTTTGATTGATCAACCACTTGACCTTAACAAAGAAAAAAACTAGTAATATACGAAGTCTAGAGATTATAGATTATATTTGAACCGGATCAGGTTGTATTATTATTATTATTATTATTAAAATTTTAGCACAAGTCTGTCAGTATCTATACCGATTTTGTGCTTCAAATATCCATCTGTGGCCTTAACTAAAATTGCTTTAATTAGTACTTACTTATCTGATTGCTTGCTCACACTTGCATAAAGGATAAAAAACCTCCAGCTTGTGCAATATCTGTGATGCGAATAGTGTCTCTTGTTTAATTCTGTATCCGTGTCTGTGTGAAACACATTATCTGTTCGTACTAAATAACCCCCCCCCTTCAGTGAACCATTAAGCAATTAGCATTTAAGACTTAAAGCAGATAAATAATTTTCAACAGACTCTTGTACTTTTCACTGCATGGTTAGGATTAAGTTAATTTAGTTAACTAGATTTATTGAACTAAAACAAAGACTGCACACAGACTTAAAGGCAGGGTAGGTGATTTGGTTAAAAAAAATTGTTCTGCTGGTTAAAAGTCTCGATAGTATTCATTAGCTTACGTGGTCCAAATGTTTTTATGTGTATTTATGTATTCTGTGTAAAAACTACCTGCCTGTCAACATATTTATTTGCGTACTTCTGCGCACTATGGTCAGACAGGATACGTCATCAACCAGGGTTGCCAGATTGGGAAATTTCCTGCCCAGTTGGCCATTTTGAATTTGATTGCATTTACATTTACGGCATGCGACTTACATTTATCTTTTATTTTTTACAACTGAGCAATTGTGGGTTAAGGGCCTTGCTCAGGGTCCCACAGTGGTGGTGCTGGGAATCGAATCTTTCTGGTATTTTCTGGTATTTTCGAATCTTTCGAGTCTTTCTGGTATTAGTTCAACACCAAAACCACTAAGCCATCACTTCTCACTTGGTTGTGCGGGTAAAAATTGGCTTGGACAGATGTACAAAAAAAAATTTGGAAAAAATGTCCAAAACTAAACCACTGACATCTTGAAATAAACTTTAGTGTGCAAAGACTTTAACAGTGAGACATTTAAATAACACACATCAATGTAATAGTCAGGTGTCCCAGTACTTTTGTCCATATAAAAAATTATAATTAAATAAGTGTTTTAAGAATTTTTAAACACCCTGTATTTTACAGAAGGTTAGCGATAATTTCAGTAGCATTATATGTTTATAACAGTAGGGTTAACTTTAGGCATGTATTTGCTGAAATAGCAGGCTTGATGTTTGGGTAAGGCTAAAAGACAGCGGACATGGACATACTGTTATCGAGATTGATATTATATGTCATTGCATACCTTCATCTTGCCTAGTAATCACTTTATAAAGCTAACGGTTAAGTGCCCCACCACTGCTCTTGTCTATTCTACAGTAGTGTCTCTTGTCACACTTGATATGTGTAAAAAATCTGATCTATTTTCAAAATCAATAGCACAGATAGCTGATGTGAATTCGATGCACAACCTCTGTGAGGCTCCGACTTAAATAATTCATTCAACCTAAATGTGTTTTGTTCCAGTCGTATGGCAGAAAGCTAAACAATAATAATTTGTAACTTACCAGCATATACTGTAGATGCTGTGGGCAAATTGTGTAAAATAATAGTAGGGATGGTAATATTCGAAGACGACAGCTTGAATTACAGTAGCAGACAAATGACCCACCCGAACAACAGATGTCTGAGTATAAGACGAGTGATTTCATGATTATTTGCTTAACTGATCAAAGGCAACACTTTCATTCTTGGCATTGCCTACTTGCCTAATTCGTATCTAAACAGTATTTTTCTACTAGTTTTGTTTTATATTCCCTTTTTCAGGCTGTGTCATTCCTTGGCTGTACATTAAAATACTAGCGCATGAAGATTATTTATCCTAATTTGGCAGATAGTTTCAGACAGTTTACTGTTCCTCCGTTTGAGGATGGATTGCACAGTTGCAATGTGATTGCTGCCACATCTCTTGTTGGAACTGTTATTTTTAAGGGGGTGCACCTAAACAGTATTTTTATACCTGCTTAATTTTATAAACATTCTGGCATGTAAACGCACGTAATAAGGGTTTGTGATTCCTGCCTCAGTGGCCGTCTGTTATCTTTTTTTGGGGGGGGCTCTACTTTTTGAGTTATAGTTAATGTAAATGCCTTTATTTTGTCACATATATTTTTTTTACAGCACGGTGAAATTTGTTTTTTCGCATATCCAATCTTAGTAAGTCAGAGCACAGGGTCAGCTATGATACACCGCCCCTGGAGCAGGAAGGGTTAAGGATCTTGCTTAAAGACCCAACAGTGGTTGGCTTGCAGTGGTGGGGCTTGAATCCAGGTGTTTCTGGTCTTCAGATCAACAGCTGGCGGGGGTGGGGAATAAATCCATGTCTTTCTGGTCTCCAGATTAGAAACTGAATAGCTGATATGTCCATATGAACAACCAATTAACATTTGTTATTTGTTAGTTTTAATCAACTTATTTCTGTCACATTTAGTCACTGGTATGATGTGTTTTATGATATGTAACATTACACTTTCGTTTCACTGAAAGAAAAAGACCCAAACACTGTTCCAGCAGGACAATCCTGTGCACCAAACACCTAAACCCCATAAAGAATGTTCAATGGTTGGAGAGAACTTAATTGTCCTTCATGGAGCTCATAACCTTACTAAACAGCACGTTGTGATGAGATAACCTGCAACACAAAATGTATCCCAGACCTCCTCACCCACCTCCAACATCTGATCTCACTGAATGTAGCTGAATGGAAAGTCTTCCCAAAAGCGTGCAGATGATTAAAATTGATTAAATAAGACTTTCAGAATCACATATGATTGTGATTGTTAGTTGTCCACAAATATTTAGTCATAACGTATACTTTATTTTTATAATTTTAAAATTGTGCAATATTGTATTGTATTTTCAAAGTGTATTTTATGTGATCAAGAAATGAACTCATCACAAGATCTTTGCCATGGTATTAGTTCTGTGTTTGTATTGCAAGAAATACATTTCTGTGCTTTTAAGCATAATTTGTATTTCTCTCTTTCTCTCTTCTCTCTCTCTCTCTCTCTCTCTCTCTTTTTCTGTCTGTTTTTTTTTCTCTTTTAATCCCACCATGTTTTTAAGCGGCTTAGATGCAAATTGTCTTTGGCTGTTCAGCAATCTGTCCACATGGGCCCAAGCCGTCGGAGTGTCATAGGTGGTGGCTATGATGCATCACAGCGAGCAGATGCCAAGCACATTCACAGCTAATTTTATTTCTCCCTGCAAACAATCACTTACTGTCTTAAGACTGAACGAGTTGAACAAATCTGGCAATTAAATTGTTTGAGGCCCGTTGTAAGCGCCGTCAAACAATTGTTAGAGACGAGTCACTCACCATCATGAATGATTAATGCACACAGGCAGTGAAATCTGTCTTGGGAGGCACACACATTCCAGAGATCACTCAGATTTTGACGTGCCTGCTTAGATGTTCATTATAAGGTGATATGCATTCATCTCAGGTTTTGCTGGCCTGTTTGTCACTTGCTTCGGTCCCAATTCCCTGTGTGACTGTAGTGTCAGTAGTCTTGGTTTTTCTGCACAGGATTTTTAGTGTGTATTTTTCGTTGCATGGCAAAGTAGTAAAAAAAAATGCATGTGCATTCATTAGAAGACATGCGACTACATATATGGTCTTTTTGTAGCAAAGCATGCTGTGCTGATGACTGAGTTTAGAGCCAATCTGTGCTAATTAAACAGGATAGGCCACAGAGCTGGCGCACTGTCAGCTTTGTCTAACTTGATTTAGAGCCTGTTAATTCCAAATCAACACTCCAAGGACTAATCAGATGTACAATGCAAGTGCTCACAAATAGAAAACTCAGTGCAGTGTGAGTCTTACACGTTCAAGCACCTGGACAGAATGAAAATAAATCCCAGTAACTCCTCGCATGGGTAATCGTAGAGGGTTTATCTTTGTTGTATTAATGTTATGTTTTGTACAATGCAGACCTGAAGGCATAGCGATTAGCTACAATCTTTTCCTAGATCTCTTTTTTAGGCTTTTGTTAATCACCCACTTTAAAACAGGATGATCCCTGGCATAATTGAAGCTTGTTTTGTGAGAATTTTTTTTTTATCTGTGCCACCAGTGTGCTTGACTGATCTTGTGTTCAATAGGGCTTTGATTCTAGGTTATGCCAAAATGGTCTCCATCAGAAACTGCTGCATTTCTTTTGGCTTATTCACTACAGATTAGTGCATCACAGAGCTGAGAGGGAGTGGAAGGGATAGAGAGAGAGAGAGAGAGAGAGACCGAGAGTTCAGACAGAGAAGATGGGCAACATTGGAGTGTGTTGTGAGAACAAAGCTCATTTTATTGTGCGGTTGATTGGGTTCTCCTGCCAAAGATAATGACTGTGCCCTTTTTTGACTTTGAGTCAGTGACCTGGAATAATACCCTACAAGTGAAACTGGAGCCGACCTGCACCAACAAGTGATTAAGGTCACGCCAACGCTGTGCATTTGCTCGACCTGTTGTTCACATCAACCATAGACTCAATTTATCAAGGAGTCTATTGTGGTACTTGTCACAATGCAAACACCTTGCATCACCAGTCACTCTGTATTTCAGCAGAAAGCATCTCTTGAGCGTTATACTTTTGAAGCTTGAAAAGCCACGCAAGGATTGAATAGATAAATAACGGTATTGGGCCACTTATACATGCCGTAATTCTGGAATGGAAATATGCATTATAATCTCAAAAGTCATAAGTACCTTAAATCTTGATGACCGTTAAGTATCACAATTTACCATCTATCTATCTATCTATCTATCTATCTATCTATCTATCTATCTATCTATCTATCTAATATATGAATATTTCACCGTCCCGAGCACAGAGTTCATGCTCAGTGTTTGTAAGTTAGCTTGAAAGTCATGCATTTGTAACTTTCAGGTGTCCTGTCTGACTTGCTTGGCTGGAGTGGTATAATATAACTGATGACTGTAGCACAATATCTCTGAGCTTTGCGTTCAGCACCATTGTTCTCTCGGTGCTGACACCACAGGGCAATGTACCGCTGTCTAGATTACATGATGTAAGCCACACACCCTTGACACCCCAGCCCCTTCTGATGTAACCGTAAATGTCAATGCTGAAATGTGTTGTTTGTAATTACTGGTGATTCAGGCTTTTGTTTAATTAGCTTCCTAATGATTGGGAAAGAAGCATGCTTTCGTCTAGCAGTCGCTTGCAAAACTTATTTAGAAATATATCCCTGGCAGTGTTACTCTATTCACCATGTGCTTCTGTTTGTAATTAATCATTTAACAGGCAGGTCAAAAGAAGTTCACCTTCAGGAACTCAAGCTGCATCGCAACACAATGGGAAAGGCCTTTCTTTAACCTTTGCCCTGAAGCACATGTGTAATCTGACCAATCAGAGAGCATAATGTTATGGCCGGTTGACGTCACTGACCAGGAAGTAATGCTGTATAAATACGCCTCGGCAGGCTCTTTTCCTTCAGTGTGTGTATGTGTGTGTGTGAAAGACAGAAAATTATAACAAAAAGAAAGCTGAAAATGGTGACGGAGAATAGGCAGGTGTTTGGGCAGTGTGTGTTTATTCATGTCTGTGATTTACTTCAAGCATGAACACACACTTGCAGTGTGTTAACTGCTTCAGGGGGGAGCATGCGCAATCATGAGTTGACAGTAGCAACTGCATTGCGAGCTTCATCTGATGCGTGTGCTCTGTTCTTATCTGGCAGTATTCAATGATAATGGCTCGATGCTGAGTCCCTGAAGCTCAGGCCCTGGTGCTTTTGAGGCACAGCGTAGGCTAATGTCTTGGGGCTTCCATGTACACTAAGCAGAAGAGTATGAGATGGGCCTGGCCATATCTCGCTCCCCAACTGCTAGCTCTGTGGGCCTGGAATTGGCAAAGGAAGCCCGCACAGTTGGTTGATCGGACTCTAGCAAGTATTCTGTCCCCGATGGTGTCAATACCCTTAGGGGCCTGTACGCTTCCCACTTCTGGCATCCACCTTGATAAGGAAGGCTTATGTCTCAGCAGGGTAGGCAGGAACATGCTTACACACTATGGCCATGTTGCAAGACTTTATCTCATGTCCATTGTTAAAAGTGTATACAAATAAAATTGAATTGAACTTAACCTGCTAAAGGACCTGGATGAAGAGGGAAACTGCGTAGGGCCTAGATTTATCTCTCAGAGCTCAGAGATTGCTAGAGCCATGGGCCGGCCTATGGCAGCTTTGGTGGCCACTGAGAGGAACATATGGCTAAGCTGCTTTCCATGCCACTCTGCAACTGAGGTTTTTGTCTTGGTAGATGGATATAGTGTTATGGGGTTTCTACTAGCCATTTCTACCATTAAGAAGATTGGCGATGTCCAGGCACTGTCCACCTTAGCATCATGTCTGGATTTTACCCCAGGCATAGAAAGCGGTGTGCTTTTGAGCTACAGTCCTTCTGTTCTTTTCCTTTCCATGTCAGAGCTGAACGGTTTTTGTGCAGTGCAAGCACAGGATATGTACAGTCACAGAACTGCTCTATGGAGAAGGTCAGATCAACTGTTTGTCTCTTTGGGCCCATCCAAAAGAGAGCTACTAAACAGACAATAATCAGATAGGTGGTTGAGACCATCTCGCTTACTTACAAGGCCACCAGACTTCTGGTCCCGGAAAGTCTCAGGATGCAATCTACAATAGGTATAGCGCCCTACGGGGCTTTGGGGATACAACTACCGGACATTTGCGTTGGGTTGGGCTATAGCGCTTACATGTGTTCACTTCTGCAACCTGTATATAGCCACAACCCCCAGAATCCAGGGGAACGTCTTTAGGTTATGCATGTATCAATGGTTCCCCAACACCACCCTGGTATCTTTTAGCTTCTGGTTGACTACACTTGTGGATAAATGAGCCTATATCAAAGAGTTTTAAGTTGCTGAAATTGTCAGGCATATTCTTAACAAATTCACACCCCTGGGAGGATACCTTAAAATAGACACAGTGTAATGCTTTCTTTAAAAAAAAGTTAGGATCCAATTTTATGTGTGCATATTATTTTTATGAAATAAGACAAAGGATGTGGGTGTCTGTGTGTTAGGATCTCATTTACATCAGTGACCACCAATGTTGGTTGCCAGTGAGGCCACATAGGTCTTTTCTAACCAAATGTGTTTGTGTGTGGTTGTGTTCAAATGTGTAATTTGTATTTGGGTGCATTTGTTTGTATATATATACAGTATGTGAGTGCGTTTAAGTGTGAATGGGCACATTCATGTGCATTTGTGAATGTGTGTGTGTATATATGCGTGGACATCTGCTCAAATTAAGGGGATCTATCCACCGTTTATCCTTAAAGTGTAGACATAAAACGACTGAGCCTGTCAGGACACATCGAGAACACCCAGGATTCCTGCCTTTTATCTATTTGATTTCGCACTTTGGTAATTTTTCTTTATTTTGCACTTCAAACATCACGAGATTGCTGTGTTTTCATGCGCTTGAGGCTATGACACAGAAACAAAATCTTCTGACCAGGCACAGTTGAGTGGCGAGAGGAAGACCTGGAGTAAGAGGGTATATGGATGTGCAGTGATTAGAAAGACACTGTTAATTCACAGTCTGTCCTGCACTTTAGATAATGCCCAAGGTTAGCCAAGCTTCCATCAATAAATTATAAAGTATAATAATTTAGCATTGTAAGTTAGAACGGCAAGAGTTTCACTGCCAGCAGTTTTGTCATAAGGCCATTTACTAATTCATGCATTAGTCAAAACAGATTGAAAGCAGTTTTATCTTTAGTCAAAATTTGACGTGACAATTTCTACAATAACTAGCCACTGCTAGGTACAATGTGTTAAACTATGAATCATATTTGGCTTGGAATAATTGGTGTTTATTTACGTTATTTTTTTATGTTGAAATCAAAATCAGAATGCTTACACACATTAAAGCCAAATGGGGGGAAAATGGTTTTATATTATTTGAGCAATATTTTGGTGTCTTAGAATAAGTAAATAATGCTAATAATATCGCCTAAAATGGTAGCTCAGTGGGTGTTGGACTTATTGGAAGAATAGGGTTTGATTCCCAGCAACACCAAGTTGAACAAAGCCCTTAACCCTCCAAATGCCCAGTTGTATAAAAGCAATAAGTAAAAGTCCAAACGCTGTAAATGTAAAGTTGGTAAAGACCTTACCAGCATATGAATAATTCGACTGTTCTATGCAGTGCCTTAACCAACTGAAACCCAATAATTTTTTATCTGACATATTGTGGCTGAATGAACAAACCTCTACAGCCACACTTTACAATCTGGTAGAAAGCATTTCTGGAAGTGGTAAAGTTGTTATAAATCATCAACTAGACGATTGTTGAAAAAAAAACACATACAGATATGAAGGTCAGGTGACCCAATTCTTCTGCCCTAATTCTAATCTGTTGGGTAAATATCCTGTTTCATTTATAGCACAGAACATTACAAGTTTGTCTGCTGTCATCTCTACAGTGTCAGGGTGTCAGACAGCATGTCTGCTTTGGAGATAATTTGACATCTGGTATTTAGACCGTTCACAAAGAGACTTATGTCCATTTCGGTCTGGCACATACCCAACAACTTCATAAATGCATGACATTTACCGCATGATAGCAATTATTGAAAAACAACTTTAGGCAAACAGATTTTTTAAACTGTATTTTCTAAATGTGCTATTTAGTTTTTGCAGAGGCAAAAATCACAGAATTGGAATTGAAAAACAATACAAAATGAAATAATTCAATGCAATTAAGACTAAATTCAATCCTCATGTAGTGTTTGTGTTTTTGTTACCTAGCTGATGTTCACAGGTCTGGTGGACCCACATCATTGTCAGATTTTTAATCAACACAGATATAACTGTATATAGAAAACACTTACACCCCATATGTGTTAGGGAAAACATGTTATTTTATGTTCTAAATGGAAAATAAGCCAAGATTAATAATTCTTGGACGAAAGAAATAATTAATAGCTAATAATTAATAACTAATTCTTTTTAGACAAACTTTAAACTAAAATGACAATGAAACTATGACAACTGATGATTATGATAACGATAAAGTATGATTGTGTCAGCAGCATGTGTTAGAAAAAATATATAATGTTTATAACAGACATATACTTACAATGGGGTTTTTGTGTTGTGTCGTATTTCCGATTAGCTCTTTAGTAGCTAAGTACATGACTGATCATTCGGTGCATTATTGCGGGATTGTCATTTACCGTTATTGTAATCGGATTCTTTTTTGGACAGGATCACCACATCTAACGGCGCTTTCTACAAAGGGAAAAAAAGCCACGTGGGGGAAAGAGATTTGAGTAAATCTCAAACACATGCTTGTGACATTCAAATCTAGCTATAACGCAGTCTTATTCTCAGATAACGAGGATGAACAAGATAAGACGGTGAACGTTATCTGAGTATGTGCTTGAGTACTCCGGTAAAGCTATTTCACTGCCTTATTTACAGCTCACTGGTAGCATTGAATGCGCTAATTATTGCTGGTAAAAGCCTCTTTTGAGCTTAATGTCCTGATAACGGAATGTGTGACATCAAAAAACTGAACATGTACAATATGTTTGCAAACAGCTGGAAAAAAATAACGCCGCAAGAAGCATAAGCCATTTTTCACTCAAAAGTAGCAAGATTGCCCACAGACACATTTCACGCTTCTGCCTTGGTGACGCCTCTGAGCCATTTTGTTTAGGTGAGCAATCATGTTGCCCTTGCAATGACACTTCACATAATTGAAGGCAGTTTGATTTCGCTGGCCAAAATCGGTGTTTTAAAAACAATGTCATAGACGAGATTAGAGGTGCTACATCATCTCTCGTCTTCGGTGCTTCAAAGGTGCGACGGCTTTGAAAATGATGTCAAAAACAGGTACATTTTTCAAAGTTATCTCAAGTTTATACAGATTTTATACAGACTATTATTTTTTTTATATTTTTTAGTGTTAATTATTATTTTATATTTAATTTACAAATCCTCAATGAAAACCTGGACTAATTGATATATAAATGTAAACGCCTTTATTTGTCACATATACTTTACAGCACAGCAAAATTCTTTGCTTCTTTGCATATCTTATCTTAGTAAGTTAGGGTCAGAGCCCAGGGTCAGCCATGATGCAGCGCCCCTGGAGCAGGAAGGTTAAACTGTCTGGCTTAAGGACCCAACAGTGACTGACTGGCGGTGGTGGGGCTCAAACCCTGGTCTTTAGATTAACAACTCAGGCTGGCAGTAATAGGGGGTTAAACCCAGGACTTCCTGGTCCTCAAATCAACAATTCAGTGCCTTAACTATTTGAGCCAACACTGCCATAAATATTTTTATTGTATAATAATAAATTCTCTTTGGATTGTAAAACAAGGACAGTTAGAACTTAAATGTTGTCATAATAATACTTCAATAAGAAGTTTAAGCTATGCAATAATGTATAAATGTATTATTGTGTACGTGACAAATTGATTTTGAATTTGGATTGACTATTTATGATTTACATTTATATTTTTAAATTCTTCTTCTTCCTGTTATTATTGTTATTACTGTATAATGTATGCTTTCCTTTTTTGTTACATAAAAATCTATCTAAAAAAAATACATTATCAAGCTGGCATAATCCAAAAGTACAATAATTAAATCCACCCTCCCAGTGTTGGAAATGCAGAGTATAATGCAGCCTAATTGGGTGACGAAAACCCTCTTGCATGGTACTGAGCAATAGGATCTGAGCTGTTATTCAAACCTGACTAATGCACAGCTGTTGTGTGCCAGCTGAGTCATATTCAATCAACTGCCTGATCGTTACTTTGCCTAACAGATTCACAGGTCGGAGGTATTTAGCGACGAAATAAAGCCAATTAATTGTCGTTCAACTATGAAAATTTGGTGCCGAGTGACCGTTAACGATGCGAAGACTAGCACAAAAGTCTGTAATTAGATAATTACAGTATAGGGTGTGGAAAAGGATTTTACGGGTGTGTTCACACTTGTCATGTTTGGTTCGATTACTCTGGTTACTCTTACGAACTCTGGTGCGAATGCTCGGTTAGTATAGTTCATTTGTGTGACCAAACAAGTGGACCAAGACCGCTAAAATGATGGGTCTCGGTCTACTTTCAAACAAACAATAATGCTGTTTTATTGATAGATTAACAAGACACGGCGCAAATATAATCTAATCGGACCAAGAACAGGATGTGATGTCACAAAGTGTGACTCTAATGCAATTTTGTTTGTTAAAAGAACAGAATGTTTGAACATAAGTACCTGGTTCATCTCATAAAATAACCTATGTTTCCAGTGACAGGTTTCCTCCATTTCAATGAACTTCGAGGATGGACTGGGACTCAAATTCACTGTCCCAAGGCTACAATTTACATTTGATTATTACAATATGCTGAAATTAACAATAACATGTGGTGTCACCTAGATGAGAAAAGGTTCCCTATTCTCCCTAGTCTGATTTCTCTTAAGGTTTCTTCCGACAGTGTCTATTGTGAAAGATGCACAACCAAATTGAATTGAAATTTGAATTGAATTAGTTGAAAAACTCATTGGAAACGTTGTCTCCTTTTTTCTGCATACAACGGAGAAAATCCTGGTGCTGTTTGAACATTTTAGGATCTTATTTAACTAGTAAAAGTAAAACTACATTGAATACACCAAGTACACCAGGTCTTATTTTGTAAATGAATCACTACGTCTTTAGGTTTAGTATCTATAGATTCGCTGTCAAAAATGCGAATAAATGGACCAGGACCAGGACCAAATGTATTATTTTCTTTTTTGGATTGAATCAAACAAACCAAACTACAAATGCAAACCCACCCCAAGTGTGTTTTATCTGTAAAATATTATTTATCTAGTCAGATTTATACATGCAGACGCTGTTCCTGTTTCTGGAACCACGTTGCAGTTTGCAGCAAATAACACGCATCACAGTGCAAAAATGTATAATATTAAAGGGAAATGCAGCACAAACCACTTTCACCTTCCTTAAATCCTAACAAACAGGAAGCCATGTAGACCATCTGAGACCAACCAGAGCTTTCAGCAGCACTCTGTATGGAGCAGAGACACAAATATTTCTTATGAATATTGTTTATTTGATATTGCTTATCAGATTGAAGGAGGAAGCGAGGCACATGGAATGTTTTCCTGTCTCCGATTTTCATGCATCCGTGAATATCTAATATATCAGTGCTGCTTAAACAGACACGCTGTGTTCATTGGAGGGAGTAAAGAGAAAAAAAAAAACCCCGAAAACAACATTATGCGATGAGTGTAATTCCTTGCACAACTTACTCTTTACTAGCCTTAGGGAAGACTAAAACAAGGAGGTTGATTTTTTTCCTTTTGGCTGGCTGCACAATGGTTATCTGGCTCACCCTATTCTTTTGTTTAGTACTATTGCATTCTGCGCTTTGATATTCTCATTAATCCCTCAAGTTAAAAGACTCGAACCCAGATTAGGTGCCATTTGTAGGAAATGCAGCGTGATGATTCGAGAGCATGTGTCGGGGCTCCTCAGGCAGTGCCATCAGTTTATGTTGTGCAGTCAAAAGAGGAAGTTCCGGATTTCCCATATGCGAATTGCGTGAACACGAACCTTAATAACAAAGATTTTTCGGATTTTAGTCAGGCAACCCGATGAAGGTAACTGAAGCTAGTTTTACTGGTGTTTTGTAATTAATCTTTTATAAACCTTTCCCTAAAATAGGCCAGAGTGATTGACAATGGAGAAATGCACACTATCAGCACTTACTGTCCCAATGCTAGCGTATCCACTTAAGAGTCTAGCTACCACCATAGAAAATTCTACCTCTTCCTCTTTTAGTCCAGCTAAAGTCAGCGTAAATGCTGAATGCTCCATTCCACCAAATCAGCTATGTATATATACCTAAAGCTTTCTCTTCTAATGGTTAATTACACTGCTGGATAGGGTTTTTTTTCTATCACATTATATGCATGTCATGCACTTGTGTGTGCTTTTTTGGCCTAAGGCTCTTTTATTCACTTCCAGGGAGTTTGTGTGTGTGTGTGATGAGGTCTCTTCGCACCAGCTTCCTTCAGCGTGCCCTGCAGATGAACTGAATGGATACTCATTGTGATTCTAAGCTCAGTTTGTTTTTTAACACCTAAAAAAGGTGGATAAAAAAGGAACTCTGAGATTTTCCCTCAATCACAGAGGCTCTGCGAAGAATAATTAATCAATTTGTTAGTTAATTGAAATTTCTAGCCATGCGTCTCACCATGCGCAACCTGGGCAGACTGCGAAATCACATACGCACTGTTATTGCCCACAAGGCAGATTTAGAATGTGTCGATACACACTATATAATCACGGTGGTTGCCTAGTAACATCAGCTATCCTTTGTAGTATCTCGCAGAATTTTATTTTATTTGGAAACAATTGGAAGCTGTTACAATAAAAAGTCTAGTTAAATTTTTTTTTTTCAGTATCTGTCATTGGCTATTATGGTTTGCTGGTTAGCAAAATACATTTGCAATTTGAAGAGCATCTCGAGATATTAGTGCCATCTAATTGCATTACCTGCAGGAGAGACGGATGGCGCCAGCTAAAATGGCTGGCTGCAGCTCAAGCTGTGCTGAAGACAAGTGCATCTTTACAGCTTTCACTCCAGGTTCCAGCTGGGATCTTTTATTGTTGACTAAGTGTTTTTCCAACAGATTTTTAGACGCTCCTTCCTGTGCTTCATCTGAGCATGTCGCCAATCTCTGTCTTCTCAAGCATGTTATCTGTAATATTGCAATGATTGATGGCTTTTAACCTGATTTTTTTTTTTTTAAGTTAATTTGATTCATTTGTTCATTCATTATGTCTCAGAACTAGCTCTCATTTTCTTCCAGAAGGCATTGTTCCCGAAGTGTGACTAACATAATATTGGAAGCTTTGAGTTCAGAAGAACATGTTTTGTATTCTGCGACTGCTGTTCGAAATAGAATCAAAGCAGTCTATATTGCCAAGGGTGAAAAATCAAGGTTGAAAATTTTTCAATACTTCCTGCAAAAGCAGAGCTTGTACAAGATTCTGAGGAAACTTCTTAACAAACAGCAAATTAACCTGCTACAATTCATTGCAATTGCTTTGATTGATTCACCGAATGGCAGCAGTGGACTTATTGTGCACATATTCAGAAAATGAGTTGAAACACTATCAGCTATAAAATAGTGTAAAGTCACTTATTTCTATTTTTTTCTGTAGTATGTCAGTAGGAAATATCAGTTTACATTTCCAGACATTCTTTTTGCATTAAATTGCCACAATCAAGTGAAATAATTGTTTTCATAAGAAGAGGAACTTCCAACAGCCAGTGATCTGATCCATACAGAGATCTGATCTCTCCATTATCCAGTCTGTCTACAATGACATAAAGAAACAGGACAACTTAGACAGACTAAATCCAGAAGAAATGTAGCAACGTCTTCAAGATGCTTTAAGAAACCTACCTGCAAAGCTACAGTACTGTTAAAAGTTTTAATATTAAATATTTACAGCATTTGGCAGACGCCCTTATCCAAAGCGACATTTATCTCTTTTTATACAGCTGAGCAATTATGGGTTAGAGCCTTGCTCAGGGACTTCCAATTAGCAGCCCGACACCTTAACCACTGCGTTACTTCTTTCCCCTTTAATGCCTTTATTTGGCATATAAACTCTACAGCACAGTAAAATTACTTTTTTCGCATATCCCATCTTAGAAAGTTGGGGTCAGAGCGCAGGTTCAGCTCTGACCCCAACAGGTACAGCGCCCCTGGAGCAGGAAGGGTTATAGGGAACTGACAGTGGAGGGGTTTTAACCAAGGTATTTCTAATCAACAACTTATCACCTTAACCATTTGTGCTACCGCTTTCAGGCACTTGTGTAAAAATGCTGCAAAAAATAATATTCTGATAAGATTTTCTTTATCAATTAGCCTCTATTACTGCATTTAAATCAACATTTGGTGTCGCTTTTAGAACAGCTATTAATGCCCTAGGATGAGCGAACGAACAAACAAGCAAACGAATGGACGAACGGACAAATGCGCAAATAAATAAACCGCATATAAACTTGCCTTCCTTCTATAAATAAGCTGTTTTTCTATAACAAATAATAGGTTACTGTCACACAGAGCACAAGCCAAATGCAATAACATATTGAACTCAGTAGATGTGCATCTCCATGTGACCTTCTGATAGCAAGGCTCTGTACAATGTGGCTTTACTAAGCACAGAATACATTCTTAGAGATTTGCTAGTAATAACCTGTGCACATGCTTATAGAATGGAGGTTTATGCACAACACTAGGACAGGACACCGCATTAAAATGCAGACGGTTGTTGTTTGTGATGTTAAATCCTCTGTTTTGTTTGCCCCTGTCAGGTATTTAAATATGGAAAATGAAAACACTTTTGCCCCTCCTTTTCTTTTTCCCTCCTGCAATTCAGGGTGACTTTAACGGGTGTCTTGAGGTCAGCGGTTGCCTCAATATTTACACAAAGGAGAAAGTTGCTTGTGTTCAGACGTAGACTACATGCTTGTTTAAGTCAATTGTCTGGTCTCCCTTTTCGGAATATGCAAATAAACTGCATATGCAAATTACCTCTGTGATCCCGACTCCAAGACAGATTTTTTTTTTTTTTATTTCTCGCATGCAATTTTAGGTCCTCAATTTGACCCAGAACTCTGCTTCAAACACAAAGACTTGCTGTCAAAAAAGGAATTTTACCTACACGATGTAGTTAAATGTAATATTATGTAATAAGAATGTAATAAAGAAAGGCTAATCTAAAGATGTATTTTTACAATCTATATAAAATGCTCTTATCCAAAGTGACTTACATTTATCTCATTTCTACATCTAAGGAATCGGGGTTTTAAGGGCCTTGCTCAGGGGCCCAGCAGTGGTAACTTGGTAGTGCTGGGAATCAAACCCTGATCTTCCAATTAGGAGTCCAACACCTTAACAACTGCGCCACCACTTCCCCCAAAACGTAACTTAAACCTTTGTCCTGTAGAGTAAAATATATGATGCAATCTTGTGAAAATACACAAAAAGCACATCCTACAATCGTGAGTTTGCGTTTTATTAATATCGCTATTTATTTTAATATTGCTTGTTCATAAGATACTTGGGCTTGTTCAGGCTCAAATTAATGACATAGGAAATGAAATGTGGGTCTTAGACTTATTATGATTTGGATCTATTTTGATTTATCAACTTAATAAAATAACACCAATACTTTTGTTAGGTCAATATGCCACCATTTACTCAATTAATTTACTCAACTAAATAATTTTGAATAATCCACTTTCGACGGCACCTTTTAGCTTTACAACAATTGGCAGACGCCCTTTTCCAGATCAACTTACAATTATCTAATTTATACATCTGAGCAATTAGGGGTTGAGGGCCTTGCTCAGGGGCCCAGTAGTAGTGGCTCAGTGGAGCTGGGAAACGAACCCACAATCTTCTGGTTGGTAGTCCAACACCTTAACCATGAGCCACCGCTTTCCCTCTTTCCACCACTTTCAGCTGTTACCAAATTTTATGCTTAGTACTGATCGAATTGATTAATTGATTGATTAACTGATTGATTTAAAAGCATTACCTTTATAGCCAGAAGCTAAATGCATGTCCTGTTAAAGTGTGTAATGCATGAGGCACAATGATTGCATGCCATTGATTAGCACTTAAATACAATGAGATAAAATTCTATTAACCAGTCAGGCATAAAGTGAGTTTAATGTTTAAAAAAAAAAAGTTTTTTTAAAACAAAAAAGTGTGACATTTTTAAATGGAACATCCTTTTGGCCAAAATTTTGACAACATTTACAATTATTGCATGATTAAAATTAAAACAATATTCTGTGATTAGGATTATTTGTACTGAAATACCCTTTCCTCCCTTTTTTTGACCTTATTAATTCAGATCTGGGGTTAGAGAACATGTTTGTCTACCACATTGAGATTTTTTCAGTGAATTGTTCTGCCTGTTTGACTTTCCCCCATGTCCCATACTCGCCTCCAATTCGTAGGCTTTTACAAACCCTTTGCCATTAAAAGCAATTAGAGCTTCACGTCATCTTGACAGTCAGTCCCCATCTCCCTAAATGTACTTGTAATGAGCGGATGTCTTGTCGGTTCTGACTTGACAAGGCCCGTTCGGTACCAAAAATAATTCGACCAATTAACTCCTGTGGAATAGGGATCCAACATATGCATGTGTTTTTTGTTTTTTGTTTTTTTTTTCATTTTATCCATTACAATTTAATCCAGAAAGTTGAGTTGTGTCACACAATCCCACACAGGTCTAGAACTGACCCGAATTAAGTCGTCATTGTGTCTCTCTGCTCGGTTCCACCTTCTTTACATTGCAAAAAAAAAAAAAAAAAAAAAAAAAGTCTGCCAGCACGCAATTCTAATAAAATGCTAATGATAGCAGTATTGTTTAGTTCCACTACCGAAACAATAGCTTTTTTCCCCTGAATTTTAAATCAGAGTCTAAGTGTGATGCTCCCAATGCTGTGTACAACCTTAAAATGTCAAATTCTATTTTTTCGGTCTCTCTCTCGCTCTCTCTTTTTTTTTTTTTGTTTTTTTTTGTTTAACGTTCTCTATCAATATCTTTTCTCTTCTGCGGATGGGTGAGAATGTGTTTTGGAGAGTACAAATGCTACAGCTATTGTAATTATCATTAATTACTAAGAATCTTCCCAGATTAGCTTGAATCGTTACAACGCTAAAGTCCTATTCAGCATAGTTATTAGACTACTGTCTGGAATAATATTATCAGTAAATTTAAGCTGTGCACAATTTCCTACCTCTCAAGGCAACGCTGTCACTCTTTATTTAACCATACTGATTGTTTATTTCTAGTTACAGTGTGTCCAGCACAAATCAAAAGCTTAGAACTGATTGATGATGAATATCCAAGGTCAAGTGTCTTCTTTAAGGGAAGCTGCCAGATTATTTTTGGCCACACAAACAAGCCGTATTCATGAGATTGTACTGAGTGCTGAGTGTCCGCGCTTTGGTCAAGCTTTGGCGTAGCATTGAAACTATTGCTTGTGTGTTAGTTATTTATTTTAAAGCAGAACTCCTCTAAATTATTCAGTAACAACAGTGAAATTAATAGCAACGGCTTGTAAGGCAGTTTATGATGCCCGACTTTAGTTTTTAAGGCTTTAAACTGCCAGGAATTATTGGATCTTCACCTCTTATAACTATATAGCTGTCTTAGATTTTTGCTACAGTTACTAAATTTATTGTAGTTGCTAAATATAATTGATTGTGTAGATTCTGAAATGTGTGTGTTTTTAGAGACAGGTGGTCTGTCTAGAACTGACCAACGAATGACCTTTATGAAAAAGAAGTTGTTTTAATATGTTCCCGTATTTCCTAGTCCAAATGACAGGCAATGCAAAATCGTGCTTAAAGGCGGCGGACATACAATAACAACAGTGTAAGCATTTGCTTATGCAAATTATTGTCATAGCAGCTGTTTTGATCATTTGTTTTGCCTCTAAGTAAATTTGCATCAGGTGTTTGCACCCGAGCGAATCCGTCTAGATGTAAATTTCTCGATTCACTGAAATTCGAACAGCTATTGCGATACCTTCTTTATTGATATCATAAAATGTTTATATCCAAGAAGTCTTTTAACTCCATATACCCTTACCTGGTAACCCTTCCTCACCAGCGAAAGTGGTGGCTCAGTGGTTATTGTGTTAGACTGATACCTGGAAGATCAGGGTTTGATTCCCAGCTCCACCAATTTGCAATGCTGCTCCTCGAGTTGCTCAGTTGTATAAAAGAGATAAATGTAAGTCGTTCTGGATCAGAGCCCCCGCCGAATGCTGTAAATGTAAATATAACCCACATAACTGTAGCTTCCCCAAACTGTTAGTAAGTTGTAAGCACACACTCATTTAGAATGTCTTTGTTGTAGCATGACACTATTCCTTTACTTGATGGGTGCACATTGTACAATCTCTGTTGTCATAATGTCAGACTGTACGACAATCAGAACGCATCAAAAATGAACGCACACAAAAAGACTTGTCCAGAGTTTTACGTTATCAATTCGTGACACGTTCTGTAATTCGGGTTTTCTCCTAAAATAGTTGCTAGCAGAAATCTGTAACGGTAATTTTTCTTATGACATACCTCAACGTTTTTTATTTTATGCTGTACTGTCCAATAGACTCGTTTCAACATTTTTCTGAGCTGGTTTAAAGTTGTTGTGACAATTGCATCATCAGGTTTGACGTTCCTATTTGTTTTCCTTTGGGTAGAAGAATTCACACTGCAGGTACACAGTAAGTGTCTGAAATCTTCTAACACTGCCAAATTTTTAGCGAAGCGAAAAATTTTTACAACGAGTTTTAATCGGTGGCTGGAGAACATGAAATGTGTCTCAAACTAACAAATCAGAGCTAAAATCTCAAAGTGTAAATTCTAGACCCAAACCTGTTACAGCACAAAGGGTAGAGCTTAAACCCTGAGCTTCATAAAGACATGGTGTGTTACAATGGCAGTGAAATGATTTGTGTGTTCCGAATAGTCACCTGACCTCAACCCTACTAAACACTATTGGGATGAATTGTAATGCAGACTGAACCCCAGACCTCCTCACCACACAATGCCTGTTGTGACTAAGGGGAAAATTTCCACAGCCACAATCCAAAATCTGATGGAAAACATTTACAGGGGTGTGAAATTTATCCAGTAGTAAAAGTGAGACTTAATCTGGAATAGGATGTTAAACAAACTGTGTGTAAAATGTGATGTGTCATAAATTGAATGAATATTGAAGTCTTTTTGAAGATTTTTTACGTTTTTTTTAATCAATTGGCAGGTCCTGTAGTCTGAATTTTATTTCAGTTATTGTTTCTTTATTATTTAATTTTGTTATTTTGCAAAACAGTCCAACTGTTACGAATTATAATAATTAACACGATAAGAATGGAGAGCTGCAAATAAAGCTTGGAGTGAATTTATTATACCGCAGTCTCCAGGGTATCACATCCCTTGATTCATGAACATAAATATAAGTTGCCTGTATGATTTTTTTTTTTTTTAAGTCAAAAAACATCTTTTCTTATCTTTTAACTACACTTTATGTCACCTTTTGCCTTCTCACTGCAGGCAAAACAAAACACAGCATGCACTCCAGCAGAACACGGTGCGGAGAGAATAAAGAGATAAAAAAGGGAACCGTTCATGGTTTGTGCATCTTGATCTCTGTGTTTTCTGGTTGAAGAAGGAGTACAAAAAAAAAAAAAAAAAAAAAGACGAGGTTGTGTTTTCAACCTTCATTTGGTATAGCATGTAGACAACAATTCACAGCTGCAGTCTACAAAGAGCGACAAAGAAAAGTGAAATTTTCTTCTTGGGCTAAAAATCTACCTACATTCAAAATTGTTTAATGGTCTATATTTGGAAAGATATATGGTAGATTATATTTATGATGTATGTTACAAGCAAATGTTGGTCAACGAAGAAACTTTTTCCATTCGAGGAACCGGTAGCGCAGTGATTAAAGTGTTGGACTGCTTATTGGAAGGTCAGGGTTTGATTCCCAGCACCACCAAGTTGCTGCTAATGGGGCCCTGGGCAAAGCCCTTAACCCCTAATTGCTTTGATGTATAACAAAATAGAGATAAATGTAAGTATGCCAAATGCCATAAATGTAAAAATATAACATTTATGCAGGAAGTCTACATGGAGTGGACTTGAGACACACTATATTGGCAAAAGTTTGTGGACGTCCCACCATCAGGTCCATATGTAGTTATTTTTCAAAATGGTGCTACAAGTTTTGAAAAACTCAGTTGTTCAAATGTCTTTCTATGCTGTAGCATTAAATTATTCTATCACTGTAACTAAGACATCCAAATGCTGGTTTAGCATGTCAATGGTCCTGTGCATGAGGGACCTGAGTTACATTAAAATATGGTGTGTTATGATTGGCCTGGAAAAACTAGAGTTTTCTGCAAGTTCTGAGCTGAACACCAATGAACACCTACTGGATAAACGGGAATGTCGGGTGAAAATTACCGTAGAATGATCACATATCTCAAATTTAGGCTATAAATTGTAGAGGAAAGCCTTACTAGAAGAATGGAGTATAATATAATAATGAGAAGTAAATCTGGAATAAGATAATGTTTGTAAATCGTCATGTGTCCACAAACATTTGGAAATGTAAGTTTAAAGCTTAGTAGTAGTAGTGTTTTTGCTTGTCGCTTAAAATTAAGGTCTGTGATTCCTTTGCATCAGATAGTCTGAACAGCTTGAGTCGTCCCGGTAATTCGGCACGGGTCTGGGAAGTTCAACCGCAAGACTGACTTTGAACATAGTGCCTGGGGAAGGTGTGGGCCGTTCTAAAAGAGGACATAATGAGGACATGTTAAACAATGCTTGAGGAGGAATACATTTACATATGACCATTTTCTCATTACCACTTCCAGCGCTGTGCAATATGCCATGCTAAAATCCGGTTTGGATATCAGGCTGATTAGATAAGGTGAAGGCCGACACATTGTTTCTATATACAGTCTTTGAGGGCATATAATAATTTTGTCAGGACACGGTCAGGGTTGTCGGGTGCATTGCTCTGCCGAGCCACCAGAGGGAAACATGCTTCATTTATTCAGTTATTCAATTATTGGTTAATTGTTCCCTCATTGTGTTCAGGGTTTTTTTTGCTTGAGTTAATGCTCCCTCCTTTAGTTGAGTATATATATACAGCACTTTTGTTTCTGTGTCCCTTGTGAGATATTGTTTCCTGTACCCCTGTCTGGCGGGTCGATGTCTGTGCCAATGTCTGAGTTCAAGGCAAGTCGATCCAAGACAAGTCAAGTCAAATCAACTGAAGTCAAGTCAAGTCTTTGTTTTTATTGTTTTGTGTCACTTGGGTTCACAACTACTCTCGTTGTCGGTGGATTGTTACAAATGTATTTCAAACATATATATAAAAAACAGTGCAAATAATCTTTTGTATTGTATTTCTCAGATATTTGACCCCATATAGTCTCGCTCTTGACTTGATCCCAAAATAATCCTAGTCATGGACTTGCCAATGGCAGTCATCTGTGGTGCAACACACTCTCATGTTGTAGATACCACATGCACTACTCAATCTCCTTATCTGATGTTCCACACTGGACATTTCTGAACCGGGTTAACATACAGATTTTTTAATAACTATAATTGGATAAACGCAACACACACCTGCCTTATATAATCACTTCTTTTGTGCTGGTACATTAGTGAGAAAAATCAGCTTAATTATTAAGTATCGTTAAAAAAGGACTGATTTTCTTTTACGCAGAGCTCCATTGGAGGTTGGTAATTTTCTTTTAAATTAAATTTGCTGTGAAATTTATTAAGTTTTTGATAATATTCCACTGATATTGCAGTCATGACCTAGTTACCTTGTTTTTATGAATGATGTTTAATTATCCTGCACTATTACTCCTTCTAAAGACAAAATCTCAAGGTTTCTCCAATTCTGTCATTATTTTTCTTTCCTTAAACGTTGCTACTAATGTCTATCTAGCATGAATGGTTTCATGGACTGTAAAATAATACATGACAATGATATAAGGCATGTACTGTTCTATTTCTGCTTGGATGTCTGTGTTAAAGAGTCCAGCCTTAACATCATTTTACGCTGTACACACAGTATCTCTCACCATAATGAATGGTTAACGCTGCAAAAATGGTTAATTACATATATAACATATTCTACCTAGGGTTAAAAGAGAGATTTAGAACAACGATTAGCCAGGGTTAAATACAATGGTAAGTTGGGGGTTCAATTCCCAGTGGTAGCTTAGTGGTTAAGGTGTTGGGCTGATACCTAGAAGATTGGGGTTTAATTTCCAGTGGTAGCTTAGTGGTTAAGGTTCTAGGCTGATACCTAGAAGATTGGGGTTCAATTTCCATTGGTAGCTCAGTGGTTAAGGTAATGGGCTGATACCTAGAACATTGGGGTTCAATTCCCAGTGGTAGATTAGTGGTTAAGGTGTTTGACTGATACCTATAAGATTGGGGTTCAAATTCCAGCGGTAGCTCAGTGCTTAAGGTGTTTGACTGATACCTAGAAGATTGGGGTTCAATTCCCAGCGGTAGCTCAGAGGTTAATGTGTTGGGCTGATACCTAGAAGATTGGGGTTCAATTCCCAGTAGTAGATTAGTGGTTAAGATGTTGAGCTGATACGTGGAAGATCGAGGTTTGATTCCCAGCACCAACAAGTTGCCACTACTCGGCCTCTAAGCAAAGCTCCAACCCCCATTTGCTCAGTTGTATAAAAGATATATATGTAAGTCGCTGTAGATAAGGGTTTCTGCCAAATGCCGTAACTGAAAAGCTTCTTAATTATGTTACAGATGAAATTGTATATAATAAAAACATGTGCTTAGAATCTTTGTCAGAAAAACTGTATATTTTAAATGCCGTTCATTAAGCATAGTTTTTTTCAAAATCAATTTACTTGAACTAGCTCTCGATTCTGCCATTTATTATTATGTTATGTTATGTTAGTTACCACAAGCATAGTTCGTTTGTTGCTTGGACAACAAATCATGTGACTGGGCAGCCTAATGAAACTTCCACTTGTCTGATGGTCTACAGGTGGATCGAGCCTGGTGGAAAGGGCGGCTCAAATAATTAAGACACTGAATTGCATTTAAGCTCCAGAACTGCCCAGCCTGCCCCTACCCTCAGTGCTATATTACGGCTCACATTGCACAAGATGGGATATGGCAAAAATATTTTTTACTGTGCTGTAATGTATATGTATCCAAAATAAAGGCATTGATTTGGTGCATCACATGCAAGTGGATCCGTCCTATTTAAAAAAAAAAAGAAAAGAGCTACTGGTTCTCTGGTTGTATCACAGAAAGCTTGTTGTCTCGTAAATAGCTTCTTCGGGTTTAATGTAATAGAAATAAAAATAAAGAGAATTGAAGTTGATGCGGTTAAGAATCTGTGGTAACACTTTCTCTAGTAGCTCAGAATAAATTGCCCTAAATAGCCTAGATGTTCACAAAGAAATAATAAATTTTAAAAAAGCAATCAATCTGAAGTAAATATAAGGACCTAAATGACTTTTCAGTGCAGACTTTGCTTAACTATATATTGAAAGCCTTTTTTCTTTTTGAAATAAAATCTAAAAATGTGAGAAGCTGATAAATTGATGCTGGAGAAATTGGAACATCTTTGACTTCTGACAAATCCAGGATTCTAATGCTATTACCGAAACTTTTCTAGCTTTGGAACAAATACTTTGTTTGGACTGCATTAAGCATGAATTTACATACGGTAATTGTGCGTGAGGTTGATTTCATTTCAAGCTTACAGCCGGAGAGTGTATTCCGAGGTAAAGAAGGATATCCTGCGTTTAGTGTGCATCAGACTGAGGGTAGCGAGTGCTTTGTATTCCTGGTAAGAAGACAGCCGCTTGACAGTTTGTTTCAAAGAATGTTTCAGAATGTTTCAATACCTAGGGGGAGGTGTGCAATTCAGGCAATTCAGTTATGCAAATCACATCACACACTTTTTATTAATCCCTTCTGAGCAGTACAAACTGCCTGCACAAGACCAGTAAAGAACAAAAGCCGCTTGAAACTTTCGCTCGCTATCACTGCGCAGTCATTGTAACACGCCAACATGATGACAGCCTTTTACGAAGCGGTTTTGTCACAATGTAATGAATTGTGCTTTATATCGATTTTATTCCTCTGCTTAAATACTAACATGGGAAGAGTTTGTTTCACACGTGGATTAATTCAAACCAATCAGATGATTTTATTCATTCATTCGCCGCTTATTCCCTAATTCGGGGTCACAGGGATCTGCTGGAGTCTATCCCAGCTGTCTCTGAAAGGGCGAAAGGCAGGAAGGGGACACCCTGGACAGGTCGCTAGTCCATCACAGGGCCACACACACTCACACCCACTCCTATGGGTAACCAAGAATCACTAATCAACCTAACATACATGTTTTTGGACAGAGGGAGGAAACCGAAGTAAACCCGAGTAAACCCACACAAGCACAGAGAGAACATGCAAACTCCACACAGAAAGGCACCTGCCCAGAAATCAACCCTGGGCCCTTTTTCCTGTGAGGCATCAGTGCTATCACTAAGCCCCCTTGCTGCCCTCAGACGATTTCAATATTATTATTTCTTTTACTTGTAATTATGTAAGAATACTAAAGATTAAGTTTATTTTTTCTCCAGCAGTCTGTCCATTAAAGTGTTTTATTCAGAGTTTAGCTGATTTTATTTATCTAAATATAAACTTTGAAGGTAAAGTTAAAGACAGAACCGTGTCACGGTTCTGCGCAAGAGGTCGTCTGACTGTTGGAATGACTCCATGTCATTCTTGGGGGGCATGAAAATATAAAATGTCTGTGGAAAAACACGCTGGCAATTAATAATTTTGGGAAGTCATGTAAATTAATCACTCGTTTGTCCATGAAAAGTCCAGCATTTCTCTGATCCTTACAAAATGTAAAAAATAATTTTGTGGTGGTGCTGGAAAATTTTGTTTAGTTCAAAACCTTAACCACTGAGCTGCCACTTCCCTCACTTTGTTTTCAATGTTTCTTATATATATATATATATATATATATATATATATATTATATATATATATATATATATTTTTTTAATATATTTTTAATATTTTTATTTTTAAGTTGCATCAATTTACATCTGACACTAAGGGAAAAAACTTTATTTACATCACATTTCTAGTTCTTTCGTTTATTCCTGTGTATTGGTAAGTTCTTGTTTTTTTTAGTCGGTGGTCTGTATGTTAGTGTAAATATCCTCTGTAAATATTAATTTAGCTTTGGACTTAAGTTGCCAGTGACTCCGAGAGCTGAGGCAATAACTTCATCCTTGAAATCATTCATTGTGTTGTAAATGTCAGGGAATCGTAACTGACATGTTTTTATACATGCGAAAACAGAAGTCATGTGTACAACAGTGAGAACAAGACCAGCTGAGATGGAGAAGAGTGCTCTCACCTCTCCACGTGGCTCTGATTAAGTTTAATCCGGTAGACCTCTTTTCTACTATCTCCTCTCCAGGCTCTTCCTTGCTCGCTCCACTGCCTCAAAGGCAGTTATAATGAGCTGCTGAGCCACACACTGGATGCCCTGGACTCCAGTCCCCACAGAGCCATAATGAGCACTCCATCGGCCCAGACAGTGCAGCCAGCGGCGCCAATCTTCCCTCCCTGCAGACAATGGAGTGGAGGTGGGCAACGCTTGTTCTCTGCTTCCCTCTTGGGGTCTCCCCAGGGCAAGGAGAAGTTAGAAAGGCATGGCCCAAAGCCGGCAGCTGGCAAAGACTGCCTGGCAGTCAGGGATGCGCCTCTTTAGCCGCCAGCGGCTTTCGGTCACATCCAACAGTCAAACCCTGGCGAGGTTTGTTGCGGCTATGCAGCGGAATAAAAGAGCTGGATATAAAGAGAGACAGGAAGGAGGGAGGTAAGAAGAAGGAAAGAGACAGTGTGATAGAGAGGAGGGTAAAGCAGCAGGCAGGCTGAGAATAAGAAAGGCAGAAAAGATTAGAAAAAGAAAAACGAGAGACTCATCATTCATGCCCAATTCATTGTCTTTACACTGCGGAAGCATCTGGGGGGCTTGGAGAACTCCTGGTTTGTGCAAGATGGACGTAAATGTATTGCTTTTAACACAGTGGAAACGTATTTACTTTTCAGATGGCTGTTTAATAGATGGCTCTTTTATTTCCTTGCACAATGCTTAGCCATCTCTTGCACTGTTATGATTATCTTCATTATTTCGAGGGATTTGCATAACAATCGGCGCAATTTTATTAGCTGCGTAAACGCGGATAACAATCAGTGCAACGTTGTCGCAGGGCTCTTAATTACAACACCAAGTAATGTCAAGCAAATGAATCAAGCCGAGCACCTCTCACATCAGAACACAGGGTAGCACGAAGCACGCTCATTAATGCTAAAGAGTTTTGGGTCGCTGCACAGGGTTCAATTTGAGTATGGTGTAGGTTAGCGCCTCTCTTTCGCATATTTATAAATATGGATTTAAAAATGTTTCTGGTCTAAAATCTGCATTATTTTGTATTTCATCTTATTAGTAATTCAGCCCACGATGAGAAGCACCTCCGCCTGCTTATACTATTCTTACTGAAACAGCCTGGCCTGGGATAACGGATTGAATAGTTATTATCTTTGGGGAGGATTAAGGATTCATGTCCTCTGCTGAGTGCTGTAGTAATACACAAATAAATGTCTCCATGTTGTTATTACACAGGCTTTATTGTTCCTTTTGAAATGATCTATGAAAATGAATTGGTATGGGCTTTAAGAGGAGGCTGAATTTATTGCAGAATGCCCTCATTTTTTTTTAAAGGAGAAATTGTTTATTAGAGGTTTAGTTTAAGATGCAATACCTATTCGAGCCGAATAAAGTAGTCATATTTTATAGCATAAAAATGCAACTCGGGCAGTTTGAAGGAAATTTTGGCTGATAAAGTTATACATACTGATTTCTGTCTGCTGTGACAAAACGATGTGTATTCTAATTGCAAGAAAATGGAAGAAGAAGAAAAAACAAGACAATAGGTAACACACTGGTAAACAATTGAGCTTCTACTTTTAACACCTTTTGACATTGAACTTTTTAACATGATTAAATGTAAAAAGAAAAAAAAAAGAATACAAATTGGTGTCCCAATGTTTTAATGCCGCTGACCATTACTTGACCTTTGGTAGTCTTGATCTGCTGCGTAGTGAGGCCCACAAAGTAAGTTTTCATCCCTGTCCAAAGCTATTTGCTCAATGCAGTACAATAATAGTGAAAAACAAAGACGACCATCTAAGTTGTTAAGTGTTTGTATGCCTGCATGTTGATAGCTTTAAACTTTGATTTTAAATTGAGCCATAATGTTGCTCTTTTTATATGGATTGAGCAGCAACATTAAAAGAACCGTGTGGTTGGCATCAGGCTAATCATCATAAAGGACAATTGCATGATTGGAGATAATTCGAGGTTCTAATCAGCTTTTACACTGTAGAAGTTTTACATTGCAGGAGAAGAAGAAAATTAAATTAAAAAAATAATAAAACTCGTCAAACAATCCAAATGTAAACGAAGTAGAAGGATATTACAAACTTGTGGACAAAAACAATCCAAAGTCAACAGAACAAAACCGGTTGATTGAAAAAATATGCATATAAAATCTCAAAAGTGCAAATATAAAACAAAGTCTATAGCCAGAAAATAAAAAAGTCTATAGCCAGAGAGATGAATATACAGTGGTACCTTGATTAACGAGTGTCCCGACTAATACGTTTTTTCGAGATACAAGCCGTCTTGCGAGCTAAAATTCTTATAAATTTATAAAAAATTCTTTATAAATATATTCTCTTACTGAAAAACTTTCAAAAAACCTGTATTTTTTGGGGACCCAGAACAAATTTATGGCATTTTAATGGAAAAAAGTTATAAGCTTCGTCAAAGAACGAATTAAACTCACGAGTTAAGGCACCACTGCTCTGTATTTTGAGCTAAAGTACCGAAAGGTAAATTTTGCATGGCTTGTGATTGGCTAGATGAGTTGCAGGTGTGTGTGATTAGTATTAAGATGATGATGAGAAAATGCTTGCTTAAGAATTATTTTGTGCGTTGGCCATGTTGGCCGTGTAATACCCAACATAGCAGAGGTCTGTGTTGCAACAACACGTTATAGGCTGCGCCAGAAATTGCATACTTGTGTGTAAAGCAGTATATAACTGACATTTTACCATCCTATAAGCTCATTATTAAGCCCAACATTTTTAAACAGATCATGGCTGATGTAGTACGTGTAAAATACATTCATACTACTTATAATCGTACTATATAGAAGATACTTTTTAAATACTCTTCTCTTGTCATAACATTTTAGTTTACATGTCATAGAAACATGGTTATTCCCAACAACTGTGATTGGTATGAATCAATGCAGGAGTGTATATACAGTATACATTACAGCAGAACTAATAATATTCTTTTTTAGCATACACAATGCGCCCTAAACTAGCCTTCCAACCTCTTCAGCACGTCCCTTCTGCCATTAAACTCCACTCAAGTACTGAAAGGATATGTGTAAATCAATCCTTATATACAAAACCTCTACAAATTCCCCCAGACACACACACACACACACACACACACACACAGAGAACAAGCAACAGCTAATCATTTGTCGCCTTATTCAAGCAAACTTTTTTTTTTTAATGTACATGTCTGTTTACTCACTAAGCCTTAATGATGGTAGACAGTTTACAACACTTTAGGCTGCCAGTCAGAAACAAACACCACCGACAAGCTTAATGTTGCTGATTACTTCAAATAGAACTTCTTCCACAAACGTAACCACGTTTATTCTACACGCATATGGAGAAGCCGTCATTTTTTTTTTTTTTTCATGCCCACATTTGACGTTTTTCCCGAATATATGCTGTTAGTAAAATATAAAAAAAATGACATGTAAGGTAATAATTTAAAAAAAAAAACCCACCAAAGAAGCAAACAATACCACAGCTATAATCTGAACCTGTCTTCTCTTAGCGATAATTGAGATCGTATCTGCTTTATTCTTTCTGAGGTAAAAAAAAAAAAAAACCCAAACAAACATCATACAGCATAAAACATCTAGTCACATTGCAAGATCTGATAGAAGCCTTTTAACAAATCCTTCGGGCTGAGCATACTGAAAGTTCTGGAAAGTGTTTATGGATGTGTCAAGAGCTCTGACTAGATCTCCTTTAAATAAAAAGCTCGAAAAAGGTGTATTGTTTAAGTGCTAAAATAATACCGATGTGTCATAAGAACTTGAATAATATCCAGGCAGAATCTTTTATTCTTGTGAAGAAACAGAAGAGAACAAAGTGAATAAACCTGTCTAACCGTTAAATACTTCTCCTAATTCTCACTGATATTCTTGTCACAATACCCAGGTGGTAGATCCCACATTATTTTTTTTTTTCAAAGGTGTGCCGTTTTATACAAGACGCACGATAAGGCAGTGTTTCTATAATTGGATAAAAAATCTTGTGCTCATTGCTGGGTGAAGATCATATGGATGAAAAATAAATAAATAAACAAATCCTTGCACCGTCAACCATCCAAATCCTTGACAAACGTTTTTGTAAAGTATGCGAGGAAAAGCTGCCTGCACTTTGTATTATTTTGACAAGATAAAACGCAGCTTCATGTTCAGATGATTTAAACCATCATTTTAACAACACTTCACATCACATCTTCATCTTTTCAGCAGAAGTAACAGAAAGATAGAAACTAATCATTCAGAAAAATTCTACATAGCTCGACTTTGGACAAATGTCCTTGATGTACTTCAGTTCAGACTAAAAAATATCAAGATCTAAAAGCTAGGAGTTGCTGTTTTATTTTATTTTTTTTAAAAGGTTACAAATTCATGTGCTTTTAAATGGAGACCGGCCATTTCATTAAGGGATACGGTTATTCATTTATTTTCATTGATTGATTGAATTTTGCTACCCAATAAGGTCAGTGATGATTTGGTTAAACTGCTGGAGTTTGAATTACACAAATTTGTGTGTTGGGGCTTTATACGAAATAGTTAAAAATGTAATGAACAACAAGAAAGAAAAATGAATTGCAAGCTGACTTCATCTTTTGGTTAGAGAGGAATTATAAGAATTACGCTAGTAACAGGGATGAATTTTTAAGTTTTTGGGAAAGTGGTGGCTCAGTGGTTAAGATGTTGGACGGCCAAATGGAAGATCGCGGTTCGATTCCCAACACTGCCGGGTTAAATAATGTGGGTTAATGTGGATAAAATGTAAACATTAATGTAATTGTACATTTGTGTTGTTGATCAGAATAAACATAATGGCAAATGTCATTCACATTTAAAATCAGCCACATGTGGTATAAAAAATGTGAATCTGAAAGTCTGATGTATAAAGGCACAAAAACTGGTATTATTTGGGATTCTGGAAGAATTTGTTTTTTTTTATAGTCTGCCTAGAAGCAAAGCCGCTGTGACGCTCTACTTTCCTTATAGAAGAACAAAGTTGTCATGTTCTCTATGCCAATAGGCGCTTTAAATAAACAGCTTTCTTAAATAAACAGTCCATTCTTATATAAACGTCATCATTGCTTTTTTACGCCCATAAACATGAGACTAAGGTGCAGCTGAGATGTTTTTAATAGAATGTTATTTTATGTATTATCACTTAATGCAAATAGGAATCAAATCAAGAACAAAAATAATACTAAATGACAAAATAAAAGTTGTTATAGAAATGTCATTACAAAAAAACTTTGATTTAACGGTCACAGAACCAAGGGACATCGAATTTAACGGACAAACTCCGCAGAGGGGTACTGTCAGAATGAGATACCAATACACCTGCACATAGCAGACAAAGTCTGTTACTTCCAGAATTGAACGATGTTGTTTACTCACGTGAGTAGAAGATGATGTATATATTGCACATATACAGTATGTATGTAGATAGTGTGTATGGTATATACAGTACTGTACAAATCAACGGACAATCGGATTTGATTATTCCATTCAATAGAAGTTTTTCTGTACAGTGATTAATATCAGATTAGACAATACTGACAGTGCTGATTAAATAATTTCTAAATCTGGGTTACACCTTTGTAATTAGAGTCCGCTGGGTCTCTCGCGGGACACTGAGTGCATTGTGGGTAAACTTTCTGAGCTACACGGATGCTAAGAGGTCCAATTATTCTGTAAAAACTTTTTTTTTTTAATACAAAAACTTTTATAAATAGGTCAAACTTGACCTGGGAAGGTTAAGTCTAATTCTAATAAAAGTTTAATCAAATTCTAATCCCATAGACGATGTAAACCGTATAAGGCTTTGTGCCAGAATAATGTTTATACAGTAAAGACATTCCAACCACTATCCTTTCTCATAGTAGTTAAGTTTATCCTTGACCTTTTGCCAGCTATTTTTGCATTTTTAATGCCTTCAGATTCATGTATAAGCCCAATATCAATATATTTGGCAACTTGGCATTCAAAAGTTATGGTTAATTACTATCCAAACTAATATGATGGTCTAAAAAATTGTCCAATGTTTATTGCCTCTGGAAAGCAAATGAAAGAAGTTAGTAATGCTGATTTGGAGCAATAACATTTCCCAGATCTTTGGTTACCATTTATACTTTGGCATGTTGTCGAGTTCACTAGCTAGGGTTGAGTTAAAACCTTGAGGTTATGGCTCAAATGAGTTACTCGCCTAGTAGAAAGAATCCAAAAATTGTAGATGCAAACTGTAGATGCTTTACTATGTAATGGAGAATACACTTAGTGTAAAAGCTCAATTGGGCAACATAAAAAGGTTCTTTGGCTCACCTATCCAGGGGGAATTCTTTAACAGGTGTTATTTTTACAAAACTTTCATCAACAACTACTTTAGAAATATAAAACCCTCAGGCGTTTAAAGTACCGTTGAGAAATCCTTTTGTAAAAGTATATTATTTAAAATGACTGTATGCAGTTTGGATCATAACCTGTTTCCTCCTTGTGACAAGTGCCTAAAATGAGGAAAAGTGCCAGTTACCCTTTATTTGACCAAGTGTTACCCAACACTTCTAAAGCTCTGGAGTAAATAACGGAACGGACATTGTTTAAAACGTTATGTAATTTTATGGTAATAAAGGAATGTTGTGTCTGAGTGGTTAAGTTGTTGCACTGCTACCTGGAAGATCAGAGTTTGATTCCTCAGCACCACCAAGTTACCACTGTTGGTCCCCTAGGCAAGGCCCGTTACTCCTAATTGCTCAGTTGTATAAATGACATAGATGTAATCGCTCTGGATAAGGGCATCTGCCAAATTCTGTAAATGTAAATGTAAATCCTACTATAATCCTACCATTTTTAACAGTTAGCTTATAAATATAAACATTAAGCGAAGTTTTATTTCCTAAGCAGCACAATGTGTAGTAGTGCGTCCACACAGTGAAGGTGTTAATTGTGTATTGATAAAATGTAAAATCTAAAATCCAGATTAATTTTGTATACAATTTGTATACAAGATAAGATTTAATTATACCTGCAGGTACAGTATATATAGGGAAGTGGTAGTAGCACAGTGATTAAGGTATTGGTATGCTAATTGGAGGATCTGGGTTTGATTCCCAGCACCATCAAGTTTCCATTGCTGGCCCCTAAACAAGGCCCGTAACCCCCTAATTCCTCAGCTGTGTAAGAGAGATAAACGTAAGTCACTCTGAATAAGGGCGTCTGCCAAAGGCTGTAAATGTTAATATATACAAAAGTATTGGGACAGCAAATGTATATACCTGTTACTACTTAGCAATAATGGCCACTGTTAAAGTATTTACAGATTTTAGTTATAGAATTTATTTATAAACTAAATTTGTTCCCTTTATAAAAGGAAAATAATTTACTGGCTTTAAAGCAAATCTTTAAACACTAAATTATTTGTATAAGAAACTTCAGTAATCTTAAATCTGCTTATATTTTATAATGTTACACTGAAACTTCTACAGTTTACCTTATTCTTAATGGTTTGGTTTTGTCTCTCACCCTGTGTCCCCTGCTTGGGTTCTTTGCCCCTGTCTATCACTCAGTGGTTGACCTTCTTCTTTAATGCATCTCAACTGATATATGTTTATATATTTCTAACCAGTTCTAACAAAAGACTGCTGATGCTGAGGTTGTATAACAGACTTCTCAGGGTGACTCACATCTTTTGAAGAGTATGTTAAAAAAAAAAAAAAAAAAAAAAAAAAACCTACGCAATGTAACATCAAGAAACCACAAGTTCAACAATCAATGATTTTATTTCATTGTTCTTTTCTTTCTGCACTTTGTCAAAGTATTTTTTTAGAACTTTGTCTATGTTTGCTATCTTCATTTAAGCCAATCCAAACCATAATCCAAATTATAAAGCAATTTTTCTTAGTTCTTATGACACACTTGTCCATCACATTAGTTATGCTTCCATTATGACAAGCGTAGTAAATCACACCAGCGGTATTACTGGCGTGTAACAGGTGAACTTTGGCTGTGTCGCGCTTATTCAGTCTTTATTTT
This sequence comes from Bagarius yarrelli, assembly GCA_005784505.1. Lineage (NCBI taxonomy): Eukaryota > Metazoa > Chordata > Actinopteri > Siluriformes > Sisoridae > Bagarius > Bagarius yarrelli. The sequence continues at coordinate 4,669,115 of VCAZ01000008.1, read as the reverse complement.
ATTTATTTTTTTATGTGAGGCATAAACTTCATAGCGATCATTCAGTCACGCTTCATTATATGTTATAACTTTCTTGTACTGTGTGTTGAATAATCTTTTAACCTGCGGAAATACCAGTGCAGTGGTTAAGCTGTTGGACTGTTAATTGGAAGATCTGCACCATCAAGCTACCACCGCTGATGTTAACCTACTACAGAAGTGGTTTCTAAGATTTTTTTCTCCTTATCAACCCCCTTTTGCCCAAGAAAATGTTTTAGGACCCCCCCCCCACCCCCCACCCCCCCCCCCCCCCCCAAAAAAAAAAAAAAATTTAATGATATTAACGCTCTTGGTATTTTCTGCATTTCGTGTTTTCAGTATTGCGTGTTTCCAGTGTTAGGGAAGTGGTGGCTCATGGTGTTGCCAACCTGAAGATTGTGGGTTCGATTCCCAGCTTCACCAAGCCACCACTGCTGGACCCCTGAGCAAGGCCCTTAACCCCCAATTGCTCAGTTGTATAAAAGAGATAAATGTAAGTCACTCGGGATAATGATGTAAATGCTAACACTTTAACCTGAATTGGTGGAAGTTTTCTAACCTGGGTTCAGTATGTCCAGGTCATTACTATCAGCTGCTGAAGGTGAATTATTAAGACTCGGTTGTTTTGTTACTGGGCTTTCAGATCAGAATCAGTCTTAAAAATCAGGATTGGAAAATAATTAAAAACAGGTTAAATAAGTTGATTTGTGGTAAAATAAAACATGAACCAGTGAAATCCCGTTCCCACTTTAAGGTAGTCGATAATAAAAACTTAAACCTGACCAGCATCCACTTCAAAACACTAACTACACCTTCCACTGCAAGTTCCCCCAGATCCTCCATTAGGGCTTTTCTCTGTCCTATCACTGATGTGAAGAAATAAACTTTCCCTTGATATCTAAAACGGGTGAGTCACTGCCTGTTAAAGTTTCCTAATATAAGAAAACACATTGCACTGTCTGTGTGCTCTTATTATTATATCACCTCCCAACAGAGTATTTATTCTGCTGATATTTTTAAACCATGACCTATTGAACCAGTATCAGGATGTACTTAATGATAGAGACCTTAAAGCATTACATGATGGTAAGTCGTAATGGATAAGGGAATTTGCCAGATGTCGGAAATGCCATAACAGCAAAATGTAAAAGCACTGGATGTGGGTTAATTACTGTAAAGGGCTCCAATGCCTATCTCATTAGATTGGTGATACTGCTAATGTCGCTGCTAAAATTGGATGAAGAATATTATATACAAAGTACAGGAAAAATCCAGTTTTTACTATAAAACGATATTAAGACCTGTTAACTATTTGACATTTAGAGAATATGGCAGATGTCGTTATCCAGACGTTATCCATCTCATTTTTGCAACTAAGCAATTGAGGGGATACGGGCCTTGCTAAGGGGTCCTAGGATTTCAACTCACAACCTTCTGATCAGCAGTCCAACAACTTATTCACCAAGCTACAGCTTTCCCAATTTAATGCATATAAACAGCGATTAACATTAACATTTTTGAACTTAGAACAACAGCCCAAACTAGAACCTGAGCTCTACTCAAAGTGAGCTGTATCCTGTCACACATATTCGAGTGTCTGAGCTCTTTACATGTATAAACGAGAAGTTCTGCAAAGCCTGTTCTTCTGTTCTACCCCCTTTGAGACAGGGATCAGCAGGCACAAGCTCTTTTGTCCCTGTGTGCTGTCTGTGTGTAACACTTGGCCTTGTCCCAGGGTGGCACTAGGATCAGAGCATGGCCATCATCTCAGTGCTGGCTGCACACAAAGCAGGCTTGAAATGACAAATTGGTCTGAGCCACTGACAGACACATGCCAGGAAAGACCCTACGCACTAAATGGACAATCTAATCTAAAGTTCACTGGATGCCACCAATACACACAACTGATGGTTTATTTGGCACTCGAGTTATTATTGTATAAGACTGATATACATAATCGTGCTGAAGTCACTGAAGGGAAAATAAACTTGGAGATTATATGTAAATTGTAACATTGAGATCTTTTGGAGGGATGATTAAATTCTGTAATCCCTGCTCAGAAATAGAAAATCGTTTTTTCAAAATGTAATTAAATGCTGAGTATCTCTAAGACACAAAATATAAATGCCAAAAATTTATTATTTAACAAGTTTATGTATAGTACTGAAATATTGCACTTAAAACATTTTAGACCTTTCAGTGTGCTCATACATTATTTCTCTTGTAAGTCTCCAACTACTAAAGACATGTAATCCTTAATAAAGATGTGGCTTAGTGGGTTAAGATGTTGGACTGCTACCAGAAAGACTGCGGTTCGAATCCTAGCACCACCAAGACACCACTGTGGGCCCCGGAGCAAAGGCCTTAATCCCCCAATTGCTTAGTTGTATAAGAGAGATAAATGTAAGTCGCTCTGGAGAGGGGGGGTCTGCCGAATGCTGTAAATGTACAATTGTTTAGGAAGCTTATTATTTAAAAACATTATTTTAGTGATTTGGTAGCTGGTTACATTTACAAAATAGACTTATTATTTTTAAATCCTGCTTGCACAATTTTTCAAAATGAATAATAATATTTATAGAATAAGAAAACTAAGAATGCTAGAATATTTTAGAAAGTACACACACTTTAATAATTGGGAATATGGCTGTGTTTAAAGGTAACCAATCACGTTATTATTACACAGTTATTATGCATAATACAGCCAACAGCAATAAATATGTTCAGATTAAACTAAAATAAAGGTCAGCTATGTCTGCAGGATATAATTTATAGCTTCCTGGCCTTATCTGACTCCTGAAAAATTGTTCCACAAAAAAAGTTTACAAAACTTATTCTAGGAGATTATTATGAAGAATTTAAACATTATAAGTACTATTGGACAATGTAAACATAATCGTCAACAAATAGAGAAAATAGAGCAGCACAGTGGCTTCATCCAAAATCCTTCTATGTATGTATGAAAGGATAAGATAAAATCCTATGAGGGAGGCTGTCAGGAGACTTCTAGTAATGTTAAAGATGATGCAGAAAAAAACTGACAAGTACTAATTGCACTCTACATGTAACAACAGACACGTCTTAGTCTTTATCAGGCTGTTCAATGAAGCGGATAAACTAAAAATTTCAATAACTAAATCAGTTGAATTCAGGATTTATTTATCCGCTTTATTTGGATTTTTTTTTTTTTTGGTTCCTCTCAAGGTTTCTTCCTTGTACCATACAAGGGAGTTTTTTTCTTGCCACAGTTGCCCCAGGCTTGCTTACTAGAGATCTCTTTAAGCATGTTTTTCGATAACTTTTTCATATATATATATATATATATATATATATATATATATATATATATATAGTCTATGATTAATATATATATTATATGATTTTGGTTATTCCATAAATCTAGTGACGGGTGGTACATTTGGTATCTGGTCCAACTCTCAATACCACCACTATCACGTCACAAAGTAATTTCTCCTCCTCCATCAGCCAATGTGGGCATAAAAATTCAAATTCAACTGTACAGGCGGGTTTAAAAATCTGATTGGTTAAAGAAACAGTCTTTAATTATATTAACTAAATTGCCACCTGCTAATATAGTTTAACTTACATGGGCAGCACTACTGATTCTGAAGGCTTTGACTGATGGCAGCACATAAAAACTGAAATCTGATTGGACAAAAAATCTAACATCCACATACACGTACTGGAAGCAAGAGAAACTTTGTGAAATGAAGAGAATAAACTGTTGGGAATAAATTAATACAACTGAATGAAACAGATATTAGAATTGAGGTTGTAAATGTAGGCCAGTTTCTGATAGTGTTTATGCAGCAGAGAAGGACTTACTGGTTCTGACTGCACACCACTGTACATTAATCCAGTTTGAACTGAACTAAAATAATACCAGACCCGAGATCTCCAACTTCCAACAACCCAACCACAACTCCCAAAACCCACACTTACTTTTCCGCTCTGCTTCGCCAAGTTACTAATTGAATGCAGGTGTACTCAGGTGTGATTAATTTGCCTGTAATTACAGAGACTTTATCCACACCATGTGATATAAAATGCACTACATTTTTTTTTCTTTCTTCTATAACCTCAACGTGCTTGTGTTTTTGGATTGTATTATTAGTTCAGTTAGTTTTTTTTTTCTGGAATGTCATTTAGTTTGGTACTGACCTGAAGTTTCTCTTTTACATGCTACTCTACTCAAACTGGGTATATTTGGATGGCAATGGCAAAAGCCAGATGGTGTGTGTGTGTGTGTATATATAACTTACCTGTCAGGCACCATCAGGCTGAGCTTGGACTGACTATGACTGACAGGACCCATTTCATTACGTGTCAGTAGGCTACTCTGACTTTTTTTCTTCTTGTGCTATTAAAGACATTTTCAATCGACTATTCATGACTTGAACATAAAACTATATCTTTCCTTAACTTCAGGTATACTACACAACATGTGTCTGCTACTTTAAAGATACGTACAAGAACTTGCTATGATTTGTCCTCAATTTAAGTCATTAGAAGCAAACCAGCAGAACATGCACCAAAAAAAACACAGCGCTTTATTTTATTTATTTATTTTGCTATGTTTTATTGTATTGCAACTTTCTTATATAAATGCCAACTGTTCTCTTTCCCCCAAATCCTTCTTTGTCTAAAATTTCCAAAATGTACAGTATAGCCTCTTGATTATATGACCAAGACAGACACTAAATTATACTGCACAGTCTGGGGTCCCAGAGTTGCCTAAGGCTCTAAAATTGCTAATGATCAGCTGCGGAGAAGCTCTTTGATAGCAGTGCCTGGGGATTCGAGAGCGGATCTGCTGTTGTGTGCTGAGAGGCCCAAAAAAGCCTTCTTTTCTTCTTTTTTTTTAAGAAAATGATGGTTGTTAAGGAGGAGAGATGTTGGCAAAAAATAAAATAGCACTTTTACTACAAATTATAATAGTAATAATAATAATAATAATAATAATAAATATAATAATAATAATGGTTGATGTGAAACTATCACAAAAGCATACTCGGCATACGGCATCAATATAGTATATATATATCTATATATCTATATATAATATATATATATCTATATAGATTAATTAAATATATAGATACAGTATAAATATATATAGATACAGTAAAAATATATACAGTAAATATTTATTTAATATATAATTTTAATATATTTTTTTTTACATTAAACATCAAGCATCAAGTGATGAGAATGAAACTTTTTTTTTTCTTCAGAGCTCTTGAGCATCAGCCAGGAAGTGAAACACACAAAGCCTCCCAGTGTGTGGTAAGAATATTACTGAGCCAGGCGGCTTTGCGTTGCCATCCTGCCAGAAAAGTGCCACGTTCCGTCCACCCGTGACTGAATAGGCTGCTTGTTTGTCTGTTTTAAAAGCGGGTCATCTAAGAGGTTTCTGAATCTGGTCCACCTGGTGTATATTGTAGAAGACAAGCTAATGTAACCATGTTTAGAAAAATCAACCATGTCTTCTCCCATTAACTGCTTTTACGTCCAAAAGCTACTGTAGGGCTCATTGTGTCAAATCAAAGGCTGAAGCTTTTGTTTTGGTTCATTTGAGTCATCTTTCTAAGAAGACATGTTGTGAACATTGTCACTGACAGCATGTTTTTGAGGAGCTTTATTTCTTTGACAGAAATAAAAACAAATACAGAGCATCAGCGTTGCATAACAAATTGATTAGCTCATTTGTCATTTCCATAGTTGCGTAGACGTTGTGTGCTTTTGTGTCTTTGTCATTTTGCTCTGATTTTATAATGAAGGCGTATCTTACACACAGCTAGGTTGCATTAGTTGTGTTAAAATATTCATGCATTAAATTTAAGCTCCTCTAAAACAGTAATAAATGAACATGGTTGTTGTTTTTTTTTTTGTTTTTGTTTTTTTTCTCCGTGAACAGCTTTGTTTTGTTCTGCTGAAAGAATGAAATGTGATTTTTTTTAATGCTGTTAATCCCTTTAAAACACACAGCATACTCATTAGTGCCCGGGAATAGGCTTTAGCATTTGTATGTGTGCAGGCATATGTATAGACTTAAAAGCACGACTGTGTTTAGTTGTAAGTTAAAGGAGAGTGGGATTATCTTTGTTAACAAAGTAACATTATCCATTAGATCCAGTAGATCGGAATATCCAGTCGAAAGCCTAAGTAAAAAAAAAGCAGACTCTACTCCGTCATGTCTTAAATCAGTCTTTAATCAGCTGATCAAAACATTTATTTATTCATTTGATGAGGAAATATATATATAGTGGTTAGCACTGTTGCCTTGCAAGAAGGCCTGGGTTCGATTTCCTTAAGTGTGGAAGTTTGCCTGTTGTCCTCGTGCTTGTGTGGGTTTACTCCGGGTACTCCGGTTTCCTCCGATAGGCCAAAAACATGTTAGGTTGATTGGTGATTCCAAATTGCCCATAGGAGTGAGTGTGTGTGTGGACCTGTGATGGACTGGCGACCTGTCCAGGGTGTACCCCTTCTGTCTTTCGTCCTTTCAGAGACGGCTGGGATAGACTCCAGCAGATCCCTTTGACCCTGTGATAAAAGATGAATGAATGAATTATGTCCATTTGATTTGAAGCCCCCTTTTTTATTAACACACACCAATTCAATTTAATTTAGGTTTATTTATATAGCACTTTTAACAATTGATATCGTCATGAGTAAAAAAACAAAAGTCCATGATTAATGTTAAAGAAAAAAAAAAAAAACATTCCCAAAAACATCCCTATTGAGCAAGCCTGGGGCGACTCTGGCAAGGAAAATTTCCCTGGTACAAGGAACAAACCTTGAGGGAAACCAGACTCAAATGCGAACCCATCCTCATTCGGGTGACTCTTTACCAAAGACTATGTTTTAAAGATTATTTTATTTTAAACAGCCGATAGTGTGATAATGATAAGTGTCCTTTCCATAAATCATATACAGTCAGAAATCTTTGAAAGGCAACACACCAGTAATCAGCAATAAACAAACTAGTCTGTTTTGCAGGCTGCAAATGCCATGTTATAATATTTAAGCATGCTCGTAGCACAATAAACACTTTTAAAGCTCCGTGGTGGCTCATGATTAGCACAGAACTAGTGTAAAGACTTTGATTGCACTATATAAAGTGGTAGCCGAATCATATAATTTTACTTCTTTTTCTGTATGTCCTTCTAAATCATGTTGCCGTTCAGTTCAACTTTCTGGGTTTATTCCATTCATTGGTTTCTTGGAACTATTTAATGCATGACTCACAGCGGAGAGCCTTCTATAGGCTGTGGCCCTTAAAAAACAAACGAAAGAAAATGTATATGCACTAATGACAAGCCATAAAGGCAGGAAGCATCAGGTAGGAGACTCCGAGCTTATTTCTGTATAGCTGATGTATTTTTTTTCTCTTTCTTTCTTTAAAATGATTTGGATTTGCAATTCAGAATTGTTACAAAGCCTTAATTGAGACTTTTCTCCGCACTGGAGCGCTGTCTCAAAGAAGGAGCTTCACACTGCTTGGGAAATAAGCGCACCAGGAGCATGGGGCTTTCCGGGTTTTAATGCACTGTCATTTCAAAGAGCAATCTCCCCACCCCCCGTTTGTAGCAGTGGCACACTGTTAGCATGAAGCCATCTTCAAAGCAGCTGGTACAGATATTAGGGTTTTGTTCAGTCCGGCTTGGAGACTTACTCCTGCCACTGGTGTGCCACTGTAAAGCTGCGGAAGATAAATGTCTGTATGCGTTTTGGCAATTTAGCTTATAATAGAAAAAAAAATAATAATTAAAATAATTGTCTTGAAAACATGAAAGCAGATTTAGTGCTGGAGAACAGTTTCAACCCAGCAGAGTGTCCCTGGTGCACAGCTAGTCTGTTAAATGAATGAGAGTAGCTAATCATGTTCGTGGTAGCAAATAAACCATTTTGCCTAATGAAAATAAAATGCAGATTCAATAAGCTTGCACTTCTGGAACCATTTGGAGTATATTGGTTTTATATTGATGCTATATAGCCAAAAGTATGGGAACACTCGACTATCATAACCAGATGTGACTTTGTACATCCTATTCTAGAATTATTCCCCCTTGCTGTTTCACTATATGATAGTGTGGCTGTAAAATTTGTGATTATCCAGCTACCGATTATTAGTTCAATCAAGCACTGATGTTGGATGTAGCAATCAGTGTTCCAATTCATCCCAAAGGTCTTTAGTGGAGGTGAGATCAGCGCTCTATGCAGAACATTCAACAGTTCTTCCACTTCAACTATAACCCACCATGTGTTTATGGAGCTTAGGGGAATTTGTGCTTAGTTGTAATTTTATGCCTAAAGTGATTAGGCCTTTACATTACAGTGAAACACTATAAAAGCATCCTAGAGAGTTGTGTGGGGAAGTGATAGCTCAGTGGTTAAGGTGTTGGACTCCTAACCAGAAGACTGGGTGCTCGAATTCCCAGCACTGCCAAGTTATCTCCATTGGCCCTTAATCCCTAATTCGCAGTTATATACATTCAATTCTTTTTTTAAATTTGTATAGCACTTTTATTTTATTTTTTTAGCAGCTTGACACAAAATGCAGTAACAGCAAAAAAAGTGTACGTTTGTCCCTAATAATCAAGCCAGAGCCGAAACTGGCAAGGAAAAACTCACAGAGATGGAGTAAGAAGAAACCTTGAGAGGAACCAGACTCAAGGGGGAACCCATCCTCATCTGGGTGACACTAAATGCTTCTTAATTACAGTTTATGGTAATGGTGATTTGGTTCAGTGGGGCAAAGTGAGTCCTAATCCATACTCAAAGCTCAAGGAAAGGGGCAGTAAACTGGTCACTGGAACCTTAGGACAAGTTTAACCCAAAAAACAGAGAAAGAGAGAGAGAGATATGGATTATTAAGTGTATTGTTGTATAACAGACATATTATTTACCCTAGCCAAGGGTGTTTGTCCCCATCTGCATTAAGCTACATTCACACATACACACTTTTTTATTATTGTCAGTTCAGCAGTTGCTGTACTATGGACTGACCAGTAGGTGCTCCTATTACTGTTTTAGGCCTTTGGCTAAAACCCCATACTAAAACCCCATGGCTCTAAAACATATATAAATATAAATAGAGATTTAAAATGCATTATTTATAGAGACAAGGAGACAGTTTTATTTTTACAGTTCTAGTCAGACAAGCCTGTTCAGGACAATATTAATGGTACAGTCAAAAATAACCGAGAAGTGCTACGGAAACAAACTGGATACTAACAACTTTGTCAACTAAATGACTAATTTTTAAAAAAGACAAAAAAAAATATTAAGTTATAAAAAAAGCAATGCCGACTCAAGTCAAGGTTGATACTTAAACCAGGTTATAGTAAGAGCGGTGTTAACTGTTAAACAAGAAACCATGAGATTAACACCCCTGAGCGTCATAAAGATGTGGTGTGATATTGTTCAAATGGAAGAACTCGAGTGGTTTGACTCAACCCATCCTCCTCCCCCCGACACCACTGCTTGATCTCCTTCATAATTCCGTGGCTGAGTTAGAAAACCCCCATAGCCACAGTCCAAAATATAGTAGAGTCTAAATTATTATAGGAGATTATTATAAGAGTAAGAATGAAGCTTCCAAAAAAAACACAATTCGACAGGCAGATTTTCCTCTTTCGTCTTAATGAAAAATCTCCTCTGGATTTAATTCTTGATCCATCGAACACGATGCGTTTCTAAAAATTTAAATTCCATTACTACTAAGAATAAATGGCAATTGTTGAACGTGTGTCAACGAATGGCAAAAACATCAAATTTAAATTGTATTTCTCGGATATATGATTATACACAGTACAACATATAGTGTAATGTTCTTTTCCACTCTCCGAATTCAAAAAATACATTAAATCTAAATATACAGAATAAAATAGAATAAAATCAAATAAAAAAATATACTATGTGTATGTAAGGTTTATGTTTATATCATATTCATGTTTGTTTCATGTTCCTGTTCATGCTTTTGTTTACTTCCTGTCTTGTTCTGTGTCATGTGATCTTTGTTTCCCACGTGATCCACTTGTCCATGTGTCTTGTTCTCATTGGTTAGTTTTTGTGTATATATAGCCCTGTTGTTACACTGTGTCTTGGTTAGTTATTGTGGTCTGTGTTCTACTGTGGTGAGTCTGTTGAGGTTTATGTTAAGCTAGGCTAAGCTAAGCTAAGTCAAGTTTAGTTTATGTTTATTGGTTTGTCACTTTTGTAGATAAACTACACTTTAGGTTCTAAACTACTCCTGGCTCAGTGGAGTTTGTTACAGTGTGTATATAAAGTGCGGTTGTGCGGGTAGTGGGATGTGCATATACTGCAGTATAAGAAGTAGGAAAGGATGTGAAAATTTTTTAAACCTTTTTAAGGGTTAATTTAATATTAATTTGCCTAGATATGAAATGTAAACACTGTTAGCCCGCTCCTCTGTTCTTGTTTTCCGTTTTTAATGTTCACTTCACTTGCCAGTTTGCTGTAGTTCACAGGCACGCCATGAATAATGGAGTGAGCTGACAGGATGGAAAATATTCCCCCCCCTTACCCCTGAAAAATCTGCAGCGTTCTCACACCATTCTTCCGTTCTCAGTTAACAGAGTTAACAACTCTCCAAAATAACGGCCGTCCATTGAGATGTCAGCTTTGACCTGCCTAGTTAGAATTTGCATCACCCAAACTTTGCAGTGTGCCGTTGATTTACGCTGCATATCAGGTGGAGGCCAGGGCACGGAACATAACGGGTCAGTGCAGGCACGGATAATCACGTCTACGGCTCGGTGAAACCTCGCTAGGGAAGATGTATGTGAAAGTGAGTGTGTTGGCTGTGTCATATCCTAATAGGGCCATGTATTATTTAAAAATATAGAACAAGTTAATACTGTGCGCAATGGCGTACCTGTCATGTGGAGTAATTACCCATGGGTACACGATCTACTGTATGGCCAACGAAAAGAAAAGCATTAACATGAAATTTTTGACCATGGAGATTTCTGTGTCAGCGGGGAGAATCATAATCCTAATCAAAAACCCACTTTATTAATGATTCATAAAAAGATAAAGATGTTACAGAGGGAAAAAAAAAGCAACTGTACGCACACAAATGGAGTCGTTTAAGATCGAGATGCATTAATAGATTTTTTTTTTTTAAATCGAGTACGTTTTAATTCAGCCACAGGGAATACTGTCGAAATGAATAGTTCTGATCAGTCGCTGTGTGTATAATTTGCCTTGTTCATTTTTTTACAGTTTAAAGAAAACCCAAGATAATCTTTTTTTTCTTCTTGTGAGTTAATTAAATTGATATAAAATGCGTAAGCTAGCTATATTATCTTAGCTAGCTTTATACAAGGAAGGTGGTAGCTTAGTAAAGGTGTTGGACAGCTAACCAGAAGATTGTGGGTTTGATTTCCAACACTGCCAAAGCTACTACCCCTGCCCCCAACCCACACAACCCTGGGGTCCCTGGACAAGGCCCCTAATTGCTCAGCTGTATAAAATGTAAGTCATTTTGGATAAGGGCGTCTGCCAAATCCTGTACAGGCAAATATTATGTCTATTCACAGCGTTTGTCTGACACTTTTCTTCAGTCCAGCTTACATATTAAAATATCTTATTAATTCAACTAAACTCTTAAGGATAAAAAGCTTCGCTCAAGGGCCCAGCCGTGGCAGCGGGATTTGTAAACCCCCACCAAACACCTTAACCACTGAGCTTTCACTGAGGACCTGGTTTCGATCCACAGCGTGTGGTTTTTTCCCCAAGTCACCCACAGCCAATCATCAACTGCAATAGTTCCAGGAAAGAGCGGATCCTTTTAACCGTCTTTATCTGAATTTTTGTTTTTTCCGTCTTAAAAAATAACAGGTTTTTACTCGTTCCTCTCTTAAAAACCAGCTGTCATTTGATATAGTCGGCACCACAACATACATCACACGGCAGCATGGTATGAGATCAGGATGTTTGTTGAGTAAATGGACGTAGACATCACAAGTATGCTTACTTCAGAGCTGTACACGTTTTAGTGCACAGTAGAGAAGCAGGTCAGTATGAAAGATGCTGACAGTGGCACTTCGAAATAAACATGTCCTCCGGGCTGCCCTTGTGTCTGTGAGAAGGTGTACGTCATTAGCCTTCTCTTATCCACTACCTATGTCGGAGCTGCTCAGGTTACGATGACACATATTGCTTGAAACACACTCATTAAAAGGGAAGCTGTTGCCACAAGTAAACATAAGGAGGCATCAAGGTGCCAGGCTCTAATTAGTGTTTGGTCACTGAAATTAATAAACTAGATAATAGTTTTTTGCACTTTTTTGCAGTCGAGTCCAGTTGCAGGTGCAATAACATAAGCAAAAGCTTGTCGGAGTCTACCGAGCACTGCTGCATGGATCTTTTTGCTTTTATGAATCTGTGGGTGTGAAGCTAGGTTACCCCATGCTTCACGCTGACTCCACTAAGTGGTAATGAAATATAGATGTCGAATCCTGGACAGTTCAATGTTTCATCTCTCTTGGTGATACCATAAGGAAGCCATTAATAGTGTCAAGGTGCATTAGCTGTGCCACAGGAAGATAATTGGATATGAGGAAATGACTGGCGGCACCTGAATGGAATCAGCTAGGCCTCCCTGAAGTAGTTGAGGGAGAAGTTTGAGAGGCCAGCGCTCCCTGTTGTGAGTTGCAGTGCCTCAGGAGTGCCTTTTCCTTTTCTTTTCTTTTTTTCTTTTCTTTTTTCTTTCGATTTTTTTTTTCTCCCACCTGTGAGGTCACCTGAAATAAGGCGCATTTTGTGCGTCGCCTTCAGTGTGTAGAGGCCTCACATTCTGCATAATCACGAACAGCAGGACCATCTGTTGTTGGCTTGTTGGCTTAGCTAAGCGTAACCTTTTTAGTGTCGCATTTCATGTATCTGTCTGATGTAGAGGCATATTTACAAAATGGTAATTGCCTAATGAAATCCTGTTTTGGAGTTACTGCATATGTTTTGAGGAAATGGCGCAATTATTAGTAGAGTCATTAACGTGAAAGGAAAAACAGCGACTCGGCTCTCTGTATTTCACCTTAAGAGATTAATGAGCTTAACCTTTCGGCGCATAATTTCTTTCTACTTGAGAATTTCTGTGCAGACAGTAGGTCATCTTGTTGCTTTGAAATTTGAAGATGTTATACCTTTTTTCGTGTTCTTTTCAGTCGAGATAGGATTAAGCATGAGTTAATTTTTTTTTTTTTTGTTCACAGAACCAGAACCAGACTCCAGACAAGACACTGACTGCAGTTCCGGCCACTTGTCCCCATAAGGTGAGTCATTCTGTCTCTGTATAGATTCATAATTTAGGGATCTCAAATCAAGTCAGATGAAGGAGCTGACATATTAATAATACAGCAATACTTTAAGAACTGGGTGTTACATAACCTATTCAATAATTATATATATATATATATATATATATATATATATATATATATATATATATATATATTTATATATATAATTTTTTTTTTTTAAATATATTTGAAATATACATAAATATTTGTAAAGGGTTTGATTCCCAGCACCACTAAGCTGCCACTGCTGAAGGCTCTAAACCCCAGTTGTTAGCCCTTAGTTTTATTAATTCATTCATTCCTTAATTCGGGGTCACAGGGATTTGCTGGAGTCAATCCCAGCCGTCTCTAAAGGGGCAAAAGGCAGAAGGGGTACACCCTGAACAGGTTGCCAGTCAATCACAGGGCCACACACACTCACTCCTATGGGCAATTTAGAATCACCAATCAACCGGAGTACCTGGACTAACCCACACAAGCACAGGGAGAACATGCAAACTTCCCGCCCGGGAATCGGACCAGGGACCTTCCTGCTGTTAGGCAACAGTGCTAACCACTTAGCCGCTAAGAAGTTTATTCTAACACATAAAGCAAGTACGGTTGATCTTCTGTAAATGTGAAGTTGATTAAAAGTTTGGTTGTGTAGATAAGTCGCTCGGGAAAGTCTAAATTAAATCTCTTTATTATATAAAGTTCGTAGAAAAGGAAATGCGATTTCTTGACCCTGATATATATTTTGGTTTGATTTAAATAGATACTCAACATTTTGGACAGCAAAAATATAGGGTTGTTTTTAAACATATAAGAAAAATCAGAGCAAATTATAATAATAGACCAAGTAATTTAAGCAAGTTTCACATAAAGGGCATGTTCTTCATCCTGTGTAATCTAAATAAACAATAAACCTACAATAGCAACCACAAAGTAACGGCGATCAGTAAACATTTCCAAATGGTGCAATTAAGGATGCTTCCATTGTAAACATACAATTGGAAGGATGTCAGTTGTGAACATATGACAACAGCAAATCAGTCGTGTGGAACTCAATGATTGTATATTATATCATACCTTCGTAATCAACAAGAGAGTAATTAGCATTCTTGTTTTTCCAACCATCTGACTAGATTTGTGCTAAGAATGTCAGCTATTTCTTTTTTAGCATCTTCTTGCACAGCTGCATATCTTTCTGTTCTCTTTGTTATTCGAGAGTGGATTTTTTTTAAATCTATTCGTTCAGATGTCTTTCTTTGCAGTGTCTTATCTCATTCTGAAAAATATGATTTGTACCACTCGATTTAAACGACAAGATTATCACTCATGGCTTGGGATTCAGCCGAACATGAATAACAATCTATTACTACTGGAACAAAATAATTAGATGTTCAGCTTTTTTCCCCACTTGTTAATTTATTTCTTTTTTTCTTTATTTATGGCTTGCAATTCTTCACAAATTAACTTCACAAAAAAAAAAAAAAAAAAAACATTTCCCACAGCACTTTGGCATTTCGGCATGAAAATGTGTTAATGTGCTATACTGCAAAAACCCACATGATTTTCAGACTACTAACCCCAAATGTGTCAAAATGCTCATGTCCTTTTCTGGTTGACTAGTGGGGTCAAGAGTAAAGACTCTGCTGGAGTGCTAGAAAAAAACAGCAGACATGTCTGACAGCCTGTCAGCAAGTGGTCAAACTCAACTCCATCTTAAGTGGACTGTCTTAATACACTCAGGGCTATTTTTAGACACTCCAGAGTTGAAGAAAGTCAAAGAAAAATCATTTAAATGTTCCGCTACTGTATGAAATGGTACCCAGATTCATGTGAGCAGTGTAGAAAAAGTCAATCTGTTTTGTCCTGGTCTGTTGACATAAAGGCAGGCTTTAATTCCTGGCCTGTCGTTCACATCGGCGTATATTATTTCTGTCAAAATCATAATAAATCCCATTTTTCTGAAGTGCTGTAATAAGGTGTTTTGTAGGCCAACCTGAAATACTGAACCGGAGGTCAATAGAAATTTTGTTGGGTTTTGGATAATTACAGAAAATAAGTATGATTATTGTGATAATCCTTACAGAATTTTTATACATTTTGATTTTTATTACATTACAAAATAATAAAATGTCATACTAGAAACATCTAGTGGAGTCTATCCCAGCCGAAAGGGCAAAAGGGAGTGGGGGTACACCCTGAACAGGTCACCAGTCCATCACAGGGCCACACACACTTACACTCACTCATTTGTGCAATTTAAACTCACCAATCAACCTAACATACATGTTTTTGGACTGTGGGAGGAAACTGGAGTACCCGGAGTAAACCCACACAAGTACAGGGAGATAAAGGCCCCTGCCAAGGAATCGAACCCCGGACCTTTTTTTTGTGAGGCAACAGTGCTAAATACTATACCACCGTGCTGCCTTTTTTAATATTAAAAATTTTAGAATAATTAAAAAAAACATGTAATAATAAATATCAAACTCACTCTATTTTTTCCACTAAACCCACATCAATCCATTTTTTATACTTTAAAGAATTTCCTATTGGCTGAGACTAATAATTCATTCATTTTTGGACAATTTGCTGGCAATACTGATTCCTGGATTAACACTGGAAATTAGACCAATTACTTACTGGTTCTCAAAGGAATAATTTTATTAACTGGTTCACCAAATCAGACTAAATCATATGAAACGGTTCGTATGACGAGTAAGCACTAATCTACAAGTTATATAAATTATTTACTTCACTTGCGTGCCTGACACTTCCACTGACTCTAAATAAAACAATACTCCAGAGTTAATCAGTTTCTTTAACAGTACACTGACTGCACTGCTGTGAAAAGAGAACTGATGGAGAACACAAGCAGTGCAGCTGATAGACTGCGTGCAGCATTTCGGATACGTGCGCTACTAGAGTCATTCTCGTTCTAAAGTTAAGAGTCAATTTTAGCAGTGATTGGTTCACACTACACTGATCTGAGAACTGTTTTTTTTTTTCAGACACATCCAATTCGTGAACCGATGAGTTGGTGCTACTGCACATACATGATTCACTGTGAAGCTACAAAAGAAACAGTACATGAGTGTCTACTATGACTAACTGATTTGGTGGAACTTAAGTTTATTTGATAACAATAGATAGGCTAAATATCATAATTTTGCCTAGTCACAAACCAGTTTGCCAAAAGGAGACCGGCCTTTTCATTACTACCGAGCCACCACTTACCCAATATAAAAGTAGGAATCATGTTTGGTTTGTATCTACATTGTACTTGAAATATGGGAATTCCCATATTGCTGTCAAATCCCCCTGAAACCACAAGGCTGGATGGAGCTAATAAAGGTATACAACATATTCCCGATGCCTTTAATGGTTTCCTCTCATCCACCAGAACATAATCTTCGTCTCGTCCCTTTCTATTAGCATCTGGGATCTACACAAACCAATATGCAAAGAAAGCAATAGAGCAATGGGGTAATTCGGTGTGTCACTCAGCCTAAGAATGGAGGTATAACGGCTAAATGCTTGGATATGATTCATATTATAGAAATGTCTTATTACGTGGCACTAAGACTGATTCTATTTTCTTCCTCGATATTGTATGCATCCCCAATGAAAAGGAGCTAATGAACAGCTTTTTAAAGGCTTAGTGATTATATAAAAAAGGACTATAAGAACGGGAACGCGAGCAAAAGACAAAGAAAGGTAGAAGGAGTTACATCGAAAAAAGCTGACTGGCATGAAAGAGTCCGAATCAGCAAGCAGAATGAAGTGGAGGAGGCTGGAGACAACGCTAAGTATACATAATTGCTGCTTGAAACATTGGCCAAATTCTGCTAGACCAGTATTGCTTTGAAGATGATTAACGGCTGTCCATGTGGCCAGGTTACTTGGTCACCCAGTTTTAGTTGCCATGGCAATTCTATTTCTAAGACTATACATTAGGTGATGAAAAGTTCCAAATTGC
Source organism: Bagarius yarrelli (assembly GCA_005784505.1). Lineage (NCBI taxonomy): Eukaryota > Metazoa > Chordata > Actinopteri > Siluriformes > Sisoridae > Bagarius > Bagarius yarrelli. Next base: position 4,651,781 of record VCAZ01000008.1, on the reverse strand, counting down.
CCGAACATAGTTAAATTACGCAATAATGTCTTACATTATGTGCTTTGTCCTCTCTTCAGTAATTCATTCGTGGAGGTTCATTCTCTGCAGGTCAGTCAAGAAAATAAAAAGACTTCTAATTACAGGAGTCCTTTTCAGACGTGGAAAAACGAAGTGGTCGTGACTTGACAAAAACGATAATTTGCCCGACATAAATGCACGCCTCTTTGGAAAATTTACCTGATGACCCTGGCCTAATTTTTCAGTTTTGGCTTAACTTTTTGCCCGTTACAGCACAGGGTTAACATCACCGTCATCATTGAGTTTGGCAGGAACGCCTACGACTAGCCATTATGCTGATGCCAAAAATTTTGATAGCAGATGGACCAGGATTTGACCCCTCCTTTCTTGGGTATGGTCATGCTGAACCTTGGCATTGGCGGCCATCCGAGCTTGGTGGGACTACCTTACAATCTTTCCACCACCAACTGAAAGTGAGATAGTGTGGAGTGTGGTGCCCTCCATTCTATAACACTAGAAATTTCTGGCTTTGAATTTGGAACTGCACACATGGACTCGTCTGCACTTGGACTGTGAACACACCAATCTGGTGGGAAAGCAGCAGTTAAGAAGTACAAATTAATAATGATTTATACTGGATAATAAATGGAACTCCCTCCAGCGCCTATCAAAAAAGTAGTCCTGCAGAGATTGAGTATTGTAACAGAAAGCTCAAAGCAGCAGGATTTAGGTTACATCGCTCTGCATGCTTTCACCATTCGGAGCTAGTAGGCATCATTTTGGAAGACAAGCAGTGAAATGTTGCACACACACACAAGCACAAATAGTCGTTGCTGAGGTGTCTAAGGATCTTTAGAAATGTATTAAACCTAAAATAAAAGCGCAATCGAAAAGGTCAGCCAGGAGCTTTGGCTGCAAGACCAGTCAAAAGTACTCTCAGCATGTCCTTGTCAAACTGAAAAAAACGAATAACATTCAAAAATATCTTTGGCTTTACCCCACGTTGTGTTGTGTCTGACCTGTACTAACATTTTCACGTACAGTACAAACATAAATATATTTAGAATTTAGTATCTAATTCATCTTGAATCACATGCAGACAATGCAAGCAGGTTAAACCCATGTCCAGTGTTAGCCTCCAAACACCACTAGTTTATCTTTATTTGTCACATACACTCTACAGCAGGGGTCCCAAACCCCCAGTCTGCGGATGGTACCGGTCCATTTGATACCGGAACACGAAATAAAAAAATGTGGTTAAAATTATAGTTATTTTTTATGCATTAGTCTTTCAGATCTTATTTTAAAAAATGACCGTTTCCGCCCTCGCCTCACTAGCGCACTTGACTCTGGCACGCTATTTCACGCATCAGCGACACAAGCTAACCCTTAAAAAAAAGAGCCAAAAACAAAATTCACTGGAGAGCTTTAACAGAAAGGACTGGGCCAAAGATGGCACAGCAGAAGATCACATCAAAAAGGAAGCTGCATTTAAAAGAAAATACCAAGAATCCTACCTGCTATTGTAATTGCCTAATATAAAGTGTAATTATTGCATTCAGATTTCATACTATAAACTGAGTAAGACATTTTTTATTGGAACCCGTTGCCTCTACCTGATATGAGGAAAAGGTTTTATGCACGAAACTGGTTTCTGGTTCCGTGGGACTGCTGCAAGGTTCAATGTGTTCCTTCGCATACATCCTATCTAAGAAAGTTGGGCTATGATACAGCGCCCATAAAGCAGGAATGGTTAAGGGTCTTGGTCAAGGAGCAAACAATGGCAGACTGGCAGTGGTTGGGCTTGAACACTTGCCTGGTTGTTTAATTACTATCTTAGAGCTTCAACCATTTAAGCCAAGACTGCCTCAAAAATATGGTAACACATCACAATTTTGTGTGCGTTATATTACATCCTTAGACATCCTTGGCACCCCAGTTTGTTTTATACAGGCATAAACCTTACATTTTCACAACACATTTACGGAATTTGGCCGACACCCTTATCCAGAGCGACTTACATTTATCTCACTGAGCAATTGGGAGTTAAGGGCCTTGCTCAGGGGCCCAACATTCATGGCTTGATGAAGCTGGAAATCAAACCCACAATCTTCGGGTTGGTAGTCCAAAACCTTAACCATGAGCCACTACTTCCTCTAAACATGGCATAGAACCAATCTAATCGTGACTGGCTGTTTTACATGTCAGTCAATCTAACTCATCCGGAAGATCCATGCGACTCATCTCGAAAGTTAATAACATCGCTGTTAAAAAACAACGTGCTAAATTTATCGTTTACGTTTTTTGTTAGCATCCTGACCGCAAATATCGCTGTCACATCGCAGGTTGTGCAAATCAACTTGCCACAGATTTTTTTTTTTCTTTGATTAGAATGGACGAAGCAATTTCTGGAGCAGCTCTATTCCTAATTTGGGTATGCTTTACAGGGAATTAGTCTTATTTACACAAGCAGCTTGCTGAATGCCTTCCAGCCTCAGTCCATGTCACCATGGAGATATTCCTGGTATCTCTGTAATGTTCTTTGGCAGCCATATTTGAAGTGCCGGCCAAAATTGCAGCAGCATGATGTAAACTGCAGATGTTCTACACATTCGAGGGCAGCGTTCAAAAAATGAATAAGGAAATAAAAAAATAAATAAATTATAGATTAAAAGTGTGCCAACGCAAAATAAACTGTGCATAAGAAATGTTTGGCAAATTAGATTTATCATGTAATCAGGTTAGAATTTAATGCTTATGCTAATGATACTTCTTTTATAGGTCTAAGCCAGAAAGCACCAGCTACACTTTTTAGTACCAGCTACACTTTTTAGCATGCGATTAAAGCCTCCTGATCACCTTTTTAAGACAGTATTTGGCTTTTTCCACCTCTATTAATTAAATATAAAGTGTTAATGTGATGTCTGCTCCTTTTGCTTGAGCACAGTGCACAGAGTGCATTTATAGAGTCTCCGCACAGAAGGTCTCTGTTCAGTTTGACCCTTGCTAATGAACAGACAATGGGATTGCTAACCGGTGGAATTACAGCTGTGAACCTGCCTGTATTGGGTGATTCATTGCATACAAACTTGAGTCATTTATCTTCTTTTTCTTTATATTCTGATATCAATTAGTTGGATTTAGAGCTATAAGCCTTATTTCACCTTAGCGACTGTTTCACCAGGCTCTCTCTCTCTCTCGCTCTCTCTTTCTCTGAAGCCTTGGCATGCGTCAGCCTCTTTTTAGTTAAACTAATCAGGGATTTTGAATGTCTCCTATCCAATCAATTAAGCGCAAATAAGTGTGCGGCCCTTTGAATCATTTGTCAAAGGACTGGCTTAAACAGAGTGCAAGTAGTCCAGAGACACAAGCTTTCCATCCCATCCACCTGGAAATCTGTTTGTTTAGTTGGGTATTCCCACCATCCTACATTTAGTTAATGAGGTGTCATTGTGCTCATTGGATTTGCCTCAGCTATGCTTTAAAGGCTTTTTTTTACATGAGTTAGCCTTTTGTTTGCATAGCCTAACCTCTTAAAATCTGTACTCCAGAAAGTGGTGTTATTTCACACTGTAAGGGTTTTAGTGCTTTGTATGTTTCATTTTTAAAGTATATTTATGATTTAAGTTTTATGCTTTTTTATGTGTCTGTTTATGCCATGTCATGTCATGTCATGTCTTGTTGGTTTATGTCATGTCATGTCTTGTCTTGTTGGTTTATGTCATGTCATGTCTTGTTGGTTTATGTCATGTCATGTCTTGTTGGTTTATGTCATGTCATGTCTTGTTTTGCCGGTTCATGTCTTGTCTTGTCTTGCCGGTTCATGTTATGTCTTGTTGGTTTATGTCGTGTCATGTCTCATCGGCTTATGTCATTTTATGTTTTGTCTTGTTGGTTTTTTCATGTCACGCCATGTCTTGTCAGTTTATGTCATGTCATGTCTTTTCGGTTTATGCCATGTCATGTCTTGTTGTTTTTTTTAATGTCATGCCATGTCTTGTCAGTTTATGTCTTGTCATGTCATGTCATGTCTTGTTGGTTTTTGCCATGGCTTTTTTTGTCATGTCATGTCTTGTCTTGTCCGTTTATGTCACTTTTGTTCAAGTTAACTACACTTGGGTTCAAACTCCTCGCTTCAGACAGTGGATTCTTCACACAGGTTATATTGGCTATTGGGAGTTAAATTCTTTACTCTGTGCAATCCTTGCTCATTATTATCATTAAATACCCAAACTACCTCTAGAATAACATAAACGCATTAAGCATAATTCAATTCCGAACCATTGTCTGGTAATATGTGGTGGAAGGTGAGAGGGTGGTTTACCCTGGTAATCAGTAATTGTTAATGGTGTTGGTATGAAAAAGCAGAGGCACTGACGGGGTATTAAGATGAATTTATGTGCTGCTTAATAAATCAGCTTTCTATGTTTGCTCTGATTGCTCTCAGAAGAATCAATGGAGAATATTCATAGATTTTTTTTTTTTCTTTTGGAGTTTAGAGTTTAATTTAGAGTACCGAGCTTTTGTTTTTATTATTTGGATTCGATAACAGCCTTCAGAGACCTGGATTTATTATTATTATTTTTTGAGAAAAGAAATACGATTCCTTTAACTACAATACCTTCCCAATATGAACACGTATCCTTTACCATGCAACGTGGCGAGCTGATGCATCTTCTGTGCAACTCACTTTACAGATAAGAAATCTCCAAACAGCATAACGCCTAGCGCAATAAAAAGAAACACATGCATAGACTAAGTAAAAAAATAAGACATTGATTTAAAGTGTAATGGAAGTAGGAGATGACCAGATTATGCTTGAGTGATCTCATTTTCCCATAATATACACCCGATCCTGTGTATTGACCAGACACAGCTTACCGTCGTGTCTCTCTGCGTTGACTTTAAGTGTTTTGTTTTCAGTTACACAAAGTAACCTAAGATGCTCCTACATAGAAGTAGGTAACTAAATTACAGGCAAGAAATATTCCTCAATACTTCAGACAAAACTATTGAAACATCTGACATTACATCCAGTGATTTTTTTAATTTTTTATAAATTCTTTTTTTTTTGACATCCTATTCCAGATGTGTTCGTTAGCAATGCAGAAGAGACAGGATGCAAAGTTGCAGGTAGCCGAGCTGAGAATGTCGAGGTTTTCTTTAGGAGTGGCAAAGATGAACAGGATTAGTTACTAGCACATCAGAGAGGCAGCTCATGGAAACAAGGTCAGAGAGGCCAGATTGGGATGGTTTGGATATGAGGAGGGATTGTGAAAATATTGGTAGGAGGATGTTGAAAATGTAGCTGGCAGACGGTAAGCAAAAAGAGGAAGGCCAAAATGGGGGTATATGCATGTAATAAATGAAGACATAAAGTTAGTGGGTATGAGTAAAGAGGATGCAGAGGATAGGGATAGGTGGAAGCAGATGATTTGCTGTGGCCCAGAATGAAACAAATGAGATTCCAGATTCTGTTGTCCTCATTTAGCCACAATAGCATTGGTGAGATCAGTCACTAATTTTGGATGGGGTGGTCTGGGTTGCAGGTTGGGAGCTTTGTGCACAGGGGAATTGTCATGCTGAAACAGTGTTTAGGTGTGTTAGGTCCTCTGAACAAAATATAATTATAGAATGACACGCACATTAATAACTTTAAAATAGCCTAAAAAACAATAATTGTTGATTGATTCTCACCACCTTTATAACACTTATGTTTTAGACTTACTTGATTTTATTGTTATTATGTAATTTTCATAATTTTTGTGCTAATTTACACAGTAAAGAATCTTAGCTCTTTTGTGCCCTATACTGTGCTCCAGCCACTCGTTGTACATATATGTTGTGAAAACTCGACTAAAACAAAATTATTGGTTTTTGAACAGCACTTGGTTGTAGTGGGTTAAGGTGCCGGCATCCACATGTGCAAATTGTGGCGCCCTGGCGACCTGGGTTCGACTCCAGCTTGGGTCATTTCCGGTCCCACCTCTCATTCTATCTCCCTCATTTAATCAATTAAGGCCAAAAAAAATATTGGGTTTTTTGTTAAATGTATAATAATATTTACCCTTATTTTATTTTATAATGAGAGAACAATATTTTTTTGCAGATTTCTTACCAAAACGACAATAGTTTTATTCAAATTTTCAATCGTTTCTAGACATTTACGTCATAAGCAGCCGATCATGATAACAAACAGCAGTAAGGATTTATCTCAGGATATATCTTATGTCTACAGTTAAAAATCATTCGCTATAACAGTTCAATTAAGCCTTTTGGGAAGTTTTTTTTTTTTTTTCAGAGTAAACTGCTAATGAAGTGAAGTCACTGACACACAGAATGGCAAATTGTCTCTTTGCAGCAGGTGGTGGAGTGTACCTAGTGCGCTGGAATCTCCCATAAGCTTAAAAGCAAATTAATGCTGTTCACCTTCATGCAACCTTTTCCTTCCCTCACCTCTTTATGCTATTATTCATGGGCCTCACTCTGCCAGGTTTGGAAATAATTTGTGTACTATTCTTAAATATGTCCCCAACCCCTTTTTTTCTTGGGTTGCTGGATGGAATAGATGAGAAACAGTCTTGCACTAATATTTAATGGTAAGTTTTGGACTGCCGTAATTGCCTCGGTTCAGTATATTACGATACATTTTTGACATTTGATAGTCTCTGTCTGTCCCTCCTAAGGGAAATGTCCTCTAGAAAATCGAGAGGAAATTGCATCTATATGATCATTAAGTGAATATAGGTGTTCAATGCAAAAGCTGATAATGGTATGTCATCGGCTTGAAATATTCTATTTGTCCTAAATATTTCAGTATGTCTCTTCCTTTTGGGCTTTGTACAAGCTGTGAGGGGATTGAAGTCACAGCATTCAAAAACAAAAGGAAAAAAAAAACATTATAACTGCCCGCTGACCTCATTAAACTTGACACATCCAATCCACAACACATATAAGAAATAAAACACCACGGGGTGTGTTGTTATTAGAATTTAATCAGTGGAGTGATGAGGGTGGCGTATTGAAGCTGGACATAACCCAGAGTTACTGTTACCAACCCGATAAGATAATTATTTTCAAAAACACACCTGGAAATGTTTTATTCTTATTTGCCACAGCTCAGAGTTTATACTATAAAGAATAACATGTCATAGCGAGTAAATGTGTCCACAATAGCGCTGATGAGGTAAAACTAAGAAACTGGCACTGTCTTTACTTTCACACATCACATAATCGTCGTAAGCTTTAAATAGACACGTTTTTATAACTGTAAAGTATTTGCCACGTTACAACTCGTCACAGGCTTTAGTAAGAGACGACAGTAAGCGCATACTTTGTTTTTTCTTTTTTTTTTTTTAAACCAAAAAAAAACTTTTTATTCTAAGTATACCAAAATAAAAAAAAAAACTTGTACAGTATTGTGACCTTAAACAAAGTGGTATTTAATATTTATATATTATCTATATTTATATATTATATGTAGCCTTTTCAATTTAAATGATCAGTATAGCATTTTAAACAATGAAGACTGTAACAAAGCAGCTTTTAAAAAAGATTTATATCAATTTAGGGTACCTATCAATTCAATACCTATCAATACATTACTAATAGGTAAAGGTAGCATGAAACCACCAGGCACCGGATAGTGTGATTGTTAGTGAAAACCACTTAAGTTTAAGCATGTAGTCTATTTTGGTATATTTACAGCATTTGGTAGACACTCTTATCCAGGGTGACTCACGTTTATTTTTATTATACAACTGAGCAATTGGAGGTTAAGGGCCTTGTTCAGAGACCCAGCAGGGTTAGCTTAGTTGAAACTTGGAAACAAACCCCCAATCTTTCGGTTAGCAGTTCCACAACTTAACTACTGTGATACCACCACCCCCGGGGGTTGTTATTGAACCCCAGTGCAGTCATCTTACATTATTATTGCATGTAGAACACACCATGACTTACCATAAATTAAAAAAAAAAAACATTGTTTGCAGTGAAGCATTTTCCTCCTGTTTTTCATGTCCCACTGCGTTCCGTTGTCACTCTTCCTACATGTGTGTTGTGCAAACTAAAAATAAAAATCATGCACATGTTACTTTACTTCCTGAACTTTACTTTTATTGTAGTTCATAAAAATCAACTGAACATCTCCCACAGGTCTTATGTTTGTAACCACAATGCACTTACTTCCTAGTCCACAAAACAGCTTCCACATTGCCAAACTGTCATGCAAATCATATTCTGCTTAGGCTGAACTGTCGGTATGGCAGTATAAGTGGACAGCTATGAGAATTATGTAAAAAAAAATAATAATAAAAAATTTAACAGATTCCAACCAACTGAATGGAAAATCGAGTCATGTCCTTGACTAAATGTTAATATTTCCTGTCCGGCAGAAGGTGGTAGTCAGTATGAATGTGTAAAGGTGATATACAGCCGCAGCTTTAAGGGTCCAGTTGGGATCATGCTTTACTGCTCCTTAAAGAAACACCACCGACTAGGACTGCAACAGAACCCAGGAACATGTTTAATTTACTAAATTAGAATGGATTTTAACACTGTGCACTGCAAACAGCATATGTCGTTGAGGAGAGTTGCTGCCAGACACAGCAGGAGGTCTGGACTAGAAAGCAGGCTGGAGTGTCATTGCTGCATATGTTTAAGCTATGGGCCACATTGAGTCACACTAATGTCTTTTAATAAAGAGTTTTCCTACACTTCTACTCTTTTTTTTTTTTTTTCCTGGACAATAAATGTATATTATTATTGCCTACTTTATTTCAGATAAAGCTTTAATCTTTTATATTTTATGCGCTATAATATAAACAAATGCATTACATCATCCTTAATGCATTGCATTAAGTTTTTTTTTTTTTTTTTTTTTCTTTTTTTTTCTTTTTTTTTTTTTTTTTTTCTTTTTTTTTTCAATCTGGACATATTTTGTCCTGTAAAGAATGCTTGTTTCACTTGGATCATGGATTTGGAGAGAGATATCCTGTAAGTCATGGCTACATCACTCAGCACTTGCAAAAGTGCCAGGAAAACAGAACCCTGACTCTATCCGTTCTGGTGCATTTTTTTAAATATCAGATGCAATTTCTAATACAGTGCCTTGACTTATGAGTTCAATTCGTTCTGTGACAGAGCTCGTAACTCGTAGCTCAAATTACACGTATGTCAAATCAATTTTTTTTTTTTCCCATTGAAAAGAAATTAAATGCCATAAATTCGTTCCAGGTCCCCCAAAAAACACCGCAATTTTTTGTTACGTTTTAAAATAATAATAATAAACTTATTTTTACCTTGGAGATTAGACGACTCCACTTGGTAACACGCTTGTCTGACTATCTATCAAGTTTTCTTCTTCCTCTTGTGTCGTTTATTGGCAGTTGACAAGCCAATTTATGGTGTATTACCACCAACAACTGGACTGGACCTTACAGCATTGATGGAAGAAGAGAAAGAAAAGAAAAACACTGTGGCATTCGCTACGCCAACTAGCGGTTGGGTGTCTGACGCTGGCTGGTAACCGGAATTTTATCTTGCAACTCAAAGCAAAAAAACGACCGAGAGACAGTTCGTAACTCGTTAGTTGGGACACTCGTAATTCAAGATACTACTGTATTGTATTCCCTAGTCTTTCTATGGTGGAAAATCTATACCAAATAGCAATTCTATTTTTATTTATTTATTTATTTTTGTGGAGCGTTTTTAACCGAAAATTCTATTTTCAGGCTGTACTTTTAATAAGCAGAATTGCAAAAGAGACAACAGCCAAAGAACATCATCGAGCTTGCCAAAAAATTACAGGCACCTAAATACACTCTTATTTCCTAACCTTTACTTGCCCTCACTTTTTGCCCAATCAAGCCTATTGTTTTAATATTTTCTTATCAGCATTTAATTATAAGACTGCAAAGAAGCCGTTTCAGCTTTCTTTTTTTTTTTTTGTTGATAACAATGGGGTTTTTTTTTTCTACCCAAATATACACAAATAAGCAAGTTTTCAATCTAAGGAAGACATGTTCTCATTTCTACCACTGAATGCCCTCTTGATAGTCATCTATCTTCTGCCAACTGCAATTACAACCCTGAGAAAGACACTGATATATTAAGCAAAAAGAATAAAAAAAATCTGTGGTGCTTAAGAGAGACTGAAGAATACTTGCAATGTTGCACATAGATGGCTGTTATTGCTTTAATTAGTTTGGGCTTGTTAAGTTCTCCCCTCTATACTTTCTCTGTGTGTGTGTGTGTGTGTGTGTGTGTAAATTACTCATGTCCGCTGTGACTAAGCATCTTTTTCCATCAGCTCGAAATCAATTTTAACAATCAATAACTCTTGCTATAAATGTTGAAGGACTTAAAGCCTAGTCAATACCTCTAAGTGTATCAGAAGTGTAAATAAACACTTGAGAGGTTTATATCAGCTTGACATGGTTAAAACAAGCTGATCTAAATGAAGCACTCGATGTCATTGTATAATTAAATACATCCTTATACTTGCTGTCAGACATGCTTAAAATGTGTACATTTTATATTTATTCATTCATTCATCTTCTATATCGGCTTATTCCCTAATTCGGGGTCACAGGGATCTGCTGGAGTCTATCCCAGCCATCTCTGAAAGGGCGAAAGGCAGGAGGGGTACACCCTGGACAGGTTGTCAGTCCATCACAGGGCCACACACACTCACACTCACGGGCAATTAAGAATCATCAATCAACCTAATATACATGTTTGTAGACTGTGGAAGGAAACCGGAGAACCCGGAGTAAAACCACACAAGCACAGGGAGAACATGCAAACTCCACACAGAAAGACCCCTGCCTGGGAATCAAACCCGGGCCTTCTTGCTGTGAGGCAATAGTGCCTACCACTAAGCCACTGTGCTGTCTTTCATGTAATATTATTTTGAAATATATTAATTGTAGTCTTTAAAATTTTTTTAGAAATTTCAGCAGATGGTTTATTAAAGCACTGTTTTGGTCGGTCTCGGATCTTTAAAACTCATTTTCTTAACCATGGGGTTATACAGTTTGACAAACACATGAGGAATTTAACCTTTAAAATTAATTATTTTCTACTTAATAACCCATCATGAATAAATCAAATTATTTCCTATTTTCAGTTACGGTAAAAATAAAACATCTCAAACCACCTTTATTACAACAATGTGCTATAATTGCTTATTCATACAAAATTAATTATAAAATATAATAACAAAAAGTTTGACACCTACAGATTTACCGTTGTTGGCCACGGTGTATCATCAGGAATCTGAATCCATATGGTGTCCATATGCTTAAGTATAAATCAGACAGAACCGACGTGGTGCTCTTGCTGTGCTCACAAAGTTATCCAGAGCCATTAATCAGTGTCCCCATCAGGTGGCTTGTTTGCCAGACGAGGCCTAAGTGACAGTGATAAGTGATCTCCCTCTTGTTCCGACACGAGACCTAATACAGTGGGCTTTTTACATTATCAAGTGAAGACAATGCCACTGCCACTTGCAATGAACAAAAGTGTCAGGTCATTCGATAGAAGGAGGATCAAACCCATTTACAATTTAAATGGCAGCCGGGAAAAAAACCCAGCGTTGAAGGTTGAAGCAGGACTGAGCTTCTCTCCTACCTCATCATCCTTCCCTGCTCGTCAAAGCGCTGTGGTTCGTGACCTCCACTCTCTCTCCTTCGCTGCTGTGTGGAAATGACATCAACCAGGTGTTTGCTGGGATAAATCAGTGCCACATGTAAAACAAGGTCTGACTTTTGCTTTGATGAGACTTAGCGGTAGCAGAGAGGCCAAAGGACAGAGAGTGCAAATAGATTCAGTCTCTCATATTAAGCATAGCAATAACTTTTTTGTGCCCTTAGCAACTTGATAACTTCATGAAGGCGTTGCGTTGCAGTCCATCACCTCATCAGTCAATGGTGCACTTCAATGACTACTCAGTTTGTCTGATCAAATTAGGTTTGAGCAGGCCTGCCTTCAGTAGCAGACTTACAAAACCTGTGCTTTTTTTGCAATTTCTCTAAATCAAAGAAAGAAATATACTTTTGAGATTTATACTTTTTGGCTGCTTTTTTTGTTAAGTGCCTTGTTTTTATAAGAGCAATATACTTTTTTGCAGTACAATACTGTAATCAACAAGACACTTTTACATTTATGCCATTTGGCAGACGCTTTAATCCAGGGCGTCATTGAGCAATTGGGTGTCTTGCTCAAGGTCCAGCAGTGGCAAATTGGTGGTGCTAGGAAATGAACCTCAATCTTCCAGTTAGCAGTCCAACACCTTAACTGCTGTGCTACCAATCAACAAGATTTGAAACTCTTTAAACTTTTACATTTACGGTATTTGGCAGACGCTGCTATTCAGAGCAACTTACAATTGTCTTACTTATACAGCTGAGCAATTTGGGGTTAAGGGCCTTGCTCAGGGGTCCAGTGGTGCTAGGAATCGAACCCCGATCTTCCAATTAGCAGTCCAAAATCTTAGCCACTGTGCCAGCAATCAACAAGATTTGGAACACTTCAAACTTTTACATTAACATTTACAGTATTTGGCAGACTCTGCTATCCAGAGCAACTAAGACAATTGGGGGTTAAGGGTCCTGCTCAGGGATCCAGCAGTGGTAACTTGGTGGTGCTGGCAATCAAAGCCCGATCATCCATTAGCAGCTCAACATCCTAAACACTTTGCTGCCACTTCCCCTTAACAAGTTTTAAATTAGTACTTTTTTCCCTTATTGTTTGGTTTGTGGTAAACTTGTTTTTTTTTTCTTTATGGCTTATCTTTATTTAATTTCAGGTTTTCACTAGACTTGATACTAGACGTTTGAATTTGAATAAAAAAGGAGGTGATAGAAATCTTTTAACTGGAAGTCTGTTTAAACACTTTACGCAAGACCTCAGTGTGAATGCTTCCTTTACCATTCAATTCTCCTGTCATTGATTTCACTATGAGAGCCTTATTAAGTTAGATGCCATATTATTAATGGAGATGTCCCTTAAGCATGCCTGCTTCCAGGGGACATCTTGACCAAACCCATATTGAATTTAGCGCAAAGCTTATCTAATTGAAATTTAATACTTTAATTAAATCAGATGTTCATTTTGTTTATTTTCCCTGATGACTCAACCCGCTTGAGCCAACACGACGAAGGGTTGGATAACCATGGAAGATGTCAAGAGATCATTTGAGAGACAATAATCATGCATGGAAAGCAATCGTGTGCAGACAAAATAACTAATAAACCTCTTTTAACTTTTTGCCATAAGAGCAGAGAAGTAGGTTTATTCATCGAAAAACTCCCAGGGTTCATTGCACTGTTCTCTTGATAAAGAAGCAGCTCAAACTGGTCTAATTTCCTAAATGAATTCTCCAGAACTATTACAAGCGAGCCCAACCTCTGTATAATGTGATGAGCAAAGGGAACATTGATGAACTTTTTTAATTATTATGCCGCCTGGGAATTCGCCGCTACCAGTACCGGGATCTACATTGCTGGAGATTTTTTTTTTTTTTTTTGCTTATTTTTCAACTATTTTTTTAATTCACCTAATTTGTCGGTCCAAATGAAACACCGCAAGGTTAAAGTGTGGAGTAATTAACAACAACGGGTCTAATGGAATGAGAGGATAGTGTGTACCATAAGGATCAATACAAACCTTTATGCGTGGCCTGGCTAGGAATTGGATAGGGAAATACAAGCCACTTAATAGTAATACACTAATGAACCAGGTCCACATGTGTTAAATGAAATGTCACTTCAATGTGATAACATACTGAGGCAAAGTTGCAGCCTATCTGCTCAGATGGATGTAATTAACTGGAGTCTTCCAGTCAAAGTCTGTAATTCTTTAATCCTTTTTAATAATAGTAATTCTAATAATTCTTTTTTTTTTACGTCAAACAGTTTCTAGACTTGATTGCAATTTTTTAAAGATATTTTTTTCCTTTTAAGATATAGATATTTTTTGCCTTTATTCATAGGACAGACAGTAATGAAATAGGGAAGATTGAGAAAGCAAAGGACCCGAGCCGGAATCGAACCCCGAGCGCAACTGCGCATGATAGCATTATAACAGGAATTAGCAGTAAAGTGAATTAGTCAGTGTGAATGAGAAATAAAATCGCTCGCTAAAGTTAATAGTATGCACATCAAAATGGGTTTAATCAGGTGTTCGTTTAAACTTCAGCTGCTTTAATAGTATATTATAATCACTGAAATGGAGAGGAAAAAGAGGAAAAAACAGTGTCGTCTTCAATACATGACTCTTTTTAACATGGTCTGATAGTAGCTGAGAAAAAAAACTGTGCGTCGTCATGTGATTCGATGTGGGTGTTTCTGAGTGATGTTTTTCGACAAAACATATCGGAGTAACTAGCATCAGGGAGACTCAGTAGGAAGAAAGGGCAGATAAGTGGTTAAGGTTGCGGACTGCTGAACTGCTCAATTGTATGGTAGAAACCACTTAAGTGGAATTTATTCAACATTTATTATTTAATCCTTTAGTCCTTGGTGTAACTTACTTATTTCCATTTTCATGTTTGGAGCTTCAGTTTATCTGTCTGTAATGCTGGAATATTAATGATTACTATTGTCTCAGCCTTATCCTGCTTTTACACACACTTGTGTTGTGCTAGTTAAAGCCACACTATCAGAACTCGGTCAGGCTTACCGGGTGTTTTGCCCCGCCAGGCCACCGATGGGTAACTGAGAGACTTTTTGTTTCCATGTTGTTAACCATGTGCGCCATGTTTGTTTATGCTGTCTGTGTCTTTCCATGTGAGTCTCCGCGTCCTGTCATTGGTTCATTGTTACCTTATTGTGTTCAGGTGTTTCTTGTTAAGTTGATTGTCGTCCCCAATTGGTTTGTGGTTTGTTCATACACGTGTGTTGCAGTTTTTGTCTTTTTTTTGTTTGTTATCACTGTCTATGGTGCATGTCACGGTTAACGGTCATCGGTATGGTCCATGTCCAGGTTGATGTCCATATCCATGTTTCAGGTTATGTTTTGCTAGTTTCTTTTTTATATCTTACCTTATCTTAGTTGATGTTTTTTTTTTGTTTTTTGTTTTTTTGATGTTTCACCTTTTAGTTCTGAGAATAAGCTTCACTTGCATCCTAACATCCATAAGACTCGTGACACACGCATAACACTTAGAACACTCGAATACCTTAAAAAGTAGGGCAACGTTCTTTGTAAGCTGCTGTTGTCATGGCTCAAGAACTCTTCATGCATTTCTAGATAGATAAAAAACTGAAATTCGCCCCGCCAAAAAAGCTTTGTTTTAACTCGTAAATAGTCAATACAATCAATTGATTATAATTTGATCATCTTTTGGGACACCTGACCATTGTGTATTTTTTAAACATACTGTTACTCCTATAATAACCTTTACACATCTGGAAATGCTTTCTACTAGATGATGACTTTTGGCTGGGTGCACCTTTATTTAGTCACAAAATGAGTAGGATCAGTCACTATGGGGTCAGGACGTCTGTGGATCAGTTCCAAAAGTGTTTAGTGGGGTTGAGTTTAGGGCTTTGTGCAAAGCACGCCATCTTAAACACTATGTCTTCTAGAGCACAGGGCTTTGTGCAGAGGAGCGGTGTTATGCTGGAAAAATCAGGGTCTCTCAGTTCCAGTGAAAAGTGTGCTTCCAATTTGATAGCAACAGTTTGGAGAAGACACTGTTCTAAATCTAAAAGTGTCCACAAACATGAACCTGGGTAGAATTGGTTCTAGGAAAAACATTGCTGAAGAATGTGTCAAACTGTATCCAGTGACCAATTTCCTTCCCCTTTTCTTGACTTTGAGGAGCTTTAAGAATGGATTGGGACTCACTGTGCTCCACTGACCCAAGGCTGCAGTTTACATTACATTTGATCATTATCCTAAGCTGTAATAAAAGGACATTTGTTGTCACCCAGATAAAGATGGGTTCTCTCTTGAGTCTGGTTCCTTTCAACGTTTTTTTAGGAAGTTATTCCTTGCCACAGTCGTCACCGGCTTGCTCATTAGGGACAAACTCTGTCTGTGTAAAGCTGCTTTGAGACCACGTCTGTTGTTTAAAGCGTTACACAAATAAATTGAATTGCAATTAAAATTTAACTGCATAAGTCGCTCTAAATTAAAGATGCGTGACCGTGATGCAGTTAAAGCATGTTTGCTGAGTCTGGTTCCTCTCAAGGTTTCTTCCTATAACGTCTCAAGGAGTTTTTCCTTGCCACCTTCTCCCTCGACTTGCTCGTCAGCGACAATAAAGGACAAACTGATTTCTGTTTGATTTGCATTTTATAATTTCTTTGATTGGATACAGCTGCTTGAGACAACGGCTATTGTAAAGCGCTATACAAATAAAATCAAATTTTTTATATTTTTTATAAAAAATTTAGTTTCTTTTGTGTTTCTGGTGAAAGTGTGAGATGCCTGTACTGGGTAAAAGGTTTAAATACCTAAAACTACTCTTTTTTTTTCTCTTTTATTATTGCAGAGGAGATAACATTTATTTCTTTACCTGCATAGATTGGGAGAAAATGTGCGATGGCTACATTCCAAAACATACTTAGTAAAGCAGCAAAAAAAAAAAAATGTGACCTTTTAAAAGTGCTTAAACACAATATGCACCAGAAATGATACTTGAAACAAAATGTGAGACAAAGTAAAACACCTCATTTAGCATGTAGCAGATGCACAGTGTGCGGTGGTGGAACATTCTGCACGACCCAATTATGAAGCGTTACCTCTCCACGTTGACCTTTAACCCTCCGGTCCATAATCAGATAGAATCTAGCCAGATATTTGTCTGAAAATGGCATACCAATTACCAAGTAATATGATAACATGCCACTAAACCTTCTGGGAACATGGATGTCTATAGTAGTTTTAATTTTCTAAAAGACTATTTATGATATTAAAATGTGAAGAGCATGTGTGCGTGCATATGTTTCAGATCTCCGTGCCTGGATGCGTGGGTGGTTGTGTGCCTCTTTGGCACAAGGTGCAGCGAGTTATTGCGGTCTGAAAGCTGTGCCCGTATATCACATCAGGAAAACACAGGCGCATAAACAAGGCTCGGTGGGTAACTGTCTGATAGCAGGCCTCATGATTCTCTCACCTCCACTTAACAGCTGAGGTGGAAGTCCAGGGCCTGCCAGGGCGTTCTGCAAGGATGAGCTGCTACGACAGCTTGCTCGCGATAGTCATTTTCACACCGAACCCTCTTCGCTGCCAAAGAACCCACAGTCGTAAGTAGAGTTAGCTGAACCTGTGCATGTGGCGGGGATAATAAGATACTGCTTGGACTAATGAACTGGAGGTAGAATTTACAGGTGGGACAAGTGAATCATATCCTGGTGCAAAAAGGATTTAGGTTGTATTTGGAAGAGATTTTTCTTTTACTCAAAAATAATTCGATGGAAATTGATTTTGACTTGTACTAATTGGATTTTCATTTTCAAATTCATTTGCTCATGATCAAATGTCCTTTCCTAACGATCCACTGAGGCACTACTAAGGCAGAGAGAAAATATTCTTTGTAAGAGTTTGACTGTACCAATACATTGGTTAAGCTTTTTTTTAGAAAGGTTGAAGACTGTAAAACATCATTCATCAGGTATGGGCAGTCCACAGTGACTGTTATTGAGGAAGGTTAGGCTCATTATAGGTTTTGTCCTACATTCACGACCACTTTGAGATGAATAAGAATTGCGTTTGACCATAGTGTTCAGCTTTATGGGTGTGTGAGCAGCAAATCACAGCTGGGATTCAAGGGGTCCCACCGGTTTGAACCTAACCCAGTCATGAACAGTGCTGATCCAGGCTCACAGGAAGAACTAAGTAGGGTGTTGGAATTGGTCCATGGAGTGTATTTTTTTTAAGGTCCGGAGAGACAGCTTGGGTGAAGAGCAAGTTGAAGTTGAAGGACGATAGTAGAGAAGTAGTCCCGTGAGGACATTAAGCAAACGTTTCCTTTGCACCGCAGACATCGCGAGAGAGCCGTGACATCGGCAAGGACATCTTCCATAACGGCAATTCACAGGCATGCATAAGTACTGCAAACGCCCCAACCATATGGCTACCTAACAAGTACCCTACCTATGTTTATTCACGTGTGCCGAAGAAACAGAGCAGTGAGTTGACGGCAAATGAAATATGGGGAAAGAGAACACCAGGTGTCTCTGGTTGTAAACATTCTCAGATGGCAAGGCATTGTAAAGGTGCTCAGACACCTCACCATGACTATTAATCAGAATAATGCGCAGAGCTATAATTGTGCCTGAGGATCTGGTGATAGATTAGCATGTCTATACATTTTTAAATAGTCATTCCCTCACAGCTGAAGATCTGTGCCGAAGATCCTTGTATCCCAGCCAGCATGTTGCGGCCAAAAAAAAAGAAACTTTTAGAAACTGCAATACATTATTTGCTAGTTTTGTGTGTTTTTGTTAAATTGTTAAGAGACAAAGTTGATATAAAACTTTTGTAATCAATGCAAAACACGTTTACAATAGCTTCTTTTCTATGTGGTAGACTACAAGCATAGTACAGTACAAAAAACTTTTGGAGCAGCACTGAGAGATTCCGCTACATGATTAGCACATGTTTCACGTCTACGTTACTCTCCGTTTTTTATTTGGGCCGTATGCTTAAACACATTGCATAGATTTCAGTTGCTGTAAGCTGATTGATAGAAAATCATTGTCAAGCCAGTGCAATTCATTATAGTACGTTTATTCATTTCAGATGCAGAGTAGGGTGTTGTATCAAATCTAGGGTTAGTCTTAAAAAATCTGTTAAATATATGTAACACACATGCACAATATTTCTCAAATTGCATATTGCAATATTGGTGACGTCAGTGCCTCAAGGGTGAAGGATGGGACGATAGAGACTTTTTTAAGAGAAGGGGTCAGATGGGGGTATATTGTTGTGCGCTGTGCTTGCTTTTTGAAATCTAATCTAAACATATACACACTATTTTCACACAGGCAAACGCTGTCTTGTCATTGGCTGTCTTGTTATTGTGTTGAGGTGTTTTTTGTTAAGTTGATTGGTTCTCCCTCTAATTAGTTTGTGTATTTGTGGTTCAGTTTGTCTTGGTCTTGCTTTGTTGCATGTCGCGAGTCATTATGTTCTATTTGTTTGGTTTTCCACTTTTTATTTCTGTAAATAAACCTTCATTTGCATCCTAACCAACCCAACATCTCTTGACACCCCAACTTTCACAGTATTTTGTTGCCCCGTCCCTTCTTTTTTGGGACATGTTGCAGACATCAAATTTAAAATGAGTGAATAGTTACTTTTGCAGCATTTTGGCAGACACCCTTATCCAGAGCGACTTCCATTATTCTCTGTTATATAACTGAACAATTGGGGGTTAAAGGCCTTGCTTAGGAGTCCAACAGTGGCAACTTGGTAATGCTGGGAATTGAATCCTGGTCTTCAAATTAGTAGTCCAACACCTTAACAACTGCACTAACACTTTCCATCAGGAGGCAATAAAGCTTATCATTCTGAACAATGCATATCATGTCTTTTAATTAAATGTGGGTCAACAAGGATTTGCAGGCTATTGAATTCTGCTTTTATTCACAGTTTACCCAACGTCCAGACTTCATTGGAATTAAAGTTTGTAAGATGAATTGAAGATGAATCGATAAATTTCATCTTTTCAAAGTGCTTTGGTTTTTCACATGGATGTCTGCAATGTTTTTTTTTAGCTGCCTTGATGTAACTGATCATGACAGAGGCAAGTGATTGTTGATTGCTCAGAGTATGTAATCAGCGCAATCTATAATAACAGTTTTTATGCGCTGCTGAGGGTAAAATGGTGTTCAATAAACATCAGAGACTCAAAATATACTTGGAAATTTTCATGACTCTCAATACCCAAAATGGTGTTTTCATGTCAGTCATGAAGACACGGAGGATAATGTTAGTCGAAATGCACTTAACAGAAAATGGAGTAAACTGAAAGTGAGACAGAAAGAAGATTAAATGAATTATGAGTTTTTACTTTAAAATCGAACCAAATTAAATTGCAGCCAGATAAAATATGTAATGAAACGTAGGATCGCTATCTGTGAGGAACATGCAGCTCCAGAACAATAACTTTTGCCCATTTGATGTCACAGTAATTCAGTTAAAAAGTAAAAAAAAAAACAAAAAAAAAACAGCTAAAACAATTTTCTACTTCTAAATAATTATTATTTGCTGTAGTTTTTCTTTGATATGACATGAAAACCTAGGAGAATCACTCACAGGCTAACCCCAGCCTCCAGGGATAATACTAATTTGTAAATGTATGGGTAAAAAAATCTTTTTTTTAAGGCCCCTTGGTGAGGCTTGACCCTGGTAGACCCTCTCGGTTCTTTGTGATTACCAAAAAAAAAAAAAAACATTAACAAAGTAAAAGGCAAACATCTATTTTTTTCCTTGTGTTTTTTTAATAAGCTCTAAATGCCTAAGGATAATATGATGTCATGGAAAAACACTAATATTGCAACACAATGCATGACTGAATCTAGAACATCAGTCAGGATACGTCTACGTTTTTATCCATTCGAACGAAATGAAAAAAAAAAAAAAATCCTTCTCAAGGTTAAAATAAATTGGGATCTAGAGATATAACACAATAAACCCTGCTGTTTTAAATCAATTATTCATCCGATATTTTAATGATCAGAAAGCTGGAGATGATCAAAGGTTTGGCTGGTGCCTCTGTGCTGAGACATGCAGCGGCTCTTTGATGTGCTCATCCAACAAATGCACTTGTCTACACATTTCTCTTGCAGGGTTTTGACAGCGTTGCACTGAGAAGCCACTGCGGAGAGGCCGGGGTCGTTGACCCGTTCTTTAAACATTTAATATACAACACTGACTCCTGCGTAACATGGCCTGATACAGAGATCGCTGATTAATTTTTCGTTTTCATCCTTTTTGGCTTGATTTTCTCGCACATCATCTTTCTTCGTTTCTAAGAAAGAAAAAAAAACCATCGGAAAAGAGAATCTTTTTTTAATCAATGACAGGCTTTGCATTTTGTATGGATTTTTCCTCTGCAGTGTAACCAGCACCTTTATCTTTTTTTTTGCCAGTATCTGAGCTTACAGCAAGCCAATAATTTTTGAGTTTATACATTTTTCCCCATTCTATTCATCTTAAGGTATCATTTCATCCTGGTCAGCAGTGTAGTACAGTGAATCCGGATCCTATTCCGGCAATAGTGAAAAGGCTGGGAACACTGGGGACCAGGGCTGCACGATATTGGGAAAGCTTACATTGCAGTATTTTGTTTTTCTGTGATATAAACTGTAATATGAAAAATACATTTCACCAGATCACTTCAATAACTATATTTGGAAAGAATTCATTATTTTAGAATGATTGAGATGATTTTCTATGAATCTTGCAAAATCTGAATAAAATATTATATGCAAATTCTAAGGATTGATAAATACAGTAAAGCAATAAAATTATTAGAATACAATACAATAGAAAGATACAAATAATATAAATAAACAGTGATTGATGTTTTTCTGGAGATTCAGATATAGAAATTGAATAGATGTAAAATCACACTGTATAGTCTTCGTCGTATGAATTGAGCACAATTAATCTTTGTTAAAAATAGATAAGTTATTTTTCCGTGTGCCTAAATACTTTAAACTTTGAAATGTTTACATCATTATTTTACAGACCTTAAACAATATGCAAATATTAAACTTTCATTCTATTATTGAACGTTGCAATCAATCCACAAATCAAATGCATTCCGAATTGCGGTACAGTCAACTATAATCCCCACTTGACATTATACATCCTTTATTGGGACTTCTGATGATGCACACATTGTGATGTCGATGCAATATATATATATATATGAAAAATACATTTCACCAGATGTCTGCCACTAATATATATATATATCTATATATATATATATATATATATATATATATATATATATATATATATATATATATATATATATATATTAGTGGCAGGTGGTGCATTTGGTACCTGGGCCTTCAGTGGGGACTTACCCAACCGACTGATACACCTCTTAATACCACCACTATTATGTTTCAATTCTAGAAGTCATCAATACTGTACAACGCAATATATCACAATGTGGCATTACAGAGAGAGAGAGATATTTTACAGATTGAGGATGAATATAATTTTTATTGAGAGATCATCACACAGAATGGCCCCTGCCCAGAAACCGAACCCGGGCCTTTTTGCTGTGAGGCAACTGTGGCACTGTGCTGCCCCTAATACAATTATATATATATATATATATATATATATATATATATATATATATATATATATATATATATATAGTCTCACACATGTTGGTATACCTATGAAGAATATAGTCTTCTTTAACACTCTGGAACATGTATAATTTAGTCTTCTTTTAGAAGACCTTTAGAATGAGAGCAGACTAGAAACCCAGTGTCTGCTGTCATTCTGAAGATCTTATTAAAGAGGACTTAAATTATTTATGTTTCAAAGTGTGAAAATGTAAAGTTGGTAATTGACCGGTATCCAACCATTGGAAGTCATGCGAATTAATGAGTCAGTACTGGTAACTTAACATCAGATACATAGAAATTCCGGATTGAACCGGTGGCAAATAAAGTTATATCTGACTAGCAGAATTTTGTCGATGTAATGTTGAAGCTTGTGTTAATGTATGAGAACAAACCAGTGCATTCGGTATTGATTTAATTTAAGTTTTTGGTTTTTTTCTTCTTTAGAATGTGTTGTCGAATCAAAAGCCTTTGCCTCTTAAAGGATACCTATCATTCAATGGTATAAATCCACTAGCAGAAATGGCTTAGTGGCTGCTGATGAGCCAATCCAATCTGTGAAGAGGCGGCGGAGAAAGCTGTTCTGCCCTACAGACAGTTTATCGATGCTCGGCATTTACACAGGCTTTCGTTTTTCCCTCTGGACACACAGCCAAACCCCTCTAAACAGATCGAATTAATTGTATAGCAAATAGGTCGTATTTTTGACTTTATTTGATGTGGCGTAGATCAGAACGCTAAACCTTGTTATGGAAAAAGCGGATTTGCTGAAGAATGATCATGTAATTTATGGGGGCTATGCTGTTTTTTTTTTTCCCAAAAAGTTCATCCAGTAGTAGTTTTAGGACTTGAGGCACATATTAAACCTTAGCGTTTCATAATTCACTGGATATGAAAGTTTTGTGGAAACATTTACCATCCAGTGGGCTTTGCCAGGGGCTCTACCGTCACTACTGAAATGTATGTCTCTTATAAATGACCACACCAGCGGTCTGTGCTTAAATATTTGATCAGCCTGATGAATCTCAGTTGTTTTCCATGACAGATGTAATTATGCCGCCGGCATGTGAAGGACGGCGTTTTAGCCTCCGCTGTTGCCGTGACGACTGTATCCTAATAGACCTGACAGGTGACATCAGTCAGTGCGTGTTGTGTGCTTCTTCAGTAGCTCGCTCTCCTACATGCTCGTGGCTGGCCTATGAACTCCTCCACTCACTTGTTGAAATAAATATTTCGGCTCCCATGTACCGGCGGCACAAAGTCGTCCTACAGCAAGTGCCATCGCTATTTGTGAGAGCTGTTTGAGAAATATATACAGAATGCAGGCGCAAAATCAGTGATTAATAATTAAACACATCTTTCATTTTCTCTGGCTCTTTCTTTCTCTCGCTCTCTTTCGTTTTTTTGTTTTCTTTCCGAGAGTAATTATACAGTCCCCCAAGAGACAAAGCTATTTGTTCCAAATACAAATAGTCGCTCTGTGCTCCCTATTTAGAGCCGTGTCACGTTGTTTTTTTTGTTTTTTTATCATCTACTGGATATTCGCTGCTTTCTGACGGCTTCATCAGCATGTCAGGGGCTGCCTATCAAACGCTAGTGTCACGGCATAAGATATGTCAGACTACTAATGCTATAATCACAGCTGGGTGACACGTCTTGTGGAAAATCAATACACAATCACGTCAAAGTCAATGAACGCGGCTTTCCGTTGGTCCACCTATGCTTCTTTATTTGTTTCTATAACTGTCAGTAAAGCACGTTTGTAAAAAAAAAAGTTGTTATATTGTGTGTATAATAGTCTACTTTTATGAAGGCCAATCGCAGTATGATCTTCTTTAGTTTGCTATGCAGGCTTTGATGAAAGTAGCAATAGTCTAGCCTAAACCCTCAGGGCGGCTTTTGCTTATATCATATCTTTTAGTTTAGCTCTCCGGGTCAATATACTTTCACCTGTTATTATCAGTTTGTAAGGTGAGCATGGCACTAGCCAGACTAGCTAAAGAATTGTACGCTTTAGCTCTGTGATGCTTAATGAACTGACAGTTCTTTTTCATATCCTTTCCCCCTGTAAGGCCATGAAGTCTTATCCTAGCTTTAATGAGCAATTTTCTGATTTCTTTTCTATCAAAAGGCATTCACTTTAAGCAAATGTCACATGCATTGTGACTCGGTGTACTCCATCAGGGGGGAAGAGGTCTTAAGCACTGCTGGGATTGTCTTTTTAGTCTCTGAAGTGCTCGTTCCAGCGCAGACCAGCTCATCTTTTCATTATCACAAAAGCGCTAACGTTTGGTGGTGTCAGACGTTCATCGAAGTTATGATTAGAGTGATCTCTAATCTCAGGCATTTAGTTAATTATGTTGCTCTCAAGGTTCAGCTGGCATCCACTTTAAATCTGTTAAACATTGTGTGTTTTAACCCTTATGATCTGAGCGCACGTTCCACATTTTAAAGGGACGCTTTTATCTTATTGTGCGCAGGTTAAAGCCATTAAAAGAAAATCTGTATAGCTTTAAATATGATTTTTTTTTTTCGAGAAGTCGAGCCAGGCCGCGCCAGAATGAGGAAAAAAAACAAACAAATATAAAGTCTTATTATAACCCAAACAGATCTTGAAGGTTAAAATAAGGCTTTATCCATAACCTGTTTCTCTTGCCCTGGAATCGAACTGCTTGTATTGCATTTGTTCTCGATATTTGATTTCTCACTCAGCCCTGTGGCACAGCAGGCAGGAAAAAAAAGATTGTTTTACATTTATAAATGCTGGTCTGTTGCTTACAAGTCCTGTTATGACATCAGAACATTGTTACCAAGGGATATTTCACTCCTTGTGACACTATATGAAGGTGTATATACTGGATCATCCAGATTTCTTTTATATTACAGTTAGGTCTAAAAGTGGGATTGATATTCATTTGCCTGTCTGCTGAATCAGGAGCTGCATTTTGGGGGTAGAAAGGATCAACATCAGTATCCGCAGGTGCCTAAAATAACAACTGCGTCAAACCAACTAGGATTTGCATGTTGCCTAGACCTTCATATCTTGGGCATTCGGTTTTACACTATATAGTCAACCGTTTGTGGATCCCCTTATCCATAGTGAGTTACATTTATCTCTTTCAAACAGCTTAGCAATTAAGGGTTAAGGGGTCTCGCTCAATGGCCCAGCTGTGGCAAGTTGGTGGTGCTGGGGCTCAAACCCGATCTGCCAATTAGCAGGACAACACTTTAACCACTGCACTACCACTCACATAAGTGAGTCTTTCATAAACTCTTGCTACAAAGATGACTAGGATGTCTGGGATATTTGTACATGCCGTAGCATTACGATTTTCCTTCACTCGAACGTAAACTCCAACCAAGCAGGACAATGTCCCTGTGCACAAAGCCTTTAAGCTTCATTAAGACATGCTGTGTTGTGGTTGAAGTGGAACAACTTGAATGTTCTGCACAAAGCCCTGACCTCTGACTCAACCCCACTGAATAAACTAGAACATCAACTGTACTACAGACCTCCACATCCAACATTTGTACCTGATCTTACTGGCTAAATGATCAGAAAAACCCTCAGTCATACTCTGACCTAACCCTAACCCTAACCCTAACGCTACAATCGCACTCTACAATGTAGCTCGAGATCTCAACCATAGGTGGCTCAATTGGTTAAGTTGCTAAGTTGTTGACTGGAGACTGGGGTTCAAGCCACCACTGCCAGTCTGCTGCCTTTAGGTCCTTGACTCTTTCGACTTCAGGGACAGTGTATTATCTTTGACCCCAACCTTCTAAAATTGGATATGCAAAGAAAAAATTTTGACTGTGCTGTAGGGCAATAGTTCCCTACCTTTTTTGTCTGAGACCCCCTAAACATTTACTCCCCAAAAAATATTTTAGGGCCCCTCTTCATATTTACCGATATTATTGCTCTTGGTATTTCCTGTATTTCGTGTTTCCAATATTGCAAGTTGAATTGATAAGAGCTTCCTCACCTGGGTCATTACTGCCTGGGTCATTACTATCAGCTGCTGAAGGCGAATCAGTGAGACTCGGTCATTTTTGTTGAGGACAAATTACAAATTTGTCCATTTTTTTTTACACAACCAGGGGATCCTGAATAAAAATTAGCTAATGCAATATGATGGTATTTCTTTTCAAAGTATGACACAACCCCCCACAGAGCTCGCAAGGCCCCCTTGTGGGTTGGAACCCCCACTGTTGGGAACTGCTGCTGTAACGAATCAGTAACAAATAAAGACATTTACATGACCTTTTTTTTACATTAGGGTATAGTAAGGAATAGTATAGGAGTAAAAGTGAGACTAAATCTGAAATCAAATACTTAAAAATACATAGATATGATATTTGTTCTAATACTTTGGGTCATATTTAAGAAAGGCAAGGAAGAAAACTGGTACAGACCACATATGTTTTTTTTTTTATCTGGAAAGACCCCTATTTGGTGTCCTGCTGGCTTTTGAAAAAGCACCAAATGATAAAATTATCCATAATGCTATTTCATGGTGCTCCACAGTTGGAGATCAGCCCTTCTTGCTTTCCGTGGAGGCGACAGTCAGAGCAATAGTCAGGGTCACTCTGCATGAGCAGACTCATATTAGTTATCCTCTCATTGCCTATTTATGGGAACAAATTAAAGCGGCTCAACAAATTCAAACTGATGGTGACCTCGTATTCGATGCTAAATTAAAAAAAAAGAATTCAAGTAAGTTGTCTGAATTTGGACAATTGAGAAATACCGTCTGTTTTTTTCTCGCTGCAGATTTTATGCTGCATTAACAGTTTATTTCTGCAGCTTTTTCCGACCCACAAAACTATCTAGTAAGTGAATTACATTTTTTTTTTCTTCTTCTTCTTGACACATTTAAATAGAGAAAAGCTGAGACAAGGTGTAAAACCGTATCCCTGTTTCTACCATGAGGCTAAAGGGCTTCAAAAACATTTGTAAGGCGGCTATGAATAATTCAGATATTTTTAAACTCAACCAGATTTCAATTGAAAGAAATTCTTTTTTGTTTTTTTAAAAAACATTGTCAATTTTGCAATGCGGAAGAATAGATGACTCTGGCGAAGGATGGGAAATTACATTTCGTGTGTTATTGTTATACAGCAGTGCAGTATTAGAATTAGAATGAATAAAACATAACTTATAAACATAGGATTACAGGATCAAAACTGAGGCCGTAGTGAAGCTGAGAGAGGAAAAAAAAATTATTTCCGCTTCTAGAATTATGATGGCCCGGATGTATAATTCCTGTAATCTGTTGTCGCACAAAAATAACACAGATTAGATTGTATAGTAAGATGTAGTCTATAACCCCCCACACACACACACACTTCTCCACCCATGCCGTGCTTTCCAGTCTTATTTAAACAATTGACTGCGAGTTAGCCTTTTTCAGTTAAATAGATTTTTCACAGCTCAATTCAGCCCCGAGGTTGAGTCTTCAGCCAGCCATCCGGTCTCTGGTGATCTGCTCCTAAGCCGCTACTGTTTGTCACTCAGAATGAGGCTGGACAGGCTGTGCCATCTCATATGGAAATTGGGATTTTTTTTTTTTTTTTTTTATAATAACACTGACATTTTGACTTTGCTTGGAATAGAGGACATGGCAAAGCACTGATCCGCAACTTCCCTCTGGTGCAGGTTGCTGATGTTCTTCCTCGCTCCCTCCCTCTTTCTCTTTCTCTCTCTACATTAATATAAGGAGCACATAATCAGCGCACCGGCCAATCTGGCTTCATCTTCACAGTGCCTGGGTCGCCACTAGCAAGAAGCATTTGGCAGTGGCTGACTCGGTATAAAACTTGGCCCGCTTCTTACCTTTATCTCTATCAACCTTTGATGGTGATGTTTTTTTGTTTTTTTTTTTAAATCTGGTTTGTTTGGTTCAGATATCTCCTTGAGCAGCTTGTGTTTACATTATGGATTTCTGGCATACGTTAATGCCCTACATATGGTCCCTAACCCTTTTAATAGCATGGAGAATGCTTGTTTAAACTCTAGGCCACAGGAGACTTTAAGGATCTTAAAGATATTCTGGTTTTATCGACAGCGAAAGAGGTTTACGTGTATGATTAGTCATTCTTTTTTCCAAGAACAGGATCTTGATAGATGGGAGACATGTAATGAGATGAATAGTTGAGATGTATTTTACAATAAATTCTTGGTGATTGAAAACTCGGGTTAGACCCTAATCCCAGTTTATGTTGTACACTTTATTCTGGGTTAACAGTTAATCCTGGCTATTTATGATCTGACCAATCAGCTTCTGTTAATTTTGTTATTTTAATACTTTTGTCCTTTCTATCTTTATATATTTATAGAGATTTATTAATAGTTTGTGCATATTTTACTATATTGTTTTCTTGTTACTTTATATTCTTTTTATATTTTTTTTTACTATATATTCTTATCTACCTTCTATATCATAGAAAAAAAAAAGTTGAACTTTTGATACACCAGCCATCCATCCATATCTGAAATGTTCTTTGTTTGCCTCTAACTATATTTTTAGGCAGTCTCCTTAATAAATGACGCCACATCTGGTGGAGCAAAGCTGCTCAGACTCTAATTTACAATTCCATGTCAGCGTCCTGTTGTTCTGTCACGACAGATTAAAGATAAAGCAGGATGAACATCACCCAGCTCGGAAGTCTCAGGTCACAGAAATGGCACCGTGTTCTCTGACAACGTAACTTTCGGCTGGTCTTTTAAGGACAGGTTCTAGGGGTAGAATTGCTTATTGCTTTTCCAATTTTAATTCCCATCTTATTACATTTTACACCCCCCCGAACACCACTCCCCACACCTACCCAGGGAGATTCAAAAAGTCAAATGAGATCATATCGTCTAAACAAGAGTGGGTTATTATAGCTTGAATAAAATAAATTAAATTGAGTAAACAAAGTTAGGACAATTGTGGTTGATCCTCTTTTTAAGCATAATCCTTTAGTACAATGAGAGATTTCTTTCTCTTGGCATCCGGATGAACTTTGGGGGCAGCGATGTCAGTGTTTATTGCACAACCAATAGTGCAACTCAGCATTCGACATGCCAGTTGTAAAGATTTACTTTAGTCAATCCACTGATACTTCGAAATGAACCAGGAAGGTGTTAGAAGAGCTGTGGTTTTGGCAGCAAGCAACCTACTTATATGCCAAGATGCTTTTTCTTTTTAATTTTACATAATATATCTAAACCTGTTGGTCTCATATTATTAAAAAATATGATACATTTCGGGGCAAAACAGTGGCTTAGTGATTAGCACTGTTGCCTCACAGCAAGAAGGTCCCGAGTTTGATTTCCTGGCAAGGTGCCTTTTCTGTGTGGAGTTTGCATGTTCTTGCCGTGCTTGCATGGGTTTACTCCGGGTTCTCCGGTTTCCTCTAACAGTCCAAAAACATGTATGTCTTTATTTTGATTTATCTTTATTATACTTCTTTTTATTAACAGGTGAATAGTAATGCTTTTTCTGTTCACCTGAATACAA
Source organism: Bagarius yarrelli (assembly GCA_005784505.1). Classification (NCBI taxonomy): domain Eukaryota; kingdom Metazoa; phylum Chordata; class Actinopteri; order Siluriformes; family Sisoridae; genus Bagarius; species Bagarius yarrelli. The sequence continues at coordinate 4,621,945 of VCAZ01000008.1, read as the reverse complement.
AGAACCCACCAGTTTGTGTAAAATTGAGAGAGCGAGAGAGAAAGAGAGAGAAAAAGATAGAGAGAAAGATGGAGAAAAGGAAGGAAAAAGAGAAAGAGAACAAGAGGGAAACAAGAGAGAGAGATTGAAAGAGATAGAAAGATAGGGAGAAAGAGAGAAAGAAAAAGAGAGAGAGAACGAGAGAGTGCAAGAGTGAAAAAAAGAGAGACAGACAGAGAGAGGGAGAGAGGCAGAGAGAGAGACAAAAAGAGAGAGAGAAAGAGAGAGAGAAAGCTAAGTATTGTAAAATTTTTAACCGTTAAAATGTGTAACAGGTTAATTACTAATAGCTTTGATTGAAAACATGCACACGGTTGTGTTAAAATGAACACAAACACATTCCTCGACATTCCTGCCCTGTTTTATTGGCGCAAAATTCGGGTAGCGAGTAAGAGATTGTACGTCACTTACATTCTAACAGTGTTACAGGAAGTCATCCAAGAGCTGCAAAATGAAAAGGGAAACAAATAGGTCTTTGCAGGCTTTTACACTAATGCAGACAAAGTGAAGGAGAGAGAGAGAGAGAGAGAGAGAGAGAGAGAGAGAAAGCATTCAGCTAGTTCTGATTCATAAAGAATCAAGCAAATCTGTGCTTGCCTTTGGCTGTTTTCTTACTTCCAAGAAATTGACTGTCTGTAAAAAGGTCATCCATTCAACCCTCTGCAGCTCAGTCCCCAGAGAGCCAGGAGTGCTGCTTCTTTGAACAAGAAAATCCTCATAACGCTGTTGGACCCGTCTGGTTAAGGCCACTTGATCCACATCCTTCTCCTTCCTCTAAATTAGGCCAATGGGTTGAACGCGGTGGAGGCTAGCAGAAAAGATTAACGAGTTTGCATTGAGATGGGAAATCTCTGTCAATGAAACGCTCCACATCTCCAAAAGAGAAGATAAAGACAACACAAGTTTTTCCTTCGAATCTCTTTTACAGAGTATAGCAAGCCTGCATGATCTGTATATTTAAGAAGATACATACACAATGACATCACCAAAAACAATGACATCACCAAACACAATGACATCACACGTTGTAATCAGAGTGGATTTTGTTCCAGACAATCTCTTTACAATTCAAAGCAATACAATTAATAATAATTAAAAAATTTGGACTTTATTTTAACTTTATCTTAATAAATGAAAATACATTTACAGCATTCATCTATATACAACTGGGCAATTGGGGGGTTAAGAGCCTAGCTCATGGGACCAGCGGTGGTAACTTGGTGGTGCTGGAAATCAAACTTCTGCTCTTTCAATTAGCAGTCCAACCTGTTACTTTAACATTTACAGCATTTGGCAGACACCCTTATCCAAAGCGACTTACATTTATCACATTTATACAACTGAGCAATTAGGGGGGTTAAGAGCCTTGCTTAAGGGCCCAACAGTGGCAACTTGGTGGTGCTGGGAATCAAACCCTTATCCAGAAAGCAGTTCAACACCTTAACCACTGTCCTATAACTTACCCATAGAGTGGGGGCACACGCATATTTATTACTGGTTCTCTTCTTGTTTGTAATCTTTTAAAAACACACAAAAGCATGTTAATTAATTTAATTATAAGGTCCATAAAATTGTATATTGATTATTGTGGAATTTAGTAATTACCAACCGAAAACGTTGTAATTACATTGTAATTATTAACGTAACAAAATGGCAAATTAAAAGAAATATTAACCCTATTTTTATTATTAATAATAATAATAGTAAATAAGAAACTATACAAAAAATATTACTACCCTAGGGATTAAAAACTGCTATTACGACTACCACTAATATGGCTACCGCTGCTCTTACCACTACTTTTGTATGTGTTTTTTTTCTGAGTAACATGTGAAACATTCAGTCGAGAAACAAAGCTTCAGTGAGCTTTAGTGTTTGTGTTCTGCCTGGGTTTTATGCTGTAGCTAGCAATCTACAGTCCTTCTGGGTTGTAATCTTCTCCACTAATGAACTAAATTGGACTGAGTAACCTCCCTAATAGTGTTTGCCATTCTGATTATCCAGGCCAACACCTGCCCTGCCAGGAACTGTGTTCTACACTGACCAAAAGCTGGTGTTCACTTCTCCAGTGATAACAACGTCGAGCTTGGCGCAGTTTGTGGATAATCTTTGACTCGGGCAATTTTGAAAGTGAACCATTACAATGAAATACAAAAATATTAAAAGATAACTTTCAACTGAAAATTAGCTTTAAGCTCAATCACTGTTTTTCCTTTAGAGTTAAAGGTATACTAGTGTGTGCAGTATTTTTTACTAGAAATAATTCATTGTAAGAAACAATTTTAGTGGCTACTCACAAATCATTTTTCTTCCAAATAGGACATGCAGGCAAAAAATTTAGATGTGCTAGTTGAGTAAATGAACATAGAATAAACTGGTTTAGCCAATCCGCAATTATCCTAGAAAGAATCCCGTGGACGCATGATGTGAAACACATAAATCACTGAACACAGATCAGCATCCACGCTATATTACCAGAAGTTTGGAAAGCTCACACTTAGAAATCCTTGTTAAATGTTCCAAATTTAGTCTTTAACATCCATCTGGGGAAGCTTTCCACCAGATTTCAGAATGTCAATGGAGATATATGTGTTCATTAGTCATGCACAGATGGCCAAATGTATGTGCACTTTTAGCCATTAGATTTAAGATATACAGTAGGTGCTTTAAAAATCATCCCATTCCAGATTGAAGTACCATTGCTGTTATACGGTAATAACCAGCTGGGTTCTCTTAATTCTGGTGTAATGCAGACACTTCTGGCTGGGAAATGCACTGTAAACCATAATGTTGTCTTTACTTCAATAATCAAATTAAATTATCTAAACATTTGCATACTGGATCCATAACTAAAAAAAAAAATAAGTTTATGTTACTTGTTAATCTTTAAAATACATAAACAAGTATCATGAACTCAAAATCGTGAGTCATTAAATTGACACAAGATAACTAATGTGCTGATTGGTGGATTATTAAAAGGCGGAGCTTTACGTTTTGTCTGTTAATGGGTAAATTGAGTTATGAGCTCCATCACCATTGTATATAAATGTGCAAAAAAAAAAACAAATAAATGAATAAACAAACAAATAATTTTAAAAAATTAAAAAAGCACCTGTTTATTTTTCCTAATTTTCAATTCCCAAACTATATAATTTATATATAGTACATATAATAAACTAAACATTATAATACATGTCTGTATTAGAATTATATATATTTATGCTTCTTTCAAAAAATTTGGTCAAAAACAATGTTTCCTGTTTCAAATTACAAATAAATACTACTAATAAATACATACTACCTGCACTGAACATTGTACGCGTATGTGTTTGTGTGTTTAGCAGAGTCAGCGACGTGTGACCTTTCACCTTCCGGATGGTTCTCAGAAGATCTGTAATGCCACTGGACCTGTGGAACAGGAGGTGGGTAGCAGTGCCAGTGCCACCATCACCACACAGTCGCTGCCACTGGGATTCCCACAGGATGAGTACTTTGAGCAGACCTCACCTAACAGCCGCACCGAGGGGGACGGCAACTCTGACCCTGAGTCTAGTAAGTGTCCACTACGACCCTTTTACACCACACATTAGACAGTGCACAGACTCGTCGGCTGATGGACATACATTATTCACCGCTGTGGGGATGTTAACTATTTTGGGAGAGCAGAGAGTAAAATATCCAGACATTTCAGCTTTCTTCATCGGCTACATTTACTTTTGTCAGATTAGATTAAATAAATCCCACACTCAGCTTTTACTGGAGTAAAACTACATTAATTGAAAGTCATTTTCATATTTTCTTTCAGCTTAATGGAACATTATTATATTACTGTAATATCATTTCTCTGAATATGAACATTTCTCTCTGGTATTTTGACCTGTGATAGAAAAGTTACTTTCTAATGTAAGCTGAAATTTTGAGGAATTGAAGAAAACAGGAATTTTCCAGGAAAAGGAACTCATGATAAATATAATTAAATCCTGTGTTCAAACAAGCACATATTCATAGATGCTCCACACATCTGGAAGTCATTCCATCTTTAATAATTACTTATTTTTACTTTATAAAATAAAAGGTCCAGAAAAAACATGAGACATTAGTTAATGGCTTATTAAAGGGTGTTCGGTCATGGTTTAAAAGCAAGCATGGAAAGTTCTATTTAACATTTTTAAACCAGGATGACATCATCCGCTATATCCATAATGTACAACACATACGTTGACAGCTAGTTTCTGCACAAACTAAAACTATTTTACTAGCAGTATTATTAGTTCTTCTGATCTATCTATCTATCTATCTATCTATCTATCTATCTATCTATCTATCTATCTATCTATCTGTCTATCTGTCTATCATGTACATCACATATGTTGACATAGTTTTACACAATCAAAATTTTTCAGTTCTTTCTATCTATCTATCTATCTATCTATCTATCTATCTATCTATCTATCTATCTATCTATCTATCTGTCTGTCTGTCTATTCGTCCATCCATCTAGCAATCCATCTATCTATCCACTATTTCAACCACTATATCCAACTAATACACTAGCAGTATTTTCAATTCTTTTGATCTATCTATCTATCTATCTATCTGTATATTTTTAATTCTTTTTAATACGAAGTTTGGGCTAAAATTATTAAAACTTCTTGTCCTGCTATTTTTGTTTTTTACCTGGCTGTCATGTTTTCCCAGATCTCTACATATAATCATACACTATACAATCAAAATGTTTTCTATGCTCCAGATTTTGTCCCATTTTTACTCCTATAATAACCTCCACGCTATTGAAAAGGCTTTCTGATAGATTGTGGCTGCTTTATTCAGCTACAATAGTATTCAGATATTAATATTGGGTGAGGAGGTCTGGGGTGCAAGCTCTGTTCCAGTGAATCCACAATGTGTTGAGTGGGGTTTAGTGGAGTCAGGAAAGTTTTTCACTCCCATCTGAACACACCATGTCTTCAGTGGTTTTGTGCACATGTGCATTGTCATCGCACATAGCAATATTAATTTGGCCCAGTGATGGGCCACACAACTCACTTTTACATGGCCCAAGTGCAAAAAATCATTGCAGCACATAACTGGACCAGTTCTGATTGCCAGAGTTTAGGCTAGATATTTCTGTCATATGTATAAATATATAGCTGGCCCTATTGTGGAATGTAGGACTAAGTAAATTGGTTCCAAAGGTACCAACAATGTCTCCGTATTAACAGTGTCTTGGTATTAACGGTGTCTTGGTATTAACAGTGTCTTGGTACCAATGATGTCATAATACTATCGATATCTTGGTAGTAAAGGTATCTTGGTACTAACAATGTCTTTGTACTAACGGTGTCTTGATATTAACTGTGTCTTGTACTAACAGTGTCTTGGTATTAACAATGTCTAGGTACTAATGGTGTCTTGGTACTAACGGTGTATTGGTAATAACGGTGTATTGGTACTAACGGTGCATTGGTACTAACGGTGTCTTAGTATTAACCATGTCTTGGTACCAACAATGTCTTAATACCATCAGTGTCTTGGTATTAACGTTGTCTTGGTAGTGACAGTGTCTTGGTACTGACAGTGTCTTGGTATTGACAGTGTCTTGGTACTAATGGTGTCATGTTATTAACGGTATCTTGGTATTGACGGTGTCTTGGTATTAATGGTGTCTTGGTACTAATGGTGTCATGTTATTAACTGTGTCTTGGTATTAATGGTGTCTTACTAATTCGTTTGTTTACTTCTGTTGTCCTGATTTGTATAGAACTTTTGCTAAATCATTATCTGTGAATGAAATGCTAATTCAAAGTTGCCAGTGTTTCATAATTGTTCATAATCAACACAATGATTTGTTTAATGAAACCTCGTTGATAGAGTGCATTAGACCGACGTTGCAAATATAAATAGAGGAAATAGTAAACACTGTGTGTATAAAAATATTACTATCTTTCTCCAAAATACTGTATCTAAATGACTTTATAACTGGTCACACATACAGTATGTGGCGCACAGTTCAAGATGTTACATTTGGGCCAAATAAAACAATTAACAGGTATTTACAATACCTGGGCCATGTTAGGGTCACATGTCTTATGCCTTTGCTACCTGGAATGCTTAACAACTCAGTCCTAAAGGGTCGGTGTCCTGCAGAGTTTAGATCTAACCCTAATTAAACACACCTGAACCAACTAATCAAGGTCTTAAAACTTACAGGTAGGTGTGTTAAGACAAGTTGGAGCTAAACTTTGTAGCACACCGTCCCTCCAGACACGAGTTTGGACACCCCTGGCTTACACCATAATGCGTCTTTAGGTCACTTCAGCATGGTCTTCCTTTGTCCTTTGAGATTGTATCTGACCACATGGGGTCTTCTAGCTTGTCAGTGACAATTAAGTCATACAAACAAACACACATACTAATATCAACCTCATACAGGGTGCACACACAAATGCAGAAACATCGACCCTCTCAACAGTCAAATACACACAGGTTTAGATACAAACTCACACAAGCAGACACACTTAGAGTTATGATGATATTTAGAGCGCAGCCGCTGGCTAGATGATGAGGGCCAATCCTTGTCTGGTGGACACTGCATGGCTTGCCATAATAGAGCTGAACAAATAGTTCTTGATCAGGGGGAGGGTGTTTATTTGCTCAAGTCGTTGCAGTTTAATGAGGCGCACAAAAACTGGTTAGCACTTGCGTGCCACTGAGTTGCTGTTTATATTGGATGGCCATTAATGTGACTGACTGACAAAGACACTGTGCTAGACCTCCTCCGCTGGTGGGCTTTACAAAATCTGATGTTGTAAAGCCACTGTAATCAGACTAGCGCAACTGTCAAAAGCCAGTATGGACAGCTTTGATTCCCGCCGTCGCTTCCGTGTCATAATCAGGAAGCCAGTGAGCCGACTGTGATCAGCATAGATCTCTTCATCCTGCTCCAGCCTACGCATCAATGATATGGGTGAATTACCATAGCGTTGCTTTGGTTGTGAGCGACGACACGCTAGCTCTTTTTTTTAAACACAGGACAGGGGAGGAATAAATTGCCTGGCATACACCTGCAGATATCTTTTCAGCCTGGGCCGTAAATGAGACAACAGCATCTCTGGCTGCGGTTTGCACGCTCGCCTTCCCTCTCTGCATTGCAGCACGGCGATGACAGAACCTGCGGTGTCTGTGTGGGGATGAATGAATTCATGTAGTTCCCCCTGCCTGCCTATTTCCATACCCATGATCACCAATCTATTCTCTTAGATTAGCTGTTGTCCCACCAGCCCGCATTCTATGATAATGACCTTTTGCTGCATATTGCTAGCTCCCGGCACGTAATCAGGTCTTTTAGATGCACTGTAAAAGAAGAAACAGTGTACAGCCTCTACCGCTGCTTTTATTCGCTGTAGATTCCACGGATAAATCATATTCAACAGTGTACAATTATATTAGCCTTTTAGCAGTAAAAAATAAGATTATAGTGGAAGCAATTATTTTTATGCAACTCTATGGTAATCAATTAAACAACTTTATTTTTTCAGGTAACTCAAATTACAGTGATAGAAAACTTAATGTTAGCATTACCTTTTTAGCATAAAATTGATATAATTATACATTTAAGCAATTGATAAATTTAAGCAAAATGGTCCTTTGTATGTAAATAAAAAAAATGTATCATTGATCCTTTTGTCAAAGCAACCCGCTTAGAAACCCGCTGTGTGCATTAGAAACCCGAAAGCCTCCGAACTGACATAACCATGAATAAACATGAGATATCCTGTGCTGCTGGAAAAATGAAAAACCCATCATGCACTCTTTTTATCCCTGCAAATTATTTGTAGTTGTGCAGTAGTTGGATAGTTCTGTTTTTTTTTGTCATGTATATATAATAAGGTTTGGGGGTTAAGCACCAGGTCTTTGAAATAGAGAATCTGACAACATGGAGCGTGTGATGTCGGAATCAACCGCCTTGTCGTATTTACACTTAAAAAAAAAAAAAGTTCCCCGATAAAACCTGACACTGTGGTTAAGAGTTCAAAAGGAGAGATAGATCCGTGCTGTGTTGTCAGACTGGAAGACGAGTGCATCGGTGGTGTCGCGAGCCTGAGACGGATTAGATATGGTTTTATCAATGAGGAGCAGACTGCCGGAGCTGTGGCAATCGCTTATCTTGTCGTCTCAATTTGAAAAGAGTGAGAACAAGAGACGGGAGGTGATACGGATGGTAAGGAGGGCGAGAAAGAAAAGAGGAAGGAAAAAAAAGAGTTGACAAAGCAGCGGACCTCCCAGGCTTTATGTCTTAGTGCTGTGGCAAGGTCTGGTGTGTCAACTCTCTACTGAGTAACAACCAGCGCTGAGAACCAAACAGGATATGGCCTTCCTATGACAATGAATTTCTCTAGTCCTCTTTTTAAAAAAACGGCATCTTTATTATGCCGACCCGCTGTTGAAATAACGTTCATATGAAGTTTATGTTGCTGTTATTTATGATGAAGGAGGCTAGTTCGCTTTACGACTACTTTATTTATTTATTTGTCTTTATCCCCTCTAGCATTGCTTTATCACAGTAACCAGAGCTTTTCCTATTCCCCCTTATGTCTACCACACACACACACATACACACACAGAGCGGCTAAATGTGCCATGGCCCCTGGCCCGATTGGCTAAAAGGCTTGATTTGCTGTGGCAGAATTAGCATGAATGCTTCTTCTTCTCCACCTCCTCTCTGGTTCCCCAAACAGCTGGCAGAGGGGGAGATGAACGTCTTAAACAATTAGCACTTTTAATTCTGAACTGTCCCTCTAGGCTGCAGCCAAACCTTTGTACTTAACATCAAACAGTATAATGCATAAAAAGTGCATCTCGCCTATAGCTGTCGCCATGGTGACTGGGGCTGATGTGTGTGTTCTTTCTTAGACTTTCTTATGCTTCTTGTCATTTAAACCGAGAAAGAAACAAAGAAACGCATTGAAAAAGGGGAATCCGGCTCAGAACGAAAGAATCAATCTATTAATATATAAGATATCAGCAGTGATATTGATCATTTATAATCGTTGATTAAAAATCTGTGGATAACAGATGCCACTAGTTCCACATTATTATTCTAATTAAAATTCATATTAAAATTCTTTTTTAAATTGTTTAAAATTATTTTTAAGCTCTCGGTCAGTGTCATACAGTTTATCAAGTGACGAGAATTTGTTTTATTCCCCATCTACTGTGCTTTTACAGTACAGCTTTTATACAGCACGCACAATGTTGGCTGCCTAACTAACTCATTTGGCACATTCAATAACTATTAATAAGTAAAGTCATTAAAATTAAAAAGCAGAGACAAGAATTGTGTGGCGTAAACAAAATAAATGCCAGAAAATACAGCTATTAACCCTCTTATAAGTATACTAGGATTTCACTGCTGCTGGTGGAATAGAACAAAACAAATTGCTGTAAGTGTTATAATAAGCTAGCAATTGGACTGGTGGCTTAAAGTTTTGTTTTGTTTTTTTTTACAAAAATTTGGATTCCTTTACACAGAATTTTAGGTTGTAAAATAGAACAGCTTCAAACATTTTAGAGACCAGAATCAGGTTTGGGATCAATATTAACATTTGTGTGTAAAATTCCCAAAGCCCTGAGGGTCTCATTTATCTACCATGTGCAATGATAAAAAAAAACTACAGTCACTGCTAAACATGGACACCCCAAAACGTGTGCAAATTCTATTTTTCACTCATGGTATTAAAGACATTATTAGATTTGTGTTCGCACATCATATTATCTACATACAATCCATATACACATATATTACAGACACCACAATAACACTAGGTTGTAACACAGTTTTCTGCCAGAACAGGTACAGGGTCATGTTCATCAGGTACATTGTTATATGGATCAGGATTATCCAGCTAGATAGGTAGATAAATAAATTCTGCAAATTATAGTCATAAAACACATGGGCATTTTATATTTAGATTATATTTAAATCCAGTCTTTATCGAAGCTGTCCAATTATATTAAAAACTTTAAACTTATTTAAGGTTTGTGTAGGTACAGGTTTTCATTCCAGCCATATCTATCAATGGACTCATGAACAGGTGAAATCTAGTCTAGGTTCTGCTTGTTCGGACTAAAAAACCTGCACCCATGCTGGCCTTGTGTGGGTAAAAATTGGACAGACAGTCAGTGTCTATGATGTTTATTGGTTGACACTTATGAAAGTGATAAATGGACTAACGTATCAAGAAAATTCAAAGAAAAAATAATTTTCATCTCCAGCGTTATTTTTGTGTTTACTCAAGACCAAATTCAAAACTTTTTATTTACCACCACCAGATATAGGATGCCGGGGCATGGCCCTCACCCAAAAAAGAAAGCTACTTACCATGTAAACATATGTAAAATATATGTCACAAATTAATAACAAATGACATTTAGTCATGTGTATTCCTGTTATCATTTATTTAAGTAAAAAATTGAGGGTTGTCTTGTTGCAAATTCCCACTAGGAGACATCTTTTTTTGTGCCTGGAACCCTCGTACTTTTTGTTAGCGAATCAGTATTGTTTTTAATTTTTTTAGGCTTATATGATTACACTATTGCAATGTAAGTCATGCCTACTATTGTTTTTTTTCATTATTATTACCTCCTTTTTTGATGACAGCTGATTTTGACATTAAGTCAAAAAGTTCCAAAAAAGGGAGTATCAAAAAGTTCAGAGACAAGCCAACAAACGGCAGCACAAGATGGCTACATGAGAGGATGTGCTTCCTGTGACTGTGAGTGCAGCCAGTAGTCTTGTGCTTCCATCTGTAGGCACCAGCTGCCACTGTCTACTACAACAGAATATCAGTTTTATTCTAGCAAAAATTCAGATTTATATGAAACTGTCAATTGTTTAGTGAAATTGTGGCCACTGTAGCCCCAGATTTTGTACCTGTTCTTGGTTGACAGCTATGGAACCCAACATTCCTGTCTGTTGATATAGAATTGCCTATACTAGATTACCTGCCTTTACCTGACTACCATCGTTTGGATGGTGTAATGTTCACAGCACAGCAGTAACATTGGTATGGTAGTGGCATGTTAGCAGGTGTTGCAATGCTATGAGTAAATCAGACATGGCAGTGTTGCTGAGATTATAAACACATCACTGCTAGGTTAAAAACAATTCAACAGCAATTAACACCCAGTAGGCAGCAGCGCTCGGGGCAAATAAACTTACCATCCGAGGGTTAGAGATGGCTTAAAATTTGAGTTAATATTTGTGGGAATTTTGTTAATTGGGTTCAAAGCAGAACAGTGGTAACACAATAGTGTCCCTGCTATTCTAAGAACATTTCAGAAAACTTAACCCTCTACTGAAAAATAGTAACAACATAGAACAGTTGAAAAATTGCTTTTGATTTTTTTTATTTTATTTTTTTTTATTACATTTCTGAAGTAGGAGAAAACACATTATGTTTAACTCTTTGACGACTTGTGCACTCGGCTTGTATTAAATGGAATGTTCTAAATTCAATCTACTCCAAAATGGTTCCGAATGAATTTCTTCTACTGGCATGAAAGAAGAAAGTGTTCTAATTTAGTTAGCTAATTGAATTTTCACATTGTCTGAATATTCCTTACATCACACACCTGTCTCTTAGTCCATGTGTTCAGTAAAACTGACTAAGTTCTTCTTGAAACTACTGCTACAATGGTCTAACCCTTCTATCTGTAGGAATAGCCAAAGCAGACCTCTTTAAATAATGGAAATAATGGTATTTTGATCAGCAAAACCCGAAAGGCGGTGACTGAAGTTCCGAGAGATCCTGGGAAAATTCTCGAAGTAAGTGGGCTTGTAAATTAGCGGAGAAAAACAAGAACTATGGAATTGCATTTTAGGAGGGATAGTAAAACATAATGGAAACTTGCTGGACCTGTGCAGATTAGAAAGAAGTTACTTTCAGAAAACTAGAATAAATAGAGGGAAATTTAAAGAGGACAGAGACGTATCACTTGTGTCAACTTTTGTGGTTGGAGAAATAGCTTCTAAGGGCTCTTCTAAGAGTGTTTTTTGGCTGACTGCAAATAAAGCTCATCCCTGCCTGAAGACTTATCTGTGTGAGATGTTTATTCTTCACTCACTTTAATATAGTAAAAGTGAGTAAGAGTTAGACAGTAGCGGAGCCTCACCATGTGAGTGTCGGCTCATGGTGACAAGAGACATTTTTTTCCGACAATAGCCTGGACTTATAACATGTATAGACTTATACCCATATGAAATAATAATTTTCTACAGTTTGCAAACTCTTTGATTGTTCGCAAAATAATAGATTCTTATAGAAAACGTCAGCATATCACTTATGTCATGTGTGTAAAGTGATAAATGCAGTGATGTCGAAACTACTGTTAGAGCTACTGTTAGAAAAAATTAGTCAACACCTGACAATCATAGTCGAGCATTAGCAACGAACAGCAAGCATTAGCTTTGGTATGGAATGGTGTGGTATTGTACATAATATTTAAAATCCAAAAATAGAATAATACCAAAAATTTGCAAATGGAAATGGGAAAAAAATAGTATTTTTCAATAATTATTTGATTTTTCCAGAACTCTTATAAGTGAACAATAACATAATGGTCAATTGGAAAAAAAAGAGAATTAAAAAAAAGAACGGTGTTAGCGTTAACATTTAGCTAGAAAAATAAATGCTTAAAAAGTCCAGATGAAAGGTGTGTTGCTTTACGGCAGCCAAATGCAGTAAACTGCAGTAGACTAACTTCTATCTTATGTTTTATATTTTAAAGATTTCAGATAATCACATTGCAAATAAATTTTAAAAAGACAACTGTTTAGAAACTCTAGCAATACTTACATACTGAAGTTTTCCCAAAGCGTATTTCTTCTGATTAAAGGGGTTTTGAAGCAAAAAAATTGACACAAATTTGGTTTGACCTAAATTAATAATCTTTCCTTTTCTGTCTCTCTCCCTTTTTTTTCTCTGTTTATCTTTCTCTGTCAGGGACGAACACCCATAGGCACCTGAACTCGGGTTGCTTTTCTGTGATTGAGACAGTTATTTGACTGATCCTGATAATAAAGCAGGACATGTACGATTTTGTGCCCACACAGAAGCATTGAAACGGCACTCAGTTAAACACAGTTTCATTAATTTCAAGCCCAGCTTTTTTTTCCTTTTTTTTCTCAAAGCAATTAGCATTAATGAATGTAGTGCTTAATTACACTGAGCCGTGTAAATCTCTATTACTCTCTAAATTTCTCTATGGAAACATTTTGACTCCGAATGATGGCATTTCATGAGTTGACATCCGTCCCAAAAAAAAATAAAAAATAAGACTATACTAATTAATGATGGAATGCTGGGAACATTATTTGAGCAGTCGCTCTTTACAAGGACAAAATTGGCAATTACGGTAATGTTGTATTACATTTGATTGGTCGATTATACCCATCGTTGTGTTGTCTTATTTCTTGCAACAGATTCAGTCAGAACACTGTAATCTTTCATTTTGGTCACATTCTGCTAGTCCAGATGTTCACGGTAAACGACTTTATAGCCCTAATATGTCACCCACCAACCTGTAGCATAGTTTAAAGATTCCGTGGAGATATCTAGAAAAATAAAAGATATTTTGTATGATAGATATGATAAAATGGATTATGGGAAATACAGCCATGCAAATATATACAGTGTATGTATTCAAGGTGCCATGATGTCTTCTTAAAGATTTACACCTCATGATTTGCTTTTCGTTCTTTACATAACGTCTTTGTGCTTAAGCTAGGCGGAATTTCCACCCAGCTGCTGCACGGGTATTAAATGATGTACCAACAGTATTAACCCACATACTGTGTCAATCTTTTCTTTTTTTTTTTTTTTGCTGATTTCAAGTCTTTTATTCCTTCATCTTTTCACTCTTTTAGGTTTCTGGCTGTGCCAGATGGGATTTAAATGGATTCATCTGTATATCCATCGTAGCAGCTGGGGGCTTTAGGGAAACGCGTGTGCTTCCGAGGTGATCTAGAGGGGCACCTGTGTTTCATCTGGATCAAATGCCATTGATAGTCATCTTGAGGAGACAGGCTATTGATTTGGCGAGGCAAGTCAAAGATCTGAAATTTCTTAGGAAGAGACTGGGGAGTGTCATGTAAGACAGCTCATGCATGGTGCATTAAGTGTCCCTAGGGAACCGAGTACATAATGAACATCATGAACAAAGGAAATGGGAAAAGAAAGGCGTAGATAGAGGAGATAATTCCGTATGAGATCCACATGAACACCTGTTAATGGGAAGTCAATCTTAAAGACGCTCTTTAAAAAGGTTTCTCATTCATTACGCCGTCTTCTCTATAACAGAATGCAGTGAAATGAGCGAACACTCGATCTCAGGAATATCATCATGGAAGATAAATACATCTAGACTATTAGCTATGTTTCAAGTGCTTGTTTCTTTTATGAGGTGTATTTTAGTATTAATGCACACGAGAAGGTTCTTAAGCATGTTATTTACTGACTCGAGTAGGAAGATGCACAGTTTATTAGCGCAGAGACTCCCGAGTACAGAGCCTGAAAGCTGCCAAAAATACTTGAATATGAATTTTTTCTCTAGTTTATTCAATAAACTATTATTTCACTTAGATTTAATCACTGTTGCTTGACAGTACCACATTTGTATCCCCTGCATGGGTCTTTCTGTGTGAAGTTTGTATGTTCTCTACATCCCTCTGTGTGTGTGTGTTTATTTTAGGAACTCTGGTTTCCTTCGAAAGTCCAAAAACATGTTTGTTAGGTTGATTGGTGATTCTGAATTGCCCAAAGAAGTGAGTGTGTGTGGTTGTTTGTCTGTATGTGGCCCTGTGATGGACTGGCAACCTGTCTAGGTTGTACCCCTGTCTTTCGTCCAATGACGTCTGGAACAGACTCCAGCAGATCCCTGTGACCCTGATTAGGAATAAGCGGGTATAGACAGTAAATAGATGGACGAATGCATTTAAATAGCGTGTTTAGCGTTCCCCACAGCCAAACTTTAAAAATCTAATGGAAAAGCTTTCCAGAAATGTGCAGGTTATTACTGAAATAAGAGTGAGACTAAATCTAAAATGAAATGCTTAAAAAGACATGTGAATGCTTTTTCTTCAAATATAAGAGTTGCCTCTAATAAAGAAATAAAGAAGGCAGGGAAAATAATTTATTGTGGCATTTATATTTAAACTACAGCGCACAAGCAGGAGTGTGGTCCGAGCGGACACAAAAACTGCTGTAATTAAGCACAGGAACAAGATCGCATTGGGGGTAGCTATTTACAACCATGCTTTTTTTTTTTTTCATTATACCGGCAAGTGTAAAATTGCTTTTATACAATAATTCTATAAAAAAAGAAATGAATATTTAGTAAGGTTCATTTAAGGTACCAAATGATCTGTTTAGTTTTGCTTCACTAGAGGAAACATATCCCAGAGCATCAACAGTCTCTTTACAGCGTATCATCTAGAACAAAGCTCACAATGATCTAGATTAGATTAGATTAGATTAGATTTAACTTTATTGTCATTGTGCAAGGTACATGTACAGAGCCAATGAAATGCAGTATACCTATAAATCTATACCTTCCTGTTAAATGTGCTTTCGCTAAAATTTGTTTACCTTCTTTCTTTACATCTTCAATTGGCGAGCGTTTATATTTTAATATTAATTCCTTAACATTTCTGACATCCTTACCCAGAGCGACTTTATTATTTACATTAATCCCTTTTATACATCTGAGCAATTAGGGTTTAGGACCTTGCTCAGTGGCCCCAGCACTGGTAGCTAGTTGGTGCTGGAAATCGAACCCTGATCTTCCAATTGGCAGTCCGACACCTTAATTAATTTGCTACCAGTTTCCCATATTATTTGAGCTGATGATATCATTAACCCTGATGTAGTAACTGTGGCATATTTATTCATTCATTCATTTATCTTCTATACCTGTTTATTCCCTAATTTGGAGTCACAGGGATCTGCTGGAGCCTATCCCAGTCATCTCCGAAAGGGAGAAAGGCAGGGAGAATACACCTTGGACAGATCGCCAGTCCATCACAGGGCAGTAAGGCATATTAGAAAAGTAAAGCTAAAAGTTTGGTAATACTAAATATTGCTGTTCGAACCATCAAACTAGAAGACCAGACCTTTTAACAACTGTTGTACAAAATAATTACTTAAATATATTCATCAGTTTCTATACTCTCTGCATGAAAAGGCCTACTTTACTTCATACTCGACAAACTTCTTGTATCATCGATTGAAAAATCGGAGAGATTTTCTGCTTCAAATTTAAACCAGCCATTTTCAACTAGTTAACATGTGTGCTAAGTCATCCGTCGGAGTAAAAGCCGATCAATAGCTGCTACGTTTGATCGCCTTGTTGGACAAAGCGATGTGGACTCTGTGAGGGATCTTCAAGCACCCCAGCATGCAGGCACCTTAGTGTCTATCAAGTTGGTATGCCTCAGAATTGAAGTAGATAAAAATCGAAATTACCTGGCTTAAAAAAAGGCTTTTAATTTGTAATGAGCCCTCCGACCGAATTATAATAAGTCTTTACTCTTCTAAAAGATTTTTTTTGCTTATTTCTGCACAATCTTAGGCTTTAAAATTTACCCACTGTCATATGCAGCTAGTAAACTACTTTCTTCTTCTTCTTCTTTTTTTTTAAGTAGCATGACTAATGTTGACATCTTTCGAGACATGCTGCCAAAGCCGTTTCTGTTTACAAGGCTTTATTAACAAAGGGCCAATTTTGATATAGCTTCCTTCCAACTGGCATGATTTCAGTGATAGCATACATGCATCATTGCCAAAAGAATGTGCAAAGCTCATTACAAGAGCATTTAAACGCAAGGTTTATGTCTCGGAGTAACAGTGATTATTTTTTTACACCCTTTGTTCAAAGTTTATCATCATTCAAAAACCAGGAACCTTTTTTTATTTATTTATTTTTTTTTTACAAATTATTCCATTCCTCTGCAGATGTCTGAGGAGGTGAAGCAGCTGGATCAGGCATGGTGAGAGGTGTAATGATGTGCTGCCAGACCTTAATTTTTTTTTTTATTTTATACACAGACTAAAAAACATCTTAATCTGAAAGTATTTTTATAACATCTATTTGGTTATAAATAATTTCCAAAGAATAGGAAGATCCTATTTTACACGTAATGTAATTCAAGAGAACATAACTGGACTCAAAACTGCATTGAAATGAGCTGCTGTATAAATATTCATAGCCATGCTTCAATGCTTGTCTTAGCTCATCCATTTCTCCTGTCTTAAAGCTCCACCCAATTTTCTTTTGTTTGGTATGAAAGATGCTTTTATAGCAGTTTAGCAGCAAAAAGTCATATCAGGTCAGGGATCAAATTTAGTTTTTGTACTTTACTAATTGAAGGAGGACTTGACATGTTACACGTTAGGAGAGTTTTAATAGTAAGTAATTATATACACTACATAAGCAAAAGGTTTGTAGATGCTTCACCAGCACACCTACATGTACATCTTCCACAAACTGTTGATACAAAGCTGGAAGCAAAAAATTGCCTAGGGTGCCATTTGTAATGGAACTAAAAGGCCAAAACACTGTTTTAGCATGACAATGAAAGAATGTCCAGCTTTGGGTTAAACTAGAACTTTAGCCTCATCTCCTCACCTGACATTTGTGTCTGATCTCATTAATACTTTTGTGAGATTTCAGTAGAAAGCATTTCCAGAAGTCTGGTAAAGGATGTTCAAAATATGCTTGAGGACGTGATGGTCAGTTGTTTCGGTACTTTGGTCTGTACTGTGTATGTGTGTTCTTTGGTCAGATTTTTTTATAATAGAATAGAATATTATGCTTGCAATTCCGCCAATTTCAGTTCCTTAAAAATGATGTGTAGTCCAACAGTAGACTTTTATAAAGAGGTATATGTGCACAGGATACACTTGAATCCATCTATAATACCCAAGGCTCAAGTAAGAAACATGGAGGAACATAAAAGTCATGAGTCAGCAACAATCACAATGAGTGAATCTAAAATAAGTAAACCATAAGCCTTTCATCACATTATCCTGGAGAGGAAGAAAAAAAAACCCAACACATCAATCAGAATGTCATGTAGTCGACTTAACTGTTTGACCAGCTGAATCGTATGATCGTACCTTCTCTAGCTTCTCCTGAGTGCTTTGGTCATCTTAAAAAAAAAAAAAAAAGTTGTGACAGAGCATCATGCATTATGATTGACTGCCATTATGTCATTCACAAAACAGATATATACCATGTCATGGACCTACCAGACCTGTCATGTCTTACAGCAAACATAATATTGTCATGTCATGGTTTATAAAGGTGTTCTTATCTATAAGGTTGCTATGGACCCTGGATTGTTTTTCCATCCCTTTAATAGATTCAGCACAAAGATTTTTTATTGTGTTTGGGAATTAGGTCAACTGTTGGTTTCAGAGTAATTTGGTTTAGACAGCTTAAAACCATGGGTCTGCCAGATGAGAGCAAAATAGTTTTTTTGCTTTCCCAATTGCAGGAGAAAAAAGCACCCATTTCAGATCCGCTGACATTTTGGACAGCAGTAACGTTTTAAAGCACCCGTACACAGCAAAGAGCCAGACCATCTGCATTTAACGGGTGCGTGATTACCCATAAATTATACCCAGAAAACGTTCTGATCTGACACGGAGTGAAAATGGTGGCTTTCTTTCGTCTCTTGTTTTTGTTTTTCGCTTTCTTTCCCAGCACCATTCAGTCTAAAAGGTCAGTGTCATACAGGCCACAATCTCTGCCCACATGGTGTGAGGAAGGTTGCCTGCCACGAGTGAGGTTCTTATGTGGGAGTCTCATCTAACAAAAGTCTCCTGAAATTTAAACTGCGTCTGTAAAAAAGCTGCTTATATGTTAAACGTCCGTAGTGTTGCACCACATCCGAGCTCTAGGGTATGTCTTTACCGAAGAGGTTTACTGAATGCTCGAAAATTTGTTGAATTATTGAAATCCTATAAACACACTATTTGCTCTGTGTTTACATTGCCAAATCGAAAATATGCACTTGTGAGACACACTTGCTGTCTCCTTCATTGGGTTGATTTGCTTTATGCCTCCAAGAACTTTTTGAATCATTCAATGCCAGTCTTAAAGTACTACTCAGATGCCAGAAGATTTTGGAACAGATGTCCGTTGAGTCATATCGCTGGAAAATGTCAGTAGTAATTCCGATCGCTTCGCACAGAAAAACTAATTTTTTTTATGAATTAGAAAAGTGTGAGGGCGTTAATAATTTATACGTGTCAAATAAATGACCAAAACACAACCAAAATACTAAAGATTCCATGTGTTCTAGTGGTTATATTTGCTTGTTATATGGCTTGTGTTAGCAGTAGGTCACATGACCATGCATTAAAGCTTTATTATGAAAAAAACATGAGATAAATTAGTTTATCTAATGATCTGTTTTTTTTGTTTTTGTTTTTTGGGCGTTTGAAATCTCTTTTCCCGCAGGATATAATGCAATCTTTACCAACACATCAATTTGGAGTGGATATATTCGACCTTAGGTTATTCTCTAGCGGTCATTTAATAGAAATTACATTAAAGTGCAGACACATAAATATAAAGTCTATAAAAATGACTGAAATCCTAGGAATGCTTCGGTAATAATGACACCTCATTATGTAAAAAAGTTTTTCAGTCTGAAACTCTACAGCTTGAGGTTTATTAATGGAGACTGATTATGAACTTATTTTTATAAATATAAAGCAAATACAAGGTGTGTGTGTATATGTAGGTTTACCAGTACATCCCATAAACACACATTTCTGTGTAATCCCCTGTGTTTACGATCCTTTCCGTTATTGCCGTCATCAAACCCTTGTTTTAGAGCAAATTGGAGGCCTGAAGGTTTGCTGAGAAAAAAGGTCAATCATATCTAAGAAATTATATCTAATTGTGATCAGGATCTGATTGGAGTACAGCTGAAGCCGGTATGAGGGTGAGGGTGTGTGTGTTTTCAGCTCTTTTATGTTCCATGGTGAACTGATGAAAATATCCAAGCTACATTTTCTACATGCAGACAGCATCAAGGTTGAAGATGGATCTGGTCAGACAGACTTATTGACCAAAATAACTGAGCAGCAATATGTTCCTCCTGAAGGCTGGAAAGAATGACAAAAAAGTCTTTGCCCTCTGTAAAGCTTACATTTTTTCAACAGCTATCACCCCCAAACATACGCTGCCACTACTTTAGGGAGATTTGTTGCCTGGAAAAATCCTGTTATAGGAATATTATTGCGATTTTAAAGACATGGTGGAGTCCAAACAACATGGTGTATTGAATATCGGTAGCTTTCATATTTTTTTCACTACATATGCTAAAAAAAACAGCATGAAAGTCCAATGAAGGCTAATATAGGAACATTTTTTTTCCAGAACTTACTTGCCTTGGACAGGTCAGTGGGATTTAATCTTAGCATGTGAGCGTGCATTCAGAAGCTGGATTACTTGGTGGCACCCTGTAGTCCATCTGATCGATGTGCGCTGTGATTCGCTGATAAATTTGCATTCCCAGACAAATGGATGAGTTTAAAATGCGCTCATGGGGCTGGTTAAGGCAGATGGATGAAGTGCATGGGGAACGGGTGGGGTTTGCTGTTTGTGAAGGAAGAAAGGATTACAGTTATTTCAGTTCGGACGTGGTGAGCATGGATTATGCTTGCCCTTGCAGGAAATGTTTGCTCTAACTAAGTATGACAGGAAGCTTTCGAGGGCTTGACAGTGAGTGCAGGGACCTGGCAAGCTGTACGGGTGCAGCATAGATGAACCAGAACATTCATCACATTCGCCATGGTCAAGCTGGCCATTGCTGAACATCTGCAAGACCTCCAGGCTAAAGTGGATCAAGCCACCAGTGCGAAATGCCATCAGCCACCCGGCCTAGCCATTTGGTCCCTTTTGCCCCACTAACTCAACACACCTGCTTGGTTGCATTTATTTTTTCCTGCGCTTCTAGTCAAGCATAACACTCTTGGCTCTTAGTTGTCTCATATCTGTCTAACACTCCACTGAATATACATCATTATTGGTGATAATGATACTGAGTAAATATTTTAATCACGGCAGGATCTGACATTATGTTTAACATAGCATTTTAATGAGATCTAAAATAGTGAGCTTTGCTAATCAGGTTCTATTTAGGCTGCTTAGCTGTCAGCGTATGCCGACCGTGTGCATTTGGCTTAACTCACAGAAGGCAGATGTTGTCTTGTGGCAAGGTTACAGGTGCATCATGCCCCAGAGCTTGCTCTTTCTCGCCACCAGCCTGAGAGGCAAGTCTGTCAGCAGGGGGGGAAATGCCTATTAGACCCAGTCAGCTATAATAATTGATGATCAGGCCTGCTGTCAGTATAAGAACTCACTGGTCCGTACAAGAGAAAGCTTGCTACTAAAACACCTGACACGGGACTGCTTTTTTTGCTGCATGGCACAGGTATTACATTGCAGCTTGGTAAACATCAGGAGGCCTATTGTATTGCTGGATGAGCGTTTTGTCTTTCAAATGGCAGATTTGCATCCTAATGATGTGCTCGAGGCGCCTTCAGCCCATAGATCTCTCCTCCACCTCCTGTTGCTGAAGTTCCAGTTAATTATGTGTTTCTCTGAAGTGACTCGGTCTCCAATAGCAACGTAAGGGAACATCGCGATGAACGGTTTATACACCATGGCCCTTCTCTTCCAGGAATGTCCTGTGTATCATTGACGCTTCTTTAAACATCTCTGTAAGATGGTCTCATAAGTAAGTAATGAGTGGACTTGTAAGAAAGAAAACACGCCACAACCGAGACAAATTTTTTTTTCTCCTTAAAGACATTATTACTGGGTTTATTTTTTATTTTTTTGCAATAAATCAAAGCACACATTTGTTTATTTTGATAAGCTCATCCCATGGCTAATTAATCCATTAGGTTTAGGATTAGCCATTTTATTATGCCCAGGGTATTGTACATACTCGTTTCTCGGTAAATATGTTGTACAAGGTGTATCTAATTAGGCATTTTACACTCCATTTCTTCACAGTAAGAGTAAACGCTTCTGTGCTTTGCTACTGGATTATGGATTGTGATGTGCTAGTGATCCCAAGCACCTGTTTTCCCCCTCTGTCAGAAAAGTAAAGTGTAATGAAGCAGAAACGTTGCGAAAGACGGAGATAATCATTTTGGGCACCAGATTCAATCTCTTGTTTCCCACGTCACTTTACGAGCCATGTACGACTTGGAGCTTTTGATGTCCTGACGGGCTTTTGCTTTAAAGAATGATTATCCCCTTTATTCCCCTGCTTAAATGCATATCGATGCCCTGGCCCAAAGTCAGACCCATCTGTTTTACCTTTGAGAGCATCTGTCATGGCTCGCCGGGACATGTCAGAAAGGCACGCGGACATCTGTCCCTATAGACAGTAAATCAAGATGCGTCCCCTGCTCTGTGCATGCTCCGCCAGACTCGGCAATGCACTTGCAAGCATTTGCTACGCTAGATCTAAGCAAATTGCATTCCTCAGTGGACTCTGTGTTTCCAATTCCTGGCCTGCAGCCACTCCACACCCTGATAATTCGATAAGGCTCGTCATAGCGCTGCTACTGGATCCTGATTAATGTGTCTAGTGCATATTGCAGCCATAGAAAGCCAGGGGATTTTCTTTACCTTTCTTTCTTTTTTCTTTTTTTTAATAAGAACAACAGCAACTTTGTAATCATTTTGTGGGCCTCAAATGCCAGTTTATTTTCCAGAATGTTAGCATGCTTTATTACGAAAATCAGACACATGAATAGCTATCAAAACAATTCGTTCTCCAGTATAATGTCATTTTATTTTCCATCGTTTTTTTTTTTTTTTGCATGCAATATATAAGAGCGGAGGACACCTTGTACTAAAAATTTATTAGATCTGCTTTGACATCTACCCATTACAATGGCGCATACATTATCATATATAAATGTCCCTAAATGCTTGTCGCAAGTATATCATTTCACAGCGGTTAGGATTTCTAGCTGATTTAAAGGCATCACAGCTTCATTCATTGAAGATCTTTTTTAAGTGGGTTTAAGTTTTTTTTTATTGTAAAACCCACCTACAAAGGAAGTAAGTCATAGGCAGTCTTATCTATTGTGAGTTCAATCTGCATCATATTTTTCCCTGTCTGGTAAAAATATGCCGTCTGCGGTTGTCACTCACTATCGAGAGTCGCTGCTTAATCCTCATGAATACATGACTTTGTGTGCATGAATAAATAAAAAGCTGCTTGGCAAGTAATTGAGGTGCCGTGCCACTAACAAACGAGGACACAATTTGTAAATGAGATATTTCCTCATCTAGCCCCAGGGATGATTTATATCAAATTAAAACATTTACTGAAATCATGTGATCTGAGCTTGCAGCAGTTTCTTTTCAACTGGATTCTGTTTTTGTTCTTTCACTTAAATAAAAGCTGGATAAATCTCAGTAAGCTTATCAGTATCGCTCGTTTAGTGCTTCCATTTTCTTAGCCGTTCTATTCCCACATTACTATTATTATTTTTATTATTATTTTGTGCCTGTGTGAAACAAGTTACACACATTTAATGAACAAGAAATATTTTGTTATGCAATTATTTAATTGTTTTTCGTTTGTGTAACTGTTTTTTGTTTTTTTTTCGCAGTGCCTCACTACTGCTTTATAAAGGATATTACATTTATTTTAATTGATAATATTCAACTTTGTATTTGTATTTTTTATAATAAAGTCTGCAGGAGCTTTAACAGGAATGAAGATTGATTGGGTAGACTTTGCTAGAGGCACTATGGGGTATTTAATTTTGTTACAAACTAGTATATAGTGTAGCATAAAAACCTGAATGTAGCACTCGTTCTAGAAGATTCAATCAGTTTGTAAAGCCATCGTGTTCAAGGACAGGAGACTTTTTGGGGCAATTTTTGGGGCAAACTTGATTTTGAAGCAAGTTGGTCTAAAATGTTAATGTTTTTTAAATGTTGTAGATTTTTTGAATCAATTAGATAATCATTGTGATCATCAAATATATTTTAATAATATCTTCTAAACACTTGTTTTATTTTTGAGTTAAAAGTATAGTATTTTGTGCACCTGTTATTGCGGCTAAAGGCCCACTGTGCACCTGTAGCCCCGTGAAACACTTCACTTGTCAGGATAGGCGTCTATATCTGCTGACACTCTTTTGTATGGTAGGAACACACTTAAATATATATATTTTTTATTTATTAACTTTTCTTTCAAATACCATCTAGTAGTCTGTGCTGGAGCCTTGTTGAATAAACATCTGTGATCCATTTGCTTCTTGTCTATCTACTGTAGAAAATATATGTTTAAAAAAAATACCATCTAGATTAATATCATATTTGAAAAAATATTTGATGTTAAAATGAATAGGTATATAATTGTATATACTTGTGAATTTGCCTAAACTAACCAATGCCTAATGATTTTCACTAAAAATTGCTGAAGAATATGGCCAAAATTTACTGTTTTAAAGTGAATTATTTGATTTATTAAAGTATTTTTAAAGTTAAATAAACCTTTGCAAAAGTGGTTAATTTAAACATGTTTTAACTATATGTTGATCGATATTATAGTTGCATCGCTAGTGTGGTAAAAAGCCCACCAGTGGGTCATTTGCCCCATACCAGGGGGGCCTTTTAGTCTGCCTGTGAGTCAATGTCTTTAATAATTTATTTTATTTAACGAATTATTCTCGGACAGCACGGGGGCTTAGTGGCTAGCACTGTTGCCTCACAGGCCTGTGTTTGATTCCCAGGCATGGGCCTTTCTGTGTGAAGTTTGCATGTTCTCCTCAAGGGTTTGATCCGGGTTCGCCGGTTTCCTCCCACAGTCCAAAAACATGTATGTTAGGTTGATTGATGATTCTAAATTGCCCATAGGAGTGAGTGTGAGTGTGTGTATGGCCTGGTGATGGACTGGTGACCTGTCCAGGGTGTCTCCCTCCTGCCTTTTGCCCTTTCAGAGACAGCTGGGATAGACTCCAGCAGATCCCTGTGACCCCGAATTAGGGAATAAGCGGGTATAGAAGATAAATGAATGACTGAATTATTTTCCCACAAACTATGTAGATTTATTAAAATGTAATAAATATTTATATATTTATTAGCGATTAATTGAAATTGAAATAGCAAAAGGAAATATTTCTTTAGGTGGGCCTTTAACACCCAAATAAACTTTAACTGAACACTAAGTATAGTGTAAAATCAGTCGAATGTTCTGGTTGTTTTCCTGGACATCCTTGACTGACAATTTGTATCTGAAGTAATTTGTATACAGGATCTCAATCAGATGTAATCTCAGAGTCTCAGTTGAGTAAAAACACCTTTTACTTCTGAACATTCATCCAGTTAAACCAATCAAGCAATCATGTGTTAGCAGCACAAAACAGATACAAATCAGCAGCTTATGTTCTTGCTTATCTAGAATGATACAAAATGTGATCTTAGTGACTTTGACCTTAGTGTGTCTGATAGGCTGATTGAAATAATTTGGAAACTGATGATCGGGGATTTGTTATCAACAATTTTAGTTTATGATTATATGTTGCATTGTGGGGACCTTTTTGATTAAAGAGATCAGACGTGACAGGGAGTGTATTGTATTGTCAGCTATAACCACTATTCACATCCAAAAATTACAAACCCCACAACACAATAAATGTGGAAGTGGTGGCTCATGTTTGAGGTGTTGGACTGCCAACCCGAAGATTATGGGTTCGATTCCCAGTGCCACCAAGCCACCACTGCTGGGCTTCTGAGCAAGGCCTCTAAATTGCTTAGTTGTATAAATGGGATAAACGTTCTGATGGGATAAACAGATAGACGCTCTGAGTAACGACGTCTGCCAAATGTTGTAAATGTAAATAAGGTGTATGAGCTGTAACTACAGATCACCACACTGACTTCCATTCCTTCCAGTTAAGAACAGAAAACTCTGGCTACAGACAGTGTAGGTTCACTGAAAATTATTTTTTTATCAGTCTTAATCTGTAAGCGTAGCATTTGACGTGCGGAAGTGATAGCACAGTGGTCAAGGTGTTCAAGGACTGCTAATTAGAAGATCTGGGTTCAGATCCCAAGACCGCCAAGCAAGTCCCCCAACCCAGTTCTCAGTTGTCTAAAATAGAGATAGATATAAGTCCATCTGGATAAGGACGTCTGCCAAATGCCCTAAATGTTAATAACTACAATTGGATTTTTTTTTGCTTTTTGGTAGCAATTAAAATTCATTTAGCTGCCTTATTAATCAAGTATATTCTAAAATTATTTTTGGGCTGATTTTTTTTTTGGTAACATTTTAACCTATGATAAAAAATAAAATGTCCAGGATTGGTTTTATCTATAAGCTTAGATATATTAGGTATTTATTTACACTTAAAGAAAGCTCACCAATCCATTTCTCTAGGGAACCTGAAGCTTTTCAGCAGAACTCAGAGCACAACTGTGTGTGCACACATTCACACAGTAGCAGTAAACCTTCAAGACATGGTTTTGGACTAGCAGAGGAAACCTAGAGATCTTTAGAAAACCCCTAAAGCACAGGAAAAAACATGCAAACACAGCGGAGGTGGGAATCGAGCCTCCAACCATGATGGTGCGACGAGGCATTCGTACTTTCTGTTCCCAATTACAGCTGTGTTTTAGATCATTATCTAGCTTTGCTCTCTGAGTAATTAATACATTTGCTGCCTGTGTTTTTAGTAATTTTTGCTCAAGCTTGTTTATCAGTGATTAACATGGCCTGGGAAGTTCTGTTTTTACCACAGTGTTCGAGACGGTGCAATATGTTTGCTCTAACTGAGAAGCCGTGTAATGAGGAAACAGCTGATGAGCCTGAAATGTCTTTTTCCTGCCAGTAAGACACCTTAAGGCAGCAAAGAAAATGTTAAGTGAAGATAAACCTTATTCTGTTGTGTATGGCAGATAACATGGTTAACCTACAGCTAAATGGCTTATCTGTACACACCTATAAGGAGCAGATTGGAGAAGTGCTATGAGCCATTATGGTTGGGGTTTAGGGTTGACAATCTTGTTGGCTATATATGCTTATCCAGGTTGTATTAAAGAAATAATTGTGAGGAATGTAAGATATATAAACACCAGTGAAGTGTTATAAGCAATTTATTTTAATGACATCACTGGTTGTACGATTCATCTTTTTATTAATTTAAGAGTTTATCTGCACCCCTGTTGATCAGCTAACCCAGGGTTGGGGTAGTAACGACTTACATTTACTTTGATACATTTACTTAACTTTTACTTTTAGAGTATATTTAATGATGTGAACTTTTACGCTCACTTAACTACATTTCTAGTAAAAAAAAACCCTTGATTTTTACGCTACATTTGACGCTTGACTTTTACGCTACATGCTGTCATATAGTAATAATTATGAGATTTTTTTTAAATAATATGTTTATATGTATTGTTTGCAAGTTTCACAAGACATTAGAGAGGGTGCTTAAAATCTCCTGATTAGGTTTAGCACACAGATGTGTGTGTGTGTGTGTGTGTGTTATTGGAGGCAAATCATCATCAGTGTCCTCAAGTTTGGTCTATGTTTTAACTCCAACATTTCAAAAAGAATAGTTTTATAATCTGATGCATGCTGTGTTACTAAAACGTACTGACATCACCGTGTACAAGAATTCCAGCTCTAACCTGAAAAAACACGTCGCGGTAAGTGTCAAAATGACGCCTGTTTAAACCCCTTTTATTAATCATTTTGTATCTATGGGCACTTTGACCTTGTTTTTAAATTTATTTCTAGATAATTTTCTGTCATGTCATGTACTGTCAGATCATTTTGCTCCTTTTTAGAAATAAATGTTAAAAATTCCCCAAAATACTGCAAAAATATCTACCAAAACAACCCACAATGTCAAAAATAACAGGTTCATTGTAATTATTATAATTGGTGTAATCTTGAATTTGGACTGTATTCAGTACATTTTCACTTGTTCAGATGGCATTTACACTGCAGGGATTTTTAAAAGACTTTATTTGAGATGATAATAATAATGATAAGAATAATTAAGTATTTTAATCTTTAAGGCAGCCCCAGTTTTAATAGGTGATAATATCACTCTCCATCATACAACACAGTCGATTTTCCTCCATCATGTCAAAGTTTCTTGTTGGGTTTTTTTTGCTTTAGCAGTTTAAATCTGCAAAACACTGTATGATTTGTTTCTTTATTTAACCTTCATTCATTTTCAAGTAGGCAAAATCTTTATCCTGGTCATTTTTGCTTTGGATATCGAGTCAATCTGTATGTCGGTATTTGAACGTAAAATGGATTTGAACCTTCAGTAGCTACTTTAATCCATTTGCCGGTCCAGACTCAGACTTTTAGAGATGTGTTTAACGTGGCAGCTGTCCAAATGCAAGGGACAGCCTCTGTCTGCGAAATAACAGAGGTGTCTATCTCTGGGACTAAAATGATGAGACGACGATGTAATTTGCCAAAAAAAACCAGGCATTTGATCTGCAATTTTCTCAAAGGAAAATCAACACAAACAAGGCTGAGAGGGACGTGTAATTACTGAGTAACACGTGTAAATGATGTCAGTGAAAACGGTAAACTAATCCTTTCCAAATGGGGCTCCGGTTTATACTTAACATCCCATGTTTACTGTATATAAATTTATATGGGTGTATTGTTTTTCAATATTAAAAGGAACCGATGTCTCTTTTTTAATGGCTTTCCTCCTAAAATATCCTTTTTTAAAAGATAGACGCTGTTATGAACACTAAAATTGCATGTTAGTATTATTTCTGAACACAATAGTGTGACAATAAAGTAATAATTATGAGTAACATACGGAAAAATATTTTCGGAAAGAAACTATACTAGTGCTTGAATTGAGTATCTTATGTATTGTTGCACTGCGAGGCTGCCTGCCATTATTGTATCCAGGGTAAAGCTTCCACACAGCAGAGCTCTATGATTAGCCTGGACGAAGCAAACCCAAAGAATAGCACAGCGGGAAAACAATATGCTCTATGATGCCTGTTCTGTGTTTAAACGACTCACCAGCACAAGGTGGCAGGCTAATCAAAGCCAGATAAAAAAGATATTGCCCCTTTTTTCCTGTCACTTACTATTGTGCGAAGCATTTTACAGCGTTCAATATCTCGCAAAAGTAAGTCAACCAGAAGAAGACATTGATTTCAGGGATCCTTGTCTCAAGGTCGCCCCTTTCCAACTGCCGCTTGACCCACTTATTTTCTCATGTTTCCTGTATTCCTTATGAGGGCTTTGCTTACCGCTAACTTTTCCAAGTGGCCGCGATACCATGTCAGTTAGTCCAGCTCATAAATCACTAAACAAATTGACAGAGTTGATAAAAGAGAAGCGATTTTTGAGAACCAGGCGACCGCAAGTACCAGGAAAAACCCTTACGGTCATGATGAGGTCAAATAAATATCGGCAAAGCAGTACATTTAGACAGAATGAGAAGTATGGCACTTAACCTATCTAAATTTTAGCACCTCTTATTGGAAAAAGGTGAATTAAATTAAATCACCAGAACTGCAATTTATTATATGTATTTTCTCTTGTTTTAAGCATCCACCAATTAGTAGAACACATGGTCCACTTTTGCTTTCCTTTCTTAGCTTTTTTTTCTTCCCTTGGCCTAATTAGGAAAAGGGAGGGTCATTTAATATTTTTGACTTACTCTCAGAAATTATTCATAGCAGGTTTAAAAGAGCATTATCATCATCACCAGGTCATATGCCTGTATTTTTTTTTATTGCTAATTAAAGCGACCTCTCTTGTCCTATAAAAACATAAATGCTAATAATTATTTCTGTTAATGTCATTAAAATTTATGAGCGCCGAAGGACCAAATAAATTTGGGATATATTTCCCCAAAGCTCTTTTTTTTCTGGATAAGGCTTAAATAACTAGATTTTTTTTTTACAGTGCTGTGATGTTTTTGAGGGAACATCTAGAGTAATTAAAACAGGATGCTTCAATGATCTCATAAAAAATTACCTATTGTGTGTGTGTATATATAGATATATATATATATATATATATATATATATATATATATATATATATGCTTTTGTATACATATATAAAAAAGACTTTTATCTTTTTTTTACATATATATATAATATATATATATATATATATATATATATATATACAAAAATTTGAGCACACTTTATCAGCACCCTCCCGTAAGTATTTTTCCCAAACTGTTGTCACATCTATCACACATAACCATCATATTTATATATTTTTAAGCATCTCATTCCTGATTTAATTTCACTTTTATTTTTCATTCTTATAATAACTGTACATTTAAATAAGATTCCTACTAAATGTTGGCACTTGACTGTAGGAGGAATTATTCAATACTAATGAGTTTAAGTGCTGATGTTGGGTACATTAACATTTATAGTACTGGGCAGACGCTTTTATCCAGAGCGACTTTTATCTTTTTTTATCCAACTGAGCAATTAAGGCCCCTAAGCCCTAATTGCTCAGTTGGATAAAAAAGATAAAAGTCCTATATATATATATATATATTCAGGGGCCCAGTGGTGCTAGCTTGGTTGTGCTAGGATTTGAAACCTGATCTTTTTATTGGCAGTCCAAAACCTTAACCACTGCGCTACCACTTTTTTCCAGTGGGAAGTCTGGTGTCTGAGGTGCAGACACTATTAATGTTTATCCCAAAGGTCTACCGTGGGGATGATCTTACATCTTTCATACCCTTTGACTGTAAATGTCTCCAGTGTGACGCGACACTGATATGAATTCGGATTTACGCTCTGTTTTTATCCATCCTTTTTTCCTGCAGGATGTGACCACGCTTACGACGTATTCTGTCTGCGCGAACAGGGTGCGCAGAGGTATGAACGTACATATCTTGGCAGGTATAAAAGTCTATCTTGTTTGGACAGAATATTTTCAATAAGAGGAAAAAGAGAAAGAGGAAGAAGAAGAAGAGGAGCAAGAGGAATACCGGTTTTCTGTAAAACAGATATTTATTTTTTTGTACATTTTTACATTTTTGACAGAAACACAAACGTTCATTCTGGAACCACACTACAGATACTCCTGAGGTTCTGTATTTATTGTGACCCCCTCTCTGGTCTGGTTAAATGTTTAAAGAAGACAGGCAATCAGAGTTGCTGCTGGGCTCATCAATATAATATTGGTGCAGAGCCTAAAGAGAAAAAATAGAACGAGACAGGCTGACGCACCGCCCAGCTAAATCCATACTCAATCCATTTTCTGGAGGCTCCACGTGTCAGGTTTGAAGATGTTTGGGAAACAAAACTTACTTACATGTGGTCAGGAAAGGAGATGAATTATTAGACTGAATTGATCTATGTAAATATATAAAATGTAGGTCGAAACGCACAGGCTTTTAAAAATAACATCATCAACGAGGAGCGAATGAGTGTTTTTTTCTTTATTACATTTATTACTGCATTTTGGCAGACGCCCTTATCCAGGCAGACTTACATTTATCTCTTTTATACAACTGAGCTATTCGGGGTTAAGGGCCTTGCTCAGGGGTCTGGTATTGGGAGCTTGGTAGTGCTGGGAATCAAACTCTGATCTTCCAATAAGTGGTCCATCACCTTAAACACTGCGCTACCACTTCCCCAATTTACACTTCTGGCATACGTCTTTATTCATAGCAACTTACATTTATATCATTTTTACATCCAAATAAGCAGTCGAGGGTTAAGGGCCTTGCTCAGGGGTCCAACCGTGACAGCTTGTTGGTGCTGGGGATTTTGAATTCCCAGTCAAACACCTTAACCACTGCCCCCAAAATTTCTTCAAAAAAATGCTGTGTTCTAATTAGTGTAACATACATTTCTATGGCTTATTTCTAATACAATATATGGGCAAAAATATTGAGACACCTGACCATCGCATTCATGTGTTTTTTTATGCATCCGGATTTTATTAAAGTCTGGATGGTTCTTGATGATTATGTTGCATTGATGCAGATGCACTCATCCAGCTAAAAAAGTATTCCAAGCTACAGTAGAGGTTAGTCGGAGTAATGTGCGCAGTAGTTAAGGTGTTGGACTGCTAATTGGAAGATCAGGTTTGATTCCCAGCACCACCAAGTTGCATATCTGGGCCCTTGAGCAAGGCCCTTATCCCCTAATTGTTGAGTTGTATAAAAGAGATAAATGTAAGTCGCTCTGGATAAGGACGTCTGCCAAATGCTGCAAATTAACTATATTTAATCTCTGTATTTGAGTCCTGTATGTCATAACACTGCTGGTGGAGGTCTGTTTGTATGTAAAACCTATATATATGAAAAACATGTTAAAAAAACAGTGGTCGGCCACCAGGGCCCACTTTGCAGAGAAGTGGTACATCTCAAACGCAAGGTTATCAGTCCTAAATATATCACAAGTAACTCCTGCCAGATTCTAATGACCTGTTTAAAGTTAAAGCAGCTAATAAAACGAAATAGTAATTGTGACTTTCATTTGCATCCTAGAGATATTGTTCGCATCAATCACATTGATTGGGCTGAGGTTTTAAAGATCAGGGCAGCACATATCAAGTGGCAACTGTTTGCTGGTCATTTTTGAGAACCAGCGGAGACGGACAGTCTCTGTTTTGTCTCACGGGACCCCAAGTCTGGAAGGCGGTTTTCTTGAGTTAGCATATTCCATTGGGAACGACTTTAATATACCTGTGAGGAGTTCGTCTCGGGCTAGCTGTGCCCTCTGTGAACAAGGCAGGTGATGAATCAGCCTTTATGAGCCTTTGCGATGCCACAGAGACCAATCTAGAGGAACAGCCGTTAAAATAACACATCACATGACTGAGCCCCTTTAACAAGCTCCGAGTTCAGCGAGGGGTTGTGCCAAACCGGGGACTCAGGTGCACATTTGTGTGTTGTAAACCTTACATTCTGCTACTCCCCAGTGACGTTCAACACTTAATCTAACTCAGCATGTTGTTTCTGTAATAGTTTGCTTTGTTTTTACCTGATTTTTTTTTTTCCTACTGAGACATTCACTAATAACAATAACATCAACCCAGACGGAAATAGTTGGATTTTTATATTCATTATACACGTATAATATATATATATATATATATATATATATATATATATATATATATATATATATATATATATAAAAATACCCAACGTCAGTAAGTTCCCACAATCATCTCCTTCCTGTTATCGGCATCTATCGTCTGATGAGCTAATCTCTTTGACGTTTTGTTCCTTTTATCATTGAAGCTCCCATGCTGTGCGGCAGCTAAAGTAAAGCCGAAATCGCTCTGTATGTACAATAGCTGCATCAGTAAAGTAGGGAAGTGGTAGTGCAGTGCTTAAGACTGCTAATTGGATGATCGAAGTTCGATTCCCAGCCCCACCAAGTTGCCACTACTGAGCTCCTAAGCAAGACCCTTAACTCCCAATTGCTCAGATGAATAAAAGAGATAAATGTAAGTCGCTCTGGATAAGGACGTCTGCCAATTTTTGGTAATGTTAATTCTGTAAAAAAGTTATATGGCTCAGGAAATGAAATGTAGCTAGATGTTTAACTGTTCACTTAATAATAGACATTTCTTTCCTCTTATCCCCTTACAATAAATTTCACCTGAAATTTCTTCATGCTTCATTTATTAAGCATTGATTTTCTATATTTGCATCTTTATAATTGGCAGCATATTTTTTCCTCTGGTTTCTAGCTGGCGTTCAGTGACTGCTGCAACGAGTTCAGTAAATCGCCAACACCTCAATATGAGTTTTATCTTCAGAAACATTAATGGAATCTTCAGTGGTTAGAGTCTGAAAAGAAGTAAACAAGTTGTCAAAAGAAATTGCATCAAAAATTAAAGTTCAAGGTTTTGTGGTTTCCAAAGTCTTAACACTTATGCCTGTATCAAAGTAAGGGCATAAATAAAGTTTTTCTTTCTATGAAGTTATTTTTGCGATTTTAATCTCTTTATTTGCATATATCGTTCCACTTTTCTAAATTTACTTTCGGGAGTGGTTAAGTTGTTGGACTATGTACATGTACCTTACACAATGACAATAAAGTTAAATCTAATCTAATCTAATCAGGGTTCGATTCCCAGCACCACCATGTTGGCACTGTTGGGCCCTTGAGCAAGGCCCTTAACCCTCAATTGCTCAGCTGTATAAAAAAGATAAATGTAAGTCGCTCTGGATAAAGACGTAAATGTCCCTTGTGTCACCTTAAGTAATTTTGCTTTTACATGTGATGGTATATATATTTCTCAAATAATCCCGTATTCATGGAAAATGGCTTGTGTTTTATTTAAAAATAATTTTTGTTCTTTAATTTCATTTAATTTAATCGAATGCCTTTATCAAAATTTCGGTGTTGTACTTTTACAACCTCGGCTCTCTCACACAGCAGCCAAGGCAGTTGACTGTTACTTGGCTTGTGCGTCCTATAATCCCCACCTTCAGTAATGTTCCTGCGCACACTTACGCCCTGCCAGAGCGCCCCTGACATGATTGATTGGGGCATAACTTGCCAAATGTATAGCTTTGATAGCTATGATGCCGGTGATGTATTGCTACATTATCTGATTGCATCATGCAGCTAAACAAAAGCAGTGTGTTTAACACTGGAGGTGCCGCTGTGCATTATCAACTAATGTATTCCTGGGATATTTTTGACACCATGGTGTCAGAACTGTGTGTAGCAGCAAGAAGTAGAATGATTAGAGCTGTATTTCTTAGGAACGTGCATTGCTTATAGACAATCCTTTCTTTGGTGGTGGTGGTGGTGTGGGAAGGGTTCGAACAGAATATTTTTAGCTTGGTGATGCATACATGGATATTATTGACTGCTGTTTGACAGTAGGGGTGACATTTGCTCATTTTTGAAATACCAGACACGGCTAATCTTGCTAACTGGCTAATCTTGTTCCAGTGTTTTTTGTTTTTATTTAGTAATTGAATGACGATTCGGCACTAGCTGATCTTGTTACCGCTTCCAAAACCATGTCCACTGATGCCATATTGTGTCTCTACACCAGGTGAAGCACAAAACCAGCGCTAGATATAAAATTAGCTTTTCACACGCAGACAAAAGTGTTATCTGGTCCTCTTGTTTTCTTAGGAAATAACTGCGTGTACACTTAGCCACCGGTATTGTCTCTAATGTTTAATTGCTTTTACAGAGCTAGTAAACTAATCAAAACTTTAAAGGGTCTCGGTGGCATTATTTATATTCCATACAAGTAATAACTTGTAATGAAAAGATTATTTTTATAACAGTTTTGCGTCAGAAGAGAACAAATGTTGTGTGGCTTTTACAGCTCACTGATTGCATTAGAGCTCGGTAAATCGACTGTTGTCATTCTCCGGCTAATTATAGCACTTAAGTGAATTCCTAATAACCAGGAATTATGCTGCACGTCCAATGAGGGTAAGTGAGTATCCACATTTTGATGTGTACTTACAAAAATCTGTTTTTTTCACGCCATTCAGAACAATACTTAATATAATAAACTATTTTTATTTTTTCAAAGAATGTTTGTAAGCGGGCCTCTGATCATTTTTTGGAGAAATATTAACCTTTGAGTAAAGTTAAAGGTTATTCTGAAAAATTAGACAAACTATATTAAAATGGGACAGCATTAGTGAATTAGAAGTCCAGGGAAAACATTCGGAAATTTAGGCTGTATTTTATTTATTAATTTGTCTTCTATACCCGCTTATTCCCTAATTCGGGGTCACACTGATCTGCTGGAGTCTATCCCAGCCGTCTCTAAAGGAGCGAAAGACAAGAGGGGTACACCCTGGACAAGTTGCCAGTCCATCACAGGGCCACACACACTCACACTTATTCCTATGGGCAATTTAGAGACCAATCAATCTAACATGCATGCTTTCAGACTGTGGAAGGAAACTGGAGTAACCTGAGTAAAACCCACATAAGCATTGAAAAAAAGACTTAAAGCAAAAATAATGGGGGAAGTTTGATTTCCAGCACAACCATGTTGCCTTTGCTGGGCCCTTAACCCATAATTGCCCACTTACTAATATAATTGAAATAAATGTATATATAATGATGTCTTTCAAATGCTACGAATGTGAATGTAATGTTGGAACATATTTTCAGACCAGTTGAACTTTAGTTCTCAGTTAATCTTGTCTCCGTGGGGCTCTAAGGACAAAAAGAATCCTTCGCCTCCTTTAAAAAAAAATCTCCTCTGGATATTCAGAGCTGATGTGTTGCTGTGGCAACCGCACAACTTAATGGACGCCTATTTAGCCATTAAAACAAAAGCTGGGTTGATTTGACGAATGAATGAATGCAGTCTTACATCTCTTTAGATCATGTGTTCTTGTCGGATAGCTTTGATTGCTTGGACATGTTGGTTATTTATAACTCGATTTTTTTCAGCATGCTACAAACCAGCTAGATTTCTAAAGCCACAGATCGTTTCTAAAGCAATCCGTGCTCTGAAATTCAATATCAATTTCATTGTATATTCAAACGTCTTCTTGTAAATCGTTTAACCTTCAGTCACACACAGGTGCTAAAGTTCAAATGAAGTGCTTGCCATACAGCCGAAAGTTAGAGAGCTAATTAGGTAGACATACTTTATTGATTGCCCCAAGAGGAAATGACTTATTCTTTACTCGTTCTTACCTTACATTTACTCTTTCTTACCTCTCAACACGCACAAATAGGACAAATAGTTTGATTGTAAATAAAAACAGCAGCCTTTATGTTCAGCATGAGGTATTAATTTTCTCCCGCTAACCGCTTTGTGTTGTCTAGACATTTTAGCACCCCTGCTGTGTTATTGTACCTTTCTTTTTAACTTTTAAAATATAAGAAAAAGACTCACAATAGCATGTATCCTTATTATCCGTACATGTCACAGAAGGTCATATCTTCATCCAAATATCAGCTAGTGGAAGTCTTTTCCTAAGGCTGTTTTTTTAAAGCCAAAGTGCTTTTCTTCTTGCTAAATGTCACTGTCGGAAAAAACAGGGTTAAATCTAACCTCGGTTCCTGTTTGTATGCACTCTTTATGAGGACAGGAAATGTTTTTTTTTTTCACTATAGACCACCGTAATGGACGTGATTATTCCAGGTAGGATACTGGAATAACAGCGTTGTTGATCCGGAATCACAACATTTCAATTAAGCAAGTATAACCATGTGATGTCATCAATGTGTGCCGAATAAAACCCGCCGCCTAACCTTTAAGTAAAGTAAGTAAATGCAGAAAAATTAGACAAACTATAGAAAAATGGGACAATTTTGTTCATTAATTTATCCTCTATATCCGCTTATTTCCCAATTTGGGGTCACAGGGATCTATTGGAGTCTATTCCAGCTGTCCCTGAAAGGGTGAAAGGCAGGAGGGGGGGACACCCTGGACAGGTCGCCAGTCCATCACTGGGCCACACACACACTCACTCCTATGGACAATTAAGAATCACCAATCACCTAACATACATGTTTTTGGACTATTAGAGGAACCCAGAGTACCTGGAGTAAACCCACACAAGCACGGAGAGAACATGCAAACTCCACACCCAAAGGTCCCTGCCGGGGAATCGAACCCTTCATGCTGTGAGGCAACCAACTAATCCACCATGCTGCCCCTTAGGCTGTATTTATTATTATTAATTCATTAATTAATTTGAACAGTAATTCATTAACAATCTTTAATGCACATTTGAAGGTAAAATGCTCTGAAAGGGTAAACCTGTAGAACACACAATGTAGTAAAATTCTTACTATAAAACAGGGTTTTTCGTTTATTTAATTAAATCACAACATTTTAAACATAGCTTTTAACATAGCTAACAGTATTTGGAATTTATAACAATAAAATGCAGGCACACCTAAATACATTGTACCGCACACACACATATATTTTTGTTAATGAGGGTGAGAGAAATGTTCACACATGAACTAAACTACATATACATACATGTTCTATGCAGTTGTTCAGTACAGCATGTGATGTATTGAATATGTCATTTAGGAATTTCATGTTTCTTTAGATTTAATAAATATACTTATAATATTACCTTTTTTTTTACAAGAAAGGAAAAATTTAAAAATGGATTGAGGAGGGTTTGGTTGACACACACTGATGACATCAGATGGTTATGATTGGTTAATTAAAATGTTAAAATTATGACTTGGAGAAATCCCATCCACCAGAGGACCAAAACAGATTTAATAAAGAAAGCTATTCTATGGTATGTCAAAGATGTCGAAGTTTGCTGTGCATCTTGAAAAGTTTAAGCATTAAATTGTGATATTTCTTTGTTTCTTGTCATTTATGGAGGTTCTAAGACGAATGTTATATTTTCCCCCCTACTGTGGCTTCTTGAGATTGACGCATATATAAATACAAGATAACAATAACAATAACGGAAGGCTGATATATACATAAAATTATATATTTACGAAAAACCGATCACTCATAACATTTAAATCTTGTTATAGACATTATCTAATAACAGTTACTGGCTTTTTTAATAATACTGTATAGAATATCTCATTGTTGGATTTGCAAAAAAGTTCTAAAAACACTAAATTGTGCCTATTAATATCATCATGCTGCTTATAATTGTATATCCGACACTATAAATGTCTCTTAGGAAGCGGTTTTCATATCAATCCTTTACAGTCATGACAAATTCCTTATGAAATCACAGATGAGAGGAAAAGGGGAGGACCAGCAGACAGTGAATGACAGGGAAGATAAATCTCACTGCCAATGAGGAAAGTGTGCTGGTGTGAAAGAGTGATGCCCTTTTGTTTCTACTTTATCTGTGTCTGTCCTAGTTAGACATTTAGCACCAGCGATGTACAGGCTTCCAGCCGGCTAAGTGAGATTTCCTTTCTCTGTCATTGCCCCCCTTCCTCACCCTCACCCACACCCTCACTCCCCGTCAGTCTGATCAGGACTTGGCAGGGTGTTGATTGTTGTTTCTGTTTTGCTCTAAGTGTTTCTTGTAAGGACTAATGGCTATTTAGTGTGCAGCTATTTCCTCAATTGGTGTAATTAATCTGGTCCAAACATAGTGGAACTCCTGTCATTTCGCAATGATGCTGAGCTGTCTGTAGCAAGCAT
Source organism: Bagarius yarrelli (assembly GCA_005784505.1). NCBI lineage: Eukaryota > Metazoa > Chordata > Actinopteri > Siluriformes > Sisoridae > Bagarius > Bagarius yarrelli. The sequence goes on along the minus strand of VCAZ01000008.1, from coordinate 4,582,710 downwards.
CAGCATTTTGCAAGAGCTCTTTGGGATTTATGGTTTGTCTGTGAGTATGTGTGTGTGTGTGAGGGTGTGTGAGGGTGTGTGTCTACGCAATTTGGAACTTACAGGTTACGGTCTGGCTCTCTCACCTCAGGAAAAGGAAAAACATCAGCAGATGGCAGGCCTTTAGGGTCCATAGCACATTGTCGCCACCGAATTACAGTCCAAAGGGAAATGAGATGCCTAGATAACCTCCATCATCTGCTGAATCCTAAAAGCAAGGACAGGCTTGTGCTCAGATGCACAGCTATATTATTGTCCTAATAAAGGTATTATTTCTTTTTTCAGCATATAGCAAGACAGGTAAGATTGGATATCCAGTACTTGCTGTGTATTAGGGGTTGGTGTGTAATACGTCTACGATCTGTTTCTGTCTCTGCATTCAAACATAAAAGAGCTGTGTTGTTTAAACAGAAAGTTTAATATTCCTTCCTTTCTTCCTTCCTTCCTTCCTCCCAGTAGCATTTTATTCATTATTTTATTTTTCTTTATTTTTCCTTTTTTCGTTCTGTGTTGTTAAACAAAATTTAATATTTCTTCTGTCCTTTCTTCCTTCCTTCCATTCCTCCTTTCTTCCCCAGTAGCATTTATTCAGTATTTTATTTTCCCCCGTGCCTTTTATATTTTCTTACTTCCTTTCTAACTTCTTTCCTTCCCCCGATAGCTTTTTTTTCAGTATTTATTTTCCTTCCGTTTTAACTTCCTTCCTTCTTTTCTCCTTTTCCTTCTCCTTTCCTTCCTTCCTTCATTCCGTTCTTTCTTCCTTTCTGCCTTCCCCAGTAGCATTTTATTCATTATTTTATTTTTCTTTCTTCCTTCCTTTCTTCCTTCTTTCTTTCTTTCTTTCTGTCTTTCTTTCACCTAGTAGCATTCTATTCAGTATTTTATTTTTCAATTCCAAACAATGCGTTTGCATTCACTGACATCCTAAGCATGCATTAGCTCATGTGCGTTCGCAGACACTTTTCTTCACAGTTGTATAGTCACTCTATACATACCGTGCATCTCTCCCCTGATTGAGCCGTGGAGTAGACTGCATTGTTGCACTTTATATTCTCAACTCAAGTGAACTGGAAAGAAAATGCTCATTCCTGTGAACACCATTCGAGAAGAACAAAATGGACTTGAATGCTAAGAGATGATTACAGCCTTGAATGGTTCATCCTCCCTTAAAATGAGAATCCAGAGCTTCTTATAAGCATGCAAAATAGCTTATTGTCCCATTTAGCATAAGGAGGAGGTTTGTTATAGGAGTTTAAAATAAGTAACAAGCCACAATAGACCGTATTCTTCTGATAGTTCTGATCACTGCAAGTCCTGCATAGAAATTATAAAAATGATGATGTATTTTCTGTCTGTCTGTGGATAAAATACCCCAGTTGTTTGTTTATCCTTCCTGACATAGATCAGAAATACAATTAATTTATTATACAGAGAGAGAGGTCGAAAGAGAGAGGGAAAATGGAGAGAGAGGGAAAAATAGAGAGGGGAAGGGAAAGAGAGAGGGGGAGAGGGATAGAGAGAGAGAGAGAGAGAGAAAGAGAGGAAGAGATGGGGGGAAAGAGAGAGAAAAGGAGAGAGGAAGATGGAGAGATAGAAAAACAAAGAGAGAGAGATAGATAGAGAGAGGAAGAGAGAGATAGGTAAAGAGCGTGAGATCTGTTAATAGCTGTTACAAAAGTGTATAATAGGCATCCGAATGCTGTCAACTGGAAACATCAGGAAAAAGGACGTCCTGTAAAATGGATGGTTTTGTTTGTATCTGGGTCAGTGTGTGGGTGTGTGTGTGTGTGTGTATTGAAAAAACGAATGCGAATGAGACAGGACTGTCTGTTAAGAACCTTAATCAGACATAGACTCTTCAGACAAATAAAAGATAATAATAATAATTGAAAAAAGAAAAAACAGCTGTTTTACCTTACATAACAGCAGCGAGATGTCAGTCCAGGTTGTGGCGACTGAAACTGGGGCATAGAACATTGGGTAACAGGTAACGCACACACTCATTCAGAAACACTCGCGGTAGCCTGTTTACTGTAGCCACTTTAAATCAGGTGGCCTGCAACTTCACAGCTTTGCAGTGACTTTATCTCACCTCCCACAGTTACTGCCGCTGCATCCTTCACTACCTCGTCTTCCGGTTTATGTCTGTGTAACTGTGTCTGGACTCAACTCGCTTACTGCTGCCACACGGTGTCTCACTCTAGTTTAAAGATTTCAGATGCATCATGAAGTTGGTATAGAAGTAAAGTTAAACACTCAACTGTTCATTGAATTAATACTTTAATTCGTCACTAAAGAAACTATTTATATAAGTGGGAAGTAATAGCGCAGCGATTAAGGTGTTAGACTGCTAATTTGATTCTCAGCACCACCAAGTTGCCACTGCTGGGCCCCTAAGCAAGCCCCCTAACCCCCAACTGCTCAGTTGTATAACAGAGATAAATATAAGTCGCCCTAATAAACGTCTGCCAAATGCTTTAAATGTGTTCCTCTTAATAATTACTGCAGGAGGGGAAAGTCCAGATTAATGAAATATTAATTAAACATGATCTTAAAAAAATCATGTTAAAAGATAAAACCTTTAAAAATGATTCTAAAAAAAATCCACTGTAAAAAAAAAAAAATAGAAAAAAAATAACCAGTTAAATCGATTAGATGGAAAAAAATACCGGAAAATTTTTTTTTTTGCACATTTATTTATTTTTTTATTTTTAATCACGCTTGCGTAAACATTGTTTGTTTAAGCCTAGAATACCATCTAACAAATAAAAATTAGTTCTAAATATAAACACATTTTTAAAAAAGTCTCCGAATTGTAAAAATGACATGTGAATAGCGAATAAGAACAAGCCAATTCAAATACAAGCACCATCATATCTTATTAATATATTAACGAACATGGAATTGTTTCTGTCCTTTAGGCTTAAGTCATTATACTAGTCACAGATATGATTATTTTGTATTAAACAAGGCAAATGGTGTGTAAAAACGATAATTCTACAAAGTCTTTCAGTTAAAACTGTTCTGTGTATGAATAACATTTACTAGTGCTAGGTTCGGGCTATAAGGTACAGAAATACAGCAGAATCAGAATGAATCTACTACATTAGCAAAGCAACAGTATTTGGCAGGCTCCAACTGAGCAGTTGAAGGTTAAGCGTCGTGCTTAAGGAGCCAAACATGGCAGTCATGGCACTCACCTTCTGAGCTGTAGCTCAACACCGTAACCATCGAGCCATTTCTTATCCTGCACTGATTCACCCACCGCTACCAATCTATTTTCTTTCTAGCATGTAAACTTAAATTAGGCAGGATTTGTGCTTCTGTCGTCTTTTATAGTTAGTAAAATAGAGATTTTACTCTTCTGGGTGCCACCATACTTGCCTGTCTGCATAGTTGTTCACAATAAACTTTAATAATTCACTAAAATATAGTTATTTTATTGTGTATGTAACACCTACAGCATGTAAGCCCTTAATGGGTTTGCTGCCTTAGTAGTTAAGGTGTAGGACTGATACCAGAGGGGCCCAGCGTTGGCAACATGGTGGTGCAGGGAATCGAACCCTGATCTTTCAATTAGCAGCCCTACAACTTAACCACCGTGCTACTACTTTTTGTCAATTATGTGGCAGGAGGTGCCATAATGTAAAAAAGTGACAGTGATGGCCTGTCAAGAAGCTAAAAAAAGATATAATCTTGTTTATTTGTTGTCTGTTCGTCTCACCTAGGTACCTCTTACATATCCTTCATGTGTAAGTGCATTTTAAATACCTTGCCATGCTGTCTGCTGTCTCTACACCTATGCACACTTATACACGATAACTATAAATTAATGCTTACCATGTGACCCCTTCTACTTTTTTTCTTGTTTGGTAGATTATAGTACTAATAGTTTTTCATATGATAAGCACATATAATAAAAATATAGACTGTATAAATATCATACGAGTATTATCTGCCCTCTGCTGGCCATTAAAAGGTCAAGAAACGTGCTCAGTAAACTCGTCCTCTCCCAGTGCTGCATCTTTACACACAGGCTTTAAAATGCCGCTGAAATGAAGTAGTGTGCTGCGGCTGAGTAGTGGTTCAAGCAATCAGATTTGAAGGCCAGATGATAAAGAATGATTCGTGTTTACTGTACAATGAGACATCCTGCCATTGATCAAGGGAATACGGTTTCATCTGTGTATTGCAGAGAGGCCATGCTGTACGTGACTAGGTTAAGTTCTTAAAGCAACCCTTCCCTATTGATGTTAACACAATAAGCCTTCTGTTTCCGCAACACGAACGCTTTACACATATATTAAAGACCTTATTACCGTCACCACCCTGAAAGGTCATATGACCGGGTGATGATCTCCCGGATAACTGTGGCTGAGTCGTGTTTTTCTTTTTGACGTGAATCTTCTTCAGCGTGTTCACCTCTCGAGACAGTGAAGGGTAATAAAAAGCGCGACATGCCAGGTGTAGCGTGTTCACGATGTAGAGGGTGTCTGACTATAAAAGATGAGCATTGCATCAGATAGCAGGAAAAAAGGGGAGAAAATTCAGCATGTCATTCTGCTATTGAAAAGCATGAAATAAAAACTGTTCCTCTTTGCTGAGGGAGAGTCTGCTACCTTTTTGTTTCCTCCATGTTGTAATATTTCTTACATAAGACATTTAAATATTAATTAAAAAAAAGCCAAATGGAGAAACTAAAATGCTATATAGGGCCTGAGCAGCACTCGCAGTCTGCCTATGAGTGTTAAATAAAGCAGATATAAGAAAGTAATGTTTGCAAAGCATGGCTGGAAATTACAGCATGTTAGTGAGTCACCATGAAATGTAGAAATTAGAAATCTATTAAATATATAGTGTGTTTAAGTGAAATCTACACCCTAAAGTGTCATTTTCACCATTCATTTCTGTAAGCTACAATTTCAGTGACGGCACTCGATTACATACCGCCAGTGTGACAAGCAACAACGAAATGCAGGGTTTTTTTATATTTGGTGCAAATTAATAAAGCAATAAATCCAAATAATTGGCTTAAATAATTCCTTTAAGCAATTTATGCCACAGTGCCTGTTTTTTTAGTTTCTTTATCACACTTTCAGTCTTTCCCTGCAACTAGTTAAAAACAAATAATGAAAGAAAAAAATTAAACACATGGCTTCCTTTTCTAATGTCATATATGAGCTTTTATTACATTTGTAGATAGATTGAAGTAAGAAGTAAAAAGTCAAGAAGCAGGTTTGTTGGAGCTTCTTGTGTGTATTTTTAATGAATACAGTTTACTTGCTTTATTTATTTACCAACATTATACTACATAATTACATTATAATTTAATACAAGCTCTTTGTTTTATACTGATTAATGCTTTATTATTTTTTTGCCAATATGATTAGCTTTAAAAGCTATATTTAAACTATTTAGGCTAAAATATGTTGACATCTTACCAGCACACACAATAATTTGTCGTCCTCCACAAAAATGTTACCAGAAAGGTAAAAGCAGATTGTTTTTGGGTTTTTTTTAGGCATTTTTCTTTTTGAAACTGGACAGGACGAGAGAGAGAAATGGTGGGTTGGGGCAGGGGGCTAAACCAGAATCGAACCCGGGTCACCAGAGCGCAACAGCACATGTGGACGCCGGTGCCTTAACCCGCTATACACGACTGCGCTGGCCAGCACGCTGTTTTCTCGGATGTTGCAGCATTAGGATATCCCTTTAGCATAAACATTAGCCTCTGAACTTACTAATCGTTTTTTTTGTGGCTGAATGAACAAAATTCCCACAGACATATTTCACAATTGACTGGAAAGAGTTTACTACAGATGAAAAGGTGGAAAAAAAAGGATCTGTAATTGGATATATTTTAACTCATTTTAATTTAATGGATGTGATCCTGAATAAACATCCTTTGTTTATCCTGAATCAACATTTTAATCAATGAATCATAACCATCTGGTCATCATTGTGTGTCGACCAAACCCGCCTCAATAAATTTTGGAAACTTTCTCTTTTTTGTGGACAAACTAATATTCAAAAATAATTTAAAATAGTCACCCTGAATTAGGGAATAATAAGCAGATAGTAAGATAGATAGATAGATAGATAGATAGATAGAATAGATAGATAGATTCATAGATGATAATGTATTACATATGCGATTTTTATTTAATAAATACATTTATAGTATTACATTTTGGTTTACAAGGAAGAAAAAAAGATTCATAAATGGATTGAGGCGGGTTTGTTCTACACACACTGATGACATCAGATGGTATGATTGGTTGATGGAAATATTGATCCAGTAATAATAAAGGATGTTAATAATCCAGGATCACAACCCTATTTGGCAAAATCACGTCCACCTTTTGGCTATATACAGTATGTACCTACAATATCTACATTGTCCTGCACATTTCTATTCTGGCGGAAAAAAAAATAAAACACATCTGTGTTGCAAGACCCTCATTAGCATTAGCATCTGACGCTTTAATGACTTGAAAAGCTCACGGGTCAAGGTAAATTAGGCCTAGTGATATTCTAACCTGGGCCGTTCTCTAGCCGTATAAAGTTATTGACCTAATTAAAACTGAGAGCACAAACTTTTCACAGTTAAGTTTTTGTGTCATGTTTTGGGTAATATACACTTGTTATGCTACGCAAAGTATTTTTTTTCTTAGCAAAAAAAGAAAAAAAAAAATTGGTGGTCATTTACAAACCCAGGATCCAGTGCAGATTTTATTAGGGAAACAAATTTATCTTTATTGATCCAACTGTGAACAGGATATAAGGGAGCAGCAGGAGGAGTATCTCAACACCGATCAAAAGAGCTTCCATCACAGAGTACACACACTCCTGCTTTTCAAGGTTGCATAGTGTAATGTGTTCACTCCTGTACACAACGTTTTCACTAATATCTTGTTTCAAAAAAGTAAAACAGGGCAGAACGGTGGCTTGGTGGTTTGATTCCCAGGCAGGGGCTTTTCGGTGTAGAGTTTGCATCTTTTCTCTGTGCTTGCGTGGTTTACTCCGGTTTCCTCCCACAAACCTGTATGTTAGGTTGATTGTTGATTCTAAATTGCCCATGAGTGTGAGTGTGGGTGTGAGTATGTGTGTGGCCCTGTAATGGACTGGCAACCGGTCCAGGGTTTACTCCTCCTGTCTTTCACCGTTTCAGAGACGGCTGGGATAAACTCCATCAGATCCCCATGACCCCGAATTAGGGAATAAGCAGGTATAGAAGATGAATGAATCAAAAGGTGAAACAGAGATGGAGAAAAACAGGATTTATAAAGTGCTTAAAACAAGAATTAATGCATTAATGCTCTTGGACTGTACTATTTTAGTTTTGCCTTTTTTTCAGAACACAAAAAATTTCATTCACGACTTCTAATTTATTTGCTTTATTAATTAATGCTTTATGAGTTTACATCCAGTGTCTCTTTCTATTGTTCACCCCATTTTGTATTAAGAAAAATGAAGAGGAAAAAAACATCAAAGCCGCATTAAAGGGACATGACTTAATTTATGGATATGGAATAAGTATGTGCACGCACACTAAATGTGGGGAATTATTATTTGTTCTCAAAACACTTATCACAGCTGTGCAGACACTGATGCACATCTCATGAGAAGTTGTATTGACACGAGCAGGCAGAATGTTGTTTTTGACTCAAGGAGAATTATCCACTTCAGAGACTTTTTTAGCCCTCAAAGGGTAAGCCAAAAAGCACTGCTAAAATATTCAGGAAAATATGAAGGAGGAAAATAAATAATGCTGTAAGCAGTCCATCCTGTATTTATAAGTTATGTTTTCGCTTAAATATTAAGCTAAAGGAATGATATCAAAACGGTGTGTTTTTATTTCACAATGTTTCTTCAAGTTCCTGTACAGATGTTTCGATTTGTTGACTTTATTCTCCAGCACTAACTGTGTAAAGAGACCAGTCCACATTTAGAGTATGTAAAAGTGACTAGCTTATACGGCTACAAACTCATAATCAGTTGTACAAACACAGGGATCTGGTGCTCAGCCACCAGTTGGGGCTTCAGGTCAACCAGGAAAAGTGAAAGCCTCACAGAGGATCATGCCAGTTGATATTGTACTGCATAAATACTCCTTCTGGGGCATATACCACCCACAGTGGCAAACCCCCTGGTCAGCCTCTGCATTCTTGCAGGCTGGAGCGCTCCTAAGGCATGCTGCTGTATACATAGATGCCTCTGCCATTGGCTGGGGGGCACATACAAAAGGCACACAATGCCGAGGGTTTGGACAGGCTCCAACTGTTAACACATTAACTGCTTCTTAGTTGCTAACAGTATGGCTTGCTGCCTGAACGAGGTGGCTATGTGGCATGCACATATTGGTCCAAATGGGCAACACCATTGCGTAAATCAACCAGCAAGTTGGTTTGCGCTCTTATCACATGTAGCAACTTGCCTACCATCTTCTCCTCTGAAGTCAGAGACATCTGAGGTTGTCTTGTTAACCTTGTGGTGGATGAACTGCAGTGCCCCCAGAATAACGAAGCTTGCATCCCCAGTCAGTCCAGCCAGTTGATGTTCTATTGACCCTATCAGATCTGGTTCCTCACAACAGACCCTCCCTGCTGGATTCCTCTGAGGAAAAATATACTTTCTCAGAGATCAAGCACCCTGTAACAACTGCATCTGGTTCCTTTGGAAAACTCCATGTCTGGTCTTTGTATGGGGACATGTTGGACGGGATAGGACATGAAGGTTTTAGCTGAGCTACCCCTGGAATTAGCGGAAAACCATCCTTTCAGCATGACCACTATCCAAGAGACATTTTTTTTGCCTCAAAGTGTAAATTATTTGGCCAATAGGAAGCCTGAAGATGCGTGATCAAAGCCCATGTTCTCCTTTTTACAGCAGAGGTCGGACGAAGGCTATCAAGGAAGAAGGACTTTACTTGAAAGAGGAAGTGGAGATGCCATGTCTTGTTGCCACAGTTGCTGCATCACCAGCCAAGGCATTGGAACAGCTCCTTAGTGAAAACCTGAATGAAGTTTGTGTAGCAACTCTCGAAGTGATTTGAGCACACTAGAGAGATTTATTAATTTGTCAGTCACTGATGTGATATCTCTGTTCCATTCTTTGGGGAACAAGGGTCACATACTTAATGAAGACGTTTCTTTAATAAATGTGTTCATTTTCTTTGCATCATTACATCGACATTTGCGTCCATTAAGTGATTTGACTGATGTCATAAATCATAGAGAAATACATGAACATAATGTACAGTATCTAGTACCTAGTACCTTTGTATACTATTTAAACTATTAAACCAGCTGTTTGAGGAAAGTACAAGTTTCCTCTTTATTTATATATATATATATGAAGAGGAAACTTGCCATTTATTTTTATGAGGCACTGACAGTTCACTGACAATTGAGTGTCAATCTGTGCCCATTTACCAAGTTCAATAACCCAGTGTGACCACACAGTATGTTAGGTAATTGCAAAATGTATAGTACTTTTTATAAAAAAATGCACATTGGTGGCAGGGGAATGCTGAAAAGGCCATGCAACCACTATAAATGGTAATTGTCCTATACTAGGTGTGTTGTATAAAAAGTTCAGTTTTTATAAACCTTAGAGATTTCTTTTCTCCACATACTTCATCGCAGGTGAGAGAAAAAAATATGCAAGCCCTGTCTTTTTAAATCATACACACTATCATGATTTCTTGCTTTAAACAATTGGGTGGAGTGTAAGCTTGCTCTGTTGGTCAGGCTACATAATTCTCTATCATAATCCTAATGCGTGGGTTTGATGCCTAAATATATTTCACTAATGGATCATAAATAAAAATGACCTAGGTCACCCACAAGCAAATTAGTAGATTACTTTCCAGCTTGCCAGAAAGATGGATAGGCCTTCACCAACCTACACAAGTCACTCAGAATAGTGTCAAGAAGAATGCCTGCACTAAAGTAAATAAATAATCTTAAGAAACAAAGGAAGGATAAAAGAAGACGTTTGCTAAAATATATGGCAACCCGAAAGGTCAGCGTAAAACAGATGAGCAGCTCGCTGACAGTCCTATACATTATTCTATTTTCTGAATTCAGCTTGATACTATTATTGTCAGTTATAAAAATGTCATAGGACATACATAAGTAATATAAAATAATGATATAATATTAAATATCTTTAGAAATGTACACCATATGGACAAAAATTGGGACACCTGACTATTAGATTTAGTTGCTTTATTGTCCAGTTCATACCAAAGGTTTTTAAGAGGGGGGCAATGTGGCAAACACTCAAATTCTTCCACTCTTAATCTATTGCACAGTAAGTCTTCCAACACATGGGCTTTGTGCATAGGTGCACTGTCATACTAAAATATGTGGTTGGGCATCTTAGCTCCAGTAAAGTAAAATCCCAATGCTACAGTATATAGAGACATCATAAATAACTGTGTGCGCCCAACATTATGAGAAAGACAGTTATGGTTATGCTGTTAGTATGTTTAGTTTTTAAAGTTAAATTAGGATCATGTTATAAAATCGATCAAACCCATTTTTTACAATGTATGATGGATTACATTTTGTTACATTACAATTCTTATTCTCAAATCATATTCTCGTTAAATGTGCTGGTTATCCTTAGCACTGGATGCAAGGTGAGAGACCTCACGCTGTTAGGACTTCAGTCCACTGCAGCGCAACACACACACATTTACAAAACCAACCACGCCTAAGCGATTTTTCACGTATCCAACCCACCTGCTTTCTGATTGTTTTTGTACAGAAGAGGAAACCTGATCACTTAAAAGAATCCAGGCCACCTCTCTGAAATAGATTTTCTAACATGCCAGCCTGCCTAGATGTTATTTTTATAACAACTCTTTGGATTAACACCTCTGTGACTACTGCCTGGTCTGTCTGCACACAGAATTTACTGTATCATAAGTACAGCATCTTCTATAAAGTATTTTTTGCAGGTATATACGACACTTTTTTTTCTTACTAAGAACAGTGGAATTGTGTCATACTAGTGACTGATACCATTCTATTTAAATACATGATATTTAGCACACCATTAGGAGATATTAGAAGAGCCATGTATTCTGGGATGTACTGCAGTGGAATTGTAAGGAATGTGCCAATTTACTAATTATAGAATTCTATTTTTTTGGATTGTTGCCAGTGGGCTATAGTCATGGGGTTTCAATATCATACACAATGCCTTCCATACATGGGCAATAAATTAGGGCCCATTATCCCAGTAAGTCCCAATAGAGTCATAAACACTCGCTTGAAGCATCAGAAAAAAAGGGTAGTTTTATATGATATAGAATAAAATACTAAGCAGACAACTTGAGCATGTTAGGATGTTATTTTACTGAACATTGAAATCTGCTTAAGGTTATAGAGATCAGGATGAGGACTAGAAATGGGTTCCTTAGATATTCACTGTATTTGAAAATTCAATATCTGAATTTAATACATAGTTTTATACACCAAACTAGTTAAAATGTATTTTATTAGCTTGGATAGTTAGATCAAACTTGTTATGATGGGTAAACTTTAAAGTATACCCACATTCTGTATAAAAGAATCAGACCTTAACAAATTACCTGGTTTTTATTAGACAGGAACAATGTTTTTGATATGTTTGTCATGTAATAAAGTATGATTATGATAATCCTATTTATAATGAGTGACATTAAACAGCAATGGAATAATTACTGTGGTAAATTTCAGTATAAGGTAAATTTTTGTATACAGTAAATTTTAGTATACGGTAAATTTTAGTCTGCGGTACATTTTAGTTTGAGGTAAATTTCAGTCTGCGGTCAATTTTAGTCTGAAGTAAATTTCAGTTTAACGTAAATTTTAGTATAAGATAAATATCAGTCTGAGGTAAATTTCAGTCTGTGGTAAATTTCAGTCTGAGGTAAATTTCAGTCTGCGGTCAATTTTAGTCTGAAGTAAATTTCAGTTTAACGTAAATTTTAGTATAAGATAAATTTCAGTCTGAGGTAAATTTCAGTCTGTGGTAAATATCACTGTATAGTAAATATCAGTCTGAGGTAAATTTTAGTATAAGATAAATTTCAGTCTAAGGTAAATTTCAGTCTGTGGTAAATATCACTCTATAGTAAATATCAGTCTGAGGTAAATTTCAGTCTGTGGTAAATATCACTCTATAGTAAATATCAGTCTGAGGTAAATTTCAGTCTGTGGTAAATATCACTCTATAGTAAATATCAGTCTAAGGTAAATATCAGTCTGTGGTAAATACCTAAGTAATGTGCAGTCTGTGAAAATAAATCAGTCTGTGGTAAATATCAGTCTGTGGTAAATATCAGTCTAAGGTAAATATCAGTCTGAAATAAATTTCTGTTAGTGCACTTGAGCGCTCGTGGTGCATTTTGAATTTAGACAATTCACATAATTATTACAGATTTATAAAAAATTAACTATAACAACTTAGACATTTAAGCATCAGTTCAGAACAGACTACACAAACCGTAAAGCTTAAAATGGATGGTATAAAAACGAAATGACTTTTCTTTGAGCTTATAATGCCACATCCTATTCTAACAATCTGAAGCTACGGTTAGCATGTTTTTTTGGGTAGGTTTTTCCAGTATTTACCAGAAATGTAGTTTGTTGAGATGCTACACAAATGGATAAACTAGTAAAGAACCAGAATTTGGTTCAGAATTGCCATCAGTCTGTAGGTTATTGTGTTAGCTTTTAGTTAATTATCTACAGTATTATCGGCATAGAAACTGAAGCCAAAATCAGATGCCCAAACACAGATATACATTACATGCCAGATCATTGAGGGACTACTATGTAATAATTTGGGACAACACATTGCATTTATAAAGGCACTGCATAATCTGCATTTATGCTAAAAAAGTAATAATTGTTTGCCAAGTATGCAATAACACAGGAAATAATTTGTCTGTCTAAACATACAATGTTTTAAAGCAGGGGTGGGCAATCTCTGTCCTGGAGGGCCGGTGTCCTGCAGAGTTTAGCTTTGACCCTAATCAAACACACCTGAACCAACTAATCAAGATCTTGCTAGCTATACTTGAAACTTACAGGTAAGTGTGTTAAGGCAAGTCGGAGCTAAACTCTGCAGGACACCAACCCTCCAGGACCGAGATTGCTCACCACTGTTTTAAAGCTTTTCCTATTAATCTATCAATCTATTGTATGGTCAAAAGTGTGAAATGCTGGACTGGAGTTCAACAGAAGAAAAATAGCACCATTTTGTCTTTTGTGTCTTGGATGCTCTGTGTCAGAATCTGTAGCCACACCTCACATAAATTTGCATCAACACGTTTTCGCTTAAACGAACTTTCATACTTTCTGCCAGAGATCACACTTCATTATTCTAGGCATGAACCAGCCATTGCAGGTTTAAGGTGGGGATGAAGTCATAGTGAAAGAGGAAATAAAGAAGGAAAACATTAAAATGTCAAACTCGATATATTCATCCTCTGGTTGTTATAAACAGAAAATAACTCAAAAACAACCACCCGAAGCAGATTCAGACTTTTAATGGCGTGAGTATTTAATTATGTTATCTGGATGTACAGTAATAGAAATTTTATTATTTTAGTAAAGACAAAGAATAACAAGAAAAATGTGATGTGCATTTAAGTGCCTGCAGTGACCACTGAGAAAGGCATGGACTAATGAATGCCACAATCAATTTGCAAGTGCATCATTTCACATTACTGCTGAAGTGAGGTTTTGAAAATGAACTCTCTTATCTAGGTGGGTCATATCGATTGAAGGTGGTAAAGTAGAGATTTTCAGATAGACAATCGATGCATTTAGATAATCTTGCCTTTGCTATTTTGTTCCCCTTCAGGAATTCGAATTGCGTCAAGACGCTTTGAAAAAAAGCTTGTTTATAACCTTTGGCCTTGAAGCCTGTCAGAAATCCGTCCAATCGAAAAGCATTACGCTTCGGATGGATGACATCATCGACCAGGAAGTAATGCTATATAAATACATCACATGCCACGCTGTGATAAGCTTTTTATCTTTAGCGTGTGTGTGTGTGTGTGTGTGAATAACATGTAAAAAAAAAAGCTATAGTGGCGAGCAGGCAGCAATACTAACAGTGTGCTTGTCCTGTCCGTGATTCTGATGGACTCGGATACACAATCGCATTGTGATCAGTTATTTATAATGCGTTTGCGCTGCCCTCGTCTGGCTACGTTTGAGAACAACGACCAGGCACTGAGCGTCCAAAATCAGGCACTACTGTTGCAGAGAACAGAAGAGGCCAATCGAATTCTTACAGCATAATACGTTTCGCTTGGACGGATTTCACACGTGCTTCAGGCCAAAGATTATGAAAAGGCGTTCCTAAAGCGTCTGCACGTAGCGTCTCGTTCCCTCAGGGAACCACGGTTCCATACTTAACCTGAGACGTTTTGTCTGGTTGGTCTATTAACTGCATATCATATTTCTTCTCTAATTAGCTGAAACAAACACATGCAAATCTACTTTTGTGCAAGTCAAGGATGAAACAAAGGTATCTACTCATTAATAAATCCAATTTTATTTTGATTAAACAGAAGGTTGTGATTTTTTTCAGATGCCAGTCTTAAAGTAGTGAGTAGTTTTCCAGGGTATCATAGCGTTTGTCAGGTGAAACTAGTCTGGACAATTTTCTCTTGTTTAACCTGATTTGGATCATCGCATATAAAGATATAAAATCGCATATGATTCATTGTAAAAAAAATATATGCAGGCATATAAATATATATATGAAGCTCTTTTTTATTATTTTTTAAGCTTTTTTATTACATGTTGCATGTAGAGCGAGCAGTGCCTACAAACACGTTTCATACTGAGAAGCTGAAGAGAATAATCACAAAAAAAAATACTTTTTCCTTTCCATCAGCTCCCAGGTACTGCACCATCTCTGCTGATTTCTAAAATGAAAAGCAGCAGCCAGGCTGAGTAAACATTAACTGATTGGCAGCGCTGTTGGAGGCCAGTTTGATTGCACAGCATTTTTATATTAGCTAGTTGCAGCGTTACCACAAAGGTTCTATTTATTTGAAGAAATGGTAAAACTCTGCTACATGTAGTACTAATATGAAACGAAACATTGCTGAGGATTAATTGCATCACACTTTACATGCCACAAAGATCATTGGTCCGTTTTAGAGACGCATTTCTCAGGACTAGAACTCATTTTGAGTTGCAGGGACAGAAGTGGTGATGTTAAGATATTTCTTCTGGTTTAGGAGATGTACGTATTTCGAACAGTTGTCATGGTTAATGTTCTACCAGATGTAGAACGAAAATGTGTCTTGGTTTTTTTTTTATTAATGGCATGTGCAGCCTGCCACTGCACCTTCTGAAACCAGCAACCACATGGCAATATCAGCCCTATATATGTGCACTTGAGGAATGCTAATAAACTGGCCACATAGACACCTGACTGGTTGGTTTGCTACGTTAATGATAGCATAGACCCTGCTGTCCCCTTCCCCAATGAAAACACGACAGATCAGGTGCTGGTGGCTACAGAGGGCACAGCTGCGTAAGAAACTTAAGTCCCAGTTGGAATGATGTGTTTGAGACGCACTAGATACCGACGTCCCCAGTGGTAGTGCACTTGTCTGCACCGAACGCAATAGAAATTCTATTCCCAGCGGTAGGACATATCTTTGAGCTACAAATTGGTCTCATGATTGTAATTTTAGAAGAAGATATATAACTCAGCTGCTGTGAAAAGTTAACTTTAATGTGAGAGACAGGGTTTGCAACTGCCATTCAGACAAATTCATTTCTATAAAGGTTTTTTTATAAGGGTGCCACCTTATTAACTTGCTAAAATGAGACTTTTCTGTTCCACATTATAGATTCATAGTCAAAATTCCAGTAGACTTTTACTAAATTTTCGGCTGGACCTTTAGGTGTATGGTGGAAAGGTTAAATTAGATCACCTAGTTGGGGTGGGAAGTTAGTCATGATTGACAGAGGACATATGTAAGTCACCATTATTATTATTAGGGTTATTATTATTAAACCAATAGAACTTTCCAATTAAGAGTTGGGATACTGTGTGAAAAATATTAAAAAACACATTTTTGTGAGGGGCTTTACAAAATAGTTGCACTATAAGTTTTATATCCAAAACAGTGAACATTTAGGACGCAAACAAATTCTTAGCCACCACTTCCCCATATATACATTTAGTAAAAGGTCATTACTTGATTTGCATGTACAGTAGTGATATCCTTATAAACTATATTACCATCTTGGACCGGTATATAACTTTATACTTTCCTATACTATGTAAAAGGGTTTATTCAAATTGAACAAAAGCATTTCCTGTCTGACAAGAAGGAGGAATTTGGAGGACTGATTCTGTGCTGAATTTTGTGGTTTATGTGGATGCCAAGTAATTAACTTTCGATGGAAATGTCAATTTTTTTTGCATGCCATTATACTGATCATAGTAATTATCATGTGATGTAGATGCCAATAGTGTCAAACAAACAGAAAATTTAAGCTTCTCCCATTTGTGGTTAGTTAAATTATGCCCTTAGGACAAAAAAAGACACATGGAATGCTTGCTTAAACCAGGATTCTACTATATAAAAAAAAAACAATAACCATAAAATAACACTTAAATTGATCATTACAATTGCCATAAATCCTAATTTACCCTGTAACTGTCAGGAGCAAATAAATTTATGCATCACTGGATAGGATGTGCTGCTTTATCATGCTTTTTTAAACATCTGATATATTGATATAAAGTCTAATCATATTATAATGCATTACTATAATAATAATAATACCTGCAAATTGCTAGCTCATAAGCATGCTTTACACCCTCATTCTACAGATTTACAATCTGTTTTTGCAAAGTGCCAAATGATATATGGTCATAAATATGTCATTCGGATGGCATCCGGTTTTATCCCCCCTGGTTAATCGGGTCAACTTCAGTAATTACATTAACATTTATCCCAGTCTACCTTATGATTTGCCTTTAGTGTTTATAAAGGTGAATGTGCATTATGATTAGATGCTGAGGGGGGTTGTGCTTTAAATTAAAATGTATTTTTAAATGGCACCTGAAATGTCCAGACTGAACAGTGATCTATATAGAGAATTCCCTTGTTATTCTCAAGGTCACAAGGGGAGAGGGAGTTTTAATTGAAAAGGAAATTGTCTACCTGATGGCTTTACCTAATTAGCAAATATTAAATTGGAGAGCAGTGGGTCTGGAAAGTAAGAAATTATGAAGAGATCACCTTGAATATTACGGTATGTAGCATGCACTGAGCCCTTACGATGACCAATAGCAGCTAATCTTAACTCCAAATTAAAGCCTGGGCCTCTTGACCCTCAGACTGGTACAGCAAAACCCATGGAATAATGAATGTAATTTAAAAGTAGAGGGTCTCTTCCGAATGGCCCCCACCAACCTGTTTGCAGTGCCTTTGGAGATATATTGCATGAAGCATGCTGTGTTGTTCTTCCGATATGAATAGCATGAAGTATAATACATTCATCTGTGTACAGAAGTTGCGGAATGGTCTTTGACAACAAACAGCAAAGCCAGGCATGCGATACAAAGACAAAAGTCCCTGACATTTGGTCTGGGGAGCTTCTGTCGTTCTGTGCCGTCAGCATGCTACACTAATGGGTCTTGACATTACAGCTGTAAGAGATGCCAACCATGAAATGTGACAGATACAGGGTTATGAGGGGAAAGGAGTGGGGGGTGGATACGAACGGATGATACGTCTAGGCCATTCTCTATTCCTAGAGTCCATCAGCCAGACTTGACTTACGATATCTGATTCAGACCAAGACACGTACTGAACATTGTGGTTAATGTTTAATAGTGGGCGCCTTAGGCAAGACACGAAAAAAAAAAATCAAGGCAATGAGGTCAATAGGTTTCAGGCAGTCTATTGAGCACAGGCCCTGTGGCTAGTTCAAATTCTTCTCACTTCCAGCATTTTCTGGCCTATGATACAAAATGTCCATGAGCCTTCCTGAAACTCAGGTGTCTATTTATTTGGAAATGCCTCATCTATTCATTTTTTTTGCTGTTTTTGGTTGCAAAAATGTTGTAAAATTTTATAAAACCTTATATACTGGATTACTATTTATTACTTGGCTTAAGCGTTTTAGTTACACTGTAAGATTTTTAGTGCTTTGTATATTTCATGTTTATATTATGTTTATGTTTTGAGTTTCATGCTTCTGTTTATGCTTTTTTTGTCTTGTTCCTTGTCATGTGATCTTTGTTCCCCTGGTGTTCCCTGTCATGTGATCCCTTGGCCATGTATCATGTATTTATTGGTTAGTTCATGTCATGTGTTGTTTATTGTTTTTATGTGTCTCTCGTTTATTTAATGTGTCCCCTCTTAGTTTAGTGTATATATCAGGGGTGGGCAATCACGGTACTGGAGGGTCGGTGTCCTGCAGAGGTTAGCTCCAACCCTTAACCAACTTACCAATAAAGATCTTGCTAGGTAAACTTGACACTTACAGGTAGGTGTGTTGAGGCAAGATGGAGCTATATTCTGCCGGACGTTGGCCCTCTAGGCCAGAGATTTCCCACCCTTGGTATATATATCCCCTTTGTTGCCTTGTGCGTTTGTGAGTTATTGTCCGTGTACCACTACCTGGTGAGTTCATGTCCATGTTAGTGTTTATATCAAGTTAAGGCAAGTTTGGTTTATGTTTATTAGATTACTTTTGTTTAAATAAACTGGACTTGGGTCCAAACTACTAGCTTTAGAAAGTGGATACATTACATACACATCTACTGGAAGAGCTATTGTATAGTAATTCAAAGCACGATTATGCAACTGGAACACTAATAGAAAAAGATACATACTTTATTTGTACAATAAGAAGTCTGGGGTTTTTTTTCTTTCTCTTTTCCTCCTGTTGTTTTTGGTATAGAAATCAAATGGTGGAAAACATCAAACAGCAGATTCCCCATTAACTACAACTGTCCATGGCTTTTTTACAATCCAGCCTTCACATGTAAGCCATTATCAATGTGGGGTTTTGTTTGCTTTTTGCTTTTCAAGTAACATGAAATAATTATAGAGACCTACTCTGGCACCGTATTCACCCTGAAAAAAAAAGTTCAAGCTGTTTTTATGGGTTTTTTTTTTTTTTGTTTGGGGGGGGGGGTTTGCCTTTTACGCAAACTGTCAGATATTTTTTTTTGTTGTTGTTGCCTATTACTTCCTGTTGTTACTGGGGTCTAAAAATCCATTTCACCTTCTACTGCTATAATTCTTTAGCATCTCACAGTAAGTGCCCCTGGCACAGCTCTTGCATTGATTGCTCATATGTGGGAAAAAATAGCCCTAAAATATTTTCCTCTACTCACTACTCCTCTACTGCACTTGGTGCATTTGTCGCATGTGTATAGAGTGTGTGAGTATGTGTGTGTGTGTGTTTGCCTGAGAAAAAAATAATAATAATGTGGAGACATACTGTATTTATGCATATGTATGACATCTTTAAAAAACATTTTATGGACAATTCTCATCATCATCATCATCATTTAAAATCTATTTAGATTTGTACACAGCGTATTTACTTTAGACAGCATACAGATAATAACAAAGTGGGTTTTAAAGCTGTATTGACTCAAGTTCATTTTGCAGAAAAGTCTTTTTCAAGAGGTTTTCAGGCATCATTTCTCTCCCAATGACGACTCAATGTCTGTAGTTGTAGGAATGTTTGTGTGCTTAAACTTTGACTCTTTTTGGTGTATTCTTGTACATTACAACACTTGCCTAACTGTGACAGTTGCTTGTGAGGTCAGTAATAACATTAACACTGAACAGCTCGATACTGGTAAACAAAATCCCAAAACAAAAACTGTTAAAGCATATTTTGTGCAATTTTTACATAACATCACCATGCTCCTTTGTTTTACTTTTTTATGTAATACTGCAATGCCATGTTTCATGCCAAACATAAAAAACAGAAATTGTGAGATTAAATTCTAACAATGCCACTGTGACTGGGAAATTGTTTGGGCTTTTTGTGTGTTAGTTTATACTGTTGTACTTTGACTTACGAGTGTCCCAACTAACAAGTTTTTTGAGATACGTGCTGTCTTTCGGCCGTTTTTTTTGCTTTGAGTTGCGTGATAAAATTCGGGTTACGAGCCAGCTTCAGACACCCAGCCGCTAGTTGGCATAGCAAACACCACAGTAAACGCCGTAACATCAGCCCCGCATCCTGTGTCTCACTCGATAGCTAGTCAGACATGCGCTTAGCAAGAGGAGTCATCTGATCTCCAAGGTAAATGCTGTACACTATACTTAATAAAACCAGTTTATTGCTTGTATTGTTTTTTTATATAATATTTGTTATTTATAAATATATTTTTATTATTTAAAAAATTGCAGAACGGATTAATGGCATTTCAATTCATTTCAATGGAGTAAACTGATTTGACATACGAGTAATTTGAGTCATGGAATTAATTAAATTCGTAAGTGCATATGTATGAGAAGTGGTAGTGCAATGGTTGAGGTGTTGAAGGGATACCTGCAAGATTAGGGTTGCCACTGTTGGGCCCCTGAGCAAGAACCTTAACCCCCAATTTCTTAGTTGTATAAATGAGGTAAATGTAAATTGCTCTGGATAAGGGCGTCTGCTAAATGCTGTAAATGTAGAATACAGCTAACAGTGCATTCCTCTAATGGTGTCCTGTGATGTTGCATGGGAAGCAACTTATATTTTACACTAAATATGTGTTAGCCTTTGGTATCCATCATATTATAGAGGAAAGCTGGCTGAATTTGTAGGAATTAGCAGTTGGCTATCTAGGTAGAACACTAAACCATCAGTTTTTTTGTTTCATAAAAATGTGTGTTCAGACTACTACAAATCCCCTTCTTAAAGAATAAAGGTTAGATTAAGTGAATAATCTACATATCTCATGATTAATACACCTGTAATTGCTTTCCAGCATCTGCTAATGGTATATTATGAATGTGTCTGCAAAGCTATAAAAAATATTAAACCGATTAAATCTGACACTGAAAGATTGTCACTGAAAGCCTGCATGATTCAGCTGTAAGTTTCAGCCAGAAAGAAATAAGCCCTGGTTGCAAATGTTATTGTGTGTATTTTTTTCTTTTCTGACTATTGATGGTGCAGTGAAACACTCCAAATTGACTGTTAATTTTAAAAAAGAAAGAAAAAATGATGTAAAGGTACTGGAAAATAGTAAACAGTGTATGATAAACTTTCTTGCATTTTTATATATAAGTTTTCTTTTCCCCTGTGATTAAATGTTTATTTTATTGGTATTCTTTGATTGATGCTGGACCACCTTAAATAATTTGTTGCACTGTTTGACTGTCACGGCTACACCGGGCTCTTCAACCAACCAGCGCACACAATCACCAGAATACTAACCAGCCACACTTGCACCCAATCACTTAATCACTCCTGTGCACTCTATATAAGCACCCGCTATTCACTCAGACACTGTCTGGTCTCATCGATGTTACATGTGATCCCATACACTTGGCTCCGACTTAGCATTAGGCTAATGCCTAGACTCCTATCTTTCTCCAGTCCTCGTGGATTTTCACGCTCCTTCCTACCTCCATTTTTTCTCAGACTGTCCCAAGTGCTCATCCTCCTCACCCGTTGTCCTCTAAGCCCCTCCGTTCCTAATGTCGTGTCCTCCCGTCTCTGCTTTCCTATCGCTATTCGAGACTCATAAACACAGTGACAATAAACACGGTCCACCAGGAATAAATCTAAGTCTGGCTTTAGTCTGGGTAATCTCCGACATTGACTGTTACAATGGCATGTTAGATTATTTTATATTGATCAAGTGATCAAGTATTGATTAAAATATATATTTATTAAACAAATTAATAAAGCTTCAAGACGTGTCTAATCCTCGTATAACAGTTGTGTTAACATTGCAAAAACTTCATTAAGGTTCTGATTTGGGGGAGAAAAAAAAGAAAAGCGTATCAGTAAGAGGCCTCAGAGGAACGCAAGTTATTCTTAGCTCATTTTCAAAGAACTGGTTTGTCTCTTGAAATAATCAGAGGCCATGTAGCAAATACACTGGCCTGAAGGATGTATCACTGACACAAAGAGTTTTTATCATGCTTTTTTTCTGTTCACAGTTAATTAGCAGACTTCTTCTTGCCCAATTCACAATATAACAGATTCTGTCTTTTATAGAGACATTTATATCTGAAGACAGAGAAGCGACTGTGGCAAGCGACGTTCTGTCCTGCCAGTATGGGGTTGAAAGATGGCTTTTTTTGATGCCATGTACTCACTATCTCCCTGACCATAGCAGCAGTTACAGAAATATATGGCTAAGGGAAGAAGAACAAATCACAAGTGACTAAAAGATATATTGTGGATCCAGAGGCGTTCGTCTATTTGCTCACACCTCCAGGGAGCTTGCTATAGACTGCAGTAAGAGTTAAAGGCTTTTTCCCAGACCAAATGTACTTAATTATTAGTTGAGGCAAATTTTAAAGAGGTTTGACCTGATAAATGTGCACATGAAATGTATTGGGAATGCAAGCCTGCATCCGAGAAAAGCTTAATATACAAATATTCTTGTATTTCATGATATACATAAATTTAACTAATGGGAAATTAGCTCAAGTGGTAGAGTGCTCACTTAGTAGGAAAGAGGGAAGCGGTATCGATGTCCACATTCTCCAATGTAACACGCCTCTCTTGAGGAAAGTGGTAGTGCAGTGGTTAATGTGTTGGACTGCTACTTGGAAGATCAGGGTTTGATTTCCAGCACCTCTAAATCGTCACTGCTGGGCCCCTGATCAAGGCCCTTAACCCCCAATTGCTTAGTTGTCGAATAGAATAGAATACATTTTATTGTCATTGTACTGTTGTACAGTGAGATTAAGGATCTCGCTTTAAAGCACAAACATACAGAGAACACAAACATTTAACCGGATGAATATACAGATAAGCATATAAAATGTGCAAAAAGCAAGGAGTCAGATATATTCATTCATTTATTCATCTTCTAGAGCTGCTTATTCCCTAATTTGTGGTCACAGGGATCTGCTGAAGTTTATCCCAGCCGTCTCTAAAAGGTAGAAAGGCAAGAGAGGTACACCCTGGACAGGTCGTCAGTTGATCACAGGGCCACACACACTCACACTCGCTCCTAAAAACACTAATCAACCTAACAAAAAATCAATTTTATAATCAATATTTATTTTTTATGAATTAATATTTTAAGCCAGTCAAAATCTGAGAGGAGGGCCTGTTCCAGAAATATGGATGGTTTAGTTTTGGAAAACGGGTGACATATTATTATAACATCTATATGTTAGATTTGGTCTGATTATTGCTCCTATAATAACCTTTACTTTTCTAGAAATTTCCACAAGATTTTATAGTGTGATTTGGGGGAATTTTCAATAGTAGGATTAGTGTTTAGTGGGGTTTAGGTGAGGGCTCTGTCCAGAAACATTTACATTTGCAGAATTTGGCAGACGCCTTTATCCAGAGTTACTTAAATTCTCTGTTATACAACTGAGCAATTGGGCCCAGCGGTGCTAGCTTGGTGGTGCAGGAAACCAAACCCCGGTCTTCAAATTAGTAGTCTTTAACCTTAAACATTAGGCTACCACTTTTCCAAGAGCTTTGTGCGCAGAGGCATTGTCATGATTTACATTTACATCATTTAGCAGACGGTCTTGTCCAGAGCGACGTACAAAAGTGCTTTGAGTCACATCATTAAACAGCTCAATACTGGTACAATAGTTCACAAATCAGTGTAACAACAACAAAAACCGTTGAAAGAGTAGCATGGGATTTTTTTTGTGCCTCTTAGTTCTAATAAAGGGAAATGTCAATGCTACAGCATATACAGACATCCCACACAAACTTTGTATATCTCTATATATTTGAGATCATATTTGCTTGAGCTTCCTAAAGTTCAACCTGACCACCGTAGAAACTATTCCTGGCTTTTTGAGAGCTGATATGAATGGTGAGTGGGTTTAAGAGCTGGCAGTGCATGGCTCTGTCAGTGCCCTTGCCTTCACGGTTCTCTCTTGTACTTATTGCTCTATCCATCTTTGTTTTGTCATTATAAAGCGCTCTTTCTGTATACAAGGTAGATTATTCTCCTTACATTAGAAATTGTTTCCTTTCTTTCAGATTAATCCTAAGAAAAGGTCAGTTCTACTGATTAATTTCCACCTGCCTATTAAAATATATGCATTTTTTTTTTTTTAACAGGTCACATTTACTTTTCTTACCTCTCAAATTACCGACAAATTTATCACTTCTTCTCACATGCCGACCTATCAACACAATAACCACTCTTGGCAAGCTGGGAGAGCGCAGCATGGATCTTGTAGCGCTCTCCGTGTGATTATCATGATCAGTGCTGATTGCTGATTGTTATGGTGTTTGCGCCTCTCGTCTATTCGGTGCACGCTGTGTGTTTGGGCATTGCTGATTGTGTTGACGCTGTGCCACCAACCAACCCCCTCCTCTTTCCCCTCTTTCCTCTCCTCCTACACACTCTTAATGGAGGAGAGGCCTAAGCGGAGGAGTGGAGACAAGAGGTTGTGGCCATCAGACATAATGAACACAACGCAATCAGGCCCATCAGCCAACGGAAGCTGTGTACTAGAAAAAAAAAAAAGTCAAGTAGTCAGAAGACAGAGTGTTTGACATGGATGGGTTTTTCGCTGTTTACAAAAAGAACAAAAATTAAAATCTTTTTTTATTTATTTCTTATTTAAATTCAGTTTGCAGCGATTTTTGATAATATATACATTAAAACATTATATAAATAACATGACTACAGCAGGTAGTGTGTGTGTGTATATATATATATATATATATATATTATATATATATATCTTATTATATAGTATTTTTTTTTTTACAAGTAAAAAAATCCAATTTCTTAGCCGCACGCATGCTTTTAATTAAAACTAACAAAAGCGATCTCAGAGGAGATCAGCTAACCTGTCATGTTCTAGGTCACTTTTTTTCCTCCTGCACCCTGTCGTTGATGCTGTACTATTATTTGTTGTGGTGTTTTAATCTTGGCTGAGTCAATAATATTCTTTGTCGTTCGAGAAAGAAGCGATGGAGAAAAAAAACTGTCTTTTGTTGGGCGTGCTTACATGTGACTCCTCCGTCTGTACGGGCTTAGTAAACGTTGTATCATTAAATGTTGTTTTTCGGCTCGCAATTACTTATAGTTCCTTCAGGTCAAACACGACACGGACACAGATGGGAAAGAAAAGGGTGAGACGAAGGAGGATTGAAAGAAAGAGAAAGTGACGAATAACTAGAAAGGTGTGAAGCTATGGCTTTTCTGGCATTAAACATGCTGTAAATCCTCAACAACTACTGACGGACTTACTTTCCGCTGTTAAAGAATCAATGTAGCTGCAGCAAATGAAAAACAGGCTCTCAATTGTGGACTAAATCACAGTTCTGTTTGTTTGGGGGTTTTTTTGCTTGTTTTCTGTATAAAAGAAATCCCAGCCTTCCTTGCCGTCACACATCACTGGGACTTAATTTAGAAAAACAGCCAAAGAATCTGTTTTATAAGTAAAATTGTGGATTCTACTGCTATTATGCTTTTCACTACTTTAAGACAACATCAACAAATTTTACAACAAAAAATAAATTGAAGTATTTTATTTCGGTCGGAATTCTATACATTCTGATCATGCCTTTTATAGGAATTTAATATCAAAACTGATGAGAAATATCATCAACACTTTAGTTTAATAATATTAAGAGAGAGAGAGAGATTAGGAAGGAGAGATTAAAGAGAAAGTGAGAGAGATAGAGAAAGAAAATGAGAAAGGGAGAGAAAAAAAGAGATAAAGAGGAATAGATAAAGAGATAAAGACAAAGAGAATGAGAAAGGGAGAGAGAAAGAAAGATAAAGAGGAATAGATAAAGAGAGAGAGAGAGAGAGAGAGAGATAAAGAGAAAGAAAATGAGAACGGGAGAGAAAAAGAAAGAGATAAAGAGAAAGAGAGAGATAAAGATAAAGAGCAAGAGATAAAGAGATAAAGTGAAAGAGAATGAGAGGGAGAAAAAGAGAAAGAGATAAAGAGGAAGAGATTAAGAGAAAGAGAGAGATAAAGAGAGAGAGAGATAAAGAGATAAAGTGAAAGAGAATGAGAGAGGAAGCGACAGAGATACAGAGGGAGAGAAAGAGAGAGAGAGAGAAACTCGTGGATATTTTACAGGTTTATACAGTTATGGGTAGTAATATAATTTATAATAAAAATTGTATTAAGCTGTAAAAATATGCAAAATAGACATATTTATTACTACTCTTAAACCCACTGTTAAATATGTATTTTATATACTACATAATAGATATATATAGTGTATAAAGCAGCATATGTACAGTTGATAAATTTGCATCACTTGACATTTGTCATCAACACAAACTGCTTTAGGGATTTTTCGGCAAGCGGAATATCAAGAAGTGCTTTAAAGTATAACACCATTTTCTAAAAAAACTGAGAGTTCACAAGTTGGGCACATATTTTTCTTCATGCAGTTGTTAATTATGTTAAATAACTTAAAAACTGAGCGCGTCACCCAGTAAACACTTCTGTTTCTACATTTTTGAAGATCTTCTATAAACATATTTGCTAATATTCATCTAAGTGCAGACGCCATGCATAAAAGCCCCTTACTGACTTTACATTGGTTGATCGTCACTGATAGATCAGTTAGACTTAACATAAACAAATGGCGAGATTGGTATGCATGAGCGTATGCATGAGCAGGAACCTAAGAGAACATGCTGTTGCATTTTAACAGTATAAGTGTAACTTCACCAAATTGTACAAAATCTAAATCACCACATTTTCAGTCACTTATCTAATGATGCTAAGTCAGTTCTATCGCATGTCTCAGAATGGACTGCAATTCAAATGTATTCTTAGCGCTCTGACGGTTTTGTGGAAAAAGATTAGAACACTGATAGCATGACTTACGAGTGTCCAAACTAACATGTTTTTTGAGATACGAGTCATCTCTCGGCTGATTTTTTGCTTGAAGTTGCTTCAGATACCGCTAGTTCGCTACGCACCGCTAGTTTGCGTAGCGAACGCCACAGTGAACGCCATAACATCTACCCAGCATCCCGTGTCTTACTTGATGGCTAGTCAGTTAACAAATGAAGTCGTACATTATACTTGATAAAACAAGTTTCTATTGTATTGTTTTTAGACAATATTCACTATTTATAAGTGTATTTTTCTTACTTAAAAACATGTATCAAAAAAATTGTGTTGTTTTTTGGGAACCTGGAACGGATTAATAGCATTTTAGTTCATTTAAATGGGGAAAATTGAGTTGACATACGAGTAATTTGAGTTACAGGCTCCGCCACGGAACCAATTATACTCGTAAGTCAAGGCACTTCTGTATTGCCATTATTCCTTAGCGTTGTAACCAAGAATAGCTTTTGTCAAACTGGCTTCTACAAAATTAATTTTAAAGTTTCTCAAAAAACAAAAAATATATATAAATAACCAAACAACTTTTTGTTCAACTATCAAGCACAAATAGCTGCTGGAAGTTTCCCGTAAGTACATAAAAATATAGTCTCAACTCCTATATATTTTTCTGTTACTACTATGTTATTTGCCCTCGGTTGTACATTTTACTTTGCCAACATGTTGCACTGTAATTTCTGCCATTTGTACAGCCTAAGAATTCATGAATAGCGTAATGGGAAAAAAGAGTGGAATTCATATCCGTCATTTATCAGAAATAAAATTATACATCAGACATCATCAGTGATAAAGTAGTAGTGGAGGAGCTGAAGTGGAATCATGATAAAATGCATCCGTCCTGCAGTAAGTGGCCCTTTTTCCACTCTCACTATGAAAAGTAGGCCTCTTCTTTCACCTTATGGTCTTGTCCAACGTTTGAAAAATGGCATCAGTCCCCTTGTAAAAGGCCCATGGGGTTAAATAGCTTCATTATTATTAATGATCACCCATTTGCCAATCCAGATGTAGAGGCAAAGTGGCACTGTAATAAAATGACAGTCTGTGCAATTACAAACTCAATTATTTCTTTCAAATTTCAGTTTGGCTGACAACATGGGATCTTTTATGAGCTCATGTTCATTTTAAATGGCCAGTTTATTGAAGATGTTGAACATTGCGTTTAACCCTGATTGGATTTCTATACATAATATTTTATGCCTGTTATTTGCCCTAAGAATCATTCAGCCCAGACAACACACACATTTCATAGTATTACTGTTTAGATTCAAAAACCATTATTCGCTTCATGGAATTTCTAAATATTTTATTTGCTGTTTTATACTATAGATGCACCAATAAACCTCTTCAGACTATATTTAAAAAGATCTGCCATAAAATAGCTCAGTGAGTTTCCAATGACAGGTGGAAAAAACAACATTGATTGTCTCAGTACAATGGCAGCTGTCAAGGGGAAGGTATATTGGGCAACAGGTGAAGGCACTTGTTAAAGATGATGTTTTAAAAGTAAAAAATGGGGGAGAGTATAAATCTAGACAAGGGCCAAATTGCAGACTGGGTAAGAGCAAAATACTTTAGTTTCGTAGGCTGATCCGTATGCAGTGGTTAGTATTTATCAATGCTGGGCTGTCAGGGCTGGCAGGTCCTTCTCTGGTGGGCCTATAAAAAATAAAATTGTGTAAAAAATGTTTTTTTCTTATATTTAGTATAATGTCCACAAAATTGCCTATAAAAACTTTCGTTGAGGTTAAACTGGAATATTCTACATTTAAAAGGTTAAAGCAGCACTACGGATAGTGCTAGCCTTTTGTTGAAAGATGTCACATCTGATTTGTAACTAGTATTAGCGACAGAATTGTCAGCTAATCAAATTTTGACGTTCAGTGACAGCCCACATTCTGGGTCTAGCGATGTGCCTAGTGTTACTGCCAGAGTTTGTCAGGAATTTTCAAGGTATAAAAGTGAAAGTCACTGAAAAGTATGTGACAGCCCCACTACACCAAGTCTTATTGCCTGAAAATCTACTGAAAATGCCTTTTCAATGTATCCTTTTGCAGACAAAAGAAATTGAGAAAGCAGGACCTACACCCTAACTGAATTAACTAAAAAAAAGCTAGAAAAGTTTTTGTGCGCTATAACAAATATTGCAACTATAAGTGCTTTGAGTAAGTAAGGGCTACCACCGCTTGGAAGTACAACAAGCTCTTTTGTTATTTGTTTAGGGACATGGAAATATTCTGACTTTAACCGTTTACCAAATCAGCTCTTAAACTTCAAGGCTCTGAGTGTCGGTCATGCATAATATGCACATTTTTAACACAGAGCTGCAATAAGCTGTAACAGAAATAATATGGTGTAAATTTTGCTTAGAGTTGCTGACACTCTATGGTCATCACTGGTACCTACCAAAAGTGGTCGTAACAATATCCTATATTACAATCTAATCAGTATAATACCGTTTTGTGGGAAGAAGGCAAGCAGGCAAACAAAGGGTTAAGAGATGTTTTGGCTGAAAAGGAGGGACCTACGAAATCCCATACAGGCTGTTTTAATGGTATGGCGGTTTGCTGCATCTGAAAAACAGAACCACTGTTTAAATACTATAACAAATGAACCTACAGTTTAATTGCCCAATTTTGTCAGTTTTATGGAATTTAAAGCGTTCAGTATTTCCGATGAGGGAAAATGTAGCAGAGTGTGACACAGACCACTGACATCTTTTTGGCTTCATAAATTTTATGAAGAGTCTTTTGTACTTCATTTGCATACGAAAAGTGGTGTCCTTGAAAATGTCACTCATGCAACAACCTATTAAAAAGCTTGAATAAGTCGGGTTATATTGGATGGATTGGAAACAAGCTCTAATATCTTCAGATAACATTTTGGAAAAATCTCTGATTAAAGTGATCTTTCTATAGCTATAATATTGAGACTAGATGTATCACGAACATTTTTGGTGAATGAATGTAAACACATTAAACAAGTGTGTAAAATTTACTACAGGGTGTCCCATAAGTGTCAATACGTAGGAAAAATAAACATATTTTACCAGATCCCCAGATTTCACCTCACTTGATTTTTATTTTTTGGAGCATTTGAAGGCCAGGATGTATCAGGAGAAGATACAAAACATAAATCATCTCTGAGAACGTATCACCAAAGAAATTCCAAGGATAACTCCAGCTGAGCTTATATGTGTTCTTTAGCAGTGGAGGACATGCATCGAAATGTGTTTTCAAAACAATGGTAGTCATGTAGAGCAAATTATATAGATAAAAATAAAAGATATTATATAGATAAAAGTTTATTTTTTTTATTTTTTCTATGCATGGAAACTTATGGGACACCCTGTAGTATGATTTTTATTATAGTTTTTCCACCCAAATTTACAACAATCTACCTGCAGTTCTGGTGCACAAGCTTCCTGTCCCATCAGAGACTGTTTAGAAGGAAGAGAAATAATGTTCCATATTTATGCAATTAGCCCTCTAATTGGTAGTAATAGGTATGCACATGCCACTGTAATGAGATGAGTAATCATCCCTCGTCTATCCATGTAAATCCCATCAGGTCGTGCTGTTTTTCTGAGCAGCCCTGTTGCTTAGTGTCATCTGTGTTTATTGTCATTTTGCTGCACAAAGGCTTCTAGATTTATTAATTTTTTATTATCTTTTTCCATTGGGCTCATAAGATGTTTTTTTTTTCTTTTAACTCATCTACTATGGGGTTTAAATCTGTTTTAGATGCAGGACGTAAAGTTTTGGATCTGATTAAATACCTTTGTGTCGTGTTGCAAAAGTCGAAAAAAAAAGACAGAATCTGGGTTTTTTTTGTGTGTGTGTCCATGTAGGCTGTAAACTATATAAAAGCGAACTCAAAGTTTGCACCAGCTGAGTCAAAAGGCAAGAACGTTTGATTAAGAACTGAAAAAAAAAACATTTACAGAGAAAAGGAGATGAAAAACATCTCCGCGCATTTGTACCACCGTAATTACCAGTCGGAACCGGCCAAGGCCTCAATCAATAGCAAATGGTCATTTTACAAAACGTTTGCAAGCCGCACAAATCCGATCCACGTAATGTATCTGAGAAGCCAATTTTCTTTTAATCTTGGATCTATTTTCCAAGTCTGTGATTCCTCAAAGACTGTACTAAAGATTACGTGTATTTTGCACAATGTTTGAGTTTTCGAATCAGCAGGAGGTCTTTGCTTTGCAGAAAAAAAAAATATATATATAAAAAGTATATTTAGCGATCACTTTCAGATGCATGGGGTTGGACTGTGCATGTGATATGGGAGGAAAAAAAAGGAGACAGGAGAGTGGCATCTTCTACGGAATGCAAAAGACACCTAAATATCATCATGCTTGCCTCTGGCTAGTAAAAAACATTCAACACTGTCACCCACATCAGTCAACCAATACCTGTCCCCATAGAGATGGAAACCGATACTGACTTCATATCTAGAGCTGTTTTAATATGAAATATCAGATGCAAGAAAATATATATGTTTGGATAGAGTAGCACTTCTGGCTATTGACACAGCATCACTGACAGCTCATGCTGCGTCTCTGGAGGAAGACACAGAGGCACCGAAATCACCTGTTCATGCATTATATAATTACTGATGAACTGGTTTACTTTGGGCTGTAATCTGCACTGTCTTTACACAATAGGCGAAGTCAGGAGCGCAGGTGAGAACACTGCAAGTGTGAGTGTGTTTGCCAGCATGGGCCAATGTGTCTACTGTGGCGTGAAGTGTTTGCTCCTGCAAAGAACAATGGCTTGGAAAGACACCTCCAATTTCCAAAGCCGCTTGGAGGTGATTTACAGCTAAGGCTGTGCGAGAGCTCTGGCCCCCCGTTTATTCCGCTCGCACAGAAAGTGAGTGAGCGGCATCATTTTTCCTTAATGAAGTTAGTGACCCTCTGAAAGGTGACACATTTACCGCTCGGCTGATTTATGCACCGATTCTCTGAGGCAGGCTGGAACAGTGCAGGACCATAGGGATCCAGTCACATGTCTGTCTCTCGCTCTTTCTCGCCTTCTCTCTTTATCTCTCTATCTCAATCTCTCTCTCTCACTCTCTCTCTCTCTCTCTCTCATTCTTGCTCTCTCTCTCTCTCTCTCTTTCTCCCTCCCTCTCTCTCTCTTTTTCTCTGTCTCTCTCACGCCCTTCTCTCTCTCGAGTCAAAATAGACTTAATTTTTTTAAAGAAATGAAGGATTTGAGTGCAGTTACTCTGAAATGATGTTATGCAAACGTCATCTGTTTTATTGATGACGGTGAACTGGTTTTTTAGCACTCTTTTAAACTAATCTCGTTTTAATTTTCTCTTTTTCTTTTTATCTTTGTAAAGCTTTGTTGTGAAATGATAATTGTATTTTAATTTATTGGTAATTTATTAAAGCTGAGTTAAAAATCAAGCAAACCTTATCTTTCTCTCTTTTTCTATCTCTCTCTCTCTGGCTCTTTCCCTCTTTCTTTCTCTTGTTCGCTATCTTTCTCTTTATCTCTTTTACTCTCTCTCTCTCACTCACTCGTTTTTTCTCTCTTTCTTTCTCTCTTTCTTTCCCCTCATCTCTTTCGCTCACTAGCTCTCTCTCTCTCTCTTTCTCTCATTCTTTCGCTCTATCTATTTCTTTATCTCTCTCACCCTTTCATTCGCACATCTCTTTTACTGTGTGCATTTGATCTTATCTGTACATTCTAAAGCCACTGACAATAAAAGTGCTTTTTTTTACTAGATTATACCGGTATTATTTGGACTGACAATGAACCTGAACGCTTATGGATTTACTGTATCATTATGTCGTTTTCGATGGTTTTCAATGGTTTTGAACAAGAATAAATCTTTAAACGGCTGACGTCTTGTTAGCAAGTAAAACTCAGCGGAGCATGCAAAAACAGAGAATACGGCAAAATCCGCAATAGAGCCCAGTTCAATTATTGATGATCTCTTTACTCATGCAAATATGATCAATTATTTCTACATGACAGCAACGGTAAAGAAACATAAATCTACCGGCTCTAGAAGTAGTTTTTTACATTCTAATTTTCTGAGCTGACAGACTTCAGAGTAGCGACTAAGACATGTTCCTAGATCCATTAAATATGCAATGTCAGAACCGGCTTAATGAGGTAGGATATTAAAGAATTGCTATTTTTTTCTTGTTGACATCAAATGTGGTTGCTTAAAGCTAGACTTATTGCTTATTATCAAATATGTTAACAAGTAGGCGTGAATGTGGGTATATTTCAAAGTTCTTTGTCCGACATAAACAGATTTATCAAACATTGAGAAGATCAGAGGATATGAAATGGTCTATGGTGACAGTTGTTAAAATAAACAGCCGGTTTTATGGGAGCTGTTGATTCATTTTTTAACACGGCAGAATCCATTTCGTACACTGATGAGACTTTCTTTCTTTTTCTTTTTTTTAGAACATTAATTAACCCACAGGGAATTTAATGCACATCGGAGGTGAACATTAAAGACCATGGGAATATGGTGCAAATTAAACGTACTGATATTGTTGTGCTCATTATAAGATGAATTAAACATTTATGACTGCTGAAATAGAGTTAGCTAGAGCTAAAAGACCTTTAAGAGTTTTCATCCTGTTCCTTCTCGTCAACAGCAATTGAAGTGAACCTGCAGAAGGCCATGACTGAAGCTTCAGAGACCTGCACCCAGGAATGTCTGATCCTCGGCCATTCTGACAGCTGCTGGATGCCCCCGGCGCTGACCCAGTTCCAGACGACTGCTGCTGCTACGTTGCCCTCATTCAGCCTTCAGCAGAGTTGGGCACGGAGCGGCGCCATGCCAGACGGGCGTCACACCCTCGGCAGATCGGTGCCCAGAGATGATCTGGACAAAGGGAGCAATCGGCCCCAGTTCTACAGCACACTGGACAGACACTGTAGCAAGAAAGAGGACGCTGTGAAGGTTATCCCTCTGGCCAGCTTCTCTGCCACTTCTAGCCCGCAGAACTCGGGCACCGGCACCAATTCCTCGTTCTTACACGAGCATCAGCTCTAAGGCATAAAGCTAGCTTTTTCAGTTAGTTACGTCGCCACAACTAAGTAAGGGAAGAAAAAAAAATCCGTAACAAGTTAACAAAAGAAAATCGTAACCAGTAAAGTTTATCATCAGTCTGTATTTTCAACACTTAGAAAAGGATTTTTTGTGTGTGTGTGTGTGTGTTGGTCAGGATAGAAATCGATTAAGGAATGGACAGTCCTAATATTCTCCAAACACCAGACTTTAAAGACTACATAATCCACAAGTAGACCTAAACCAAAGTAGCATCTTAAAAAAAAAAAAAAAAATTGAAAAAAAAAAAGCTGTGTCTCTTTGGTAGGTAGCAGCGAACGAACCAAGCTTCAGAGATGATGTCAATGTTTTTTTGAGCCTTTTAAATATGATGTAATTATGAAACACGCTTATATACTGTTGAGGTGTTCTTTTGCGTGAGTGATTGCAAACGTTAGCTTCAGTGCGATTCAGTGCGTATTTAGCGTGAATTGTTTTCAGCAAGATTTTCTCCTCGTCTGAGTGCTGCCCTCACTCTGTCCAGACAAAAGACCTGTTATGATGCCTCACTGCAAACAGTTCTATTGCTCTATAATAACATGTAAAAATTTTGTACAAGCATCATAAAAATCCTCTTTTTTTTTTTTCTTCATGAACTGAAAACGTGAGGCTTCCTCTAATGGCTGTAGTGTCAATTTATCCGACACCTTTATTCTCTTATTATTAGAAAACTACTCATTACTACTACTCTTTCTTATTAACCAAGCCCGGGAAGGCACAGACAGATGATTTTTCTTCTCTCTTTCACATCAAAAATCGCTCCTGAAGTTTACAATTTATGCACCATAACAAATGCTATGGAACCAATTATGAGAATCTCCTGATAATATAATTACTTTGATCTGTATTCACCGTAGCAGTGATGGCTGTGGAAGACTGCTCTGGAATATTATAATTTGCTTACTTTTTTTTTTCCTTTGTGTGCATGTCTTTATCTTTGTAACACAAAAAAATCATAACACTTGTTCCTGATGTGAATCGTTCTTCAGATTTCGCTGCAGTCCGTTCATAGGTATCGGTGACCTGTATGCTTTTCGACTGCTAAATAGAAATAGAAAGGTTTTGTTTTTTTTATCCTCTTTTCATCTACATTGTATTTTTCATAGCTAGTCATGTGACGTAACTAGAAAACAAAGCTGTGTTTCTCATAAAGTCTTAGAGCAGACAATGTCAAACAAAAGGCCAACAAACAAAGACGAGGACTCAAGTTGTAATTACCGACATCACAGTGCAGTTAATTAGTAATTTATTTATTTTTTCCTATTTTTTTTTTTTTGCTCCTTCGAAATAAACCAAAGTCCCCCGCCCACTTTTACTTCCCGTATTCATTTAGATTTAAGCAGACCCCGGCTCCGGCAAGCATGCTTTCTTAATTCTACAGTTCTGCTTAGTACATACTGATGAAGCCCAAGCATTTAAGTTAGTGATGCAAAAAAATACTTTTCTATAAATTAGGTGGAAAGGTTGGGAAAGAATATATGCCAGGAAAGGAGGATGATGAGCCTGGGTTTGCTATATTGCTCATTGATCTGGGGGAATGCACAGTTGCATTGGCAGCAACTTCCTCCTGGGCTACTGCAAAAAAAGAAAAAAAAAACCTTTAAAGCTGTTAATCACTGAAAAGAACTATAGGATAGTGTGTCAAGGGATGCTGCCATGCACTTACTACATAAAAGAACTATTTATTTTCTGCTTACTAACACAGGATCCTTTACGTAGTGATTTTAATGCCTGTTTGCTGGAAGTTAAAAAGGTTAACAACTTATGGTAGTCAACAAATTATAGAAATTCATACAATTTGTCACCAGTCATAATGGTGTTAGTATTTATGCCCCTGTTTTACAATTTCCTGGTTAGTCTAAATGGAGATTAAGGGTATATACAGTATATGTATGTGTATATATATGTATATATCAGTGGTGGACGGTGCATTTGGTACCTGGTCCTTCAGTGGAGATTTACACCAACTGATACATCTCTCTAATGCATCATGTCGAAATTATAGAAACCATTAACACTATACAAAAAACGCAATATAACACGGCGTGGCATTACAGAGAGAGAGAGATGTCACGTATTAAAGATAAAAAACATTTTTATTAAAGCAAGAAACCCTGTTAAGACTCCACACCTCTACAATACAACCGCAACTGCCACATACATCATCTGGAGCAGTTCAGAATCAATATTTATTTTAATATTAATAAAACATCACAAAAACATTAAAATATTAATAAAATATATAATATATTAAAAGGCTGTAAGTCAGCGTTGCCGGTCGGCGGCACTGGTCTGGAAGAGGTGAACTCTTTCCCAGGTTGTGACAAGCTAGTTAGCTTCAGGGTAAGCCGACCGGTCCTCATGATGTCTAACTTTCCCGGGAAAGTCCGCCTTAAAATCGAATTTTTAAGTTTGTCCGAGACAAAGTTAATTTTTCCTCCTCTGTCAGCCATTGTGGGCGTAAAAATTCAAATTCAACTGTATAGATGAGTTTTGCTATTCGGACTTGGCTGTAACAGTTTAACTCTGATCAACCAGTCAGATGACGGGAAAATGCTGACGTTATTAGGGGCCAGCTAACTGGCTGTGGGAGGCGAATTTGAAATCTGATTGGTTAAAGATACAGTCTTAATACAGTTTAAGTTACAGTTTAAGTTACACTGGCAGCACTACTGATTCTGAAGGCTTTGGCAGATTAGATTGACATGGCAGTACATAGAAACTGCAATCAGATTGGACAGAAAAGTTAACATCCACATTCAGGAAGCAGTGAAAAAAGAGAAATGCTATGAAAATAAGAAACTGTTGGGAATAAATTAATATAATTTCATAAAACAAATATGAAAATGTAGGTTGTAAATGTAGGTCAGTGCTTCTGATAGTGTTTAGGCAGCAGAGAAGGACTTGCTGGCCCTGACTGCCCACCACTGTTATATTTGTGTGTGTACACACACTATATATATATATATATATATATATATATATATATATATATATATATATATATATATACTAAAGATTTATTTTTCTCAGTATATATTTGCATATTCTTTTTACATTGCATGCATTCACAAAAGTTGAACAGCTTACAACAGAAAACACAACGCTCCCTCTTAAATTCATGCATTGTCAATTTAGGTCAAATTATCTAAACTCCTAATAATACAAACTTCATTAAATATATTCAATAAATATCCGTATACGTAGTCTGTAGCTAGTTAGATTTGGTGCCAAAGGTTTTGCAAATGGAAAAAAAATCTGTAAAATCTCTAACAGAAATATGCTCAAATGTATACATATAAACATTTATGACAACTTTCCCTTCTTTACATGTTTTCTTATATCTTACTATCCAGTTTGGTGTAACAGGAACATAAGCAGCGCTTAAAACAAAAATGTGTTTCTTTTTTTTCCTACTGCATTAACAAAAAAACAAAACTTGAGAGCAGATTGTGATCTTTGGCCCTCGACTCGTGTTTGATGGTGATGAGGTGCATTGTCCATGCATGTGATCACTCTTGGCTTGTTATAGACCTGGACTTGACATGCCAGTAATAAACACTGATATTACAAGCTCTACTTAATATCAACGTGTCAACACACCGCTGCATTTTATTTATGCAGGAATCGACTTGTATTACTATGTAGGGAAAAAGATGATATAAAAGATAGAAGAGGGGGAGAAAATAATATTATATATATATATATAAATATTTAGAAATAACTTCGGATTGCATTATGTTGACAATGAGAAGGGCAGTTGGTGTGTTTTGAACTTTACTGATAAAATACACAAAAAAGCTGAAATTTATAAACATCGAGACAATCTTCATCCTAATGTAGGAAGTCATATACAGATTTTAGTGTATGTGCGCGCGGGTGTCTTTGTGTGTGCATGTATGTATACTGGCACACAGATGGTCAGAATAATGTACACACCATGCATCTTGTATAAAGCAGTAAACAATATGAACCTATTGCTATACTATATCTGCTTGTAACTTAATCATTCGTGTTTCACACTTGCTTTGAAAGATGACAGCTTTGATATGTGCCAGCAGTTCACTATAACAATAAAAATATGCTGTGTTTTGTCTTGCCCTTGTAAAATATCCCTTTAGAATCTATGGAAAAAAAAACATTCATATACATTTGGTGTAATAATTTTTCTTGTCTTGGAATTTTACTTGAATCATTAAATATTGTGTATCTTTAGACTATTTCTCGAGTGGTCATGTCTTTATTTTGCCATGAAACAAAGTTTGTTTTTATAAAAAATTTTAAATCATAAACAATCGGATGATCACAGACGATGAAACTATAATAACTTAAATTAATTGAAAACAAAACAACCAAAAAATATATCAATAAATTAATTAAAAATAAAAACCAAAACCAAAAGATAGATAGATAGATAGATAGATAGATAGATAGATAGATAGATAGATAGATAGATAGATAGGAGGAGGGAGGGACGGTTAGATAGATAGATAGATAGATAGATAGATAGATAGATAGATAGATAGAGGGACTGTTTAGATAGATAGATAGGTAAATAGATAGATAGATAGATAGATAGATAGATAGATAGATAGATAGATAGATAGATAGATAGATAGAGGGAGGGACGGTTAGATAGATAGATAGATAGATAGATAGATAGATAGATAGATAGATAGATAGATAGATAGATAGATAGATAGATAGATAAAGGGAGGGGCGGATAGATAGATACAAGAAAAATACAGCTCCTATAAATGAGGTATCTAAAACAGTAGCAAAAAAAACCCACACCATCACCCCACAGCTATAACAAAAGCAACACGAAGCAACTAAAAATCAATATGAGCATACAAATTCTACACTGCTACCTAAGGAACTTCTTCTAAAAAGCTATTTATTAATAGAAAAATCTCAGTCATTTATAGTAAAACTCTACGGCATATTAGCTAGACTACAGACTGAAATGCTGCTGATAGTCGTACACCATGTGCAATTATGTAGTAATCACCTACCCTCCGTTTGTTTTCTTGCTGTTCGAGGCATTGATTTAAGATGGGTTGGATCTCTATAAATCACCGCTGGATTGTCGGCAGAAAGAAAAAAGTCACCTGGGCATGTTACAGGATGATTTGTAAATATATATATATCACCGGCAAAATCTCCTTCCTGTCACACAGCCCTGGATATCGGCTAAGATAAATACAGGGGACATTAAAACACCAATGAATAAACATAACCCTCAGTCTAATGCGAGTAAGATGCTGACAATTATATCTCCTCTGCCGGCTCTAAAGTCACTTTATGAAGGTTTGAATACTGCACGGGTGCCGATGCATATATGAATATATGACTGCAAGTTGATGTATGAGTCTCACAGGCACAAGCCTACGATTAGTACCCTAAACATCACTCTCTCCCTTTTTTTAACTAAATATAGTACCAAAGATGGAAATGGAAAACATAATACTCAATAACCTTCAGTTAAAACGAAATAAGAAGCTGGGGTTTTTTTGTATAACGAATTTATTCCAGTTTCAAGTTTCAAAATTTGTGCTTTAGCAGACCCTGACTGCCACTGTTAATTGGTTCATATGCATAGACAAAAACAGAAAGTCAATAAGAAAAGGATTTTGGACACTGCTTTTTTTTTTTTTTTTAATAAATCCTTATACAAGCGAATGAATGACTTCTCGGCTTTATCGGATGTCGAGCTAATCAACCTAGTTTCATGAGATCATTTCTGCAAAGGTATCGGACCAGCTCGAAAATGGCCTTCGGGTCTTGTTGCTGCTCCCAGAAAGCAGTGAAGTACGAAGGTTCATCAGAGATGCACTGAAGCACACTTTGTAGACAAAGTGATCTATTAAGAGAAACTAAACCAACTGAACCACATGTACTCTGTGACATTGTGAATGTAAGTGTTTAAAAAGCTCATCTGGCATTTCTTTTAATATAAATATCCTTTAATATGTTCTTTTTTTCATTGCCTTTGTGGACTGGCTTAAACATTAGACATTTATGTTTCTGTAACTTTTGATTGATAATGCATTTTAGCATATACCATGGAGGGAAGTGGTAGCTCAGTGGTTAAGGTGGAAGACCGTGGTTCGTTTCTCAGCACAACCAAGTAACCACTATTAAGCAAGGCACTTAACCTCCAATTGCTCTGTTGTATAAAAAGAGAGATAAATGTAAATCGGATAAGGATAAGGGTGTCTGCCAAATGCTGTAAATGTAAATATATTAATCGTGTAGTACAGTATAAAAATTATATTTCAATGATACGAATGAACATAGAGGGAAGTGGCAGCAGAGGTTAAGATGTTAGATTGCTAATTGGTAGATCAGAGTTCGATTTTCAGCACCACTAAGTTGCTGCTGCTGGACCCCTGGTCAAAGCCCTTAACGTTTAATTTCTTAGTTGTATAAATGATATAAATGTAAGTCGCTTTGGCTAGGGGCGTCTGACAAATGCCATAAATGTAAATAAAGGTTATTATTTTATTTGGCAACAAATAAAGTATAAATATTTAAATCTTAATTAAAAAAAATCTAAATTAAATGTTCTTCTAAACCTAGAAATATGATAGAAATATTCAATATCATTTAATGCACCAAGAATATCAAGTAAAAGTAGTAGAAATATTCAAACTTCCTGCCAGCCTGCTTAAAGCAACTGATTAAAGTCTTCATTTGCAGGCACAAAGCATCCTTTTCTTTTTTGTTTCCACTCCTGGTGGGCCACAAAGTTGTAAATTTTGCAGATATGATTCTTCAGTGGTGCCTAAAAATAAAATCAGTAATAGACAACGGTTCAACATATAGCTGGTGTCACACGGCATGCTCATTTTAAATTGTAATTAAACTGGCCATCAGGTACCTTGAGGCTGTTTGGTCAATAGCATGATACTAATTACTATAAGATGACCTTTGAAATAATATCTGGTGAATAATTCATAATTGAGAAAATTGCTTCTGAGACATTCATTCTATATCCAAGGGAACTTTTTATGCTCAGAACATTCTGGCCAATCCAATAATGAATTTCGAGATTTTGTTTTAAACAGCTAAGCAATGAAATACGTAACATGAATAGGGCTTCGTTTATGATGTCAGTCAGAGGATAAGGTACTAAAATACTTGTGTTTGCATTCTTTGTTCTAAAATTGTCTTAATTTAGTCTTATTTTAGGCGATAAAATGGTACCCGTTCATATTTCATCTGAACCAAACAAAAGCTTGCAAATCTATGTATGAAGCTTGGACGCTGACAAATTGTGACTTTTCTCATTTCACAATTAAAATAATAATCAGACTGATTTGATGTGACCAGCACAAAAATGTGACCTAGAAAGTAGTTGCAGTACAGATCTGCCCATATTTATAACCACATACTGTATGGCATCAATGCATAACCAGTTGTGACTCAGAAAATTCGTCTCATTTGTTTGTCTTTGTCTTGGCATTTGGGCACAAACATAGTGCCAAAATTCAATATTTGTCTTAGGCTTACTTGGTAAACACATGTTGCTCCCATCAGTCTAATTAGGTTTTCTTTTCTTGCTTTGCTGACAGCAGTTTCAAAATGTGCTTAAAGCCGTTCAGGCTAATTTAATTATTAGCTTGAATCCACCTACATTGGCTCATGCCCTGATACTGTAATAGTGTTATGCTGTCCATGTCCCCTAACTTCACACACCATATTCAATTTTGCCAGTCTAGCTATAGGCCACTTCAATTTCCAATAAAACCAGAGCAGAGAAAAAAAAAATTACAGGCATCTAGAAAATATTTGTCATGATTTGCCCGTTTAGAACATGTGATTCGGGATGCACATGATTCATGTGTTCACTGTTGTGTTATTCTAAGCAAGTGACATATCTATAATCTATAACCGTGCCACAGTCACCTCAGGTGTTAATTATTACAAATTACTGTCCAGTCAATCATGATGTTACAAATTAAGCCATGATTGCACGCATAATGACACCCAAAGTATAAGCTAAAACACCCACACACAGTAATTCTCCACGCTGCATGAAACCCCAAACAGAGCGCAATGAAAGTCTGGAGAGAGTTTTATGAGAAGGGGATAATCAATAGCAATTATGCGCTTTGATAATGGACATAAAGGTGTAATTTTGCAGCCCAGTTAACATACACCAATTGCTGGGGGCACGTACATTTGCATGCCTATTATCTGCTACTTTTGGTTAAAGATGCCGAAGACAAAGAAAAAAAATAAATACAAACATTATAGTTTACAATCTCGTGTGTATGTATCGGATGATCGGTAGATATCGACAGTTACATCACTTGTTTCCTACAAAATGGACTATTCAGATTGGTGAACTTATGACCCAGGTCAGTTGAGTGTGTGGTCTGAACGATGAGACACCACTTCAGTCTATAATAAGCTGGCAGGCTTGTCAGCTCTCCGACAGCCTTCAGTGAGCACTGATTAATGACTGACAACTGCAAAGGCTGATTTAAATAATGCAAATCAAGCTACAGGATAATGATCCTTACATTTTTGCTAATTGGAGGCGGAATAGAGTAGGGAAAAATAGACGCTTTGTACTATCAAGTATTCGTTCGTCACTCGGTAGATGCTGACTCTTCTCTTGCAGTGCTGTTTATAAAACCTTCTGTGTCATTTCAATCGTCCCACTGGGTCAGCACAATTCTTTGTTTTATATCTGCAAAGAAACGACTTATGATTAAAAGTGAGATAAGTGAAAAAGTAAAGAAGTTTTAACAGGACATGGCATAGTCATTATTTCACACGTTTAATGTCCATTCAATGGGTTTATTTTAAAAAATGTATGTAATTTATTATTATTATTAATAATCACTTTCGAATCTTACCAGTATGTACAGGAATATAATTCATTATTTGTATTTGTAAACAGTTTTAACAAAACTGTATTAACTGTATTATTTTAACAGGCTGCTGATTGACTGATTCCGTCCAGAATACACACTTTTTTCTTCTTAAAAAAAAAAAAAAAAAAAATCCAAGGACACATTTTTTTGCGTATTTGTGTGTGTGGATGTGTGTATTCTAAATTTTCCAACCTTTTAAAAGTGTCATGACTGCATTAATATTTTAACCAAAAGCTAAACACAAAACCTACGCAAATCATCACCGAATGCACATCTATCTTAGCACATAATCTTAATATGACATTTATAGATACACTCTCTGACCCCTAAAAGTGTTACTGTTGTCATTCTCAACATTTTTTAACTTATTATTACAGAGGTAAAAAAAAAAAAATCAAAAGAAGAGTAAGAGTAGGCAGACGGCTATGATATTGCAGTGCCGTCTCAATGGCCCTAAAGGTGGATGAACCTCTCAACTAACCTTTGCGGCGCACATAACTTGCCGCTCGAGCCAGTGGCTTGTTGCCATGGCAGTATTCTACGCTCCTTCTCAAAGACAGACTTATTGTATTCTGCTGAGAAAATAACGTCAACCCTGAGATATAATTTATCTTCTTAGACCTGGGAAAGGTATGGACAGAAAAACAGTCAACAGCAACAAAGCTTTGCACACTTCACCGAAACATATAATATAAGGAAAATGGCTCTTGTGCAACTATTGAGCATAAATTTTGCCTTTTTTTCAGTCAGACGACCACCGGGTTTGTGCCACCGTTACTTATTCCTGCTTTCTAGAATCCTTAAAGCCTCATACTTATTAGTCCGTCTACCCAAAAGCATCGTAAATTGCTGAGAATGTTCTGGAAGTCTTACGATAGCCTCATGCTGAAACTTTTGCTTGGTCACTGAAGACTAATTCACTTTTTTTCATTCCACTTTTAAGTAAACTTGGAGTGGGTTTTTTTATGTTCCTAATGGGGAAAAAACCTTCAACTTTTTCAATCTTCAACTGTCCAGTTTCAGTAAACCTGTGCGCCACTGAGACCTTGGAGAAAAATATTATTGTAAAACAACATTCTGATTTTATTTTTATTTTTTTTTTGTTAAAAAATCTCATATAAGCTTAACAGTATCTACATCATTGTATTGATTACATTATTGCCTCATTATTAAATGATTAATTGCATAACTGCAAAATAAGCAAATGTACATGTTTTTTCTAATAAAATGGCCAATGATTTTGTATATATTACAACCACAGCCTAAACTGTGGACCAATTGAGTCCTTGAATAGTCAGGTGTCCAGAAATGTCTGGATATCGAGTGTATTTACAGTAGATTAAATTCTTTCATTTCTATATTTCATTAGGAAAAGCAGCCGATTAGCATAGACCAGAGCTAGAAACATGGTAATGTTTTAAGCAATTTCCCCTGGGATTCATCTTGAATATAAAATCTAGAATCTTAATTACAATTAATTAAAGGTTTTTAATTGGTCAAAATGAGTATTAATTGCATTTGCACTATAGGAGATCATTCAGAGAGGTACCTGAAACCCATTACCTGTTCCATGAATCACACAAATTATTATTTTTAATGTTTTCTGTATATGGCACATTAAACAGATAGGTCTTAAATCAT
Organism: Bagarius yarrelli; assembly: GCA_005784505.1. Classification (NCBI taxonomy): domain Eukaryota; kingdom Metazoa; phylum Chordata; class Actinopteri; order Siluriformes; family Sisoridae; genus Bagarius; species Bagarius yarrelli. The sequence goes on along the minus strand of VCAZ01000008.1, from coordinate 4,537,995 downwards.
TCTCAAAACTTAATTCAGTTCTCAAAACTGCTCTATGAAATAGATAGAATTGAGAATCTCTTCTTACAAAAACTCTATTCTGCCTGAAGGAAAAAATGATCAACCTAAAGTTATTACTAAAGTCTTATTTTTAGTGTGCTTTGTTTTTTCAACATTAACTTTTGTATTTAAATGAAAAATATTTTACAGTTACATAGTTTATTTTAAACATTACACGATCTAAAAATATTCTATTTAGAATATCCATGCACATAAAACTGTTTAACAATCTGTTTGGCATGAATGCAGTTAAAAGAAACATGATGAACAATTATTATTGTGTCAATTCAAAAAAACGTCTCTAAGGTTAGGTATGTAACCTGAGGTACCTTGATGGGGATGAGATGCTGCGTAAAAACACCAATCGAACGAACGCTTCCTGCGATACCATAGTCTTGAAACGTGTGGAATCACAACATTCGAATGGGGAAATGTCACAAGCATGGCGTGTCACGAGTGGGATGATGTCATCGGCCAGGAAGTAGAAAGGTGAGCATGCAGATACGGTAAGTCAGGCTTCGACCTGAAGCGTGTGGACAGGGATGCCGGTGGCTATCCGATTGGTGTGATTCCACACGTGCTTCAAGACTGCGGTATGTTTTTTTTTTAAATCACCACAAATTACTGTGTCAATATCTCAAGACATTTAAGTCAAAGGCCATGATTTGGCCGTCCGAGACAAATTTTGAGACTCCTAAAAGATTCCTGTAATTTTACGCTAAAATCTGTTGTCTTTGCTAGTTTGACATGTTCATCGACAGTTGATTCATGTCTGTTGCGTTCCATTTTTTTCCTCAGATAAAATTCATTCGGTGTGAGTAAATTTCTGAACACTTTGCTGCATTGTGACTATTTCTACAATAAGCAGCAAACCACCTCAGAAAATCTCAAAACGAGACATAATAAGTAGCACTGTTGTTAGAATTTTCTGTGAGTAAGTGAGTGATTGAGTGAGTGAGTGAGTGAGTGAGTGAGTGAGTGAGTAATGGAAGGGAGTCAGTAAATGAGTGAGTGAGTGAGTGACTGACTGAGTGAGTAATGGAAAGGAGTCAGTGAGTGAGTGAGTGAGTGAGTAATGGAAGGGAGTCAATAAATGAGTGAGTGAGTGAGTAATGGAAAGGAGTCAGTAAATGATTGAGTGAGTGAGTGAGTGAGTGAGTGAGTGATGGAATGGAGTCAGTAAATGAGTGAGTGAGTGAGAGTAATGGAAAGGAGTCAGTAAATGAGTGAGTGAGTGAGAGTAATGGAAAGGAGTCAGTAAATGAATGAGTGGGTAAGTGAATGAGTGAGTGTGTGAGTGACTGAGTGGACAAACAATATGGGGACAATTTTGATGTCATTAGTTGTAAAAAATAAATAAAAGATTAAAGGAGTATGATGTTTCAACAAAAAATACAAAATTATCTTAAGTTCTCTTGGTAGAACTGGTAGTCCAAAATGCCCTTATTTTCTGTCTTATTTTAAAAGCAAGATATAAAAATATTAACCCTACATATGTTATTGTTTGCTGTTAGCTACCATTTAGCGATGGAGCGCTTACTGAATGTTTTACATATTGATCTTGTAAAACTCCGGACTTCTTGTGGGCACCTGTTTTTGAATTGTCTCGACTATCGTACTGTCTAATATCCTACAGTGTGACCTGGTAATCATATTTGTACAGTCTGACACGCAACATTTACAAGCAATTATTAAAAACCTCACCGTGTGTGATGGAGTTAAATTGATATTGTACACACTGCATTTATGCTACGGATTTGATCCCACGTTTAAGTCAGAGAAGAAAAGGCGAGTTTAATGAAAAGTGGGCGGTTGGAAGTCTGTGCGATGATTTACATATTCATTCACAGGGTCACCTATTTATTAACTTACCAACAAATATTTATTTGTTATTGTTGTTGTTTTTTCTAGTTCTTTATGAAAAAATAATACATTTTCTGATTCAGGCTTATTGAATGCGGCGATAAGTCCGGCTCTCTGTTCAGCAGATTGTTTGAAGGCTCTTCTTAAAATTAATAACACCAAAGTCGGTTGATGTCATTTGTCATGCATTTCCGCTCTGCACATCTTTGCTCACCGATGCATAATCACATAAGCCAGCGTGCAGCCGCATTCAGTGGTTCCTGGGCCTCGAAGTGGGAGCAGATTGGTTCCAGCTCGATGGATCCTCCCTATTATTTAATGTATTCCACTCTATTACCACTCCTTGCTGTGACACCTCATTCTTTTCCATCAGTATATGAGAGGTCATTCAATAACTGACACCACTCTTCCATTCCGTAGTCACATTTCTGTAACTGTTGTGGCATGTGTCACAGCTGTGAATGCACAAATTCAAAGATATATCAGCTGACAGAGATTTCCCTTACAAGGACCACAGTAAATGTAATTTTCGGTGATGTCAGATAGATTCTGTTGAACATTATTGATCACAGCTGGAACAAGCCACCCAGGTCAGTTGGGTAACAACAAAAAAAAGACATGTTTGGAATTAATATTTCTAATATACCTTTTTCGGCTGTAGTGTGGAAATGTAATTGAGATCGGTTTTCTTATTCGCCGACCAAGCTTCATGTAAAATTCATAAGAATTTTTAACAAGAGCAATTTTTGTTGGATTTCATATGGATGAAGGCGTAAAAAAAAAAAAAACTACATGCACAAAACCACAACCATACATACAGTATATACAACGCTATTTATTTTATATATATATATTTATATATATATATATATATATATATATATATATATATATATATATATATATATATATATATATATATATATATATATATATATATATATATATATATATATAGTTGTGGTTTTATGCATGTAGTTTTTTTTTACGCCATATATATATATATATATATATTATATACAGCATTAATAAGCAAATAAGACAGGACGCTGTCAGCATGTTTTTGTGTAATTTTGAATCATTTTCTCACAGCTAATTACCTACTGCATGCTTATGTTTTGTAGCATTTACAAAAAAAAAAAATTCCTTGTCGTTCCAGCGCTCAGTGTCACTTCCTTATTTTAAGATGCAAAGCAACCTGCTTGCCGCAAGCCTGGCAACACACTTGACAGCTTCCTCCAGTTGGATGGGAGGACCAGAACTGTCATGAAGCAGGTGTTTAGGGAGTTCAGCTCTATTCCTCTGACTGCAAACAACTGTACATTGGGACCTTACATATGCCACTTAGTATTCACAGGTTCAAAATTCATTAGGGACCCACTAGTCTGGGGCTCTGGCTACAGCACCTGCTGCTTACTTTTAATCTTTATGTCACCCAAGTCTGGGATCAAACACTGCAGGTGTTTGACCATCGTGACAATAAATAAGAGTGTGCACATTTTCCCCTCTGTCCCTTTTTCAAATGTGAAGGTCTAAAGAAAGAGGTGGTCCAAAAGAAACCCGTCTGTATGGAGATGATTGGAAATTGATGGCTTAGGATAGTGAGATGTGATTGCAGAGCTGATATCTGCTCTGCTGGAGTGCTGTGTGCTCAGCCCTTTTTTTTCTTAAAAGAAGTGCACATCTCTCGCATCTTCTCTCTCTCTCTCTCTCTCTCTTTATTTATTTCAGGATGTGAGGTGGTAGAATGGCAGGCAGAGGCCACATGGCAGGCATCATGGGAGAAAAAAACGTATAACATCATTTTTGGCATAAATACTTTTTATTTCTGCTTTTATATAAATTAAATTATATTAAAACCTAAAATTATACAATATAATCGTGCCATTTTTTTTGTAAACATGTGGCAAAACAAGTATATGGACTATTTTATTGGCATACAGCCAGTAAGAGACATGAGAGATTTTGCGGATTGAACCCCTGCCTTACCTTTTGCAGATGCAATCGTTGACAGACGAATAAGCTGACAATGAAAAAAGCAGTTAATACAGACTTGTTTCAAGCTCTGAAAATCAGTGAATAATGAAATAGTCTGTAACATTTTAGGACTCGCTGGGCTACAACATGTTTTTCCCAAATGGTCTGGGCTTTTCTTACAAGTCTACCCATTGAAATTGGCGTGCAAAATCAAGTTCCCATTGTTTGCCTAGCAAGTGCCACTTTTTTCTGTTTGTTCATCTTAAGAGGATACTCCATTTTCAGTCTTGTCAATGTTTTGTCTCTGCAAACATAAAAATCCCTATACAAAAAAAGCACAAAATGAGCTATTGATTTCTCTGCTTCTTTCTTTCTTCTATCCACGGCCACCATCACCACCACCCCCGCCAACCCGACAGCACTGTCATTCTAGATTCTAATTGAAGGTCGCCATAGGTTTCCCTTTTTGCTCCTGCCATTCTATTCAGCCGTATCCACAATAAATGACTGTAGTTTACAGCATTCTTCACTTTGCAAAAAAAAACTAATTTTGTAAGTAATGAAGCTTCCTTTTTAACAAAAGTGCAATCAACAGTAATTTCTCATCTCTTTTCGCAGGCTTGAGTGCGGAGTCATTATTTCTAAACCCGATATTTGTATTTATTTTTTTTTTTTTGCAATTAAGCCTGGACCATTGCTGTCAGTTTAAAGTTTTCTAAACAAGAGAATAACTTAGAAGCTCAAAGTCATTTTAGTTGGAGATGCTACTAACTGAGTGACTAAAGGTCTAACAGCTTCTCTGCTATAATAATAATAATAAAGAAATAAATAACAAATTGTGTGAATCCTGTATTGTGTGAATATTATTTTAATTAATAGATATTTAATAAAAAAGCATGTAAAACTGGATTAAATTATAATGTAAATGATAACAAATATAAAAAATGCAGACTTGAGCTATATTTAGCAAGCGAATACACCTGTGTTAATTGAACGCTACTATAGAAAACTTCATCAAGCTTTAAATGCTTTAAGTCGGATTTTTTCCTATTACTTATCGATTAGTCATTTTATTACTTTTTTTTTTTACAAACTAGAAGCCTTTGTAAGTATGCATTTAACTTGGCACATCAGTCATTGCCAAGAAAATAGTGTTTAAGGATATTAGGTGACATAATGCAGCTTCTGGCACCCTTGCTGTGCAGCTCTGCCAAACACCCACCAGTAAAGCAGAGCTGTATTTTTCATCACAAAGTACTCTAGCATGGCCCGGCAGATGTGTTGCATGCCCTGTGAGACTATAGCTAATACCAAGAAGTGGGCAATCAACAGAGGAGAGTAGCCACACGGAGACAGTGCCAAGCAGCCTGATACAAACAGGAGTGAGTGTGAGTGTACTATTCACAGGGGAGAAATCTGGTTATGCAGACTAGGCAAAGGTCAAAGCTGTTGGTGTAGAGCTTAGAGAGGGAAAGCCAAAAAACCACCCGACGTTCAAGCTTCAAAGATTGCTGTGAGAAGCTGATCTAAGCCATTGCAGCCTAAAATTTTGCTGAGGTATTATATATATATAGCATATATATATATATATATATATATAGTATATATAGATATATATCAATTGGGGTGTGATAGGAGTAAAAAAAACTGATAGATAGATAGATAGATAGATAGATAGATAGATAGATAGATAGATAGATAGATACTGGAAATATACTATAAATATAAGAATGTGTAGGTAGAAAAGCTCTTTCTGTCTGATTCCAGGCATTATTGCCTCCATAACAACTAGTAATACAAAGGCACCATTAATGTCCTAATAATCACTGTTAAAGTATCGTCTTTGAACAGGTGTTTTTTAATTAATTTCTGCACCATTCCAATGATTATATATCTTACAGTACAGATTAAAAAAAACAAAAAAACCCCAAAAGAGGAAAGTTTCTTTTTGAAATTATTGAATTTACAAGCAAAGAATTTTTAATTCCCTTTATTTAATTCCTTTTTTTGGTCTAATCTGTAGAAAAAGAGCAAACAGTCCTTTATTAAGCAGTCTCCTGGAAGTTAATCCACTGTTTTATTGGCAGGGTGAGGTGTGAGCACCAACATTGTTTTGTGTCAGTAGTGCTAGTACAAACTTCAGCAAAATTTACTATTAAATTAAATTTCTTATGTTTTTTTTTGTTTCATTTTAAGTAAGCTTTCCTTCTCGATAAAATGTGTTAAATGTTTAATAAAGAATGAATTGTTTGCAATGTTTGTTTATTCTTGAATTTAAGGCTTATAAGGATTTTTTTTTTTTTTCAAAAAAAAAGAATCCCATAATATTAAGTTTAGGACTATGAGTGTAATACTGCTTGTGCTGTATATTCTGGCCCCGGATGAGGTTTGGAAGAGCCCCTAAGCTCTGTAAAGACACGGTGTCTTATGGTTCGTGACTGAATGGTAAAATCCCCACAGCCACACTGCACAGTCTAGTAGAAATCATTTTAAGAGTTGTGAAGGTTATTATAGAACTAGGTTTAAAACTAAATTTACAATGGATACTTTTGTTCATATGGTGTGTGTGTATATATATATATATAGATAGATAGATAGATAGATAGATATAGTAACAATTTTAAATATATACTATATAACCGGTCACAGCTGAAGCTTCTCTATCCTCACTCAAGGTGAATATAAACAAGTTATCCTACAAAAGCGTTTGCATATTCTGCTAACTTATTTATGGTTTAGTGAGCAGGTCACTTCCCCACTTGCTTGAACAGCTGCTACAAATCTGACCCTTTCCAAAAACACGATTTTAAGGACAAGTCTTGCACCACTTGCTGTCAGTTCTCTCATTGCTTATGAAGCTTTATGTTGACCCACTCAGAAGCCTTTGCCTGGGTCACATGAATAATTTATCCTGGTTTTAGCCTGAATGGAACATGTAAATGCTTGATGCCCAAGGGCCTCTGCTCACCCCCCAAACATCTCCCAACCACCAGCATCCCAGTGCAATCTGCAGACATCACAATAGCTATAGTTGTAGTTCAAAATAATTTACATAGTTTTTATTTGCTTTGTGTTTTTAGTATGTTTTGTTATGTTGCAATTACATTGTTTTTTGTCTCTTCATTATTATAATATCTAAAGAAAAAAGCTGGACTTAAAGTAGAGAAAAGCTGTAGAAAGCTATGGTTCTGTATGCATATTAGAGCATGAGAATTTTTGGAACATTTGCCACTGAGGAGGACACTAAAGATCTCAGAGAAAACCTCTCCAGTCTACATTTGTAACCATGGTTACCAAAAAGACTGAGACACTTATGATCTATGATCTGAAGTATGTGTGAAATCTGTCTAAGTGAATAGCATTACATCACGGGCAGGTGATGTCTTTGATCAGTAAGATCAGGAAGAGACTACCATAGTCCTAGTAGAGTGTGCTCTAATCCTTTCTGGAACAGAAAGGCCAGCATCCTCATAAGTTAGAGACATAGTCTCAACCGCCTATCTGCTTATCGTCTGTTAAGTGGCGGCCCAGCCCCAGACCATAAAAACAGTCTCCTCCGGGCAGCTCTGTGGATTTACTCACACTGAGGACAGAAGGTTCAGCCTTTCCTGGTCTTAGTCGGGGAAGGGTAAAATGTACTTCACTTTCTACCCAAAGTAGCACTGTTCTACAAAGTATTCTGTTCAACTCGGGGCATCGCCTGATAATCGTACTTCTTCAGCTAGGCTATGTTAGAGTAGGGTACTTCATAGCTGCTAAAAATCCTTGCGGAGTATAGCCTATTTTAGCCAGTCAATAATTAGCTTATCCACTGCCCTGGTCACAACCTCCACCAACTCCTCATAGGCTAGTGAGAATGGTGGCGAGTCCACATTCCTCTCAACACTGATATCTCAACCTACTAAGAGGAAGATGTGAAGTGAAGTGGCTGGATCTTCATCTGGGGGTAAGAATCCACAGAGTGATCTTCCACAACCTGAGCGAGATTGCTAGCAGGACTAGTGATTGGGGAGTGAGGCCCGTGTTATGCCCCTCTGCTACCTCTGACTGGAAACTATAATATAAGTCTTTGTTTTGCATCAGCAACAGCAGGACCTGATCCTTGGAGAGTCCGTTCCTGGCATGTGTCCGCAAACATAGCCAGACATAAGCATAGCAGAACATTGGTAACTGCTCTCAATTCTTTTCTCTTGCTCTGATCCCAGACAGACAACATATCGAGTGTGTATTTGAGCCTGTGATGATACGCGGGCACAGAAAAACACACTTCTTGTATTCCTGCCTGCTCACCACTTTAGCTTTTATTGGACGGACACACACACACACACACACACACACACACACATGCTTAATGAAAAGAGCTTATCTATATACTGTATACTATATACTGTTTATATAGAGTAACTTTCTGGTCTATGACATCACCCACCTGTGTCTTAACGCTTTTCAATTGGACAGATTTCACACATGCTTCAGACCAAAGGTCATAAAAGGGAGTTTTTAAAAAAATCAATGTATAGGTCGAAACTAAGAATTAAACCGAACCCTGGATTTATAATGTGGCAATGTGACCATTTGCACCAATATGCCGCCGTAACAATTATATACATGCATATGCCACAATTATTTAAAGAAGAACAACCTCTTTATCTGAGCATCTAATTGAAAGGGAGTGATTAAATTTGAGCCAAAATGACAGTGTCAGGGTGCAACAGCTTCCCGTCAGCTCACAGACGGCATCCTTGTGGGAAAACTGGGAAAGTGTTTTAACATACCAGCTTTCCGATCTGACTTTTTTCTACTTCTTCAAGGACATTCCACCTGCTGCCAAGAACTGTCAAACAGAAGCATCTCAGTATAAAGAGGTGAGAGGACACCAATTAGAAAGCAATCTCTGGCCAGAAGAGCCAACGACACAGCTTGCCACAGGAAGTGGGATGCCTGACTTCCTGCGTGGGGTCACAGCTGTTTATAGAGGCACTGATATCACAGGCAACTAAAGGGGCAGTTTACCATTGAAAGATGTGGCACTCATTTGAATAGCAAAGTGCCATTTCAATGTCACTTAGATATTAACATTGTCTTAAACATCTGCTGCAGAAACAAGGACTAGGATCGAATTGGATGCGCATGTGTGTGTCAAAAGCGTTTATACAGAACAAGAGTTAAGTTCTGTAGACAGGTCGGAATAGCTTTCCGAAAGTAGGTATCCCTTCACATGACTGTACATTTACGTCATTTGGCAGACGCTCTTATCCAGAGCAACTTATATTTATCTCTTTTATACAACTGAGCAATTGGGGATTAAGGGCCTTGCTCAGGGGCCCAGACGTGGCAACTTGGCGGTGCTGGTAATCGAACCCCGATATTCCAGTTGGCAGTCAAACAACTTAAACAAACTTAGATCAGTGGTTTGCTTCTGTAGACTAGTAATAATAGTACATCATTACTATTAATGTCTACTTTACACAGGGGTGCCACTTAAGGGGGAGGAGTTATGCACTTTTTAGGAGCATGTGTTACGCACTTTCGGGGCCCCCAGTGAACTGTTTTATTAGTAGTAACAGAGTGGTATGGATTTGGTAGAGGGCCCAACCTCATATACTTTTATAGAGCTTAAACACTAGCCCCTTTAAAAAACGCTGTGTTTTAAAGTGAGTTCCCTCACTTACTCAGTCAAGTTAGATTTTAAGCTTGCCAGAAAGCTCTTCAGGCTTACACAAGGCCATAACTTAAAATACACAATAATTTGAGGCTCAGGAAGTAAAAAAGTTGAATACAGTTATGTTCTGCAAATTGCTTTTTGTTGTCATAATATGTCGATAAAAAATGATTTGAAGTTAGATGAAAAATGAGCTCCCTTTAGGTTTATGTGGAATTTTACAGAGGCTAAAACCTATTTTTGTTTAGACTACACCAACTTCATATTATATAAAAATAGTGGCGTTGTGTTACACCTCTTATATAATCTAAATTATGAAATCTGTTTAACTTCCTGGTAAAACAATAGGCTTTACAGTCTTTACAATATCATTTCAATAATAAGTTTCAATTTAAAAGCACAAAATTGGAAATCTCTTTGTATTGAGGATAGTGATGGCTCATGTTGGACTACCAACCCGAAGATCTTGGGTTCGATTCCTAGCTCCACCAAGCCAACGCTGCTGTGCCCCTGACCAAGGCCCTTAACCCTCAATTGCTCAGCTGTATAAATGAGATAAATGTAAATCACTTTGAATAAGGGTGTCTGCCAAATGCTGTAAATGTAACTGTAAATGCTAAATATCACAATTTCCTTTTAATAGAACCAAGGCTGGGTAACCCATGTTCCTTAAGTTACCTTGTTATCTACGTTTTTCAGCTACCCCTGCCCTACCCACTGCTGATTACCTGGTTCAGGAGCGTTTAATAAATCAGAGGGTAGAAGATACCAAATCCCAATGTCTTGAGAGAGCACTAAAAGTGTTCGCTCCACCCTCGAAGTTCAAACCCACAACACCCTTTCTACAGAGTAGATGACGTTATCTTTTAGACCCTTTAACTCCTGTAATAGTGGAAATGCAACACCAATATTAATTCAGGTAATTCACCAATATTAATTTCTTTTATCCAGCTTTTTTTTAAGAGTATGTGATCATGATGCTGACAGTGTTGCCAGATAGAGTTGATGGTTTCCAACCCAAAAACTGTCCATTTATTATACCTGGCGGGCAGCAATCACATTCTATTTCTAATGTCATCTATCACACCTGGGTTTTGTTAAATAATTATCTTCTAAAATGTACATGTACAAACTGATCCCAAATTTTGTACACAAATTTAAAACCGCCCAACTGAGTAGGAAACTGTCCAATCTGGCAACTTTGGCTAAGAGAGTATGTGAACAGGGTGTACAGCGTTATGCAAATTAATATCTAAACACTATCATAATGTTTTTCCTACTCTTTCCTAATCCATAAATATCCATAAATACATATAAATACATTTAGACTACTTACTGTAGGGGTGTCCAAACTGGATGGCTGGTGTCCTGCAGAGTTTAGCTCTAACTTGCTTAACACACATAGCTGTAGGTTTTAAGTATACCTAGCAAGATCGGGATGAAGCTAGAGATAAGCTAAATAATAAATACTTTACTTCCTGCGCCATATTTAAAAGTTAGCTAAACAATGCACTCTTTAGCCAGAGAAAAAAAGAGGATAGCCCCTATTGCAGACTGGGTGAATGTAGCATTAAAATATATGTCTATAACCCTTGCTTAAATGGCAGCTGCTAATGCACCTATCAGATTATTCTGTGATTCATTTCCACATATGAATAAGGACTAAAACTAGTCTAAAAATATCGGAATCTATGTGCTCTTTGACTGCTTACATGATTATGGGTCATATCTGATCCGTGCCACATTGGAGAAAAAAATTCAGAATTAGGTCACTTGATACATGCAGTGTAAATGTGGCCATAGTTGTGTTATGGACGGAGTGTGGGAAATCAAGTGTCCTGCATTAAGCCTGAACCTTATCCCCATGGAACCCCCTGAAACACTGATTAAACCGCAGACCTCTTCACCCGACATCAGTGCCTAAACTCACTCCATTAAATGAACACAAATGTAAAAATATAGGATAAAAGGCAAATATAGCTTATTATTACAGCAAAAAGTAAAATAAAACTGGAATAAATTCACATATCACATGTGGTTGTGATAGACAGGTGTCCCAATACTTATGTCTTTATAGTATATGTATGCCTAAGTATAAAATGTACATTTCTATTGGTCAGTTTTTTGCAGACGTTAAAGCGCTGACTGTTTTAAAATGCATACATTCGCAACCTATCATCACATGATGCTCCACTTACCTAGTGTGAACTACTACAGGGATGACAGAGTGTGATTGGCTCCTGCTATGAGCAGCTGTCCATGACCATACTTGGCCCAGGCCAATTATACTTTGCGATTCCCAGTTGTTCTGCTGCCATGTAGTCAGAGCCATTAATCTCCCTGGTTGAGTGTCGTGCCATGTGTTAACAGGGAGGTCCCTTCCCACTCTGCACCTGGCCAGTACTGTCAGGCCCTTGCCAGTCATCTTGACTTTTGTCTATCCTTGGGCCAGATGTGATGTGCTCTCTGATTACCATTAACAGCTGAGCTTAAATAAGACTAGACTGCAAATGTAGGTCACTCCTAAATAAAAGTTTTATTTTGTGAAATTGTAGCTATAAATTTAGAATATATGTCTAGAAATTTGTAAAAAGTATTTTTATCCATAAATTTATGATTTTGAATAAATACACTACATGGGTAAAAGTTTTGGGACGCCTGGCGTATCAATATGTGGGTTTTTTTTAACATCTTACTCTATTTTTAGTCTAACTTCAATTTAACACTTGTGGAATTGCTGGAGTATAGATGTGGAAATTTTCTAATTCAGCAATATTAGTTTTAGTGAGTTCCATTCAGGGGACAGTCTTTCAGTTTATGTCAAAGGTTTCAGAAAAATTGAGGTCAGGGCTTAACTTATTCCACACCAATCAGAACACACCATGTTTCCATGGACGTGGTTTGTACATGGGGCAGGTTTGAGCTTTTTATTTCAATTAGAGGAATAACATGATGCAAAATAGGAAGGCATTGAAGAAAACTGTGTGCTTTCAAGTTTGTGGCAACAGCTTTTTGGAAGACACATTTTTGTAGTTGTGTTTGTCAGGTGTACACAAACATTTGGCCATGTAGTGTAAATGAAGCATGTTCACATTTTGCAATGAGAATATTTTGCATTTACAGAAAAGCTGATTAGCCTGCCTGCATTTACCAAAATGTAACTCTTGTAAACGATATGGCTGATCTACAAAATGTGATCTACATTATATGACCGTATGTATGTGCACACTTTGCCACACATCTATGTTTTCATTCAAACTGTTGGAAGTCCACAGCTATCTTGGTACATCGTTTTTTTGTATTTTGTAGCATAACATTATTTTTTTCACTGCAAGAAGCCAAAACACTGTTTGTCCATGATGACATGTGATAGAAGGCTTTGTTGGTAATACAGACGCAGACATTTACAGCATTCGGCAGACGCCCTTATCCAAAGCGACATACATTTATCTCTTTTATACAACTGAGCAATTAGGGGTTAAGGGCCTTTCTCAGTCCAACGCCTTAACCATGAGCCACCACTTCCCCTAGGAACTTCTCTCCAGACCTCCACGCATACCGGCAGTGTCTGAACTCACTAATACTATTGTGGATAAATAGGAAAATACTCACAGCCTTGTCATATAATCCAGAAAAACAGGAGGTTCAAAATCTGGAAAAACTTTCAAAAACACACATGAACTTAATGGTGTCATAGTACTTCTCTTGATATAATGACCTTTTCATATACAGTTGTATCCAATACAGCTGAATCATGAATGCTTGAAGTCTGGCAATATTTCTTCTGAAATATCCATGCCTCCTTCATTGGTTTGCCATTTACAATTTTTTTCTTATCCTGTTCTTAAACCACCTCAACAGTCCAGAACATCAACTAAAACTGTATTCATTACAATACTAATTGCATTGCTTCCAATATGAATAATCTTTTCCTATTATTAATTATTAAAATACTGATTAGCTACGGTAATTCAGGGTGATTAAAACCGGACTGGATCTCTATTAATTCACAGTACTATGAGAGTTAATTTAGGGGTAATGGTTTAATCACATACAGAATAGCAAGGTCTCATAGATATGCTTTAACACAGCTTTTGGATTCAGTCAGATTAAAAGAAGGTCAAACAATTCGTGTTTTTTTCTTTCCTTTGCTAGCAGACATTTTGTTTTGTAAGCCGTTTACTAATGCCGCTTGAATGCCTTATAATGAAAATTGGCTCCAGCTCAGAAATCATGAAACAGAATAGTGGATTGAGAGATGAGTGTCTCTCCGAGGATAGTGTACAGAAAAAAAACAGCTGGTTAATAGTACATAAAGCATATTTAAAACACGTTAGAAAGTCTAAAGGTTTTTGGAGACCTTTAAAATAATCTTGTGAGCTGTGGAATTCTTTTGTGTTTACAAATGCTAAGAGGGTTTTTAAGAAATGTGAAATTGAATAAGAAAGTGTGCTTAACAGCACCTTCATTACAGAAAACACTATTAAACTCTACCTGTTTAAATGTGTGTGGGTAAGTCAGATGGCAGAAAGATTGGCAGATAGAGACAGCGGTGAAGAGAGCAATTAGGAAAGACAAAATAACATTATTATGTTAGACACAACTCTAGTTAGAAACCTTGTGGGTGTGTTTTTTATATGTATCTTGAGGCACGGTGCTTAAAGTAAGCAGTAAAAATAGCTTGATACTGCATATCCAGATGTAGGTAGTAATGAATTACATTTACTTCATTACATTTACTTCATTACATTTACTTGAGTACATTTTTGGGTGACTTTTAATTATTTTTAATGATGTGTACTTTTTCTCTTACTTAACTACATTTTTATTGAAAAAATGTTATTTTTAATTTGCTACATTGAATGAAAATGAGGGTTTTTTTTAAACAATTATTTTATGTGAATTGTTCCCAAGTTTTAAAAGGAGGCTACGAATCCTCGCTTAAGTTTAGCACTTGTTTAATTGGAGGATAATGGCGGAAGCAGAGGAAGACTGTGTGTGTGTGTGTGTGTGTGTTTGTGTTATCTGAGGCAGATCATCAGTGTCCCTAAGTTTAGTTTATGTTTTTACTCCAAGAAGTCAAAAAGAATAGTTTTATAATGCGATTCATGCTGTGTGACCAAAACGAACTGACATCACAGCGTAAAAGAATTTATTGCAAAACCACATTTCACACACTGTCCGATTATTTTTTGAATAAAACTGGGACGTCCTGCATTTATACACAAATCCAGAACAGGGAGACTTTGGAGAAGATGGGATGTGAAAACTCGCCAAATAGTTTCATCGGATACTTTTTTACTCGTACCTAAGTAACTTTTAAAATTTGTTACTTTTACTCTTACTTGAGTAAAATTTGCCATATGTACTCGTACTTTTACTTGAGTACAACTTTCTTTTTTTCCTTTAGTGGAGGACCCAAGGGCTTAGTTTACACTGCAAGGCTTGGTGCTCAAACGGACATAAGCACGGAAGACTCTTAAGGCAGCGTTTATGTGTTAAGTGCCTACATTTATAAGGTGGTGATGTGCAGTGGACGACAGCAGATTAATGAACAGTCATTAAGGAGGAAGAGGATGATAACAGCATGTTTTAGAGCAGTGGCTGCTACTTTAGTATGGAGGTGTGTGTGGATGCAGAGCTGGAGCCAGAAGTGGTAGAACCGTTTTCAAATTGGATTATATATTGACTGTAGTTACATGCCAGTGCAGAACGATGATGCATGTCGATCAAAAATTCCATGAAAAATTAAATTACATGAATTTCGACGTATCTGTTCACCACAGTGTAAACAGATATGCTGGAAAACCTCTGACCTGTGTCTGATTTAATACCACACACAGAAGTGACATAAATTAAAATTGACAAGATCAGATTTCAGGCGGTCTGTGCCATTCACACTGTCAGGAGAAAAACAGATCTGGATCACATGTGGGCGAAAAAAAAAGATTTGGGGCCAAATTTGTTTGCGGCGTCAACTTTGCCTTTGTGGCATACCGTTAAAAATGTATTATTAAACAATTAAACTCATGATTATGTGTTTATTTTTTTAACTTTTGGCCCACCAAAGTGCAGACTAATTAAATCGAACGATTTATAGAAAAAATAAGGTGGAAGGTGTTTCTATATTTGGATTTTTGGTTATATTTTTTTTGACATCGAATTTTGTCTTTGTAATACATAAGCTACTGTTTAATATTTGTATTTTCCTTTTGGCATCACTACACAAAAACTATACATCAACTATTGCTAAATACAAATTTAAACAAAATGCCCAAATTAAGACATACATGCGCTATCTCTGGTAGCAGAGATTTCACGGCAGACATTATCAAATTGTGGTGCAAAAATTGGCAATAATCCTAAATTTTAGCTACAGTATAATGAAGCCATAGAATTAAGATAAAATAACGAAAAACATTCAAAGAACTGTTATTAATTCTTATTGTTTCATAGCCAAAATAAGTTTAAACATATAAAAAACTACAATTACTACAATTTAAAAAAAAAAAAATATCAGTCATGAAACAACTGCATACTATAGGAACAAATGTAAAAGATTTATTGTTTGTTTTATGCTATGCTATGCTAAACCCCCCCAATCTGACCTTGATAAGTTTCATACAAGGTGTAAGACACCGTTAAGCCTCAGGAACAGGAGGGCCGGGTTTGCTGCAAAGTATATAAAAATCCTGAAAAGTCTCTATGGCAAAGTTTTATGTACAGATGAGATGAAGGCCAATCCTGCACCAGTATGATAGAAAGAGAAAACGTCGAGAAAATAGAACATAATCATGCTCATAATCCAAGGCACAGCATCTCATCTGTGAAACAGGGTGGCACAGTCATGTGTGGCTGAAAGACGAAGCGGCTCACTTGTTTTTACTGTCTTTTTGCTTCATCCGTCTTAACTGCTCAGATCCACTCAAATGTCTCGCACTGAAGCAAGATAATGACCTCAAACATGAGAGCAGAGACCGTTTTTAAAGCCGAGAAAGAAAATGTTTTTGAGTGTTAAGTCACCTGACTTAAACTTTATCGAGGATTTATTTACTGAAGGTAAAAATAAAAAGAATGTAGAGAAAATGTAAATGACTGTGATTCAGGTTTGGCAGAATTGTGCATTAGCAGGTGTCTGTGTGACTTGAGACTTTGCAGATTTAATTGCACAGGATTTGCAAGCGAGTACATAATCTTTATATTATAAAGTCTTTTGAAATGGATGTTGAAGTTGTTTATTGAATTGTGATTTGTGGAATGGTTTCAAACACTGACAATTTATCATTATGTTTTAAGTATACCAGTCAATTTCTAAAGGTATAAAGGGGAGGTGGTGTCTCAGTGGTTTAGTTGTTGGACTGCTAACCAGAAGGTTGTGGGTTTGATGCCCAGCACCATTAAGTTACCATGGTCGGATGCCTGAACAAGGCCCTTAACCTTTAATTTCTTAGTTGTATTTAAGAGAGAAATGTAAGTCGCTCTGGATAAAGGCATCTGCTAAATGCTGTCTATATATTCTGAATTTCTCTTTTTTAAAACCCAAACACTGCTCCTTGTACATAAAGCTGCTGAGTTCCATGTAGACATGATTGCCAAATGTTCTGCCCAAAGCCTTGACTCAAACCCCACTAAGGACCTCACCCTAGACCTCCTCACACAACATTAGTGTCTCAAAACTTTTTTGTTATTATAGGAGTACGAGTGAGACTAAATCTGTAATATCACATAGAAACACATAAATGTGATGATCAGGGGTTCCAATTTGTTTGCTAATGCTAGCTATAAGCATTTAAAAAAATGTCAGCTATGCACTACAGAGTAAAGGATGATATTGTTTGAAATGCAAATGTTCTTCACAGTAAAACATAAAAAAAAAGCGAACCAAAAAAGCACAGAATATTCTAAAAGATAATTAAAACTAGAGCGCTATTAGCACGCATATCTAATATATCACAGGGGCTAATTGGTAATAAAGAAACTGCTTGAGGGGTGTTTGGATATTTCCTTTACATTCTCTTATGCTTTTTTTTTTTTTTTTTTCCTCTTTATGCCAAATTATTTGTGAGTATATTCTGTACCAGGGTGTTCTGACCTAAAATGTCACACTCTAAGAAAAGTGGAAAAAGTGGTACATGTTATTATGTGAATACTTTTTACAATAAGCTAAACCTTTCAGAACATGGTATCACATTTTGCTATTAGTTAGACAGAAAGAAATATATGAAGCATGAAAATGCATTGTATTTCTTCATCTAAAGAATTTCTGCAAAGGAAACGAATCTGCTGTAAAGATCCCGTCTCCAGACATATTATCTGATTTTTTTTTTACACTAGAGAGAATATTCAGGTGTAAAATACATAACAACAATTATTGTGAGCTAATTGTAAGTGACTAGTAACAGTAGTGAGACTAATGCCTCCCCTTTGTGCATGTGTATATGAGTACATGGCATAAATTGTTGACTCATTTCTCTTGCCATGTTCTGCCAAATGTCTAGTTCATATGTCAAATATATAATTGGAGGACTGTAAGAGACGGATATCACATTAGCAGGTTAATTATCTTGTGAGTATGTGCAATAGCATGCTTGTTGTCATGTGAAGTCAGGTGTATCGGCTTGTTTCCATGGGCAATCAGATACTCAGGGCCAAGTATCCTGCCAGACCTTTATTTCAGCTATTCAATTATCACACTTTTTTTTGGGTGTTTTTTATAATTTTATTCACTATTTGAATAACCTATTTAAAAAAATACTCTTGTATCAGGGAATGATTCTTTTTTTTTATTGCATCAACACTGTGTGTAACCATCGTAGATATCTTCATTTAATGCACACAGGTTTTATTTGTGACTAAATGTCTTTTTAATTAGCCAGTTTAACAAATGAGGTGAGGACTGTCAAGGGGCTCATTATAGTGAGTTAGCTCTCGAGATCCCAGTTGTGTATATAGGCCTGTGCATACGGTTGTGATGGTACGAAGGGACTAAGATATGTTTCTTTATAACTAATAGCTGGTAGATTTATGTAAAAAACTGAAAATTTGTAATTGTTTTCCACTAAATATCTAACATAATGCATAGAGAAGTGGTAAAATTTTATATATATATATATATATATATATATATATATATATATATATATACAGGTTATTATCCTAATAGTGCTCACATCTCCTTGCTGACACATCTGGAACGTGAATGTGCACAGCGCTTGTTTAAAACGATATATATATTTATATATATATATATATATATAATATATATATATATATGGCCATTTTTTTTACCTTTATTGATAGGGCAGATCAAAGATGAAGAGCGAAAGAGAGAGGTGGGACCAGAAAGGACCTGAGCCGGAATTTAATCCTGGTCCCTGGAGCGCAACTTAACCCACTACACCACGGCACTAGCTATAGTTCTTATTTTATTTTAAGCCAAGAATTAAAAATGCAGTTATGTCACCTGTCCACTTTGCATAATTTGGGCTTAGTCTGTAGATATTTAGACATGTTTTTTCTTTTAAAATTCTATGTGAAAAAAAAGATTATTGAGTAAACAGTTTGTTTACAGCTGTTCATTACACAACTACTGTGCACATTCACGTTCCAGATGTGTCAGCAAGGGGATGTCAGCAAAATTAAAATGATGATTTTTCGGGGCAAGAAAGTCAGACTTAACCTCACTTTTTTATAGCATTTGGTACGTTTTTCTTATGACTATTGTTAATTAAAAAAATCTAATTAAAAATAATTGTGTAACGTAAACATTCGTCTAAACACAATATGTCTCCTTTAAATTAGAAATTAGAAAACAGGGTAGGATTCATTATTTTGTTTACTCTTTATTGATAAACCTGTAAACTGCTAAGCTTCATTATTTACCTCGTTGCTCTACAGATAAATCAAACAATAGCATCAAGGTCACATAGCCGGAGCACCTTTACGTGCCTGCCCATGTGTAAGACTGGACAAACAAGCCAAATATAATTAATCTTAGTCCCCTCATCAACACTGTACACCTTAGAGAGCATTTCCCTGCAGAAGGGAAATTAAGTCCAGTTTTAGCCATCCTTGGTGAACATCCACAGGTGTTTGTGTTTGCGACCTAATTATTTTTGGTGGCTATAGAGAATTAAGCCTTCCCACAACAATCCTCCACCGCCCTGCCTGCTTATTTTGCTCTTCACCTTTTACGTTTCTCGTCATTCGTGGTTTTCACTTAAGGGCCTTAGCTTCTTTACACCTAGTGTCTGTTTGTACACTGCAGAGCCAAACAACAGGAGAAGCCCATAATGGAAATCTGCTTTGTGTTTACTTTGGTTGGTCCTGGAGGATAACGCTGCTCCAGAAGACCCTGTCGCTTTTGGCAACATCATCTGCCTTGTGAGTTTGGGGCAAGTCTCTGTGGAGCTACAATGCCATTTAACAAGGCATGAGGGATTTGAGTCAATGAGTCCTCAATGTTTTGAACTTTATCACAGCAATGAATCTTTTCAGCTACGGCAAAATCTTTTGCTGTGGAACCCTCGATACTTTTAAAAGAGTCCTACATTCTTGTCAAAGGGCCTCTGCTTTAAGTGGGACACCCTGTAGAAATAACAAACAAGATTGCTTTTATTTTCTTTACTCTTAAGTCTTGTAACATATTGACATTTTAAAAGCAGCTGATTGGGAGCACCGAAACCTTCTAATAAAGTCAAATGCAACCAAGTTATTCACAAAAATACATTTCATTAAAGAAATACTGCTGATGGACCATGTTGTTGCTTATTATAAATGCTATAAATTGTTTTTATAGGATGACAATGATATGTAACCAAAGCCTGCAGTACAGAAAATAGGACTTTTACAACAATTCTAGTTACTTCTAATTAAGCTTTCTCATCTAATTCACCACTGTTCCTTAGAGGATTCAAATTCTGACGCAATCATTGTTCATCTGTAAGAACACATCATGAAAGAAAAGTGACTTATGTAAAAAATATCTCTTAAAAATGACTCTAGCGAACATTTTTGTGTCCAGGGAGAGATAAATGAGATTTAATGAGCAATTAATAAAGTTTGATGTAATATATAAAAGAGGCCGTTTTCTTCGCCCTAATGGAACTATTTCTTATTATCCTCTATGCAGAAGCTCGCTGAAGATCAATGTAACTGATTGTTGCCCAGAATGATCATATATATATATATATATATATATATATATATATATATATATATATATATATATATATATATATATATATATATGTTAAAAACCATATATATTATTATCAGGGAAAAATCATCACATTTATTAATTGTCAGGCAGTATGCTGATTTGCAGAATATATACATTATTTCGCAAAGAAATAGCCATTAAGGGTGCTGGACATACTGTAGATATTCACTTTGAGGTAAATTTTAGAATTGTATTTCTTTCTATTATTGTTTTTATATATTTAGCACTATAATTATATGATGCAAAAACACTGTATGATCATTCGCTCTTATAGTTCTTCAGTTTATCAATCCAGTTTACAATCGGCCTTAACTGGACATGTGTCTTCACATATGCGGGCCTAGAAACATCTCTAAAGTGACGTATGTAACCTCAGTTACATATTAAACATACAAATAGTGGTCAACACACATAATAGAAACATGAATTGGTTATTTTTTAAAACAATGAGCTTATTTTTATACAAAATAGCAATCTTTATAGCAGAAGATACAATACTGTACAATACAATCTTGAAAATGTAGAAACGGATTGTCATCCGCTAAACACTTTATAATACATGCTGCTGGTAAGTGTTGCCCTTGCTAACCTGTCTCCTAGTAACCTGATAAGTAATTTAGTAATTGAACTACCAGTAATTCATCTTGCAAATAATTACGAAAACATTTTGTCATAATTATCTTTAAGTAAGGCTTTGTTTTTTCAGCATTTACTGCTGTCGGTTCCTCTTTTTCTCCACTTCTGTCTTTTTTTTTATTTCTGGCTGCCAGGCAGATACATTCTCTTTATGTTTAAATTAAGCAGCAAGTGCATGAGTAAGCGCTGTGCCAGTTTGGAAACGGTGGACGAAGCGTCAGGAAAAACAAGCACATACCGCGTAACATGAGAGAAGGGCTCCCCTAGAGGTATATTACTCCATGTTAATGGTCAGCTGTTGGAGATCCAATTAAAATGTGGGGCCCCAAGCAACTGCCTGCCTTTCCTGCCCCATTCCTACACCTCTCATTAGAACACACAATCTGTTTATATCTCTATATATTTATTGTTTGTTGTAAAGGGTGCCATTACTTTACTAAAGTGATTTGATACTGACAAAACAGTTTGTATATATTTAGAAAAAGTGCAGGAAGTTTGCACATCAGTAAAGGTTTACATAAGGGCAACTGTTTATATAAGTTGCACACACTTTTATTAACTTTATACAACTTTATACATTCATAAATGCTCCTGTAGATGATTAAAAATCTTCATGAATCCAGCTTAGTCCAATAGGGCCAGAAGGTTAATGTGTGCTGTCTGTTGTATAGCCTGGGGGCTAATATAATATAATGCAGCTACATGTTTATTTTTAATTATTATTGCACAAAAAACATACTAAAACTTATACAAAACATTCTAAAGTGCTTTTTGCACATATGTGTTTTTAGATGTTTCTCTACTGAATCCATTGTTCATTTTCCCCTTAGTAACCACTGCAGTGTCAGATTTCGGATTCCTGTCCCGTAGTTACCACACTGAAAGCTTTTGGTTAACATTATTGTCAGTCTTATAGCTTTTTAATACCACTATTTAGTGTATCATTTCAATTATTGAAGATCAATTAGTTGTTTAGAATTAAGCACAAGTGATTATCAGTTGAGTGTTTTGCATGCTGTAAATCAGTGTTCATGTGTGTGTGTGTGTTTGTTTAAGGGTGCCTAATAATTAGTATATATTCAGGTCAGTGTTCGTATAATTAATGTTTGCTAAATATCTTATACAATATTATATGTGTCTTGCATATCATGTGTGGTATTTTTTTATACATAAAACTAATCGTCTATATTTTATCAGGATAATAAAAGAAGGTAAAATACAATTGTGTGTTGTGTAAATAAGGTTGTTGTAACTATTCAATTTATAAGTGTTTAATCTGTTTTTAATTGAATATTTAACTCCAAAAAAACAGGTCGTGTAATTTAAATGAATAGGATCCCAGAACAATTAAACATAAAAAGGACTCCACTAAATTAAATCTTCTGAAAATGTTGAATAATCTGTTCTACGAGTCCAGGTTAGTAGAAACATGGCCTAGTCTATATATTTTATTTGCTATACAAGCACCCCTGCCCCAATCCTACACCTCTGATTAGAACACACGATCTGTATATATATCTTTATTCATGTTTTAAAGGGTGCCATTACTTTTATAATTTTCATAAGTGATTTGATTCTGACAAAATGGTTGTACATATTTAGATCAGTGTTTATTTAATTAATGTTTGCTGAATATCTTATGCAATATTTTATGCATCTAGAAAATTGTATCTGGTATTTGTTGGTTTCCTACATGGACAAAAACAGCTTTGTTAATACTGCATGTCTTATACCTGTTTGTTGATTATAAAGAGAGTCGTGCTTCTGTCATTATACATTTAATAGATAGTTAAAAATATAAGAAACAGAAATCTTAAAATTTAGACACAGTCACACAGTTATCGAGAGAAAGAGACTTGGATTTACATTTAATTTTTTAATTTAGGTCAATACAGGTGGTTTTGTGTTTAATCTACTTGTAGAAACGATTAGTTTTCTTCACATTTTCATATTCTTTTTTTTTTTTAAAAAGCCTGTATATTAAAACTTGTGGGCACTTTATTGCTAGGTAGTAAATGAGAATCTCGCCAGAGAGGCACAATACACGTGCAATAAAACAAAATGAGATCATAAAGGGTAAGCAATGATGCATCACCGAGGCAGATTAAATGAAAATCAAGGCACCAATAAGGCATGTAATAATACGCTCTATCATATTATGATATCATATTATGATGACTTTAGGGAACTCGGTTTTTGGATCATGTAGATTATAACTCCAATTGTGAGTACTTATCATTTCTAAATAGCATTTGCGGAGTTTTTTTTTTGTTGTTCTAATGTTGCTTTTAAATGTTATAGGGATAAAGATGGCTAACATTATCATGTGTTAAATATTCGAAACACATTATTTCCAGATCTGTTGGTAATCAACATGTTTTTTTCTTGATTTAAAGAACAGAAGGAAACATCAATGTCTGTTTTTTGGCAAGGGAATATTTTGTTGATCTATTTCATTAGTCTTAGCTTGGTTTAACAGGTAGGGTTTGGTTATACATGTGGGGTGTACAGTACATTTAAATCCCAGGATCACTATTTACCTGAGCTTTTCTCTACCTTTACATTACTACGTTTAGTATCTAGATTCACCAAAATACTACATCAAGGCCTCTTTTTCCAAAAACAAAAAAAGATGCTGAGTGTCATGCTGTACTATTAAAGGTTTAAGCCTAGTTATGCATAGGACAATGGTTCAGTCTGTCCACTACTTAAAAGTGCCTTGTCAGGCAATAAATACTCTTTGTTGCATGCCATAGTCACACACTGGGGTGCAATTGCAGAAAAAACAAGTGATCAATGGTGGAAATAAGATTCCTCAGAAGAATTCCGTGGCTTACCCTTTAATATATAGTGGGGAGATTGAAAAAGCCTCAGAGTTCAGATTCTACTCCTCCAAATTAAAAGAAAAAAGCTGAAGCAGTTATGATAACCTCTGGTCTGCTTGCTGAAAAGTAATATCAAGAACATCCCACTTCACAAAAATCCTAGAAAGTCTCGGACCGAGCTTTTCAGCTTGTTTCCACTGCTTTAGTGCTCCTGTACCAATTAATCATATAAAACCTTTGTTTCTGCTTAATTCAATTTGGCTTTGTCTGTAGTGCTGAGAATCGATAGCAGTTCTACATTAAGCTGACTTCTTATTGACTTTTAACTGAAAACAGTATGTCTTAAACCGGTTTTAGGTTTAAAAAAAAAATAAAAATAAATCCCTGTGGTCAGCAGAGGTTCTGACGATTTCCCTACGAAAAAATCAACTTTAAACCTTTCTTTGTTAAAGATTATACAAACACAAATAAAACTGTTTTTTAATATAAGTGCTTTAAAGTGTTACACAGTAAATACGCTAAACGTAGCAGGAATTACTCAAGGTTTTATGTCTGTAGTGGAGAAATGACTATAAAAATCAATAATTTGCTCAGTCAGTGGTGTGTGGGTTTAATTTTTTATACATACGACTAATCATCCATATTTTTTTTACTAGAATTTTGTCAGGATAATAAAAGCAGGTAAAACACAGTTGTGTGTTGTGTAAATAAGGTTTTTGTAAGTATAAAATTTGCAAGTGTTTAATATGTTCTTAATTGAATATTTAACTCCAGTTTTGCAGAAAAAAGGTCGTGTAATTTAAATGAATAGGGTCCCAGAACAATTAAACATAAAAAAAAAGACTCCAGTGAATTAATTCTTCTGAAAATGTTGAATAATCTGTTCTACGAGTCCAGGTTAGCAGAAACATGGCCTAGTCTACATATTTCATTTGCCTCCCAAGCAATTACATCTGCTTTCATCACCGTTTCTTTGTGAATATGAAGTTGGCCCTGGACATTCAAGCCAATAGGTGTGTGTATACACCATGGTCTCACTGCAAGCCTGTACAATTATCCTTTTGTTGCAATCGGTTTTCAGAATTAGATGACCCTGTTTTTTTTCCTTTTATGCTGAAAGATCTTTTCTGTTATTTGTTGCCATGGTGACAACTTCTGGCCAGAAATATATTGTCACATCCTTTCCTCATCCAAAAGCACCTTTTTATATAAGTTAGTTAGAGCCAAGTACTGAGGCTATGGTTTTAAAAGGTAAATAAAGGTTAATTTTATCCCCAAACTTTTTCATCATAGAAAAGATCTTTTTTTCTCATTAAAAAGTCTTAGATTCTAAAGGTTTGCTACATACTTGTCTTGACAGATCTAGATAATAACCAACTTGGCGTGGCACCTGTGGTGACTGACCAAACAATTTTTAGTGAGCAAGAGTGCAGGATTTGTCCACCTTGCTTGTCCAATCTCAGTTCCAGATCTGTATTTGTCTGCAAATTCTAATAATCATATATAAATAGTAAATATATATATATATATATATATATATATATATATATATATATATATATATATATATAAAACGATATAAATATAGATATATACAATATAACCAAAACTAAAACCCCCTTCATACCCCCTGGCCTATCTGGTGAGTTCCTTGGTCTTCATGATGCTGTTTGTTTACTAGTTTTCTCTAACAAACCACCGAGACCTTCACAGAACAGCTGTATTTATACCGAGACTGAATTACACACAGGTGGACTCTATCAACTTATAAGGTGACTACTGAAGGCAATCGATTGCACTGGATTTTATTTAGGGGTATCAGAGTACAGGGGGGCTGAATAGAAATGTACAAATGTATTTTTATTTGCTTAACATTTGGAAAACCGTATATCATTTTTGTTCCAGTTTACAATTATGTGCTACACTGTGTTGGTTAATTACATAAAATAAAAAATAAACACATTTACGTTTGTGGTTGTCATCTGACAAAATGTAAAAAAAAAAGTTCAAGGGGTAAGAATACTTTTTCAAGGCACTGTACATTACTTCTGGGAGTCCAGTGTCTAATGCCAAGCCAACAATAAGGGTTTTAGGCATGGACAAAAACCACACTAACCATGTGGGGCAGTAACAAAAACATCAGCAAGCAATCATGGCCCCAGGGCACAGGCACAACCAAACACTTGTGGCTGGAAGGCAAAGAGTGCTGCAGTCCTCATCGGATAGTGGCTCATCAGAAGAGGAATAAAAAGACTTCTCACTAGAGTAGATGGGAGGAAAGATGCCAGAAGCACAACAATCCTGTGAAAACGTGCAGTCGCCTCTTTTGTCTGCCCTCCAGCTCAGTGAAACAGTCTCCCCGGCCACAGAAACCACCAAAGCTACAACGTTTCAAGCTGTCAATCTAAGCACATCCACCATCAGCTACCACTTATACATGCTTCCCTATTCACAATTAAGGAAAACAATTTCCTCCTACGGGATTCAACTGCCTGCATCAATATCTGTGTGTTTTCTGTTTATGCTCCAACATTTCACCTGACAAGGATTATAATGATGGTTAAATGTATTATTCATTTGGCAATATTTATAGCTGGCAGTCTATAGATTTCCTTATCGTATTATAAATTATAAAAAAAATCATCTTAAATTCACATTGGCAGCCAACATGTGCTGATATTTTTTGTAGTTTGTCTCTTGTGGGTGTCTAATGACCTCTTCGTTGTCGTTTATGAGCTTGTAGTACACTTTCCTGCCCTTTTAGCTCTAATAAGAAATGAAAGGGTCGACAGGTCTAAAAAATAAGCAATTTAAGCTCAAAAAGCTTGCAAAAGGTACAGTAGGTGATCATCTGCTGGATGAAAGTCTTTTCACATCCCGATAGCCTTCATTAAGTTTAGTGGTCTAAATGTATTTATATATTCTTTGGAAGGCACAGGACCAAAAAATGTTCAGCCAATCAAAATATTTGACCTGAACACCATGACAGGCTGAATAAAAACAGAGCAAAAACCGGAATTAATATTGTTGTTGTGTTTTTACACTGGAGTCGACTACAAGAGTTAAAGGGTCTGAAAGATGATATCATGGTTGCAGTATTTCTTTTGGACAGGTAAGAATATGGTGTGATTTGATTTCAACATGTTTGATAGTAACGCATAGCTTTTACAAATTAGCTTAACTACAGCAGCAGTGTGTAATCTGGGTCATATTTTTATGTTTGGTATTTTAGTACTGTTACTAACTGTAGTTTTTTCATTGGTGAATGATGCATGATGTACTGTAGTAATTTTGTCTCTGGTTGTGTAGTCCAGCAGTTCCCAAACAGGGGTCCAGACCCACAAGCAAGCTCTGTGGGGGGTCACGTCATATTTTGAAAAATGAATGATCATATTGCATTAGCTAATTTCATCCATGATCCCCTGGTTGTATACTGGACCCAGGTCAGGAAGCTCCCATCAATTGGGTCGCAGTGCTAGCAAACATGAAATTCAGAAAATACCAAGAGAAATAATATCATTTATTACTTCGCTGAGGGTGAATTAATTGCTTTTATAGTTTTGAGTTTGTCTAATTAATTTGGATTGTTTGTTTTAAAACAGGATACTTGCATCTACAGAGAAAAAAATAAATAGCTAATAATAATGACCTACAGACTTGCATTTGTTACCTTGTTCAACCAAGTTATTCAGTTGGATTTGTTGGTGTGTTATGCTTTAATAGACATCGAACTGAGAAAATTTTTAAATTACAGTAATGTTGCTTGTTTCTTAGCTAAACTTGCAAACATGCAAAATAAACCTGCCTTTCTAAAGTGAATGGAAAGTACAGGGTAAAACACTTTAACTGACATTTTACTGTGATTCAGTGTCATTTCATGCTCACCCAGGCTGTGAATTCCAAATAATAAAAGAGATCAAACGGTGTTTTATCTTTGGAAACACTGTTTTAAATGCTAGAAAAGCTATTATAATAAGTGTAGGACAATGTCTAATAGACCAATGTCTTGGACCTCCTAATTCTGATTCTTCAAAGTCCTAACCCTTGTTTGCATAAACATAGCAGTGTTTGTGATCTAACTCTCCTTTTTCACCACAATCTATAATTTGAAATTTTTGTTCGGCAAAGGTGACCTGAAGTGTCATTCAGATTTGATCCACGTGAGCCTATACAGTGACTAAGCAATTAAGACTTTGTTCAACATTTGAGAGCTGGGATGTGGATTAGTGCACTAGTTAAATAGTGGGAATTGGTGGCTCATGGTTAAGGTGTTGTACTATCAACTCGAAGATTGTGGGTTTGATTCCCAGCTTCACCAAGCTACCACTGTGAGCCCCTGAGCAAAGCCTCTGACCCTTAATTGCTCAGTTGTATAAAGAGATAAATGTAAGTCGCTCTATAGTGACTTCAGAATGTTATAAATGTAAATAAAGAGAATAGTAATGTTTAATAGAGGTCTGGTTTATATGTGAAGCTTTTCTTACCTCAGCAAATATTATCCTGAATTTCTTGTGTTTCTGGAGTTTATTCCACACCTGTTTAAACTAGGTTTAACCATCAGTGACGATAATCAGACACGTCTATATGCTATATAAAATTACAGTACTTAATTTACCTTATGGAAAAGCTTCAATGGTGTAAAGAAGAAATAAGGATATTCTATTAATAAACAAATTTTTAAAAATACAAATTCTGTTACCTAGCCTCAAACTGAAATTCACTAATTATTATTTTTATTTTTTCACCAAAGAATGAATGAAAAATGCAACAACAAAGTCTACTGCTAACTGGCTATGTCTGTATTAGCCCCAGGAGTGCAACATTTACATTTGCATTTAAAGCATTTGGCAGACGCCCTTATTTAAAGCAACTTACATTTATTTATATTATACAACTGAGCAATTGGGGTTAAGGACCTTGCTCAGGAGCCCACAGTGGTGTCTTGGTGGTGCTGGGAATCAAATCCTGGTCTTTTCATTATCAGTCCAATACCTTAAATACTAAGCCACCACTTCCCTAAACACAAAAAATGGAATAGGGTGGCTTATTAAAAATATTTTAATATTAAATTTTAATATCTGTTTTTACTTAAAAGTAGTTAAAAAGTAACTATGCAAGAAGTAATAGATGTACTACCTTAACACCTAAATTAATACTGTTAACTAATATAGAAGTAAGATTAACTAAGCAGTTTGTTATTCAGTAATTAATTTTTTAAAATTGTCATAAAGAACTACTACCAGACAGGAAGAAGTGCACAGTATAAAAGCAGTCAATGTCTTTATTAAGGATGCTAATTGTTTTCATTATTTGATGTTCCTTTTTTATTTGTTTTCATTAATTTAACTGATAATAGCCAACTAATTCAATCATAAGCTTGTCAGCATCATCACCTTCTAATTACATCTTTTAAACAATTTATTATTAATCCTATTATTATTATTATTATTATTATTATTATTTATTCATTTATCTTCTATACCTGCTTATTCCCTAATTCGGGGTCACAGGAATCTGCAGGGACTATCCCAGCCTTCTCTGAAAGGGCAAAAGGCAAGAAGGATACACCGTGGACAGGTCGCGAGTATATCACAGGGTTATTGGTTATTAATTGGTCTTAGTTCGCAAGTAGTTTTCAATGATAAACATTTTTTAAATTAATTATCAAATAACTAATAAGGATCTACTTTTGTCCTAAATTAGCTATTTTTACAGTTTAGTTAATCTCGCTCCTATATTAGTTAACAGTGTTAAGTGTTAATATAGTACTACCGATTACTTCCTGCATAGTTACTTGCTAGCTACCATTATTATAAAGTGCTACCTCTTTGTGAGGTACATGACAAACCAGTACAAAAATCTCAGAAACATTTACTTGATTTCAGGGACATTTTAAGGGCATCACTAGTAGCATCTCTTTGGCAGCCCTGAAATTTGAGCTGACAACCTCCAGTAGCACACATCACAGCACCTCATCCTTACCTGCTGGGTCTCCACTGTCTCTTCTTAGTGATTCCACACAATACATTTGGCACTGAAAATTAGCCTGGTGAATTTTGTCTTTGGCTGCTGGCTGAGCAAGTGACTCCTAATCACGGAGGTTCTTGCCAGGAAAATGTATTATTTGTCCTCGTTCGACGGCAGTCTTTAGCCTGATTGCTGAGTAACTTATCATTTTGGATGGAAATGTTATCTATTTTCATCCAACAGTGTTGTCTTTAACTACAGAGGAAAGGCACTAAGGTCATAAGAAAATCAGGCACCGTTTAAACAGTTGCTTATTAAAAAAAAAAACAAGTGACTATGATGATGATCACTGGGAAGATTAACTGTATTTAGGTGTCATAACACATCTGTAGATATAAAACTGCATTGCTAACAGCTGCAAGAAAAAAAAAGTCATATAAAAGGGTCCAGAATAAGCAGCTATTATTTAATATTAGGAGTGAAGACAGTTTTGCATTTATTTTGATTATTTGCAGGCCTTTTAGGTTACATTGTTGACGTGGCATTTTTATTTCTGCTGCTGTAGTAAAGGTATGATATATGATTAGGTTGCATTTTATGGTATAAAATCTATAGCTGTTCCAGAACAGCTTTTATTTGTCTAAAAGCCAAGTCATCTGTGTGTATTTGGTTTAGGTTTTTGTCTATAACTAATTAGCATCTTTGATAAGTATTATATATTTTATTTTAATTTTTTATGTTTTTATGTTTTATGTCATGTTATCAGATAAATATTGATTCTGAACTGCTCCAGATGATGTATATGGCACAGTTTTGGTTGTAGTGTAGTGGGTTTGGAGTTGTGTCTTGCTTTAATAAAAAATGATTTTCAACCCTCAATATGCGAAATGCCCCTCTGACTATGTGATGCCACGCCCTGTTATATTGCATTTTGGTATAGTTATAGTAGTTTCTATAATTGCAAAGTGATGGGGTACTATTGAAAGGTGAACTAAGTCGGGTAAGTCCCCACTGAAAGGCCAGGTGGCAAATGTATGGCCCATCACTGGTATTTGGTCTTTTCATTTATTTCCAAGAATCAGACTCATTATACTAGGGCTATTTTTGTCAATTTGGCACCAGCAAAATATCTTTTAATTTACATTTAATTGAAAAATGAAGACACTTGGGTGTTAAAGAAAAATGAAATGAATATAAATGACGTTTTCTAAAGATAATGGACTTGACCTAGTCTGAAACAGTTTTATCCAGTAATCTTTTAGAAAATTTCTTCAGTTTATATTCAGCTGCCAGTACAGGACTGTCCTCTGTTTTCTTGATCTCGCCTGTGATATTTGACTCATTCTCAGAACTAAATGACTTTTTGAGAGGTTTAGCAGAGTCTGGATGACTTTTGAACAGGTCCTTTATAGGACTGGAAAGGCGAAGCATCTCTTCTCAGTGGGACTGTCTTAGCAGGAGGCTGTATGTGCTTTTTTCTTAATCTTGACTTCTCTGAAGGGAAAGACTTCAGCAGTGAAATATCTGTCGCTGTTTGTTTTACTAGTAGCAACCGTATTATTTACTCTAATTGAATCCAAGTAAATACACAACACTAGACAAGTGTTACTCTTATTTAGAACACGGTTAAAGTAACTGTCATTACATTTTTTTCTGAGAAAGTATGAATGTCTTTATGGATGGTAAAATGTATTTTATTTTTGGGGGTCTAGCTACATTTACATTTACAGCATTTGGCAGGCGCCCTTATCCAGAGCGACTTACATTTATACAACTGAGCAATTGGGGGTTAGAGGCCTTACTCAGGGGCCCTTACAATCTTCAGGTTGGTAGTCCAACACCTTAACCATAAGCCACCACTTCCCCCATAATTACCTAATTTCCTACAGACGTCTGAATAAGCTACAGACTTACATAAATGATAAGATGCTTTCTACAGATTATTATTTTATTAATTAAATCACCTCTATAAACAAACATTTAGCTATTTATAATAAAATCTATTGCTTCACTTAAATATCTGCTTCCGGTAAACAATTTGCATAAAATCATTACACATTGATGTTAAAAATATGTGCTTGAATTGACA
The DNA here is from genome assembly GCA_005784505.1 of Bagarius yarrelli. Taxonomy (NCBI): domain Eukaryota; kingdom Metazoa; phylum Chordata; class Actinopteri; order Siluriformes; family Sisoridae; genus Bagarius; species Bagarius yarrelli. The sequence goes on along the minus strand of VCAZ01000008.1, from coordinate 4,505,716 downwards.
GGTTAACAAACATAAAAAAAAATGAGCTGCCACTTTTTGATGGTTGCCATGAAACCCGTCCCTAGTATTTTAAAAGCTGCCACTCATATTAGAGAAAGACGTTTGAGTGAGTTGTATTAGCAAAGACACTGACAGGATCAATTAGGAATGGCATGTACATTTTTTACATTCTATTTCCATTCTGCTCAGTTGTTCGCTTTGGTCATCACTAATTAAGACCGCCTTGACTTTTGGACATTGCCGGCACCAGGGATTTTGATAGGTTGCAAAGAGCTCATGAAGTTTGGCTTAAAGCCCATTTTTTCCCATTGGTCATTTGCAGTGTTTGATGCATGACAATTTAAATCCCCTCTTCTAATTAAATGCGATCTACACTTGAGCTAAATGACATTTTTACAGAAGACTATCAGGTACCTTAAAGACAAGGTGACATTCTGCATTCCATTATGCCGGATTAAAACAGGTGAGGGGATGCTGATATAGTGGGCCCTTCAGCAAAATCTCCCTTCTTTTTTTTTTTACTTTTTTTTTTTAAATCATCAGTGGAGATGTGCAGTCAGCTTGGAGGAATCAAAGGGATTTGGGGCTTAATTCACAGCTTAGTCACTACATCCCCAATGTCAGCACAATGCAAAGTTCAGCAGTAAATCATTAATAAAATAATGTCATCACTGCACCTTGCAGGGTTCAGCGAGTACAAAGAATTCTAATTTGTGGTCAGTGCCGGGGTTTCCTTGATGTACGTTTTTGACCTTTTTAGTATTTGTGCATGTAGAAGTTGGCCAAAAATCCAATTAACTTTATGATAGAACCACAGTGTCTTACGAAATTATTGGCACCCTTCATTACAGGGAGATAAATTGACTTTTACATGCATTTAAATGTTGCAAATTATTTATTATTTTCCCTTATTTATCAAGAATGCTATATCTATATATATATATATATATATATATATATATATATATATATATATATATATATATATATATTTCTTTTTTTTTTTTTTTTGTATTTTTATTCAATGTAAAAATGAATCATTAAACATTTCTTTAAAAATATTGTCTACTTTTACTATTAACAGTGGACTGACTATATAATATTTGTTGTCTCTTTTAGTCTCTTCTAGTGGGAATAACGGCACATATCTTTTTCATAATATATGTAACGGGTAGACCACATGGGTCTGGTAGAGCTTAAATCTTAATACTGGTATAATTATAGCAAAACCTTTATTTTGTCCTTCGTGTTCACATCATAATCCGTTTCGTCCACAATGAAGGACAAGGCCCTTTGGTGACATTAGGCTGTAAAGAACATTCTAGCTTGATATATGAGGCTTTACTCTGTTAGCTTTGGGGATATAAGAAAAACACTTAGCCATATAATGTATACCAACCCGGAATGTGGTGGTAGGTCATGGAGTATTGAAGATGTTTCTTTGTGGGCCATATTTCAGGGATCTGGAGTTTCTTAGGGTTGCGGTTGGGTCATGACACCTAATGAAACACTGCCACATTCCCAAGATTTTTTGTGTAATATTACACTCTTTTTGGAAGAGGTATCAGGAATTACATATATACATATATTAAAAAAATGAACTATATCTAAATTAATGATTAAAAATTGCCAAAAAATGAGTTCCTATTTTTGTATATTATTTGAATGATAAAATTTCTGTCAGGCACTGTCAAGTACAATAGTCACAAATTTTATTGAGGTCTTAAAGTATCACAGTTCTGTTGATTATAAGACATAAAATAAGCAGTGAATGAGAATTTTGCCCAACTATATTAATCTATATGCCAATAAGCAGTTTGCAGAATATGAATTTGTGTTAAGTATTTATTAATGATAGTTGGAGTGAAGCAGCTCAGTGGTCAAGATCTTGGGCAGCTGATTAAAAGCTGCCACTGCTGGGCCCCTGAGTAAGGCCCTTAACTGCTTAGTTGGTTATAAATGAGATAACTGGTGTAGTCTTTAGGTTTTTTTGTTGTTGTTTTATTTGGCTGTGTGACGATAAAAACCTTTAAACTCAAGAAAGACATCTGAGGGTAAAGGTGGACTGAAAATATTGGATACTGAAATAAATTTAACGTAGAAGGAATAGACAACTCTAAAAACAACGATAACAATAATATAAATAATGTACAGAATATTTTAAAAAAAGATTAAAGATTTAAGAGTACAGATCTGTTGATAGCTGCAACAATGATTTAATACATGTCATTATTTATTATAATTAAAAATCCTTTCATTTTAACATTTAGGTGTGCATGCGATTAAATGTTGCCAAAATGAATCTTACTAGATATTATTTTAGTGTGTAAAGTTTTTTGTTATTTTTGTACTTTCTATTTTGTTAAAAAATAATACAGATTTTTTTGCAAATTCAGCATGTCATGAAACGACTTTACCTTCTGTTTCCCCGAGCAATAAAAAAGCTTTCATTTATTAATAGTGTTTCATTTAAGCCATTTTACAGATATTTCCATCAAGTAAGTGACGTTTCAGACACAATGTAATCATATTTTTTTAACAGAGAGCCCTATTCAGACTATAATAAGTTCAGTAATGGTTTCAATCACTGAAAAACAGAGTGATACAAATGTACAGCCTCATGCTGTTCAGTTATCATTCTCGGTATTGTGCTTTTCTGAACAAATTACCTGAGCGAACTGTGGTATAAATGTTTATATATTTATGGCTTATTGTGATCATTTTTTAAGCCAAAACCTAACTTTAATATAATTATTCATTATAACATCAAACAGCCAAACAGTGCTGCACATTACCACTGATATCAGCCAAGAAAATTTAGTTTTCATTGCATTAAAGTTTTGTGGGCTAAATTTTACTGAATTTTAATTTGCATTCAATTTTTTTGCAGTTGTCTAAGTAGCCCAGAATTATGTTTAAGGTCCCAAAAATATTGTGCACAATATTGATATTAACCTTTTGCTGAATGTGAATATCCAAACATTTTCACATTTGCTTAATTTATTTTATAATCTTATATCTGTTTATAATAATGTTTGCTTAAAAACTTGGGGTTTAACTATATTTTGCGTGCTAAAATAAAATAAATAAATAAATGTTAAACATTAACATTAAAATTAACTGTAAACTAATTTGGATCTTGCTGCAAACTGGCTTGAATAATCAAAAATAAAGATAAAAATAGCTGCCAATATAAATAAGAATATAAATGCAGCAAATAAAACTTTTTATGTATCTTTTCAAATTCCAAAACCCTAGCGCCTAGTTAGATATTGCCTAACATGGTGCCACGTTCACAATTATTGCTGATTTAGGGCTGAAAATACCATTAGCCCATTTGCCAGCCTTGGAAGGCAGCAGTGTGCCGCCAGCACAGGCAACAGAGAAGATCAATGAAGGACAAGGCCCTTTGGTGACATTAGGCTGTGAAGAACATTCTAGCTTGCAGCACTTGTTATATGAGGCTCAACTCTGTTAGCTTTGGGGATATAGGGAAAACATTTAGCCATATAATGTATACCAACCCGGGTTGATGGTGGTAGTTCATGAAAAATTGAAGACTATTTCTCCAGCTGGTGATGTTTCTATTGGGACCATCTTTCAGGAATATGGAGTTGCAGTTAAGTCCAGAACAGCATGATGCTACTCTGTGATAAAATTGGAAAGCTTCTGTTTAGATATTTAGAGTTTTTACATACATTAAAATAAGTTGATCAGATAAGGCTATTCACACAACAAGGAATTGGTATAAAAATACATTTTAGCTATAGGGCAAATCCAAAATAAACAACAATCTTTTTAGATTGCAAGCTATTTACTAGACTTGGTAAATTTTAAAAAGATAAAAATATGCTAAGGCATAAGAGGACTGTGCATTTGTTGCCCCTATCTGCATTTAGCAGATTCGAACCCTTAAACATTTTAATAGCTATTTAAGAAACCCACTTTTCAATAATGCATTTTAATTGCTCATAGTTGCAGCATTGTTTATTATAGCTACTTATTTTATGCATACAATTAGTAGCTAATCTTATTATTACAAGTTTAAAAAGTGAAACGTAAGTCATCTTAAGCATTGTAGTGGATTCACCGGTGGTGACTCAGTGGAGCAAAGAACCAACATAAATCAGCCATTTATCACTTGTAAGGTCTTCAAATCATTTTGAGTGATCAGTTGCTATTTAACAGATTTATGGCTAATTTTCCATTAAGGCATTAGTGCACCTAGTCTGAAGCACTGCTAAGGGGGAGGAAGTCATGATGATTCAAAGGGCTTATGCATTTGGGGGTCTCTCAGAGGTCTGTTTTATTAGTAGTAACAGTATTAGTAGTAATGTATGAAAAATTATTTCATAGGGCCCTAAAAAGCTAGCAGTGCCCTCGCGCCTATTGCTTGACAATATCAAGCTGCTTTGACAAAGTAGCTCTAGACAGGAAATGTATTAAAATTGTTTTAACAACATCGTTTTTTACACCCAATTAAAATAATTGAAAACCATTCCTCTATGATTGGGAAAACAAAGAAAGTTTCTGTCTAGTTCAAGTTTTTGTTTAGTTTCTGACAGAACATTGCGCTGGAAAGACCTGGCAACCCCTGTTAATATTAGCACTTTTGTGTGTAAATGTTTGTCTCAGTGGCAACAGGAAGCACACCTGCTTTATTAAGTAGAATTCTTGAAGGTTCATATAAATCTGTCTTTGGCTCTGTCCGAAATTGCATACTACTACCGTTCTATATTGTATGGTGGCGCATAGTACGACTAGATTCCGGAAGTACTACATTCGCCATGTTAATATTGTCACATGTTATTTGCAGCAGTGCGAATTGAAAGTTGGATGATGTTTAACTTGACCGATTAAAACTTGAAAATCTGCCTTCAGGGACAGTAAATGTCCATCTTATGGGAAACTTTTTGCATACTGTATTTCACCTATTAAGGATTAGGTCATACTCAGTTTTGCATACTCTATAGTATGAAAATATGAGATTGCAGATAGATCCTGTGTACTGGATGACTGTGCTGTTCACTCTAAACTGTCTATTACAGGGTTTCACTAAAAATGCACTTTAGTCAAGCATGGTAGCCTTTTGGCTATGCTGGTATATTGTTCTTAACATTAATGAGATTTTCCTTAAAAGTATTAAATTTTGCTGCCATTTACATGCTTTAACGAGAGAATAAATAGATTTTTAAGCATGTTTGACTATAAGTTCCCTGTAAATGTAAAAAAAAAAAAAAAAAAAGGAAGAGCAAATGGCTTAATGTTCAAGATGTGATATTGTCAAGTTCATACTACCTGCTAAGAGACGGAGAATTCCTATTTTACATACTAACCTTGGCTACCAAGCCTGTCCTTTTAATGACAGCATAATTCAGCGTTCACCTTGGGAGGCTGCCATAGATTTAAGTTTATGAGATCACTGGAGTAACCTCAATCATTCAAGTGCACATGCGTCTTTGCTTCAGTGCCTCCTCTCTTCACCGACTCCGATATGTCGGTACCAATGAGCTGCTTTTTTTTTTTTTACCATTTTTCTCACTGAATTCTTTTTTGCATTTGCATTGCTTTTGAGAGTGTTTATGATTATTACACCGGGGCTCTGTGACTCGTAACAGTGGCATGACTAAGGAAATCTGAAGCATAGACTTTGAATAGAAATATGGTACCCAAAGATATCAGACAAACACACAAACCCATTTTGGCTCATTCCATGTGAGACAATATGTCTGCAGAAGTTGTTTTTTGGGGGGGTTTTTTTAAGATCGGAGATTATATTAAGACTGGATATAAAAAGAAGATAATAGAGCAGAGATAGACTCAGAAAGTAAGTAACATTTTTGGGATGTTCTTTACTTTTTTTTTATCAAAGAACTACTTTAATGCTAATGCGAAAGCTTTCTTCTGAATCTCTGCAAGGGCTGACACCTATTGCTGGTTTAACTCCCTTACTGGGACCTGTCATGAACAGAAGAGCAGCTTTTAAAAGATATTGGAAAGCTCGGTGTTATAGAGTATTGCGCATGTCTCTGTCCAGTTTACTTAGGGAGATAGAGTGGAAAAACCGTCCAACGAATCCTTATTATATCCTAAATGTGGGAATATTTATACTGACTGGAACTTGTTGTATATTGCGAAACAAATTGAGAAGAGAAGAAACAACAAGGCACGAGGGGCATTCATTTTGAGGGGCATATACAGAAAATGGTTTTTGAACTGCAAATAAACCATATGTCATTTGGATTATACTATACATTATTTCATTCCTTCTTTTTTTTTTTTTTTTTTTTTATTTATTTATGGTTGGTTTTGTTGGCTTTTTAAAGAATGTAGTGAATAATTAAAAAAAAGACAAAGATTAACTTAAGAAAAATAGCCTGCACTGTGGGTTGTGTGCCACACCATGCAAATGCCCTCGTTTCTATTTAGACCCGTGTGTCTGAACATTTTCTTCATGTTGCTACATTGCCACCTAGTGATAGTCCTATACTTCTGATTCCTTTGTCAGTCAGGAATTACAGGATCATAATTATCTGTGAAACACGGCTTAAAGGGTTTGCAAATCTTCCATTATGCACAGTCTTTGGAAAAGTCTTTTCAATGCAGTAAAAAAAGACTTTTCAGAATGATACTCGAAGCAAATTAAAATGCTTCCCGTAGTACCTAATTGTTGTTGTTTTTGTTTAGTTTGTGCTGTTGTCTCAGTTTAAGTCTATTAGATAGTCAGTTGTTGAAATTAAATAATTATAAATATTTAATCTGCATATCTAACAAACTGGATTATGACTAGACAAAAGGTATTTTTTCTTGATAAAACTTTATTGATACAACAGTAGCTGGTTAATATTGCGTTAAGTGTGTGGATGAGCAAAAGGATAAATTGTTTATGGCATTTTCTTAGAAAAAAAACTTTATCTGGCCCATGAAGTTTTGAGTTAAAACATGATTAACACATACTGTATAATGGAAATGAAGTGATTGAGATGAATAAGACAATGCATTTAAAAACATTACTGCATACTATGATGCTAAGTGGAATGTAAACTTTGGAATTTACTATTACATCCATCAAAATTGTAAGCATTAATGTTTTATATAGAAAAAGTTTTTTTTCCCTTAGCTGAGGTTAGAATATCTATCTCACCTGTCCACGACATTTTCCCAGAGACCCTTTTGTATTTTGCATAAATAATGCACACGTGGTTACATCCTATAATAAAAGAAAATTCAGAACTGACGTTGTTAAAATGCACTTTTATGCCAGTTATTCACTTTGGTGAATCAGGTCAGTTATTTCTACGCGTAAGATTGTGTTAAAAATCGTAATGTTTTTTCAGTCAAAAAAGTTGACTAAAAATGTACTCAAAAAAGCTTAATATCGGTATTAAATGTATTCAATTTTTAACTTTCCGGTAGGCCCAGCTGTACCGACATTATCTTTGAGAAAAATCCTTAATTATTCTTTAAACGAACAACTAAATATAGTCATCCTTCTGCTGGTATGTTCTTTTAATATTTTAAGTTTTTTGGGCATTTAGCCTTTATTGATAGGGCAGAGAGAGATAAAGCAGGGAAGAGGAAGTGGGGGTGTAGAATTGGAGTCGAACCTGGGCTTCCACATTCTGGCACCTTAACCCATAACCGCTGCCATTTACTTAAGTAATTATTGTCACTGATTTAATGGCATCTGTTTCTACATCAGTCCACTTCATTCAATCATTTTATTTAAGTTAATCCTTTAAAATCATGTTTTTTTATAATTATGGGTTAGCTTTCATTAAAAAAAGACAAAAAAACAACTAAATAACATAATAAGTGTCACTGCCAATTTCGGGTTGGTTTGTACTGTACTAATGATGTGAATGTAACTAAAAACATCTCTTCGAACATTTGTTCTGTTGTTGGATACTTGGACACTTTTCTTGTTATGTCTCTAAGGAAGGTTTGCAATAGAAATTGTGCTTCTAAAGCAGCATCCAATAAATGGCAGATGGTGTCACTGTAACATCGATATCTAATTTCAGCAACATTTATTTCCCAACTTGTTTAACATGTCTAATATTACGTTTTAATAAACAGTGTATGCTATTTATGCAGGTGAAAGCTTTGTATGTAATGAATTAAAATACCTTTAAGTCCAAATAGTATGAGTAGATAGATAGATAGATAGATAGATAGATAGATAGATAGATAGATAGATAGATAGATAGATTTTTAAAGCTTCAAGAATTGATGTGTATCCCAAGTTTTGTCAAAGTAGCACTATACTACTTTTATTTTATTTATTTTTTGTTCAGTCAATAATCCAATCATGACTGCCACTCGATTTAGTCTTGTTCTGCTTGCTTCATACTATACAAGCAGTTAAGGCTCTTAATGATTGTTACCAGTGCACAAATAATAAAAAAATTAAAAATAACATACATTCAGATAAAACTATTATCACTTATCAAGCGATCTCCTATTCTTAAAAAAGACTCTAAAATTGTAAGTGGGAGAAGAAAACAGTAGTTAGGGCTTAACCTTAAGGCAGAGAAACTGAAATTACTCAGTGTGACTGTCAGAAAGGAATGAATGCATCAGTCAGCTAGGAACCCTGTGTGTTCAACACAACAATAACACAGTACCAATGAGCACCGAGTCAGTCGTAGAAATGAGTTTGAGAGTGTTATAGGAGTTGAGGCTTCCGGCAAGCCACCGGTTGTCACCAGTGCGTACGGTGGTTGGGTTGCTGTACGGAATGCAAAGTGTTTACGCGTGGCCTTGAGTGAGTGTGTGTGTGTGTGTGTGAGAGACCTGTGCACTGTTTGGTAAACTTTTTCTGTATTATAAGAACCCCTTAACTAGCTCAGCAGCCATAGGTAAGCCTTTGTCTTCTCTTTCACATTTGTTTCTAATGTAGACTTCCGTGTATAGTATTCACGGCATTCTTATTTTAAACCATGCCTCTGTGTGACCTTTCTCTTTTTTTTGCTGGTTATTTATATAGTAATTTTCCTGTTTACATGGTGGCGTACTCGGTCACATTTTGTCACGTTTTCCCTCCAAACATAGTACCCCTCACTCCACATAAGCATAGATTGGAGAGCTACTCTTCCTGTGAGATGTCGAGATTACAGAGTGTGAGTGTACTTGTCAAGGTAGCGCTATCAAAATACAGAATGTGGTTGATTATTGAATGTAGTGTTTTACTAGTCAAGTATGCAGAATTTTACTTATATTATGGAGTCACTCATGAGCATAAGAACGCTATATGCCAAAAGATAAAGGGAAAAAAATGGTATGCTAATATCGGAGTTACATGTAATAGACATTTACTGTTTAAACGATAGGGCAGCACGGTGGTATAGTGGTTATGTTGCCTTACAGAAAGAAGAAGGTCCCGGGTTTGATTCCCAGGCAGGGGTCTTTCTGTGTGCATGTTCTCCTCATGCTTACGTTTGTTTACTCTGGGTACTCCGGTTTTCTTCCACAGTCCAAAAACATGTATGTTAGGTTGATTGGTAATTCTCCTAGCTCATAGGAGTTAGTGATTGACTGGTGACCTGTCCAGGGTGTACCCTTTCTTCTTTCGGGAGAATAGCGGGTATAGAAGATGAATGAATGAATGTTTAAACGATAGATAAATGATAATCAAATGTACAGTAATTTTAAAGAGATGATAAAATAAAATATTTGTAACAATTTTCAGTTTTGTCCTTGACAAAATAAGACTAAATGGTTATAGAAAACAAGACCATGTAAAAGGTTAACGTGCATTAAAATCTAGTCAAATACATAATGACTAAATATACTAAAGCATAATATTTACCTTGTACAAATAATAAAGTAAATATAATAGAGCTGTTTTTATAATTTGAATTATTATATATGGTCTAATGTTATGAGTCAAGGGCAGATATCAGAAAGTTCGTTATTGGTAAGATAGGGTTGCTAAGCGGAGATTAAGGATTTTTATGCACATGCTTAGGTGTAACATTTTCATTGATTTAAGATAAGATAAGATAATATTTATTGATCCCACAGTTTTAAAACATGCCTCAATAATACATCAATCATATAATGCAGTCACAAGTATATTTATATACCAATATTTCTAATTGATTTGGTCACAGGCTTTAAAATACAGGTTTGTTTATTAATTGGCGGCAGTTAGTGCATCCTGTGTGTTTTCTAAATTTTCTAAAAACGAACAAAAAATGTTTTTTGGATAATTCCAAAATAAAAGTAGATCTTTTAGAATCAGAATCAGAAAGAGCTTTAGTGATAAGTAGGTTTGCACTTACAAAGAATTTGTTTTGGTGACAGAAGCTTCCAGAAGCTTTTTAAGTAAGATAGTAATAAAAATATATATATATGTTGTAGTGGTGTTGCAGTGCATATTTTTTGTATTTTTTTTATTAAACAATAGGAAGAGCATTTAAGTGTTCATGGGGTAGATTGCCTAGGGGAAGAAACTTTTCTTGTGTCTAGTTGTCCTGGTGCTTGGTGCTCTGTAGCAACTGCCAGACAGCAAGAGTTCAAAAGAGCATGGCTTGGATGTGAAGGATTCAGAGTAATTTTCTGAGCCCTTTTATTTACTCTGCATGTGTACGGTTCCTTACAATGATGTATTTCCCTCATTGGTATGACCTTAAACAAAAGTAGTAATATTTATCGTAAAAAAAAAAGCAAGCTGGAGGCGTCAACACCTCTGTGGAATTTAGGGGGGTTAATAATTGTGATACTGCAAAATAGATTTAAGTTGTAGGTTTATAAAACTGAAACATTACCGATATAAAAACCCTATCCTGATCGGATACCTTATATGCCTTGTTATGATGAATAAAGTTATCAAAAACAAGCCCTTGAAGAAGTCCTTCCAGTTAAAAGCATCCTATAAACAATCACCTGTCATTTCCCAAAGGCTTGGTTATAAATTGATGGTGGTGTGCAGAGTATTCAGGGCACACGTATACATGAACCCTGCTCATAAACATTCGTATCAGTGATCATCGCAAGTAATGCGAGTGCATCTGGTTCTCATCTGACTTACTAGAAATGGCCTCCATGAGCTGAAATTTACACAGACACATGCAGAGATTTATTTACTGGTCAGAGTTCATAACAGACTAAAGGGTTTAAAACATTGTAAATTAACAGCAAGTGCTAGTAGAGGAAAGAAAAATACACCCACATGTATTAACTGTAACTGAAATTTCTTCGAACAGGCAGTAGAAACACTGGGTGGTTTAGAGATAGCAACCCAAATTGGACGCAGTGCTTCTAGTTTTGAGGAAATACCTGTTTTCTAACACCATGTATAGGTGCTAACTTGCTAACTCGCACACTGTGTTTTGTATGCTAATTTGTACAATACAATTTATGCTACCTGACAACAAGTCAAGGTTATATAGTAAATTAAAACATTCCAAATGCTGTGGTTAATGTTATGTCCTTTTTTTACAGTTAAAGGTAAACTAATATCTGTTATGCTTGTTAAAAATCTTGAATACAATATAGTAGAAATTTGTGTTTATTTTTTTCCAGAAAATTAGCCACAGTGACATCTAACAGGTTTTTCCAGGCTGACACATACTTTTATTTGCCAAAGGTTGATAAGAAATTATAAGCTTAATTTACATTTTTTTATTATTTTTTCTTTACAATTGTAATTTAGCTAAATATGACACCATTCGTGTGCTACATCAGCAGAAGTAATCATCTAAAAGTACACAAACACATTTTCTGATCTGTTTTGTCTATATAAAGTAATTAAACCAACATACAGTTTTAAAGTATGCTTAATGATTTTACATTCATCTTACTTTAAGTAGCTGAAGTGCATGTAATTACATTTTTAATTAACTGTAAATTTGTTTCTGTCCATTGCAGTCATTTGTCACTCCTCTGTGAAATATAAAGTGTCGTGCAAGACATGACGCATTTATAATATTTTTTATGCATTTTTTTAAAATGAAAAAAAAATCTCTAATTCATGTCCTCCAACGTTTCCTCCAGCTTAAAAAAATCATTTCATTCTATTGATTCAATCAAATTAATTACTGCTATTGTCGTAGCTATTTATGCTATTTTTCATGCTATTTGTTGTTTAAACAGCAGCCCTATGGATCAGTGTTAATGTTTGCAGCTCTTCTGACTTTCCTTAAAGTCTTTTTAACACATGGATCCTTAACTCCTCATTAAGAATGATGAGCTTCTTCCTCACCTTGCTTTTGAAAAGGTTAGGCCTTGCCCCCTGAGGAGCTGCACCGAGTCCTCTAGCTAGACCCGATGGATTTCTTGCTGCTATGCTTATATCGATCGGAGACTTCAGGTAGCCTTTTCTCAATTTGAAGCCAACGCACAGGCTGCAGTGCAGTATACTAAACTGATGTATAATCAATGATTCATAGCACAATCCCACCCTGTGCAAGCCATCAAAATGACATGCCATTGTAACTGAATTTTCTGACTTTGTGCTGTTCAGAAATCTTTTCACTGCTGAATAAGATTTAATATGTGTTTTAAGGAGTTAACTTTTACATCTGCATTTGGCAATATTAAGGACTATAAAATTGGTTGGTCCCATATAATAAAGATGGGACACTGACGCAGAAACATTTAATCGTTCAGTTACTTGAAAGTTAGTAGTTGGTGTACATGAGATGTGTGTTTAATTTTGGAAAGAAATACTATGGAGACAGATTTTTTTGCGAGAATTTCATATTTTTATTTATCTAAATCACCCAAATTATAAATATATAGATCAGAGGTCATTTAACAATACACATTCAAAGTGCAGCAGTGACATGCATGGATCCAGATGTGTGTAAAGTTCATAATGAATGGGAGTGTTGAACCAAGTGATCATGGAGATCAAAAATGTATTTCCTATATGTAGAGAGATTAATCCAATGTGTCATTTATTTGGTTGCCACAAAGTTGTTTGTTACCCGATGTTAGTGTCTAATGTTACTAAAATAACCGTGGCTGAATAATTATAAATAGAGAAAGTAATAACTTAGTAATTAAATTGTTAGAACAAATGATTGGAAGATCATGCTGGGCCCGTCAACTGCTCAGTTGGATAAAAAATAAGATACATGTAAATCGCTCTGAATAAGGACTGTCTAAATAAGGAATGTCTGTAAATGTAAATTGTCTCTAGGTTATATGTAACCGTGGTTCCTTGAGGGAAGAAGACATTGCATCAAAACTCTTTTGGAACACTTTGGGAAGGTCCTCTTTTAACCTTTGATCCTCTGAGGCAAGTGTGTAATTCGATCAATCTGAAAACATTACATCACGAGCGGAAGGGTGATGTCATCGACCAGGAAAGAAATGCTATTTAAACACGAGCAGCACTATGAACCAGAGCTTGCATTTATAGCACATGGGGTATGGCACGTGACGCAGCGTCTTATTCCCTTAGGGAACCATTATTGCATACGTAACCTAGAGAAGGCCCCTCTCAGGAACTCAAGCATCCCCGGAGACCTATTAGCAGAGAAGTGGGTACCTCTGGTATGCAGTGTCTGCAGTGTCACCAAAGAGCCCAGATGAGGCAACTGCGGCCCTGTCCTGTTTCCATATGCCGAAGAGCATAACCTCAGGTGCCTCTCAGTAACCTGATGGACCTGAAAGACAGGGTCTACCTTCCCTCCTTTATCCAGGTCCCTGTGCAGGTCTGATAGGTTAGCCTGTAGCATCGCCATTGTATGAAGGCATGCGCCTGCTAGACCTGCTAATTCAGGGACAGATAGCCGGCTAGCGTCTGTTCAAGCCAGGAAATAGCCTGGTAGTCATATTGTACACCGTAGCCTCTTTAAATCTCTTATTCTCACACACATAAACATATGCTGAAGAAAAACAGCTTACCAAGGTCCATTGTTGCTTGTGTTTATAAAGCATGACTTCCTGTTCCATAGCATCACCCAGCCGTAAAGTAATGTTTTCTGATTAGTCCGATTACATACGTGCTCCAGGGTAAAGTTTATAGAAAGGTATTCCCAAAGCGTTTCTACGCAGCTCGGAAAAGAAACCTGAAAGGGACCCGCAGAGTCACTCTTAAAAATCTGTGAAAGATAGAGTTAAGGAGAGACTAAGTCTGGATTTAGATGGTCAAATACATGTGGATGTGATAGGAAGGTTTTTTAGAAACAAGTCCTAGGATATAAAGATTTCAAGCTAATTGTGTATTGGGTTGCTGAAAGGTTGCGAACTCAAAAATTTAGTGTTTTGTGAACAAGGTTAAGAATATTTTAGTCACATTAGGAAAACATTAAAAACTACTATGATAAAAGGGAAGAAAAGTATACACATCTAAAGGTGCTTGTATAAATCCTCTTTTACCTCTTTAATCATTCTGCACCATTTTCGCAAAAAATCAATTAATAATATCATGAGTATTTAGAGTTAGTGTGTGCATTTATAAATGAGATCCTGCCCCTTCTGTCTGCTGGGATTTCCCTCTTCCAGACAAACTCTGAATTAATCGAAAATTTCTGTCTTCTCTCGAAATAACTTTACATCCTCTTGTATTAATTACAAATGGGAAAAGACTTTGTTCATCAATCAAACAATTTTCTTGTGTCCTGTCAGAAGCAATGCAGTCAGGCAATGCCGGAGCTCCCATCTGTTTTGTTAAAAGCCTTATTGTTATGACAGCGAGAGAACATGAAGCAGCTGCCTCCTCCTTACTCTGTCCTCATGAGCTACCCCTGCCCAGACTACGTCTGCCAAAAAAATGCCCTAATAGACTAGATGTGTCAAGGCAGATTAATAGTACATGTTACTCAACAATTATTATTACCTTAAACACATTAGGCATCAGGGACAGACTGTGGAAAAGGGGAAAGAAGGAACACTTGTTAATGAAGCTAAAATCATTATCAAAGAAATTCTTCTTGTGCTTTAGAAATAAAGCATGTTAATAGAGTTAAGTTTTTTTATTCAATTTTAAAAATAAATAAATAAAAGCAGCTTGTTGTTCTACCCTGAAACAAGTGAAATTTTCTTACATAAAAATTTCCCTGTGGCAGAAAACATCAAATTCAATTTTATTGGCATCGATACCACATTTCCTGCCACGTTGGACTTTTCACAGAATTGATACTTAAGCAATATAGTATAGTATAGAAACAAAAACGACAAATACAAAAAATACAAATAATAATAATAATAAAGCGACTTACATTATTCTATGTTATACAACTGAGCAATTGTGGGGTTAAGGGCCTTGCTGGCCTTAGTAGTCCTTAGTAGTCCAACACCTTAACCACTGCGCAACCACTTCCCCCCATTTATTGCTGTTGCCTATAATATTATAAGTCTATAGTATATAGTATATATATATATACAGTCAAGCCCGAAATTATTCATACCCTGGCAAATTCTGACTTAAAGTTACTTTTATTCGACCAGCAAGTTTTTTTTTGACTGGAAATGACACAGGCTTCTCCCAAAAGATAATAAGACGATGTACAAGAGGCAGCATTGTGGAAAAAAATATTTCTCAGCTTTTATTTACATTTGAACAAAAAGATGTATATATATATATATATATATATATATATATATATATATATATATATATATATATATATATATACCATAACAGATGTGCATTTGTCATATGACCAACATGTTATATCAGGCTCATATCCAAAATTAAACCTTATCCTAGTTTATCTAGAAACCTATGGACCTGGTAACACTGGGGATTATATGCATACTGTAGTTCTCATTTATCCAAAGTTTTGCCTTAAACTAGGTTAAAATCTCACACACCACTTTTATGGCATAAATCCAAAACTTAACTATAAATTAATTACATTTACGGCATTTGGCAAACACCCTTATCCAAAGTGAGTAACATTTATCTTTCTGTACAATTGAGTAATTGAGGGTTAAGGGCCTTGCTCAGGGGCCCAGTAGTGGTCCGAACCCCGATCTTTTAATTAGCAGTCCAACACCTTAACCACTGCTCTACCACTTCCCAATTTAATCTGTAGCATCTTTATTCACTGACCTTTATTTTCTTTTAACTACAGATACTTCTGCTTGTATTCTAGTAAAATAATTAATAACACAGAGGCCTTAAATAGCAAATGCATATATCTGTTCATGTTTTAAGTTTAAACCCCAATGCCTTTCTGATGTTTATGCAGAACAATTGATTAGATTTTATTTGGTGTGTGGCTAAAGACATGAGTAATGGACATGATTTCAGCAGCAAATTAATTAAATTAATAACATGCAGTCAGGATTCGTTCAGACTTTGCCGGGTACGTACGTGTCATTGTCTTCTCATTGGATGATTGTTCCCTAATTGTCTTGTTTAGTGTATGTTCCCCTGTTCGGTTAACCCTTATGTTGCCCTGAGTTTTTGTAACATATTGTCCACTGTACTGTCTGGTGAGTTTATGTTTGTGTTAAACTCTTGTCTAGTTTAGTCTAGCCGTGTCTTGTCTAGTCATGTTGTGTCGTGTGTAGTCATTTCTTGTCTTGTCTTGTCTAGTCCTGTCTTGTCGTGTTGTGTCAAGCTATGTCGAGTCAGTTTAATGTTTGTTTATAGTTTTCTGTCACTTTAATTTGAATAGAACTGCACTTGTGTACAAAACTACTTGCCTTATTCAGTGTATCTTTACACATGAATATATTTTACTATGATTTTAGTTCTTTTTGCACTAATTGCGAGAGAGATTTTCATTGGAATTAGATACAAATAACAAACCTACCTTGGAACACTCTTTCAAAAGGTTTTATAGTGTCTGGTTTAGGTATTCTGTGCCCGCAATAGTTTGCAAAACACAGAATATAGGCATAGACTCTTGTGTATTTGATAAAATTGACACAGAATATAGATTTTTCTGTCCTCAAAATGTGTACTGGAATGTCTGAAATGTCAGCTGGTTAGAAAAAGAGACTGTGAACCCATGGATTTCTAGCTCTTGTTCTCTCAGTAAGACCAATGCAGTCTTTTTCAGAATGCAACCACTGTTTCTTTACTATTGCTGGGAGCAAAAATTGATAAATTTGCATATACATGCGACTGTAACGATCCAGTCAGGCATTCAGAGACGAACACAATTGCTAAATTTTAAATCACTAAGACAAAAATGGAAAACAAACGCAGCCTTGAGGTTTTCATACAAAGCAGCTTACTGTATTTAGCAAAGCTGAATATCTAGTGGGGTTTTTGCCTGGATTTCACTGTACCAGATTTCTAATTATGTAGCTTTAAAAAAAAATCCCGCTATGACTTGGAATTATTTATTTTTAATTTTTTTAATTATCAACCCTTTTTAAAAAAAAATAGACTTTATTCTTTCCAGCAAAGTTACAAAGAAACATACAGTCATAGAAACTCTTAAGATTAAAGTAAAAAATAAAAGTAAGTTTTTTTAGTCTAAAGCTGATGCATAATTGAGGCAGATTGTGGCATTTATTTAATCGCCCAAAACTTTCTCGACAATTTTAAGTTCTCTTTAAGTCTCTGGCTGAAATCTATTCTCTAATATACTTCATTTTCTAATAACAGTATGTACTTAAATGCATGGTTGTTGTAAAATATGTTAAATGCCACAAAATTCTTACTGTCCCCAATATCACAACTCGTTCAGTAGGTCTTGGAAAAACATAAAATATATGAGATATGCTCCAAGGTCAATAAAACAAATTGTGTGGTTAAGCTTTGGGCCAGTACATTAAATACAGTACAGTTAAGCTTTGGTTTGCTTGGGTCACATAGACATTTTACAAACTTGTGTTTAAGAATTATTAGCTTATGTTTGCTAAAATAAACTTTTAAAATGGTTTAACATGCATGTAAACATTTGTTGTAGTAATGTTGAATTTTATCATTCAGTTTATCAGTGTCAATTAAAATAATGTTATATTGGTTAAATTTTGGGTTGTGCTGCTTGAAACTCAGCTGGTCACAGCTTTCATAACTAGGACTTCCCCACTCGCAAGAGAAGGTCTCCCTGATGAATAGCCGTCTATGAGGGACATAAGGTCCACAAATCATGGTCAGTCCAGCCAGAATCGGGCTATCAACAGCAGTGTAACTTTGTCCTGGCATACTCACTTTAGAACTCCTGGGAGGAGTGCCATCAGAGCAAAAGAGTACAGATGTAGCCTCAGCCATGTCTGTACCATGTCGTCCAGGCCCAGTGAGGTTGAGCAGACAGTGCTCAAAACAGAGCAGATAGTGCTCTTGTGATGCAAACAGGTCTAAATTCTGGGTGGATGCTGCACCCTAGCTTTAAAGAAACTTTCATCTGAGGGGGCGAGTGTTAGTGCAGTGGTTAAGGACTACTAATTGAAAGATCACAGTTTAATTCCCAGCACCAACAAATTGCCACTGTCAGGCCCCTAAGCAAGACCCTTAACCCCCAATTGCTCAGTAAAGCCGTCTTACTTTAGGGACAAGTTGGGGTTTTTTTTGCTGCCCACTCGATATTTACCTTAGCGACTCTTTAAGTGAATAAAGAGTAAATGTAGTCTTGAAAACCGTAGAGAAAACGCATACCGTAAAAAAAACTTCAAATGTGTTTAACAGCTTCAAGATAAAAAAAAAAAAACTTCTTTATACAGAGGCTTCAGAATGCATTATGAGAGGACAATTTCAACAAGCTCTTAGTATCACTCATTAAGCAGTGAATCAAACCATAACAAAATTCTCTTCCCCAAACTCTGTGGAGGAAGTGGCTTGGAAAATTAAATGGAAGAAACAGCACAGCCTTTTGCCATGGCTGTGTCACTAGACCTTGAAGACACTAACAAGTCTGCTTAGCTTAGCGCATCACTAATTCACATGCTCTTTAATTTCACATCATTGCCTCGTGTATAATGCCGTGAATGTAGCAGAGAAGACATCAAGATAATCTTTCGGAGGCCAAATGTCTAATGTTTCCATTAAGATGGCAGAGTAGCTCAAGTGCAGCAGACTTTCATTATGAAAATAATAAGCTTTTATTAAATGATATTCCTCTGTTCATCTATCTATCTATCTATCTATCTATCTATCTATCTATCTATCCATAGACTCCCATCTGAAACAACAATTCATCCAGAATCAACAATTCATCCAGAATTTGACCAAGAAATCCACACTTTTTAATGTATGAATCATTTTGTAAGTCTCTTTTTAAGCTCGCATTCAGCCAAACTAAAGTGTGAGTGAAGAGGATGCAGAGATTAGGGTTAGGTGGAGACAGATGATTCGCTGTGGCGAACAGCCGAAAGGAGAAGAAGATTCAGCCAAACCAAAGCAAAATATGCTATGGTTTTGGACAGTGTTGCCATATAAAGTTAATAGTTTTCAGCCTAAAAACTGTCCAAAATCCACCTAAACTCACACAAAGCTAACCAAAATTTTTAATCAATATTAAGTTATCTTAACTGCCATAATAAATAATTAAACTACACCTAGCGACAAACACAAGCAGTAACAGAACCACAATAACAAAATGACTACCAGTTCCAGCTATGCCCCTCACGCACGCACAGGCACAGATGCATGCCCAGATGAGCATAGTCACACCAGGGAACAGAGAGCATGCTTCAGAAATATGTTACATCAACCATCTGAAAAGCAGACAAAAAAATATATAAAACAAATAATAATAATATAAAAACACAAAGCGTGTATACAGTGAGCATGTTTAGGAACATTACAATGACTAATTGGATAAGGAACATTTATATTTTTTACACCCGTCCAAACTAATTTCAAATTAAAAACCACCCAATTTTGCTGGAAACCACTCAATCTGGCAACAGTGGTTACAGTTAAGTGCTTTTAATGTTTATATTTCTAAGTTTATATAAAACAATATGTAAACTATAGATCAATCCAAATTTCTTTATATTATTTGTATTTATTTTGTAACCAGAATATCTTTTTATTGACATGTTAGGTTCTGTCCCATTGTAACAGTGGTGACATAATAAACTTCAAGAAATACTTCAAATGCAATTTTTGGCATTATTATATACTGTCAAACATTTTGTAAGATATATAAACCCCAAGTACTAGTTTATAATTTGTACCTTGCATGTTTAAAGTTACAGACCATCATACCAACAGTACACAGTCTACAGTTTAACTATAGCATGTATGATTGTAACCTTTCGCAAACTGTGCTTTCCCGTTTTCCACCCCTGTAGAGGGCTCATAGGCAGCAGGCCAGAAGGAATCATGTTGAACCTGTCTAACAGACTTAACAGTTTCTAAAACTGTTTAACAGTGAGTAGCTGGCCTTCTTCTCTTGCTTCTTGCTCCATGTGGGTTGCCTCGACATGAGCAGGAGACAATTGTGCCTGCATTATTAAAGAATCCCATACCACCACAAGATGGTGGTGGCCTGACCTGGCATAAGAACAATCCTTTTGGTGATAAACAACAATCCCCGCTTCCACCTGTGAAATGACATCTTAATGTCGTGACACCTGTTACCAAGAGTCAATGTAGTTCAGTATTTGGATGCCCTGGACAGGGCAGCATTCACAAATTTGATAAAAAAGTGATAGTGAAAGGCAGAAAGGAAGAAACCAGTATCAGTATGCTTTGCCCTTGAAAGCAAACCTCACACAACTTCCTGTGGTATAGACAACGAATAAATGAATCTCTCTGATTAGAATAAAAATCATCCATGAGTATACTTCACATATAAATAAATCACATTCTTCTCATGTAAATGCAGCGATTATCAAAAAAAGCAACCCACACTAGACAAAGTATAATGATTTCAGCAGCATGCTGCACAGGGAACACAGCAGGCCCAAAGTGAGAATGCATGTTAGAATTTATTTTGTTTCATGCCCCTTGGCATGGTCGATTAATGGCAAGTCGAAAAAGGCAAATTAAAAACCACCGCTTTTTGGCTTACTCAGTATTTCTGTTGTTCTGCACCAATTTTGCACATGCTCTCATATACCCATAACATATTGCTTAGGGGTGTGTTTATGTTATTGGTATATGGGAGCATAGGGTGTACATATATATATTACACAGAGAGAGAGAGAGAAAGAAAGAGAGATGAGTTTTTTACAACAACATTGGCAAACCACATTTTTTTGGAACTTGCTTTGTGCACAGGGACGCTGTCATGCCGACGCATAATGTCCAAGTTGCTACAATAAATTTGTAAATGTAAGTATTTCTAGTTAATGTATTGTATATAAACATTCCATTATTTGACTTTAGTTAACTTGAACTTTACTGAAGTGAAAAGTTTGCCCTTAATTTAAATATGTAATGTGACAATGATAAGTTTTCTTTATGTGCAGATGACATTGTGATCTGTAGTGAGAGCAGGGAGCAGGTGGAGGAAAGGTGAAGGTTTGCTCTGGAGAGAAGAGGAATGAAAGTAAGTCGTAGCAAGACAGAGTGCGTGTTAAAAGGGAGGGAAGTGGAACAGTGAGATTACAGAGTGAAGAGGTAAAATAGGTACAGAAGTTTAACTACTTAGGGTCGACAGTCCAGAGCAATGGAGAGTGTGTAAAAGAGGTAAAGAAGTGAGTACAGGCAGGTTGGACTGGGGGGAGAAACATGTCAGGAGTTATGTGTGACAGGAGAATATCAGCTAGAATTAAGGGGAAGGTGTACAAGACAGTGGTGAGACCAGATATGATGTATGGTTTAGAGACAGTGGTGAGACCAGATATGATGTATGGTTTAGAGACAGTGGTGAGACCAGATATGATGTATGGTTTAGAGACAGTGGTGAGACAGCTATGATGTATGGGTTAGAGACAGTGGCACTGAGGAAGAGACAGTTGGAAGAGCTGGAAGTAGCAGAGCTGAAGATGTTCAGGTTTTCTTTAAGAGTGAACAAGTTTATTATGGGGGCTGGCTCATGTTAGATGTTTTGGGGAAAAGGTCAGGGAAGCCAGGTTGAGGTGGTTTGGACATGTACGATGGGGGGGTAGTGAATATATTGGTAGGAGAATGTTAGAAATGAAGCTACCAGGCAGAAGGCAAAAAGAAAGACAAAAGATGAGGTATATGAATGTGATAAACGAGGACATGAAGTTATTGGTGTACGTTTTTTAAAATAGAAGTCTATGAGGTGTCCTTACATTCCTTTTCGAACTGAATTTTATCCCTCATCCTGACAACTTTAGTGTATTTATAAGAACTGACAACGCTGTATTTATAAGAACATGTAAATACTTTTTGAAAATGTTGTCAGCATGAGCTTCTTTGTTCTTTTGTTCCTTTAATGGACTTGCTTTATTCACAGAAAGATTTTAGAATTCAGAGTGGTGTAGCACTTTGAGTTAGATTTTACAAAGTCTGTGGCAAAAAGAAAAACGGCTGCAAACCCAAAATAAAGAAACGTCTATCCAGTTCTCTTTACCAGTCCTTGCAATCACATTTTGACATGGAAATTATAGCCTCTCTTGCATGCTAGAGTTGTTATTCACATCCTACATCTGTTTTGAACATTTGTTGTATTGTAATCTAAATCCAATTGTGTATCTGTAATATATGACAAACATTCCTTTTTTCACAATTAGTATTAGAACAGTAACCCAATGTGCCTCTTTCATAAAAAAAAAAAAATGTTTAAAATGACTTAACTGTGGCACCATGCAAACATTACTGTATAATGAATAAAAACGGGGCTTTCAAAATTGCAGCATGTTATACCCGGTTTGGCCATTCGTCCACACGCAAATGCATTAGCGTGTCACTAAAATTGAACATTTTGAAAACTTCTGCCAGGGTGAAGTTTTTCAGAAACACTGGGTTTAGTGTGGTCGTGAAGACATAACCAGAGTTCCCCTTCAGGAGCAAAACTCTGTGTCTAAATGCTTTGGGAATGCTCTTTATAACCTTTGGACAGAAGTCCGCATGAAATCCATCAAATCAAAAGGCATTATGTCACATGATGTCATCCACCAGCCTATACAAAAGATTTCTGCAGTTTTTATAAAATGTCCAATATATTTTAGTATATAGAGTAAGATGCCAGTTCAATGTAGTTTAAGTACAACTGTTAATAAAATGAAATTTAATACAACTGCAGTACAACTATGGTATCACTGCAGTACCGCTAAAGTACTACCTAAATACACCTGCAGTAGAACAACAGTATTACAGCAATACAACTGCAATACTAAAACACATAATTAAATCTACAGTGTTAAAATGGCACCTTAAAGTGCTAAAAAATGACACCCCAGAATCCAGGGTCCTTGTGTCACAATGGGTCAGCGTTTTGACGCACTTTGCTGAAGGGGTTACATATGTAACCATGGTTCCCCGAGGGAACGAGACACGGCATGTTTAAATGTAAAACATTACAGTTTTTTTATACAACATAGGCAGCAATCAATTGATTTTTTAATGGAGTGTATTCAGGTGCAATAATTCTGTAGGCTTTTATTCCCTAAACCCTCTATTTACCTTTAAAAACTGTCAGCATGTCACAACATAAGCAGCGAGTGTTTATTTAACCTTAGTGCTGGGGTTTTTTCTGTGTACTTGTATGGCATGGCTTTTTTTAGCAGATGGTGCATCTCACCTCAACTGATTTTTGAAGTGAAGTAATTTTTAGATGTCATGTTTAGTTTAGCCAACTGATCAATATTCTATGAATTTTTGAAGCTCATTTAGTGTATGAGTGTGTGAGAGAGAGAGCATTACAGGCTACACTAGGGCACCTTCAAACCATAAGGCAAATGAAAATTTTTGATTAGAAAATACTTACCCTGGCTAGTGTTCAGATAAGTACACCATATTTGTTGCAAAATCATAACTGGCTCTTGGACATTAATATAAGCAGGTCCTTTTCTCCTTACGACGGACCATCTTTTAAAATTGCGTCATATTCTTCTATTTTTTATATAACATTTTTAGGATGTAGACAGACTATAAATAATAAGGGTTTTTTTCCATAGAACATTTTAGCTTGAGTCAAAAAGCAATTGCATAATTTAGGTCAGAAAAAGACATATTAATTACTAAACATCCTTCCTTTTAGTGAGCTTTTACTAAATATTATTCTTCCATGTTAATATGTATTAATCTTTGACATATCCCCTCGGACATGTCATCAGCAAGCACAGATTATTTCAATGCCTAACTCTACATTTACAGCATTTGGCAGACGCTCTTATCCAGAGCGACTTACATTTATCTCTGTTATACAACTGAGCAATTGGGGGTTAAGGGCCTTGCTCAGGAGCCCACAGTGTTGAATTGGTGGTGCTGGGAATCAAACTGAGCCCTTTCTAGTAGCAGTCCAACACTTTAACCACTAAGAAACCAGTTCCCACATTAAAGCTGCATACACCTCTGTGCAATATGGAGCTAGATTAGTCTTAATAATAATTTACGAAATGTGTTTTAGAAACACAATTTTCAGCTGTATAAATCAAGCTTTCTGCGTTAGTTCAGGAAGGCCTTTTAGGTAAGCGCAGCTATTAGAAGAAAGACAACCCAAGCCCTTTTAGCTGATTGGGCCCAAGCACTCAATTGGCTAATCTCAAACAGGGCGCCTTACTTAAACACAGCTCGTCTGCCTGCTCTGCTGCTTCCTCAACCCGCCTCTTTGCCACCCACCTCCTCCCCATCTCCTCCTTTAATTGTGCTACTTAAACAATGTCATTCTGTTGTCACTGTTGCATGCTCCATTCCAGGGGGATTCTGTGCTTCTTTCCTATTCCTAAAATGGAAAGGGTGCCCCCCAAGGATGCTGCTGTTTCCCTGTCTAGGTTTTTTATGAAGCTTATAAAAGAACAGGGAATTTAGAACAAAGCCATACCGCTAAATGTAAACTTAGAAACAAGGCAATAAAAATTGATCTAAAGGTTGTTTACTTGTTCTTTATTTAAAGGTCCTGACTGAACTGTATACAAAACGGTTTGAATGTTTACATTTACGAGTTTATCGAGCAAATCGTCTCATGTGTGTGCCTGTTCTTATTCCCTATCTCCACAACTGGCAATTCAACAATAGTTCCTGTATTCATTCTCTATGACCAGACTTTGCACAATGGAGGATCAGACACTCTGTTCTGCAGAAATACTTTGCTACCTTGCTTCTACTTTTTCAAGGCATTTATTTTTCATTTGCCTAGTCTAGTTGAGTCGAGTTGAGTTAGTGTCATTGTTTGAGCTGTGTGTAGAACAGTGTATGTTTACTACACTCTTATACTAGCAGGTTCAAAACACTGGGACACCAGCATTATTTTTTCATAGTGGTTTTCTTTAACAATGTAAACTATATAGATATCCATTAGCAATTTATAAGCACTGACTAAAAATATTACCAAAAAGTCTGTCTTACTTAGTATTATATAAAATGTATAATTATTTTAAAGCAGAAGCTCAAACAGGTTACGGATTCTCTCGGCACCGCCTGAAGTGATGTTGAGCATCACTAACAAGCTGCAGATATAAACGCCTCTTTTAAAAAGCACATTGTTATCTTTCTTTTGCTTCGATTTCAACACCGTCCATCTTGCAAGTTCCTGGTAATGCTACTTTAAAAAGGAATGAGTATTTTGATTGGGTCTTTTAAGAAATAATAGGTCTATTCGGATGTTTTAATCTGGTGGAGAAAACGATCAAAATGCACTAGTTGAGTTAAAAGCTTCAGTTGTTACATCATTGTTGTAATTACTCTGCAGAACATGACTGAAAAGCATAGAAAAGATATAGTACTTCTAGCTGTATTTCCACATATGTTTCCTAGGTAGAATGTATACATAGGTTCAATTGTGTATTTTTTTTATATTTTGCATCCTGCTGTGTAATCCTCAGCCAGGCTTCCATTCTGTTTATTTAATGGCTCCAACTGTGTGCAAAACTGCCATACTTGGTTAATCAATCAGTTTGAAACATAATACATGACTATAAGGTTGACTTGTACCTTAATTGAGATAACAACAGCTGTGTACATCTTTTAAAGAGTTGATTTGTTTTGTAATTCCAAGAGCTGTCCCTCGAGGTAATGCCGCAGCACCTGATCACATGTTTGGTCACCTGTATGAGAGATTAATTTAATATGGTTAGAGATAAACTTAATGATTAGATGTGCACTGTGGTCCAAGAAAATAATCACACTATCTAGTATCATTAGCAGACTATTCCCTAGACGGGTGAAGCCTGTGGCGATGTGTGGAACTGAAATTAATTCCCAGACCTAATCACAAATGTGATCCATGATTTGGGTTTGATTTTCTATCTCCCTGCAACAGAATCTATTAGATAACCCCCATTCGATTTGGACTCTATAATTATGATTACAGCCAAGCAATTAGGTGGATTTTCTGCACTGTGATGAAGCTTATATCAACTCATTTCATAATTAACATGCCATTGCCAATTTTTTTTTCCAGAAAAATATGAAGAGTTGTGTTACGCCAATCAAATTATTATAAATAAAAACTAATTACCTAATTAAAAAGGGTATTTTGACACAACCTGAAATAATTCTGATTATTTGAAGATTAATACCCATATATGTATTTTTATCTGCAGCAGATACAGTCATTAGTGTTTTTATATTAATACCCCTGGGACATTACAAGAGATTTGATGATAGAATTATTCACCTGCTGTAAATGCAGTGCCTTCCGACTGAGAGGCTGTAAACATCATTATGATCTCCTAATTGCTTGCCAAGACAATGGTTTTATCTTTTAAATGTATTTGAAACCTCAAAACACAACAGATTAAGGGTTTTCTAACCATACACAGCAGTTAATTTGTGCTGCATCTGTTGGATGCCAGAATCATGCCTGTATGGTGGATCATATTTAAGTGAATCAGGCACCTCTGCAGCTTGTTTCATTCTTTAAATAAAAATAAAATCACTTTAATGAAAAATCATTATTTGTGTTACCTTGCTTCCAAAAAACTGTGCAAATTTGGAATTTTTCCAGACACCAGACAAGAATTAAGGTGGTTGCACAGTGGTTAAGGTGTTGGACTGCCAATTGGAAGATCTGGGTTCAATTTCCAGCACCACTAAGCTGCCACCTCTGGGCCTCTGATCAAGGCCCTTAACCCCTAATTGCTTAGTTGTATAACAAGGGATAAATGTAAGTCGCTTTGGATAAAAGCGTCTGCTAATTATAAATGTAAATTGAAAAACCATAATAATTTGCAGGTTAGACTACACGACTGGAGTAAAAAGCTGTGGGTATGTTTTAGTTTAAAAAGCCAAATATACTTCTTTTAGAGAACTCATACTGTCCACATAATGTGATGCTAAACAGACCTCTACAGTCCTCCCACATCACATAAATATTAGACTTAAATCATTCAGTATTATCATATCTATTCTGTTAGCCCTATTTGCAATGTCATTTAACAATACTGTATTACAAGAACCATTTGGAGCATTGCTGTGCCTTTCCCTGTCCACTGCTGGATCATTGATGTTCACTTTCATTCTGTCTCTCCATCATCTTGTCAGTGAATGACAAATTTGGAATCTTGCTTATGAGACCAATCTACTTTGAGTGCAACTAAACTAGCCAATGAACATTGGCATGCGATAGTCGCTACCAGCTGCTACGCCTTGCAGCTTGAGTATAAACAAGCAGCAGGTGCATTGCATATTCAGCTTTTCACACTTCAGAGCCGACCGGATGTGTCTGTTCTGCTCCGGGAACCAATCCTCTGAGAGAAATGAGCCACGGCCCCCTGCACACTTCACGCTGCAAAAGAAAAAAAAAACACTTCCAGAAAGGGCATTGTACAGATACATTGTGGCTTTATAAAGATGTTGTTTCACCTGTGCGTTTCTAGGTGCAGTCATTGCCTGGCGTCGGCGAGTGGTTACGATCGTTATCTCAAGTTTCGTTAAACATGCAGAGATGCGAAATGCTCCCACTGTGGGAGAATAACCAACTCAGGTGTCACCCACATTTCTAGAATGCTTTAATAGTATATGCCTACTTGCAATATACTTGTAATATATGTGGATTGGGGGGTTTAGGGGGTTTCGTTTGTTTGGGTTGGGGTTGAACATTTTTTATTCTGCAATAGGGGAGCCTGGCAGAAAAAGTTGAGTAAACACTGACTTAACAAATTTAGAATGGTGGCCAAAATGATTAGAACACTAGTATTTTTACCATCTAATAATATGGTTTTAAGTCAGTTATTTTTGGTGTTTACTGAAGTGTATGAGTAAAAACTATAAGTTAAAATCAATGTTAACAGTAATGTCCAAAACAGATATCTGATCTCATCATCATACAGTCTGTTTAAAATGACATGAAGACACAGGATAAAATGAGACAGACCTAATCCAGAGAAATTGTCTCTAAGATGCTAGACACTTGTGTAAAAATGCTGTAAAATGAGAAAGCTGACAAAAATAATGGCATAAGTAGTTTTTATTTACCAGCTAATCTTCTATTAACCAAATTAATTCAACATTTGATGTGACCATCTTTTGCGTTTAACGTCATTATTTCCTAATGATTTAAAACGTGTGTCACGGTTGGACTCCGCATTATACAAACATTTATTTAGTTTTAATATTTACTTATGTCTGGGCCTCATCTTAGAGTTGTATCCAACATCTAAGACATCATTAGCTAATATTCTTTACATCTAAATTCTACACTATCTCACAGCTGCTGTTAATTCTTCATTTGGGCTTGTGCATGTTGTAGATTTTTAGAAAGGTAGTAAAGTCCAGGGGGATGTAACCAAAAGGTTCATTAGAATTCTTAAAGCAAATGTAAGTGCTGAACTGCAGCACATGATAATTAATTGAGCAGTAATGGGCACATCCTGACACACACGTCTCAATTTCATAGCAACAAGATTTGGCTTTAACCTCATTGAAAGTAGAAGTGCCTACTAAATTTTAAGTATTTTTTCTGGCATGTTGTGCCTGTTAATCAGCTGGTTTGATGTTTTGGGTTTTTTTACATGCAGCTGATTCTGGGATTTACAACCTTTAATATTGTTTAATATTGTATTAGAAGTGATTTTTAACTACTAAATTTGTGCACATGGTGGTTGTGTTTTATTGAGCTGTCTGAGTGAATTTATTCACCTTAATTTCACTGAATTAAACTTATTTGGAACAAAAAGATTTTTTTTCCTAATAGGTAATATATTTCTTATGGATTCTTTAAAATATATATATAAATACAAATAATTAATATTCCTATAAAATTTCCAAATTTAAGAATAAACTTCTTTACCGGTTCTGTCTTTTTAAAAAGTATAAAATTGGCTTGTCTTTAAAACTCTACATATAGACAGACTATATAATTATTGACTAAATGCAACACCGATGACTGAATCTGCTATTAAGGATTTTGATCCTAATCTAAAGTAGTTTTAGATTACTGCGCAAGACCTGGGTTTGCTTGTGATTCAACGAAGTCAGGATCATTTGTTACTTTGAAACAGGATTTGGGGAAACTCTAACCCAGTGACTATTGCTTAGATCTGTTGTATACGTGAGATTAGATAAATGTGATTACAGTTGCTCTTTTTAACAAAGGAGATTTGTATTATGCAGGATTTCAGTCCAACAGTTCAGATGTGTGTTTTCCTTTTTTTTCATTCTAAACACTATAAAATGGTCGTATTAGTGATGAGCAGCAAAAAATAAATATGTGCTGCTGATTTTTAGGGATGTTATCACATGGTTATTGACTTTGTCAATGACCTTATAGTTTAGCATATAAATCATTTCAATATACAATTTTAAGTAACATATTTTATTTTATGATCATTTTTTGTAATCACAAAATGGCTTTAGTGTCACAATTGGACCAGCTAAGGTCATATAGATGTTTAAACCATCTTTCTGATTAGTATTTTATACTCCTTGTTGGGGTATTGATTCTTTTGTCTTAATAATACGTTAGCATTTAAACTGGTTTAATTTAATCATTAGAAATTGACAGGGTGAGAGGTGATCTTTAGTTCAGGATTATGACTAATAGGAAATTTGCCTATAATTCATTAAACTTTGGAATCCCTCTGATATTGAGAGTTCAGTTTAAAAACGAAATTAAACAAAATGTATATTCTTTATTAAATGACAAACATTTTAACAA
This sequence comes from Bagarius yarrelli, assembly GCA_005784505.1. Taxonomy (NCBI): domain Eukaryota; kingdom Metazoa; phylum Chordata; class Actinopteri; order Siluriformes; family Sisoridae; genus Bagarius; species Bagarius yarrelli. The sequence continues at coordinate 4,475,678 of VCAZ01000008.1, read as the reverse complement.
GCACTGTTGGCAGGCTCATCTTACTGAACACATACAAAACAAATACATAATTATTTTGAAATTAACTGGTGGCTCTTCCAGACTGGAAAATGACAAAAACATTTGGAAGAATTACTTCTTGGGTTTTTTTCCTAATCGATACCATGCAACCACACTTATTTTCTACTTATTCTGTAACGATGCCCAGTTAGATGAATGACCCAGTTTAAAGACTACAGCCAGCTCGATGTGTTTGATGAATAGCCTGATGAAATTTTAATGCAACATCTTCATTAAAGCCATATCTGGTGTATAAAAAGGCTGAGGTTATGTCAAAACCTTAATTTCTTCCACCATCTCAAGGCTTGGCAGTTAAAACTCATTGTGGTGTGGCTTCAGCACCGTCCATATTACAAGATTGAAATGAGAAATCATCTTAATTAGCTTTATTTGAACTATTTTTAAGCACTAATATAATGGCATGATTTATCTCTCTCTCACCATCTGGTCTGAGAGGAGTACTTCTCAGGTACTGATTGCTTTTCCTGGTGCGATGTGGAGTTAATAGGCTGTTCAAAAGCTGCTTTGCTATGGACAGCTGAGCGAAGGTGGGCATGGAGCAGCTGGGGCACAGACTTGCGGCAGCTGCTGATAATACTCGCACCCATGCTTGCTAGCTCAGTGCGGATTACAGGCTTGGGCTGAAGGGAAATTATTAGGTCTTTAGAGATAGAAAGCACAAATAAACTCTTCTGTCATTGTTTATTCTGAATTTGTTAACTCTTCTGAGAAATTCTAAGTTGGTATTTTTGTTAAGGGGGCTTTTTCTACTTTTCGAACCTTTAACTTGTTACTATAGTCTTAGTCCTAGGGTTAAGTTTCACTAGCTGCACCAGCTAGTTATGATCAAAATGACAATAAAAAGCCTTTTGATATTTTTTGGCATTTGCCTTTATTCATAGGACAGAAGGCGGTGAAATGGGGGAAAGAGAGAGAGACTGGTGGGAGCGGAAAGGACCCGAGCCGGAATTAACCCCGGGTCGCCAGGGCATGTTAACCCATTACACCATAGTGCTGGCCGATAAAAGCTCCTTAAATAATTAGAAATATTTTCGGTGATGAAAGGCTGTTTTTAACTTCTAAACATAAGTTTGTTATTTGTAAACTTTTAGGTATCTTTTTTTGTTTCGGAAAATCACAAAGTTTGACACATTTTAAACTCTTTAAAAAAAAACATATTCGCATAAAAGTTTTAATGAAATTTAATGAAATGTGCAATTTGTACAATAAACTACATTAAGATCTGCTTAACAGACCCTACTTAAAATAATTTTAAAATATAAATGAGGTTCTTTACATGAAGATTTATTTTTAGGATAATCACTCTCATATGACGTAAGTGTGAAGTTCACACTACACTATAAAATTTTACACTTTAAAGTCACTGCAAACTACAAAACTACAACTTTACACCACCATCACTGGGCACGAGGTGAATATACACTTTGTATCAAGGCCTGTCATTTAAAAGGTACCCGAAACCAACATTCCTAAAACATATAGAAACCATCAGCGAAGGTTAAACAATTTTTAAAAACTTGGGGAACAAAAACAAAGAAACAGATGCAGACATGTGGGTGGGTGAGGAAGGGGGGTGGATATCAGGCTCACACTGTGAATATTCAGAGGTACCCTGAAGAGGAAAGGCAGCAATGTCATGACTGTCTAATTCACCACTTATAAATGTTTTTATTTATTTTTGTAAGCACATATTAAGAACAGACTTTTACAAATACTAAAAATAAATTTAAAAAAATGTATGTCATAATCCTATTGCTTTACATTAATCAGATTTAGCTTTTTTATGTGAATCTTTAAGTTGTAATTAGACCAGGATTTAGTTAAGTCAGTCAAATCACTAATATGGGACTTATATAGATATTATATAAATATCTATTTAATTTTATTGTAAAAGATGCTTAAAAAGGTTGTTTTTTTTATTTTGGTTGAAATACTTTTTTTCTGTATGCCTTATGTAGTTAATGAAGCTTATAATCTAGTATTGTATTCTCCTAGTGTCTGTCCAAGAGAAAAAATATACACCTTGGGCTACTTGGAGTAAATCAGAAGCACGTAGTCACTGTGAAAAAAAATTTGCTTGTGAATTTTACATTCTATTCACGTTTTACAAGACTGTCATAGATATACTCAACAGAGCAGCAACAGGCATTATTCATCAGCCTTCACTTCCTGTGCCTTCACCCTCAAAGCTCTCAGTCCATGACACAAGAATCTGAAGGTCTAATTTAGAGCAGTGAGTAATTATGGACACTGGATGTCATTGTGTAGATGATGCGTAGCTGAGGCCAGCTCATCTTTTTGACATTAGTCAGCTCCTCTCACAATTAAATGGCTCGTGGCGCTCAAGGGAGGGCTCTTTTCACACAAACAAATTATCTTGAACTATTCTTGTTCCTTAAACTCATGATGCATGAAGCACATTACCTGTGATTTTAATTCGAAGGCCCAATTAAAACTGCACAGAGCTTGCACTTCATTACCTGAGCCCTGAGCGATTTTGGGGCTGTTAAGCTCACCTACCTGAATCGCTGGAAATGTTTGAGGTGAACATCTGGAGGTTATGAGACAGAGCATGAAATGAAATGAAATGGCTCCGCCTTTTTTTACTCCTTTGTCCTGAGAGGCTGAGCATAATGGCATAAAGTTGTTCATGATAAAGATTTTGGCAGAATTGTCTAAAATTTTACCCACACCATCTAAAACACAATGATATTAAAGAGGATATTTTTGAAAAGAAAAGGTTGAACTTAAAGCTTAAAACTTATAACAAGCTAAAACTGATTTTTTTTTAAATTTATATTGACATTTGTAAATTTTTGGCAGACGTCCGTATTCAGAGCAACTTACAATTATCTCATTTCCCCACCAATGTTATCATTTTTACTGTTTCATGGGTCAAGTTTTTTGGTAAGCACAGTGCATTATTGGTGTGTTATGTTAAAGTACCTCTATTTATTTTAATTTTAACAAGGAATCACTATTTAAAGAGGTATCTAAGTTGATTCTACAGTCTTTTATATAAATTCTTGACGCATAGGGCACAGTGTACTGATGAAAGAATTAAGCCAGACAGGGCCGGTACACTTATCACTGCTTTGTTCACTCTTTTACTTTGTCCCTGGTCTTATGCCAAAGTCCATGGCGATATGTCTGAATGTAGAGTAAGTAGGAGACCTGAGAAAAAAACCTCTTTGACTTATTCCTCCATTGTCAACAAAAATGTTGTGTGTCAATTAAAACAAGACATTAAATTAAGCCAGGATATCAAAAAGTATCAATGGTTGTTTCTTGTTACCTAAATAAATAACATTTTTTGTGGAAAACCCCTTACAGAGCAAAGCACTTACTGTTATACAAGAGACTGATCATTGCTCTAAGGATTATTTAAATGCATTTCTTTAATTCATGTTTGCCTTAATAATTTAGCTGTTCATCTATGTTAATGCCCTCTTCATCTAGTCGCTTCACACGCTGTTTAAGTTTAGCCTTGGGCTGGTTTAAAGAACTCTTGGTTAATCAATATTTTTTTAAGCAAAGGTCCAGACTAAATTTTTCATGAACAGTTAATTCAGAACTTACAAAGCTTCCACAAGTAAATTTCAGCCACAATGTGAAATTAATATCTACTAACCTCTTACAAATTTAGTAGATTCCACTTCAGTTTGTGTTAATCAATATAAAATCTATCCATCAAAAAAGGGAATCACGTCACTAAAAATATCTTTCTGATTTATAAAACGCTCATGTGTTTAAAATCCCATAATGTTCATGAAGTATTTAACCCACTCTGGCCTTTAATGATTCCTCCTTTCCTTCCTCAGTAATAGACAAAGTGTAGTGTAGGTTTTGGCAAATAGGAAAACTAAGGGGATTAAAATGCTAAAAAAAATAAAATTGTTAACAATTACAAGGTATGTCATGACGTAATTGATATTACATCTAAGCTCATTGTAGTTTATTCTTCTACTACTACTCTATCTCTAATACCTCAACTACAAAGATAAAAAGAAGAAGAAAAAGAAGAACTTTTTAGTTGCTTCGTGTTTCTGTGTTTATTTTATCATCACAAAAGGTGCTTCAGTCAAGCATTATGTTACATAAAACATTCAATTTTTTTGGGCAAAACTTTCCATGTAATATCTAGTAAAAAATCATGGACAAAATCCTAACAAGCTAAAGTTATCTTAGCTGCAGGATCAGCATGTAACTTACAGTAACTTCCTGACAACCTTGTCAAAAGTTCTCCTACTGTGGTTTAAAGAAATATTGCTATTCAGTCAATTCATATCCATATCCACATTCACTACCTACCCTGATGTACAGATCTGATGTACAGTAGTACACACAAAGAGGGAAACTGGCTGTAGCCTATGAGCATCTTCAGGCAGAAGCAAACAGGCAGCCAAGCGGCGTTTTAACAGTAAGTTGCTAACTAGTTTGTGAAATACTGTGAAGTTAATAAACAACGAACCTATAATATTCCCTTTTCAATATAATCCCGCCCCTCCCTGTTTCTAAAAAATGCTACGTCACTTATGCTTATCACATCACATTTTGTTATACAGTTTGTCAGTAACGTTACAGTTAGTGAGTAATTTTTGTCTCGCCAAAGCCTTAGTTGATCAGTTAATGTGATTTCTGAGTGATGTAATGGCTGTTGAGTAGCACACATGTTAACTGAGGCCAAGAAAAGAGCAGAAAGCCCCTCCCCACGCACGTTCATTCTTCTCCATCAGACACAGGGCCTGATTAGACATATTTTAAAAAATTCAACTGACATGAAAGTAAAAAATCAGAATCCTGGTTTTTATGTTAGAGACCTCGTGTTAATACATGCTGGACTCCTGCAAAATGTAAATAATTTATGATTTAATTACTGAAATAAGTGAATAAACTATTATTATAGAATTAAAACAGACTTACAGATGATTTTCAAATTTCTATAAAAAAGAAAAGTATAACATCATTAGAAATTATACCTTAATATAAACAGGTAATTTGAATTAAAGCTGGTAGAAAAAACAGAACTACTGTTAGAAAAATAATCAAAGGTTCTGACTGATCAGATTAAAGAATTCCACAGCACTTTGGAAATTTGCACTATGCAACAGGCCACCGAAAGAGGTCAAGCAACAAAGATGGTGACTGTCAGAAGGTTCTTGCTACTGTAAATGGGTTGCCATGTATGTTTAACTAAATCCATACATTACATATGTAACAAAAAATTTATTTCCATCCCTAAAGTTCATCTCTCGTTTAAGATAATCAATAAATTGCATCCATCATTCCATATCATTCCAAAAGACCTTTTTTTGGTGACAGCAAAAATTCCCAAGAAAACAGTGGTGTTAGTCAACATATAATGATGTTGTCAAAAAAAGTAGATGAAGAAACACAGTTGTCTCCCTTTTATTGCTTTGAATATGCTGGTGAGTCATGTTTTTTTTATTGTTTTTCTGGACTGTTTGTGCCAGAAGGCAACAGCATGTGACAAGTCAAGTGTATAAACGTTAAAAGATTTTTAGCGAAAGAACTTGTAGGGCATTGTTTTAAACCATCAGAGGTAAGACAGCACCTGCTCACTTGTCTTTTCCCTCTCACTCTCTCAGAACAGCTTGTACTAGTCTTGACAGAAACAAGCTAATTTTTTTTAGAATGTATTAAGCGAAAAAACAAGACTATTTTTATGAGCACTTCAGAAAATCTGTCTTATATGCTGCTAATTACTTAATTATATACACCAGTTCACTCCACAGACTCACTGAACTGAACATTTTCTGTCTCGGTTCTGTAATTCAAGTATTTAGAATTTTATATACACTAGTGTTATAATACATAATCTATAATTTATAATATATACTTTATAATTTGAAGGATTTATAATACACTAGGCAGTGTAACACAGAAGTGGCAGGTTGCGAGTTCTTATTATTCCACTATTTGTAATTTGTCTTGATATCAATTGCAACATGACCAATTAGCTTTGAACAACTTTAGCTCTTAGATGTTGTAATAATTACTGATTTAAATGCTCGTGATTTCTTTTTATTCATTTTTCAACAGATAATAGTTGTGTCTTCTACCAAAAAAAGGCATTCATCTAATGATTTTGTATTTTTTTTTTGTATATAAATCAATTGACTATTGCAGTGCTGTTGGCGTAGTCAGAAAATGCAGCAGTGTGTCTTTTCTTCTTTCTTTTTTTTCTTCAAGATGGAAGAAAGTTGAGTCTCCCAACATTGACGGTATCCGAATATCAGAATGAATCAATGTTGCCATCTTGTGGAATGTTATTTTCACAAGACACCTTCAGTGCTTTAAAAAGAAATGGATATTTATATTGCTAATAAAGTACATGGAAAAATAGACACTTCAAATGCTCATTAGACTTATTATGCTCATAATGTTAATCGATTAGTTCTGGTGGTATAACTCAAAAAATATACATACATACATAATACATTTAAATTCAATCACGGATGACAACCGAAACTTTTATTACTTCTGTTATTTTAGTAGTATTATTAATAGTATTTATACTATTTCCTGGTGAATAAAATGTAATTGTGTTGTTTTGTAATAATATTAATTGGTTAAATGTAACATTTTTGAATGAACTTTTTAACACAAAAAATAATATATAGTATCACAAAGTAATAGTTGATTTCTTCTGGTAGTCTTAATTAAAACATTATATATAACAGTGTCTAGATAGTATTATAATAATGTTTATACTGTAACTAAACAATATTTAGTAAATTAAAGGCCCAAACTGAAATGTTATCAGTTAACACCAAACATCAACGTGGCTCATACTTTGGTTCACTGTAATGTTTTCCTTTTAAAACTATGTTTTTACAGCTCGGAGAGATTCAACTAAAACTCATAAAAAATCCTTGCCTGCAAAGCAACTAAAATTACAAAATCAGTCATGTTCTGATTGTCAGTTCAAATGCGAAACCTTTAAACTTTATAGTTTTTGCTTATAGATCAGAATTTAAAGTGGTTTCGTTTTGAAGGTCACCATGGTGTCAATACATTTTTGATGTTTAGCTATTAGTCATTCCATGTTTCCCTTTTCTCTGTTCCAATATTTGCAATATATATTACAATTATTTTTAGTTATACTTTGTCTTTGTGTCAAAATATTAAAATTAGAAACTAGACAGAGACTTTATTTGTTGTTTCCTTCAACTGACTCCCACTGATTCATGGCCAGCAAAGCAGATTATCTGATCTGCATGTTTTATTTATACGGGTTTTGATGCAGGATAACATTTCTGCCACAACCCTGGCACTAAGAACTGGCACTAAGACCTTACTTCGCAGTGGCTGTGTTGAATTCTCTAGTAATCAAAGCTGCTGGACCATCAGGGATCCAGAAATGAGGATGTTAGTGACTGCCATTAACTGATAGTTCCTCTTTACTAAACGTCCTTGTCCAATTGGTCTCCTTAACCCCCAGGTGGTGTTCATGTTTTTGTAACCTAGCCAATGTTCATGGAATTTTTAAACAATGCAGCCATAACAATTAATTTTAGCTCACTTACAAGCAATATAGGCATCATTTAAAAATTTCAAGATATGTTATGAAAAATGTTTTATGTTCTACATGGAAAATGAGCTTAGACCAATGAGTCTGAGAAAAAATATTTATATCTTATTTTTTCTTTAAACAAACTTTGAAATCAAATCCCACAGACCCAAACACACCCAAGGGTTCAAATCTAAAAAAAAATCCAAAATAAAAATCAAAATTTCATGCTGAATGACTAATATAATAAAACCTGCTACATAATGTAGCAGTGCTGGTGAAGTTCTCTAGACTAGAGGCGAAGCAGTCGGGCAGGAAGGTCCCGCGTTTTGAAGGGGTCTTCGACAACTGACCGACTTATTAAAATAATATGGAGCAAACCATTCCCTCTAGGGGGCCCCTCCTCTCGCATTATGCTTGATGTGCTTGCTTTTTTCGGATGCATCAGCTGCCATTTTAAAACTAGCACATCGTTTACTCATGCATTTGCTAATTTAAACATAAAGAGCATTTATCCGTTTGCCAGCCAGAAGTGGAAAAAGCAATCCCAGCTTATTTTCATTTAATTAGATGAATTAACTAATCAGGTTACTGGAAAAACAGGTTAGTGAGGGTTACACTTAGCAACAGCATGTATTATGTAGTGTTTAGCAGGTGGCTGTATGTATATGTATGTTAAAGAATAGAGAATCACTTTGTTTTTAAAAATAAATAATTTATGTTCTCTTATGTGTTTTGACTAATTTTTATATGGTGTGCAAATGTATTTATTTATATCATACAAATATTCGAACAAAATAATCTTTTAGAGGGGCCTTAAATATTTATTTTGCCTGGGGGCCCCACTTTATCTTGGTTCGCCTCCGCCATATTAGCGCTTCTCATAATTTTACTTTTGCCCTTGAAGATCTTAGTACAGACAATTTATAAAGCCCTGTGAAAAGTTGTGTACACCCTGGTTCTTGGCTGGAAGGCAATGTGTGGGTTAAGGTCATGGCATCTTAAACAGTAAGAGGCCTTACAGAGGTTGTATTTCAAACATGGTGGGGTTTTTCCTTTCAAGGACATGTAGGTTTTAGAATTAGACATGCGGGTTGAATGTCAGAATAAGTGAAATAATTTGCAAACTTAATATTCTTTTTAACCTGCAAATTTAAATGTTTATTTCCTTATAAATGGTTGTTCCGTAAAGTCAGATTAAATTTAAGGATGTGTTTTGTACACAATGTATTTTGTTTAACTACAGACTGGTAACTTTCGAATAGTGTTAATTCGATTCTAAATGTGATAATTAATCATTGCAATTTTGAACGCAAGCTTAGAAATGTGTAGAAATGTTATGTACTTAGAAATGTGACCGCAGAAAAGGTTGAATTTAAAAAATAATCCTGATGTCATACCGATAAAGTACTTTAAAATATAAACCACAAGAAACTACACGTTTAACAAGAGACCAGTATCCATGGCAGTGTGAGGTCAGGCAATCAGAGTGACCTTTTGGGCAAAGTACTAGTCTGGAACTTTAATTGTCTTGTGCAGTTCATCTTCGCTAATACAAGCACCTTTAAATGGGGTCAGTGAAATACCCCCTTTCTATTAACACTAGTGATTCGATTTAATTAATTGTTTTAAAACAAACTGTTGTACAGACTGAACAATTAGTTATAACGTCCAGGCTGGAGATCTCCTAGGAAAGAGAAATCCTAGACTTCTCAACACCTAGCATAGTCAGCATGTCAGACACTAGCTGGCTCTCCCCGCCTTGGACAGAGTAAACTCTATTAGGAAATGTCTTGGCTAATGTAGATTGATCCCTAGTTGGAAAAGCCTGGACATGGCATGTACAGTGGTCAGTGACTACCAATACGTTACACACATTTTGGGAATCGGCTTTAACGGAAAGGAAGACAATACATAGAAGTTCCACAGACCCTGAACTCTACATGTGAGACAATGTCTCAGCTCTCTGGGTCAGCGTCTTTCATTTCATACAGAGTTTACAAGTCTTAAAGTAAGACTCTACATCACGCTTCATGTGTCGCTAATAAAATTTGGTCTTGAACTAGACTGTAAGACTTTACAGAAGCTGGCTGACCAATCTCTCCATGCGATGGGTCTAACATCCTGTTGTGGATTTGTTTTGGCAGCACAAGCTGTTACTTCACGCTATGATCACTTTTCTGAACAGTTCTGTACAGCACCCCATTCTTTACTGACAATTTTTAAATGATCATTTTAAAAGCTCTATTATAGGATGGTTGCTCTGAATACTACCAGTAGGTTTTTTGTGAAGAACTTTCTGCGCAAGCCCTGGTAACGATCTAAAACCAATGCAGTAGCATGACAGTAATCCCCGGGAACAGCAAACATATGCTTCCCCTGACTGTTTAACAACACTTGGATGAGAGATATTTCCTATTATTTACTCCCTAAATGCACATCGACAAAGAGTTCGAACACCTGCAGCTGGACTTTTAAGTCACTCATCATCAGCAGTAGGGTGACTATAGGGACGCCTGGATAATGCGTCAGCATTGACGTTCTTGCTGCCAGGTCTGTATTTTTGGCTAAAATTGTAGGTGGGCAGTGCAGACAGCCAAAAAATATAAAACAATATAGGCTGAAGGATTGTTTTCAGTTCTAAACTGAACACTGTAAAGATAGTCATGCAGTCTATACACAACAGTCCACTTTAGAGCTAAAAATTCCAGTTTGCTTTCATAAGACTTCGACTATGCTCCTGATACAAAGTCCATCCATGCTCCTGTCAACATGCAGAACATAAGGCTTTTGGGAACCTAGAAGTACAGGAGAGCAATAAAAAGAGAGACTAACAACAATTGTTTTAAAACAAGACAAGAGAAAATTTTTAAAAAGATGTGCTGGAAGGCTTTACTTATTTATCTGTTGTGCTTGACTCATGTGTTGAAGGAGAACTGGGTGCAAATTAAGAAAAAAAGGAAGAGAATCCAATTTGAAAATTCAGTAGCTTTAAATATGTGCATTTAAGTTATGTACTTTAATACATATATAAATTGTCTTAATGATGTTTGATGTCTTAAGAAGGTCCTACCAGAGTGTCTTATGGATTCACCATGCTGAACATTTGTCCTTGTGTTTTTCCCTTGTATATCTATCTATCTTGTCTATCTATCTGTCTTATCTCTATTTATCCACACCTTGTTATATTGCGTTTTTGTATAATATTGATGGTTTCTATAATTGTGACGTGATAGTCGGGTAAATCCATCATTAAAGGCCCAGGTACCACTGATTTTTTTCCCTTCTTACTGAAAGATGTATAATTAAAAGCTGTATGGCTTGAATTACAATAAATGTGATCTTTGTTGTCGGAAGTTTTAGTTAGCGAGTAACGCAGGACAGGCTAATTTCTTTATCAAAAATGCAGAGGTCACAAACTCAGTGTCAGTGTGTCAACAGCGCCCCTGAATGAAAGCATCCTAATTTTTCAATGCAAATAGTTTTGGGAGTAGCAGTCAAGAAAAGTAATGTTGGAGGTCCCTTTGGACTGCTATTGTGAGCTTAATTCTTTTGTTTGTTGATGTCTCAGATACACTAAACCAGAGCAAACCTGGTGTTGTTTAGCAATAGGATTATCAAAAATAACCAGTGCACCCTCTAGTGGCATGTAAGGTAATTGACTAGATTATCGTTCCGTGTGAAAACTTTTTAAAGTGTGCTGTTACCAAACAAATTTTAGGTACACATACTCTTTTTCTGTCTTTTGAAAGAAGGCGGCAGTAATGATTTCTGTTGTATTTTTGTTGCAGTAGATGTTGCAGATTCTGACTCATTTTTCAAATATAAAAAGCAACTTTAGCTCTAAGGCAATGTGTAGGAGTGCCCTGTGGTTTCTAAACTGACAGTGAACCAGCTTCATGCTGTAAAACACACTTTTTTGTGGGCATTTAATTCTTAATCCTTCCTTATGTTTATAATAAGCAGCACATACTGCATGGGTATCGGTACCAATGTTTGAATGTGTGTGATATGTGGTAAGCACCCAAGACATTAAAGTCTTAACGCTGAAAGCTCAACTAATGGTCTACAGTACTCTAATCAACTTTCTCTTCATTATTTACCACCATTTATGTTTGTTAAAAAGGCTTAACTGCAGGCACTTAGGCATCATTTTATGGATGCTAAAACAATCTTTTTCCGGTGCACTAAGAGCAGTTTTCAGTCTGCTTGACAGAGTTGAGCAAAGCTTAAGCATTACATCTGCCAAAATATTGTCCTTTCCTAAGCCGGATAAGTTGTAGCTTTCTGAGGCGTTTGGATTAAATGCTTTTCAAGTTGAGATGGCCTTTAGTTATTTTTATAGTTTAGTGACACTCAGCCTGCTGCAGTAGAACAGTGCTTTTTCTTCTAAAGCCTACAAGGAGAAATAGTCTAAAAATTAAATCTGACAATTTTTTGGGATTTAAGAGGATCACATTTGAATGAATTGACCTAGCACTGCTGAACTTTCAGGGCAAGAGGCAGATTATGTCCTAGAGAAAATACACACACACACACACACACATTCACACACTACAAACTATGTATCGATGCCAGTTAGCCTATTTTTAAATGTATTCTACTCTTGTAGAAGAACCCTGGTGTGCCAAAAGGAAAGGAATCCTGCTTACAGGGTGGAGGCAGGAGTCAAACCCACAACTGTGGAGATGCAAGAATGTTAATGTGTCCACTAGCACAATATTTTTTTAATTCTATTCTGGAGTTTGTTTAGGGTAAATTTTATTTATATTATTTGACTAAGGAAATTCTGAATGTATAATGATTCCCATAATAAATATATATTAATACTAATTAATACTTATTGTTTACTGTTTCAGCTTTGATTCCTTTTTTAAGTCGTTTTTTATGGCTTAGTTTATGTTGGCATAGCAAGAATGTAAAGGCACAAGTGGAGAACATCCAGGCTAGATGTTCCATGAGGTTAGGAATTAAAGGGCAGCTGTTTGTAGAGCACCTTTCAAACTATATCCTCACAAACACTGGATCCAAAACAACACCTGCACTCTCCTGGTTTTTGATGTGGTCCAGCCATCACTCTTTGTTTATAGTCCATTTTAATCTCTTTGAAACATCCAGTCCAATTTTTCTTGTCATCTGTGAAGAACAAAGTGTGCAACTGCAATCTAGTCTGCACCTGCAATCCATTTTACCACAGGTTTGTTTTTGCATGCTGTGGCCCTCTCACCAGCTCATTCAGCAGGTCAGTTACACCAGTTTCATATGATGACAGTTAAACAAATAAATTATCACAATTTTTTAAATGTTTTGGTAAAGTAGCTTTTTTGTTTTACTTGATTCTCAGAGGGTCAATAAAACTGCATAACTCAATAAAAATAAAGATGCATAACGGTAATTATTAACTACCAAATAGACAAAAACTTGAACGAATCATTATTAGTTCAGCATTGCACCAGCTATTATACTTACATTAAATTACATAGGACTCGCATCAAATTCTGTAATTAAAGATGGACTAGTATTAATTAAAATGGCAATTTAGCACATGGTCAACCTATTCAGATTCAGATAAATTAGGCATTTATTTAAAGCAGTGGTGTGCAGTCGGGGCCAACAAGGCCTTCTTTGGCCAAACACTATCAGAAGCTGACCTACATTTACAGCCTAAATTCTAATATTTGTTCCATTAAATTGTATTAATTTGTTCCCAACAGTTTATTCTCTGCATTTCATAGTGTTTCTCTTGCTGCACTGCTTCCGGTACGTGGATGTGGATGTTAGATCTTTTGTACAATCAGATTGCAGTTCCCATGTGCTGCCATCTGTCAAAGCCTTCAGAATCAGTGGTGCTGCCCATGTAACTTAAACTATATTATATATATATAGTGGCAGATTGCTAATTGGTTGATATTATAAAAGATTGTTTTTTTTAACTTATCAGATTTTTAAACCCGCTTCCCGAGGCCCGCTAGCTGCCGCACGATGACATCAGCATTTTTCCGTCCTCTGATTGGTTGATCAGAGTAAATTTTTACAGCCTAGCACAGCCTAGCAAAACATGTATGTACAGTTGAATTAGAATTTTAATCAATGGCTGATAAAGGAGGAGAAAATAACTTTGTCTCGGACAAACTTAAAAATATGTTTTTAAGGCAGACTTTTTCGGAAAAGTTAGACATTGTAAGAAGAAGTGGTGGCTTAGCGGTTAAGGTGTTGCACTGATATCAGAAAGACCATGGTTCGAATCCCAGCACCAATAAGCCACCACTGTGGGCCCTTAAGCAAAGGCCCTTAACCCCCAATTGCTCCGTTGTATAAAAGAGACAAATGTAAGTCACTCTGGCTGAAGGCATCTGCCAAATGCTATAAATGTAAATGTGAGGAGAGGTCGGATTACCACAAATCTAACTAGTTTATGTAATATATCATAATATATTGTATTGTGACCCATGTATCATGATATGTATCGTATCATAAGGCCCTGGCCAATACGCATGCCTAGTGTGCAAATACACAGATGCAGATAATCACTGAAATAAAAGCAAGGAAAATGTAGATAAAGAGGGAGAAAAGAGTTTATTAATTTTTACATGCTATATAAAATGATGAAAAGTAAAATATGTGTATTTGAAAATTCAGTTTGTTAAAAATAGCAAATCATTAAGTACAAATAAAATTATCATGTTATACGTATAGTTAATTTCTTTTCAATTTGATGTCAGTATCTTGTGAAATATTCACCTAGATGACAATGAAAAGCGGTCAAAACATACAAACGCAGCTGTGTTGACCTCTAAAAGTGGATCTGATAACACAGAAACGCATTACAGTATGGCACTGAAATATTCCCAACAAGCATGCCAAAAAATATGATCATAAAATACATTTATAACACCGTTTCAGGAAATCTATACATGATTTACAAAAACAATACAGTATGTAATGAGAAATATCAATATGATATATTTGCTTGTCCATTATTTTGTAAACATTAACAGTTATGAATACTATCACGTAATACTTTGGCGTTTCGCAGCTACTTCATTAAAAGCTCCTTTAAAATGTCTGTTCAGTAGTTTCATGCTATGTGTAAGCTTACATGAAAATATATAGAACATTTGTAAGTGAACGAGCTTCCAAACTCTTTCGAGCATAAAAACTCACAATCGAATGCAAGCTCGCGTCTAGACATATTCACAGTGTTTTAAATACATCGTCAAAGAATAAAAAACCTTTTTATTAAAACGCATGAATTATATGAAAAGGTTTGTAGTTTATCCTGTTCTGTAAATTTACTGCTTTGCTGACTTAATAACACATAATTACAGATGATTATATGAAAACAAATCTGGAAAACCACACTTTTTTGTCATTGATTGGTTTACATATATATCTTTGTCTACGAAAGAAAAAGATTTTTCATTTTTCAAGTCAAAACCCAAGGTGTTAACTGCAGAGATTCGATACATTCACATTTACTTTTAGTCTCTACCACTTCACACCTCAGCTATTAAGCAATAGTCAAAAAGGAGGCCGCTTACATTTTTGCGATCCAACACTGAAAATAAAATATCCAAATGTTGACATCATAAGACTATGTTCCACTGCTGGTGTATTTTCTGTAAAAGCATGGCCTGAATGCTCAAGGTAATTTTACCACCACGACACAAGCCCCCGCTCTGCCAATGTTCAGCGGCACCTCCTAGGACAGCGAAACAGACAGAGGTTAATGACTAATATCCACATGTGCGACCCTACTGAAAGAACCCTTCCACCCTGCTACTACTCACATTATCCCTTTCTACTGCAGGTTTTTCTTATACAGTACGTGTCTACATGGTGAGGCACAACACATGCTTGCTAGGTGAATGGGATGAGGGGTTTACACATACTCGCTGAATGACTGAAAGGTTAAGTCAGAGTTTGCTCACTGCTATTGTGACAGGATGGAAAAAGCGCTCAATGGAAGGAAAGCCTTTCACTTCCTCTCATTTTCTGTTAATCATCTAACTGCTGTAAGGAAAATTATAGCTTTCTGGTTCCAACAAACATTATATTGAACAGGGTTCTTGTGTAAAATGTACAAGTTAAATGTTGTTAAAGAATAAATAAGTTTAAATGTTAAACAATGAACAATGTACTGGAGCAATGATTTAAAAATAATACCTCAGTCCACTCGTTATTTTGTGCATCATAAGACTCGACACTGTTCAGATATGACTGCCCATCGTAACCACCCACAGCATACAGCCTGTCACCAAGCAAACACACTCCTACTGCGTCACGTGGAACACTGAGCGACGACACCACTGTCCATGTGTCTGTTTTTTGGTCATACCTGCCACGACAGTACAGAAAAATGAATCAAGTTTTCACATCAGATAGAATTGTAATAATTAGACTCATAACATTATTACGTGATTAATTATTAGTAAATATTTATATTTATTCATTCGTTCATCTTCTATACCCGCTTATTCCCTAATTCGGGGTCATGGAATCTGCTGGAGTCTATCCCAGCTGTCTCTAAGGATAAAATATTTATATCACATAAAAAATCACATGTTGGTATAATTCACCTATTTTTCATTGACATGCCTTTTATTAGATAATATTTGTAAATCAGAATGTTATAAAATGTTAATAATAAAAAATGAAGGTTAATTTGCTTAAGATAAAAATCTGAATAATAAAAATGATAATACTGTATCTATAAAGCTGTATTGCCAGATACAGTAAAGTAAGGGTACTTTACAGCATAAGGAATTTTGCTTGGTGTAAATGGAAAAATACAAATAATAATAATAATAATAGTAAATAAATAAATATTTATCTACTATTTACATATGTATACACAAGAAAAAAACTTAAGAATGATAAATATGGGGATTTTGCTTTGAACAGTAGGTGACTGTATGTGAATTTGGATAGTCGACTGTAGGGGGCGCACTGTTCAGTAGGCGATGGTTGCAAACCCATACTATTGTCCACGTTAGAACCGTACATGGTTTTTTGTTAAAAAAAAAAAAAAAACTCCTATGATGATACGCATTAAAGTAGCTGAATAATGCCTTTTTTACATCTTAACCTAACACTTAGTGTGCAGTTTCTCTATACAGCCAGCAGGGGGAGGATGGAATCCAGCTCTCTCCGCGCCACATTCCACAGCGGTAAGGTAACTGCGCTTAGTTTATTCTTGAGGAAAGGCGTGCCTGATTGCGCAGACACAAATCCTTCCAGTAATTTTAACCCTTCCGGTAACTGATTCTTAAAAATGATTTTGGAAGACTGTGTGTAAAAAAGAAGGTTTTTGCTACGTCTTACCGCTCCACGCAGTCAGATAGGCGAGAACATTGGTTTGAAGCTGGTGCGTCATGACCGCCGACTGCGTACAGAAAGCCGTTGTAGGTGGCCACGCCAACACCTCCTCTGCGCTTCGTCATTGGTGCGCAAACGCTCCATTTGTTGGTATGGGGATCAAAACATTCCATGGAGCGCAGACACGAGCTTCCATCACGTCCCCCTACCGCAAATAGTCTAAAGCAATGGAGTAGATATAAGATATTCATAATGATTACAGTGGCTAGACATTTTAAACATTTATTTAAATATAGTATTGCATATTATATATAAGCAGACATTTGAAAGTACTGTGTAATACCAGGTGGATGTGATTTTGCCAAGTAGGATGTGATCCTGGATTAACATCCTTTGTTAATCCGGAATCAACATTTCAATCAACCAATCATAACATCTGATGTCATCGGTGTTTACTTTTTTTGTCCACAAACAACTTTAAAACTGAGTAAATGCTAAAAATATAGTTTAATGGCTAAGACTGAAAATTCATTGATTCTGGAACAATTTACTGCCAATGATGATTTCTGGATTAACAATGAATCACAATAACAAAGGATATTAAAATGGTTTATAATAGTCCAGGAACTAGTAAATTTACACTGTATTGATTATAACAATCCAAAATAAACATTAATAAATGTACACAGTGACTCAAAAACAATCGCTAATAAACAAGTGATGGTAAAATATTTTGAAACGGTGAAGTTATGGAACCGCAATAGAGCAACATTCCTACTGTAAAGGAGGGTTTACGTTAATTCAATTAAATCACATCCTTTAAAGTTTAGAAATCACAAGACAACAAACATCTATGAATTAACTTATTTAAGGCAGGTTTGGTTGACACACACTGATGACATTAGATGGTTATCATTGGTTGATTGTAATGTTAATATTCCAGGATCACATAATAATTGGCAAAATCATTTCCACTGTACTACCAGGTCAGGCCAGCCTTTATAGTGGCTAAATGACAACCACAAAGGCCTCAGTCTAAACAAGGAAGAAGAATTTGGATTTAATGCCTTATAATTTAAAGTAATCTGTTCTAAACACAACAACTAAACCAAAATTAAATGTCTAAATTGCAGAAACTAAGCAGAGACTTAATGGTCTTCACTTTAAATGTTTTAATCACCATATGTTCTGTGGACGTTTTAGTGTAACCTCCTTTCACAGACTTATGAATTTGTTCCATTGGTTAATGGGAAAAATAATGCACAGTGTTATTCAGATACCTGAGTGGTACCAGTTTGCTTTAGAAGTAAGAACTTAAGTTTAGTGTGTTGGGGTAGCGCTAGGTGCAAGGGTTGAGGTTAGGGGTAAAAAAAGGGGTGAGAGTTAAGCTTAGGGGTTAGGGGTATCTTTAAGAATAAGGGTTAGGGTTAGCTGTTGCTCTATTGCTACACAATGCGCATGGATAAAGCAGCAGTGCCTTAAGTTGTTTTGAGCTGTCTTACACACTCATTTTTTGCGTTATGCTCAAGAATTGTTAATAAAAATGTTAATCCTGCCAACAACACCATGCATGTCATCTTCTAGGCGTCTACTAGAACTGCTTCATTCAGCTGCATTGCATGTTTTTCAATAAAGTGACAAAACAACACTGCCTATGGAAACAGTAAGTGTTAAGAGAAATTCTTGCAGCTTAGCCTTATACCTAATGTTTTTTTTATATGTTCAAGTTCTTTCCTCCTATGAAGTGTTATGGCACCGAGGGCACAGCACATAACACTGGTGCTGCAGAGGTTAAATGTTTTCTACCACAGACCAAACAGTCGTAGCACATGTAAAAATGTCTGTTATCATGTCTGAAAACAAACACAAGTAATGGAATGGGTATTGATGTTCCAAACAGAGCACAAAAATACAAACCATCACATAAACACATACATTTCTTTTCCTTTTTTAGGCTGATCCCTTTTTTTTGCTTATGGGTATTTATTAGGGCTGTATAAAAATATATATACAGCTAAATATCATGATTTTTATCATCGATATTCGAAACTCTAGTCTCGAAAACTAATCAATTTAGGTTTTTAACTGATTTACTGATTTTAAACTCCACTCCACTCCTGTATTTGTCGCTGACACCTACTGTCATTGTTTCAGAGCATTTTGTATTTTTAGCCATTTTTTTACATTTTTGATAGTTTTAAGTGTTGCAGTGTATTACAATCTGTATTGTATTGCAGTATATCGATTTATATTGTGTCGTAAGGTGTACTGTATCAGGAGGCCTTGGCCAATGCACAGTACTAGAATAAATAATTCTGCTTGTGTATTCTGTGTCATATTAACTATACGTGTGGATAACTAAATATGGCAAAGTAGTAATACATGAACATATTATTTATCTATCCACACATTTTTGTAGTGTATATCCAACACAGGCACACTGTAAACCTGGAGCTTATACCAGGAGTCTCACAGCAGAAAACAGGGACACCCTAGAAACTCAGTAACAAAAAGGGCACTCAATTAATCACTTTCAATGTAGGCCACAAGCCTCGAAGGTAACTGTCAAGGTTGTGTTCTTCCCCTAAATTTAAAAATGCCCTAGGGTTTGTCAGTCAGTGTTCTTTGTGAGATGCATGGTATCAACAGGACAAATCAGTCTGACATTGTTGTGGTTTTTTTTCAACTTAACTGAAAGGGACCCTAAGGTAAAAGTCACTGAAGAAATTCCAGTAAGAGGTTTGTATTGTGGTGGTGAGTTGTTCTTAAGCTACATCCACCTGAAGCCAAAGCTTTCCCTATCCTTTTATTTTAAAACAAATTCTGTAAAGACATAGTCTCAAAAATATCTGCATACACATTAAACCACTAAAAAAACCTAAAACGATGTCTAATTCTGCCACAGAAATACACAAAAAAACAGAGAAGAAGACTTGGAGTATGCACATTAACCTTGAACGCTGTATACAAAGCTACAATGCAAAGCAAAAAAAAAGCAGGAGCAGAAGATTTTGCTTTCGTAAAGCTAATCAGCATGTAGCACATAAACACAAGCATGTAGTCAACATTTTTACTGTTACATGATGTAGCAGTGTCTGACTAGAGTCAAGATGTGGGCTGATGACATTATCGTTTTACAAAATATCAAATTAGCTGTAAAAATGAAAATGCAAGGACGTCGTTTTCAGATTTATCCACTCTGGGACCTGGTTTCATAATATAGCGTTCTCCCAAAACTCTTGATCCGTCTGGACAAAATGCGCTATGTGTTATGTAATGTGTTATCTTTTCTAAAAAATATTTCAGGTTTTCCACAGGTCAATGAATCTTAAAACTGTACAAAAAAGATTAAAATATAACTACTTACTTTCCATTGAGAGCAGTGACTCCCACTGTGCTGCGAGGAGTGGACATACTAGCCACATAATTCCACTGTCTTGCCTGTGGGTCCCACCTCTCCACTGTGTTCAAATAGCTCCATCCATCATGCCCTCCCACTGCATACATAGGCCCTTCCAAGACTGCGATTCCTTTTCCAATGAGAGAAAAAATGCACATGAGCTTTTATTCAATTTATTAGTATGTATTATAAGCCCAAATACATTAATTGAGACAAGAATTAAAAGGGTTCTTTTCAAACAAAGCACTATGAGCTGAATAAACTGCCCTGTGGCTGGTCATGAGGGGCAAGCATTGAGTATTCATGCAGCATTCTGCCATCTCCACTGCCGAAAGGTCTTTCATGCTTTTGTAATAAATCTCTGGCTGTTGCTGACTCTCAATATATAAACTGTCCTTTGAAGCCTATTTTGTATTGGCACTTACACAGTAGTGGAGACCTCACCGTGTGTCTATTTTATGAAGGTCCTGTAAATTCCGCTGAAAAACATCCAGTCAATTTTATAATAAATTGCCTGCAATTTCTTTGACAAATATTTTCTTGTTTGCTGTTTACCGAGTTGGCATCCACTGATTTGTGACAGGTATTTTAGATGTGTCCTCTTATTTGATTTTCTTAGAAGTGTTTTAGTGTGTACTGTTAGTAGATTGTACAGTCTTTAGATTTATATACACAGACAAGCTGATGGAGTGGTCTTAATCTTGTCCAATTTGCTCTAGTGCCATTAAGTTAATAGATGTGGTTTCTTAAAATGCCTGCGTTTTGTCTTTACTTGTTTATTCTGCACAAATTATCTTGAGATTGTGTTTCTTTGTCAGATTCGCTTTAATATACATTATTTACATACAGATATATACTTTTGCTAATTGAACTTTTTTACGTGTTCAAAGATTCTGCTTATAGGTGTTTGTTTTTAATTTTACAATATTATTATTTCAATCTAGGCTTATAATAAATAAACTATATTAAACAGTGATAGGTCGTCAGGTCCAGCAGGCCCTTCTCTACTGGCACTGTATAAAAAATGTTTTACTTGATTATTTAGTTATAATTTTTATTAGTGTAACGTCCACAAAATTGCCTATGATTAGTTTTGTTGAGGTTAAACTGGAATATCCTTCATTAAAAAGGCCGGGAATCAGAACTAAAGACAGCGTTAGCCGTTTATTGAAAAAACGTCACATAATAAAAAGAAATAGCAACAGATTAATCAGCCAATCAAATTTGGACATCTAGTGACAGCATAGCCTCTGGGTCTTGCCACGTGCTCAGTGCTAAACCAAAGGTTTGTCATGAATTTTTACAAAGTGTTAATATAAAATGAATGACAGCCACAGTTCCCAGTGCTGCTACACCAACTCTTGTTGTCAATCTACTAATAAATGCCTTTTCAACTTACACATTTGCAGACAAAATAAAAAAAATTGAAAGAACTACACCCAAACTGTATTCACAAACAAAGAAAAAATGTATGCATTCTTTTAAAAGTTTGTAACTATGAGTGCAATGAGTGGCTTACAGCTAGCACACAAGCCATTTTGTTGGCAGTGTTTACTTTTTAATATAAGTAATAGACATTTAATGATTTTGGCCTTGACAGTCTAAACAGCTTTACCAAGGCAGCTCCTAAACGTCAAGGTTCCGAGTGCCATATCATGTCAGTCATGCATATTACGCTCCTTATTTTCTCATAGCTGCGTAAGCTGTAATAGTGATATGTAAGATATGTGTGTATGTGGTTTACAGATGCTTACTCACTGACTAAATCGCTGACTGCAAACCCACGGTAATATTAAATACACCTTAAACTTCTTACAGGAGCTATGGAATCAGGTAATAAATTATAGTTTCCTTATTTCTAGATTGTGTTTACGTTATTCTAGTAAAGAAATTGACTAGAACTGTGGAAGTGTTAGCTAGGAAGATCGTGGGTTCAAGTTGCAGCACCACCAAACTGGGATAAAAAAAAATAGGTGAATGTATGTTGCTCTGAAAAGCAGCATCTGCAAAATTGCAAATGCTAATAAAACTAGTCCCCAACCAGCACAACCCTCGCACACACATTTATAATTAAATGTTATGTAATAAATGCAATGTTCTGATAAAGTTGTTTGATAGTTTAGTTTGTAATCAAACATCAGCTGTCAGTTGTTGTATTTTTAAAACACATGGTTTAAAATACATGGTTGATTATGTAAATGGTTTTACCAGGATGTTCAATATGTAATTCAGAAAAATGGTTGTGAATAATAAGGACAAAAATCAATATGTACTGTGCCAACAAAATGATATATACAAGCTCTATAATTGGATTGTAAGACATATCAAACGCTACATTAAATCTGTTATTTATTGCACAGCTCATGTCAAAATATGTGTGACAGTCTAATTATATGATACAAACAAAAAGATTGACGAAAATGCTGTACCTAGTCCATGTCTGTGCGTTGACATAGGAGGCATGGTGGACCAAACTTTAGTGAGTGGATCATAGCACTCCACCATATTAGACGTCTTGAGCCCATCCCTTCCCCCCACCACATAGAGTTTGTTATCAATGACTGCGACACCAAACTGAAGCCTCCGACCATTCATTACGCCAACCTGAATCCATGTATTAGTGCGAAGATCATACTTCTCTATTGTTGTAGAACCTGAAAGCATAGTTATGGGTAAATTTCCATAATTATGAATTTTAAAAAATCAATTAAAATCAAATTTTAATATAAATAGTTTGCTTTAATTTATTCTTAACATGAAGCCAGTGTGTTCTATTTTCTAAAACTGGAAAAAACTGTGAATATATAAATATACAGTATCAACCAAGCTCGGCAGCTATTTTTCCACATATGTGGTGGTACAGCTACCAAAAAAAATTTTAGGTAAAATGTAAATTCTGAGACGTTTTATCTGTAGTCTGCTATAGATGCAAAAATAATTTGTAAATGTAACTTATTTGTAAATAAGAGCTGTGTGGCAGTACAATAGTGTATGAACAAATCAAAGTAAGGAAAATGATGTCCACCTTTTGAGGCATCCATGCCGCCTACTGCGTAGAGAGCCCCTACAGTGGACTTGCGTGGTTTGGTTCTTGGACTCTGTAGCATTGTCCGACGCTCTGGCAGCAAATGGTACTTCATGGCCTCCATCAGTAGCTTTTGACATTCCAAATCTTGAGAAAACATCTTATTGTTTTCCAAGTCAGCAAGAAGCTACAACAAACAAAATGGCAAATCTCTGTAGCCATCAATATATTTTATTCAAATAACAGTTTTCACATACAGAAAAATCTGCTCCGATATAAAAGTTGAAAGAATTAAACCTAATATCTATTAATAGTTCATTAGTGTGTTGTGAGATTACAGGGTTAAGAGGTAAAGAAGGTACAGGAGTTCAACTACTTGGGGTCAACAGTCGAAAGCAATGGAGAGTGTGTAAAAGAGGTAAGGAAGTGAGTACAGGCATGAGGTTGGACAGGATTAAGACATGTACAGATGAGGGATAGTGAATATATTGGTAGAAGGATGTTAGAAATGAAGCTACCAGGCAGAAGGTAAAGAGGAAGACCAAAGAGAAGGTATATGGATGCAATAAACGAGGACATGAAGTTTTCATTCAAGCTTTTTAATGTCATGTTGTGTACTCCAATCATCTTGACAAAACCCTGACCTCATTTGAACACCACTGGGATGAACTAGACTGCTGGAAGCACATTAAGCCTTCTTGCACATCCGTGCCCAAACTCATTAATGTTTTTTTTAAGTGAATGGCAAATTTCCACAGCCATGCTCCAAAATCTACTGAAATACTTTCCCAGAACAGATTATAACAGCAATTTATGGGGTGTTCAAAAAGCACATATGGGTGAGCTGGTAAAGTGTCCACAAATTTTTGTCTTTAAATTATATTTTTGCTCAATGGCTATATGGTTAGTAAAATGGAAACTATTCACCCAAATGTAATTATCAAAATTTGTGGAAGTTTCATTGTGCAATCATCTGAAATAACTCTTACTGATAGCCTGCACAGTCTTGACTAAAAATAAGTCAGCTTTAGCTTTACTTTTTCAAACCTTTTTTGTATGACCACTGTGCTACAATATAAGCCAAAATTACCTGTCTTAAGGTATTTGTTAACAGAGAATGATGTGTTGTGCATGCAACTATATTCATGCAACCTAGACATGCTTACACATTCTTTTCACCTATGATTTATTAAACTAATTCTAGTAAGTGATTTTGTAACTTCAAGTCATTTTAAACAAAAACGTTTCAAAAAAACAATACATTTTTTATCTGTACTAAGTGATTGCAATAAATTAAATGCTGCTAAGCAGATCACAATGATAAATAGTGTGTCATAAAAAAACCTGAGGTGGCAGAAGAGGAAGGCGAATGTAGGCGAGTAACGTTCCTAGATCCTGTTGCCGATTCTGCACATCGTAGCGCACCCACATCATCAGTGC
Source organism: Bagarius yarrelli (assembly GCA_005784505.1). Taxonomy (NCBI): domain Eukaryota; kingdom Metazoa; phylum Chordata; class Actinopteri; order Siluriformes; family Sisoridae; genus Bagarius; species Bagarius yarrelli. The sequence goes on along the minus strand of VCAZ01000008.1, from coordinate 4,450,901 downwards.
CTGAAAAATTATCTCTTCGTCTGGAACATTGATGTCATCGCTGCATAGTAGCTTGACTATTTCCGTTGTAGGAAGTAAGAGAAACTCCTGGTTCTGAATGACTTCTAAAAAGTGTTCCTGGAAGATTAATGTGGTCTAATTAGAAAATATGTAGCAGTACCTTTTAGTGAAAAAACAAATGCCGGTTTAATTAATTTATATTTAAATTACTTTATATTGCATTGAACCTTACCAGATCATAATTTATTCTTAGCTGATTTTATTTACATTGACAATTTAAAAAAAAAACAAAAGAAAAAAATAGTAAACTGCGAATGACAGGCAAAAAACACTGGATGCCAAATCTGTACAAATCCAGTGCTGGATTTGACACGCCCTCGTCCACCAGCATCACTCAGCGTTAATCAGCATTTTTTAAAACCAGTATTCTATATAAATTTATTGTTATAATCAGAGACAAGTAGCTATAGTGATAATGTTGGATGTGTGTTTGCAATAAAAAATGGAGAATTTTTTTTTATATAATTGTATAGGATGATGTAGAATTTTTTATTTCCAGGCTTAGTTTTACTGTAATTACTTAAAGAATTAACAAAAAAATGTTACAAATATTAAACTGACTTTAAAACAATTCTTTTACCCCAGCAAACATACTGTTCCTCTTGTTTCTGGTAAAATACAACCAAAAACCAATAGGTTCTCTTTTATAGAAAGTAGAATATTACTAAGGTTTCTGACACCCTGACAGTGTTATACAAAGAAACAGGATGCCAGGATTGCACAGGGAAAGAAAAAAAAAACGCTTATCAAAACAGAATTTTGTTAATCTGAACACAACGGATGGTGAAGCAGGAAGCCTCGTTCGCCCCCTGTCCATTAGGGAAGTGATTGAAAAGGAAGTTTCCCTGCTTGTGGTCTCTGATTAGATTAACCTCACTGATTTGGGAGGGACTGTGTAAACAGCCTGTGCAGATGTCCTTCAGGAGATAACGGTCATCTTCCTAAGTTGTTTCCGCACTTTGGCAGTGGCATGTCTGTGTGTTGTGTCCTGAAGCTCCAGGGAACAGTAAATGTGTTGGGGTTTTTGAACAATGTAGCTTATGCTTTATTTAAAAGAAAACATCAGACACACTAAGCCATCTTAGTGGAAAACAAATCATGGAAAACAATGATTTTGCTTTTAAAAGCATTAAATATTTAAGGTAAATATAGACAGTTATACATACATTGCCAGGAATAGAAAGTGGTATCACATTGTTAAATACAAAAACTGGCTGACTTTTTTATTAATTGGTAAAAGTCATGTCCTTTGCACAGTGTTGCAACAAACATAGTGGTATCCTTACCATGGTGTAGTTGTGTGCCACATTTAGCAAATCCATGCATCCTTGAGCATCAGCAAATGAACGGATCCCCAGGCAGTTGGAGGGGTGAAGTTGTTTCATCAGAAAGTTGCAGCAGACCTCAATAACTTGCGAGAGCTGTAGAAGACATGCTGCAGCTAATAGGCTCTCAATTGTCTCTTCCTTTAACTCAAGTACACCTGGAAAGTTGAAAAGATAACAATAAAAAGCTTGTAAAAATGTTTTTTTACATAATATTACATAATGCATGATAGACACATGAATTAGAAACTGGATACCAGATACCTACCAGTGTATGCAAAATGAACTAATGATCTTAATGCTTCCGGATCAACACCTTCCATTTTGATCTCATCCTGTTTTGCCTCCCGCACATTGTTGGTGAACATGGCAGCAAAGTAGTCAGAAACTGCGCTTAAAACAAGCCTGGAATTAAGAAAATAAAAAACAAAACTATGTTTTAAAATGCATTTTTTTTCTGTAGTCAAGTAAGAACTGCTTTTTTTTTGTATTTTGCATGCACAGTAGTGTTTTTTGTTCTCAGAACTGCAGGTGAGTTTCAGTCAGAGAAACACTTAGTCACTGGGGAAGTCTAAATGCTTTTTTTTATTCTGATACATCAACACACAGAAGCTATATGTATGCAATTATATGAAAACAATTACAAGCTGAAAAAAAGCTTGCATATACTGTATGGGTGACTGAAGAATTTAATTATGCATTTAAAAAAAGTTTTAATATCTAGCTACTTAAAATAGTGAGAGGCTTCTGTCTGTTTTACTGTGACTTGTAGTTATCTTGGAACTTAAAGTAAAAAATCATTTAGCCTTAATTTAAATCATTTTCAAACTGACTGTATCCAACAAAATGTTTATAAATAGGCAAGGTAGCCTAGGCAAAATTAGAATTAGAATGTATGTCTCTTGATTTTGATACGCTAAAAAATATTTTATACATCAGCCATGTTTAAAATAATAATGAGTAGGTAACTGTCACAGTAACATGTAGTCTCTTCCACTTACTTCCAGTTGCACTATTTAAGAGCACAAGCCACACACAGTCACTGTCGGTCTCACATATGTGACACAAGTACAATCTTTCTACCGCTTTTTCTCCCAAGCTTCTACCAGCCTCTATTCAGTTTCAGCATTCTCTACTGGTAACAGTAACAAACCTGCTCCTCTGCTGCTCTTTCCCTCTCTGCATTGTTTTCAATAAACACACATTTGGGTTTAATAAACTTTCTGTCCAAAATCTGTTTAAGCATAACAGAAGACCAGACCATAACAGCATGAACCCAGGGGGTCCAGAAGCTGATGGATCTGATACTCCAGGCCACAGCTCCTAGCACTGCTTCACCTTCGCCATCACTATCACAATCACGTATTCTTCGCTGCCTGCATAAGCTGCCAGTCCCATGGGCAAACTGTCGCCTTACTCTGGCACAGCAGAGGCCTGAAATAGCTTCCTCCTTCAGTGCTCACTCATTCTCGAGATGCAGCCACAACGATTTCCCACCGATAACGCTAAGATCGCTAGAACGCTAAGCTTTAATTGTGTCTTTGCTTACAGGGACCAAGGCGGACCAGTGATGCAGTCGTGTGACACTTTAAGGAAGCATCTGGCAAACTTCTGGGTGACACATTAGTAGGTAAACAACTCTACCATTACCAAGCATGTCCTACTTATCCTCCACAACCCCTGGTGAGTGTAGTTTTCTATCCCTCTATCCCAGACCAGCTACAGGGTGGCCTCTTCCACATCTGTATGTTCTGGAGAACTCCAACACTGAGATAGTCCTAGGGCACCTGTGGCTCACTTCACAAGATGCCTCCATCACATGGATTACTAGCACAATCCTGAGATTGAGGGTGGCTGTTTCCAAAGGTGTTCACTAGGTCTATCTGCATCAAGAGCCTGATAGACTCTGATGGACTCCCAAACATACCGGTTTCGGTTTGACAAACTGGTTAAGCATTAGAGTAACAGATCTAACTTTTACAGATCTAAATTACAGTGATTGGAATTCCAGTTTGGCTGGGAGAATATTTACCTGTGTGCAGGGATCTTGTGATCACCAGCGATCAAAAGCACATCACACAGCTGCTTGTGTTGTTGGTAAGTCTCCATCTTCCTAAAGGTCTGTTCTGCATGATTCCTGGCCTGGAAAAACTCGTCTGAACAGTTGGTGCTCATTTTAGAGTAACTACTTAACCTGTAAAGAACAAGATCAAAGGTTTAGTCCAGGACCATAAGAGAACACAGAGTAAATCTATATGCCAGTCTCAGTGCCATTTTGAAGTTAAAATGTTTATTAGGTGATTTATTACAGCACACTTTAACGAAAATCTTTTTTATTAGGAATTGTCTTAATGTATCGATGTATTCAGTAATAGAGACTTTTGTACATTTGTACTTTTGTACTTTTGTACATTGCTCTCAATAAGAGTTGCTTCCAAATTCTGTAAATGTCAATGTCTCTTTAAAATATTTGTGTAGTTTACCGACACCTGAAACATGGGCTTTAACAAAGGGTTGTTCTAAGTGGCTATACAGTGCCAAGCAGGTAAATGCAGTACCAATTTGTGGGGTTTCTCATTGTTTGTTTGTCATTTAGAAATGCACAACAGTCCAGATCCTTTTCCTTTGCATTTGTCCTTCACACTTAAATTAAACCCATTAGAGCTTAACTCTGTAACTAACCGGACTTGAAAGCATAATATACTAAGGGGGTTAGCTTAAAAAAAACAATGTTGTTCTAGTGGATAGAAATAAGCTCAGCATGGAATCCGGCTTCTTCCCAGCACTGTGATAATATTAATTCTGAGCTAATCTCCCTGCATGCTACTGTAGAGGATCTCTGTAATCCTTCATGCCAATGGCAAACAATTTTAAACTGTCATTTATGTGACCTTTATAAAGCAAATACATGACTGACATTTAAGTAGTCCAAAGTATGTCCTTATCTTCTAAAAGTCTTGGTTGCCGGCACACTTTTCTATAGTTTGATGCTTGATTTTAATTTGACAGGAAGGGTTGTTGAGTATTAAATCACAGCAAAAACAGCCGTACCCACTGCGAATATGCTTATATGTGAATATTAATATAAAGACACTTGTATATTATTGTTAAAAATATAAATTTTAATAGGAACATGTGAATATTCCACATTAATAGGTTAAGGGTGTGCAATTATTTATACTATAAACCTTCCTCTGAGAATTGTAACAGAACAGACAGGGGGCTTTGTGGTGTCTCTGACACAGGATAACGTTAAAACCGATTTAATTTAGTATGATAGCAGGATAACTTTTTATTACATGAAATATTTCTATGTAACTGCATACCATCCCAAACCACCTTGTTAAATGACTTTTCAATTGCAAATATAATATCAAAGGAAACGCTTGGATTCTCTGAAAAATGATTTGTTTGACTGACCAAGCAGTGCCAATAAAGACAGTTTATAAAATATTATTTTATAGCTAATATATCTAAATATTTAAACTTATTTCACTTGAGGTGAGGTTTTTTGAGGTGCTTTTTTCAACAATGTACCTCTCCAAAGAGAAATACGAACCATTCCGGTAAAACATAAAAACAGGGTCTCTATATTTAATTCTCATACTAAAGATGTAATTACATTGTAAATCTTATTAATGGCTGTTTTCTGGAATCAATGACCTCACAAACTCTAAATAGAAAGCTGGTCCTAGACCTAAAGGGCACACATGCAGTCCCATCATAATTCTTTTTTCCTCAAGCACACTGCAGCTCATTACAGTGTTCACACCCTCTATATTTTTAGCCGAAAATAATTATTCCCTGTGATCTGGTATTTTTGAGGCAATGTGAGAATCATGCATGGAACATGCAGATTACTCCTATACAGAAAAATTTAAAGGATCATATTCAGATACGATCATCGAAATTAAACACTGGTATAACAGTCAAACAGCTTAGTATACTAGTTTATAGGCTTGCCTAATCCTTTCACCTTAATTTACCTTTAACCTCTGTGCTTAGGTACAATAAGACATATCATCACTGCTTAGAATAAATGTATTTTTGCTGCTCTGTTTACTTAAGACTGTACAAGATTTGCATGGTCCACAAGTCATTATGTTAATGATTGCTGCTTATAACAAGGTCATTTAAAGGTTTACAAAATAATTACATGAGATTTAATTAATCATAAATTGTAAATTATAATTTGTATTTAATGTCACACATGGCAGAATCAAAACATGAAAAAAAGATTTTTCCAAACATCTTGCACTTTATGTGCCTGATATACCTACATATGCAGTTTATTGTTGCATTGAATATATACGTAATTTATGGTCCTGCTACTATCTGTATCCTGGCATAATGCTGTGTTTGCCAAATAAAAAAATAAAGCGGTGTAAGGTGGTAGTTGTAAACATGCATTATTTTCTTGCCAGATTCAAGGAGCACAATATGACTTTTTTTATGTCTCTCACTATATGGGAACGCAATTGCTTTTGTATTACTCTCTTAGAGGCCATAAATTTACAGGAAACATTTATGTTTTTTCTTGACTTGACTTTATGAAGGACAGTGCATGCCATTGCAGCAAAAATGTAGTCAGTTGGGGAACAATATTAGCAAAGAATTTAACTTTTTTTTTAAACTCTTAGTATATCTTGGTGTTATTGAACAACAAAAGTTAAATATTTTATTGCTGTCATGAAACAAAGTATTATATCGATCTATAAGTTTACTTTTAAAATTGATATTGTGGCTCAATTTATATGAATATACTGATGATAGCTGTGCAACTGGACCTATCCAACAGGGACAGTGGTTTGTTTTTTAACCAAAACTAAACAGATGCTACTAAAAAGCAAAAAATTACCTATTTACTTTATCATACAGATAATATTAGATCCATAGCACATCTGATTATATGTGTGTAATATTGCATACTATAAATGTTTCTGTCCCACTGTTTTACGGCAGCTGCATTTCTGGTGATGCACGGCACAGTTAGTAACAGCATTAGATTGTAGAAAAAGTAGAAGATTCTGTATTTAACACCCTATGCTACTATTGTAAAGCAGTCTATTTTACTAAGATTGATGATTTTCAAAGGCACTCTGGTTTTAATGTAAAACAAAAAAGTTAAAGTTTGACATTAATACAGAGTGGAAAATGTACACTTTATTACTGTTTAACTGAAACTGCACACTATAGCACTTATTTAATGTAGAAAAAGCAGAATATAGCAGTTTTTTAATATAGTTAAGGCACATTATACAGTATTATGGCACACTATGTTTTCGTATTTCTTTGAATAATTAACCTTATTAAGAAATCATCACAACCTGCTTGGAGTTTGATTTCACTTATGATTTACTGGCTTTATTACTGTTTACTGTTTTCTTTTTTTAATTATAAAGCATGTTTATTTTATAAACCTTTCCTTAGAAGTGCATCAGAATATATAACTACAAATTTTGTTCTTTAAGGCAGGATAGGTGATTTGGTTCAAAAACTGGTCCTGACCATAACACCACTCAACACCATTGGGAATAACTGGAACACCAACTGACCACAGATCGTCTCACCTGAAACCAGTTAACACATACATTCAAGCTTCAAACTGTAGCATAAATTCCTACTATAAGACTGAAGCTTAACCTGACAGCAATATGATAAGTAACCCTAGAAAAAAAGGTTTAAGTATCATATGTGTATGTAATGGCCAGATGTCTACAAACCTTTGGCAATGTAGTGTATATTGTTTGCCTGGAAAACAAAATTCTTGAACCAAAAAAAAAAAATCGAAAATCTGGAAAATATTTTAGATTTTAACGTAAAATATGTTTATAAGAGGAATATATCCTTCTGCAGCACCTTACAGCAGTGTGTTACAGAAAATCTTCTTCATCCAGACTTGACTGGTGCTAAAAAGCCAGGTGTGTTGTGTTCAGAAAGGCTCAATCCTTCTCTCACACGTAATCTGTATTCATAAAATCCCTAGGATTTATGCTCTTAGAATTATTTCCATTCATATTAGACAGGGTTATTGTAGACATAATTTTATTCAAGGGCATTGAAAGAAATAGAAACCATTGTGGATTCCTTTTTGTTTAATACCACATAGTCTCTTTTATTAATACAATTATATATATATATATATATATATATATATATATATATATATATATATATATATATATATATATATATATATATCTCCTAGCTGTTCATAAATCCAATTCTCTTAAAGCAAAATTAATCCAACCATAATTTTGCCCTCTGCCATAGCATACTTTTATAATAGCTTTGTACATTTTGGGAAAATAGGATTTGTATAAGAAGGGAAAAACACAGTATGCAATAAAAGGTCTATAAAGGTCTGCTGGTTCCATATAACAAAGCTCTATTTTATTCTTTTACTTTCTGTTCTGGCAGACAAATAAAGAATCTGTAGAACCAGAAATTACACTATGGGTGCTATATCAGTGTACGGAAGCTGTTGTTTTGCAAATAGCTTTCTAAGAATATGCTGCATATCTAAAATAAAATTCCTTTCTTCCACACCCCTTTAACCAGAATGTGCAGGTACCGAATTAATATCGAGACAAATCAAATATAACAAAGTATGACTCAATTTAAAAAGCAAGAAGTGATTCCACTGGTGGTGAACAGAGCACATGTGCACAGCAGAGTATACTTAGACAGCAAAACAACCTTAGGCAGCACTTCATGCCAGGTGGGTAAAAAAGATGAAAGGATTTTTTTAAGGTATCCATCTGCTTAGTCCTACCTGTCACTAAGTCAGGTTTATTGCTGCTGTCAGATAAAAACCTGTTATTATATTATGTTTTACATATCCTGTTTTATATTTTTCAAATATTCAATGTGCCTGCTAAATATGTACAAATTCTAAAACCTCTTCCAGTATTAATATATTTTATAAAATGGACTGCTATTATACAATACGTTTATTGTCCTCATCTATTTTCTAAACCAAAATATAGCCATAAGATGTGCATATTATGTCTTTCTAATATTACAGTCTCAGCAGCTGCCTATTATGGGGCACAAAGCAGTTGGGTTGCAGCTAATGGACATGTTGAAAAATTTCTAATTTAATTTAACATGGATCCATGACGGCAGCAGGATTGAAATTAGTTTAGTTGATTCAAATTAAAATACGTTTTGACGCATCAATAATTTGTAATGTAGAAGCTGCAATACATTAGACAAGGGTTTACTGCAACAGTGTAATAAAGATTTCACATTAAAAGGTGTATCATTTAGATATACTACACATGGGACATTAAACGTAGCTTTCATGAAAAATATGACAACAGTCTACACTAAATATAGTAGTAAATATCTGAATTTAGTGAAAATTTAGTGAAAACTAAATTAAAATTTAGTTCACTGTGGCTAATATACACAGTTGTGTGGAAATGTTTATAAGCTGAATAGTGTTGAGCGTCTATATATGGTTTGCAGTATAAGCTGTGAATGAAATCAAAGGCATAAATGGTATATACTTTAGTTATACAACAGTTACAATTTATAAAAGAAAAAAAAGTGGCAGCTGCTCTAACTATCCATGCTTTACTATTACTTTCTCAGATTGAAATACCACAGCTGCTTATCACAACAATAAGTATAATTTTCCTAAAGCCCTTGCTTATGCATAGCTGTTTATGGGGTTTTTTTATTGAATCACTATTAAATCACTCCATTTTTAAAAATGCTGTAAACCCTTTCTATATTTTCACATTGAACCTTGTAACTGACACTTGAGATGTCAACACTCTACAGATACATGATAAATCTGTACTCGAGGACACACATGACTTACAGCTACTGCTTGACCAAGATAGTGTTATTATCTTTGAGAGGAAATTGAGGTATCATTCACAGAAAGACTTGCTGACTTACATCTTAGTTTTCATTTTATTAAAGGCCAGAATTCCTCACACCCTCCACACTTCATTAAAAGGGCAGTTATATATTTCTCTCTTTCGCTCTCTCACACTTTATTTATTTGTACCTGTAACATAGCATTATATGCAGGAAAGGGGTAGTTAGTACTTAGTTGCTTTATTGTGGTGATAAGACTCTGGTCAGACAGATGAAACTGAATTAGTGGTCACGATAAACTAATTTTAAAGCATTATTTAATATATTGAGCTGCCATTTCATACTGCATGTCGTGTACAGATCTGCATAAATAGAACTGTGAAATGTGTATGGTAATTGTGAATTATTCCAACAAAGAGTTTGGTCAGAAACAGAATTGTAATAAAATTTGATCCTAGAGGATCTATATCCGTTTGAATTAAAGCAAAACTGTAATTGCACTTCAGTAAACATTTTAAATCTCTTCAGAATTTAAGAAAACTCATAGTGTTCTCAACTGTAGCCCAAATAATAGCCTTTCTTGACGTTGATGTAATACATAAATGTTTAGAAAAATAAACAGAAAAGCAAAGATTTTTAGAAGCTTTAATAGGGTGTCTGGAGTTGTTTGTTATGTATCTTGATATCTTCGGCTTACTTGGTGTAAATCTGAATAATTAAAAAAATGTTTTCAACACTACGCAGACACAAATACATACACCTGTCTTGGGAAGTTATGAAGAAACCAGAGATTCTATGGCTAATGTACATGGAGATAAGGGAACATGAAACATGGAAAACCTCTCAAAAAAGCTATATGATGGAAAAAAAAACATTAATTGTGTTCTCGGATTATCAGTTTCCGTTTTATTGTAGTTCTGTTACAGGAAACAAATTGTTTCATGATCTCTTTTTTTATTACTATTTTAATTTAATTTAGCTGTGTAAAATTATACGCAGTAAAGTTATATACTTGCAGTACAGACTAAGCAATCAAACAATCAAAGAACAATGTGCTTTTTATTGCACATTGTGTTATTTCTTTGTGAGGTTATTATTTGTTGGTGTTGGTTAATTAGTTTTGTTTTATAAAATGAAAACTGCCCAAAAAGCTAATACAAAGAATTGATCCACATCATCAATATAAAGATTGCATCTTACTGCAATTATTCACTGAAGAAATTTTGCTAATATGATAAATGCAACATTTAATTGAGCTGGGATTGTGTTTAAATTGTGTCCTATAATGTAAAACATTTTATGTTGCAAATTAACCAGCAGTAGCCTGGGAGTCTAATAAAACTAATAACAGGACACACAGTAGAGGCGATTGGAAAAAAAACCTATATGACTGTGTAAGCTAGTACATGTAACTACTAGCAGTAAATCTTTGTTCTCATTAAGTTGTGTCAAGACAGCATATTATGCAAAGAAAGACCTATCTCTTGGGAAATTGGCTCAGAAGTTGACATTGCTGTATAAATACTTTTTTACTATATACAACTGAACTGCACCATGAAAGGAAGCAGAATACATAAACAATCTTTGTATAATATGAAACCAGAATCTTGTATAGAAGGAAACCACAAAAAAGAAGACTCTGATGTCATTGTGGTTTGTCACAACAAAAGAAAGAAAGACAGATGCTTTTGTGCTTTTTCCTCTAAGACTCCAACCACAAACAGGATATGACACAGCTGGAAAATAATCCACAGTTTATCGCTGGCCTGCTAAGCCATCCTTTTAAAATGTTTACGCTTGAGTACTATATGGTTATTTTGAGACAGCAGGAGAGAGAGATAGCCATCATCATGGCTGGGAAAGATGAATCATGTGTTCCACTGAGATAACCATGTTATAATCAGACAAATTATATATTTTGAGATTATGATATAAACTTTCATGTACAAACCCAGCTGGCACAGAAATTAGTGTAAATTTCTTAAGACCACATGTGCTGAGCAAATGTGAAATATATATATCAAGATTCATTACAAGCTACTGTTGTGATCTGTGTTTATACAGTACAGAGTCAATTAGGATAAATTTGCATTTATAAAGAAGCTTTATTATTTTCCCCTGGTAGATGTGATTTGTTATTTTATCATTTTGTAATTCTCCAATTCCATTAGTTAATCTGTTGAGACTTGCATTGGCAAAAAAAATATGGATGTATTAAAGATTTGAAGCTTGCAATATTAACTCTATCAACATGGATTAACTTATATAAGTAAGATATAGAAGATTATATTTTGCCTCTTAAATCAGCACACCACTTCTTGCTGCTGTTGTATTAGCATACAGTGAATTTACCCCTTCCATCTGTGTATTTAAAAAATTTATGAGGATTGGGTCTTGCCCCTGTCAAACAGAAATATTCTAAACAAAGCCCTCAGCATGCATTATTAGTTGCCATAGCTTTAATGAATAAGAAATTGAACCCAAAGCAAGAAACCCCAGTGTGATTAAACCATCCTAATATTAACACTGGCTTTCATGCAACCTTAAATGGCAGCTGTATTTACTACCAGTGCAAGGATTTATTTATCAGTGCAGTTAAACCACCTTCAAAATTAGCTTTCACATCTGAGTAGCGAATGGCATAAGACAATAACAATAATAAGAACTGAACTGAATAGAGATTTTTTTTAATAACGTGCTATAAAATGGCATAAGAGAGTAATATATTTTTATTTATAGCACGTTGTTTTCAGTCTGTCCAGGACTTGATAGTCATACATAAAATTGCACTCGGTGCATAGCTATTTACAGTATGTATGATGGAGATGTTCAATTGTCCTCATGGGCTCCCTGCAATCCTTTTCTTTCTATAAGAACATTTTGTTACTTATTTACTAGTGCTATATATTTAATATAATGATATTTTATATATATATATATATATATATAATAATATAATATATATTATATTATCTAGACACGTATTAAAAGTATTATTATGGTCTATAAGGTTTTACATTTGTGTGCAAAGTAATAGCAAAGGCACAATGTTGTAATAAAATTAATGTAAAGGCATCTCTTGCAAGCAATATCAATCAACAGTCAGCCATTAACACTATGTAGGCTTTCAGGCAACTGTAACAGTTGACGTGCTTTTAAGGGGTAAAAATAACAGTAGTCGCTTAGACCACCTCTTGCACCTGAATATTTAATAATTATTTAAAATGGGTTACTTATTTGATATTTACTTACAATATAATATAATACAATAATATCTACATATTTACCAACTGATCTCTTACCCGCTAAGATGTTACGGAATAGATAAAGCTTACATTTATTAAGCTTTATCCATTCTGTAGCATCTTAACAGGTAAGAGATCATTTTAATGTCGAAAAAAATATACATTATAAGAAGTGATAGCTCTTGGGAAATTATTAATAACCTAGTTGTTTAAAGAATAAATTCTTTGGTATAACTTGCTAATGTTCCTCAGAAACGTGGTTGCATACAGATTATTTTCTAAAGCGTTTTAAAATGTATGGGTGACAATTTAACTGTGAATGGTAGTTGCATTAAGAAAGTTTCCTGGCTATACACTACACACTAATGGTGGACTACACTAAAATTCTGTACTCTCCACTGCAGTAGCCTTCTTGCTGCAACTCTTTGCAGAAATGAAATAGTATGCACTAAAATCTAAAATGACAAATGTATTACATACAATATGATTTTTAAAAACCTGCATATGCTGCTGTATTTTGTAGTATGTGCTTTATTTGTGATAAAAGCACAAGCCTGGAGTGCCTCAGCAGTTGGCATCAGACAACAGCCTAATGAATAATTTATTTTCAGATATTTCAAAGAGCGTTGTTTCTACACCCCATGTGCTATGTGAATGAACTATCCCCAGGTTAACTTTGGTGACAGCTGCATGGCAGATTCATTAGGAAAATGATTACATGCAGGAAGCCAACTTATTAGCAATGGCAAGTAGTAAACACAACAAATGATTAAAAAAATAACCCTGCTATTTCTAAGATCATGTAAATAGTATAATCAGATTTAATGAAGTGCCAGTTGCATTACATTAGCCTTTACATAAATGGCACTCATGGCATGTCAATGTACAGACTGCTTATATAAATCCACCCTTTGCCAGAACATAAGCTCTTTTATTTGAGTTTGCCAGCAAAATAGGTACAATACACAATAAATACAGAAGAAACTATATCTCCAGCTACAACATAAACAGTTTATCTGTGTTGCTGGTCATATCGTCTGAACTCTGACTGTCATTTTTTATATTTTCTCAGATATTTTTTTTACCTGTCAGTGGCTTCTTCCTCAGGACACTCCTCTGGGTTGCTCTTTAAAGTCTCTTGGTTTATCTTGCCATTCTCTTTACTAGCACTAAAAAGAAAACTGTTTTTTGGAGATTCCACGTTCTCCTGGAGGTGCTGGATGATGTTTTGTTGGTGCCATGATTGACTGCCCGCCCTGACAAAGACAGGTGTTGGGTCAGGGGTGGAAGACAGAATGCTGTGCACCGGGCTGCTGCTCTTACAGAGTCCTCCTCTATCCCGAGAGTGACTCTTTAGGCGGCTTTGGATCGGTGTGCCCATGTGCTCGAATCCCTCTTGCTGAATGTATCCCCCATTTCCTGCTGATGTCTGAGAGGAGTGACTAAACCAACGCCAGCGAAGTCTAAGGATCTGTTTTACATCAAATTCCTTTTTCCCTGACACAGACATCCTATATGCCCTCAATGTGGTACCGGTGGCTCATGGAATTCTGACAATAATGATAAAAGGAGCCTGAATCTTACATTGAATAGATTATCCTTCTTCTTTTCTCTTTGGCTGCTTGTTGTCGGTGAGCGAACAGTGAAATAGCGGTGCCGCTTTTGTCTGAAACACCCCCTTCCAACTCTGTCTGCGGCTCCTGCTGTTCAGTTACAGCACATGCATGATAGACTCTGTCTATCGCCTTCTTTACCTCTCCACTGCTGCTCTATGCCTTTCTGCATGCACCCATGAAAAAAAAAAAAAAGCACTTCAAAAAGCCAAGTTTCCAACAGCTAATAATGTCTAACAGACCCTATACTAAAATGACAGAACGAAGAGGTCAGATACTAGTGATCATGCAGCACTGAAAGGACAGGCAGTAGCGCTATCATCCTCCTCATGCAAGATCCTTTATTCCATCAGCTTACATTCTGCGGGTCTGTTTTATGCTCACACACGTGCACACACACACTTGTTTCTCCTCTCTCTCTTGCTCTCTTTTCTCTCTCTCTCTCTCACACACACACACACACACACAAACACATAGGCACACATAGGACAATCACTCATCGGTAGAAAGCCGTTCAGAAAAATATAATTTAAGGGATCTCCAACCCTATGCCTCCACAGGGCATTAGTTAATAAGGTATATTTTGAAGCACAGATAATATTTTGTCTGCTTTTTGGCAAACATAAGTGCATTAATAAAAATACAGGTGCAATAATAATTTTCTGGCTTAAAGTTGATTTTAACCTATTTACAACATGAAGTACATGAAGTACACAAAGTAAAATGATCTTAGACTTATCTTTTCTGATTTCCCCTATCCTGTCTTAAGTGAAACGTTCTGTATTGAATGAATCCTGTTATGTTAAAAATAAATACAAATGATTGAATGAGTTATTTAATGTGATATATCTCAAGTTGACATTTTTGCTGTTAGGTCTGAATATATGAAAGCAGTTTGATTTTAGCAGGCTTTGCTCATAGTAAAGAACTTGCTATTATGGTGTTAGATGTAAGTGATATCCAAGGTATACACACCCACCATCCACATTAACAGAAACATCTGCACATTCATGCGATGCAAATAAGTCAAGCAAATCCTACAGATGTAGCTTATGTTTTTGGAGAAGTTACAATAAGTTCAATAATAAGTGTATGATCATTACTTTTGAACATGAGATTGAATTTATAACGTCTTCATTTATACAAGGATGTGTACCTGTATGTAACCAGGCTAGGGTAATGTTTTTATTTTAAATTCCCCAGAATTTGTTGTTAGCTAATTACTTGTTTGGGACAGAACTTTAATGACCATGTTATTGCCAAACTACTCCATTTGGATCATAAATATATATAAATTTAGTTAGAAATGTGCCCAGCAGTATATATAAACAATCAATATGTGGCATTGTAGTGGGTATTAATCGAATACAAGTTACATTCAATTACATACCCTACTAAGCTTGGAGAAAAAAAAAAGTAAAAAATTTTGCATTTCAAAATCAAATTGTGTTTAATACCAGCATTAAGTTCAATTTATAAAGGTTTTTGTATTAAATACCATTATAAATATTTGATTTTATATGATTTAAAAATCTTCTCAATGTTACAAATAAATACATTCCAAATATGAACATATTTAATTGCTATATCTATTAACACTTGATAGTATAGTTACATAATAAATGGTATTGGTCTTACCTTCTAAATGTAACGTATGACAGCATACATAATTTTTTAAAAAGTATTAACTTCTTTCAAATCCGCTTAACTGTTCATTTGGTCCCCCTGTGGTTTACATTCATGTTTCTCACTGTGTGAATTGTTTTTCCCTACATGTTGGTCTTATTGTTTAACCCAGAGCAACCAGGAAACCTAGCACAATTTCCTGTTTCCTTTGCTTACATAACATTCCATGACCAAGTTAGGTTTCCGATTTAACTTTTCTTTACAAAAATTTCTGGTACACATTTAACACACACACAGATAATTAAAACACTTTATTTGGTTTTGCAGATGATAGGAAATCAAAAATAAACAACTTCCAGCATAGCCATTCGTGGGGTCAAATCAAACGAGAAGGGGAAAGGCAAGGAAAGACAATTTCAAAATGCTCATCGAAAATGTTTTACAAGCTGTTATTGGTTTAATGGTTTTGTGTAAGTTCATTGCTTATCAAATATAAAACTAACATTTGTCTAGATTTCATTATTTGTCTTATTGGTTTATTTGATGCTAAAAAGTCCCTAAAATGTATTAAAGTGTTTCAGCTGATTATTTACATGTTTACAAGCCTAAAATATAAAATGTCATTTTCATTAAGTGTCACTTTCTAAAAATTCACTTAAGTATTGTACAGTTTTCTAAATTATAAATCATACTTAAATGTCCTGGGTTGTTTTGTTTTAAATGAAACTGTATATGAAAGGCACATACAATCTGTTAACTGAAACAACATAGATAATATTAGACATTTGCTAAACCATTTTCCCTAAAAATTAACCAATACAAAAATATAATTATATCACAAAAAAGTGTTAAAACCACGTGCAAATATGCCATTTTAACATTTCTGTGGCAGTGGATAGAAAATGTGATGGTAGACTATTTTTTTTTTACTATTTACAAATGATAATGATTACAACAATACAGATTTCTCTTATTTACAGTCATTAATGTTTCCCAGCAAAATGAAAAGACTTATTTGGAATGGCAAAAAAAGAAATTGGACAAAACGTCTATGTTTGACAGTGCACTGTTGTTAGATGAGGCTTATAGAGTAGCTGTCTAGTATAAAGCATTAGACTGTATGTGAACTCAAAATAGAAAAAAAAAATAAAATAGATATACATGTCATTATATCACAATGTATTATTTCTTTGGTGAAACAGCAATCTCAACTTTTGGGAAGCGAAAACCACTCTTAGAAACACTATCACTGCTAGATGTTGATGACACTCTAGACTTCTTTGAATGGGAAACGACTCCTCCAGCACCTTCAACCGTTGCTTCACTATCTTCTCCAAGTGTCACTTCATATGAACCCTTAGATTTTGAGCTAAAACCACCAAATGTTCCAAACTTTAGCACTCCTTTTTTGCCTTTCACTTTAGCCCCTCCAACATCCATCATAATGTTACCACCTTCTGTCTGTAAATGACCTTCAACAGAAGCGGGGGAAGCAAGTTCCCCTTCATCACTTAGTGATGAAGAGCGATGCCGTGATTTCTTGTAAAGATCAAGTGAAGCAGATTTACTCTTAGGAGAAATTTTTAAACCAGAACCACCTTCTACTATCTTTCCACCTATAAGCTCCCCAGAACTTGCGCTTAATCCCTTAGATACTTTGGCACCTCCCTCAATTGTAGCTTCAACTTCTGGTGCCTGAAAAGTAAGATCAGCTGCACTTCCACCCTTCGGTTTAGACTTGCCAAAGAACCGTGGCTTTCTGGATTTAACTTTACTACCACTGATTTTTAAATCTGCACATGGGACCTCCAGACTTGAACCAACATTGCCACCAGCAGTTAATTCTCCAGACCCTACATCCACACCCATCTCTGTTCCTTCGACCTGAGGCAAAGCTATACCAAATTTTGGCACTTTCATTTTAGGAAAGGTTACATTACCTACAGTATACTCCACTGCAGGCATGCCTAGTTCTCGCTTATCTGAACAACTTGCATGTTGTGCATCAAACTTTGCTGTGGGTAAATTTATATCCACACCTTGAGAACCTTTAGCTTTAAAGCCTTCTGCATCTTTGAACCCCTTCACTCTACCTTCAAAGCTCCCTTTTATGTTAGGGTCTCTTAAACTGCTCCTAACTTCTACGACTTGACCTTCGAAACTAACATCAGGTGCACCTAGATTTACACTCATATCAGGTGACTGTAGTTTTGGAACAGTGATGTCAACATCAGCAGATTTTACCTTGGACCCTGAAATTAACTTTGGCATTTTGATTTTAGACTTTTTAGTTTTTACTTCTGCACTCTCCAAGGTAAAAACTGGTGACTGAATATTAGCACCTGATATATCTGCTTTAAGATTTCCAGGTGATGAATCAAATTCAACTGACTTTCCAGAAACTGAACCACCACCTTTAACCTTTGAGGGTTTTACATCAAATTCCACATCAGGAAAATGTATCTTTCCAAACAATGGCTTTTTAACCTTAGGTCCTTTGAGAGTTAGGTCAGGCGAGTCTGCAGCTAGCTCTACATTGCCAGTTTTAGAATCAACATTAACATCAGTTTTCAGCTTTCCCTTAACCTTTGGCATTTTCAATTTGCCCTTCTTTCCCTTCAAATTAATGTCTCCCTCTGGACCATCAACATCAAAGTCTGGACGTTCGATTTCAACTTTTGGCGCTTTAAAGTCACCCGTTGACTTGGGAACAGACATATCCATTTCCCCTTTTAATTTAGGTCCGGTTAGATTAAAATCAACATCAGGCATTGAGATTTTTGGACCAGAAATGGATGGCATCTTAAATTTAGGACCTTGGATTTTTCCTTCAGGTCCTTTAATGTCAACATCTGGGATATGTAGATCAACTTCATGTCCTTTAACATCAATGTCTGCTTTTGGTAGGTTTACATCCATATCAGGGCCCTCCAGCCTTGAACCTTTGATGCCAAATGATGGCATTTTGATTTTTGGCATCTTAAACCCTCCCTCTAGTCCGCCAACATCCAAATCTGGGCCTTCAATTTCAACTTTTGGTGGTTTGATTCCACCTTCAATCTCTGGAACTGAGACATCCATATCCCCTTTCAATTTAGGTCCTTTAAGATTAAAGTCTACATCAGGCATTGAAATCTTTGGACCTGATATGGATGGCATTTTAAATTTAGGACCTTTGATTTTTCCTTCTGGAGCTTCAATGTCAATATCTGGGCTTTTTATATCAATCTTGGGTCCTTTGACATCAATATCTGCTTTTGGTAGGTTTACATCCATATCAGGGCTCTCCAGCTTTGGACCTTTGATGCCAAATGATGGCATTTTGATATTTGGAATCTTAAACCCTCCCTCTGGTCCTTCAACATCCAAATCTGGGCCTTCAATTTTAACTTTTGGTGCTTTGATTCCACCTTCAATCTCTGGAACTGAGACATCCATATCCCCTTTTAATTTAGGTCCTTTAAGATTAAAGTCTACATCAGGCATTGAAATCTTTGGACCTGATATGGTTGGCATTTTAAATTTAGGACCTTTGATTTTTCCTTCTGGGGCTTCAATGTCAATATCTGGGCTTTTTAGATCATTGGGGATCCCCATCTTGGGTCCTTTGACATCAATATCTGCTTTTGGTAGGTTTACATCCATATCAGGGCCCTCCAGCTTTGGACCTTTGATGCCAAATGATGGCATTTTGATTTTTGGCATCTTAAACCCTCCCTCTGGTCCTTCAACATCATAATCTGGGCCTTCAATTTTAACTTTTGGTGCTTTGATTCCACCTTCAATCTCTGGAACTGAGACATCCATATCCCCTTTTAATTTAGGTCCTTTAAGATTAAAGTCTACATCAGGCATTGAAATCTTTGGACCTGATATGGTTGGCATTTTAAATTTGGGACCTTTGATTTTTCCTTCTGGAGCTTCAATGTCAATATCTGGGCTTTTGATGTCAATCTTGGGTCCTTTGACATCAATATCTGCTTTTGGTAGGTTTACATCCATATCAGGGCCCTCCAGCTTTGGACCTTTGATGCCAAATGATGGCATTTTGATTTTTGGCATCTTAAACCCTCCCTCTGGTCCTTCAACATCCAAATCTGGGCCTTCAATTTTAACTTTTGGTGCTTTGATTCCACCTTCAATCTCTGGAACTGAGACATCCATATCCCCTTTTAATTTAGGTCCTTTAAGATTAAAGTCTACATCAGGCATTGAAATCTTTGGACCTGATATGGTTGGCATTTTAAATTTAGGACCTTTGATTTTTCCTTCTGGAGCTTCAATGTCAATATCTGGGCTTTTTGATGTCAATCTTGGGTCCTTTGACATCAATATCTGCTTTTGGTAGGTTTTACATCCATATCAGGGCCCTCCAGCTTTGGACCTTTGATGCCAAATGATGGCATTTTGATTTTTGGCATCTTAAACCCTCCCTCTGGTCCTTCAACATCATAATCTGGGCCTTCAATTTTAACTTTTGGTGCTTTGATTCCACCTTCAATCTCTGGAACTGAGACATCCATATCCCCTTTTAATTTAGGTCCTTTAAGATTAAAGTCTACATCCAGGCATTGAAATCTTTGGACCTGATATGGTTGGCATTTTAAATTTGGGACCTTTGATTTTTCCTTCTGGAGCTTCAATGTCAATATCTGGGCTTTTGATGTCAATCTTGGGTCCTTTGACATCAATATCTGCTTTGGTGGTAGGTTTACATCCATATCAGGGCCCTCCAGCTTTGGACCTTTGATGCCAAATGATGGCATTTTGATTTTTGGCATCTTAAACCCTCCCTCTGGTCCTTCAACATCCAAATCTGGGCCTTCAATTTTAACTTTTGGTGCTTTGATTCCACCTTCAATCTCTGGAACTGAGACATCCATATCCCCTTTTAATTTAGGTCCTTTAAGATTAAAGTCTACATCAGGCATTGAAATCTTTGGACCTGATATGGTTGGCATTTTAAATTTGGGACCTTTGATTTTTCCTTCTGGAGCTTCAATGTCAATATCTGGGCTTTTGATGTCAATCTTGGGTCCTTTGACATCAATATCTGCTTTTGGTAGGTTTACATCCATATCAGGGCCCTCCAGCTTTGGACCTTTGATGCCAAATGATGGCATTTTGATTTTTGGCATCTTAAACCCTCCCTCTGGTCCTTCAACATCCAAATCTGGGCCTTCAATTTTAACTTTTGGTGCTTTGATTCCACCTTCAATCTCTGGAACTGAGACATCCATATCCCCTTTTAATTTAGGTCCTTTAAGATTAAAGTCTACATCAGGCATTGAAATCTTTGGACCTGATATGGTTGGCATTTTAAATTTGGGACCTTTGATTTTTCCTTCTGGAGGAGCTTCAATGTCAATATCTGGGCTTTTGATGTCAATCTTGGGTCCTTTGACATCAATATCTGCTTTTGGTAGGTTTACATCCATATCAGGGCCCTCCAGCTTTGGACCTTTGATGCCAAATGATGGCATTTTGATTTTTGGCATCTTGAACCCTCCCTCTGGTCCTTCAACATCCAAATCTGGGCCTTCAATTTTAACTTTTGGTGCTTTGATTCCACCTTCAATCTCTGGAACTGAGACATCCATATCCCCTTTTAATTTAGGTCCTTTAAGATTAAAGTCTACATCAGGCATTGAAATCTTTGGACCTGATATGGTTGGCATTTTAAATTTGGGACCTTTGATTTTTCCTTCTGGAGCTTCAATGTCAATATCTGGGCTTTTGATGTCAATCTTGGGTCCTTTGACATCAATATCTGCTTTTGGTAGGTTTACATCCATATCAGGGCCCTCCAGCTTTGGACCTTTGATGCCAAATGATGGCATTTTGATTTTTGGCATCTTAAACCCTCCCTCTGGTCCTTCAACATCCAAATCTTGGGCCTTCAATTTTCAATTTTAACTTTTGGTGGCTTTGATTGACATTCCACCTTCAATCTCTGGAACTGAGACATCCATATCCCCTTTTAATTTAGGTCCTTTAAGATTAAAGTCTACATCAGGCATTGAAATCTTTGGACCTGATATGGTTGGCATTTTAAACAATTTGGGACCTTTGATTTTTCCTTCTGGAGCTTCAATGTCAATATCTGGGCTTTTGATGTCAATCTTGGGTCCTTTGACATCAATATCTGCTTTTGGTAGGTTTACATCCATATCAGGGCCCTCCAACTTGGGACCTTTTGATGCCAAATGATGGCATTTTGAATTTTGGCATCTTAAACCCTCCCCTCTGGTCCTTCAACATCCAAATCTGGGCCTTCAATTTTAACTTTTGGTGGTGCTTTGATTCCACCTTCAATCTCTGGAACTGAGACATCCAATATCCCCTTTTAATTTAGGTCCTTTAAGATTAAAGTCTACATCAGGCATTGAAATCTTTGGACCTGATATGGTTGGCATTTTTAAATTTGGGACCTTTGATTTTTCCTTCTGGAGCTTCAATGTCAATATCTGGGCTTTTGATGTCAATCTTGGGTCCTTTGACGTCAATATCTGCTTTTGGTAGGTTTACATCCATATCAGGGCCCTCCAGCTTTGGACCTTTGATGCCAAATGATGGCATTTTGATTTTGGCATCTTGAACCCTCCCTCTGGTCCTTCAACATCCAAATCTGGGCCTTCAATTTTAACTTTTGGTGCTTTGATTCCACCTTCAATCTCTGGAACTGAGACATCCATATCCCCTTTTAATTTAGGTCCTTTAAGATTAAAGTCTACATCAGGCATTGAAATCTTTGGACCTGATATGGTTGGCATTTTAAATTTGGGACCTTTGATTTTTCCTTCTGGAGCTTCAATGTCAATATCTGGGCTTTTGATGTCAATCTTGGGTCCTTTGACATCAATATCTGCTTTTGGTAGGTTTACATCCATATCAGGGCCCTCCAGCTTTGGACCTTTGATGCCAAATGATGGCATTTTGATTTTTGGCATCTTAAACCCTCCCTCTGGTCCTTCAACATCCAAATCTGGGCCTTCAATTTTAACTTTTGGTGCTTTGATTCCACCTTCAATCTCTGGAACTGAGACATCCATATCCCCTTTTAATTTAGGTCCTTTAAGATTAAAGTCTACATCAGGCATTGAAATCTTTGGACCTGATATGGTTGGCATTTTAAATTTGGGACCTTTGATTTTTCCTTCTGGAGCTTCAATGTCAATATCTGGGCTTTTGATGTCAATCTTGGGTCCTTTGACATCAATATCTGCTTTTGGTAGGTTTACATCCATATCAGGGCCCTCCAGCTTTGGACCTTTGATGCCAAATGATGGCATTTTGATTTTTGGCATCTTAAACCCTCCCTCTGGTCCTTCAACATCCAAATCTGGGCCTTCAATTTTAACTTTTGGTGCTTTGATTCCACCTTCAATCTCTGGAACTGAGACATCCATATCCCCTTTTAATTTAGGTCCTTTAAGATTAAAGTCTACATCAGGCATTGAAATCTTTGGACCTGATATGGTTGGCATTTTAAACTTGGGACCTTTGATTTTTCCTTCTGGAGCTTCAATGTCAATATCTGGGCTTTTGATATCAATCTTGGGTCCTTTGACATCAATATCTGCTTTTGGTAGGTTTACATCCATATCAGGGCCCTCCAACTTGGGACCTTTGATGCCAAATGATGGCATTTTGATTTTTGGCATCTTAAACCCTCCCTCTGGTCCTTCAACATCCAAATCTGGGCCTTCAATTTTAACTTTTGGTGCTTTGATTCCACCTTCAATCTCTGGAACTGAGACATCCATATCCCCTTTTAATTTAGGTCCTTTAAGATTAAAGTCTACATCAGGCATTGAAATCTTTGGACCTGATATGGTTGGCATTTTAAATTTAGGACCTTTGATTTTTCCTTCTGGAGCTTCAATGTCAATATCTGGGCTTTTGATATCAATCTTGGGTCCTTTGACATCAATATCTGCTTTTGGTAGGTTTACATCCATATCAGGGCCCTCCAACTTGGGACCTTTGATGCCAAATGATGGCATTTTGATTTTTGGCATCTTAAACCCTCCCTCTGGTCCTTCAACATCCAAATCTGGGCCTTCAATTTTAACTTTTGGTGCTTTGATTCCACCTTCAATCTCTGGAACTGAAACATCCATATCCCCTTTTAATTTAGGTCCTTTAAGATTAAAGTCTATATCAGGCATTGAAATCTTTGGACCTGATATGGTTGGCATTTTAAACTTGGGACCTTTGATTTTTCCTTCTGGAGCTTCAATGTCAATATCTGGGCTTTTGATATCAATCTTGGGTCCTTTGACATCAATATCTGCTTTTGGTAGGTTTACATCCATATCAGGGCCCTCCAACTTGGGACCTTTGATGCCAAATGATGGCATTTTGATTTTTGGCATCTTAAACCCTCCCTCTGGTCCTTCAACATCCAAATCTGGGCCTTCAATTTTAACTTTTGGTGCTTTGATTCCACCTTCAATCTCTGGAACAGAAACATCCATATCCCCTTTTAATTTAGGTCCTTTAAGATTAAAGTCTATATCAGGCATTGAAATCTTCGGACCTGATATGGTTGGCATTTTAAATTTAGGACCTTTGATTTTTCCTTCTGGAGCTTCAATGTCAATATCTGGGCTTTTGATATCAATCTTGGGTCCTTTGACATCAATATCTGCTTTTGGTAGGTTTACATCCATATCAGGGCCCTCCAACTTGGGACCTTTGATGCCAAATGATGGCATTTTGATTTTTGGCATCTTAAACCCTCCCTCTGGTCCTTCAACATCCAAATCTGGGCCTTCAATTTCAACTTTTGGTGGTTTGATTCCACCTTCAATCTCTGGAACAGAAACATCCATATCCCCTTTTAATTTAGGTCCTTTAAGATTAAAGTCTATATCAGGCATTGAAATCTTTGGACCTGATATGGTTGGCATTTTAAATTTAGGACCTTTGATTTTTCCTTCTGGAGCTTCAATGTCAATATCTGGGCTTTTGATATCAATCTTGGGTCCTTTGACATCAATATCTGCTTTTGGTAGGTTTACATCCATATCAGGGCCCTCCAACTTGGGACCTTTGATGCCAAATGATGGCATTTTGATTTTTGGCATCTTAAACCCTCCCTCTGGTCCTTCAACATCCAAATCTGGGCCTTCAATTTTAACTTTTGGTGCTTTGATTCCACCTTCAATCTCTGGAACAGAAACATCCATATCCCCTTTTAATTTAGGTCCTTTAAGATTAAAGTCTATATCAGGCATTGAAATCTTTGGACCTGATATGGTTGGCATTTTAAATTTAGGACCTTTGATTTTTCCTTCTGGAGCTTCAATGTCAATATCTGGGCTTTTGATATCAATCTTGGGTCCTTTGACATCAATATCTGCTTTTGGTAGGTTTACATCCATATCAGGGCCCTCCAACTTGGGACCTTTGATGCCAAATGATGGCCTTTTGATTTTTGGCATCTTAAACCCTCCCTCTGGTCCTTCAACATCCAAATCTGGGCCTTCAATTTCAACTTTTGGTGCTTTTATTCCACCTTCAATCTCTGGAACAGAAACATCCATATCCCCTTTTAATTTAGGTGCTTTAAGATTAAAGTCTATATCAGGCATTGAAATCTTTGGTCCTGATATGGTTGGCATTTTAAATTTAGGACCTTTGATTTTTCCTTCTGGAGCTTCAATGTCAATATCTGGGCTTTTGATATCAATCTTGGGTCCTTTGACATCAATATCTGCTTTTGGTAGGTTTACATCCATATCAGGGCCCTCCAACTTGGGACCTTTGATGCCAAATGATGGCATTTTGATTTTTGGCATCTTAAACCCTCCCTCTGGTCCTTCAACATCCAAATCTGGGCCTTCAATTTCAACTTTTGGTGCTTTGATTCCACCTTCAATCTCTGGAACAGAAACATCCATATCCCCTTTTAATTTAGGTGCTTTAAGATTAAAGTCTATATCAGGCATTGAAATCTTTGGTCCTGATATGGTTGGCATTTTAAATTTAGGACCTTTGATTTTTCCTTCTGGAGCTTCAATGTCAATATCTGGGCTTTTGATATCAATCTTGGGTCCTTTGACATCAATATCTGCTTTTGGTAGGTTTACATCCATATCAGGGCCCTCCAACTTGGGACCTTTGATGCCAAATGATGGCATTTTGATTTTTGGCATCTTAAACCCTCCCTCTGGTCCTTCAACATCCAAATCTGGGCCTTCAATTTCAACTTTTGGTGGTTTGATTCCACCTTCAATCTCTGGAACAGAAACATTCATATCCCCTTTTAATTTAGGTCCTTTAAGATTAAAGTCTACATCAGGCATTGAAATTTTTGGACCTGATATGGTTGGCATTTTAAATTTAGGACCTTTGATTTTTCCTTCTGGAGCTTCAATGTCAATATCTGGGCTTTGGATATCAATTTTAGGGCATTTTACATCAACCTCTGCCTTTGGTAGTTCTATATCAGGGCCTTCCATGTTTGGACCTTTTAACCCAAACGACGGCATTTTGATTTTTGGCATTTTTAAGTTGGCATCTGGTCCTGCAACATCCAAATCTGGGCTTTTTATATCAACAGCAGGCATTTTGACATCCACATTTACTTCAGCTTCATCCAAACTTGGCATCTCTGGTTTAGACGATTTAAAACCAAATTTTGGCATTTTAAATTTTGGTAACTTGAACCCACTGTCTGGACTTTTGGCTTCCAAAGAGACATCACCTTTTGGTAGTTTAATATCAACATTTGGTCCTTCAACTTTGGGGCCTTTCAAACCAAATTTTGGCATTTTGAATTTAGATTTCTTGACAGACACTCCTGAAGCATCAAGATCAACTTTGGGACCTTCAATATCCATGTTAGGAGCAGTTACATTAACCTCAGGAGCCCTTATATCAACATCTGGTGCATTGAGAATTATTGACGGTCCTTTTACCTCAAGTTCACCTTCTGGCAGATTTACATCTGGCCCTTCAACCTTAGGACCTTTCAAACCAAATGATGGTATTTTAATATTAGGCATTTTGAACCCACCTTTAGGGCCTTCGATATCAACATCTGGACTTTTGATGTCTACTTTAGGTGCTTTAATATCACCCTCAACTTTTGGTACTGAAACATCAAATTCTCCTTTTACCTTGGGGCCTTTCAGGTTGAAATCCACATCAGGCATAGAGATCTTTGGACCAGAAATGGATGGCATTTTAAATTTTGGACCTTTTATTTTACCCTCAGGTCCCTCAAAGTCAACATCTGGTGCCTTGATGTCTACAGATGGACCTTTTACATCAAGCTCGCCTTCTGGCAGAGTGACATCGGGCCCTTCAACCTTAAGACCTTTTACTCCGAATGATGGCATTTTAATTTTTGGCATTTTGAACCCACCCTCAGGGCCTTCAATATCAACTTCGGGTCCTTTGATGTCCACTTTAGGTGCTGTAATATCACCTTCGACTTTTGGTACTGAAACATCAAAATCTCCTTTCAACTTGGGGCCCTTAAGGTTGAAATCCACATCAGGCATGGAGATCTTTGGACCAGAAATGGATGGCATTTTCAATTTTGGACCTTTTATTTTACCCTCAGGTCCCTCAATGTCAAGATCTGGTGCCTTGATATCTATGGATGGTCCTTTTACATTAAGTTTACCTTCAGGAAGCGTTACATCGGGCCCTTCAACATTGGGACCTTTAATTCCAAATGAAGGCATTTTAATTTTTGGCATTTTGAACCCACCATCGGGTCCTTCAATATCAACTTCTGGACCTTTGATGTCAACTTTAGGTGCTGTAATATCACCTTTGACTTTTGGTACTGAAACATCAAATTCTCCTTTCACCTTGGGGCCTTTAAGATTGAAATCCACATCAGGCATGGAGATCTTTGGACCAGAAATAGATGGCATTTTAAATTTTGGACCTTTTATTTTACCCTCAGGTCCCTCAATGTCAACATCTGGTGCCTTGATATCTATGGATGGGCCTTTTACATCAAGTTCCCCTTCTGGAAGAGTTATATCTGGCCCGTCAACCTTGGGACCTTTAATTCCAAATGAAGGCATTTTAATATTAGGCATTTTGAACCCACCTTTAGGACCCTCAATATCAATGTCTGGACTTTTGACGTCAACTTTAGGTGCTTTAATATTGCCTTCTACTTTTGGTACCGATACATCCAAGTCTCCTTTCACCTTGGGGCCCTTAAGGTTGAAATCCACATCAGGCATGGAGATCTTTGGACCAGAAATGGATGGCATTTTAAATTTTGGACCTTTTATTTTACCCTCAGGTCCCTCAATGTCAACATCTGGTGCCTTGATATCCATGGATGGTCCTTTTACATCAAGTTCACCTTCTGGAAGAGTTACATCGGGCCCTTCAACCTTGGGACCTTTAATTCCAAATGAAGGCATTTTAATCTTTGGCATTTTAAACCCACCATCGGGTCCTTCAATATCAACTTCTGGACCTTTGATGTCCACTTTAGGTGCTTTAATATCGCCTTCTACTTTTGGTACTGAACCATCAAATTCTCCTTTCACCTTGGGGCCCTTAAGGTTGAAATCCACATCAGGCATGGAGATCTTTGGACCAGAAATGGATGGCATTTTGAACTTTGGACCTTTTATTTTACCCTCAGGTCCCTCAATGTCAACATCTGGTGCCTTGATATCTATGGATGGTCCTTTTACATCAAGTTCACCTTCTGGAAGAGTTACATCTGGCCCTTCAACCTTGGGACCTTTAATTCCAAACGAAGGCATTTTAATATTAGGCATTTTGAACCCACCCTTAGGACCCTCAATATCAATGTCTGGACTTTTGATGTCAACTTTAGGTGCTTTAATATTGCCTTCTACTTTTGGTACCGATACATCCAAGTCTCCTTTCACCTTGGGGCCTTTAAGGTTGAAATCCACATCAGGCATGGAGATCTTTGGACCAGAAATGGATGGCATTTTCAATTTTGGACCTTTTATTTTACCCTCAGGTCCCTCAATGTCAACATCTGGTGCCTTGATATCCATGGATGGTCCTTTTACATCAAGTTCACCTTCTGGAAGAGTTACATCGGGCCCTTCAACCTTGGGACCTTTAATTCCAAATGAAGGCATTTTAATCTTTGGCATTTTAAACCCACCATCGGGTCCTTCAATATCAACTTCTGGACCTTTGATGTCCACTTTAGGTGCTTTAATATCGCCTTCTACTTTTGGTACTGAACCATCAAATTCTCCTTTCACCTTGGGGCCCTTAAGGTTGAAATCCACATCAGGCATGGAGATCTTTGGACCAGAAATGGATGGCATTTTGAACTTTGGACCTTTTATTTTACCCTCAGGTCCCTCAATGTCAACATCTGGTGCCTTGATATCTATGGATGGTCCTTTTACATCAAGTTCACCTTCTGGAAGAGTTACATCGGGCCCTTCAACCTTGGGACCTTTAATTCCAAACGAAGGCATTTTAATATTAGGCATTTTGAACCCACCCTTAGGACCCTCAATATCAATGTCTGGACTTTTGATGTCAACTTTAGGTGCTTTAATATTGCCTTCTACTTTTGGTACCGATACATCCAAGTCTCCTTTCACCTTGGGGCCCTTAAGGTTGAAATCCACATCAGGCATGGAGATCTTTGGACCAGAAATGGATGGCATTTTGAACTTTGGACCTTTTATTTTACCCTCAGGTCCCTCAATGTCAACATCTGGTGCCTTGATATCTATGGATGGTCCTTTTACATCAAGTTCACCTTCTGGAAGAGTTACATCTGGCCCTTCAACCTTGGGACCTTTAATTCCAAATGAAGGCATTTTAATATTAGGCATTTTGAACCCACCTTTAGGACCCTCAATATCAATGTCTGGACTTTTGATGTCAACTTTAGGTGCTTTAATGTCGCCTTCTACTTTTGGTACCGATACATCCATGTCTCCTTTCACCTTGGGGCCTTTAATGTTGAAATCCAAATCAGGCATGGAGATCTTTGGACCAGAAATGGATGGCATTTTGAATTTTGGACCTTTTATTTTACCCTCAGGTCCCTCAATGTCAACATCTGGTGCCTTGATATCTATGGATGGTCCTTTTACATCAAGTTCACCTTCTGGAAGATTTACATCTGGCCCTTCAACCTTAGGACCTTTAATTCCGAATGATGGCATTTTAATTTTTGGCATTTTGAACCCACTGTCAGGGCCTTCGATATCAACTTCGGGTCCTTTGATGTCCACTTTCGGTGCTTTAATATCGCCTTCAACTTTTGGTACTGAAACATCAAATTCTCCTTTCAACTTGGGGCCTTTCAGATTGAAATCCACATCAGGCATGGAGATTTTTGGACCAGAAATAGATGGCATTTTGAACTTTGGACCTTTTATTTTACCCTCAGGTCCCTCAATGTCAACATCTGGTGCCTTGATATCTAGAGATGGTCCTTTTACATCAAGTCCACCTTCTGGAAGAGTAACATCAGGCCCTTCAACCTTGGGACCTTTAATTCCAAATGATGGCATCTTAATTTTTGGCATTTTGAACCCACCTTCATGGCCTTCAATATCAACTTCGGGTCCTTTGATGTTCACTTTAGGTGCTTTAATATCGCCTTCTACTTTTGGTACTGAACCATCAAATTCTCCTTTCACCTTGGGGCCCTTAAGGTTGAAATCCACATCAGGCATGGAGATCTTTGGACCAGAAATGGATGGCATTTTGAACTTTGGACCTTTTATTTTACCCTCAGGTCCCTCAATGTCAACATCTGGTGCCTTGATATCTATGGATGGTCCTTTTACATCAAGTTCACCTTCTGGAAGAGTTACATCGGGCCCTTCAACCTTGGGACCTTTAATTCCAAATGATGGCATTTTAATTTTTGGCATTTTGAACCCACCTTCGGGGCCTTCAATATCAACTTCAGGACCTTTGATGTCAACTTTAGGTGCTTTCATATCGCCTTCTACTTTTGGTACCGATACATCAAATTCTCCTTTCACCTTGGGGCCCTTAAGGTTGAAATCCACATCAGGCATGGAGATCTTTGGACCAGAAATGGATGGCATTTTGAACTTTGGACCTTTTATTTTACCCTCAGGTCCCTCAATGTCAACATCTGGTGCCTTGATATCTATGGATGGTCCTTTTAACATATCAAGTTCACCTTCTGGAAGAGTTACATCGGGCCCTTCAACCTTGGGACCTTTAATTCCAAATGATGGCATTTTAATTTTTGGCATTTTGAACCCACCTTCGGGGCCTTCAATATCAATGTCTGGACTTTTGATGTCAACTTTAGGTGCTTTAATATTGCCTTCTACTTTTGGTACCGATACATCAACTTCTTCTTTTAACTTAGGGCCCTTAAGGTTGAAATCCACATCAGGCATGGAGATCTTTGGACCAGAAATGGATGGCATTTTGAACTTTGGACCTTTTATTTTACCCTCAGGTCCCTCAATGTCAACATCTGGTGCCTTGATATCTATGGATGGTCCTTTTACATTAAGTTCACCTTCTGGAAGATTTACATCGGGCCCTTCAACCTTAGGACCTTTAATTCCGAATGATGGCATTTTAATTTTTGGCATTTTGAACCCACCTTCATGGCTTTCAATATCAACTTCGGGTCCTTTGATGTCCACTTTAGGTGCTTTAATATCGCCTTCAACTTTTGGTACTGAAACATCAAATTCTCCTTTCACCTTGGGGCCTTTAAGATTGAAATCCACATCAGGCATAGAGATCTTTGGACCAGAAATGGATGGCATTTTGAATTTTGGACCTTTTATTTTACCCTCAGGTCCCTCAATGTCAACATCTGGTGCCTTGATATCTATGGATGGTCCTTTTACATCAAGTCCACCTTCTGGAAGAGTTACATCAGGCCCTTCAACCTTGGGACCTTTAATTCCAAATGATGGCATTTTAATTTTTGGCATTTTGAACCCACCTTCGGGGCCTTCAATATCAACTTCAGGACCTTTGATGTCAACTTTAGGTGCTTTCATATCGCCTTCTACTTTTGGTACCGATACATCAACTTCTCCTTTTACCTTGGGGCCCTTAAGGTTGAAATCCACATCAGGCATAGAGATCTTTGGACCAGAAATGGATGGCATTTTCAATTTTGGACCTTTTATTTTACCCTCAGGTCCCTCAATGTCAACATCTGGTGCCTTGATATCTATGGATGGTCCTTTTACATCAAGTCCACCTTCTGGAAGAGTTACATCAGGCCCTTCAACCTTGGGACCTTTAATTCCAAATGATGGCATTTTAATTTTTGGCATTTTGAACCCACCTTCAGGGCCTTCAATATCAACTTCAGGACCTTTGATGTCAACTTTAGGTGCTTTCATATCGCCTTCTACTTTTGGTACTGATACTTCAACTTCTCCTTTTACTTTGGGGCCCTTAAGGTTGAAATCCACATCAGGCATGGAGATCTTTGGACCAGAAATGGATGGCATTTTGAACTTTGGACCTTTTATTTTACCCTCAGGTCCCTCAATGTCAACATCTGGTGCCTTGATATCTATGGATGGTCCTTTTACATCAAGTTCACCTTCTGGAAGAGTTACATCGGGCCCTTCAACCTTGGGACCTTTAATTCCGAATGATGGCATTTTAATTTTTGGCATTTTGAACCCACCTTCATGGCCTTCAATATCAACTTCGGGTCCTTTGATGTCAACTTTAGGTGCTTTAATATCGCCTTCAACTTTTGGTACTGAAACATCAAATTCTCCTTTCACCTTGGGGCCTTTAAGATTGAAATCCACATCAGGCATAGAGATCTTTGGACCAGAAATGGATGGCATTTTCAATTTTGGACCTTTTATTTTACCCTGCAGTGTTCCTTTTCAATGCAATTCAAAGTGGTTGCATTTGATATCTATGGTCATGCCTTTTACATCAATTACCTCTTTAAGGTTCCATTCTTGGTACCGAATTGGCATGAAGGATTTTTCGGCCCTTTTCACCTTGGATATTATGGATGGCCTTCAACATTAATTTTCAACTCACCTTCACATTATCCGATGGACTTTGGTCCATTTTAATTTTGGACATCTTTGATAAACACCTTCAGGGCATCTCAATACTTTCAACCAATTACTTAAATGGCATCCTTGATGTCTAACTTTAGGTGCTTTTTTAATATCGCCTTCAACTTTTGGTACTGAAACATCAAATTCTCCTTTTCACCCTTGGGCTTCACTTTAATTTTTCATTGAAATCCACACTTCAGGCATGAGTAACTTTAGGACCTTGGCTTTAATATGGCCTTCAACTTTGTGCACCTGTAAACTGGTCCACATAGGCTATTTCTTCAATGGACTTTTGGACTCTTTTATTTTCTCCCCTCAGGGTACCTCACAGGTCAACATCTGGTGCCTTGATATTATGCTGATGGTCCTTTTACTTCACTCAGTCCACCTTCTGGATCCGAGTCATCAGGCCCTTCACTTGGGACCTTTAATTCCAAATGATGGCATTTTAATTTTTGGCATTTTTGAACCCACCTTCATGGCATTCAATATCAACTTCGGTGTCCTTTGATGTCAACTTTAGTGTCTTCATATCGCCTTCTCTACTTTTGGTACCGATTAACATCAACTCTTTTACTTGGGGCCCTTAAGGTTGAAATTCCACATCAGGCATAGAGATCTTTGGACCAGAAATGGATGGCATTTTCAATTTTGGACCTTTTATTTTACCATCAGGTCCCTCAATGTCAACATCTGGTGCCTTGATATCTATTGGATGGTCCTTTTACATCATAGTCACCTCTGGAAGAGTTACCATGCGGGGCCCTTCACCTTGGGACCTTTAATTCCCAAATGATGGCATTTTAATTTTTGGCATTTGAACCCACCTTGCGGGGCCTCAATATAACCTTCAGGGGACCTTTGTGATGTCAACTTTTAGTCCTTTGTAATGTATATTCTCTTTTCTACTTTTGGTGTACTGATAATCAATTTATCCTTTTACTTTGGGGCCCTTAAGGTTGAATCCACATAGGCATGGAGATCTTTGGACCAGAAATGGATGGCATTTGAACTTTGGGACCTTTTATTTTACCCCTATCTTAGGTCCATCAATGTCAAAACATTGGTGCCTTGATATCTAGGGATAGTCCTTTTTACAACAAGTTCACCTTCTGGAAGATTTACTCTGTTGCCTTTTCGCTTCAACTCCCTGGGACCTTAATTCCGAATGATGGCATTTTAATGCCCTTTTTGAATTTCCGACCACCTTTTAATGGCCTTCAATATCAACTTCGGTCCGTTGGTGACCTCGGAGTCCCCACTTTAGGTGCTTTAATATCACCTTCAACTTTTGGTACTGAACATCAAATTCTCCTTTCACCGTGGGGCTCTTAAGATTGAATCCACATCAGGCATCGAGATCTTTGGACCAGAC
This sequence comes from Bagarius yarrelli, assembly GCA_005784505.1. Taxonomy (NCBI): domain Eukaryota; kingdom Metazoa; phylum Chordata; class Actinopteri; order Siluriformes; family Sisoridae; genus Bagarius; species Bagarius yarrelli. Next base: position 4,416,782 of record VCAZ01000008.1, on the reverse strand, counting down.
ATGGATGTGCATTTTCAATTTTGGACCTTTATTTTACCCCTCAGGTCCCTCATGTCAACATCTGGTGCTTTGATATCTATGGATTGGTCCTTTACATCAAGTCCACTTCTGGAAAGTACATCGGGCCCTTCACCTTGGGACTCTTGTATTCCACGATGGCATTTAATTTTGGCCATTTTGAACCTCCCTTCGGGGACCTTCAATATCATCTTAATTTTTCAGGCACCCCTTCGTGTCAATCAACCACTCTTTGGTGCTTCGTGCTAATATCGCCTTCAACTTTTGGTTACTGAAACATCAAATTGCCTTTCACTTGGGGCGTTTAAGAAGATTCCATCAGGCATAGATCTTGGCCAGAAATGGAGGCATTGTTTATATTTTGGGACCAGAATGCTGACCCATCAGTTAATTCCTCAAGTGCTTTGTCATACCCATGCCTGGTCTCCTGCTTGATATCTAGGGACTTGCGTCCTTTTACATCAAGCCACCTTCTGGAAGATTTACATGCAGGCCCTTCAAACCTTGGGGACCCTATTCCGTCACGAATGACTTGGCATGTTTTATTTTGGCATTTGACCATTTTCCATGCACTTCGATTATCATAAATCGGGGTACTTTGTGTCACTTAGGTGCTTTAATATCGCCTTCAACTTTTGGTACTGAAACATCAAATTCTCCTTTCACCTTGGGGCCTTTAACATTGAAATCCACATCAGGCATAGAGATCTTTGGACCAGAACCCTCTATGGATGGCATGCAGGTTTTTTCGATACCATTGTTATTTACCTTTGTTTGGCATTTTACCTCAGATCCTAATGTCAACATCTGGTGCCTTCCCCTATCTATGGGCTTCTATTTACATGGCTTACATAAGTTCCATTCTGGAAGAGGTAAACATCAGGCCCTTCAACCTTGGGACCTTTAATTCCAAATGATGGCATTTTAATTTTTGGCATTTTGAACCCACCTTCATGGCCTTCAATATCAACTTCGGGTCCTTTGATGTCCACTTTGGGTGCTTTAATATCTCCTCCTACTTTTGGTACCGATACATCAACTTCTCCTTTTACCTTGGGGCCCTTAAGGTTGAAATCCACATCAGGCATGGAGATCTTTGGGCCAGAAATGGATGGCATATTGAATTTTGGACCTTTCAATTTTCCCTCAGGTCCCCGAATATCGACATCTGGTGCATTGATATCTATGGGTCCTTGTATTTCAAGTTCACCTTCTGGAAGATTTACGTCTGGCCCTTCAATTCCAAATGATGGAATTTTAATTTTTGGTATTTTTAACCCACCTTCAGGGCCCTCGATTTTCAAGTCTGGACCTTTGATGTCAACTTTAGGTGCCTTAATATCGCCTTCAACTTTTGGTACTGGTACTGAAACATCAACTTCATTTATCTTAGGGCTTTTAAGGTTGAAATCCACATCAGGCATAGAGATTTTTGGACCAGAAATGGAAGGCATATTAAATTTTGGACCTTTCAGTTTTGCATCAGGTCCTTTAACATCAACATCTGGTGCCTTTATGTTTATGGATGATCCTTTTACAACAAGTTCACCTTCTGAATGAGTTGCATTGACCTTGGGACCTTTAAATCCAAATGATGGCATTTTAATTTCTGTCATTTTGAATCCTGTTTCGGATCTTTCATTATTTATGTGTGGGCATTCCATTTCTACTTTTGTTGTTTTAATATCCCCTTTAACATTTGGAAGTGAAATATCACCTTCTCTCACCTTAACATTAACATCCACTTGAGCTTTATCTGAACAGGAAATGGTGGTTAATTTTGGCTTTGGGTCTACATGACCAGGAGTCTTGAGATCCATCTTCTCTGCTGTTATTTTAACATCACCCTGAAAAACTTTGTCTGCATCACTCTCAACTTTAAGACCCTTAATTTCTGATTCCTGTGCACCTGTAACGTCGACTTTGGGTGTTTTAATATACTTTTGTGTCTCATCGCCTGAAATAATAACCTCTCTTTTTAATTTCAAAAACTTATCACTTGTGCCAAGTGTTAATGAAAGATCAGCATAACCTGTATTTGTGTCTGGTGTGACTGACCCTTGGCTTCCTACACTACCATCATGCTGAATCCCATATGTTTTTGCTGCTGCCAATCCAGTGTCATCTATATTAAATCTCGAATCTTTTCCGCTTCCCTCTGTTCCTTTAGTTGTAATTGATGTTTTGACAAGTGTTGTGCTGCAGTGCTTCTCAGAGGGGTCTTCCGGATCTCTTAATCTAACTCCTCGAATATCTAAATCCTCTTGCCCACTGACTCTGCTAAATACGCTTCCATGAGGCAATTTAATTTGAGCGGGGCTCCCCTCTGAAACATTAATTTTAAATTCTGGGTTTGAACTATCAATTTCTTGCTGGCCAGATCCCCCAGGTATGTCCACAGTGTATGTAGTGATACGACGAGTAATGGTTGTAATAGTGCTGCCATCACTGCTCGTGCTGCTATGACGTTCTGTACGTACATCAACTCCCTCTGCAAGGTCTTCAGACTTCAATCTGGGTTTAATTTTCTTAGTGTAGATTCTCTTGTACTCCTCATCATCCCCACTCTGCAGGGACATAAATGTAAATAGTTTAATGTAATACTTTTGTAACCAACCTATGTACAATAATTTTAAGCCTTTTTGCCTTGATACTCAACTGTACATCTTACCTTTTAATTGTTACTCAATAATAATAAATCAATAATAATGCAACTACTTGTCTACAATAAAAAAGTAGACTAAAGCCTAGCTTACACTGTGCGATTTAAGCTACGACTTGGTCATCCAAGACAAATTAGTAAATTTCAAAGGATTCCTATAATGCTATGCTTAAATCTGTCGTCTTTGATTGCTAGTTTGAAATGGTTACCAGCAACCGATTAACGGCTGTGCTCAGTTTCTTCCTCCGATTAATTTCTGGCAGTATGACTTCTATGCTAACCGTCAAACCAGAGAGATACCATTTAGCAAGGTAACAGGTTACATAACGTGTCATAGACTGAGGTGAAACTATGCACAAGTCTTTATGTGTGCGTCCTTTTTTTGTGTGTTTCAAATGTCACATTCTGACATTTTGACATTATGACAACTGAGATACTACAGTGTGACATGGGGAATGCTGCATTTTTAACAGACTTTCACATAAGCAATTTTACATTTTCGCATTTTTAAATTGAAAATAACATTAAGAGTTTAGGAATCATTTAATTGTGACTTCTGGCTAATTTCACTCATTTTTTCCTGCCAACTTTAAACACGAATATACGAATCTGAAGATAGACCATAAAAACCTATCATTATTACCTACAGTATAACAATCTGGCTTTTCAAAAAACAAAAGTAACAAAACAAAACAAAAAAAAGTTATATACCAGGATTACATCGGGACTAGAACCTCCGAATCCACTTCGTGCCTCCCATGACAATGTTCCTATGGGAGAGCGACATGGTGACTTGTCTCCCGTCTTATGCTGTAGTTTTAGTCCAACTTTGTGTTTGTTCAGTGTCTTCAGTAGCTCTGATGTTTCTTCTGAGCTCATATTCTCAAAATAGATTGTGGCGCCAACAATTTGATCACCTGTGACAATAAGACATTAACAAGATAAAAATAGATGCATATTCTACATTAAAATATAAGTCCTACGTGTTATCGATACGCAATATAGTATTTAATCACATGCAATTATGTACCTTCAAATACTCTCCCAGTATGAGCAGCAGGAGATTCTTCTTTCACTTCCTTGACAAATATCTCTCCATGACCCTTTTGCTCTATTTTAAGCCCATGTTTATCAGGACCCATCCACTGAGGAAAGAGCACTTCTCTTGTGTCCTCTTCATCAGCCATCTTAAAATCAAGAAAAAAAAGCTAATTAATATAGGACAACATTTACTATTCGGGCATTAATCAAGAAATGCATTGCTTGCTTAAAATGCATAAACTCTTGTAAGTCAAGAGCTTCGGGTCACAGATTAAACACCATGGGGAAACTGTGACCTCGAGGTCTTTAACTATGGCATGACTGTTAGGTACTGAATGAGCCGAATTGAGTATTTCACAAACCACTGATCTGGAAATTTAACATCACTTCAGATTTCACACAGAATGGTGCAAAGAAATTATTAAATACTTTGTGTAGAGGGTCATTATTAAAAGAGATCAAAGGTTGATGACCAGACCAGTATAAAAAAAACTCAAGCACATTTTACAAATCACAGTCTGACAGATTCAGCATTTCTCTGTGGAAAGAGAACTTTCAAAAACAACCATCTTTGCAGCACTCTACCAATCAGGCCTACGTTTATTTTAACATCGATATCTGCAATAGTCACAGGCAATGTCAGGTTACAGGTTGTGTAATGTCAGGGATTATAATCGACTGCACCACGGTTCGGAACGCATGTGACTTGTGGATTTATTCCAAAATATTAATGAAGTAAAAGTTTAGCATTTGCACATTGTTTTAATGCCTGTTACCAGAAGCAAAACATTACAAGCATGTTTAAAGCATTTAGGTGCAAGGAACAATTTTTGTAGCTTTAACAAGAATAATTGTAATTAATTTACATGGTTAAGACTATAGAGTGATTTTAAATTTATTCAATTTCTTTATATAAATCTCCCAGAAACCATAAAGCATTGTTTTGCAGCTTTGTTCCATTGTATTTACCCATAATTAGAATTTGTGTAATATATTTCAGATGCGCTTCCTCACAAAAATAATAGGTCTGCCAAGCATGTAGCAACATATTCAAAAAGACTTAAGGCTGTAATTAATGCCAAAAGGGCCTCAACAAAGTAATGGGCGAAGGCTGGCAATACTAATGTACATGATAAGATAGTTTGTAGCATTCTGAAAAGTAATAAATTCAATTCATTTTAGGCTTAAGTCTGTAAAAAATGTGGAAAAAGTGAAAATTGCACCTTTTGTTAGAATATGTGCAACAATATTTTAACTGTTTAAACAATTAATATCTCTGAATGTCTATTTAAACCTTGCAGTTAAAACCAACATTAAGACCAATGTTTTCTTTAGAAAAAAATTAATTAAAAAAAATTTACAATGAAAGTTTTTGGCCAAGCGTTGGGCATGGCAAACAACAAAAAAGCAAGTAAAACGTTCCTTAAAACGCAGAAAAGAAGTTTAAGAAGTTATACAGAGACTATACACCAAAATGTAAACCACTTGTCAGCAGTAAGAATCAAAGGCCAAAATGGAAGGACACAAGGCATGTAAACAAGATTAACCTCCACCAAAGTGATGGAGAGTCCAAAGTTCAGGAAGACAAACTAGAACATCAGTAGACTTGCATCATTAATTTGGCAGTGGGCTGATAAACACTTTCTTAATGATACATCTGTTGATAATTGTAACAATGTAAATTAAGAAGTCTACAACACAAATTCACATCAGTTGTATGCATCCAATTGTTGCCATTATGCAATGTGTTCAGTTTTTTTAAAAATAGGCGTAAATATCTAAAAATAAAAGCTACAATTTTGATTCTTCTTCATATTCATATTTTAAAGCAGGATTAATTTTATTCTATTATTTCCTATAGGAATGTACATTTAATTTGCAGACAAATTCATTATTTTTTAAAATACTGAATCAAGAGTAAAATAAAGTTTCCTCTGACTCATAAAACAACAATTCAGCAGCAGAGAAACAAATTACAATAAACATTATTGCTGGATTAATCACAGGAATGGGACAAGCAGACATTTTGTTGTCATCTCACACACCATATACACAAGTTTGCCAGTGGTAAAAATTTCTTGTGCACAAATCTCTTTACACATGGCTGGTTTATGGTTAAATTCAGGTGATGACAATAAGTTCTGGGTTATAAGAGTTTGGGGAAATTCAGAAGTTAGAATTGCACTGAATGTGTCAGAGAAGAGAGCTGCAGCAGCAGCAGCAGCGTGGTTCATAAAGACAATTTAAATCTGTAATATTAAATATGTTTTACTACTATGTCTGTATTTAATAAAGGTTGGTAAGTGATGTTTTTTGTTCAGTGCAAAGAAACAATTGTTTGTATTACCCATCCTCTTTTAGTAAGCTATATAGCTCTTAAAAATAATTCTCATTAAATAAGCCATAATCCTCTCTACAGTAAAACTGATGGTCACTCCGACCTGTGTAATTTTCTGTTACAGGCTGACTTGGCCTCCCCATCAAGGATAGGAACAAAGAATTTAAGCACAATATGGATATTTCGCCATTTCCTTAAAAGGCATTAACATATTCTATTATTTCTGCTGTATAACTGATGAGACATTTCGGTGATAATCATTCATCTAAGGCATTTTTACTTATGATGTTTTGGATAACCAGAACAGAAGACTGTGGATTAGCTAATCAATTTATTGTTTGGCCACTCCTGTAAATCAATTTGAATTCAGGAATGCAATTGCTCTCTAATACCAAATAAAATAACATTATTTTAATTAAAATTTGCTAATAAATGGCTTAAACACTACGCATAAAATCAAAGATACCGCTTAAGAGCATAAGTTTACTTCAAGCATCAAAATGACCTTAAGTTTACTTTAAACATCAGAATCTATAAAATTGGATGACTAAAATAGTATCAGGAACAACAAAAAAGCAAGTTATAAAACTACAATCGGCTAAAAGGGTTACTGGAATACAAAACACATTAATCCTTGATGTCATCCATAAACAAGAACCATAAATTATAAAGGTGCCCATACTAACAATAAACCAGAAAAAGACCAAATACATTCATTTATCATTTAAACTGCCCAGTTTCTAAGCTTTACATTTCTGTTCCTGCCTGACAGGAGTGGAACTTAATGTGGTATTTCGCCATTGTTGCCAATGCGAGGTGATATACTGATGTATTCCTGTATCCCATGTTCCCCAATTCCAATTAGCATAACATTATTCTAATTAAAAAAAAAAAAACAGCTAAAGTGGCTGAATATCAGTGCATAAAAATCATACTTATACAGGCTAAGAGGTTCAAGAAAATGTTTGCATAAAACATCATTAAAAATTCACAATTCAACAGTGTTCATTAGCTAATAATTTAATAGTATTAGTTATATAAAATAGGGCAATGTTTTTATGTATGTAATTACACTGTACATAAATTTATTATTATATTATTATTATTATTATTATTATTATATTATTATTATAAATTTACATAAAAAACATGCTTACTTTGAAACCTTTCGTTCTTCAAGGTTTTCCCTCGAGTTTTCCACTGGACTGGGCTTAGCCCTAGTATTTCTTCCTGAAATGAAAACAAGGAACAGTAAGTCTATAAATAGGTCTAAATAGCATAGTTTGTTACCTCCAAGAGAAAAAAACTAACTAAACTTCAGCATTTTAGCACAGAGAATACAGATTTTAGGACTTATAAACAGCTAAACTACATTGTTTAAAAACACCAACACATTTTCAGAGGGTGTTTTTTCTTTTAAATGATTTTAATTCAAGAAGAAAAGATGCCGCTAGAGGTAAACGTTCAGATTATAAACAATACGATCTCTGTCTCAATGTGTACAGCAGTCGAAAACCTTGGTGTGGCTGCTGACTTTAGTCTTTCCTTTGAGGCTCATGCAAATAACACTACCAGGATAGCTTTCTTTCGCCTTAAAAATAATGCCAAAATTAGAAATGTCGTCGTCGTTACAGGATGCAAAAAAAAAAAAAAAATTGATGCTTTTGTTACCTCTTGATTAGACTATTGCAACACTCTACTTTCTGGGTGTTCTAGTAAGTGTATAAACTAACTCCAGTTAGTCACAGCAGCAAGAGTATTTACTAGATCTAGAAAATATGACATCACCACCCGTTTAAATAAGTCTATGCTGGCTTCCGAATCTCAGATTGATTATAAAATATTACTTCTGACTTATAAAGCACTTAATGGTCTCGTGCCCCAGTATCGGAGCGAACTTCTGTGCCATTATGATCCTCTACGCCTACTTAGATCAGAAGGTGCAGGCGACAGCAGGGGCAGAGCTTTCTCTTAAAAAGCCCCACAGTTTATGAAACAACCTCCTAATTAGCAATCGGAACTCAGACTGAGTCTCAGCGTTAAAGTTGAGGCTTTTTAGTAAAGGAGCAGAACTGGGGGAATAATGGATAAAGTGTTTGGTAAACTGGGATTTGTATGCTGTTGTTTCCCTCACTCTTACACCTTCACTCATGTCAGGTTTGGTGGCGGTGGTGTGGTGGGCTGGCTTTTATCCCATATATCTCTCATGTCTGTGTTGCCTTCTGGCTCTCCCATTTAGTTATGCTGCCACAGCTAGACTTTTCAGAGTCCCCAACTACACATTATGTCATTAACTCAAACAATAATACTCCCCTAATAATTCATATCTTTCTCTTTCCCTCTCTCTTGATGGCAGGTTAACTTGCCCTTGAGACGCCATTGACCAGGCTCCTGCTCCTTTCCTTGATTTCAAGGATAGTCTGGGACTAGCTACAGTTTACATTACATTTGATCATTAACAATAATATGCATTGTCACCCATCGAGTCTGGTTGTTCAAGGTTTTTTTCTACTTCATCAACAGGGAGCTTTTCCTTGCCACAGTCACCTCTGGCTTGCTCATTAGGGACAAACTTACACTTTTCACTGTTACTGCATTCTGTGTAAATCTGCTCGAACAATGTCTGTTAAAACGCTATACAAATAAAATTGAATTGAACGTTAAATTATTAAAGCTCAATAAAATGTAATCCATTAGTTCTATCCTCAGTAAACTAGTTTCCAACAATGCGAGGTTACATTCGTTTATCGAAAGTTTCAGCATGTAATCCTCCAAATATTTAGACAAATATTTTATTGTATTAATAGGCATCCAGTGTGTAAGTATTTCTGTAGGACTGCCCAGCAAATATGTGGGTCTGCTATTCCAGTTCCAAACACAGGCAGTTAATTGTTTTAATAGTACCACCTCCTCAGCCATTCATTCGGCTATTAGACCACATAAGACCTTTTGACTATGAATACACCTACATGCATATTTTCACAACATTACTAAATGTTTCTTAGTAGTCCATCCACAAATATCAAAAGTCTTAAATCCTTTTTCAATAAAACTGTGTAAAGAAACAATGAAAACTATACAAACCAAACAAACAACCATTTACTACTGATTTAAGTTACTGAAAGCAAAAAAAAACTTGCCATTTACCTGTAAACAAACAGCTGATCTCTAAGACACTATTATCAGGCTGACACACGTAAGAAAATGGGTTTTTACATGCTTTAAATTAGTCTGACTGATCACCTTTGTCCTATGAAAGATATTTCAATAGATGCTTAGAATGCAGCAATGTCCATTTTCCTATTTGTCTGTGATATTCTGACTATGTAAAAATAGTCACAGAGAACCTTTAGACTTTCTGTACTACAGCTGTTTCTACTGGATAGGGCCTTCCCTCATTCTTTTCATTCCTTTCTAAACTGATAACTGATAACTTTCTGCATTATAAGCACTTTAGAGACTGGAAGCAATCCCTCTTCTTTAGCATTTATCGCTGCTCATTTGACATTTAAATACATTTATTTCTATTGTATTTGTCTCTTCTTTAAATATTTCATATTACACATAACTCATCTGGCCTGCCTATTTCTTAATACTTCAAACTGCATAATAATTGAGGCTATATAGAGTATTTACTTTTTACAAATAACCAAGCATCAACACTCATTTGTGCAGTAGTGAAGCCAGTACAGTGTAATTTTTTTTTTCAAAACTTTAAAATCCTACATGGTGAATGTAATTTTCTAGAATTTTCTAGTGATCACCTCACTGCCCATTTCTTTCCAAGGTCTGCTTACAGACGTCATGTAATATTGCTAATAATGATTAGCCACCAAGACACATGCAAATTCGAACTTGAACAAGATTCCATTAACTAAAGATTCCTTTAGTCTTATATTCTAAAGCCATAATAGATATTTCTTAAACAGAAATATACAACAGCAATCTATAAAAATAGGCCTATAATATTTTTTTCAAATCCCCACCTTTATTAGCAAAGATTCCCAACCTGTTCTTTTCGAAAATCTTTATTGGATTTATAATTAATTATTTAGATACTGTACAGTATTTAAAATATATTTATGCTACATCAGAGCAGCAGAGACTAAGATAGAGCCCAGGTGCATTACCACCAATCCCCACTGGAGGGCTACGACCCACAGGTAAACAAACCACTCTTACATACTTAATCGCCAAGTGCCATGTAGCAAAACACATGAATCTTTAATCAATGTCTTTTCTTAAGGTTTAAGGGTTTAGGCATGAAAACTCCAGCTCATAATAAACAAAAGCTTTAAACGCATTCATTCATTCATTCAAGAACCACTTAGTCTGACCTGGCTCACAATGCCCAAATCTAATAAAAATACACTCCTATACATGCTTAAATTTTATACTCCATGTCTCTCTGGCTGACTTTACTGTGCTAATTGGGATTGAAGGGAACATTTTCCATCTCTTTCTTATTAATAATACCATATAAGTGTTTTTGTGCAGTTGTGTTTTGTTTTAAAGACTTAAAGTCTATAGATGCTCTTTTATGTTAAAAAGTAGTGATTTTCTGATCGTTTTAATACCTTTAGTTAGTTGATTGTGTATTTGATGTTAACAACACATTGTTTAATATTACATAGAAAGATGGGGGTAAATTCACCGTGGTGACGAGGGAAGGAGGAAGGGCTTTTAGGGTGTGACCGTAAATATTAGAGTACACCTGCTTCATTATTAATTTTTATATTGATGCATCAATTAACAAATTTGTTCGTTTACATAACATGCTTCTTTATGTTTTAATTTTAGCAGGTTTGCAAAACAGTGATGCTTCCTACAACAACTAAGCAACAATTTTAAATAAATGTGAAGCAACCTCGGAAAAGCTGTAAAACTTTGCATGAACTTAGTCCTAAACTTTGTCTACGTTTGACAATTAAACTATAATTATGACAAGCATTAAAAAACTAGAAATAGAGTATTAATCATTCCAACTTGTATGCTCTGGTAGTTTTATTCATGATATTGTTTCTATCACAAAAGAGTTTCTAGAATACAGAAGAAAAAAAAAAAAAAGTAACGCACCGGGTGCTCAGGCACTACCGGACACCCTCCTCTGCCACGCCTCTCCTGTTCTCTGAAACAAAAAGGAAGAAGTGCATAAAGTTAAAAATGTCAGACTTATGCATAAATTAAATAAAGTTTATAAAAAAAAAAATCAAAAAAAAAATAAAAAAAAAATAATAAAAATAAAAAAAATATATATATATATATATATATATATATTATTATTTTTTTATTTTTTTTTTTTAAAGTGCTGACAATTTTATTAACGTTAAAAAAATTTGTCATTTTCATATTAGCAATGCATATATAAATCTGAAAATGCTGTAGTGCTTTAGGCTACTAAAACCAGCTTTTTTCCTTTCTCTTCAAAACACAGCCCCACCCTTTCTCTCCACTGTCTCTGCTTTGCCCTCAGAGGGCGATAGTGACTAAAACGGATCCTGCACAAATGTATTACTGACAGCATTCCTTTACACAACCCTGAGCCTTTTAAATACCCACACCCAAACATCCAACGTAAAAATATTCACTTATTGTGGTGTAAAAGATCTAATCGTTTTATCAGGTACGTTTAAACCTATAGATCAAAAATAAAGTTACCTAAAAACCTGGTTAAAAAGATTGGTTAAAAACTAATTAAAAAGTGTTAAATGTTAATTCATCATATTTAAGGTAATTTAACTCCATACAGCAGCCATCATTTAACTTTGAGACGAATCACTCTACTTCAATTATGCAAATCTCATATTTGCATATTTATCATTTAGCCACACTTTAGACAAAGAATTAAGCGGTATAAAAGGTATAAATAGTCTATATTTTGATTAAATCTGTAGAGCCTGTCAATGTTGTAAAAACCAATGCCAATGTCAGCAACTAGTCTAAACAAACACTCAGTTAAAAAGGTTCACAGAAAAATGTTCACCACACATGCATAAATGTCTAGAATGCATGTTTTTTTAGGGGTTTTTTTATACAGCGTCAAAATTAATAATACAATTCTGAAATGTAAAAAATGTAAATCATGTTAACAGTATATTTACCAGTAAACAAAGTTAATTTCATGCAAAAAATTTCCTGTGCGTTTTGTGAAAAATCTAATTCATGAATATTACCAATTATGTTCAACAAATGTGTATAATGTACTTGTACACAATTGTCCTGTCGAAGCTATTACATAATTGTTTAAGATTTTCATAGAAACCAGAGGGTGGTGTTATGGTATTTTTATAAACAGTTCCTTTTTCTCTAGTCGAGTAGCGGGGGCAACAGAAAAAGCACAAAACATCTAGGTCTTTGACGCTGAAAACAAATGCTGCAGTCAGCACAGGCATGTATTAACCAGTGTAGACCTGTTGATGACGGTATTGCAGTAACTATAATTAAGTCTTTCCACCATGGTTTACAATCACCACTAATAACCATTCCAAATAAAGAAGTAAATAGCAATTTGGTTGACTTTAAATGCATACTCTGCCTTAAAGGCATATATACTGGAAGTTAACAAGAAAAACGCATGCATATCTTTTGACCAAATAAGTACTTAATGTTAATTATATCTAACTGCATTGCTTATTACGATAAGTTAAATAATTTTTCCAAATTATTAACCAATTGTTTAAAAAAAACTTGTGGTAAGCAATTAAGACTTGTTTTTCAGTTATTCGTTTTTACACCTTATCTAGATTCAGCAATGGAATGTATGGCTGCGACCATGTTGGCACTTTAAATTTCAGAAATCTTCATACAAAAAAAGAGTTAACTGTGCAAATTTCAATATTAGCCAGGGTTATTAAAAAAAAAAAATCAGGACATCGCACCATTCTGCCGTTTCGTTCTAAGCTAGTTATTCCAGTGCCGTGACTGAAATAGACATGAATGTTTTGTGATAAAGGCCAGGCTGGATGAACTTGTCGTTGTGTTTGCATAGAATAACATGAGGCAGAGCAGCTGTGTACACTCAAAAAACTGACTTCTACTAATTTATATTTATTTATATTAATTCTGCTGTTACTGGACCAAAACAAATTACAAAATGGTCCATAAGAGGTTACATAATCATATATTGGTATAAAATATATATTTAATTTATAGATTTTTAGGACACACCCCTTTATTATTGAAAAAATACTAGGCTATCAGCATGTCTTTTACTCAGCATTTACTGCAAAGAAAGTTGAGTGCCCCATCCTGGCCTCCAGTCCCACACATTCCTTGTTGTAGCCATCAGGCCAGCTGGAAGACAGCCCAGCCTTTTTTTTAGTGATAAGATCCAAAGCAACATGCTTTACTCTGCCTGATATCAAGTCAACATGCATCATCAAAACGTTTTTTTTTGTTTTTTTTTGCTTTGTTAACCCTTAAAAGACATGCATGCTCTAACGTATATACTGGGCCTATGAGGTCATGCTACAGCATAAGCAACTTTTAGGTCAGCAACATATTTCATATTACACGGTAGGTCACGAATTAAGAATTATTACTATTTCGGCTGCTTTGCCAGACCGAATAACTAAAAATTCACAACATCCTATGCAAAGTGTCTGCAGACACAAAACAAACTGAATGCAATGCTGAAGAAGTGAATGTAAACACTCAACAAAATTTTTGTGAAGACAGGAACAGTGGCGTGGCCTAGTGGCTGGTTTTAACAGGTTATTAGCATTAACTAACTGTCATGGCTCTACAGATTTAACTAAACACCATCATGAAAATTTCTAAACGTAATAATATAATGGAGAAAGAAATTAAATTTAAGGTGAAATTAATCCTTTATAGAATCATACAATGTCTGTCAAAAAATGCACACTATTGTTTTCTAACTTTAAAAGGTGAGGTGTGAAAAACAAAAGAAAAAAAAAAAAAACTTGTTCCATCATGCCCGGTGTCATTTATCTTAATTCTATGCATACCTGAGTTTTGTGGATAGAAGGTTCTAAACCCTATAGATAAAAGCATTTAAATCACAGCAAACAAGTCCTTGTTATTTAGATCTTTTTAAAGTTTTCAGGGCTTTAATAACCCAAGGCCAATTTAGCACAGATTTGCAAAACATGTCCCCTGGATATGGGCACCGAACACAAAGCATATGCCTTGTTGCAACAGTTTTGTCAATAAACTAGACAGGCATGATGAATTGAGTTATCAAAGCTCTTATATTGACCATTTACAACATTCATGGTTGGCTAAACGTGAACTAAATGTGACTAAATGCAATTCTAATCTTTTGTTCATGTTACTTCTTGCTTGGATTATAATCACAATTCAACACTGCTTATGATGCTGCCACACCCCTTCATGCAGAACAGCTAAATGTGTATTTAGCCATCTTTTCTTAGATGTTAGTCATCCATTATTTATTTCTTATTCTGATTACCAACAAGCAAATTAAAAACACTACATTAACTTAAAATTGGCAATCAGCTTTGTTTTCCATAGATCAGACAATTACTTGCAACAGAATAAGGATGACATGGAAAATTGTGCGAGTCTGAGTCAATATGATGTCGCAGCTTGATCTATGATCAACAGTTCCCAACAATCCAACTAAGTATTTCTCAACCAAAGCTTTGTCTGGACATGCTGAAATTAGCTAAAATAATGCAACAATGTCCCATGCATGGCAGCTGCAAAATTACAGCTGATCATCATACATTTATTCTTGCCTGATAAAACGAGTTTAAATCACTTAAGATGATCATTCAAAATAAAGACAATTATAGATGACTGTATGTCTGCCAGTTAGGGTCATCATTAATAGGAAAATTCAAAGGATAATAACACCACTCTGTCGTTAATACTATTTGATTCTCATCGACCGTTTTCTAAATTATGAACAGAGCAAACCATTTAAAAGCCTTTAAAGTAGCGACAAAAGAAATGTGCTACTTTTGTTTCACAGGAGGACAGCAAAAGTCTCAACTTCACCCACTTCATCAACAGGAGAAATGTTCATCATATCTGACAGCAGTTCCATTGTTCCATTTTGTTGGTCATAATTCAGAACCTAAATTACAACTGCAGTTTAGTATAAATCGTTTTTTTTAAAAATGCAATCGCATGACCCATCTTGGAGTATCAGACACAAGCAATGTGAATAATAGGCAACGCTTGAATCTTGACAAAAATGTCATACAGCTTTGTACAAAGTTACCAATAAAACTCTTAACACCCTTTAAAACAAAAAGTTTATTTTCTCTTGCATAGACTATTAACAGGTAAGCAGACATTGTAACATAGGGATAGGTCTGACTGCTGAAGAGAACAAGGGTGTGGCACTGAAGGGCTATGGTTTCAAAATTTACAGTTCCGCAGCCAAGTCAGTTTTAAATCGAAAACAATAATCATTTTATTATGAATTGTACACAAAAGACTGCCTTTCAGGGAAAAAACAACTGCTACATGTTGACTTTGAACAGTCTGTCTAAAGTAAACTTTTTCTTATGATTGTTACTTCTAGAAGCTGTTCCTGTTCCACCGCCCCCCCCCCAACGCCACGCCCCCCCCCCCCCAAACCCCATGTGCTTCAGGCCTGGTTTCAATTAGCAAGTCTTTCCAAACCACTACATTCCATCACCCTCCCGCCCCTCCTCCTCCTCTTACTCTCCACACCCTGGCCACAGATCTGAGGTACGAAAAAACAAGGAATTAAATGAAAAGAACGTTCAAAACTCTAATCATATTGGTACAGTTACACTAAATCTTTGACTTAATAAAAGTTTATTATAATGTATTCTTATGTACTATTATAACATGACTTAGAGCATATAAACATACAAAAATGCCAAAATAAAAAGGCTTGGGCGGGGGCATAACTACATTCAGTAAGATGTGCGATTACCAGCATATTTTACGTTACACACGTACCACATAACAGGAATAAAAAAACGTTTAATTATATTTTTTAAAGGCTTTAGAATAAACAAGAAACACTGCACAAAATCACAAGTTCTAAACTTTAAAGAAAACTTTCCGCCTGTTAGAGTGCGTGCTCAGTTGACTCGCCCGAGCCGCACCGACACGTTGCACCGCCACACTGAACAAAACTACTGGATGTGTTTTCGACTTGGCGGGTGTGGAGAATGTTTGCATAACATGCAAAGTATTAACAAATTTCCCTTACAATTACTTGGCAGAGCATATTTTTGTATAGTGGGGTTGCTTTAGGTATTTCGTCATCCTTTTAAACATTAAGCCTATTCTCTATAGTTCTGCTACTACATTAAATTTTAAAAATTATTCTTTTTTTTTTTACATCGTTTTTAAAACGAAATGAGCATTTTAGTCTTGTGGTTCGGGAGAAAAAAAAAGGTGTAACAACCGTGTCAGTTGTGCAAACACACCCACCGTCCCTCGTGTTCACAGCTGCCCTGCCTGAGCGCTTCCTAGATAAACGTTTATGAATAGCAGTCTATCCGTGACGCACTACAACCATAACTGCGCTACAGTAGATACGGAAAATGTTTTACTTAAATGCAGGATTGCAAAGTACTTTTTAAAATAAAACAAAATTCAGCAAGAGTTTTTTCCTACCTGGGAGCAGTTCACTGCTTCCAAAAAGGTTTAACACCTTGGCATGAGCATCCTCTGTTGCGCACGCCTTTCTGCCACAGCCGCGAAAAGTTCTGCCCCAACCGTCCAATACTTTCTAAGTTTTCAGGAAAAAACAAAAACTTTCTTCGCCTTTTTAGCTCGTCTCCCTCCCCTACTTTTTCTTTCCGTTGCAGTGTGGTCGTAACTTCGGGCTGTGGAGAATGGCTGAATACAGGGCACGGCAAAGATCTTCAGTTGGAAGGAGGGAAGAAGGGAGGAATGAGTGGAGGGAGGGAACTGGAGTAGGGAGTGGTCGGCTTCAGCCCACCCACTGCTACTCGCACAGCCCTGCCATCGCCACGCATTCAGAATTGCAATCATGATCTCAATCACTACATTTTGTTTAGGGCCTAAACTTTTACAGAATGTAGTGAAGCAAAATGTTTTAGCAATGTAAAAAATATATATATATAAAGACTTTTCTGACCTCACTTTTACTTGTTAGCTTTTTTTTTACAGCTTTGTACAAGCCCAAGTTGAACGACTAACCAAAGGCTTATGCTGTCCACTGATCTGGTTAAAGGGTTGGTTTAGGGGTTGTTTTTTGGAAGGGGGGACTTACATTGGTATAAGATACATATTCATTTATTTCATTCATTCTCTATACTTATTCTATACTAGGCTTATTCCCTAATTCAGAGTCACAGGGATCTGCTATCCATCACAGGGCCACACACACTCCTATGAGCAATTCACTAATCAAACCAACATACATGTTACTGTTGAGTACCCGGAGTAAACCCACACAAGCACGGGGAGAACATGCACACTCCACACGGAAAGGCCCCTGCCTGGGAGTTAAATCCGGGATATTCTTGCTGTGAGGCAACAGTGCTAGTGAGCCACATTGCTGCCCCTGTTTTTTTTATATAAAATTTTATTATAGGATAAACTTTACTCTAAACTGAGCAATAAGCACCCAGCGTGTAGCATTTCGAAGTTTGAACAACAAGATGAAAATTACTACACAGTTATACAGTAAATATTATACACAAACACCATACTCCATGAGTCCTCTAAATACAAAACAGTTTTGTAGGTAAGCAGCCTACAAGTCATTGTGTGTCGCACAAGTTATTATCACTTTCAAAAAGGAAATTATATCATGTTAACACAACTGCATGATTGTCAAACACATTTCTGTTCTTTAAAATGTTCTTTAACTGGATGTTCACAATTGTTTCCTATAAACAAATTATCACCCAGCAACAGTTTACATTCAAATATTTTTAGATAAAAGATAAGCATCTGAATTCATATGATGAATTTAGTTTGGGTAAGCAGGTTTGGGCACTATAGGTCTGATATGAAAATCTGTATACCCACATAAAGAAAGATTGCTAGTTATAATGACAATCAATCGTGAAACTAAATACTTTGAAATCTTTAATCAGCTGCATGATATTATAACAATGGCATCCACACGTGAGTCATAGCAATATCAACATATATTAGACCATTTCTAAATGTTTTTTCTATTATCAGGACATTTTTATTATCTGTTATTAACACTAATACTTTTAAAAGTAAATAAGTCAGCATATGGAATTACCAATTAATATTCTTATTCTTAATAATCTTAACAGGGTTAAGACATACTTGTGAATTTAAAGAATAGCTTTAAAATTGCATGGGTATGCAGTCAAAACAGTTTATCAGTTACCTTTTTGGTAACACTTATTAGATTGAAAAAAATATATAGTCCAAACACCAATCTGTTTTTAAAAAGGTACAGTGAATTTAAAAAAGCTTGGTCTTTGCAGTAAAAACATTCAAATGTTTTTCCTACCGAGAGGTAATGTTCCCAAAGCACAATAAGTTTCAAGTCATGTTACATGAGAGCCAATTCAGAATAAATTGAGTAATTTTATGATTCGTATTCTTTTTATGAAATATTATATGCAATATAATAACAGCTACATAAAGCTACTTTTTTATAACATGTGTAACTGAAAACAGCTTTACATGCAAAATGAGTAGTATAAAAATATGACCATCCCTGGCAGTGTTTAATCAGGAATTAAGCAGAAACTTTACAGGATTTCAGGCTTTTACAAATTAGTTGTTATATATAATCACAAGCAAAATTTTCTATAACATTAAAAATTAATTAAAGACTGTTTGCACTTGTATAAATAAAAACCTAAAAATCCAACGCTGTGTACATTAGCAAGTTTGTGTACAAGGCAATGTAGATTAACAGGTTTGGACACTTGTATAAAATCGCTAAAGCTAGTCAACATTTCAAACTGCCTCTACGTTGTCTTCACTTTTTGCAATGCTTTTTGCCATTTTTAAGTTTTATTATAGTCTACTTCTCCACAACTTCAAAACTGGTCTCCCACCAAGGCCTCATGCCTTTCTAAAAAACTTAGCAGATTGTTTTGATGTTCTGACCTTCTAAAAACAAGTTATGGCTTTCTGTCTAGATAAATGTTTTATTATGCAAGATTAATTTTAGATTTAAAATTATTGCAACAAAAGCATAATGCAAATCTTTATTTTAGTTATTTATTGACATGATGACAAGATTTAGTCTTTTTCCCTTGTAACAGCTTGTGTGTCTGTGTTAGTAAGAGAGAGAGAGAGAGAGAGAGAGAGAGAGACGGATAGATGAAAAGAGTGAAGGGGGAATAAGGGCACTCCTTCAACAAATCCATGTCACACCCATATTCAGCACAGAGAAGTAGCAAACAGCAGTTGAATTCAGTAAACAGGAGTTATTGTACAGCCTGTCTGTGCAGAACACAGCAGGGTGTGGCAGGCCACTATAGGTGAAGAAAAACAAAATGAAGACATGGTCCTGGCAGATTTAGCCTACAAATAAACCGTAAAGAGCTCTGCCTTCAAAAATTAGAAAAAGAGCAACAGTTGGCACTAGATAAATAATTTTTTGTTGATTTCTCTTTTCGCCTTCTTTTCGAAAATACCGAATGAATAAATCAGCTCAGGATCAAGTAGATGCACTGTTGCAAATGGAAGTATGAGCAATCACATGATGAGTTATAAACAATGTATGCGCACGATCGCATCTGCATTAAAAAAATAAATATCAAGTATTTCCATACTTATATGTGGGAAAGGGTGTGTTTCCTGCTAAGTAGAATATAGGTGTGTCTGCTTGTGTGCACTACAGCAAAATGTTGGTGTGTCAGGATGAGTCACCCTGTATGACTACAATACATGCTGTGCCACTCGTGCAAAGAGCGAAGCAGAGGAAAGGAACAAGGAGGGGCATAGAAGGCTGAATTTTAGGGTGTGTCCCAAGATCAGCTTCACAAGATAGCACTTTAATTTTTTTTCTATAGAGTAAGAAGCAGTGGGAAATACGTACAAAAGTACAAACTCTAAAAAATAAGTTTTTGGTTAGGTAGCTGTAGTGTTGTCAATAAAGTCAATGTTTTTTTTCCTATCATTTAACCAAGAACTTCTGAAACAGCTGCACTAGGACTAACCATATTAACAGTGCAAAACAAATTCCTTTCCACAGCAACAAAGCAAGTACTGTATTTGCACCAACCATGTGCTGCCGTTTCATATAATTTTATAGATCATGGGACACAGTCTGTCCCAACATTACAAAGGATCCTACAGTACTTTACTAACAGTCAATTTCTGCAGATCTTCACAAAGATGATATATACTTTGACATTTCTTACTGACTGACTGTCTTGTTAACAAATACTCAAATCCAATCTTCTCAACTTGATGGTTTTTAAAAATTTTCTGGTGAACTTTTGGGTCATATTGTAGCACCATGAGCACATTTGAATTTCATTAGCTGGTTGTTTTTCCAAAAAACAAGAAAACTCTGGAATCTGGCCATCACACGCCTCTTGATTTATACAAAGGAACCAAAGTCAACAAATGACTGTTTTCGAAAATTAATTTTATTAGAATTCTGGTTTAACACCTTTTGTAAATCTTGAGCCAACTTTACTGAGTAAAGCATATTGTTTTAAAAAGGACGGCTGTACCGTACCCACTGGTATGTACCTTTTTTCTGCTTACACATAGGTGGTGCAAAGGAACGTATATATAAGAATATGGTTTTCCTTTACCACATACCTGAAAAAGAGCAGCTATTCTTTTGTTAACCCCTCGCATACTTTGCTTGCGTTAACATACACACGCTAAAATACTGTAAGCTTTATATAACGCATACATTAATTAATTGAAACGCGATACTATTCCTCTGGCTGTGTTCTCCGGAACAGAAGTGCTTATTAACTTTGGCTGTTGTCTTTCATAAATATATTACCCCAGGGTTCCTCTAATCAAGATCTTGTGATTTTGTATAACTTTTTTTAAAACATTCACAAAGAAAAGAGGAAAGAAAGAATAGTGTCCAATGTCAGATGGATTGAATTGTGGTTTCCCCTGCAAATTATGACTCACCAACACGAGGGAGGGACAGGCCAAAAACAGGACTATTCTGGTATGGCAGCCATGGCAACATAATAAGCAATGGGGCAGGTTTTTTGACTAGATGTTTCCATAGCAATAGTCTGTGCATGTTGTTGTAAATGTGGAATGCCAAAACACTCTTTAAAAGGTAGTAAAATTGTGCAGTCTAATGCATTGCGATGCTTAAGAAATGATTTGGACTGAAATATTCTCTAATTTTGTACAAAACAACGCAGCACCTCTTACTGCAAATGAGTTCTATCAACATTTATAGCATCATTATTTAACAGATTCTAAACTTTGAATTCCTACAATTACATTCTAATATACACCATTTTAAAATGAGCTATAAAAAGACATAAATGCAGGTTTAGTTTTCATCACAAGTAAATTAAGCAACACGGGGAAAGTTGAGGCCATCCTATTCCCTAACAACATATCTTCCCCGGGATAACACATCTTGTGTTTTGTTGTGAAACTTTAAAGTTTTTTCAGTGCGACATAACAGAACCCTCTAAAATACTTCATCGAATCTTTCCAAAGAGTTTAGTTTTGGTTAATTTAAGCTTACTCCAACCATGGATACTAACATTCAACAGGTCCCATCGCACTCCTACATTACATAGAGGATGGTGATTATCTGCTTTTGGTTAAAATTTCTGTAGTGAAAATGTTTTTAAAAGTAGACATTTATTTATATTGTCTTGCAAATGAAATTGGTTTTGAACCTCTCTCCATGATCCATAGTATTTGTAATTGGCATGTAGTTAATTAATAAACAGACCTAGCACACCTGATGTGCTTCATCAAAGAATACTGACATTTATGAGATAGTGGTGAAATTTAACATACTGTAAATGGCACAGCAGAGGTTTCTATCAATACCACAAAATAAGTGTATAACTATTGTTTATTAATGTTGAGCTGTAATATACCCATCATTTAACTACAAAACCATTTCATGATTTAAGACCTTTGTATAGTATCAAGATTGTGTGCAAGTTACAGAACCTTCTTTAAAAAAAGACAACGATAAACAGTCAATAAATGGATGCTACTTTTCTTTTTTTAAACACGAGGGCCTTCTATAAGCATTCCAACCATAGTTTTCATTTTGACAGTTTTAGTCAGCTGTGAAAGGCATTCGTCATTGCAAGTCCTGCAAAAGTTAACATGAAACTACTGATGCATCATCTGAAAAGGCATGTTAAAGTAAGAACAGAGAGCTAAATAATTTTAACATTAAAAATGATACAATAACACAATGTTTTATTGGCCTTAAATCAGCTAAAATAATTCATGCTATAACATTTCTTCCGATTATGTTGCTAGACAAATAGCATAATGGGATACAATAGTGCAACATAACTACCGTCTAATTGAGGACTACTGGGCAACTTATTTTTTTGACACTACCATAGACTTTAAAAGTATACAGGTCCATTTAAATAAAAGTAAGTATATTCAATATATATATTAAAGAAATTCTGAATGTTGTAGTAAATGCTGAGCAGCACAGGATGATTCATCCATAATCCTGAAAAAAGGAAGCTACTTGGTGTACTGCAGTTTCAGATTCCTTTTATTGTCACGGAATGGATAATCCAACAGTTGGAGTGCCATATTTATTACAAAAGGTTTTGGATAAAAGATTAAGTAAAGGCTTATTTCAACTTTACTTAATATTAAAAAACCATTTAAAAATATAAAAATGTCCATTTATTATTATGTCAATTCATTTTCATGCATTTAAAAAAATAGGTTTAAAAAAAAAAAAAAAAGTAAACTTGTGTTCCACAACATCTCCTTAGCCCTTATCTTAACCCTGAAGGTACAGTTACCTTCAAAGTACAATCTTTGTTATTTAAAACGTAGAAATGCCATTAGCATGCATGGTTACTAGAAACGTGTTTGTGTTCAAAACATGAACGTTACCATCAATACCTAACAATTTGTGAGCAAATAAATGAATATATAATTAAGTTAAATTTTAGGGCTAGGGCAAGTGGCAACCCAAATCCAGAATTACCACCTATTGTAATAAACTATATAGATACACTAATGCAGGGGTGCCACCAAGCAAAGGTGGGTGGGTGAAGTAGCAATAAGGACGACTCTAGAGGGCTTAACCTAATTTTTTCATTAGAAACCAAAATTGCTAGCGGGGCCCCTGCGCTGTGTTGCTAAAGTGTTTCGTATTAAAGGACTGGTTATTGTTTAAAAGGATAAAATGGTTCGTATGGAGTAACAAACACTTAGAGAAACCTGTTTGCACAAAACCAAAAGAGGAAGCGAGACTTTCAGAAGTGAATGTGACCCATTTAAATCCGTGCCACACCCATCTTCACAAGTACTTTTATTTGCATCATTTACAACAAAGGTAAAACTGAGAAAATAAGTGAACATTAAATAACGTCCAACAATAAGAGTATTCATTTGATCGTTTACAATGTAGTTTATCAGTACAGGCCCCATGCTTTGAGTAGCACTGATCCTTAGGCATCAACTTGCCTAACCACTTCTTGGAGCAATGTGCAAAGTAAACAATATCAGCTGAAAATATACAGTGTGCTCAGCTTGTGGACCGCACCTCACGGTGACTGAACCAGGAATTTTTTACATATGTTTATTTTCGGCTTGCGGCCATTTCGGCAAATACAAGAGATTCATTTATGTCCAAGAATTTATTATAAAATAAAGGATATGCATGTGAGATTTTCATTACTACCCTGCTTACGTATTACGCATACATAATAGAATAATAGTTGCAACATTATGCATAATTGCACAATTGTTGTCTGGCGTTTCCTTCCAGATTGATAAATATATTCATCATCAGGTTTTTAATAAAATTTAAACTTATTTATTTACACTCTAAAATCCATAATAGGTTTAAAGAACCTTAAATTGGTCTATATACACTGTACACTTTGTCCCAAAGAGTTCTGTTAGTAAAAAGAAAATAATGCTTTCTGAGTCAGAATCTTATCATATTTAAGTAACAAATCTAATATTTAAATATACATTTTGCATTCATATTTTTTTTTAAATAAAATATTTGACTTAAGGTCCTGGCTGCAAAATTTTTTAGGAACCCTGCTACACACGTGTACCTAAAGTTTGAGGACTAAAGTACGTTTTAGACATTTTTTTAACCAATTCTTACAGATACACTAACTTTCTTCTCTGATCATTTGAAGTATTATAAAACTAGTGTGGACCAGGCCACATACTCTTGCATGCCACCTCCCCCTTTCAGTAATCTGAGCCCACAGAGTTATGTATGGGGTCTGATGTCCTAACATGCAGGGGCTGTCTGTTTTCTCTCTTGTTTTTAATGACTTTAATCCCCCAGAAAAATTCTTTTAAGGGGTAAACACTACAAATTATACACGCAATGCTTAAAGACACCATTAAAAATGTAAGTCAAAGTGTGTAAAAAACAACAACAGCTGCTGAACTGCTAAACCATTCAAGTAAGTCGACACACCTTGCACATTTTATTCTGCAGCACCCTGACCTCCGACCCCTTTGCTAGGATCTGAAAATATTTCAGGAGGACACTTCTCTGCCTTGTATATGAAAACATGATTTCTGCACACCACACAGGATTAAATTCTAGCACCAGAGGAATGTATGCCATAAGCTACCATAATGCATGTGCATAAAATTAGATAGGTTATATCTAAGCAGGAGTGCTGAAAAAGTGGCTGTTTTTTCAACCCACCATTTTTCTTGACCCAATTCCTAACAAGGCTTGTTATTTTTTCCTGGCAGAACAGCATGGTAACTGACTCTAGGGGAAAATCCCAATATCAGAACACCACAGCACAAACTACTTCCAGAGATGACATACGATATAGACTCTTCTTAATATCCCTAGCTAAACAGCTACAAGAAATCTGTTTATTTCATAGTTTCTTATTTTTTGTGTTGCATAGTAAAATCAGGAAGAATGGAATCTTTGGCTTATCCTTCTGGTTATTCATGTAAAAGTATAATGACACTGTTTAAAAGTAGTTCTGTATATAATTTTAAATAGGCAGTCTATTTTAAATTAGTTCGGGAGCTGACCATGACCTGTATCTTCTTTAGACGTGTCAGACAGATGCATATCACACTTGTACCCTCACATGGGACATATTTAAAATGAATGTAGAATTTACACAGTGTTTGTCATGCTCACTCAGTGTCATACTTCACAGCACAAGCCTATTGCAGACTAACAGATCTCAGACAGGAGGTATGTGCTTGGGAAAGAGATGGGCGGGGAGAACCTCATGCAGCCAAGAAGGCAGAAGGGAGCTGGTTGGGCTTGTGTGTACGTGTTTATGTGCACATTTTTTGACAGATATAGGGAAAAGAAGTGAACAATTCAAGATTACAACACAAATAAGCCTTAAAGACTTTGTTTAGAAGCCATTTAAACGTTAAAGTGAGTGAACAACTGTAAAGAAAGAAAAGGGGAAGCCATGACCAGCTTTCCAAAGTCGAGGGAGTTTTTTGGCAAATGTTCCATCACTCACTTCCTCCCCCCTCCCCCTGTTAACAGGTTTCCACCCACCCCCAAAAGGTTTTATCAAATCCCAGAGTTAAAACACTATTAAATGAAACTTTCCCAAAATGAATTAAAAGTTAATTTGAAATAAAATAAAAGCCACATATTATTGAATTTTACTAGCAGGAACAAAACCTAAGAATATAAGGCATATGATGAAAAGTTTCCAAAATCAACAGAGTTATATTAAAATTATGGAAAAGGTCAAATAAGGACAAACATTTGCGATAACTGTGATAAACAATACTTATAACACTCACCCAGAAGTGACTAATTGCCTGTTTCAATGTGCAAAACTCAGAGACTTACTGATTAAACAACTAAAAATAGGTGTGGCGCTGCTTTGTTTGAATAAAAACCTGGAGCCACCCCTGTACTAATCTGGTGGTTATGTCTACTGGTACTTCTTTCACCACTCTGCTCAACTAACTGCAATACCATGCTATAGGTATTCACAAGATGGCTGTAGGTTTTTGGTGCCAATTAATAAAGAGCCACACCTGACTTCACTTGTTTCATCAGTTAATCTCGGCATCCAGTTAACCAGTAGATCTGTCCCAGACTTAGGTCCCCACAACTAACAGAAAGCTTCCTAATAAAGTTTGACTTATAATATATGTTGTTAATCTAGTTTTAACCAAGAGTTGGAAACAAATCTGTATTGCATAATTACTAGATGTACAAATAGGAGAATACATCATATATAGTGCACCACTAACCTACTAAAGTATTACTATCTATACTATATATATATATATATATCTATATATATATATATGTATACATAGTTGATATATATTGCACCAACTTTGGTGGAATATCTTAAGCAAGTTAAGCAAGTTTCTCTTCTAAGCTAAGCACAGTAGGTTGTGATACTGGTTATGCTGAAGTAGGCACTTGAATATAAGTACATATATTGGCTACAGTGTTTAATGCGTGTAAATTTCAAGATGAATCCATTTAAATGTGAATAGTTAAAGCAGGTTGAAAGTGAGAGCTGAGCATATAGTGTAGTGAGATATTTTGCATACGATTAGACAAAACAAAAAATAGCAGGAATCTTTTTTTGTCTTTGCGTTGCATTCAAAATTTTGATTATTTTCTTTATAGCATTGCCGTTGCTAAATATAAAAAAATATTTTCGTCTTATGTTGCAGCACGTTTCATCTCAGCTCTACCTGAAGATGGTGCCAAGGCAAATTATTTATTTTGGTATAGTAGAGCTTTAATACAGGTCCTCAGATAGTCCAAACATATCTTCAGACTCACAAAATACAAAATATAGGAGAGTCATTTTTAAAAAATTGTCCTTGTGGGTTTAATCTGCAGAAGCATGCTAGGTCCCTACTTTTCGAATAGAATCATGACCTCTGTGTCATAAAGCTTGCAGCCTTGATAACTATTATATTATTTCTATTAAATGTAGAGCTATACCATTTAAAGTGTTTGCTAAAGCTGATGAAATCCAGCCTCTCCCTGCACAGGCTCGTGCAACACGCCACCTCCTGAAAACTACAACACGGAACAGTGACCTTTTGTGATTACAGGTGCAGGATTAAGACTTCCTTACAATTAATGAATTGCTTTAATGTTTGTTCTAAAGTAGTCGTTTGTATATTTTTAAATAGGATAAACCTCTGTAAAATTACAATAAATAAAAGCTGTAGAAATTTTGTATCTCATTAACCATGTATAAAATCTAAAAATACAGATAGACTTACAAACATTCAAAGGCTGGGATGCCCTAAGGTTTCAGTGTATGAAGGAGCATTTCGCTGAACTGGTAGCAAGTATATATGCGTATCAATGCAAGAACAGTGCTTTCAAATGCTTGCAATATGTGTAAAACTCATGCACTTGCAAGAACTCAGGATTTTTGCAAAAAAGGTAACTAATTGTAAAAGTAAACATTGTCTATAGGGCATAAAGACGTGCTTATACACAGGGGATTGAACTGGAATGTCATGACTTGTTTCTGTGGTTTGCAGTCTTACTTCTGACTCCACCAGGCTCCAGGGTGTGTCAGCGGACATGCCTTTTTTATGCAAACTACTGTATGCTTAGGGGTAAACAGTCAGGCTAACTTCATGAGCATTCATTGTATTTATACTGGTTTAACGTCTGGAACATGCTGCTTCCTGGAGTGTTTATCTTCGCTTGTGGTTAGTTTATTCATTCCCACTCCAGGAGAGTTTTTATTCCTTGTCTGCACTACAAACATGCTTTAGGTGTCTATAGCTTAATGTTAGTGCGACAACAGGTTCTTATAATAATTAAGAACCTGGTGTTATTACTTGACATAGATGTTACTTTGTCTAAAATGTAGCCCTAAACTTGCAAGCAATACTTGCAACAGCATGCATCATCCTGCTGTTATATGACAGGAAGATGGTCAAGTCCTATTATCATGTATCCTGCACATGATTGTTAAAACAATTGTCTCTTAGCAACTATCAATACTTCATGCTTGCATACATTTAATTAAAATGACATTTTTTTAACCACTGTTTCTAAAACTATTATAGTGGGGTACAGATAGTTGAAAAAAGATTTGTTCCAGGAAAAATTTTTCCTTGTGGAAAAAGATGCATCTGGACTTCCTAAAATCTGTAAAGTTAAAACATGCTCCTCTTTTTTTAAAGCCCTTTATAAACTCCATTTTAAAAACAACCTCAGTAACTTCAGGTTTTAGAAGTTGGTCTCCATTTTAGGAGCAACTACACCGCCTCTTTCGTGTAGCTTTGAGCGCCCCCTGCCGTTTCACAGCAACATATGCATGTTATTCCAAAACAATTACATATTTTAAAACCATTGCAGAAAATAGGGTGTGGTTCCAAATGGGTGTGTACTGGGAGAGGTGTAATGGGAACTGCCCTGTGCTAACTTTCACAAAGTAACTTTCTCACGAAAGTGTGCAATGGGGAGCAGCTGGAAAGCCGCAACATAGCATATTGCCGAAAGTTGAAACTCTACTGTCCAACGTTTATATTTTTTGGGCCCTTTAACAAGTGAAGAGATTTTGTATGGTACCATTTACAATTTTCACTTTCAACTACTCGAAAAGACTCGTGTGTTTACATTTGAACCGAAACTAAAATTTAGCACAAAAAAAAAATGTTCCAGTTTTTATAAAAAAAAAAAAAAAAAAAACACAGCAAGAGATGGTGAAAAGTATTTTTATTTTTTTCCCCCTCAACAAAGTAACAACCCCCAACTAGACACTTCAGTTCCTTTTCTATCCACCCACACGTGTCCTTTAATTCAGGTGTCGATAGTTGGTACGTGCCATCACTGCTCACTTGAAGATCTTGCCCTGACTAAAAGGTTTGCCTACATGCTTGAATTCACCCTCCCATGCAAAGTATTCCTTCACCATGGTCTTGCATTCTTCGCTGTCCACATCCAACTTGCGCCAGTTATAGGACTCGTAGTCAATCTGCCAGTCTTCAGACAGCTGAAACAAGAAAACAATTGTGAATTTATCCTTATTGGCACAGACAAAAAAAAAAAAAACATTGAAGAACTCATTCAGTTTGAACACTGCAAACAGCCTTGCTGTTGCTAAATATAAAAATAATCCCAAAATCAAGAGCAAAAGGTAAATGGATTTACAGTGAAAGCTAGATCATGGCCTCTGAACACCCAAATGCCAGAGATAGAACTGTTGTTGTTCGTGCCAAACAGAATGACGCTAGCAAAAGCATTCTTCCGCAGTTTATCAAGACGCTGGAACATTCCTAAAACAAAACAAGGTGAATTAATCACACGGTCTTAATCCAAACGCGCACAACAGTACATGCCCAGATATTAAATCGATATCCATCAATGATATTCAGTTATATAAAGCAGTTTATGTGCCTTTTTTTCTAACACCAAAACTGTTGTTTAACTATTAGTGATCTGTCTACACAAACAAAGTGTATATTCTTGATCACAGATTTAACACTGCATTACTTAGAAAATTACAGGAAGTTTGTTTTATAATGAAATGGAGAAAAAAAAAAAAAAAAAAAAGTTGCTGTTAGCATGGCCTGTACATACCCGTGATAAGATTGCAGCTCATGAAGGTCATAGTCAGCTCCTCTGGGAAGCGATATTCGCTGTACCAGATAGAGAAGCCCTCACGGTCGAAGTTTTCCCAGAAGTACGGGATAGCCACAGTAAGTGTGTCCTCATTAGAGTATTTTCTCTTAAACTCATCCAATACAAATGAGCTGGGAAATTAATAAAGTTCAGGGTTTAAAAAAAAAAAACCTGCACTATTATGTACCATTACACATTTGTGTAGTGCAAGGTAATATGGTAATCAGAATTTCAAAACCAGTATATGAAGTAAAACAAATTAAAAAAAAATTAACCTCTTCGGAAGGTGAGCAAATGGGTCCTTGGTTTTTGGTTCAGCAGCAAGTGCAGCTTCACACTCATCCATCTCCTCAGCTGGAGGGGCAGGTTTTTTCTCCTCTTTTTTCTTCTCCTTTTTCTCTTGTTGTTGCTGTGGTTGCTGCTTACCAGCCTCCTTACCAGCTTTCTCCTTCTTTGGTGGAGTCTCTTTTTTGGGCTGGTTTTCAGCAAACTTCTTAGCTAGAGAGGAAAGGAATAGAACAGGAAATTGGCATAATTCTACAGGCCAAGGTGAAACTTGTGTGCATTTCTGGTCAAATAAGCTAAACTGCCACCTGAGGCTTGAAGTTTAATGTTAATTTGTAAAAAAAATAACTTCAAAGTGCAGCATAATTATACAATTTAAAACTATAATTTTCTTACTAAAATAAACGATTAAATTTAACATTTACATGTTTTAAAAATGATTAAAAAAATCTAATTACTGGGCATTCTGCTATTTGCCTGGAAATATATCAATTCAATAATTGATTATCCCAAAGTAACCAAAGGTGTAAGTAAATTATAGGATCTTACAATCAAACTGAGCCATCTTCTCACAGAGCTTGACCTCTCCAAGTACTGTTTTAAACTGGGGCTGGTTGATGCAGGTCACAAACCAGCGATTGACATTGGGGTAAGGCTGACGGAAGGCAGGCTCCAAAACCTTTTAAGAAATAGGAATTCTTATTACCACTTGACAAGCTTTTTCTAAATAAATAAACTTGCAGAGATCTGTTTTTTATTTCTTAACTTAGCCTAAACATGTTCTGAAAATGCAACAGGCTAAGCCAGGGGTGTCCAATCTCGGTCCCGGAGGGCCGGTGTCTTGCAGGGTTAAGCTCCAACCCTAATCAAATACACCTTAACCAAATAACTAGTCAGGATTTTGCTAGGTATACTATATATGTATGTTGAGGCAAGTTGGAGCTAATCCCTGCAGGACACTTGCCCTCCAGGACCAAGTTTGGACTCCCCTGGACTAAGCAGGACAGCCTAATGTTTATAGGACATTTGCAAGCATTATTTGCACCAACAAAGAGGTCTGAAGGAACAGTTCCCCACATCTAGTTGTATTTAAAATTTTCTGCTCATGAAAAATATGACTGGGCTTTTAGAACTTTGCATAGTTACAAAAACTATAAAATATGGTCTAGGCACGGGGAAAAAAGGCTTTTATTGCCATTGTACTATAGACAATTTGTATGCAAAAAAAATGGATTTAGCACACTGCATTTTGGCCTAAATCAGAAATAATGACGAGTCTTACCTTGTTACTAAAGACTCGTTTAAACAACTTACAATAAAAACAAGCCCAACTAATAAATTACAGCTTTAATTAAACTAATTTCATGTCTCTTCAAGACATCAGCAGAATAGTTTAGGGACAGTCAGTTTAACAGCCCAGCTGATTGGCATTCATTTCCAAATAACCAAGTACCCAAAAACACAACAAACCGAAAAATATGATAAAGATATAATAAAATACTTTCCTATAATCATAAAGCAAAGCAAATACAATGCTCAGTAGTGTAGTGTTTTCTACAATTCAACTGAGGGCATTATTTCATCCCTTAATATTAGCAGAAATGCATCTTTGTGTCTACCTTTCATTTTAGAGCACAAACGTACTTGTATTTAACAGTTTTTAACTGACTAGTCATAGCTAAAATATTTAAGTCCTTCCATCGGAAAATGCATCATCTGGTACAGTGATTTAATCAGATTGATGTCCATCTTTATTTTCCCCTCAAGTACGAACTAATTCAAAATTCCAAGTTAAAGTTAGGATGTTTAAATTAAAAAAAATCCTAAAAATCCTTGCTGGCCTATATTCAATTAAAAACATTAAAAAAAATTCTAATGTTTAAACAAACCAGGAAAGTTAGAGAATGCGCCAAAAAAACAGTTCGGAACATTCCACAGGCGAATAAGTTAACTTAAAACAGGTGAGCAACATGAATGAGTATAAAAGGCGGATCCCTAAAAAAGGCTTAGTCATTCACAAGCAAGGATATGGCACAGTTCACCACTTGAACAATTGCTTAAGCAAATAGATTAATCATTTAGGAACAACGCTGTACTTGAACGATTGTATAGAATTTATTTCCTCATCTACAGGTCATATTAAAAGATTCAGATAAATCTCGGCACATGTGCAGCAAAGCCGAAAACCAACACTGAATAGTGTGACCTGACCTTTGATCCCTCAGATGGCACTGCATTAAAAATAGACATCATTCGGTAAAGGATACTGCCACATGGTTTCAATCACTTCGGAAAAACAGTCTGTTAACAAAGTTCATCACATCTACAAGTGCGAGTTAAATCTGTACCATGCAAAGCACAGGCTATACATCAACACCCAGAAACACCGCCAGACTCTCTGGGTCCAAGCCTATCTAAAATGGACTGATGCCAAATGCAAGTGTGTGCTGTGGTCTGACCTGTCCACATTTCAAATTGTTTTTGGAAATTAGGGACATCGAGTCCTCTGGGTTAAAGAATCATCCAGATTGCTATCAGCATGAAGTTTAATAGCCAGCATTTGTGATGGTATGGGGGTGCGTTACTGCCTATGGCATGGGTAACTTTCACATCTGTGAAGGCACCATAGCTACAAAGTTTTTTCCATGGATGTCTCAGCTTATTTTAGCAAGACAATACCAAGCCACATTCTGCATGTAACAGGGTGAGTTTGTTGCAAGAGTACGGCTGCTAGACAGGCCCTGTTCCAGCTCTTTTAGAACGTGTTGCAGTTATCAAATGTAAAATTAACGTTTGCAGTTTAAGCATTGTACATCTTGTTTTTGTGGCGTTTTTAATTGAATAGGAGTCAACCAGGAATTGCATGTCATTTGCAATTGTATTTTTTTTATTTACATTTACACAATGGCACAGCTGAATTGGAAGTGCAATTACAACAAAAAGCAACGTCCCACAGGCCAGCGTTTTTAAGCAGCGCCTGGTGACAAATCTGGACTGGAAAAAATAAATAAATAAAATCACCTTTAAAAATATATTACCTGCTTGTAGAGCCAGAGTAGAGAGCACGCCACAGTGATATCAGCCAGACTGACTCTTTCACCAACCAGAAAAGTGCGAGTGTTTAAGTGCTGGTTCAGAACAGCAAGCACACGCTTCACCTCCTCCTTGGCCTGTTCTGTGGCCTAGACACAATTAAGCCAGAAAAAAAAAAAATTAACACCTTTGAAACAGGAGGAATACAATTCCAGAAGCAAAACAGAAAACTATAGACCTGTTTGTTGAACTGCATAATTCCCAGAGTTGGAAAGACCCAGGTGCTAGCTGGAGGGATGATCTCAGAATCAGCAAAGCTGACCCATTGCAGTACCTGAGCACTGGTTTGAGGAGTGCTTCCACGCAGGGCATCATTGCTCACTACCAAAAAAGCAGAATAAAGACATGCATAAAAATACTGCCCACAGCCTGGGCAAAATATTTACACACTGCACACTGGGCAGTTGGTGGGAAATAGGTAGCATTTTGTAACACCAGAAAGCAAGTTAGAAGCCTCAGCCTTAAACCACATGCCCACAAACGAAAGAGTACATTTTTGATGCATATGGCAAACAAAGTCTTCTGATTGGGTGGCTCCTACATGATGCCCATCAAAAATAGATTTGCTGCTTTACGTCAGATCCCCTTTTAGTAAACAGAGTTGCAGTTTAGCCCAAACTAAACATTTGCAATCTATAGACTAGCTTATTAGCAATAATTTTGACTAGAGAAAAACTTTTTTTTTTTAAATGATACTCAATTTTCTCGTTAGCTTTTAATCAGAATAATTGAGACATTCATACAGCTTGTCTGTCACATCATAAGGTTTATATCCCACATTTTCCATCCTGTAAACATGGAGATGCATTACTTAATCACATGTGGGGATTGTGCTGCCCTTTATCAAGCAACACAAGTGAGTGCTGTTGCTAGTAACTTTTAGGAAGAAAATGGGCAAGAAGCTAAGTGTTTAGTAGCAGTGATCCATTACAAAGCGCTGTTTCAGTACCCTGCAATGGATGAAGGGCGGTAGTAAAGACTGCCAGAATAGAGATGTGCTACTGGAATTTAGCAACCTGAAACAAATATATATATTTTTTACATAGGCTTCCACACGCCAGTCATTTTGTAAAAGTATTTAATGTAAATTAACAGGAAATTAAGTGAAAACCAGGCTTACATACAGGTGGATGTACATTTAAAGCATCATGTTTACATTGAAAATAGCTATTTTTTTCTGACTGGTAAATACATGAAGCATTTTTATTCTTACTGGACTTTTAAGCTAACTGGAATCAGAATACAATGTTACATGTGAAAATAACTGTTGAAAAGGGAATTCGAAAAGCAGTAGCTGTACTCTAAGCTACAAATTTGCAGCAAAAAGTGATGCTTACGGTAATGAGCAATGGCATTACTCTCAAACAGACAGAAACCATCATCACCCTGGTAAGCTGGAACCTATGGACAGAACAGTAAACAATCAGTAAGACAACCTCTAAAATCCAATTGTAGATTCAGACAGAATGGAACAGAACATATGCCAACCTTGCCTAAGGGAAAGTTGTTAAGAAAAGCAGGGGAGCGGTTCGTCTGCCCAAAGGTGAAGGCAGGGGGGGAGCTTGCCACCTTCAGACGAGCCCCGCTGTACTGGGCTGCAATCTGGGCCTTGAAAGCCCTCCAGTTCTCAGGGTACGTGTAAAGAGTCTGTGGACAGCAATATATTGATCACATAAAACCATGAGCTTAGCACAAAGAGAGCCATTGCAAGGTTAAAACGTCTAAAACAAGGACAATTTTATTTAAGAGCTGACAAAAAGCTAGTTTGTCTAAAATGGTAAGTAGGATTACTATAATAAATTAAATCTATCAAGTATAAACAATACCAGGTGATAAAAATCACCAGGTCATAACTACAAAGGCTTCAATTTAAAATTAAACGACTTGTTAGACATTATGGTTAACTAAATGTCTAAATTGCCTTTGTTTTAAGGTTAACACAGTGCACATGCATGTGAAGTAGCATTAGGATGCAACCTTAAGTTCTTTACACACTAAAGTGCAAAATTTTGTTCACCTAAAAATCTTTGAGATTTAAAGTTTATTTTAGTGGCAATACTGGAGCCACATATTAAAACAGA
Source organism: Bagarius yarrelli (assembly GCA_005784505.1). Classification (NCBI taxonomy): domain Eukaryota; kingdom Metazoa; phylum Chordata; class Actinopteri; order Siluriformes; family Sisoridae; genus Bagarius; species Bagarius yarrelli. The sequence continues at coordinate 4,381,566 of VCAZ01000008.1, read as the reverse complement.
CGACCATCAATTTCTGCACACTAATTGTTCCTTAACACAGACTGACAGTAAAAATATGGACAAAGAAACAGACGCCAAGCTGCGCTTTCGCTTGTACGGTGGCTCTGAATTGTCAAAAAACCTCAAAATGCTTGCTAAGGAAGTAAAAAAACGCAAAAGAAAATTAAACCCAGTTTAATTTTTCTTTTAACAGACGAAAGTTTTGAAAACGTGTTTGACAAAACGTGAGGACGTTTTTTTTTTAAATGTGTGAAAATGTGTGTAAAGACTTTTAGTCTGACATAGCTAACATCACACAGCTAATATGAAAGCCGAAATAGACACAAAACTGTTATTTATTAGGCAACATAAATATTACGATTTGAACATAGTAACTGAAGTCAGTACGAATTGAAATTTAGACGTTTATAGTCATTAGGCGTAATATGCGTGTTCCGGTGTAACGTGGCACAAATGTAGAGCCACAGTGCTAACCCCAGCTAGCTTCCCATTCTTTATGTTTATTGATAAAAATAAACAGTGATTTGGCCTAAATACATACTGCAAAAAATTATTTTTAAACAACAAACTCAATACTAAAACGGATGGACTTGATAGCTATACGATTGTAAGCACAGGCTTAAGGCTAACGCTGAAAACCGGATTTCTCCCATCTTACTCACCCCTGCCGCCATCTTTAGGGAAGAGAAAAAGGAAGAGCGAGAGCGCGCGTTGATGTCGTATAGCAGGTGTAGGTCGCAGGAATAATACGTCAGATATAGCGACCAAATGGCTTTTTATTTTAGCACTCGCGCTTAAATAAGAAATATTTTGCTACGATTTATATGTAACTTTGGATTCTTTAGTTTACAGGAAAAGTGTGCAGTTACAAATTTTATATACACTTATACAATCAATTAACTGTACGAATAAAAAATATATTTATAATTTGAGTATTAAATATTTAATATTATCCTTATTCATCATTAATTTTTACAATTAATTATTGTATTGTTATATTAGATTACTGACCCTTGTTAAAATTGCAGATTGTTATATGAAAAACCACTAATATTATTATTAGTAGTAGTAGTAGTAAAATAAGCAGTAGTAATAATAGCGGTGGTGATATTTTACATAATAAAATTCTGGAATTTATTATTAATCCAAAAGCATACAGTACCCCCTAGAAGACACAGTTGCAACCAAGCTTAACTTTCTTAGTTTTTAGGTTTTCAATTCTTTTACATAATAATAAACTTCATAAAGTGCACAAGCAGTATTTTTCACCAAAACTGTTTCCCCTATGTTCATAGTTGAGTGTTCTTATTATAAAAGGCCTTACTATTTGTCATATACAGTATAACACTGAGCATTTAGTCCAGTCACATTTTGCCCTTTAAAGACTTTTACCATTTTATCCTTATAGCGATCTGGTGGATAGTTTATATTCTGGTACCTGACAGTTCCGTCATGAGTCCTCTTCTTGTTGTCTTGGTGCAGTTGAACCCTTTGGACTTCATATTCATTTGATAGTTCATTTGTGTACTTTTCCCAAATGATACAGTACGTGTGGTCCCTGGTCCACATAATGGATACTGACCCGCTTGAATTCTCTTGTCATGAATTAAGCCTAAAATACCGGCCTTTGCTTAAAAATAATTCTGATCTTCACAAAGTAGTTGCCCTTGTCAATATTCCAAAAAATAGGATATGGTAATGGCAATAAACTGTAACAAACTGGGATTACAAGGCCAACCTTTCTCCTTATTGATTAATGTATATCCATCATAGGTTTTTCTTCACTTACAAAACACATTATAGAGAATGTGACACAGGTCTTATCTACTTCATTTGATTAAACAAACATGCAAAAAAAGAACACAAATAGTTATGTTTACCAGACTTGTTTATAAAAGAATACACAATCATGTATTTTCACAAAGCCCACAGTCACCAAATAATGCAATTTATGAACAGGTTAGTAGAGTTGGTATAGCACAGGTGTAAGATAAACATAGAAGTCGCCTTAGTCATTTAAACCAATGACAATAATGTAAAATGTTTATACCAAAAAAAAGCAGGTTCAGCTTTCAAAAAAATGTTGTTAACAGACGGTGGAATAAACACAGTGATAATAGTTCCTCATAAAAATTCCCAGAAAGCAAAATGCTTTCTTTTTGCTGAATTTTTAAACAATTATATATCAATTTATTCATGGAAAACTTAACAATATTGTAGATTGCATGTGCTGATCATAAACTCAGTTAAAAATCGAATTTTTGTTCCCATTTTGTTCAATGGTCCAACTTAAAAATGTTTAACTGTGTTCTGTAAGGAAACAACAATAAAAAAAAGTATGTATTCAAGCTCAATACTGCTAAAAGGGCATTGCAGTGAAACAAAAAAAAAAATATGTACAAACATATTGCAAGATGACTGATCTCTGCCAGACACGTCAACTAACAAGACCTAAAAGACAAAGAGGAAAAGTAAATGCCAAATCAAATGTTGTACCATCGCCAACATCTTAAAAAGCTTGTCAAATTTAGAGATTACATGACCTACATTAAAGATAATAATAATAACAACAACAATAACAATAATATCTAATTTGCTTACCAAGGTAATCATCCATGAGGGATCCAATGGCAAACTAAAAAATAAACCATACATACATGTAAATAAGAATATATAATGCACAAAGCGCAAAATGATAAAGCTTTTTACAGAGCTGATATTTAGACTAAATATTAATAACCAATAACTTACAATATCATTCTTATCTACTCGTGTACCAACAATCTTCAAGCGAATTTCATCATCTTGTTGAATTACAATGTCCTATAAAGAGCAACCATAAAAATTATAGACAAATTATAAAGAATTAAAACCATACATAAGTAAATTGTCCCGCTAAACTTTACCTCATCCACTGTCTTGTAGCAGGGAGGATTAGAGTTCGGGTCAAATTCCATTTCTGATGGTATAGACTACACAAAATAAGAAAAAAAAATTTAAAACCATAAATGTGTATTAAAAAAAAAAAAAACATATCTTGTAATAACAGCGATATTTTCTTAAAATACACTGTCTAGTAAAACAATTATAATAAGGCACATCATTAATAAAAACTAGTTATTTAAATTAGTAAACGTCTTGGGCTTTGTGATAGACAGGGGTATAATAATGCCCCATGGTCAATTGGATAGTCCCAGATTAGTCCCTATGACTGATTTGGAGAATGCTGTTATTGAGATGAAGGTGAATTGATGAACATAAAAGCATCTACATTTGCAGTCACAAAAGAGATAGAGGGCCCAGCCATGTTGTTTTCTCTGTTAGTGTACAATTTGATTTAATTTTAAAGTGAGTGTTTAAGGCTGTGTGAAAGGAAGATCATGGGTAAAGTTTTAAACTTACATGGCGTGAGATAAAGCAGGACATTGGGCCAATTTCTGTAAACAGTCCAACCTGTAAAGATTTACCAAGATTAATTAAAAAAAAATGTAGGCAGTCTAAAATACTAAAATGTTCAGCAGTTATAAATTTCTGTAGTGCATTATATGTAATAATAAACATTATGTGCACTTATAAAGATATTTAGATTTTCAACAGCAGGTGGGTGTTTTTACCTATACCAAGAGACTCAAATGCATTTGTTCCCCTTTATATCAATTCGTTCTGGGGTTGTTTAATTCTAGAGCTTTTTTCCACCGACTTTAAAGCCAGGCTCCTAAGATAGGAGTTTACCTAGTCAACTGCAACACCCATTTTATTGATAAATCATGGGAAAGCTTTGCCGTCAATTGTTTGTGTAAGTGTTTCAATTACATTCATTTAAAATGGTTCTTAAAATGACTGGAACGTCCTGTGTATTTCACTGTCTGATTACTTAATTCTAGCTTATTACACTCAAGTATTCAGAAAGCCCATGATAACAAAATATATAGTTACGGCATAGCAGTTCATGTTCTTTATTAGGTTATCTTAAAGTTCAGTAAGCTGTAATATGTTTATATCACTACACTATTTTTTATGTTAATCCAAACCTGAGTGTGAGTCTTCCAGAACCACAGTATTTCAGACCACAGTAAAAAAACTAAGATAGAAGCTGAATTTATGCTGAAAGGTACTGAAACGTGCTCCTGCAAGAAATCTTCTAATTAACCTCTGATAACTGAATGGTAATTTTCGAACTATGTTACTGTAAGAAAACTAATTTTAACTAAAATATAGTGAATAATTTTTAATATAAGTCAGGATTTTAATAGCTTTAATGACTGAATGAAGTTTATTTTAAAACATTATTCTACAAGAATATATAGAAATATCTACACCATTTTAGATGGAAATGCCTCCACATAGATAACGATGGAGTTGCTATACTTATCGCATAGTTTAAATTAACAAAAATATATAAAGTTTTCAAGTTCCTTCAATTATAACATTTATTCTATATAACATATATATCATTTGCCCCAGTCACAACTACCACAAATAACTTATTCGTGCCAATCATATCACATGCATTAGGAGTCGACACAGGGAGTTAATTCCTGTTCTAGAGTCGAATCAGACACTAGGGCTATTGGGATACAAGGAATTGATTCTTTAGGAGTCGAATCACCGGTACTAGTTAGTTCTATCAGTTACAGTTTTAATCTATTCATAAACAATTAATTTATAACTGAAAATAAATAACCAAGTTATCTTTTCAGGCATTTTGCCTTTACTGATAGGACAGAGAGAGATAAAGCAGGGAAGAGAGGGGGGGTTGGGATGCGACTGGAATGGACCAGAGACGAAATCTAACCCAGGTCGCCGAAGTGCAACCCCCACATGGGCGGTTGCGCTTCGGTGACCCGGGGTTTGATTCCATCTTTGGGTGTCTGTGGTCCTTCTAGTCCTATTAATAGTTTTTAATCCAGTTAGGTCCTGTTATCACTTGCAGTATTCCAGCTATAAATATTTATTCTCCCTCTTAACTCATTTTTTGTCTTATAAAAAAAAACAACCAACAAAAGAAAGAAAGAAAGAAAGAAAAGATTACTGAAAAGCCAAACATTCTTGTAGCTGACCAGTACAAAGTGCTGCCACTGGAGACGTTCTTAAATATTTAAGATATCTTGTCAAATAAAACTTTGCACTCTGCACTCCAATCAGATGCTACAAATCAGCTAAAACCTGGTGTGGTCTTTTTAATGAAAGAACTTTACCTTATTAACTTGAGTGACCACTGCATCCACTACCTCCCCTTTAAATGGTCGAAACACAATGGCCTTGTATTTAACAGGGTACAACACAAAACCCCTGCCGGGCTGTATAACACCTGCCCCAATATTATCGATTGTAGTCACTGCAATGACAAAGCCATATCTAAAAAACAAGAAAGACACCAGTCAGGACAGAATATACACCAGCATGGATGTCCTCCTCAGGACAGGTCAAATCAGTGTTAGTTAGAACTTACTTTCCTGTGCACGTGCCTTCGACCTCTGTAAACAGCTTCTGCTTGACTGTGTTTAACAGATTTGGGCCAAAATATCGAGGATGAAGGAGAATCTCATGTTCCAGAGAGATCTAAAAACACAGAATATAGATTACAGCATTACATCATACATACTTTATTGCTAGCTATATAACTAAAGGTATTTTAATGTCTTTAAGCCGCTAAAAAATATTTATAAACTAAAGCATCATTTCAGATTCTATTACACCACATTAGTTGAATGAACTCAACACAAGCGCATGGCTGCACAAACGTTAGCCACTTAACTACATCAACTATAAGTTTTAATAAACAATAAGTTTCCGTCCATCGAGTTTAACAACCTACGTGATAAAACATATCTCAATCCGTGATAATGAACTCTTCTGTGTAAAGACTTCTAAACCGCGGTATTTGGGCGCATGCGTCCCGTTTGTTACCGAACAAAGCAGAAATTTCCGCTTCCTGGTAAAGGCGATTTCAAAATAAAAGACGTTTAGTTTAAACTTTAAAATTAAATTGATATGAAATAACACACATAACAACAAAGAAATAATATACTAAATTTGTTATTGTAATTTTTTTAATCAATTAAGTAAAACATTTTTAAACAGAACGTATTGCATATAACCTAAACGTATTTTATTAAGTCATTATTCATTCTAGTGTAATATAACCATCTATCCATCCATCCATTAATTGTCTATACCCGCTTATTCCTAATCTGGATTACGGGGATCTGATGAGGTATATCTCAGATGTCATTGGTTAAAACCTATGAGTACAACCTAGTATTTAAATTAACCTTGTTTTAAGGTGTAATTTGTAATGTGTGATTGTTCCGCACACGAGTGTAACAAAGCTGATTAGACACCAGAGGGCAATGTTTATCAGTTTATCAGATTTTCAAGGGAGAAAAAACATTACTGACAATGTATTGGAAATAATTAATCTCAAATTCATTTATTCATTCATCCATTGATTAATTCATTCATTCATCTTCTGTATCCGCTTATTTCCTAATTCGGGGTCACAGGGATCTGCTGGATTCTATCCCAGGGCAATTCAGAATTACCAATCAACCTAACATACATGTTTATAAGCTGCGGGAGGATACCTGAGTACCCAGAGAAAACTCACACAAGCACAGGGAGAACATGCAAACTCTACACAGAAAGGCCCCTGCCCCTGAGGCAACAGTGCTAACCACTGAGCCACCATGCTGCCCTCTCAATATGAAGTTGGTTTTATTATTATTATTATTATTATTATTATTATTATAAGTAGTAGTATCACCAGAGGTGCCCTCTTGTGACCATCGTGTGCCCTTACACCTATATATATATTAGGAAAAAAATATTTTTGCCGGTTAACCAAATTTTTGTACTGATTTTCATCTAACCGCTGAACTGATAAAATGATTGTTAAAACCAAATAAAATTGACATCAACGAAAAATCATGATATTTGACAACATGTTGATATTTATCATTTAATTATGCGCATCTGCATCATGACGTGATATTTGGAAAATTATATTTAGTGCACTTTTTTGTTGATTTGCACAGCTAACTGTTGTGCGACTCATCTAGTGACTGTTAGGTAAATTTGTTTGTTATTTATTATCACAATTTATTTATTCGCTATACTTTATTCTTATTTATTTATTTATTTATGTGCGTGTGTGTGTGTGTTTGGGGGGAAAAGGTTTAAAATGGGGGGTTAAGTAGTAGTAGAAATATAATGATAATAATTATCATTTAAAAAATTATCATAAAAATTATTAACATAACCATAAAGTCGAATTAGGGAATAAGCCGGTATAGAAGATACTACTTACATATTATCATTTTTATTAGTTTTTATTAATTATGTGTTACCTACTAATATTATCATAATGACGTGATTGTGTGACTAATTACTTATATTCTCATGTCTCATGTAAGTAACTTCAAATCGTAATGTAAATAAAAGGAAAGACGGCTTTACACTACTGATCGGCGGTATTTGCTTTTTTTGGCCACAAGGTGGCAGCCTAGTTTTAAAGTATTGGCCGCTTAGGCGAGTTTTTAAGAAATGTTTTTTAGGGTACGTTAAGATAAAGGTCGTAAGTGTACGTGATGTTTAATGTAGTAGAAGTTTTATATGAATGAAACAAACATGTATGCATATGTAAATAAAAGATTAAATGTGTAATAAGTATTAGCCTACATATTACACTTACAGGTGCATAAAAAAACGTATTAAAAAATTTTATATACATTGTATTAATTAAAAGGTTTAATGTCCTGGTTGTCATTATTTAGACCACAACTGCTCCTGAATACTGTATTCAAGCCCAGGTATAATCGACTTACCTGAGGTATATAAGGACACATATTATTTAATTGTTTATTATTCTATTCTAGTGTTAGTCTGTCTATATTTGCCTTGAAAATCAATCATTTATAGTTTTATTAACCCTTTTTTAGACGAGTATAACTATACTGTGTAGAACTGATCCCATCACTTGGGTTGCATCTATCTGTCCTGCCCGCAATCTGTATTACTTGTTTCGTGTCTCTTGAATGTTTCGCTCTGCTGCTCTGTTAACAGCCATATGGTTGAATTGTATCTGCTGCAATTGTAGTTCGCTTTGAATAAAAGCATGTGCCAAATGAATAAATGATGTAAGTGAAGCTTGCCAAACCCATGTGTTTGGAATGCACCTCACAAGTAAGTAAACCAGGGCCTCTTTCCAGAAAGCCTTGCTTCAGTCCAGACGCTTCTCTATAATAAGAGTTGCTAAAAGACAATGACAAAGAGAAATTGCATGTGGCAATGCAAGAAAGGGGTTGAGAAGACAGAAGCGGAAACACTCTTTATATCCCTTGTGGTACCGTAGCACTTTTTCCTAACATTAAGGGCCTGTTTTTAAAAGCTCTTCTTAGACAAGTGTATAAAGGCAGAAGCAGCGGTGTGCCATAGATCAGACTGCAACACCATTGTTGCTTAGGCAGGTCAGATAGCCCCAAACTGAGGCCATGCATGTTGATTAGTCTGGGCAGATGTCCACGAATATCTGAACACAGTGCATGTTTTTTTTGCATCAAAATGAATTGTCCAAACTGACAGAGGTCCTTGGGGACTTCCTCATTTTTTCTGCTGTGGATTTTTGCAGAGCGGGAGGCACTCATGTGATTAACCATGATATCAGAGCAGGTGACAAGAACACAGACTCTCCACAGTGGCAAGTTCATAACTCTTATGTACAGCAGACTCGTCTTTGGCTTCAAAATCAGTCTAGACCTCAAACACTATCTCACTTTTGTTTATGGACATGCATTAGTTTCTGTTATTGTGATTTAAGTTTGTAAAGGTGACTTCTCGTACTGTCTTTTAAACTTGAATATAAGCTTAATTAAGTTTATTTTTACGATTATTATGAGACGCAATTGCACCAAAAGATTCCTTATTTTATATTTGTACTATTTTGTTCACATATGTTCTCCTTTAGGTTTACCCTAATTGTATTTGTTATATTATTTTAATGTTGGCACCTAATGCATCTCCTTTTTTATTGAATTGTATGACATTTAGGAAATAATCTTGGTTTCAAATAGCACATTTAAATACCAAGGCATGTTTTTTTTAGTTTTACAGAGGCTTTGCTTTGTATAGCATTTTCATCGAAAACAGGTCTCATTTAAACTTCCTCCTTTATTTATATTACAATAATATCAGTTTTAAAATGCAGCAGTACTTACTACTTGTCCTTGTTCTTAAATATCTTTACACCACTTCAATTGGAACGTCCTGAGAGACTAAGAGAGGGAGATGGCAATATAAAAAGCACTTGCAAACTAACAGATCTAACACAGCAGAAGTGTGTGTAACCTCTGTACTCTTGTCCTTTACACCTGTTCACAAAGTTGTTGTATACTTATAGTGACTATTACCATTCCTGTGCTCAACACTATGCCCACTGACTTGAGGGAAGCAATACAGCTATTGTCCTGGCATAATTGCACTTGTATAGTGCCAGTGGTCTTTCATTACATGGTGGTCCAAATTCTCTACTAGTGACACCTAATGCAAAAGTACTGCCTTTGTTTCCAAGCTCCTTGTTGTGTGGTCACATTCTTTCAAGTGGTTCTTGTTTTGCTTTGAGATTTGTTTACCCTTGCAAGGACATGACGTTTCTGATCAGTTGAGAACACCTGTGAAAAGCATATTTGGTGATATTTAGTCTTTCTTTCTTTCTTTCTTTCTTTCTTTCTTTCTTTCTTTTTTTTCTATTTCTAGTGTAATAAAACAATGTACCAATAAATAAATAAATAAATAAATAGTGTTTGATCACTTACTGCACACAACTAGACATCTAAACCGATAACTGAACCAGTATTACAAAATACCTTCTAAGAATTACCCATCATTCTCTATTTGTATCATTCCCAGCATATATGTTTTTATAGTTACCAAAAATCCTTTATGCTGAGAACAACACATTCTGTTTAATGTTGGTTTGATTTGCCTAAAAGAAACGTCCTAGTCTAGTGATTTAATTCGGTCTGTTCGGTCGCCTTCTCTGCCCCCATCTCCACCCAAAGCTTTCAGATGCAAAATAAGCAGACATATGGAGAGGAGGTCTTTCTCTGGACCTCCTAAAGATTCAGATTGTATGACAAATCACGTCCAGCACCATCCTCCCAGCCCAGTGCGGAATATCCAGACAACAGCTTCATTAGGGTGAAAGAAAGAATTTTTGCAGCTTTGCCGAGTCAAGCTCGGACCTCTTCCCCTTCTCAATTACTTCATTGTTGCCCATAGATTCAAGTTATTGCACTTCAAACCATATGGCTTATTTGAGCACCTACAAGTGATGCCATCATCCAGCTTCATGCCCCAGTTAGTTAGAGAAGGAGGCATTGATAGCAAATCAAAACAACAAATGTGGAACTACAGAGAATGTGATGCCTGTGTTAAACTACTGCCAGCTATAAGCAAACAAAGTCCTGGGCAAGATAGTAAACATTATTAACGTTGTTAGCTTTACCCACTGTAAAAACTTACACACCTTCAAATAATTTATTGAAGCTATGTTTTTTATGTTCAAATTTGATAAATGATGCACAAAAATAGTGCAGTGAATATTATAGTATAATTAACTCAAAATGCTTCTACATAAGTTATTTCATATAATATAACCTGACAATGTTTACCCAGTATAGTGGGCTATATTATAAAATGTGGAGATTCTACATTTGGTTACAATATAAAAACATTTATTGTTAAACTCATTATATAAAATATTCTCACAGAATTAATGCTTACATCACATTAAAGCATGTTGAACATAATGAGATGTGCATACAGACAGTCCAGTGCACATGGCTTGTAAGAATAAAAGGATTTAAAAAAATAGGAAGTGGAGAGTGTGCCATTAGTTACACAGATACAGTTCACTGGGCTGCTGAAAGCCCACTGTAATGTATGTGTTAGTTCTGCAAGGTCGGGTGTGGGTAGTTATCATTAATCAGGGCAGCACTGTGCGTTTGCCCTCTTTCAACGTTGATATAGCATAGGCAAAGCTTCTTCACATTTTGCCAAGTAGTTGCCCCGGTTACTTTGAATGATAAAGTCTTTAGAGACACAGGTCTTATTGTGGGTACTAATGTAGGGTAAACTAGAGGTAAATTATGCACTTGCACAAACATGCAAAGACAAGTGAATGCCTCGCTGCAGGGTTTGTCTTTAAACTCTGGCATCTGATTGATAGTGGAAGGTTCACATACTGGTACATTTTGTGTCCAGTTGACAATACAGACCTTAAATTAGCATTTAGATAGCCTGTAATGAGATTCCAAAACGTTTTAATAATAGCACCTGTTTGAAAAGGTTGTAAATGCAGGAAATAACTTGATTAAATAGGTGAAGTAAATAGAGAATGATGTCTGATCTTTAAAGAAAACCTTCAAATAAGGACAGTTCTTTACAAATTCTTCAAATTATTTTAGCATATCCTTATATTTAATTAACACAGTTTATTATAGTTTATAATAGATGTATAATACATGTAATATGATAATATAAATGAGTGAAGAAGTTGCATTATGTGAAATTTTATTTTAAAAAATACACAAATATCTACTTGCATGGGCAACAAAACAACATTTCTAGCCACAGAATTTTACACATTGATCAACTAAGTGACAAAGTTTTCATTTTCTGCTGTGAGGAGTGGTGCCTTGGTACAATTGAGGCACTGGAGTAAAGAATGAATTATCGTTCAAGAGTAATGGCAGTATTCTTTCCTTCCCTGTCTGGAAGCTTGAGAAAAGGGTCCACATGCTTCAGGAGAGAAGAAGGGATTATTCGTAGGATTAACATGTGAAAACTTCTATCAGACTTTCTGACTCAAAGACCCTTTGCGAACAGTAATCGCGTTAATACCCGGGGATTAATGCTGGGCTAGAACTAAAATAGAATTTTAATTCGAGTTGCGCACAGCAATATGAAATAAATGGAGAGGCATTCATGGGGAGAAGAAAAGATGTCCGTGCTATACACGTTCCATTCCGTCTTTACTAAGTGAAACTGGGCTGCCTGGGATGAGGGGATGGACACACCCGTACACACAGCAGACTTGAGGAATCATATCTCTCTGATATAAAGTTATGATTTCTGTTTGTGCGCTTTTCTTCAGCGGTTTTCGGCTACATTTTCGGCTACATACTTTGCATCTTAAACTGTGTGTAAAGATTGCCCCGAAGGAGCAGCTCAAAGCTTCTTTGAGTAATGCGCTTGTTTCATTTTCTCACGTGTTTCTGCTATTGAAATGCAATAAGATCCCGTGCACTTGTGCTTAATCCTGTCAAAATCTCCTTGGCAACCCCTCTCAACTGTGGGCGAAAAAAAACTTCCACCTACCACCCCCACCGCCCCTTCTCAGCAAAACCCATTTTCCATCCATCACTTTTATGGAAATACGTCGCTTTATAAGTGCAATATGGTGCACGTTTAAGGCAGATCACTAATGTCCTAAGTAAGCCGAATGGGAATTCAAGCTGGTTTGCGTCTTTGAAGTTATTGCTGACAGGTTGGTGTTGTAATAATAAAAATCGACCTCTTCCTCTGACAGCAGTGTCTGACATGCAGCAGCGCCACCGGAGGCTCTTCTAAAACTAGGGCAATAAAACAGGTTCACTTCTAGTGCAGTAGCCTAGAGCACAGAGCCTGAAAGAAAATAGAAACCTATTGGTTCCCAAACGAAGATTTTACATTACAAAATCCCTTTCCATTAGTTGAAGTTGTCGGCTTAACTCTTATATCACGTTTAGCTATTTCAAGCTTTGGTTCTAACTTCAGGACACGAAGCAAAAGTTCCGAAGTGCCTCTGAGCGCAGGGTGTTTTTGTTCATGCTGGGCGATTTGAATGAGAATAATGCTATTGGAGTGTTGCAGGCCGAGGAGAAAATGAGTGACAAAAGCGCAGAGGCGCAAAAATTGGACGGGGGACAAGGCGTGTAGAGCTGAAAAGAAGAGCGGGGAGACATGCACAATGGAACAATTCACCTTATAATCGCTTTGATATATTATACATGCCTGAAGACTCTAAACATTGTGTAATTATTTATAAATGACTGTCCCTCTGTCCTCATAATACCGCAAGGAGAAAAGCGCTGCAGGTCTCTCCTCCAACTATTTCTAAATAGTGCCCCCTTTCTATTTCTTTCTAAAGGGGGCGCAAGATGCAGGCGATTGAATAAATTGAATAATTAATGGTCAATTGTATGGCTGTCTCATAAAGATGTCTTTAAATAAACCTTAAGAAATTAGGTGGTATGATTTAACGGCGTCTTTCATCTGACTCAAGTTCAAATAAAAAAAGTTTATATCCACATCTGGTTTTTTTTTTATTTTCCAAACCCAAAAACAGATACTATTAAACAAATATACACGATGTCAATATGCACCATTGAGTCCTACAATTTAAAGTCTTTTTTAACTTTTTTGTTACTTAAAGTTTTACATTTTTATCCAAGGCAATTTTTAATACACAAATTAGAATATACCATTTTCTAATTCTGGGCCAAATATCTTGCCAATCTAAGAAAGTGTGCCTAGCCCGGGGGTCTAAGTGCTCCACTGAGTTTTTTTTTTTTTTCATTTTTTCTTTAGAGGTTTAACTAAAAGCGGACTTACTCCTCCGAGGACAGATAGCAACAGTGGAGCTCGCGTGGCTCGAAGCGTTCTTGCTTTCTGATTGGTCCACGGTGATTACAGGCACGCTTCAGAGGGCGAACAAACAACTGGCATAAATTATGCTAATGCGATCGCCGTGCGGCACGGGGCAGACCTGATGCAACCCATTCATCCATCCTTCACCAAAATGCCAAAGCGCGGGGGGTGCGTTCATTGTCTTATCAGGGTATATAAGGTAACTGAGGTCAGTCGTGTGCCAGGCTCACTGGCTCACACGAGCTGATTGAAGAGCAAGAACGAGACGGACGCGTGCCTTAAAACTTCAACACAAACTTATCTGTGCAACTTTGGTTCATCAGCGAGAGCTCTGATCCTTTAAAGTACCTCCCAAACGATCAACAGGTATGTATGCGATTTAGAATATGTCTCCACTGTAGTTTGCTCCAGCAAAAGTATATCTGAATAATTTGCTAATCGTTTCTTTCGTGCATTTTCAACAGAAAGCAAAGGATGTGCACCGCAATGGAGAGTGCGTTCTCCGATATGGACAGCTCCAGCTGCGACTTTTCCTTTCCTCACACGGATGATGAGGATTCCCGCAGCAGCATGCATGCAGCGTCGCCTGCGTCCTCGCTTGGATCGTCGGTAAACAGCGCCCAGGATGCCGGCGAGCTGCAGCAAAAGAAGAAGCGCAGAGGCCGTGCTCGCAGCGAGGCTGCCATTCACGTGGTAAAGAAAAACCGCCGACTAAAAGCCAACGACCGCGAGAGGAACCGCATGCACAACCTAAACGATGCGCTGGACGCTCTGCGGAGCGTGTTACCTGCCTTTCCGGACGACACAAAACTCACCAAAATCGAGACTCTGCGCTTTGCTCACAATTATATCTGGGCACTGTCTGAAACTATCCGCATTGCCGACCAGCGCGGGAACAAAGTGAGAGACTCCTCACCGGCTGTAAGCTGCATGGCGGAAGTACCGAGCCCAGGAAGCGATGCGTGCTCATGGGCGTCAAGCGCCTCCTCTTCGGGCTCCTCTCCATCCTACAGCTCTTCCAACCCCGGTAGTCCGGAGGCTATGGACGATTATGGATTTCTACAAGCAGACGTCGTTTACTGCTATCGCAGCTACCCTGCCATTTATTAAAGATATCTCCTAGCTCCAAATCTTCTGTAGCTAATCTTATAAGGGAAAATAACCTTTCCTTTGCCCTTTATTAGAAGCAAAAGTGCAGAGCCAGAGACAGAATAGAAGTTCACTATTTGCCTTAACTACTGTCAATTTCGCGAATGAGAATGTTCTTATTTTTGTACGTTTTTTATTGCTGAACCTTTGCACTTTCTATACTTTTCTTCTATCTCGACCTCAGTGCCAGTCAGGGGAAAATGACGCTGCGAACTAAGAAGACAGATTTGCTTTTAGCCGTCCGAGGTGAAAAGTCAATTTTACAATTTGTTAGACTGATGGAGCAGAAAAGCGAGCGTGAAAATGCAGTTTGAACGCTATGACAATAGAATGAAAAGCCGTCAAAAAGACAAGTAACTGCTTATGCATTATGTATTTTGACCCCAGGAAACACTGTTTTTTTTATTGTTCAGAGAGACTCTTTTACACTAAGGAAGAGTTCTTACTGTTGCTTTTTTTATTTATTAAACCTGTTGCTTTCAAGATATTGTATTTTTATTGTATATAAAGAGATTTATTCTATTATGTATTTACCTCAAATTATAAGTTGTTACAGACTCTTTTGTACGAATAAATATAATTTTTTTACAAAAGTAATTGCATCCTTTAATTGTTTTATTTTCAGACAATTACTAACTCGCACACACCAATCAAAAACACAAATTATCGATACTAGAGTTTTTGGCTGTTGTAGAATCACTCTGATTCCCTTGTGCGCTATATGGGACAAAGACGCGTCATGACGCATTCAAAAGTTAATAACGGTCACAGCGTCCCTATGCACCAGGTGATGATGCTTTATGTCAACTGAAGCGTTACTTCATCCATCATCCAACATAACTGTATCAGATATCAGTGCCCTATCAGATCGTTTGCAAAATTAGACGCTGAAATTATTCAAATAATTTATATAAAACAAATAAATAATAAATAATTTGAACTTAAATAATATTTAAATGTTTTATCCCGGTTTAGTGTCTAGATTACTGCTTTAAGACTACTGCGCCGCTTTTCATTCGCTGTTAAATTTGGATTGTTTATTTATAATTATTCCAATTTTTAAAATTACTTTAGTTTTAGTTTCGTGTGTTCAACACAAATGTGTTTTATTATAAAGGAAATATCAGATATTACGAATTCAGTAAGAATTTTAACGCAGGAGTCGAAAGTTGCTCGAAATATTTTTTTACATTAGTTTTACTATTTTTTAAATTGCCGCAAATATATAAACTTCAATTCATTCTACAAAATCATCCATCCATCCATCCATCCATTCATTATCCAAGCGTCACGGGGATCTGTTGAAGTCTATCCCAGCTGCCATTGGGTGAAAGGCAGAGGTACACACTGGACAGGTCTACTAATCTTAATATATTAATTCTATCGAGCTTTAATTTAGGAATAAATGTTTTAAAACTACAGCCTATCAAATCCACTAATTTTGTTGTTAATTATTTCTTCTTCATTATCAATTATAATTTGTTGTTAACATTAATGTGATATTATTTATAATATTTTTATATACAATTTTTATTTGTAGAATTAAAATGTCCTTTTAGGCTTTTGAGAGCGCAGGCTCAGGTTTGAGCTTCTCATGAGCACTTTGTGCAGGAGGCTGTGTGGATTTGGAAGGGGGTTCGGGTTAAATCCTCTATTGGAGAGTTACGCGTGAGGTCCAGCCAGGGCTCTTGTAACTGCACGTGTCGGGGATCGGCTGGGACAATACCGCGCGCTCAAAGCCTCCGGGACACGCGCATGCCCCCTACACCGGGATAAAAGACAGAAGGTTGTTCGGGGAGGGTACAGACCCAAGCCCACGGCACTGTGGCACCAGAGTCTTGCACAGAGACTCAGTTTGCATAGCTGCAAGCAGCACATTGGCAACACTATAATAGTGGCACCTGTTGCGGTTTTTTCCTTAAGGCTCCATAATGATGCTTCCTGCATCACGGCGAGGCGTGGGGATGCATGTGCGCTCTTAATTAACAGCTCTGTGTGTGTTCTGAAGCACAGGGTCATAACAATTTGAAGCATGAACCGAGTTTAATGCTAGTCGTATCTGCAATCACATAGAAAAAGCGCACATTACAAACAACACCGGTTTTGGCAAAACTCCGGAACCAGAATAAAACCCTGAAATAATAGCCAAATTTTACTAAACGTACAGGAGTTACAAAACTGCTTAACTCAGATATCCTTTTTCAACATATTACACTTTGCTGCTATCCAGAATTATTATTTCAATAGAATTTATATAATGTCTGTAGGTAAATTAAATATGTTTCAGTTGTGTGCTGATACAGCCTTATGTACTCATTTTTTATGTTAGCATGTTAAAAGAGCAATAAAAATGCTTACAACTGAGTTTCATAACATTGAGTCTCATAACTGTGCATTGTTCCAGGCCCTTTTCCCCTCAGGACTGAAAATCAGTATCAGTGTGGCAATACTCACACAGGTCACAGGTCGTTTAGGAGCATGAGACCTCTCACATCCCAAGGAGATGGCCTTCATGTCAATGGACATAAAAACATCAAAATGTCCTTCATGTTTGTACAGCCATGAGCACACAGCTACACCTCCCACTCAGTCAATGACATGGCTAGAGATGCTCAAATGATACATAGAAGCTTTTCCAATTACGTTGCCAAGTATTACTTCACGAAATAACCACAGGAAGATTGCGAATTAGTGCATTTTTTGTCAGTTTTAGATATGCAGATATGCAAAAAAATCTTCAGGCATGTCTTAGCAACCCACAGTAAAAAAAACATTGTACAATAAAGAGGAAAATATTTAGCTAAAAATTTATTTTGCCACATTGATAAATTTACTGAATATAGTTAAAAATTTTAAAATAGCAACTACATATAAACAGTTTAAATTGGAGCTGTGCATTCTCTAGGTGCTGTCTTTTTCTAAGAAATGAAAAAGAATAAAGAGAAGATGGACGAGCAATCCTAAAACACCCAGGTAGCCCCAGTAGCTCAATAGACAGACCAATCAAACAAAAACTGCAAGTTAATGACCAACAGAAGGTGGGACGGTAGGGGAATAAGTGATGAGTAGAAGACAGCATGCTGGGACCAAGAAGATCCTATAGAAAGGGCGTACACAAAGCCCATAGGAAAAATCCTATAATTCAGCGACACTGATATGTCCACACTATATGGTAAAGGAAATTTATTATGCCATTTGTTTGTTGTAAAATATTAGTGTTTTTGTTTTGCATATTCTGATTTTGTTATTGACATATAGATCTGGCAGATGTAAAGAGACAATCGCATGCCTAAATTCCTTTCTGAGCCTAATTCTCTGGCTTTACCTTAAACAGGGATTAGTAGATGAGTGCTCACAACTCCCTAGACCTGCCCGGCACAAAATCCACCTTCAGATCAGTACAATCCTTCCCCTTAGCACCCAAACAGAAAGCTTTACACCTTGTCTACTCAAGAGACTTAAAAGAGATTCTGACAGCAGTGCCGAGTGATTAAAGTGACTAATTATCTGTTGGGGAAATAGAGGCTTATTTCGAGCGTAATTGGGTATACAGCTGACACATACTGTTTGGCACTGCCCAAGCAATCAACTGTTTTTAAGTAGTTTACAATTAATGTGTAAATAATGTGTTAGCAAAATTAAAAACAAATTATTTAATAAAAAAAAGGAAAATCTATATGAAAATAAAAGAGTAATTTTAACTAGTTTAATTTCATATCAGAATGATAAGTAGTGGTAACATAGTTTATTTTTAGAAATCTGATATGTGAGATACAAACTGTAACATTACAGGGGGTTTATTCTATTCTTTTAGTCTGTACAAAAGAACAGTATTGATCTCATTGTAAATTCCTTAACATTGTTCTCAATTTGTACACCCACTTTAGATTCTTTGTTTAATAGAACTAAAGATGCCCTCATCTCAAGTCCTCCCCTTCTTCACAACCCTACTACAGTCAGTTTTACGATACAGCAACCCTTTTTTGTCTGCTCTCTTGACCATGCAGTGGAACCACAGTGTGCCAGGAATGCTAAGAGTAAAGACCCCTTGGGTCTCTTCAATGTGATGGCAGGGCTTCCTCTTCTTTTGCCATGAGTCTCTCCTAATCTGCATTCTCTAGCATAGGCAGTCAAGATTTCATTGTCCTCGCTTGCTGTGTGTGAAGGTGGAAATGAGTCAATTAGTGTTTTACACCTTGCTCTGAGCTAAAAGTGGATGCCCTATGTTTGGAAAATTGGCCTTAAGCAAGCCTCATGCTCTCCTAAAGCAATTGGAACACTACTAGACAGGGGCACCGCTAACAATTTTGGGAGCTACAAAATAATTTTTGATGCATTAATGCTAGTACTGTTATTACTAATAAAACAGTGTTGGGAAATAACTAGTTACATTCAAAGTAACATGTTACATAAATTTGTAACAGTAATTTGTTATCGTTATTTCCTTACGGTTACTTATGAAAATGTTAAAGATTTTAAATAGGGTAACATCTGAATAGTTTCTTTAAGAAAAATAAGATATGTTAAATCATTTTAATTTGTTGTTGATTTGCCTTCTGCATTTGATTGGTTCTCTGGGTTGAATTCGCTGCCATGCCTGCCAATTACATTAATCAACATTGCCACTGAAAGTGTTAATCTTCTACACTCATGTGCGAGAGTAAGGCTAACCCTGCCTTGTATCAATGTTTGAAAATTATTTAATTGA
Organism: Bagarius yarrelli; assembly: GCA_005784505.1. NCBI lineage: Eukaryota > Metazoa > Chordata > Actinopteri > Siluriformes > Sisoridae > Bagarius > Bagarius yarrelli. The sequence continues at coordinate 4,362,020 of VCAZ01000008.1, read as the reverse complement.
ACATATCGGTTAGAAATGTAAAAGTAATCAAAAAGTTATTTAATGTAATCAGTTACTTTACTTTTTATGAAGTAATTAAAAAGTAACTATAGTTCTTATATTTTAAATAGTGTTATTTGTAATCTGTAACCTTTTACATTTCCAATTACATAACCAAGTATCCTTCCCAACAATGCTTATAAAACAGATCTCTTGGGGGGACTCAAAGTGCACAGGCCTTTGGAATTGCCCTAATTTTCCCCTCCTTAGCAGTGCTCCTGTTACTAGAACATCTTTTTATCTCCAAATAAATTAGAAAAAAAACATTGATAAAGATTGGGGGATGACAAGTTGTAATCAAAACATATATAATTTACAAAATAAATATACCGTATGTAATCATTCACAATGTAAACAGGTTTGTGGCATATTTTAAATGTAAACATTTTTGTTAGAGTTTGCACTAAAATAGGAAAAAGTCACTCATTTGGCACTCTACTGGCAATGCAGTTTGAGTATGTGTATCTGGTCCTTTAGTTACACCATAATGCATTGCTCCACTGACTGCACCACTGGTTCAGTCATTTGAGAAGCACATCCACCTGTACTGTGAGTGCAGATGTTCCTGTGTTGCAGATTAGGCATATGTCATCCATAACCCGAGGAAGAAGCCAGCCCTCTGGTTTGAGGCTTAAAAATATCCACTTTAGAACGAGAGGCAGACAAAGACACATAGGGCACTTGCCTGAGGGCAGCTTGTTTCGGGTGGCTGCCTGCAGTCTGTAAAGATACCTTGTCTTCATTTGTAATGGAAAGCCACTGACACACACCTACGGCCAGCCTCCGCCTCCTAACTCTCTCACACAAACACGCATTTCAATAGTTTAACTTTTCCTTTGTATAACTGTCCATGCCCTGTGTATTCCCTTTTTATAGGTAAACTATTGTGTGGAGAAAAGGAAAAGGGTTCCACTGTCATTGTTTTGTTTATTTTTGTATAAAGTACTCCTGCAATAATCAGGAGTTTGTATGACCTTTAAAACACCTTTGAATGACCCAGCACTAAAATTGCTAACGATTGCTTAAATATTTTAGGTTAAACTAACTACCTTGTGCCTGAAAGTGTGTTTAAACAAGTTTTGACTGTTTTGCCCTGATAAGGCGAATGTGCAAAAACTACAGCTTTTATTGACACAAAGATGTCTAAATATTTATTTTCATTATCTGAGTTTAACGTTACTGTACATTAGATTAGATGTATGGATTAATTTATTAATTTGCTATAATTATTTATAGTTATGCCAATGGTAGTTTCCTTCTAAGATAGTGATGGTTAGACAATGTGTGTGTGTGTGTGTGTGTGTGTGTGTGTGTGTGTTCAAAACGGATGCTCCTCAAAAGTGGCTGGCGGTAGGTTACAAGTGCTGTGAAGCATGTTAAGTGGCGTCTCATTAGTCTGGAGTGGCTCAGAGTGTGAGGCTGCTGACAAAGGTGGGGCACCATCTACCTGGATCACTATGCTCTGTCACCTCCAACTGATCTGTCCCCCCCTCCAGCACTATTTTTTCCTGGGCTGGGAGGAACAAGCAGATGCCCCAGTGCTCACCGTGGCAGGAAAGTGTCAATCAAAAGGTTAGCCAAGCAGATGCCCCTTATGCACAATATATAGACTTTGAATGTCTGTAAATAGATGGTATTTTTGCCCCTCTCCCCACTCTGGGGAGGCAGCTCCTCAGAGACCGCTGATAAAAATCTGGGAAATTCAATCCAAGCTAGTGCCTTGGACAAACAGATGTGATTTTCTCTCTCTCTCTGTCTCTTTCTCTGTCTCTCTTTCTCTCTCTAAAAAACAAGATAACCTTTTCCCCTTCACTCTTCATATCGCAATGCCTCTGCACCTGTATCGACACCACTAGTAACAAGACTGATGACACAGATTTTCCTCTGCACTGGTCTCTGATGACCTATAATTACAGACAGACAAATATTCACTTGATTGATTATATTAAAAAATGCATTTTTGATAGGGTCAATTTTTCACTCAAGCAAAGGGAGTTACGTGCACTGTAACTTTGTAGATCTTTACTTTTACAGTCAAATAAAAGAGAGAAAAGAAAAAAAAAAAAAGGTTAATCGTTAGAAAAATCTGAGAAAAAGCAGACGTAAGTGACATTGAGGAAATAAAATGTACATCTGATGGTCTCCTGAAATCCAAGGGAAAAAAGTGTTAAAATTTTGGAAAGTTTACATTTTTTTAATTCATTTTAAATTTAATAGCAAGTCGACTTTAGAGGACCACAGAACCATTCTAGTTCGAATAGTAGATGGTGTCCATATTTGATGCAGTGTAAAAAAGAGTATCAAATGACATATTACTAGAAAGCCTGGGATGTTTTTAGAAAGACCACAGGTCATCAAAAATAAATAGAGTAGCTCAAAAAAATGTAAAAAAAGAATTTTTTTTAAACAATATGTCCACTACAGTGGACAAAAGTCATTAGACTGTTTCTCAGGAGGAACTATTAATAGTTTTAACTGTTATTAACTATTAGAATAATTAACTATTTGTCCAAAACACAAACGTTTCACACTATGAAAAGTTTGTCATTATTAATGATGTTAATAATATATGCATTTTACTAAAATTACAAGTCAAAATATTGCGTTTAGGGAGCTTGTAAACAATACACAGTCACTTTCATATTGCATATGCCCTACAGGTCAAAAGATTGGAAAGAAAATTAACATAGTAAAAATAAAAACGCATGCACAACCTGTGTAAACATAACATAACATATATATATTTTACATAAGTTTAAAGTTAATTAGGATGTGTCTACAATTTATTAGGATGGTTTGTTGTCTAGTTAAAGTAGCCTCTTATAGTGTACAGCTGGTTATTGAGTCGTCCTTTTGTAAGCAGGTGTGGGTTCATGAGCATTTTACAGTAAACTCTGTATAATTTTTATAGGGCTCCTCGCTGTTTTTATGATATTGTATAAGTGCATTTATCATCCGGTACAAACAGTAATCTCAGTGCAGGAGGTCTGGTTATATTAGTGCCTGCTGCCTCACCATCCTCAAAGGACTCTTCAAAGTTTTACTGTCTGGGTCATCACTAGGGCCAGGCCATGACTTTTTTCATGAGAACTTAATCAGGGCGAAGAAGGTCAAGCCCTCCTCCTTGTTTTCAACAATTACCATGAAATTCCTAGTGTCCACACTGCTGAGGGTTCCCAAATTTCGGGGTGTCATCCAGAGGGCGACGGCTCTGGCTGTGCACCTCTTTCTCTTCCCTCCTCTTCACCCACCACAATCAGCTCCACTAAGCAAGTGGATGGTGCAGTCAGGCTGCTGATGAACTCATGACCCCTGCAGCCTGTGCATGGCAGCAATTTCCAGGGCAGTAAAAATAGCCATGGCAACCAAGATGCTGCCAGTACCTCAGACAGATTCGGCCATGAAGTCACCAGCGTTTAGAAGAAGTTATTTCTGTGAGGCCATTAAACATAGTCAGTTAACTACTTCCTAATAAGATGATGTTTTGTGTCCTAAAAATATTATACAATTCCCTATCTAAACAATAATGCGTATTAACAAAACATTAACAGGGATTATCATTATCAAAATGCAATTTAATGTTTTATTTATAATGCAGAACAATATTTATTTTACATTTGTTTTCATATAAGTCTAAACATCAATAATAATGAACACCATTTTCTACATTGTATAAAACCAGTCAATGTCTTCCATTCATTTCTCTTTCAGTTTTTAAACGTTTTTTAGTTTAAATTCACCATGAAGAAAAGTATAAATCAGACATTTAGACTGGCCTGCTGCACGGCCAAACAATGCCTTGTGGTAAGGAGAAGAAGAGGATAACGCCATAATGTAAAATAGTTAAAAGCTTATTAGAACCATTGAAAGGCAGCGCGATTTCCACTTTGTTTCGGAACACCCTGAGCTCATCCTTTCAAGTGATTGTGAAGGGTGCAATTCAAATCTCTTTGGGTCCATATGAATGAGGGCCTCTTAAAGCTCTTTTATAAGCCAGCAAATTCCCCACAGGCGTATGCCCTTTAGCTCCATTACTGATTTACCCAAAGCATTCATCTCTAGCCTTCTGCTTCTCCTCTCCCTATTGTTCTGCCTAGTTAGCCGAGCACCTGACAACTCTAGTACCAGGCTTTCGGTGCTGCTCAAAATTGCGGGGCTAAAATAAGGGTGAATATTTCTCCATGTGTCATACGTGTCTGAAATTACTTATTTATACTTCTTACCAGACATTGTATAAAAGCTAAAGAAGAAGTAAGGCAGGGATAATGTGGATGCTTCTCTTCATTCCTGAGGTATAAAACTGTGTAATGTTAACATAAATAGTGGAATGAGGCGGACCTTTCTCTGGACAATAAAAAAAAAAAAGGGGGGGGGTGAGCCTTTCTTTAAGTAGAGAAAGAAGTGAAAAAATTCCAAGTGGGCCCATTGCCTCTATACTTAGATTAATTAGACTCCCCCTTAAAAGCCATTCAGCTGCAGTTCTAAAATGGGTCCAAGTTACATTATGTAAAGTTTTTAGAGTGATTTGCATTTGTTTGTGTGGATCAGGGCAGCACTGAGAAGCATCCACACAAAAGGAAGTAAAAACAAAGACATGGTAAAATATTCTTTTAATGGGCTTTACAATGTCCTCTGTTTTTTTACATGTCGAAGTTAACAACTCTCCAAAATTCTGAATGGATTAAAAGATATTAAGACCATAATAAAGCACTGCACACCAGACAATATCATAGTTTTAACAGAAAATGTGTCATAATGCAGGAACATAATATATATATATATATAATATTATATAATAATATATAACTTTACATATAATTGAAATAGTATTTGGCAACAATGTTATAAACTTACAAATCACTAAACTATATGATTTAATATTAAACAATCTGGTATGAAACTAATGTTGCCATAATTATATTTTTGTCTTGAAAAAACAAAATCACTTCGTTGTTAAACCAGTAATGTTCCTAATAAAGACACAAACAGTCCAAGCACTCTTGTACAAACTCTTTACCATATGATGTAACAGTAACAAAGTAAAAAAACAAAAATAAAGTACATTTCTAGTCTTTAAATATATATAAAAATATAGTTTATGTAATTCCAGTCAGTATTAATTAGACTCCTATTTAAGCACAGGTTATTTTGAGTAGTGTAAATATTTCAGTATTTATTGTTTTACTTGTTTATTTTGCTTATAAGTAAAATGCATATAATGCAATATATATGTATAGCATTAGCAGTAGTGGTGTCTTATCCAGAGTGTAAGATCCAGATCTTCTGCTGTAACAACAACCAGGTGAAAGCAATTTTGTTAAGACTGAATATGATTCTTTTCGGTACATAGAACTTGAATCGTTCTATGTACTGAAAAGAATCATATTCAATTTAACAAAATAGAAGAGAAAACCATAGAAGGGTAGGCAGACAGATATTCCAGGTGGGACCAATTTTTGGGGGTGGGGTTGGGGAGATAGATACTCTGTAAAATGTGACTAATGAAATAATGAAATAGCAAAATTATTGTTGTACTAATATTCTTGTTTGGGTTTGGTTAAGAAGACATATTATAGTAAGTTAATATAAGCACAAATATGTTTTTAAAAATGTTAAACTAATGGTTATTTTTAACGCTCAGAATGGCTAATGACTGGACTAATGAACACAAATTCAGGCAATATTATAATCTTTTTAAAGTTGGAGTGAAGTTTGAGCCACATAAAAATTAAATATTCAAGTAATATTTTAAAGAAAGAAATTGAGCAAACATTTTTTAAAAATCTGTTGAACTAGTTAATGTGTGGATAGATACTTAGGAGTTTTTACTTAATTAAGTGGGCAAGACAAACGTTTCGGTGGGCTCAGCCCACCCCTGCCCATGCCTAGAGCCGGCCCTGATCTATGATGCTTTTGTATGAGCTTTTTTGGCACACGTCTAGTAAAAATAAGCTTTTAGTGTCGTTTAGGGGCTCCACTGAAATAGTCATTGAGATTTGTTGAGGTTTGGGGAATTTTAATAATGTTAATGAACATCACATTGTTTTTTTAAAGGTATTAATGTAATTGTGTAAGTGTGGGCATGCAGACAAATAGTTAGCATTCATGTGCAGAGCAAAAGGAAGCATTTCTATTTGTGAATTGACAAAAGACACTAAAACACCTACATATGAAGTGAACTAAAAATAGTTTTATGGTCGCTGTTCATCATTGCTGTGTATTCAGGCATGCACATGCAGATGGTTCCATAAACTCAACATAAATCTAACTTTATCAGGCTCCAAAGCAGGTGGACAAAAATTTTATTTAACATACATTTTAAGGAGATTCTTTACAGTGCTTCTCAGATTGAACCTTTGTTTGTTTAATTTTGCTAAGTTGGTTCTGCAGTATAAGTCACTCAGTGTCTAATTCTTCCAGTTGTCCAGACTATGATACCTCAACAAATGGCAGCTGGATTGTTGAGATTCAAACTCTGATTTTAATAACAAAGCATAAACATCTTATGTAGTTCCAGCATTCAACAGTTATACAGTATATAATAATCTCAAATATGCACTCTGTTATAATTTCTATAAACTCTATATAGTCTGAAATTAATAATGCAGATTTTTCATTTACAGTAAATAGAACATAGAAATTTGTCTTTAGCATTCAGGATATTTTATGCTCCAGGTTTGGCATCCTAAGTTTTATTATCAATTATATTATAATTTTTTAAGGTTTAATTTATTTAGAATTAAAGTAGCAGTTTTGTTCTAACTGCCCATCCAGTTGTAATTATAGTCTCTTATTAGAATTTTTGTGGTGCATGATGCACTGGCGATGCCAATATCATAATTTTCTCTACCTAATATTAGGGTACTACTTTCATGTGAATAGCATTGAAATGTTAGCTAAAATTTGAATGTTTGCCATAATGTGCCACTATTAGCAAACTCCTTATGCTGACTTTTATGCCTAAGATTTTGTATCAGCTTAGTTAAATTGTACAAAGACGCCGTAAATCTTCTTCTTGAATTAAAAAAAAAAATTATATTGACAGTTTGTCATTTATTTGCATTGCTAGCCATCTTTTACGCTGAAATACATGTGCTATTTCCTTTTATATGGAGGGCACACAGTAACCTTATATCTTAGAGTATCACATTATATCATATGCTGAGGTTTCAGCATTTTTATACCAGTATGAATACTGTATTAATGAATTTCTAGTTATAGTGGTATTGTTTTTAAATAAGGGGGAAGAAGCCTATGCTGTGTTTTGTACAGTTTAATATGATTTTTTTTGTTTGGAATGAAAATTGCTGCTGTATTTTTTGAAATACAAATAAAAAACTGTAAACATCCACAATAATGTCTAAAATAACTGTTACTGTAGGTCAGTAAAAGGTGCACAATGATTTATAAAATATTATAATGAACTCACCGTATTGATCATGTGATGACTCATGTGCAACTATCATTTCAACACTATCAGCTGCTCTGCTCAATGTGTGCTGGTACACAACTGGCACGTGAATAAACATGGCTTGAGCTGCAAAATGCTTTAAAGGCTGGAGACACACAACAGAGGAATAGTGTGCAGCTTTAGCGCTTCAGGCCACAGAGAAGGAGATGAGGCCTACCCGTAACAAAGTGCCATGGCTGAGTGTTAGTAAGGGGATTGGGCTGCCAACACCGCTTAATACCAAGAAACGATTAAGAACACAAAAGAATGGGATGAAGCAGTGTGAATGGAAGCCGTGTGTCCTGGATCACATAAAGGTCTTGGAGCTTTGGTTTGGATTAAGCCTCAAGTGAAAGTGTCTGGGACAGCGTAAGAGAGCCAGTGTTCTTTAATTGCATTTTGTATTCAGTCACAGCCATGCCAGGGATGAACCACATACCAGCCCGTATCTGAAAGCAAAAGTTAAGTCAAAGATAAGAGAAGATGGATCACAAGGATTTTATTTCTTTTATTTTCATCACTGAGCTGAAAAGTAATCGGATTTAGGACAGCTGGATTTGGACTTTTCTTCTGTAGCACACTTTGTGTCTTGCTAGGTATCTGCTGGCATCTATCAAATCCTCTCATTGCCGGTCCGCAATAGCTATGATGTGAAAGGAAATAGATAGATAGATAGATAGATAGATAGATAGATAGATAGATAGATAGATAGATAGATAGATAGATAGATAGATAGATACGGACGACGGAAGACGGACGGACAGACAGACAGACAGATTAACTAAAGGACTAAAGTATTTATAGCTGTTTATTTCTGGTCAACATAAAGCAAAAATAAGGAACTATCTTGGTTACATCACTAAAAACAGCAACTTAAAAAATGTAGTTTAAGCCATAATCAAAAATCTGTTTCATTTATGGACAAAACCAAAATCTAGAACATATTTCCTTTACATTTGTTGTTATATGTTATAGGGAAAAAGTAATGGTACTCTACAGGTCAAAGGTTTTTATTTTTAAATCATTGAGTAAAATAAATTAGATAAAAAAGGGAAATTAACAAGGCAAGCTTTGTTACTAGAGTGTCTGTTTAGTTTAGGAATAAGACAATACCTTCAGGCCACTAAAAGCTAAACTAATCATATTAGACTGATTTGGGTGGATTAAAATGATCCCATTGTTCCAAAATTGTGTAGCAGTAAAAACACAAATTATCAACACAAAGGTCAGGTTTTCTGCTGAAGTTTAAATCTGTAGATCGGTTATTTCTGTTGCCAGGGGTTCCTTTGCACTAAGAAAAGCATCTTTCCAAGGAATGTTCAATATGCAATTTGCTTTATAAACCCAAGAAAAACTGTTAGCTATAATACAGTATATTACATAAGTAGACCTGTGGTCTTGCATTTTTTTTTAGATTTGTCTTACTCCAAAAATCAAAAACTTTTACTGATTATAGGATAGATTTTTTTTCTTCTCACATTTGGACCTTTTGGGGGTTTTTTTTTACAAACAACAGCAAAAATGCAAAAATAAAACAGTCGAATTTCCTTCAGAATGTACTGAAAATAAAATTCAGGTGCAATAAAATCCTGTTGTTATTTGAACAGAATACAAGAGAAGGCAATATTTGCCCCTAAAGAAAAGTAACACAAAGACAAAGAGAGAATAGGAACTGTGTATTACAGCCTTGCCAAACAAGGAGGTCGTCTGTGGACATTAAATCTCTCCACATCTCTGCTTCTCTCGTGTGTCCGATGACGAATCTCCCGGTTCACCTTTGTGCTGGGTCTTCACCCTTACCGTTCCTTAGGGAATGCTGGTCATGTGCGTTTGAACCCTGCTTCCCCTGCACTACAATACAGCATGGCCGAGACCCCTCTCCATTTCCTTGAAGGGCTAAGCGCGTCCATTCTAGGGTCAGAAGGGGCAACCCAAAGTGGATAACAAAGCTTTGAAAAGCTTTGCCACTTGAAGATTGCTTGACAGAGCTCTGGCCCCCTTTCCCCTCCTCTCTCCTATCCCAAAGACTCAAAGCTTGCTGTCAGATTTGCCCACCCTCAAATCAAGCCCTGGAGCGCTCACTCTCATTCTCTCTGTCTCTGTGTGTTCTAGCAGTTTGAAACACAAAGGAGCCCCTCACTGAAGAGTAAGCACTCATTTGTCAGTATACAGTATGTATTGTAACAGAGATGGCAGCAGAGATGACTGAATAAGTGTGTACGTCTGATACAGTAATAGAGAACAACAAACGAGGACGAGCATAATGACTATAAAATCCTTAAAAAATGTTACAGTAATAAACTTGGATATAAATAATTTTAAAACTTTTTAGAACAATTTTATAAATAAAATTTTGTGATATAACATCATTCTATCATGACTAAAAAGTAACACTGGAACATAAAAACAGCTTTTATATGCCAAAAAATTCAGTTTATACACCAGGTGTCAAGCTCAGCTAGTACGTTTGTGCCATGATAACATTCTTATTATGACAACCTGTTATTTTAGTTAAACTTTGCCCTAACTTAGCAGAGCAGCACCCTGATATACACTGCATTTCTAGGCTAGAACTTAATTTTAATGACATTTCATTGCCAGTAAATATCACCTGCTGAAACTTTTTCAGAAGCTGCTGCTGTGTGTCTGGATTGCTCTCTGCGGGTATCCTGAATATCTGGGGGGCCGAAGTGTGCCGCTCGGCTGCAAAAGCACTGCCTGAATAAGCATGCAGGAGATCAATGCAAGCCCCTGAAAATCCCATTAGCTCCAAAAGGAACTTGTTGCCTTGGCTCAGACCTTTTGGTGGCCATCCTGCTCTGGCCGACATCTCTCTTTTTTCCACCTTGCCTTTTTTCTTCAATTTAATCACATTAGTTCCAAGGTAAGTTAGAAATTCAGAAATAATTGTAAGCTTTTTGATGCCAGCAGGGTAGGAAGTAGGGTGGTTGTGTAACCGCAATTAGTGAAGGAGTCAGATGATTAAAAATACATCACAGCATTACAAATATAATATATGATACACAGATGGCAATTATCTATGAGTTTAGAGTGGTCTACATGTAATAGAAACCAGTTTTCAACATACATTTAAATAAAAAATTAATCGATTATGCAAGTCTTATTTATTTGATTTAGAATAATTATGGCTGTTAAGGTAATAATGTTTCTTGGCCTTCACAAGCATACGGTGTCTTCAATGTAGAGAGGTTTCCACCTGTGGTGTGATGTGTGAAGTGTTTCAGCTGTCCCTCTGATGCCTCCTGTCTGGAAAAGCAGTGGGAGCAGTGATCAATAACACTGCTGATCAATCCATCCCTTACCTTTTCTTATTCATGGCTAAGAGTCTCACTTCACTCTTAGCGTAAAGCTTCACTTGCAGATAAGGCTTCCTGTGCTTACTATTGGGGGACCAGGGGAGATCGTTGATCACCCTCCTGCAGGCTTGGAGTGGGCCAAGCATTCATCATTAGTCCCGAAGGGCTGTCACTGGCTGATTATCTATTGGTTCTTATCATGGCTCTGCCAAGAGAATGATTAACACACTCTGCAATGCTCCTCAACCTCAGCAGATCTGCCAGTTCTACAGAGTCGTGAGGTGCATTGTCATATTAATGTGTTAATATGTGCCATACAGTGCAATTTCACCAAAACTGGCAATCAAATATGCTTGGCACATTTGTGAATACAATAGGTTGGCACTGGATGTTTTTTGAAGGCACAGTTATCATGGGGTTCCCAAGTCAACCAAGTTACCACTGTTGGGCCCCGGAGCAGGGCCCCTAGCCCCTCAATTGCTCAGCTGTATAAATAAGCTAAATGTAATGCCAAAAATGTACACATGAAGGAAATAAATCTTGTTTCTGTTACCGGTATATATCTTATCAACATTTCAATATACTAGATGTGTGAAGTCAGGGCCAGCAAGGACTTCTCTGCTGGCCTAAACATTATCGAAAGCTGACCTAAATTTACAATTTAAATTCTAATATTTGTTCCATTAAATTGTGTTAATTTCTTTCCAACAGTTTATTCTCTTTATTTCATAGCGTTTCGTAGCGCTACATACATTTTTAGGGCAGACTTTTATGGAAAAAGTAGACATCGTGAGGAAAGGTCAGTTAACTAGCTTGTCTCAGTCCAGGAAAGAGTTTGTTCACCACTTCCAGACCAGTGCTGCGAACCAGTAGCGCTGGCTTAAAGCCTTTAAATGTATTATATATACTGTTCTATGTTTTTGTGATGTTATATTAATATTAAGATAAATATTGATTCTAAACTGCTCCAGATGATGTATGTGGCACATTTGTGGCTGTAGTGTAGAGGTTTGGAGTCTTAACAGGGTTAAGCAAATATAACATTTATATAATACTTGTAAAGAAAAATGTAAGAAGAAAGGCTTAATTTAACTAACTGAGTGGGGCTAATTACAAACAATGCAGTAAATATTCTAATAGTTATATACACTGTGTTATGTAACATTTAATACAGAAAAGTGCTGTTACTGTATTTTTTAAAGCCGATTTAGGAACCTATGTCCTGAAAGCTGTTGCTGCTGCCTGTCATCAAGGTAACACTAGGATGTGTTGGGGGATACCAGTTGTAAAATAATAAGTAGACATTTTTAGTACTGCTAATAGAGAATGTGTAGTAAAATTAAATCTCAAGCACTGGAGGAATTCAGAAAGGCTATTAATTTATTTGGCAGAATAATGGGTGGCAAACTGTTGGCACAAGAGGAATGGGGGCTTTACTGTTGAGCATATTAGGAAGTTGAAAAGGATTTTGTTTAAACATATATTTACATGTGACATTTTGTACGATTCCTAAATCGATTCTCAAAAGTCCGGAATCAAATGCATTTACTCACACACACACAATGAGTTCTTACACAAAACTACCACGTCTAAAGGGGAAGCTTATTATTCCTCTGTCATGGATAACTCAGGATTTTGCACACCATTGCAGGTGCTTGACCTGAGGTACAGTATGCTCGTGTATTTAGGTGTTTTTCATAATTATAATACTAAAATAATCTGATGTTTCCATGTTTCATTCAGAGCTTCTTCATCCTGAACACAACTTTGTTAATAAAAGAAAATTTATACAACCAAATTATCTTTTTTAAGATAGATGATATTGTCATACAGAAATTCCAACTATAAACAAAAAGCATAGAAACTCCAATTCTGGGTAAAATGTTAAGATGTTAACATGTATTTACACAGCAGAAGAATTAAAAAAAAAAGTTATTTTGAAATCAGACTCCAATATTGGATTGGATTATAAAGTACCTAAATATTCCCAACCCTAGTAAATGTGTTTATAAATGGGTATCTAGAGGTTTTATGAAATATTTATTATTTGAAATGAACACAAAAATACAGATAAAATACTACAAAAATGCTTTGTTGCTTTGCTTTGTTGTTCCAGTGTTTGCACAGAGTTTTCTTTTTCCAATACAAACTGAAAAGACTAAATGTCAAATAAGCAGTTAACAGGGAACCCGATTTCTCTAGTGAAACTTAATCTGTGTGCATTGGTCCAGAATTCTCTGCCTTGTTAGTATAAGGGTGCAGAGGTGCCACCTTAAAACCACCCCTTTGTGTGTTAGGTGAAGGAAAGGATTATGTGCTGGTGTTTAAAGAGGCTGAAGAGCCAACCCTTCTTTTTTTGAAGACATCAATGGCTGCCATACAACTCGATCTTGCTTTTTTGCTTTAGGAATCCCTGGGCTTTACCAGTCAGGTTGCTCTAGTCACCTGGATTCTATGCCACCCAGCAGGATACGCTTTCATCTTTTGTCGTAAAGCGGGGAAGGAGGCGTCATTTTTTGCCATGCAGCTGGTTTTGGCATCTTGCTTCCAAACGTCCTCTAAACCCCATGTAGCTGTACCAACCCCCAAATTCAGGCAGCACACAACTCACTGTTTATGGTCAACCAAAATAATAATTCTAGTACCACAATGATACAAGAACAACATAAAAACTTTCTTGACATGCAAGTTATTATGTAAATCATTCTTTCCATAAATTTTAAAATATGCTCATAACTAGAAAATGCAGTTTGCTCTTAAGGCAAAAGTTAATGAAATCCAAAACCATGCTATGTAAACGGTGCTTATGCCGCTCTTTCTGAGGGCATGCAGCGTCAGGGTGCAGAGTGCTAGACTCTTTTTATTGGATAAGTGGAGTGCCTTTGTGCTTTTGAACTGGTGATAGCCCGTCGGGCTCTTAATCACTGCCTCTCCGAGGTAACCAGTGTTCTGAGAGCAGGGATAAAAAAGCCACTGCCTATTCAAGAAGCTGTTGATCTAGACCTCATTGTGCACACTACTATGGTTTGGGCAAGAAAGGTAAACAAATGGCAAACAAAAGGCGGTGCTTCACTGCAAAGCGGGCTCTGTGGGGGGTTCACATCCTAAGAGAAGCCAGGCGTCCGGAACCCCATGATAATTGTGCTGGTGTCTCACCTATGTGGAGTTTAAAGTCACCTGCCAGACTGCCACTAGCTCAGGGGGAATCTAGCAGCTTTGGCACACTTAACACCTTCATCATGTAATAATTATCCCCAGTAGCACACAACTGACCAACCAACAAATTTTAGAATTTTTGTGATATTGTAATATGAACAAATCTTGGCATGACCAAATTTTTTTTTTATTGTTGCAAAAGTACAGGGCTTAAAATTATTTTAGTACAAAACAAAAACATTTAAACTTTAGGAATACCTATTGGTCCATTTATGCAGCATAAATGTAAATCAGTTTCACATACTGTGGTTTAAATGAAAGTGACAACAGGTGCACTGGAGAGAAAAAAAGGAATGGTTTTGCAGGTGGTGGCCACAGACAATTGCGCTCTCCTTATCCTTCCTGACTGTTTTGTCACTAATTGCAGTATAAAGCTATACCTGCACACGAATCGGCTTGCACCGGTGGGTATTCTGCACAATAAGGGCTTGATATCTTTTAGTGGGACCTGTGCATACAGCTCAGCACTATGCAACATGATTGACAGGCCTGCTGTTGGTAATTTAATGGTAAAAGGATGACAAATGTTTTTATAGAATATGAAAAGCTTGACTTTTTCACTTCAGATACATGTACTTAAAAAAATATTAAAAACAACAACATGTATTATGCATCATTATAGCTCACCAAAACACAGAAAGCTGAAAATTCACTCATTTATGAATAAAGGGAATTGTATTTGTCACAAATTTAGCCAAAAGTCTGGGGATTTAAAATAAAATTAGTATTATGCTGCAAATGCTGTCTTTTATCACAATGAAAGCTCTCCCCAGATGGCAGCAAGAAATGTAGAAAAAAGGCATTCACTTTTTTACAAAGCAATGTAATTGAGAACAAACTGTTGTTGAATTGGAGAGGGGCATGACGGCGGCCCATAGCGGACGGCACTCCATTTTCTTTGGGTGCTTCATTGAGAGATGGGTAACTAGGCGTGCTATGGCCCCTGATGCGAAGACTCTCTTTGCTCTTCAGACCGGCTGACTGATATGAGAGGCTGCCACAGATAACATGCGAAACAGACATCTACAATAGCCTTTCTCTGCCTTTAGCACGCAGTTCACACTCAATAGACTGTTATGGTCAACAAAGACATGAAGCAAATCTCAGGTTTTTCTACAATGTGATTTATTATTACATTTAAAAACGTTTGTCTAGACTTAATATTGACAGATTCATTTCAAACATCCTCTAGATACAACCAATTTTACTTAGAATTTCCTAATAAACATGATGTGTAGCTCAATTACTACATAAAAATTTTGTTTATAAAACATTAAGAAAACTTGACTGAATTGCTTAAATCGTTTATCGTATATTCTTAGTTGTTTTGCAAGAAAGTGTGGTAGGACAAAAAGGAAAAGAAAGCAACTTTTGGATAAGTACACACATGAATTAACTTGAATACTCATTGAGTCTTCCACAATGTAGGCTGAAGCGGGTGTCAATGGCCTTACTCGTCTCACTGCCTTATTTTGGCCTGGAGACAAAGGCTTAAAAATAGAAAGAACTGGGATTGAGAGAACAAAAGTTACCCTTCCAAATTATGAAAATGAGCCAAAAAGAATTTGTATTGCCTCCCAATGCACCATCGATCATTCCTTAGGTCTGGGTCTCTAGCCTAAAGCAATCTAAAGGTATTTAAAAGCTTGAGACATCAGTCCAAATGCTCATTCTGTTCACATGGCAATTGAAAAGTAATCACTAAATCCATTATTTTAAGTGTAAAAGCTTTATAAAAGTAAGACGATCTTGATATATTACATTAATTCACTGCTGTTTGTGAAGAAGTAAAACTACATATACCAGACACTTGATGGTTGTATAATATGTTAGAGTAGAACTCTGCAGACCCTGACGAAGGAGAGGCCGCCGTCAGCCATTCAAGAGATTCATGCTTGTGTATTTTTTTTTTTGTTTTGTATAAACAGCGGCAAAACACATTACCTTTATCGGCTGTGCTGCGGCCTGATTAATTCCTCCCCAAAGTCCTCCCATCTGTCCTCTGATTCTGTGGCCTGAGTCTCTTTTCAGAGTCCTGACAGGGAGCACTGCCGCAAACAGTAAACTGGTAGGGGGCCTTCGTTTCGCACCAATCCTCAATTGTGCCCTTCCAAACCAAAGCACCCTTCTATAGCTTTTTGATAGGCTTTCAATTCCAGTCCCACTGACAAGGTTTTCTTTGGGAGGAGTAGGAGTTGTGTGTTTTTTTTTTTTTTTGTGATCGGGCAGAGAGACGGGGGGTCTTACTGTGGAGATTTAAGGGAGTGCCGAGGTGATTTTTTTTTTGGTGGCGGTAGAGGGGGGAGTTGGTGGTGGAAAGTAAAAACTGCAGCAGATGGGGCTGATTGTGCTCTCTACGCAAATTAAGGAGCAAGACATCTGCAGCCGCTACATACTGGTGGTCTGAGGCAATTAAGGCAGGGTAATGGTGAAGGAGGGGGGAAGGAGAGGACTGCAGGACATAGGAAAAGTCCTGCCTGTCGGTGCAAAGAGATGGAGTCAGGCTCACATTACAATGAAGCTGGCTACAATAGAGTGAGCCAGCCAAGAAGAGATGGGGCACACTGGGTGTGTGTGTGTGTGTGTGTGTGGGGAGGGACTGGGAGACTTGAAGATTAATGTACGAAAAAGAAGCTACCAACAACTCTCAGCATAGCCAAAATACGGGGGGGGGGGGCATTTAAGCTTAAATCTATCCTAGACACTAGTAGAGTTTTAAAGTATATATAACGTATATAACCCTAAGGTCATTTACGAAGGGGATGTTTACTGTTGTGGATTTTATGTGCAGTGCTTCTTCCCATTTTTTGGAGGTTTTGTCCTCTGTCCTAACTTTCCCCACACCCTCCCAGCTCTGTAGAGGGGACATGACAAAGCGAGGTCATCCCTGGGATTAGACCCCTTTAACGTAGCCTTTATTTATGGACTGGGTGCTGGGGGGATATTTGGGACAGAAGAAGAATGCCTCCATGGTGTTTACAGGGGCACCTCTCCTGGGATATGTGTGCAACAATGCCAGTCCACAGCAGATTTGCATAACTCAGTCTCATCTAATCAGACCCAAGTTGTTTTCAATAATTGGGACAACCAACAGGATGCAATTGTCGTCTAAGTGGATAACTGTTTGGGTAACTAACTAGGAACAAATCATACACTCATTAACATGTGCAAAAAGCCGAATGATAACACACTGGCCTGTGGATTTAGCTAAAACCTGTTTAGATCTATATAGGCAAATCTACTTATTTTTCTTTGGTGTTTCAAATCAGATATGTATAACATTAAACATAATATTCAATCTCATTTAAGATATCGAGGATACCCCAGCTGCTTTTACAATTACATTAAAAAATAAAGTAAATTATATAAGAAAGTCCATTTAAGATAAATTTCGCTCAACATACATTTAAATAAAAGTGCATTTGTGTATAAAGTATAATGATTAATTGATCATTTGAGTCCTTGTGTGGCTCTCAACCAGACTGAGTCAAAGCACAGTTATCATAAAGGATATATAAGAGGACATTTTCTTCGTAAAAAATGCTACTAGTCCCAGTTACTCCCGATTGGCCTTGTCAAGACCGAAACAAGATCTTGTTTGGTGTTAATCCTGTGATTTCGTCACCTTTTTGTAGCTTTCTATTGCATACGGCACCTGTTAGTGAGGCTCTCTACTAACATACAGTCAGATGGGTGTAGAGTGCTGCCGCCAAGGGAGTCCGCTTTCAAAGAGACACCAGCGGATCCTTTTGAAGAGAGCACAAGCAGTTCACAAAGTGCGTGAGGTTACTCATCCATGGACTCAATGAAGCTTTTCAAAGCTGGGGTACTCATACACGGGCAGAATTAACGAGTGTTTGCTCGCAAGAGGTTGCCTAGTATAAGACCCAACTTTGTGTCATCACTTGACAACTGTCTGTCATCTCAACATGTGCCTTTGTAAAGTAATTCTTAAAGGAAACCGAGACAAGATAAGATAAGGGCCACTTGTGTCCAAATACAATTGCTTTTGACTGTTTTGTATTCTCAAACTTCTACACTAACCAGTCTACTGGCACACTGAGGTATGTCTTTGTTCCAGTCCCAGAAGCTCTGGGATACCAATATGTCAGTACACAATATGGCTTCACAAAATTGTGCCTATAGAATAGATATGAATAGAAAAGTTCAGAATGTTCATGCAGACTGCAAGGGCAACTGTACACTATAGTGGTATATAGTATAACCTTTTACTCAGTGTTCTTCAGCAGTAAAGCAACTCACACACCAACTCATGATTTACAGCTTTTTTGCCCTTGTTCTCCGTGAGCGAGTACAACCCTAAGGATATTTTTCCTTCTGCCTTTGGAGGAGTCGATGGTTCTTATAATTGTTCAGTGGCGTGAATCAGCCATCACAAAACACTGGAGCACATTGAGAGCCCTGGCAGAGGGCAGCAAGGAGGTGATGAAGTGGCAGTGAGAATGAACTTAATCCCCTAAGCTCTTGTTGGGGCTTGTCTGTGCTCTCCCTCCTTTTCCTATGTCCCCAACCTTACAAAGAAACTCAAAGGACACCTCCCAACTCCTAGAACCCGGTCTGAATTTTTAAAAGAAATAAAAACAGTTATCATACAACATTTGAGGCACATTTATTAAGAGCTTGCAATGGTTTCAGCAGGTGAAATTAGGACACTGGACAGTTGGAAAAACTAATACCGTTAGCGGAAAGAATAATTTTTAGTTTATTTAAACAATATTATTTAAGCAATTTATTTGACCAATAGCTGTTTTATTTGTATAATTTTAACACTTAAGTATAGTCATTATTCAAGACAGCATTATTGACACACAGTAAGACTGTGGGTTATAATTACAGCATTTGGCAGACGCTCTTATCCTGAGCAACCTACATTTATATCCTTATACAACTGAGCAATTGGGGATTAAGGGGAGGACCGTGCTCAGGGGCACACAGTGATGTCTTGGTGGTGCTGGGAATCAAACCCAGAGCTTTCTGGTAGCAGTCCAACACCTTAACCACTAAGCCACCACTTCCCCTGTTTTTATATATATATATATATATAGTTATATATATATATATATATATATATATATATATATATATATATATATATATATATATATATATATATATATATATATATATATATATATAAATAAAACATAATAATAATATATATTAATATATGTATATGTTCCGATTTTTATAGTCGATTTTATATGATTATTAATAGTTTCTATTGTTTCTATCTATCTTTCTATATTGTTTGAATCTATAATTTACACACTATTTGCTTAAAAGATTTCACTGACAAAATTACACACACATACATACGCACATAAACCAATTATGTTATATGTTAGCAACAGATCTCTTTCTTTTACGGATATGCCCAAGATATTTTCAGATACTTTATTGTAATTGTCTGCAAATTAGTGTATAAATTCTAAAATAGCAACAAGAATGTTTTAAACCAAAGAAACGATAAACGAAATTTTAATTAATAATATAAAAAAATGGCTACACGAAATATTATTACTATAAACACACTATATTACTACATTTATAATGATGAAGAGTTTTAAATTAGTGGAGAGTCATTATTTTTCGAAAAAATATAAAGTCTCAATGATGTAGATGGTTATTTTTTTTTTAAATAAACAGTTGTGGACCGAACTATTGTGGGCCGAACATATAAAACTAGTAATTATCCAATAGTGCAATCTGGGTTATAACCAATTACTGTGTAACATTCGTAAAAAAAAATCAACTAAAGTATAAAAATATTGCAAAAAACAAAACAACTTAAATATTACCAAACATCTCGAATGTGACTAAACATCACATTCATACAATTATTTTTTTAAATTTAGTAAATTATGTGTCTAAAAACTTGCAGTAAAATAAAGCAATATTAATGTAATTAATATTAATGTAATTAATCATCACTGTGCTATGACAGTGAGAGAGCTATGACAATCAGATTACTTTTCAATTAAAATTTTTATTTTTATTTATTAGAATAAAATAATTTTTTTTATTCATTGAACAGTTAATCCTTTAAATTCTTGCTATCATTTATTTCAAAAAGTGTCTGAAAGTAATTTAGTTGCCTATTTTTACCATATAGTTTAATATTATATATATTTTTTATTTTCTCTTTTTTTCGGCTGTTTCCTTCAGGGGTTGCCACAGCGAATCATCTGCCTCTATCTAGCCCCATTCTCTGCATCCTCCTCACTTAATGATATCTATTTTTTCATTTAAATTATTATTGCGCGTTTCTATCGAATCATGTAGGGAATTCGGTATTAATATAAAAATATATAAATGATCTTCCATTAATATAAAAACCTTCCCCAAAATCAAGTAAGGAAAGGTGTGAACCTTACATTTTGCATGGCTGGGCTTTTGTTACCTAACCCAAAAAAATGACCAGTTTAATAATAATTTTAACTATAATGTGGAATCTTGCAGCTTTAAGGGGGTGGGGGGGTCTGATGGATATATTTTTTTTTTTTTTCCTACTTTTTTTCTAGACCACTCTGTGTAATATATTTTGTGAAATGCTCTTCTAACTACCAGTCACTCACTAGTACAATAATTATTGACAAGGGTGTATGTGATTTAGCCTTTAATAGTATATTAGGTCCAATTATTTATGCTTTACCTATCATAAAAGTACATTTTGAATGGGCAAAATATGGACCCCTTGATGGTACTACGTTTGCAAAATTTAGTGGTGATACATTTAAGGCACAGTCTGTTAAGAACACGTAAAACCTCTAGGTTTTTGAAACCTTTTTCAAGTGTTTAACAAACCATATAACTAATGTTGTAGCTGAATCTTTAGCAGGGATAACAATAAAATTTGGTGTGCGTAAATATACTTTATATCAATTCCAAAACACCTTTTGTGAAAAGATATAGGATTAGTAAGAATAGGATTAGTTTTCAAGTGAAATCTTCCAAGACATTTTGTTTATTAATTAGTTAATCTTTTAAATTTACCATATCTTGTACTTTATGAAGCTCCTAAAAGTAATTTTAAACATGGTTTAAACATGACATCTGTTTTTAAATAAATTATTAGTATCTTCTCATCACTGATTCAATGCAAAATACTGACCAAAATATAGGTTATTATACGTGCAATGATTAAATCTTAAATGCATCTTAACTCCTTGCAGTTATAACCCCTGCCCCTGTTTCAGCATATACGGTGTCAATTTATACATTCATTTTTTCATCGTCTATACCCGCTTATTACCTAATTCCGAGTACAAGGATATGTTGGAGTCCATTCCAACTGTCTCTGAAAGAGCGAAAGACAGGAGAGGGTACACCTAGACAGGTCACCTGTCCATTACAGGGCCACACACACTTACTCCTATGGGCAATTTAGAATCACCTATCAACCTAACATACATGTTTTTTGGCTGTGAAGTAAAACTGGAGCACCTGGAGTAAACCCACGCAACCACAGGTAAAACAGGCAAACTCCACACAGAAAGGGTTCGAACCCGGGCCTTCTTGCTGTGAGGAAACAGTGCTATTACAAATATACAGTAGAACAAATATGTTTTATTAAGAGCCTGTAGGTCGCTGTGTAAAAATTAGTAAATCTCTGAAGAGAAGTGAAACACAATGACTGTTTCATGATTGTCAAACCATATACGCTGATCCTACACTGCCATCTACTGTTCCAGAACCAAGCTAGACAGAAGTCCTGCATGGGCTGATAAATCCCTCGGTACCCGAACGCTCAGAACTGACAAAAGACATGTTATTCGATTATTAAATACAAACTGAAATTGTATAGACATTCCTGTTACTTTACAAATGAAATTTCAGACCTAGAAAAAGCAATCAGCAGGGTACTACGTGAGTTTTAAAAGCTAAAGGATGATCTAAACTCAGCTATTTCAGCTTGGTATTTAAAACTGTTGAAACTGATTTGTGTTAACATCAGCTAATTATCATCGATATGATATTACATACCAGATATATACAAAGCGCAGAAAAGAATTACAGAAATTACACAAAGCAAAACACAAAGCCTTATAATACTGGTGAATTTTATGTATGTGAAATAAAATAATACAACCATATGACCAACAGTCATGAACAGTCTAAAATCCCAGAACACCTCCAACATGCTTTCAACTGCACATCCAGACAGCAGGATATATTATCAGTTTTTGATTCAGAATGTGTGAGAGGTGCAACTGGTTATCGTGAAATAAAATCGTTTTTCAGCAGATCACTGTTCATCATCTTCTGGTTTCTTAAAAATTGTGGAGAGTTCGTGTAACAGCAGCTCTTCTGAAGGACTACAGGATTTGCGCTCTAACGAGGCACATGGTTCTCCATGCATCAACATATCCAGAGATCCCTCTTTCCCCCTAGAACGACTCAATTTTGGCACAACTGTGCACTCCAGTGACCTGCTCTTCCCCAGATTGAGGCTCTCAGAGCGTGGAGGCACCTCCAGACTCCTAGACTGGCCACTGGATAAAAAGCTGTTCTCCAGGGACTTCAGCACCTGCAGGCCAAAGTCACCAACCTCTTCATAGAGTGGCTCTGGACTTTCTGAACGTTCCTCCAATGAGTCCTGCTGCACCTTCATGGGCTAAACAAAGAGACCAAACATTTGTAATTAAAGTGTAAAATGTTGCTGTTATCATTCATTAGTTACTTTGTCTGTATTTTTATGAAAACATATATTGTGCCAAATATTAACACTTTTATCACATTAGTTAAAGACCTTAACGCTCTATTCACCAGGTACACAGTATCCTTACACTCTGACCCCAACTTTTATATCTGAATGATGCAAAGAAAAGATTTTTGATAATAAAACCTTCTTTTTCTTCCATTGTGATATAAATACGGAGGGCTGTGTACTGGCAAGGGTTTTACAATATGATCAGTGGCGTAGCCGGGGGCGGGTGGGACAGCCGTCCCCGGGCACAGCAGCTGAGGGTGCCAAATTGATGTTACATAATTACAAATAAATTTCAAAATAAAATGTTTACCCCAATTATATCTTTAAAGTACCATTGTTGCCTTAATTATTATTATCCTCTTCATACCCTAAAAATATGCCACAAAATGCAGGTTTTCCTTTTCAAAAATTTTTGGGAAAGCTTGACAGACCCCGTTATGGCTCACACTTTTTCACGAGGGGTCCAGTAGGGGGCGTAAAAACCCTAGCTACGCCTCTGAATACACTACATATCAGATTAGAATATGGATATATTATCGTGAAAATATTACGATACAGCTATATTAGTATTTTTACTCCATCATATATGTAAGTTACAATTATAATGGGTTTTGTTCCAGGACTATAACTATCCACACCTGAAGCCATGTTCTAAAGCTTTATAGGTGTTTTAGATCTGGAAAGTAAAATTACCTTCTGGTAATTTTTTTAAATTTTACCAAACAATGAAAACGATAAAAGGTCGGAAAACGTATTAAAAACCCAAGAGCAAAAAAATAAAATTAGTCGAAACATTGCAATACCTTATATAATTATCTAGAACTACTTCTCCATAGAGAGATTAGGCTTCTATTAAGAAGCTGTATAAATCATTAACCGCATAATTCTGTTCTACACCACATTTTAAATCACAATCATTAGTACAGGTCCCATTATTTTCATCTTTCCATATACTAAAGTATGTGGATTCAGATATACTTCCAATTTCTTTAACATCTACGACAGTATAATCTAAATAGGAAAAAACTCAAGACGACACCCTAGATAACAACACACCCAGATAAATTCCCAAAAGCAACTGGCAATCTAAAAGATTATCTCCAATTATCAGATTCTATTTGTGGTTATTGGTATGTTGACAAAAAGTACTCAGCCTTCACTGTCATTCAAAGTGATTTCCATAAGACTTCCTTCACTGATTTTAACCATTGTTTTAGTATCACAGTGACAACCTTAAGATAATTGCTAAATACACTGAGGACAAAAGAAAAAAGCTAGCAAACAATTTGCTTGCAAATGCTTTAGGCTGAAGAGTCACCAGAAGCTACCAGAGGCTACACCATTCCCTCCTACCCCTTTAACCCATTTCCAAAACACAAGAGTTTTGGACGGAGGCCCCAGCCTGCCCTCAAGGCTACGGTCACATAACAATACAGTGGAACAATTCTTTCGCCCTGCACATCCTGTTATCTTCACTGAGTCAGCTCAACATCCTGATGGTGTCGTATCAGGAAACCTCAGGTCCCAACAGGAATGGGAGGGTTGAGAAAAACTGATGAAACACCTTAATTAGGAAAAAACTGTTTTGCAAGGGCAAAAAAAGTTGACTTAGCTAATGTCTAAACATGAAACAGGTTTAAAAAAATAGATCAAAAAAGATAAACACTATTTTGAGCAACATCTAAATTTGCCCTGCAAGATCAGAATCATAAAATCAAAAATTCACTCACAAAGTACATCGATAGCGTCCTTCTATCATGAAGCTTTCTCTGCAAACACACAACAAAACTACTTTTAAGCATCAAACCTTAACATTTGCCAATAGAGGGTGCTAAAGCAGGTGTAAAGAGAAGCAAAAGAAATGTACAATACCAGTGTCTGATTGGCAGAAAGCATGGTGGAGTTGGTGTTGCTCTCTTCGCCCCGGATCGGCACCAAGGGCATGGTACCAAACTTCTGCTTGCAGATGTCAGATGAGGAGTGGCGTCTCATCACCGGAGGACGCAAGTCATTGTTCTGAGGAACAAAATAACATTATATGAGCCAAGTACTGATTGCGGCTGTGTAAATATATTGATGCAGCTGACCTTCGTGAGATTTTTGTACGATAATATATCTGATAATATATCGACATTCTCACTTCTTGTGTCGATACATATTTAAATTACGCTTTAAACTGATTTATGTTTACTTTATTATTTAAGTAAAACCTTCAGTGCGTGTGAAACGACTTTCTCCTCCGAAGTTGTTGCTACCACCTACGCCCATTGGCTCAAAAATAAACATAGTGCCTACTACTTTGTATTTGTTGTATTTTTATCTGTTTGTTTTACATTTATAAGTATTGCATGTATTGCAATTTGTATTGTATTGCAATATATCATGATATATAGTATCGTAATATGTATCATATATCGTATCATAAGCCAATACCCAGCCTTAGTACTGATAGTTTTAAGTGAACAAAGAGGCATTTTGCAATGATATCCTCTGAATCCTCTAGCTATCATCTAATATACCCAAGTTAGTAGCAAATATGCATGTAAAGGGTGATACCTGTGCTTTCAAGAGACTGGTTATCCAGTCCCAAAGTTCAGTTTCACTGGAACAGCAGAGATACCTGTCAAAGTAAAAAAAAACTGATAACTACTCACTGTGAAAGCATAGCAACATAAAGCCGGTGCAATTAAGTAAATGATCATTGGAGAAGTTCCACTACAATAAAATACTTACATCTGATGTTTGTCTATCATCACAGTAAAACCCCATCTGCAATTTGATACACATTAATAAAAATGTTATATCTGTAAAAATATTCTAAAGATTTAACAAGAAAATATTATCTTACTTTGTTGGTGCTTTCAATTTCTTTCTAATTCCAATGTAAATCTTCATAGTTTTAAGTAGCCACTCCTTTTCAGGTTTGTTGGTCTAAAGAAGTTAAAATACAAAAATATATATATATATATATATATATATCACAATTTTATCAGTCTGTTTTTACTGTTTTATTATAATAACAACCAGCATACTTACTTTCTTGTCCTTTATTAGGAGTAATTTGTGATCCAGGATTTGAAACAGATGCTCCTGGAATTTGGTCCCTTGTAGAAGTTTGGGTGTTTCCTCTCGGCACTTCAGAACTCCAAACTTTACAATTTCACTCTTGTAAGCTTCAAATCAAACAAATATAAAGATGTGCAATACATTTGCTTACTATCGTTGGTTTATTGTATGTTATAATAATAATAATAAACTTATTTTAATATAGCGCCTTTAAAAGTGACTTCTCAAAGCGCTTTTTTACTATGTTATGTAACTGCATTATGTTAAAAAGATTTATCATATAAAATCACCTGTAAAGATGTCGACCACTTCTGCTCTGGGCACCTTCTTTACCAACAAATATGCAGAACTAGGATCAGCCATGGTACACCACTGTAGTGCCTGTTCTAGAACTTTCTCCTTTGGGTGAAGTGGCCGTTCTATCGATAAAATCATGACATGTTCTCAGAAAACATTTAGAATTATACAGAAGGTCCTGAAACACAACACATAAATTATCATCCTTCACTGAATACAACATCATATCAATTAACTTTCTCAGGTCTGTTTAAGTGCTGTTTTACTTGAGAAGACGGATATACAGAATATCCATTTACCAAGCTCGCCATCCTCAATGGCCTCGAAGGTCATCCAAACATCCTTTTCACCTGCCGGGACGTTCCTCATATAAAGCACCTGGTTAGTCAGTTCCTCAGCACACATAGTGGGTGAAACCTACAGACAGGCAGGCAAAATAAACAAACATAGAGAAGCAGATGTAGGTTGGATTGTATGTTGGCCTGGTGCCACCATGTGGGCATAATGTGACAGTGCATCTTTCAACTATTCAGCAAAATCAGACTTTTTTAAGGCACCTACTTTTAGAGTGATACAGCAGTCTGGTGTTTTTTCCTCCAGATACACTTCAATAATCAGGTCACCTGCCTGGGAAAGCTGACCCAAAAATACACAGCATATCAAGGCTATTTATTCTATTGTTTTTTTAAAGGTTTATTTCAGAAAGCATTAGTGAGCGACAAAAACATTATCGGTAATAACCTGTGTGTCCTTCCAGGTTGTGATAAGACTAATTTCCAGTTCGATCTGAGTTTTGTGTTCTTCATCAATCTGTAAAATAAATTTAAATAAACATAAACAAATGTGAAAATCTGTCGAATTACACATCATGGGGCATGTAAAAACTATTTAATAAGAACACAACAGTAAAGAGAATTAGACACTTCCTAGTAAATAGAAAATCTGAGACTGATTAGTTAAACAAATAGCAAACCATAATTCCTCTTCTACAGAATGTGTTTATTGTTGCAAGTTTATCTGATTTATCCTGTCTATTGTGCTAAGTTTACACAGACAATTTCTGTTTCAATCAGAATAAAATTAATCAGATTGCTAAAACCCAATGCAGTGTTTGCATGAACGCTGAATAAAGTAATCAGGGGCATATTTTTATATATGACTAAAGCATAATTCTTTTTACGTACATCAAAGACATAAAGATAGTTGTCTATGAGGTCCTCGACAATCTTGACTTCATGCTCTCCTTTTCCATCTGTCTGAAACAGGCTTGGGGCGAAGAGCAGGGACAGGTTCTTTGTGCACATTTGATTCAGGTCAGCACATTTCTGTACCCTAGGAGGAGAAAATATACAAAAAAATATATAATTAAGAAAATAAAAAGATAAGATATTGTCACAAAAGATAAATTCGTATGCATTGTTACAGCTTTAGTCTAGACTTCATTTTGAAGTAGCCAACCTGTAAAGGTGACTGATGAGAGCAGACAGAGTGGTGCGGTTGACTCGTGGCAAACCACGGATTAGCTCTTTATATCTATCCAGTCTTTGTGTTTTATTAGATATCTCTGCAGATGAAATGAAAACAACAATAATTGTTTAATATGCAGTTCAACTTGATATCCCTTACATTTAAAGGTGTTCTTACAGCAAAGCAACATCATTAATTAAACAACATATAAACTACTGACTAGCAGCCTCTTTCCAGTATGGGTGCAGATCAGCCATGAATATGGGGTCATCAATCTCACGGAAAAACCTCTTTAGGACATCGGTCACATCCTCGATAAAATTGTCTCCGATACGGAGTTTCACATTGCGTGCATCTTTCCGGAATTCCTCCATCAGAAGCTTGATTCTGGATTTTGCTCCATTTTTTCTGTAGATACCTTCATGGCCCAGACCTACAAATATGAGACAATTATTAGAGGATCTTTAGTAAAACAGTAACACTATATTTCCTTTAAAAGAAAGGGTTTACGAATACATTAATAAAATACATTTCTGTGCCTGTAAATGCCTGTCAATTAAAAATAATGTATTTTGGCTCCTTCAAATTTGCCATTTGCAACATATGAAATGCAAGTTTATTACGGATAAACACAGTTTAGTTAAGTTAATAAAATTTAAGAATACAGGAAGTTAAATACCGCCATTGCACCTTTAACTTCCTTTCAATGCAAAATGACCTCATTTTGTTTCTGATATGTTTTTTTAAAGTGTAACATCACCCAGTGTTGAATTTTGGAAAAAAAATTAACTTATTTGACACCAGTTTTAAATGAGTTTACAAGTTTAATACATGATATTGGTGCATTTAAACTATAATTGTATTCATAAGCAATAAATTGGGGCTTGTCTGCAATGCAACTAAACTAAATGCAGAGTGCTATTTGAGAAAGAACACATTTTTGCTCCTCACCATACTGTGTAATAAAAGCGATGCAGCTGTCCACGATGATGGGAATGTCGTTTCTACTCAGCTGTTGGTCCTTCAAGGTGTTAGCTTTGCCTCCTGCTGCCTTTTGGATGTCTGCATACCAGAGAGAAAAGTCTGTACGCCCTATTCCTTGTAGGTGCAGAGTCCTAAATACACAAACACACTATACTGATCAAGTTGTTTTTTGTGGATTTGTATGAAATTTTGTGGCCATTCACAAATATAAGAAACCAGGCAACCAAATCAGAGCTCACCTTCCTTTTTCCACTAGAACCAAAATGTCTTTCTTTTCATGATTGCCTGTCTCTGATGCTATACCTTTTACATTTAAAACGGAGAACAAAACAACAACTACAATTCAGTCAGTGGGACAAATCATAAGACAGATAAAACAGACCCGGACTTGAGCGACTTACTGAGCTCCTGTAGGCGTTTCAAGTTAATAATGTCCTCAGCAGCTCCATCATTTCCTGGGCAGATAAAGAGGTTGGACTTTTGCAGAACAAAGAAGCCCTCTTTCCACTGTCGTGGGTCCAGCATGGCCTTATAGCGCAACATGCCCACACGCTCAAACTCCCTTGTGAGTAAGCAGTGGCAGCTTAGAGGTGTGGTGGCCTAAATAGACAAGACATTTTTCAAACCAGTCACTTGACAAGCTTAATGACATGGTTATATGCAGGGTTCAAACTTTAGTCTGTTTATGTTCACCTTTCCAATAGCTTTTGCCCAATTGTGTAGCGCATCTGGCGTTTCCAAGCCAAACTGAATAAGCTTATCAGATGTTAGGTAGAGTTCAAAAGTGTATCGAAACCTAAAACAGGAAGAAAAAGAAGAAAATCTACCTTAAAAAATATTTAAAGCAATAATCCACAAAACTGAACGATAAAGAATATCTTTAATTAACTAACATAAACACACAGCTGCCATTGAACAAGAAAATAATTTTTTATTAACATATACATATTTTTGAATCCATGCAGCTAGTAAAGCCTGTTTAAAAATGTTGCTTACAAGTTTAGTTTTTTGGGTATTTGGAAAGGTTTCTTATTAACCTTTTGAACAATCATTCTGAACCACTGAACTACTATTTCCCTAAAATAACTGAAACTATGAGGTAAAATAAAAACAAAGAGGATACAGACATTTACAGGCTGAATTTTTGGTATTGGCTAATGAAATCATGTTTTTTTATACATAGGATCAGGGCCTTTCAGGAGCCCTGAGCAGAAATTTATTTAGGGACCTTTGGTGCTTCCAATATAAATAATTAATGTCAATCCTTGATTATTATTAATATTTTATTTGTTGTAACTGTGTTGCTTACATCCAACAATAGTGTGTTGTTGTTTTTTTATTCATTTAATATGCCATTTTTGTATAATTAACATTGTCCTCTAACTTTATATTACATTTACATTACATTTATTCTTTGTGGTCCTAAGCTGTCGCTTCGTTCGATTATACCCTGGGCCTGCTCTGGATATGATCACTGTGTTTTATTTATAGATTTAATGGTATTTTAATATGCTTGCTTTATATGTTTGTGCCTTATACCTGTCAATGAAGCCGTTGTTGTTGCTGCATAAGTCTGGCCTGCTAACTCCTAAACAGATGATATCTTTGACTTCTATTTTCATGTTGGGTTCATGGCACCTGTCAGACTCATAAAACAGAAGAGACTTCTCGACCGAGCACCAATACTTTTGGAAATCTGAAAAAAATACCAGTCATTGCATTGGTAAATAAGTCTGCTGTAAATTTTATTATAAAAAATATTTTAGAAATGATATCAAAATCCCTCTGTTATTATACAGCCATCAAAAATATGTTTAAATCAGAGGCTTGTTCTTTATTTTTATTTTCTGAAGAAACACTTTCTTCTCTTAATTTCTTCTCTGTTTGCCACATGGACACCTACCTTCTCTGGTTCTGCGAGATAAAGTGCCTTTGTTAATAGAGCTTGACTTGTAGAGGTATCCAGAATACAGGACTGGTTGCATGATCTCATCATACACGCTGGAATCTACAACAAAAATGTCATTAAGTGCACTTTACAGTACCATCACTGTGGGATGTGCATGCTAATAGTGAATTCTACTTTACTACAGTGACGGTATGATTGAAAAAAAACAGCTGGATAAGGTGACGTGCTGTAGTGTATATTTGTCTACAAGTGAATGGTAAGAACCTGTGGCCTGGTTGTAGGAGTAATGTAGAGACAAGTGCTTCTCGTGTCCATTTGAGTCGGAAAGTCGAGCTGCTTCTGCTTCTGCAAATATCTGGGTGACTGTCTTTAAGAGGTTCTGTTCAGTCACAGCTGTGCACAGTGTCTAAGGGACCGAACACCAAAAAGGGTTAATAAAAAGCATTTATTCTTGTTTTGTGTGACTTCCTACTACTTTAAGGGTAAAAACATTTGACAATTTAGCGTTTTTAAATTTTATTGATTAAA
This sequence comes from Bagarius yarrelli, assembly GCA_005784505.1. Classification (NCBI taxonomy): domain Eukaryota; kingdom Metazoa; phylum Chordata; class Actinopteri; order Siluriformes; family Sisoridae; genus Bagarius; species Bagarius yarrelli. The sequence goes on along the minus strand of VCAZ01000008.1, from coordinate 4,331,016 downwards.
ATTGATTATTCATTTTACAGCATGTCCACAGTAGTGGACCACAAGACCATTCCGATGAGCTGATTCCTTTACCATCTATTTTGGATGCAGTATAAGAACTAGTTTCTGGTATCCCAGCCAATCAAATAACACATCACTAGAAAGCCCAGGATTTCCTGGAAACTGATAAACTAACTCAAAAATTGGTCCACTGGGTCTCAGGAGGATACTGATAGCTAGATTATTTTAATCAAACCATCATTAACGCTCCAGGGTTAAATAAGCTCTTCATAGTGATGATTATCGTGTGCAATAAAACTGCTCAGGGTACAGAAAATATTTAACATTTTGACCAAATTACATCTTCATCTATCTGTAAGACATGGAATGTAAACCTATTGAAAGAATCCCTGTCATTTTCAAGCAAAAAAAATAAATAAATATTTAAGAAAGCCATAATTTTGTACTTGTAATTACACATACTGTACACTACAAATAGGGTACATTAACAAAACACACTGTTTATAATCATTTAAAGATTTTTTTTTATTTATCCTGACATCAGAATTAATAAAGTGATTAAATAATATTGTTTAAAACGAGATTAAACATGACCTTTTGCTCCTTTTTTTCAATCATCAGTGAGTTATACTAACTGTCTATTGCCCACCTTAAGTAACTCTTCCTGTGTACTAAAGCTGCCGTGAGGGTGGCGGAAACGGCCTTCTTTGTATTTCTGTGTGATGAATTCCCTCCGCTGTTCTGGAGAAGCATCACAGTCCATTTCATCAGCTGCTGGCAGCCTGGCAGCCCAAAACTCATTGGCTCTGTCATTACCCAGCATTATAAAGAGCTAAAACATACATAAAAATGTTCCAGACATATAAATGAGAAATATTTTTTATTCATGCATGTGCCATTTTAAATAAGCATTCTTAAGCAGTCTTAACTGTATATTAAGAGACACATTTCCTGAAGAGACACATTTCTGGTGTATTAATATTTGTTAGGTTTTTTTTTTTTTTAAAGACTGAGAAATGTTATACAGAGGAAGGGTATTATACAGTGCCATGACCCGTGTCCTTTGCTTACAACCCCCACCTGAACGATCTCATTGCTCCAAACACTGGTGTCCAGTTTCAGACTTTGCACTTTGGACACCATTGTGCCCAGTCCTCTGTGCTGACCTGCAGGTAGACACAATAAAAGAGTCACCACACCACTCGCCATGCTCCATTCACTCTGTTTGCCTGCAGTAGATTCCCATTATGTTGCCTCAAAGCTACTTCTTTATCATGAGTATTTGACACAAGGAACCCGCTGAGATAATCTAGAGAGAGCCCTTAAAACCATTGTCAATTTTCCAAGCCATTACACTAGCTTACAACTTTGGTACGTGACACTATAACATAACAACAAATACGAAAAGACATTTTACATTTTTATGGCATTTCATGGCTAGACAAAATAATAATAGAAACCCCCCACACACACATTCGGTGATAGTAAGTCAATAAGCCACTGTCGGATAATCCATTAAGGTGATAAGGCATGCCATCAATCTGACATACCTGCACAGTTCTTGCAAATGACCACACAGAGATTAATGGAGGCCCAGTCAGGATTGATGGCCTTGCAGTCTGCACACACTCTGTTCGAGCGGTTAGACCAAATTTTCTCAGCCACCTCGTAATCGGAGAGTGTCTCTGCTATTGACTCCTGTAGGGCTTCCATCCACTCCCGTTTTTCCCTCTCTGACTCAGCTGAGAAGCTACAGAAACAGAAAAATTAACTACTACTACAAAACCAGTTCACATTTTAGATTTAGTATTTTTTTATTTTCGCATAGAATACTGTAAAAATACTTTACAAGATAAAATCTGTCATCTTTTTCTTTATCATGACTCTAAAATGAATGTCATAATACTGATGCTTTAAAGTAAGTATCTTATGAACAAACCATATGGTCTCGGTTTCAACTTAATGTTTGAGCATAAAAAACTAAATTCTTAGTTAGGAACAACATTTATTGAATTTTTTTACAGCTAAAATGGAAGGTGAAATAGTCCTAAAAGACACAGCGGAACTAGTGTAATAAATTTACCTGAAATTCTTGTAAGGAGTAATAAGGTCAAAGCTTTTGTTCTTTCCATCTCGGATTGTAGCGCCTCTGGCCTCAATTACAGTGATTCCAATGCCATTCTTAAAACACTGAAAAAAAGACCAATCTTTTAAAGATTACACCAACTTTTTCACAGCAGCCCTTTTCTATAGACCTTGAGCAACTCAGGAATATATATAGACCGTAGAATAACATGTACCATTAATAGGATTAGACCCATACTGAAAATAGGATGAACTTGCTCACCTGCTCATTCTTATACAGCCAAATCTGCTCAGTTATGATTGCGGCATAAATCTTTGACTTTATCCCCTTAAGTTCTAAGAAGCCGTTTCTCTGGCAGTGGCTCCCTGGGCCAAAACGTGGTCGGCCAAACACCAGCTGATCCTTCACCCACTCCTGAAGCACACTGCACCACTTACTCCTCTGCACTGTGAAGAGTAATGACGGAACATCATTCAAACCATACAGTGCACATAGCGGAAAAAAAGGAACAAACATTAACTACACACGTTTGCGGTGGTGATATAAATTGCGCTGCATTGGGTACACCGACTATTGGAGTAAAAGGAGGATAATACCGAGGATAATGTGTTTACCTTCATTGTCTGCTCGAAAAACAAATGTCCTGTGATTCGTCACAACTTCAAATTTGTTGTCTTTGGCTGCCCTGGCCATTTGTATAGCGCCAAGAGGAATCACACCTTTTGGGTATGGATCCTGAGAAAGACCATAGAGAAACACAATTTGGGTAGGAAATAACAACTTGTGAAATAAAAAAAAATAAAAGCTTTGTGTGTGGGTTTTTTTTTGCTATGCAACATACTTTTTCACTGCCATAATACATGAGATTTTTGCCATCAAACTTTACATAGCGCTTCTGAAACACATAATTCCTGTAAAAAACAACAAAGATATAATCTTGGTTTAAGCAAAAAAAGACAAACTATAAAAATAAAAAGTCGTTTTATAAATGCAAATAAAAACAGGATGGAAAAAAAAGGATATACAGGATTCTGGAAAGGTTAATTAAATCTGGACAAACCGGCAGGAAAGGATGGACAGGAGATAGAGACAGCCCTGGAGAAGGGAGGAAATGCAGAGACAGGAGGAGAGCAAGAGCCCAGACAGGGCATACCCTTGGGGAGAGAGTTTGTCCAACCAGCCACTGAGGATGATCACAGGTCTCTCAGATAGTGAGGTGAAACTAGCATACGGTGAAATAAATTGGTCCTCATCCAGTTCACTTGGATAAAAGCTGTGTGGAGGAAGAGAGAAGGAGCGTAAGGCAGTGGAGGGATCGCCAACTGTGCTGTAGCCCGGGGAGTCACTAGGACTGCCATGAGACTGCCGCTTGAGACTCGATTGGCTCTGATGCCTAGAGAGACAGTAATAGTAGGCGGCAATGTGAAAATAATGAAATCATTTGTTTATAAAACAGCCTGGGCACAAATGCATAAGCAGAAGCATTCATGTTGTTTGGTAAATATTGACTCTGATGCTGATACAGCAAATGGCAACCCACTTAGTATTGATCTTTTAGAAAAACAAGTGAAATGATCAGAACACGGGTTTAGATTAATACTAGTATCAGTAAATACTTTTTAACACTGAGGACTGAAAATTAATCTGAAAATGGTTAAAAAATAAGCTTATAAAATTTGCACTTTGATGAAATCTGCAAGAAACTTTTTTTACCTATGATTATCTCCTGGCTTATCATCTTTGGCTCCAGTCCTGTCTCCACTTTTGGGAGATCTTTCAACCTTAACGAAAAAAAAAAAAAAACATGCTAAAAATGTTCAGCAGCACTGTTTTATGTCCTTTATTATCTCCCTGTTTTACTCACCTCATGGTGCTGATTTTGCCACTTGCCATGGAAAACCGTTTCACAGTATGGACTGATTTCCTCCTGTTCCTCAGCAGGACCTTTGATAAACATAATTCTTACTTATGAATGAACAATAATCATGTAAAAGAACTATACGCATGATAATAACTAAAACTGAAAACCTAATATGCCTACCAAATGTAGGTTTTGACTGTTCTGACGAGGTGTTATGTAACAGGCTGTGGAGATACAAATATAAAGGTCAGCTCATATTTTATAAAATAATTGCAGTCGCCAAATTCCAAAATAATGATTATAATAGTAACGCTAATTCTCTCACCTATTGCTGTCAGTAGATGTGCTGATTTCTTGGCGTGGGGGGGGCATAGGTGTAGAGCGGCTGCTTATAGAACGTGGTGTGGCAGGTAGCGTGCCACTGTAGATTTCATTGGAGACCATCTCTAGGTCAGAGCATGGAGGGCTAGGGGGAGAACCAGGCACACTGGTGAAAGGGGAACACTGGTAACTGGAAGGAGAGTCAGGAAAAGAGGCCAATGATAAGGTGTTTTGTTGGGCCTGGCTTGACATGCCTCTGACTATGAATGGGGCAGCTCCGCAGGTGATTCTTGGGGGTACAGGAGGTAGTGGTCCACTAATATCTGGGGATGAAATACTTTTATTCAACTTTTCTTCACTCAAGCTTTGTTTCTGGATTGACAATGCTGGGCTCGGAAGCTCGGCAGAAGAACCTGAACAAGGAGAATCCTCTGCAGCAATAGAAGATTGCTTCATTTTTTGCTTGTTAAAAACAGTTCTAGGTTTTGGGACAGGCTTTATAACGGTAGCACTACACTCCGATTTGGAGCGTTTTACAAGAGCAGACAAATTTGGTGCGGAGCTGTTGTACATAGCTTTAAAAGATGTATCTGCATTTTCCTGAGGTGGATGCCCAACAGGGGTCACTTCATGAATGGCTGACTCTGAGTTACAGCGGTCCAACACAGTGTCCTTCCTATGATGCTGGCAGATCAGCTGAATGTGCTCAACCAGTTTAAGGATCCGTTTCCTGTGGCCGGTGGCAGTCACTCCAAGTCTGTTAAGTGCAGCATTGTCCACATGACAGAAGTCCCGGGCCAGCAGAAAACCTGCTTGTCTGAAGTGGTTCAGATATTTCTCAAGGTGAATGGAGGCCAACAGGTCTTGTGCATCTGAGGCTGCATCAATTGTTGCCATAGTGTACATGGGCTATTGGATTAGCCTGCATGCAAAGCAGCAGAAAAACTGGCCACAAAGGGGATGAGGACGCCAGTTCCTCATCTATAAATAAAAGGAAAAAGAGTTTATTAGTGTTTGCGTGCATTTACTATACACTACCATCCGCTGCTTTATAGGCAAATGTTCCTTCATTTGTTTGCAGCACATTTAAAAAATTAATTGATATTAACAAGTATATGATTTTACCACAAATAACTTGCGATGTTTCACAAGGTGCTGAGACATTTTTATTCAAACTGAGATAATGCACGACTATGGCATGCATGAGGTCCTCGAAATTCTGAAAACCACTTTATAAGAAGTCTGGTGTCATTTCTTGAACAATAGACCATCTTGTGAGGCACTAGTCTGTGTGTGAAGAATATTTTACAAACACAAACAAGTACTTAATAACTGTTAAACCATAAATGACATCTGCTGTTTTGTTTTGTTTAAGGTAAGTCCCATCAAGAAACAGTCTGGTTAAGGCCTCAAAAAAAAAATAGAAATTAGGCTTAGTTTTCCTTTTTCCTTACCAAGTCAGTTTCAATGAGAGTTTTACCAAATTTGATCTACAGGAGAAAAAACTACAAGCTGTGCACTGGACCACAGTTTGATAATACTTCTGCTTTACATTGCATTTCTTTAGTGCAGGAAAGCAAAGAAAACCTGTATATTTTATTTCCATAAGTGTTTTTGTGACCATTTAAAGCCAAACTCTTTCTTTGGCCATCCTGTTCAATATTGTTAACTTAGGTACTAAACATACTTTTATTAATCCTACCTTGCATTTATTAAGTCAAACATCCTATATTTATTTTAAAAAGAAAGTAAGTTCATTCCATGATTTAGATCTATGTCATGGGAGAGGAATGTAATGGGGGCGGGGCTTCCTGGCAGTTTCCATGATATCAGAGATCGAAAAAAGGGGCCCGCTTTAGATTCACATGTCGATTCACCCATAGACCATTTTTGTGGACAAAACAACTGCTCTTTCGGCTTATTCTAAGTGATAAGCTATACTGATTTAATCTGAAGTTAAACTGTTCCAAAGCAAACTGTGTTAAAAAAAAAGGACAGGATTAGTAGGGTAATACAGTTGTTTTCAATTGCAGTAAATGTAAAATGTTTTTTGTTATCTCTGTTGTGTAGCATAGTGCAAATGTTATTAATATTTTAATGTCGCAGAAGTCTTGTTTTGATATAACAAGCTATTTGAAAGAAAAATGAGCTCAGGCTATTCAGGAAGAGGCTCTGCAATGGGTGGGAAAAGGCTATGTGATGAGTAGGGCATGATTCCAAAAGGCCTCCTTTGCAAACACTTCCTGCAAACAATATGAATGGGCTCAGTTGCATGGAGAGATACTCTCCTGACTTCTGTATTCCAAAGGTTGTTAATGCTTGAGAAAGCAACCCTGAGGATAATCCCAAGGTTGGATAGTTGGCACAATGCCAACCGTGAGCAGGAGGAAAAAAGGAAAAAAAAACAGGGGATGTGTTTTCCATCTCAGCCATGAGGTGGAGTCTGCAACAGTGGTTGAGTTCTGTCGAAATGCAAGGGTGGAGGCCTTGAACTCCCCACCCCTAACCCCAGCCCCAGATGTTTCATCCTACAAACAAAGGATGTGCATGACTCTTGAATGAATCCCAAATGAAAAGTTCAGCTTCAGTGAGCCCACTTAGATGAAAAACAAGATCAACAAAACTTTCTTTATTATACTTCTTTCAGGACAAAAGTTCAATTAGGAAAAAAAAAACACATTTTATGAGATAGATTTTCCTCTGCTACTGAACAGCACTGGGTGATTAAGAAAGCAGAAGGTAGGAGGCTGTTAAAAAAGGCTATGAGTCATGTCCCTTATTTCCTTTGTCTGTGCTCTGGACGGCAACCTTTGGCTTTGAAATACCGATACACCAGATCCCACACAGAGTAAGCAGGCCGGAAACTCATGAAGCAAGCAGATAAAGTCTGACCTGGGAAAAATAACCGACAGGGTGTTGTTTTATTTCTGTCTTACTAGCAATGCACAAGTTTCCCTTCTGTAAGTCTGTCATTACAGGTACAGATTAGTAATACATGCGGTGTCCTTTTACATTTACAAACCTACAACTGAGTAATGTGTTCCAGAACTGATGTGAAAATCAATACTTGTCAGTAAAATTGAAAGAAGTTAATCCAGATTAAAAGTGGTAGATGCAATTTTCTAAGACGGTCTGGTGACATTTAGCCACTAGAGCATGAAGCAGACAGTCACGCAGTTTCTGTCTTCTCCAAACCTTTACCCTATCATAAGACTGAATCACTGCCTAGGCCTGTTAGTACTAAGCCACATGTTGTGTCCATTTGTCAACAGAAATATCTCCTAATATCTGGCCGACATATTTAGTGAGAACTGTATACAAACGCAGTGGAAACCGGGTTCTAGTTGCAGACCACAAATGTTTTGTAAAACGGAACAGCCTCACTTCACAAAAAAAAAAAACAGAACCACAACTTCTGCCTGGAAAGCACATTTCTGTACTCAGCTCTCTGTTTTAGTACTAATGTTACATTAAACGATACTTAGCAGGTATTGTGCCTAATGTTACTCGATACAGGGGAATTTAATGCTATCTATTTTCGTACACAGTGTCAAACTCACGTCAAAGAACATTTTCATTTCAATAGAGCTTAAAAATGATATCGGTATAATAAATTAAGTGACTGCAACATACATGGAATCAATGTAGGCATCAGTGTTGTCAAAGGTCCTACAGATGGTGGCTACTATAAGACCTGGTGTTCCTAGATCCGCAATATATAGAGTCTTGTGCTTGATGTTTGTTTTATATTTCAAAAGACAGACCATACAGTGACATCATGCAATCCATAATTCCTCCAAAGCAAAGTGTGCCCACTATTTAACAGCACTATAAGAAAACTCAGATACAGCAGTCTAAATGGATATAATAAATATAATATATAAAATACCCATTCCTACAGCTCAAGGGAACAAAGGAGGGCCTCCAATATAAATGCCTGTTCTGGCCTACTGTTGAAAGATCTATTAGGAACATATTCATTCATCCTCACTTAAAAAAAATCATTAACCTTTCCACTGCCATTCGTCTCCACTGTCTTCACACCACCCATTAAGAGCTTTTCGTGTAATGGCTGTAAACAACGAATGCCATGTGATATTTTGATTTACTACAGGATAAACACTTAAATTGGATCCTGATGAAACATTCTCTTCTCGGCCCACCCTTATTTATCTTAATAGGCAAGCTGGCTTTTCTCAGCATTGCCGAAAACACAGGATACAGCTGTCCCTCAAAGAGACCAAACCCGCTACAGAGAATGAGAGATAACATCCTGATGTGCAGATACACTGGGACTCAACACATCCTTAAGCAATAAAGAGTGTCTGACACGTTAAAATGTGTTATTTCACACTAATATAAAAACTAGAAGTTAGAAACACAACTTTACTAAGTGTTTGCACCAGGAACATTAAAGCAACAGAAGCAACATCACTAAGTGATTGCACCAGGAACATTAAAGGCAGTATTGTATGGAGTGTCACATCAAACATTGACCATAGCGTAAGGTTTATGATCATTTAAAAAAAAATAAAAATTATTATTATTAAATTATATTATATTAAATAATTATAAAATTATTATTAAAGTAGATCCTTTATAACACTTTAAAATTAGATTGTGGCTTCAGTTCCCAGCATCACCTTGCTGCCACTACTGGACCTCTGAGCAAGCATTAACCCTTAACTGGTTGGTTGGATTAAAAAAAGTCGTAACAGACATAAGTCACTCTGGATAAGGATGTATATTAAACGCTATCATTTAACCTGGTGGGTTAACAAGGTCATTAAATCAGATGCAATAGAGATGCACAATATTCCGATCGCAACATGTGGATCTGCAATAGTTAAATTACAGGATGTGTAAAGTTGAGTTGGGATAGCTGACCGCACCACAGTTTAGAATTTATGTGATTTGTGGATTAATTGCAAATTTAATAACAGAATAAAAGTTTAGCATTTGCATTTACACATCGTTTTAAGGTTGTTGTTTTCTTCAAGCATCTTTAAAGCATTCGGTTGCAAGAAACAATAACTTTTATAGCTTTATCAAAGATTGTGTGATTTTCCATTTGATTATTCATTTTTTGTATCCGCATCTCAAAAAAAAGCTAAAAGCACAGTTTATTTCACAATTTTAAATCAAAAATTTTTAACAGTATCGTGTTATATTGCAATAAAACAAAAGGTTTAATGTAAGTTTGTTCCAATATCGTGCAGTCCTAATGTGCAATGTCAGAAAAATAATTTAAGACAGACGAAATGTTACCACACACCTCCTTCAACCTAAAGATCATTTTGCAAATTAAAGCCATGTACACATGTTCCATATGTAATAGGAGTCTTTAACTCAGACAAAAGCACTTGCTTTAGGCGAGAATAAAAGGTCTGGCTATATCCTAAAGCATTTACACACAGATTTTTCCCTTTTTTTTTTTTTTGCAAATTACACGTTTGTTTATAAACAACATCTTATCACAGCACAACACATGAACAGGAAAATAATTTGTGTCTGACTGATAATGCTGTCCAGTTTAATTGCAGTACTGCAAATGAAAGAACCGAGTACAACTGTGAAAATCTGGAAACAGTTTATTACTTTGATCTGAGATGAGTGTCGATTTTACTGGGTCTCTAACGTCCGTGCAGACAATAAGGAAAAAAAACATACACCATGTCACTGTAATCATTTGCTTTATTACAGGAGTGAATCTAATTTGTGGCAGCTGTTTCAAAAGTATATAATACTTTACTTAGCAAATACTAACTCTCAGGAAATGAGTTCGTAAAGGATGTAAGCATGAAAGGAAACAAAACAGCTGTAATAACCATGATTCAAAAGTGCTCATTATTAAAAGTGAACTTTTAGAAACCTGATCAACTTTAAATAAAATAAAATAAATATAAATATTCAACTTCATTGTGCAAGGTACGTGTACAGAGCCAATGAAATGCATTTTTCACATATCCCATCTTAGTAAGTTGGGGGTCAGAGCGCAGGGTCAGCTATGATGCAGCGCCCCTGGAGCAGGAAGAGTTAAGGGTCTTGCTCAAGGACCCAACAGTGGTTGGCTTGCCGGTGGTGGGGCCTGAACCTAAGTGTTTCTGGTCTTCAGATCAGCAACTTAGCACCTTAACCATTTGAGCCACCAATGCCATCTTTATCCTACAATGAAACAACAATGATCCTACAATCTCGTCTAACAGGAGTGTCCCTACCCAGACAAAAATTGGAGTTCTCTAAATTATTTTATTACTGTAAAAACTAAGGAAGTCGTAGTCGGGAGATCCCTGACCCAGCTAAACATTTATGGGGATTTTAAAATAAAAGACACTCTCCACTCTCCATTATCATCACTTTATATGAGAAGAAAATCTTTTGGAAAGATACTATTCATCCCTGTTTACCCCTACAATAAAAAAGTTCCACAAAATTAAAGTCAAGGTCTTAAAATTGGTTGCTCATGGTGGCCCAACACATATATAGTTTTATTATCTGTGCCACCTATTTTAATTTCTGTAATCTTACTGAATAATTGGTCTTTGAAATTTTAGTATCAGTGTTACAGATCAGTACGTCTGTGGGGATAGAAAAGAATCAGAGCATTCATAAGATCTGACAAATGGACATTTTGGTCAGAATAATGGTGGTTAATCTTTAACTACGGCACATCAAGGCTTGACCAACTAGCTGTTAATATGTTACAAGGAATTACAGAAAAGGACAAGGAAACATTTTATCTAGCTTTTAATCAAATCAGGAAAATGAACAGAAAGAATAGTATAGCCAGTATATTCATTTGTTCATTAACTTATTTCATCCTTTAATACAGACAGACAGATAGATTATATAATATATAATATCCTAAATATTTATGAAGATTGGAAAAAGTCTTAATAGATTCAAACATTATGTCATTATGTACTTCTAAATATTTAGCATGTTCTAAGATATTATTTTTACACCTACAAAATTTTTTATGTACTACAAAATCACATCAAGCTTTAACCCTGTCACCTCCAAATAATTGTGCCAGCTGATGTGTTTAAGAAAATTGTTCCCCCAAAAATATTTTTCATTCATATTTAGAAACATGGTTGTATGGACATAATCTGAGTGATGCAACTTCGCAGGACATTTCACTAATCGCTTGGTAAAACTCTTCCCCAGTGTCAGACAGACATAAATCACAGCCTTCTTTTCCTCTGTATTAACAGTGAGTCAAGCTCACATGCCTCAGTCTGACGGTGCTGTGCTGTCAGTTCTGCAGTCACCAAAAGAAGTAAAACAGCCATAAACATCTTCCTCTTGCACATCCTATTCAAACATTGCAGAGCTTCCAGTGGGAACAATTAGTGGAAGCTGTACAGGCCAAAGCTGTTGCTGAAACGGTGGACTGAAGAAGGCGTTTGCGATGCAGGGTGCTGGGGGGGTGTATAAATAACAGTGAAGCACTATTGTGCGACACAATATGTCATTGTTCATATCCGAATAATGCAGCACTGCTGAGATTACAGAACACACTTGTGTGTGGTAACATGCTAGCCTTTTGCTTAGCTATGTCACTCTAAACATTACACTTAACTGGATATCCTCTGCTTTCCCTCGTACAGGAGAAAGACCCTGACAGCAATCTGCTAAAGGGGAAGAAAAATGTGTGCAAAAAGGTCCACTTAAAGAAATGTCCAAAAATGTTTAAACAAGCTCATACGCCAAAATGTATATAAAATATCCAAATATCCAAATCACAATGTAACTTTTATTTTAATAATGATATACTTTGGACATACTTGAACTTTTAGGAATTATAAAAACTTTACTAAACTAATTGATTCTGGTGTTATACATTTGAAATAGGGGGAAGTGGCGGCTCATGGTTAAGGTGTTGGACTGCCAACCCAAAGATTGCGGTTTCGATTCCCAGCACCACCAAGCCACCACCCCTGGGCCCCCAAGCAAGACCCTCAACCCCTAATTGCTCAGCTCTATAAAAGAGATAAAAGTAAGTCGCTAAAAGATAAAAGTAAGTGCTACAGGTTGCTAGTTACACTTGTAAAAAACACTTTCATTGCAATCATTTCCTTTACTAAAAAAATACATTTTTTTTACTTTATTCCACAAACTTGGGACCTGCGCAAGAGAATAAATAGGATGCCCTACCTAATCAAAACATGATTACAAGTCCAAGACCAGAAATATCTTTTTTTTTTTACATAAACAGCACATTGTTGACAGGAAGTTACAGAAAACAACTGCTAAAAATAGCAGCACACTTTTTTCACAGCACACAACAAACCAGCAGCGTCACACCATTAGAGTACATACTGTATATGTGTGTGTGTGTGTGTGTGTGTGTGTGTTAACATTTATATTGGATTAGTAAAGTCTTTAAAGCTTTTATTACCTTAAATAAAATGTCTGCATGTTCTTATAGTAACACCTACTCTGTGTGAGTACTAATGCAATCTATATCATGAAATACTTATGCTTTAATAACATTATAAACGATGCCACTGAATGCCTTAAAAAGTTCAGTGATTCAACAGACATTACTGCATTGTTTTAGATGAAATTATGTGAACTTGTGTAGCTTATCTTGAATAGCTACATGGATCATTTGAAGACCATTTGGGACAACAAAGTAGAAATTATTTAATTTATCAGTCATTATGAAGCTAACACACGCAGCACAGTAGCGAGGAAACATTATAGCAGCGTAATCAGTGGTGTTCGAATGCTAATTGGTAGATCTGGGTTCGATTCCCAGCACCACTAAGTTGGGCCCCTGAGCAAGGCCCTTAACCTTCATTTGTTTCGATGTATAAAGGAGTTAAATGTAAGTCACTCTGGATAAGGACGTTTGCCAAATGATGTAAATGTAAACAGGCTTGCCAAGGTCAATTCGAATACATTGACTATCATACCGTAGATTTTTATTAACTTTTTTTATTCCAAATTTCTGAAAAAAATGGAAAAGTTCTATTAACTAATAAAAATCAATTGTCTTATTTTTTTAAACCAGTTCCTTGTCTTTTTTGCCATTCACAAATTTCCTTCCAGTCATTCAGATGACAACAAATACCAATGTTGCGTAGTTGTCCGTACAATCTTTGTCACCTGGTGTGAGACCTCAGCGACTTCAGAGCCTAAGCCAACGTCAGTAGAAGTGTGCATGAGGTAGATACACCCTGGAAAAGTGCCACCGCAATGCACTATGCATACACGCATAATCATTTATACCCATGCAGAATAATACACCTACCCGAAAAATGTTTTACAGAATTACAGTGCATAAAAAATGTGCTTTAGGAGCGAGGTTTATGTTCTATGGTGGCCTTTAGGATGGAATAGCTCAGGGCTAGCTTCCTAATTGCTGGTGGATTAATGTGTTCCTGGTTGTGTTTACACGTAACAAATTTATGTTTAACTTTAGCAGTTAAATTTAGGACTCTTGGACGCTTCTTGGACGACAGTGTGGCTTTTCTAAATCACACACTGAAGGAGACTTATTTTATTAGTTTACAGATTTCAGATATTTAAAACATATTTTATAATTATGTTAGTCATCGACTTCAAATTGTACAACAAAAGGCCCTTTTTTTTGTTATACTATTACTTTTACTATTTTATTTCAATTTCTGAGGAACAGGTTCTCAAACAGGACTTTAAAACAAATGATACCTTAGTTGCAGTGTAAAGACACATCTTGCCAAAAAGCAGAGTTTATTATATGCTACCAATCTCTCAAAGAAACCCTTCTAGGCGTGTAACACTTAAAAAGTGACTTTGGTTACCTCCGTTTTGAGGGGTTTTTTTTCAGTTCTACAAACTTAAACCTTGAACCTTATTAAAACCTGAAAACGAAAGAAAAATGCTTCCTCTACGGCGCTTGCTCCAGAAACACAAACACACCTTGACACAAACTCTTGTTGTGACATGTCACAACCAAGCCATTCAAACACTTGTCAAGGTGACAGTCATTGATTGGATTCTTTGAGCAAAAGTTTTTCCCCCCACGCTGAGACCGACAGGTCTGTTGATTCCATGCAGACCCTTATCACGAGGGAAACGCTGCAGTGATCCATTGTGAGAGTCGTATCTCAGCAGGATCTGAAAACATTCCTCGTCCCTCGGTTCCCACTCAGAGCTCTGGGAGAATGACATGCCAAACTGTACACCAGGACACACAACGTCTACTCTGTATTCCCAATGTGTTTCATGCTTTTCATAATTAAGTGATTTATGAATCATTCTAATCTAATCTGATGTTCATATCCTATTAAAACCAGACTCTTGAAAGTGGTGGTGCTTTTTTAAAACCTACAAATAAAAGGGCCAGCAAAAACATTAAAAGTTAAGATGTGATAAACTCTAAATAGATTTTGGTTTGATTAATGATGTCTTTTAAACTTTTAATATATTCTTATTATATAATTTTACTACAGTTTCGGTCGATTTATGGCAGTAACTTAAAACAACTAAACATAAAACATTTATTCCAATTTTACAATAATTAGTAATAAAAAGTAAAAAAAAATAGAAAAGCTTCCCATATTATTGTTCCTGACGTGAGAAAATTCAGGTTTTAGGTTAAGACAGTAAGACAGGAGCAGTAACTCTTTATCACCCACTTTGCGCGTAAGACTATCAAAACAGCCGTCTCTCACAGCACCAGTTATCTCGAATCGCTTGTTGTCATTTTAAATACCACTTTAAAAAGAGTTGCCCTTTTTTCCTTACCTTATTATTTTTGCCCGGCTTACATTTTTAGAGATGAGCTTTTGTAGATCGGGGACAAAATCCTGTACGTAAAGTCGCTTTGCGGATAGAAAAATCGCGTAAAATCAATCGGCTGCCGTTCCTGAAACTCTGTCAGCCTGTGAGGGAACAAGTCGCTGTTAGCTAGTGAGGTCAATGCGCATGCGTCAGTTCTCATCTCCAGAATCCGCTAAAACTGGACTTAAAATAGATTAAATTGCTCTGATTTTTTTCGAATGTTCAATTTATATACAATAAAATCTTAGCATCGATACGAATTTGGGTTTAAACATGTATTTGGTTTGTGGGACATTTATATTTCTAGCATTTTTGCAGATGCCTTTAATAAGAGCAACTTATATTATATTCAACTTAGTGATACTGTGAATTGAATTCACAAGCTTTTTATCAGCAGTCAATCAACCTTAACCTCAATGCCACCACTTCCCCTGAGAGTTTTATGTTAGTTCATGTCTGTGCTGATGCCACAGAGTAATTATTTCAGTTACATCAGTTGTATCAAGGGAAAAGATGGTATACTAAACATAAGATAATGGTCAGGGTTTTTTTTAGCTTTTTCTGACAAAATATTAAGTCTTTCTTAGTCACCATTTTTCAGTACCTGTTATCACAACATTATATTAACATTTAAATGTGGGGGAAAGTGGTGGCTCACGGTTAAGGTGTTGGATTACCAACCCGAAGGTTGTGGGTTCGTTTCCCAGCTCGACCAAGCCACCACCATTGGGCCCCTGAGCAAGGCCCTTAACCCCCAATTGCTCAGTTGTATAACAAGGAATATTGTAAGTCGCTCTGGATAAGGGCGTCTGCCAAATGCTGCAAATGTAAATGTAAATGTATAGACATTAACTAGAATGAACTGCATCTTTAAGGTGACAAAGTCTGATCTGATTGTGCTGAAGATAACATGTTGGAAAGACAGATAGTCTGTGGAAGTGGTAGTGCAGTGGTTAGGGTGTTGGACTGCCAAGTGGAAGCTCGTGGTTCGAGCAGGTCCCTTAACCCCCAACTGCTTTGTTGTATAAAAGAGACAAGTGTGAGTCGCTTTGAAAAAAGACGTCTGCCAAATACTGTAAATGTAAATAATGTTTTTGCATCTAGCAAATCATTGACTAGTTTAACAAGGCCCTTAACCAGCCAAATGCTGTAAATGTGTGATCGTCAATTTACCAAATAATCCAGTCACGTGCAGAATCTGTGTATAAATTTGTATGAACACGTCCATAGATTCTGCACACGTGACTGGGCACCAAAAACAAATTACATTGCATTACAGTGCAGCAGTAGGAAATCCATGTTTTTTAAGAAAATAGATCTCTTGAAAATAGTTTGTGAATTAATGAATAAATGCTGTAAACGTAACAGGAATTTGCTGTGAGAAACCAGAGAAGCTCGACTTGTGCAGTTTCCTTCCTAACAGAACAATCTGACTGATGCAGGCAGGAACTGCTCCAAATGGGAAGCAGGAAGTGTTGGAGACAATGGAGAGTTTGAGGAGTGGTGACCAGCTGTAAGCTTTTGGATGGAAAAGAGTGGAGGCAGGCACAGACCTCCCTTTCTTGCCAAATGGAGGAGAAAAGAATAGCAAGTTCTCTTTGTATTGACACTCTTTGTATTGCATTTTAAAGAAATAGTCTCAAAAACATTCCTCGTCATGCTTCGTCATGAAATCAATTTTTTTCGAGGGGGTAAATCAGAATCAGATGCAAGATTAGTTTAAGCCAGTACAAACTTTGCAGACTTCTATGAAGAAGACTTCTCCTTTAAAAGCCTAATATAAATAGTACATGAAAAACCTTATATGCAAATACATAAAATTATTCCAGGATAAAGATGTTTATTCATAAATGAATAGGAAAAAAGTGACTAAAGAGATAGAAACACACAATGTTTATTTAAGGAAGGTAAACAGCATTGTTTTACAACTCCTGAGATCTTATTAATGTGTGGGTAAAGAAACTGAAGCGAGAATTCCCGCAGCCAGCCACAGAATTCTGGAGAACTCTCACTTCCCTCAGGTACTGTGCCATGAAAATGAGACTATAAATATCAAAATAAAAGCGACACAGAGAAATCATTCCTTCAAAATACTGAAGTTTACAAAGCCATAAAACACAAAATGATGCTTACTTACAGAAGAGCTGACTGGAAAAAGCATTGCATGGGGCCTTTGGATTTCAATTATAAATACAATAATTTTTTTATGTTCATTTATAAATGTATAAGAGAGCTCTTTTAGAATAAAATCCTTCATCTTATATTAATATGTGCAACTGTTTGTGATTATTATTCATAGTGCAAACAATCACAATCATTTTATGTCGAAACCCTGAAAGGAGCACCATTATAGTCATCAGCACTGCATAGAAAAGCATGCATAAGACGCAGTTGAAAACGGGTAAGTCATACTCTGCAGAGCTACCAGTGTATACATTGACTTCCTTACACACTCACACATGCGTGCACGCTCATGAAAAAAAGTCTACGGTTTTAGGTTTCCTCGTCGTCGCTGTGATGCTGGATTTTATCTTCATTTAAGCCGCTCTCGTCGATGTTCTCCAGCGAATCTGCTCTCTGAATGCTGAGCTCGGAAACACTCATGCATGGCAGCGTGTTCTGCTCTGGAAACATCCATGGTTTTAAGTTAGGATCATGCTTCCGTTTCCACTCAGGGTACTTTAGACACGCTTTGTAGATCTTCCTCATCGCCTGTGGAGCACCAAAGATGTTTGTTACTCAAAGGCATACTGATAACATTTCTCTCAGAGTTTAAAGGTCAAAGAGTCAACAAATTTGTAAGTTACTGCCTGCTACAGTACTTTCTTCCTATTGTACAGTAAAATATACAATATTAGGCCAAACGATTTGCAGATACATTACCAGCACACCTACATAAGTGTGTTGCCACAAATCACACAATTATCTAGAATAGGGGTGGGCAATCTCGGTTCTGGCGGGCTAGTGTCCTGCAGAGTTTAGCTTCAACTTGCCCCAACACACCTGTAAGTTTCAAGTATAGCTAGCAAGATCTTGATTAGTTGGTTCAGGTGTGTTTAATTAGGGTTCAAGCTTAACTCTGCAGGACACTGGCCCTCCAGGACCGATTACTGCCCACCCCTGATCTAGAATGTCAATGCATGTTGTACCATAACACTATTCCTTTATTGCAACGAAGAGCTTGTCAACGCCCCTGTACCCCTTTATAGGAGCAAGAGTCAGTAAATGTTAAAATACAAGCTTTAAATGAAATGATGCAAACTAAGACAAAACAGAACAATCGATGTGGTTGTGACTGGTGACCACCAGATGACAGCAAAGGACTAAACAGACCTACAAAAGAAAACACTGCTTATTTCTTTTTACAGATGTTTCATAGGTACCAGTCACAACATGTTTATAAGAGGAAAAAAAAAAACATCTTACCTTTGGTCCTACAAATTGAGAGACTCTATTCACGACCCATTTAGGTAAGGAACCTAAAAGAGTAAACAAAAATGAGTCTCTATATAGACATTTATATTTATTTTTGCAGCATTTGGCAGACGTCCTTATCCAGAGCGACTTACATTAATCTCTTTTATACAACTGAGCAAATGGGGGGTTAAGGGCCTTGCTTAGGGGCCCACAGTGGTGGCTTTGTGCTTTCTGGTATCAGTCCAACACCTAGTTTAACCTACGCTGGCCTACCGTGCTTCTCCTATGGCATTATTGTCTTTGTTGACTGATATTTTAAAAAGGCATTACACCGTGCTCTCCAAAAGTATTTGATTGTCTTTGTTGACTGAAATAATTTTTTAAAAAAGGATCAACCAATAAAAAGAATGATATTTTAAAAGCCTTTGCAAAGCCCTGTAGATATCTAACCTAAAAATCTATTTTGAAAAAAAAAAAGAAACCACTGTTAAATCTAACCTAAAAATCTATTTTGAAAAAAAAAAAGGAACCACTGGTTTAATACTACAGATGATGACAGAAATACATTAAATATTGAAAAAAAAACAAAAAAAACAGCCAGTGACATAACAATGCACACTTTTGCACTATGCATACAATGCACAATATGTATACCTATATTTTACTTACTGTAAACACATACTTCCACATAATCCTCTTCACATAGCATTATTAATGTACATATTCACATATTAATGTACATATTCACATATTAATCTGCATTTGCACAGTACCACTATTTGCACTTCTGGTAGATGCTAAACAGCATTTTGTTGATATGTATTTGTATCATGCAATGACAATAAAGTTGTATTTATCTATCTATTTAAACCCACTTAAATCCAATATTCAAAAAAGATTTTAAGAGAAGACGTATAAAGGCCACTTATCAGTAGTTAGAACCCAAAGACAGGTGTGAATTTATCGCAAAAGATCTTTACTAAATTAATAGACAGGCCAAAGTGTGGAAAAAAGATCCGTTCATGATCCACAAATGAGTTTATTGGCCATTTAGAGTACAGGCTAAGCTTGGGCTTGTATGACTGTTTTTGGGATGGGCTTACCAATCTTTATTACAGGTGTAATTTATAAGTGTGAGGGCAAAGTTAACACAGGCAGCAATATAATTAATAGTTAAAATAAATAAATAATCTAATTATGAGGTGGAAAATGGAAGGTTTTAACTCGCAAAGTCGATTACCAGACCTTAAACAAATTAGGCATGCGTTTTACCACCTAAAAAAAATCCCTGCCCTTTTACAACCCCCGAAAAAACAACTAAAAGAAGCTGTAAAAAAAACATCACAAAATGCTACAGTTTGGTGAGGTCTGTGGGTCACCATCTTAATGCAATGAAGTAATCAATATGCAAACAAAGTAGACCAAAATTGGGAGGTACGACACTAAATGTGCCATGTTGACAAATTGTAAAACATTGAGATGTAAAAATCAGGAAAAGAATTATTATTCATTGTCACATTCACCTTTTAAGCACAAACACAAATCTATCCGATATAAAGCAATTTAACCTTTTTCTGTGTTATATAAACTGCCCGAGTACAACACAAGGTTAGAGTATGTAAGGTATTTATAGTGTACACACAAAATGTATTTTTGAAACATAATTAGTCAAAGATTATGCATTAACATTAAAGATTTGTAAAGTCTGCTACTATTGTTGAACTGTAAATGCTTCAGATTTTTATTTTGAAGCGCAAATAACAAATAAGATACTCACCTCTAGGATCGACTTGTGTTAAGTAGTAAAGAGTGCAGCAGTTCGCTCCATTAGACTGTATCAAGTAACCAGTGAGTAAAGACACTGCTCGGACATAGTCTTTCTTTGGGGGGTATTGCTAAAATAGTGAAAAAAAAATAAAGGAAATATAATGCATTTTTACATGGAAAAAAAATAAATTAATTAAAATGAATCCTAAAGAAAACAGTATTGCTGGTCAATATCATAATAACAATTACACAAAGATTACCTCCAACATATTTAATTTAACCTGGTTGCATAATTCATTAGTGTGACAATTTTCACAAAGAAAATTTTCCCAGGACACAGGACAGGTAATTATTCATTAAGCACGGGGGATCGGATCTCCCGACTATTTATTTGATAGCTCGAATTTTTTTTCCCCACTGGTTAGAGCTTCTTCTGTTTCAGTCTGCTCTGGGCAGCTGTTCCACATGCTAGCTTACACAATACACAGTGCTATATCTTTGACACTGCCAAAACCATTTATAAAAGTGAGAACATCTGCCTTGCTTCCAGACTAGACTGTTGGACATATGGCAGACATACCGGGTGTTTGACAGAGTAGTTGATTATTAGGTAGTCATTGCCAAGAGGTAGCCATGAGCGCATGGTGACAAAATCCCGGTTCTTCAGTGGACTCGGGCATTTCCCTACAAACAGAAAAACACATGACTGAACGATCAATTTAGATCAAGTGAGCCTCCATAAATATGTGTTAAAAAAGAATTAATTGGAATTATATAAAACTTGATTATCTGGCATATACAATACTTTAAAAGGCTAAATATGCCAGTGTATATCTAATTTTTTTACTAATGTACTGTAGTGGTAGGTTTTGTGGATTGTAACAGAATTTTATATTTATCAACCCTGGAATATGAGGTGTACAGTTTATGCAATTTAAAAAAAAAAAGCAAAAAGCACAGTTGACTTATAGCAAACACCGAATTACACAATTACATGTAACTACAAACTGGGCTGTGTATATTCAAACAAACTTGCGATACGATTTTATATCCTGATATAAGGCGCCCTTATTTTTTCCGCCATGCTACAGAAGCGGAGGAGGAAGTGGTTTAACACCTGCTAAGGGTTTTAATTAAATATTAACATAAACGTGAATCAGGTTAAGACGTAATTTAAATAATCTATCGATAGCGAATATTAGAATATCGATACACTATCGTGAAATTATCGCTGTATCGATATATTACACAGCCCTACTAGTGTTTCAAGTGCACAATTTGTATTCATGTTCTTTCCTTTAACACTAGGTTAACAATATAAACTAGGTTTTGAATGTTTTTGTGAGCCCTCAGCAGACATATTCAGCAGAACAGAAGTAAACAAAGGGGTAGGAAAGCAAATATTGCGGTAACTCACAGGAGTAATACCCTACGTCGGCATTGACTGTCAGTCTTGCAATATCAAATGTGTCGATCATGTTGGTGTCCCATTTCTTCCGGTAGCTTGTGTCATGCAAGACATCATACAGTGTTTCTGCACTGACATCCTTGCACACAATACTCATCTAGAAATCAGAAAAGAAAAAAAAAAAAAAAAAAATTTTTCAGGTTTGCACAAGGGACTTTTAGAATTTGCCATTTTTGCTTTTCCTTTATTGTGTGTACATGTTTGAGTTAAGCCACAGATCTGTAATGGTTAATAAATCAAGTTGTAATTATAGTTGGTTTAAAAGTATTTACATCCTATTTAAGCTGCGCAATACCGGTCTTAACTCTATTGTTCCTTAACTCCGTTTCTAAAGTCTGTCAGTCATGTAAGACTTTGAGAGTGTTCAGTGCAATATGATCAGATATTTTATGTGCCTGGAAGGCAAGTAACCATGTAACCCAATCACACTACCCCTAACATCAGGTAAATAATTTATTTAACCACCCCTCTCGAACCCTAGCATCAACAGGCCCTCCCTATTTCAACTGACTTCTACAACAAGCTCTATTTGCTCTCGATGAATGAAATGTCGTCAAAGCCTTCAGCATTTAAATTATTTATGGTGAGGAGCTCTTCAGTGCTCCGGAAAGTCGAATAAATTATTAAAAGGGATCTATCATCTTTACATTTTTCCTTCTTTTTTTGGTTGTACTGTCACTCCAGTGAAGTGTAGCAGTCAAACCTGCTACACTGCCTATGAGTCTCCCAGGGCTGACTGTCATTGTCAGTGAGGTCAGCAGCCGAGCAGGTCCATAAAAAAAAAAAAAACTCTGACTCGGTTAAACCAGCAGGAGAGAATCAGGTTTCCTTATTTGAGCCGCCGTTACCACGGTTTTCCACTCTTAATTTTTCAGCGTGTCTTATGGGTACAGCCTGGCTTTGTGAAAGCTAAATAAGTCAAGCCTGACCTGTTTGCACATGTACATGCTGAACTTTGTTTTGTTATTGTTAATGAACTATTCCTGTTTGTTTGTCTAGGGAAGGGAAGTATTTTGTATCACTTCTGAGGAATTATAGGGTCAGAAAGCAAAAAGACAGGCTAATAATTGTTTGTCTGACAATCCCATTATCTCACCTGACAATCTCATTAACTTTCCGTTGTATCATTCTGAAACAGGATACAGTTCCTAGGCACCATGCACAGCTTTTTTTTGTGATTGCATCAGGCTTTTCACATATAAAAAAAATTTCATTTTAGGATTTATAATGCAATCTGGGCATGCAAATCGACCATCAATTGTTTTTACCATTGTAGAGGTAAAGTATTACACCGCATCTTGCATGCAGATTAAAGATATCGGCTGGAGTGTTGGTATCTTTATGCATCTCGAGCAAAACACTTAATCGGTTAAGTGCTTTACTTGTGTTCTTATCAGGATTCCTGCATATAAACACCCATGAATGTTTTTTCCACTGACTTATAAAGAATCTAAACTATCTACGGCTTTATTTATAGTCTCCCTTTGAGAATCACTTTCTACATTTCTTAACGTACTCAACTAAACAGTCAAGTACTATTTTAAAGAATTAAGTGATGAGAGTCTTAGGTTAGCTATGGGCTGGAAACGATCTGTCTGTTTCATGTTTCTTAGTAGATGACAAGTTTCTTATCTAAAATATTGGAAGAGTCGATGTAAAAAGCAACGATTAATCATAATATGTAGCAAACTGAACTGTAAAAACAACCAAAAACACACAGGACACACTGGGAATTCTCTATGGAAAATGTAGAATTAATGTGGGAATACTAGGTCATGCATACAAATCCAAACTTGTCCTATGATTTATAGTTAAATTCAACTGGTTTCACACCATTCTGTGATTAAGTAAGGTTTGATAACAAGACATATAAGGTTTGTGAAAAATAAAAACTTTAAATACATGTTCTTTTTACATTCCCTGGGCTCATAACTTTAACAACAATAATGCGACTCATTAGAGTTTTTGCTTTGACTGTGACATTTCAGCCTAATTCTGCTGATGCTATTCTACCTTATGTACTGAAAAACACCAAATACTCTAAATATCGACTAAATAAAACTGCGAAATATTTATAAATCGTATTAACATAGTAGACATGATCGTGACGCACTGTTTTACGCACTACAGTATATAATATTTGAGAGTATAGCATGTGCAGTAGATTAGTGACTCCGCAATGCAGGGCATGTGGGTTACCCAGAAGTCCCTGCGCAGCACTTGCCTTAAGTTTTTGCACTGTTTTGGTCTCTTCTTCTCTGCACCACACCGTCACTCCAGCCTTGTTGTAGCGCTGTGTCCAGCCCTCATGGCTTTCACACTGCCCCTTAAAAGACGCGAAATCCGCGTCGTCCGGGATTTGCACCGGCATCCTGCCTTAAACACAACCGCTTCCCCAACCGAGCGACGGAATAAACCGGAAACAGCACGTTCATAAAGGCCCTTATTAGCACGCCTGCCGTGAGTAGGCTAATAAATAAGCCCCCTCGTTAATTCCTTGCTGCTTTCGCACGAAATGACCAAAATGATCTGCTTCATTTAATGATGAGAAGCTGGAAGAGAGTTAATGGAAGCCCCAGCAGGTGTGTTAAAATAGCGCAGGTGCAGTTGAGCATCCGCGCTGTTCTCTGTGCGAGCGGGCGGTGTTTTAAAGGGGCGGCGTCGCGTTACCCTGCAGCCTTTATGGATTTATTTATTCAGACCTGGTATCAAGTGTCACGACTGTCAATTCATTCCCTGAATGGTTTTTGTTTTGCTTTAGCGCCGATCTGTCCATTTATAATGCTGTAGCAGCTCCGTGCCAGATATTTCCCAGTGACGTAATTTCTGCTCACAAAGCCAGTTTTGCCTTATTCCTGTAGCGCCTAAAGGGTTTGTTTGTTACATTATTTGGTTTTTTAATAGCTTACATTTGTCTATTCAGTGTCCATGTTTGTGATATGAGTTGTTTGGGTTCCTATTTTACTTTTGTGAAATCCTGAGAACAGATTACTACCTGGATTTTCATACTAAAACAGGTTAAATTCTGAAAACAGATTACTGCCTGGATTTTCATACTGAGAACAGATTACTGTGTGGATCTTATACTTAAAACAGATTACTGTCTGGATTTTCATACTGAGAACAGATTAAATTCTGAAAACAGATTACTGTCTGAATTTTCATACTGAGAACAGATTACTGTGTGGATTTTATACTTAGAACAGATTACTGTCTGGATTTTCATACTGAGAACAGATTAAATTCTGAAAACAGATTACAGACTAGATTTTCATACTGAGAACAGATTGCTATCTGGATTTTCATACTGAGAACAGATTACAGACTAGATTTTCATACTGAAAACAGATTACAGTTTGGATTTTCATACTAAAACAGATTAAATTCTGAAAACAGATTACTGTCTGGATTTTCTTACTGAGAACAGATTACTGTTTGGATCTTATACTTAGAACAGATTACTGTCTGGATTTTCATACTGAGAACAGATTAAATTCTGAAAACAGATTACTGTCTGGATTTTCATACTGAGAACAGATTACTGTGTGGATCTTATACTTAGAACAGATTACTGACTGTATTTTAATACTGAGAACAGATTAAATTCTGAAAACAGATTATAGACTAGATTTTCATACTGAGAACAGATTGCTATCTGGATTTTCATACTGAGAACAGATTACAGACTAGATTTTCATACTACTGAGAACAGATTACAGTCTGGATTTTCATACTAAAACAGATTAAATTCTGAAAACAGATTACTGTCTGGATTTTCTTACTGAGAACAGATTACTGTGTGGATCTTATACTTAGAACAGATTACTGTCTGGATTTTCATACTGAGAACAGATTAAAACCCGAGAACAGATTGTTGTCTGGATTTTCATACTGAAAACAGATTACTGTCTGGATCTTATACTTAGAAACAGATTACTGTCTGGATTTTCATACTGAGAACAGATTAAATTCTGTGAAAACAGATTATAGACTAGATTTTCATACTGAGAACAGATTGCTATCTGGATTTTCATACTGAGAACAGATTACAGACTAGATTTTCATACTGAAAACAGATTACAGTCTGGATTTTCATACTAAAACAGATTAAATTCTGAAAACAGATTACTGTCTGGATTTTCTTACTGAGAACAGATTACTGTGTGGATCTTATACTTAGAACAGATTACTGCCTGGATTTTCATACTGAGAACAGATTAAATTCTGAAAACAGATTACTGTCTGGATTTTCATACTGAGAACAGATTACTGTGTGGATCTTATACTTAGAACAGATTACTGACTGGATTTTCATACTGAGAACAGATTAAATTCTGAAAACAAAAGATTTTTATAGACTAGATTTTCATACTGAGAACAGATTGCTATCTGGATTTTCATACTGAGAACAGATTGCTATCTGGATTTTCATTACTGAGAATTTTCAGAGTACAGACTAGATTTTCATACTGAAAAACAGATTACTGTCTGGATTTTCATACTAAAACAGATTAAATTCTGAAAACAGATTACTGTCTGGATTTTCATACTGAGAACAGATTAAATTCTGAAAACAGATTACTGTCTGGATTTTCATACTGAGAACAGATTACTGTGTGGATCTTATACTTAGAACAGATTACTGACTGTATTTTAATACTGAGAACAGATTAAATTCTGAAAACAGATTATAGACTAGATTTTCATACTGAGAACAGATTGCTATCTGGATTTTCATACTGAGAACAGATTACAGACTAGATTGTCATACTGAAAACAGATTACAGTCTGGATTTTCATACTGAGAACAAATTACTGTCTGGATTTTAATACTGAGAACAGATTAAATCCTAAAAACAGATTACAGTCTGGATTTTCATACTGAGAACAGGTTACAGTCTGGATTTTCATACTGAGAACAGGTTACTGTCTGGATTTTCATACTGAGAACAGATTACAGTCTAGATTTTCATACTGAGAACAGATTACTGTCTGGATTTTCATACTGAGAACAGATTAAAACCCGAGAACAGATTGTTGTCTGGATTTTCATACTGAAAACAGATTACTGTCTGGATTTTAATACATAGAATAGATTGGAACTGTCTGTGAAGTTTGACATATTCTCCATGTAAATATGTTCCAACCTTTCCATTTTTTTCTATTCTCCCAAAATTATGTTGGTAGACACAACATATATCGTATATAAACACCTAATCGTATAAGCTTATTACACGTCATATAGGAAAAAAGGTAGGCAACACAGTATTAAGTTTAGAGATGCCATTTAACCTGCAACACAAGACAAGAACCTGGAGAAAATCGCAGACAGCATGTAAACTCTGCATACACAGGGTATGGGTGGAAATGAACCCCTGAACCTAGAAGTTTTAGGTAAACATTTTAATGAACAGTAAGCCCTGCTTTAGGCATCCTATTTCAAAATCATATATATTATTAATTTACCCCACATACCCTTTTTTTGCAGCATAGCGCTGACATTTTATTTTACCTAAAAGTTATTTAATGTGGTAATTTTTGTTCCTCACATTTTCAGATTTATTATTGTGAAACATCTACGGAACAGTTTAGTTCCTGTTATTGTTTATATTAAAAGAGCTCTAAACTGCTGTTTCCCCACCGTTTTTTTTCCTTCTTTCTATTTTATCATAGAAAAACAAAGCAATCTGTCAACAAAAATGTCTAGAAGTAGCTTTAGCTTTAATCCTACTGACACTTCAGACTTTTCAAAAACATGCTAAATAAATTTGTCTACACAGAAAGCGCCACCATGCCAATGATTAACCACAATTACCCGTCATATACTGTAAGGAAGAGGAAGTTTGTATTTATATTACTCTTCTAATGCAAATGTCCAATTCAAACTTAAACACATACAGCTTTATAATGCTGTGGAAGCATGTTAAAATAAGAGAGCTGAAGATAATTTAATAATTTTTCTTATAGATATTCAAAAATCCAATTATTATCATTATTATTATTGTTTCAGGATGAAATATTGTGAGTGATTTGCTGAAACTGAGCTCTGTGTCCTCTGTTATACAGGCTACTGCCACCTCCTGGTGTTGTGTGTTATTTTTCTTTTATTCTGGCACACAACGCAGACATGCCGCCCATCACTTTCTAAGCATTTCTGTACGTTGCTCTGAATAAGAGTGTCTGCCATAAATGTTAACCATTTAATTAATTGCTGGAAAGAAAGTAACAGGCCCATGGATCATGTCTTTTGTCATTTTCTCCTGCCCCCCTTAAGTCTTTCCTACTTGTTATCTGCTCCTATGTCAGGCACTATTTACAATTTAGGACGCATGATTTATGCTTCTTGTTACACCTGTTTAAAGACATACTGCAGCCTCCAACTGGTTGGGATTCACACAACCACATTCCTAAACTTGCAGCCAAGTAACAACTGTTATCCACACTTTGTCATTTACAGCCGTGAGCCATTGTTCCATTGGATAAGTCCGCATTAACAATTTTATAGACTGTGTGGTGTTCCACATCTTAAACTTAAAACCCTCTAAAATCTTTTTACTTAGCTTCAAAACTCTCTGCGTATGTGTTAGATCAGATAACGGATTGACTTAGGAGGAACTTCTAAATTGCCAAATGCAGGGGTTTAGATAAACAAGATTCTTAAAGGTTTTTAGGGGATTATGGTGCAACAAATTATACTGTTATGCCTATTTAAGCGATTTACTTTGTATTAAAATCCTTCTGTATTACTTTGGCAAAATGTCCAGGAGTACTGTCCAACCCTCCAAGCATATGTGCCTGAATATCTGCCATGAGTTGTTTGCCATTTGTCTTGTAATAGAGCTTGTGATGTAATTATTTTCTGGCTCCAGTGCACCATTACATAGATGCAAAAAGTAACAACACAATAAAGGAACCGGTAAAGGAACTTGGTTCCATCAAGGAGATTTGAACAATCTTTAAGGTAATCCGTTTCCCCAAGCCTGTGTCTGTGGGGAAAAAAATCAATTCACAGCTCATATCTGAAGGGGAATTTATCGAAAATTTAAATATAATCATTTCAGTAGAGTTTCTGAAAAAAAGTGAAAGGACAAAATTTAAAGGGAAAAATGGTCATACCGTTCCTGTGCTTGGAGGATTTTGAGAAAAGGAATGTGGTCTTCCATGGCTGGAGTTGAGCTCAACATTAAACATAGGGCCCCATGGTACCCTCTGTTGGACATGGTCATAAAAACTAATAGGAGAAACAGACCTCAGCAGGGTAACATCATATTTCATTTCTGACCTGAAAAAACAAATAAGAAATGTGTATGATTGTCAGTTTATTACTTTGAGGCTTATTTACTTAGGACAAAATGTAATTTATCATTTTTTTTACTGTCTGGAATACAGTGGCGGATTTGCAGAATGGAAATTTGCTATTGGGCTAAAATGTCTTTTCGAAACTATTTTGATGATTGATTTTCCTTTTTAATCTTTGAACAGATAAATGCAACCAGAGACGTCAGCATAAACAGTGCACACTAGGTAAGCCTTTGAAGCCACTTTTACTACGGATACTTTGGCTACAACGGACAAAATTGCGGCATCGTTTTGTCTGGGAACACATGGGGTACTTTAATTCCAATCTGGTAAAAAAAACTGCTGGTTTGTTTGTACATTATACATTTGATGTGGCAGACATGTGTATACCATAAGTTTCCCACCATGCAGCATCTTGCATTTCTGGGGAAGTTTTTTTTTTTTTGTATACCCATTTAACGAAGGATGAGCAAGACAAACAAAGGAATATTTATGCAGTTCTAACTTGCAGAGGAACAAAAAAGGCCCATGATATTAAGGAATATTTACTGGACCTCACATTTTGTGAAAACGTGCCAGAATTTTGAAGAACAAGAGGCCCAGAAGCAAATACCATACAGTTAATGGACCATCATAAAGGTACAGATGGAGAACAAAAGCAGCCTTTTGTCTTCACTCTTTTAGAATTTTGGGTTTAAATTTAACTCTGACCTAGTAAATATTTATGTGAAAACAGACACCCAGGCCTGGTTTATGTACAGTTTAAATCTTAATTTAAGCTTACCCAAGGTAATTTTTTAGCTGTTTCCCAGGCAGACTTCGTGGTTAAGTGAAATAAGATTCATTTAATTATCACCCTAACCCTAACCCTAGTTTTATACCAAACCTGATTGTGTTACAGTGGTGAATTGGTGGGCTTTTTGGGTGCAATGTAAAGTCACTAATTGATTTTTGCCCTATTTCCTTTAATGCCCAATTTCCTTTTAAAATCAGTTGTAGTCAATCATAAATGAATTACTTTTAAGCAATCGGTGTAAATAATAAAAAAACTACTGTATTATAGGAAATAGGAGCTTAAAGCGAGATAAAGATCAATGTGCATAAAATATACTTTACTATTATGTTATATGTGTTGGTTTATTATACCACATCAAAGCCATTATATCACCATTAATAATAAGACTGTATTTTAGGTGATTTTCTGTGATTTTTCAATTATTAAGGAGTGAAGAGTTTTTTTCTTTTTTGATAAAGGATATTTTTTCTGTGGACAATTATTGAACATTATTATTTTAAATGGTTTTTTTTAAGTACTGAAATAAACCGGTAAATAAGAGGCCCCTGAGGATATCTACTATATCTAATATAGCAAATTGATAAAATCATTTATTTGTACTATTCCGCTGTTAGTCATAGTATAATTTATTTTAAAAAGTAAATAAATAAAATCTCTATTCAGCTCATTTGTGTGCAGGGTTCCAGTCAAACGAGTGAGTATGTAGGTCTGTAAACATGCATGTGATTTGACATTAAGCTCTAATAAGCTTCTTTTAAATTCTCCCACTTTTGTCATTAACGTGTTGTTTGTATACTTTTGACCTCATGTGATTGGACAGAGTCTCCACGAGTCTCATTCCAGCTCAGCTGAATGTGATGCAAGTCATGTCTTTTATTGTTTTCTCTCTGACTCCCTCTAGTGAACAACATTAGAATTACGGCCTTCATCTCTGAATACAAATGATATAAATGACTAAATTATTAGAATGACTAACTTGATTACTTAATTACTGATAAATACTCACATTGAACTTCAATTTACTTCTTTATTGTTCATTTATTGCATTCTTTTACAGTTGATTTCACAGTAATTGATACGCCATTATTTTCGGCTATTAAGAGTTTTGCATTATTAACAGTTTATTTTATTTATTTATCTTAGGTTTGTTTGCGCCCCCAAATTTAGCACCAGCCATATACTATGCTATACATATACTATGCTATATACTATGTTGATCATTCAGCTAATAATAATAATTATTATTATTATTATTATTATTATTTTATTATTATTATTATTATAAGTGTGTGTTTAAATAAAAATGTTCCTGATGTGGGACAAATCTTATCTTATCTAAAGTTTGTGTTAAACCCGTCTCATGTAGACGTTATTATTAAGCCCCGCCCATAACCCGGCCGCTTCTCGCAGTATTTATGCGCGCGCGTGCTTTCGGGCTCAGTGTGAAGGAAATCTCGGCAACATGATGCGACTGACTGTGTGTGCGCTTGCTGTAACTTTAGTCGCTGCGTTGTGTTCAGCAAAATCACCATATCAATCTGTTCTTCAGCACAGTCGGATAAGAGGAAGACAGCATGGGTAAGGACGTTTAATAACATACATTCTGCCTACTTTTGGACGCTGTTATACAGAAGAAGTTGTTATGCCAGTTTCATAATTACCTTTAATAAAAAAGTTTTATTGTTTTAGGCTACGTGATGTGTTCATTTAAGTGACTTATAAGTACCGTTATTTATCTGTGATAAAATGTGATGCTTGAACACCACTCAAGGTTTTACCAAAAAAAAAGTCCATGTATTACTCTTTAAAGATGCAAAAACTATTAACTGGTTCAGTAAAAATCTGGTTCTAGTGAATCTTTTGACTTTTATTTTTGCAGAACTAACGTTTGCGCTATGCAGAAGATCCAAGGAACCGAGAAAAAGTACTTCACCAACTGCAAGCAGTGGTATCGCCGGAAAATATGCGGCAAACCAACGTGAGTCCAAACAATTCAATGGCAAACAATTTCCTCTTATTTTTTAATTTTGATTTGTCTTTTTGAAATGAATGCTAAAACAATTTAACAGCATGTGATTAATAAACTTTTAGGCAAAATTTTTTTTTTATTCATAAATCTGTAAGTGCTTCAGCCTGGTCAGCACTTTTACATTATTTATTCTGGTGAGAATTAGAGTACATTTCAGTTTGCATAAATGTGCAGAAAATAATAAACAAAAATGTCGACCCTTTACACTACTAGAAGTTTCATTACTAGTGAACAAAAAAATCTGCCGCCAAACTGTGAGGCAGGAAATTCAGGAATGGCATTAGTCTTTTTTTCTCTCAGCATCGAGCAAAATTCTGCATTTTGAATAATTTCCTGGTCTGGTTTTTGTTAGGAGAACTCATTATGGTTATATGCGCATACTCAACAGTTTAGGCAACTCCAAAGGATAAATGGTCATGAAATAAGTATCCATTGTCCTTTGGGATCACTCAGGGACAAATGTGATCCCTGAGACAACATGGCTTAAATTTTTCTCTTAAGAACTGGATTAATATCAGATTGCATGTAAGGTTTTTGTTGCATTACATTGAGATTTCCTTTGTCAGGTAAAACCAGGACCGTGGTGCTACGCAGAACTACACAAAACAACAAAGAGCGACATATAACAAAAACGACACCGAACTAAGCACTAAGAATAAGTTGTCCTAGCCAAGTGAAGTGCATATTGTGTAACCTGGTGTAAACAGTAAAACACTCAGACAGAAACATATAAGAGTGTTAACCAGATTAAAGACTATATTGGGAAAATAGAGTGAAAATTGTGCAAAAAAAAAATCATTGTATGTTGTGCTGCAGATTTGCACCGATCTTGCACTAGAAGAGCATTTGCATTTTCTTTCTGTTATTTATAAATACATTATTAATCTCTTTTTATATCAAAGTGTGGCATTGTGACATTTTCAACATCTCTTCGGCAGTTTGAAACAAGTCAGCACTTTGTAGAAGTCGAGTCCTTTTTCCCCAGTCAATAGTGCTAAACATTTACAGACGGTGTAGCTCAAAGAGAAGACGGATCTGGTCCCTACTTAAGTTTCAGGCTGGTTTTTTTCTTAGTATAAAACTTCAGTCTGGCATCATTTAATGACTCCTTTTTGAAGAATCTGCATTCCTACATCTCTTTATCATTGTCAACATTGATTGTACTAAAGTTTGTTAATACAGAGAAGATGTAGGAAAAAATCAGTACAGTCACTTCTTTTTCCAGGCAGAGCTCTGGTTAACCCCCAGACTTTAAATTAGTAGACCAGTTCTTCAACCACCGACCCACCACTGCCTTGTAATCATGCCTTATTGCATCATTATTCCTTTTTGGTAATGTATTACAGTTCTGTGGGATTTGCCTAAAAGTCATGAATTGGACTACACAGTAAAACGATTTTTCCCTTCCAAAAGGCGTGTTTATAATATTAGACTCATACTAAAGGTTAAACATAGAAGTTAGGAGGTTGGCCAGATTTTACTAGGCTAATCTCAACCCTAACTCAGCTGTTCAAACTGAACACCACAGCAAAGGGAAGTAACAAGTAAATATTAGTATTTAAAGTAAATATTTAGCAGTTTTTAAACCTTTAAGCTATAATTATGTAAAAAGCTTCTGTGGAAATCACACCTTCACAACTCTTTCAACTATTGCTCTAGTTAAAATTCTTTTACAAGTAGAAATGTATTGATAAAAAACTATTCTGTCAGGAATTGTTGGATTTTACTCTTAGGTAAAGTCCATTAAGTGACTTTGAACCACTGGTGAAAGTAGTGTTCATGAAGTATATAGAAAAATTGTGTATAAAATGGTTTCTAATAGAGATTTGCTAGTTAAAGTAAAGATATATAGGTTTTGGTTATATAGCCATGCATGTGTATAGATACATGCATAGATTTTTGCATTAACTAGTATCTGTAGCTTCCATGTTTAAAATGTATTAATTGTTTACATTTGCATGGAGCTACAGTATGGATGAACTCTGTATTTACCATGTCTGCTTTTTTTTTATTTTTGTATCGCTTACGTTTTAAGGATTTGTGGCTATCTATTAAATTATCTGGTACTAAGTTCACCTTGAAGAACTGCTACTTATAATGGCTACCATGTGTCCTCTGTACTGTTAAGCTATGAGTCTTTGAGAGGGTGAATTGTTCACAATGTTGATTGCTATTTTGTGGTCTGCACTATGCCGTTGGAATTGAGTCAGGCTCCAAGCGTACCTCCAGACACCACAGAGGCTCTCTTTGATTGACGTCCAGTTTAATGTTCCCACAGGAGGGGAAAAGTGTTATTGGTTACTGGCCTGAACATTCCACAGACATGTACATGAGGGTCAAAGAATAACCACATGTGCAGAGTGTTACATTTACAGAAAACTTTTATCATCGCATTGCATCATTCTTGGAGCTAAAGGCTTTGCCACCGGAGGGTAAAATGATTGCAGGACAGAAGAAGACTTGTTTTATTCTTCTTTTTCTTTCCTAACAGTGTCTCTTTCATAGCATGTTCTCATGAACGCCGCCAGAGGGGAAGTGAAAGTTGCTGTTGGTGCTCAGATAGCTAGAAGTAATGACTGTTTGCACTGAGTTCAGTCAAGGTCTCAGAGATACCCCAAACAAACTCAAATCATTCACAATGCACCGCTCAAGTCTATGTTTTTCTGCATTTTGGAGGAACAGTCTTTTTCTTTGTGTTTTTTGACAGTTTATAAAAGACATTAGAAAGCCTAAATTCTAAATTCACAACATACTTACTGTACATATCTATGCCAATTTCATTCCGGGACATCCAAACTTGTAGCTTTTAATGTGACATTCAAAATTAAACAAAATTTACACTCGGTGACTTTCGTTTAATTTATGGTGTAAACACTTGAAGTTGTTTATCACACATGTTTACGACATTTTTATAATAAGTCTGCTGGGAAATTACTCCTAGTAACACTACTCTTAGTGTTATTTATATGATAACGAACTTTTGTTTCTTCCTTTTACCCGTTAGCTTCTTAGTCATAAAATTCCAACTAGGTGTAGTGTTGTTATTTTATATACCATATTAGGTTGTGAAAGGCATATTGGCTGATTGCTAAGTGTTGTCACCTTACAACTTTTTGAAAAGCTTCGATACTGAGATTGTGTTACTGTCTGTGTTGGCATCTTTCGGCGTGTCACAAAACTTTTTTATACGCTGTCATACATGTTCTCCTGTTTGCATGGATTTTCAGAAATACATAAAGTTTTTTTTACCAACTCCCAAAAACATGCTAGTTCATGTTCTAAATATGCTAAAATGCCTGTATGTATAAATTAATCTGCTTATGCATCTGTCTGTTCCTCCTGTAATAGAGAAAAACCTGAACCAAGGAGTATTCTGGGTCTCTTGCCTGGAAACTAGGCTGAAATACATGTCTGCAAGGCTCCTGAGTGCCCTGTCCCACAATCCAACAAATCTAAATCAAATATACAAAATATATTTAATAATTATATATAAAAATATATTAAATATACTTCATTGCACATCTATTAGGCGTATTTGAGTGGACTCATACTTTACTGGTCATTTCAAACCTAAAGTTTTAGCTCTAACTCTGCGGCCAACAATGACAGCATACCGAGACTCCTATTAGGCCATGTTGGTTTTGTATTGATTTTTAAACTGGCGTCACTTTATTTCTCATTCAATTAACAAAGTTTGTGTGGGTTCAGAGTTGCATTTGTACACTGTTACCAGTGATTCATATCTATTCATCCCTAACTGACCACACATTTAAACTCAGACAAGGATAACATTTGTACATTTATTACAGATTAGGTAACTTTACAGACTTAAGATAGTATTTTGTGTGTCGTGTTGTGTAATAGTTCAATTATTTATTTTGTATTTATCTCTTAGTGGCCAGTTACCTCTGTGTGGGCCAAGTAAAGTTGGCTGGTAAATTTGAAACGAATGTTTTAAGAGGGCTGTAAATAATTCCAGAATGTTGCCAAGGAAATCGTACTGTTTGTTTTGACATCCAATCCATTATAGGAACTGATATTTTTAGCAGGAAAACTATGCTGACTCTAGCATTTAAATCTGATGGTCATTAGGTCATTAGCCTCTTGCCACTTTCACAGCTCTTTTTGTGGAAAACTTAGTGTGGTGTTTGAAATTTATTATACACTGTGCTTCAACTATCCAGACTTGCTGTTTATATATTTGAAGTCCATAGCTACCATCATTGTTTATGCTAGGGGAAAACAAATAAGAGTTGAGCTAACATCTGTTATGATAATCGGTTCAGTCTGCCTTCTATTTTTACAAGTGTACCCTATTCCCTAATCTCAGGATTTTCCTTTTTGGCTGACTAAGGACTTAAAATATGTCATATCTTCAGTATCTGAGTATTTGTCTTTTTTTTTAATTAAAACCTTATTTAACAGGGCAGAATCTTCATCTTGTTGTAAAACACCTTGACGTTGATTGTACAAGATTTTGGAACCAAGCAACAGCAATAATCAGCATTAAAAGCATCAGAATATCAAGATAATGCTTTCTCATTAAACCATCTAGTCAGCTCTCGTGCCTAAGTGTATCCATCCTTTCATAATAGAAATATTTTGTGATAGGGTAGAATGAAGGGTGGATTATATTGTAATTGTATCAATCTTCAGTCAATACAGACCAGATCATACTATCAAAATGCTTTTTATATATTGTTTCTTTAATTTGTCAGTTTTTTAGATATATAATGGATAATGTTAACGTTTTTTTATTCGTTTTTATCTGTATATAGTATACTGTATATCTTTATACAGATAGTTTCTATAAAGAGAATATAGAAATTACACTGCTATGTGGCCATCACAACATTTTTGCATTGTGGCCATCATTAAATTTTTGAATGAGCTGGATTTTTTTTTTTAGCCAGACACGTAATTACAATAACTTAGTGATAATCTTATTTTTCTGATTACACCAAAAACAAATTGCAGAAGCAAATGTTTCCCAGAATCCAGTAGCTAGTGTCTGCAGCATAGTTTAACAGCTCTCCTGAAAGTCTGAGTTGTTTATACTGGCAGGATTTATTACTTCACTATGCCTCTTGCTCTGGAGTTTCCTGTGGCCAGTGATGTGTCACTGGATTTTCCCTAAACAGGTTTTATTTGATGGTCTTCCAGAGCCAACTAAAAGCTTAGAGGACATTCATTGGAAAGACATCTAGATTAAAACACTGTGGAATAGTCCAATTTGCCTTATCTCTATGTACACTTAAGTATGCAGACGTGAAACTGACCTGAAGTATTAAAATTCCTAGGAATGATACACCAGAAAAAAAAAATTTGATGATAATATAATAATATATTCTCTAATAGATTTTAGTGTTAGTGTTCTGCAGATGAATAGTGTATATACTATACATACAATTATTGTGATACATAGGCTGTGAAAGATTTAATGTAAATCTGGATAAGAGCTATCTGCCAAACAGACAAATAAATAAACAACAATGATGAGGAGGAGGAAACGGACTCGTGATAATATTATTATACTCTAAATTTTATGTTGAAAACTAATCATGTTATTTTAAGAATTGCCGTCTTGTGTTTAGTTTCAGTTGTAGCAAATCAGTTATTATTGTTTAGTTATGGACATAGCTAAGTTTTTTTTTTACCAATTTGTAAAAGTTAGTGGATGCTTAGAAATGCAGTGTGATATCAGCATTACTTTCTTTATTTTTGCCTTACAGTGTGGTTACCTATGAATGTTGCCCTGGCTATGAAAAGGTCCTGGGAGAGAAGGGCTGCCCTGCAGGTTTGAATCTCAATTTGATGATTAATAATAAAAACATTTTCTGTTCTACTAATTTGTGAATTTAATGCACATATATTGTACATGAGGTTGTTTGGTTTAGGTTAAAAGACTATGGCAACTGTTATTTAATGTAATGTATTTTGGTGTATGTATATATTATACATATATTTATCATATTATTATATTTATTATTTTTTAAAATTATGATTAATATTATATTTCTCGTTATATTTTAGCATCAGTCCAGGGACTGCAGATACAAAATAGCTCTCTGGCTAATTCTGGCACATTGTACATTCATGTGCTATTGATGTACATTGTCCCTGTTGAATAAACTCAAAATCAATCGATCAATCAATAAATAAATAAATATTTAATGATTTCTCATTTTTTTTGTTTCAAGATTAATATGTTATGTAAGATTTTTCATGGTACTATAAAGAGTGATGTTTTTGGTCTTCACCAGCTCTTCCTTTGGTGAATATCTACGAAACCTTGGGGGCAGTTGGAGCCACAACTACTAAGATGTATTCTGACAGAGCTAAACTGAGAGGGGAAATTGAGGGACCTGGCAGCTTTACATTCTTTGCCCCAAGTAATGAAGCCTGGTCTGCTCTTCCCATTGTGAGTGCACCACACTATACATTCTACAGTTCTAAACAACTGAGGTTTATTTTCTAACCACATAACTCAAATTGCATGATTCAGTGGTTAGCACTGCCTCACAGCAAGAAGGTCCTAGGTTCAGACCCTGGCAGGGGTTTTTCTGTGTGGAGTTTGCATGTTCTCCCTGTGCTTGTGTGGGTTTACTCCAGGTACTCTGGTTTTCTCCCACAGTCCAAACACATATATGTTAGGTTGATTGGTGATTCTAAACTGTCCAAAGGATAGTGTGTATGTGTGTGTGGTTGTTTGTTTGTATCTGGCCCTGTGATAAACCGGTGACCTGTCCATGGTGTACCCCTTCCTTTCACCCAGTGACAGCTGGGATAGAATCCAGCAGATGTCTGTGACCCTAATTAGGAATAGGCGGGTATAGACGATGAATGGATGAATGGATGGATGGACGGATGGATGGATGGATGGATCAGAAAATGCATTTAATGTCTTTTGAAAGCACTGAAAATGATTTATTATTTTTTAGGAAATTCTGGATGCCTTGGTGAGCAATGTTAACATTGAGCTTCTCAATGCGTTGCACTACCACATGATTAACAAACGCTTGACTTCAGATGACCTCAAGCATGGGTCCTCCTTCTCTTCAATGTACCAGGATTTTGATGTTCATATCCATCACTATCCCAATGGTGTAAGTCGTTTCTGGTCGACAGATACAACTAAATAAAAGAAAGCCACAACGTTCATGTTTACAGTAGCACCTTCAGCACTACGCTGTTTATTTTATCTCCTGTTTGTCCAAGCTCATTAACATAGCATTGTGTAATCAGTCATTGCCAAGTTACTCAGCCTTGAACTATTTTCCACTGGTGTTTGATTATAAAATTAAGTATACCTTAAACATTTTATTATACAGTACGATTAACATGAAATTACAGATATTTTGTTCTAACATTACTGATATTATTATTATTACAATGCTATCTTTAGATTGTGACTGTAAACTGTGCAAGACTGGTGAAGACAGACCAACATGCCACAAATGGAATAGTGCATGTTGTTGACAGAGTTATCACAGCCATTAGCAACAATATCCAAACTTTTCTTGACACAGAGGATGAGCTGACAACACTGCAAGTATGACAGTTTTCCTTTTCACATGATTTCTCAAATAGAATTCTGAAAAAGAAATGTTAATAATTAGCAATTGTGCATTGTTTATTTTTTTTAGCTCACAGATATTTTGGGGTTTTGGAATTAAACACCAAATTTATTATTATTTCATTTCCAGTATTTACGTATTATCCTATATTTTAGAAAGTTGTCGACGATGCAGGTCTTACCTCAGTTTTGGAAGGTCCAGGTTCCTACACTGTATTTGCTCCAACCAATGAGGCGTTTGAGAAGATTCCTTCAGAAACACTCACTAGAATAATGAACGATCCAGTTGCACTTAAAGGTAAGTAACATATACATATACATATATATATATATATATATATGTTTTACCACTATAATATGTATTGATTTATATGCACATGTTTGCAGCGATGTTTACCCAAATTAACATAAAAATCTTGAAGATTTATCTTTTTTTTAACTTTAATAGAGAATAAAGGGGAGGCTGGCAAGGGACTGACAGTTTAAAACCATAACCATTACCAACATACTATGATTTATTTTAATAAATTGAGATATAATAGTGGGATTTTTATTACATCTAATTAATGGGACTCTTTAGAACAGACCCATAGAAAAAGAATTATTAGTAGAGCCAGTAATAATACAGATTTATTACTGAAATTAACTACCTGTTCACATTTAAGCCTTAAAGATTTGAATTTATGTTCACTTTTGTGTTTATATTTTGTTATTTCCCAGATTTGCTGAATTACCACATCCTGAAGAACATGCAATGCTCAGAGTCTATTGTGGCAGGAACTCCTCTGGAGACACTTCAGGGCACAATGCTGGAGGTGGGCTGTGATGGTGACCAGATGACCCTTGATGGCAAAGCCATTGTTACAAGCAAAGACAAGCTGGGTACCAACGGAGTTGTCCATTACATTAATGAGCTTCTCATCCCTGACTCAGGTAAAAACACAGGCGATTAAAGTATTTCCTGTCGTCAGAGTGTCCTGGTATATTAAGATATTTGCCTTTGTATTATAGTAAAGACCTTGAAAGAACTTGCTCAAGGTGTTCCCCAAGTTTCCACAGCTGCTAAGCTTTTCATCGATGCTGGTCTAAGTCCTCAGCTTTCAGGCTCAGAAGCATTTACACTGATAGCACCTCAGAATGATGCTTTTAAAGGTTAAGTTACAGGCATTTCTATTATTACTTTATTGATGTACATTTTTAGTCAAATTATATTTAATGTTTATCATACTGATGAACAGGTACTTTTTCTATGACACCTGAGACGAGGAAACTCATGAAATATCATATTCTAAAGGGAAAACTTTCCTCCAAGAGTCTGTACCATGGGCAGGAACTGGAAACGCTTGATGGAACTAAACTTCGGGTGTTTGTGTATAGAAATGTAAGTTATCTTCATACTGCAATTCCACGAAGAGAAAAACTAGCTCGTAATAATTACCATGATGTTTTTTAAATTGTGAATGAAATCTTTGTATGGCTCATTTTATGACCTGTTAGAATAGGTTGGAAAATTCCATTTGTTTTCCTACCCACTTACATTTGAAGTCATTTGACACTATGACACACTACATAAGCATGACATGACAAAATGACATTGTTTTGCCTTTGTGGCTTATTTTGTAGAATATTTTATTATTTAAACCATTGTTATGATTATGACTAGGCTACAAACCACAATTTAATCCTTTGGATCAAATAAAATTCTAAACAACCCAATAATTATCACATTGCTTTTAAGCCTTTAATTTGCACATATGTTCTTGGTACTGGTGGTAAAGTTCAGCCTTTAAAAGTCTTAAATTTCTTATGCGCAATGGAGTTTGCAAATCACCGGAAACCTCTTCTCCGGACCACCCTAATGTTTTCCACAGCTGACTTGCACATCATTAGTCATCCAAAAAACACAAAATTAGCATCCCTTATGGATAAAGTAAACCACCATGAACTCACTGCTACTCTGTCCTCTGCAGAACCTCTGCATTGAGAACGCCTGTATTGCTGCCCACGACAAAAATGGCCGCCATGGCACTATGTTCATCGTAGATAAGATTCTTGCTCCTCCTATGGGCACTGTTATGGATGTTCTAAAGGCAGACAATCGTTTCAGGTAAGCAGATCATTACAGCAGAAATTTTAATCATCCCCGACTTGGAAAAGTAGAATAATCAGAAACACAGAACCTGTGAACTCCTGGGATACATGTGGCTAGTTTGTGTTTTCAGCAGTCATCTTTAAAGCTTAAAACCTTAATAAATTCTCAAGTAGAAAAAAAATTTCTTGGAAAGGGGTGTAATGGTTTTACCAGAGTCAGCGGATTAAAGAGTATATACAGCTGTTTCCCCTCCCACATGCAGTACAGCACATCCAAAAAAAGTTCATTTTATTGCAGTCGACACTTTAAGACTTTAGTATTATTAGAAAAAAAATCTATCCAAATTTGACATATACAGGTTTATTTCATTCAAGAAAAGAATTTTCATTGAAAGCCCCAAACGTAGTTACTTGACATTGAAATACATACCAGCAGCCAAACACAAATGTAGCCATATTATTTTGTTGGAAAGTGTTTTTATATCATTGTATAAGTATAATTGTTTATTTTATTAAAATCTAGTTTTATAACAGTTTCCCACTGTTCTAAACTACAACTTATTTAAAAAAAATTACTTTACTTTACAAACCTGAAGTTGTTCTTACATACTTTTGCTTTGAAATGTTATTATATAAATATAATAGAACATAAATATTTCTGAAAACAAACTCTTACAAGATAGCTTACTGCCCATCAGTCTACAGTCACACTTTAACTCCCCCAGAGCATCTGTAGACCAGCTAGTAGGGTTAAAATGATTAGTTTACATTATTGATAAATGATAAAACATTGTTCACAAATATTTTGGTTGTGTGATTGTCATTTGATCCTATATGACCCAATTTAATGACCTGCAATAATGCTGTTTAACCAGACTTTAATTCAGCCCTCAAGCAAAGTAAAACTCATGAAAATAGATTGTGGGGTAAACCAATACAAACCATTACAGTGTAGGTGAGTTCTACTACGAACTACAAACAAAATATTTTCAGTGTGATGCTAAATTAATGTTAAATTGTATTTTTAGTGAATCCAAACAAATTAATAAACATATACATAAATGCATACATAGATGCCTAAAAATAGAAATAAAAGTTATATAACTGCTTTTTATAGGTTAAAGTAATTTCTTGGTTTTAATTATTTATTAATATAAATATGTATCACTTAATATATTTAGATTAGATTAGATTCAACTTTATTGTCATTGTGCAGGGTACATGTACAGAGCCAATGAAATGCAGTTAGCATCTAACCAGAAGTGCATAAGTGGCTTGTTTACAATAAATATCAGTGTAATAAATAGGGTATGGGGTTGATAGTTACAGAGGGTTAGGGTAAATAATGTACAGAAGGTATATGGATAGAATATAGAGGTGTGACAATAGATAGTTATAGATTGTGCAAAGATGCATAATGATAAGGTAGTGCAAAGTACAGAAGTGGCAGTGCAGTAGTAATTAAAATACTGTATATCAGCTGTTCAGTGCAGAAACAGCCACAGGAAAGAAGCTGTTTTTCAGTCTGTTTGTGCGGCTCTGAGGCATCAGTAGCATCTGCCTTGAAGATGTTCGTGAAGACCTCAGCCAACTGCTGCGCGCATGCTCTGAGTACACGTCCAGGGATGCCATCAGGGCCAGCTGCCTTTCTACCATTCACCCTTCCCAGGGTAGCACACACTTCAGAGATGGAGAGTGGCTGCTCACCTGGTGACAGCTCTGTTTTGAGCATAGGCTCTATATTCCCTTTTTCAAAGCGAGCATAGAAGTGGTTAAGCTCGTCGGAGAGTGAGGCAGAGCTGGTTGGAGGTGTTCTGTTGTGTGGTTTGCGGTCAGTAATAGCCTGTATTCCCACATGCGTCGGGGGGTCAGCAGAGATGAAGTGCTCCTCGATCTGCTGTTTGTATTCGTGTTTGGCTTTGAAGATTCCCCTCCTCAGATCGGCTCTGGCGACGTTGTAGGCCTCCCGGTCTCCAGACCTGAAGGCGGTGTTGCGTTAATATATCAACTAATTGTGAAAGCCTACGTCTGAAATAATTGCAGCCCAATGAAAAGTTGATTTAAAAAGCTAAAATGATTTCTGGGGTTCATTTATCAGTAA
This sequence comes from Bagarius yarrelli, assembly GCA_005784505.1. Classification (NCBI taxonomy): domain Eukaryota; kingdom Metazoa; phylum Chordata; class Actinopteri; order Siluriformes; family Sisoridae; genus Bagarius; species Bagarius yarrelli. The sequence continues at coordinate 4,287,428 of VCAZ01000008.1, read as the reverse complement.
CAGTAGGCATAACTGAATATTTTAATTTATCGCATAAGCTAAAATTGCTGATTCATTGATGAATCATTCTAATAATCTATTAAAATAATAGTTTTTTGCAGCCCTACCATCTACTGCTGAAATTTCTCTGTCTTAACTGTCATATGAAGGCTTTAAATATGTCTCTTTTCTGTTGAAGTGTAACTTATTTGGAGCATGTTTGAGAAGATTTGCCTATTTTGCCACAATAGCATTGACAGAGTCAGATACTGATGATGAGCAAGAACGTTTGTAATCCACCTGATCTACTGTAGTTTACACCAAAGCTGTTTAGTGGGTAAACGTCAGGACACAGGAATTCTTTGACTTTATGTCTTTGTGGATGTTGCTTTGTGCACAAAGGCATTGTCATTGCAAATGAGAATAAACGAACCCAGTGATGACATTTAGCTAGTTTTCTTCTAAAATGTCTGATTGAACTATTGTTTTACTATATATACCTTTTTTTTCACCAATATTAATTGGATTCATAATGTTAATAATGTACTTTTACTACCTCACAGCACCTTAGTAGGCAACATACAGAGGGCAGGCATGACTGAGTTGCTAAACAAGAAAGGAACCTACACCATTTTTGCCCCCACCAGTGATGCTTTCCTTGCCATGCCCACAGCTGATCTTAACAAAATTACAAGTACCGTGTTTGTCTTTTTACCAGCGACACTTAAAAACAAATAAATTTATCTCCGGGAAGATTGTTCCACATGCCTGTTCTTCCTTTCTATTTAGGAGACCCCAGAGAACTTTCTAATCTTCTGAAGTACCACATAGGTGAGGAGTTTGTTATTAGTGGTGGAGTGACCTCTCATACCAGAATGAAGCCCATGTCAGGAGAGAAACTTGAGCTAGCCATGGTAAAGAAACACAACAGCTCTTAAAATTTGTTTTTGCAAGCTTTTATGTTGTATAACAACTTGTTATAACTGTTGTAAGTGCTTTTTGATGATAGCTAACTTATTCAGACTACAGTGAAGAAATGTTCTAAGGAATGGTTTTTAAATTATATATTTCTAGAGAAACTCCACTATGTACGTCAATAGGTTGCAGGTGGTTGATGCTGACATGATGGCAACTAATGGAGTTGTACATGCCATTAATTCAATCATTAAGCCACTGCGTAAGATCCTGATTTTTTTTAAATTTACAAGCTTATTTAAATTTAAGGCACATTTCAGTCAGTTAATACAATTTTACTTTTCTTAGCTCCTAAAGCTGTGAGTGACCAGCCAGGGGATTCTAGAGCAAAACGTACCTCTGCAGTGAGGGTAAGTTTCTTGATAAAAAACAAAAAATTAACATGCAATGTTATGTAGATTTCATTTTTTTTAATTGGCAAACTATAACTGAGATTTTTTTTCCCATACAGGCTGGAACACAAATTCTTAAAAATGGTAAATCTTCTAAAACAAACTACTAGAAAATAATTAATTATATAAACTGGATACAAATGATGATTTAATTTCTCATCGCGGCGAAGTCAGTAATTTGTAAACGATTGCTCATGTTTTTCGATTTCAGATGATCTTTTCCAAAGGGTTGTGAACAGTCGCTCCAGCAAAACAATGACCCGAGTCCAGTAAACTTGGTAGTTTTGTAAAAAAACTGGAGTTAATCCCAACCTCCATCGCATTTGGAAGACTAACATGCACACTGCGTTAACTTTCTGTAAACAGTGAAGTTGTAATTAACTGATTTACAGTAAAAACTTTAACAAACCAGGGGAAAATTATGCATTAGAAGCGGAAGCATTTTACTATTGTTTGTGAATACCAAAGACCGTGTTGATGGTAATTAGTTATATATTTGTTTAATTGACTTGTATCTCATTTTATGTCTGATTTAATATTTGTTATTGAATTTTGGGGTTTTTTAAATTTTTTATTTTTTTTCTGTATACATGTAGCATGTTTGCATGTTTTAAGTTGAAACAAAAATTGCTATTCCAGAACAAGCAGTGCAGATCAAGTTTAATTTTCTTTATGGTGCAGAATCTGTGTTTCTGTGCGAAACAGACACAGTCTATGTTATAATTTACTGTGCACGTGTTCGGCAAAAATGTCATTTCTGTGTACCCACTCGGCAGAATTCTCTGCCAGGATTTTATAGACAAAACATCTTCTCAATACAGCTAGAAAAAAAAAGAAATTTGACATATTTTTTCTCATTATTACTTGTAGGCTGTTGTTTTATTAAAAAAATATCAAATACTAAACAATCCTACAGATCAATGACATCACTGCGGTAACTATTTTGTCTGCTTTATCTTGGTACACCTGTCTAATGTGTACCAAGAAAAAAAAATTCTGCTCAAGACATCTGCCAAATTGTCCACTGTACTGTAGAAACATTGTGTGGAACCTGAGAACAATATTTAAACATTTTACAATAAATGATCATTTTTCATCAGAGTATTTCCTTGGATGAGTACCCATTTTTTTCTCGTTTTACTAAAGCTGTTTTATAAAATTGAAATGTATAACCCATAATGCAGATGGATTGAGGAGAAAGTACTCGAATATCAGACCTCCGTACAAGCATTGTTCATTACAGACACTATGTCATGGAAAAATGGTGGAACAAAAGGTAATTAAAACAGGTTAACAGGATGCAGACACCCGCCTTTAAAGTAACATTAAGGAACATTCAAGGCATTTTGAACCGGTTTTACATCTTTTATCTCCATCATTCTGGAATTTAGTGTTCCGCAGTAGCCCAAGGGATGGTATGTCTAATGGATTCGAAGAGGAAAACATGTGTGCACGGTAGCTCTCTTTCTCTCTCTCTCTCTCTCAGCTGGCAGTCTCTCTATGGCTCTGAATGAAGCATTTCAGCAGGCTTTTAGTTTCAGAGCCAGACAACAGCCGGCTGTTTGAGCTTGAGGAGAGCAGTGAGCCAGCAAGGCACACTTACTGAAAGGTCACTGTTAAAAGAGGAGCATGTGGAAAGACTCTTTCGTGCGGTCTGAATGCTCTTATCTTAAGGAGTGCTTATATAAAGTGCTATTAAAATCCATCATACTCTATTTAAAGCATTCAAAAGAATTCGTTTTTGATCAAGGCCAAGTTTTCCTCATTAGACTGCAGTGTCAGGGGATGCCTTATGTCATCTTTGAAATCAACATTGGTCTATGTACAGTGTACATGTGCAGATTTTGCATTGTTCCTCTTTAAAATATGAATTATGAAACCTAAGTAAATGGGTAAATGTATCTATAATATAACATGTAGTGTTTTTAACACTCACTGTATGGATTTGCCATATGTTAAAGCCCACATTGCTGTTAAAGGAGGAAAAGGAAGGAGCAAAAGTCCAACAGAAGCATTTGCTAAACAGTAAATAAAGGGAAACAGTAGTAATCAAAGAATTCTGTATAATATATTATAATAAAAGTAAAGCTCGGAATTCCTTCAAAACAAGTCATTGCAAGTTAAAGGTTTCCACAGAAATGTATTTTCTCCATTTATTGTGTAGCTGTTCTTCCTAGCAAGGCTTAGGGTTGAAAGACTTTACACAAATCTTGACTGTGGTTAGTTTTCCTGTAAGTAAACTGTAACAGAAGAATGGAGATAAGCTGATACTGTTGAGCATCAACGAGCAAACCTCAACTCAATGCTCTCAGAACAGGCAGCCCTGATACAGACAGAGACAGATGTTTTGGTATGGTGCCGAGAACTTTTCTAGCATGCATGACCTATGTTCCAGCTGTTGCCCTCTGCCCTGGCCTTTTACTGTGTGGGATTCACCCACAATAGATCCCTTATATTATACACAGGACACCCAGTGAGAAAGCACTGTTAAACTAAAGTGCCCATGATTCCATTCACATTCTAATTCCCTTTATTCTGAGTAAAAATGAAAAATACTGCATGCTGTATGAAAAATGTGTAACTTGTATCTAAAATGAGAAAACTTGAGACTGGAACATGTAAAGCTCTGCCTGCTGAAGAAATGTGTGGACTAAGGAAAGTCTACAGTCAACAGATGTTTTTATATGGAAACGTCTCCCCCTGCTGGTCAACTTTTAAAACTCATAACAGTTCATCTCATTGATTATCAGTGTGATAATCATAACACATAATAAACAAAATAAATGGTAAAGTTTTTATTTATTTTTTGTTAGACCTTAAAAGAAAAAAAAATCTTAAGTATTAGCATTGTTTATACGGAAGTCTAGAATGATAAATCATTCGGAAAAATTGTTTCATAAAGTGACAAATTGTGACTAATAAACTGGATTCCTGCACAGGGCTGTGTAAGGGATGGAATTTTTAAATGTTTAGGAAAGAAATAGGGGTTTTCTATGTAAAATTAAGGATCTTTTTCTGCACACAGCTCCACATCCTCATATTTTCCTTTCTAATCATATAGTTAATAAACTTGAGTAGTACTAAAGGTAAAAAAAAATCACAGATCCTCAGAGAAGAATGAAAAGCAAACTTAACAATGTTTTATAGATCGAAAAAATAATATAGTGGTATAATAATATCTTATATAAAATAATATGATTAAAATGATTATTATAAACTCTGGTCTGACACGGGACGCCAGATAATACAGACAGCTATAAATAAAATAAATCGATGCAAGTGAACAGTGAACAGTGAACCTGTGTGTGTGTGTGTGTGTGTGTGTGTGTGTGTGTGTGTGTGTGTGTGTGTGTGTGTGTGTGTGTGTGTGTCTGTATAGTCCGGAGCTACTCGCCATTGGTTGCCTTTTTGTTGAGTTTTCAAAGCCAGACAGAGAGGAGCCAAAGCACGTGACGTCACACAGCTGCAGAACACCTCTCACAGTGTATTGGAAAGAGCGAAGCAGAAACTGTCTCCTTCCGCCAAACTACTATTGACTGTACTATTGTTGTGCTAACATGCAGCGTCGACCATAAGCTATCAGTCGTATATAATTATAGCAACATTACAACAAAAAAACTAAACTAAAAAAACAAACATTTTATTATTGTTATTAAACACAGTAAAGCAAGCGTGCAAAAAAAAAAACAATAATAGAGAAAGTGAAAATGAATGAATGAAAACGTTTTGGTTTTCTGTTTTTAATTTTTTTTTTGTGTTTAGTATAATAAAACCAAATCTATTATATTTAATAGTTTAATTCTAGCAACTTATATCAAAACCAAAAATAAAACAATTCATAAAACCTTTTCTTTCGAATGTAGTACTCGGGAATCTTTTTTTTCCCCCACAGCTTCCTTATTGCGTATTTAGTTGTATTGATTAGTTTATGTATGATTAATTTGCGATATTGCGAAACTTTCGGTATTTTCACGCAACTCGGAACAAATCAACGACAAAAACGACGATGAGTAGCAGAGGTTGACTGTCATATAGGCGGAGGGATACAGCCGGAGTTGTTCGGCTCCAGCCGCTTTGACGCCAGGAGAGGAGCAAAGCGGGGAACGACTGAAAAAAAGGGGAAAAGAACTACTGGTTCATGTTGGTTGGTAAAAAAAAAAAAAAAAAAAGAAAACACATAGGAAAGATCCAGGGACGGTGTGCTATAAATTAAAGGTATGCGTTTGTCATAATTTACAAACAGCTAACATTTTAATCCAATTTTGGACATTTTGCTTAAATCGAGTTAGATAATTCAGTTGTTTTTACAGGGGGTGGGGAGAATTGAAAAAGTTTTCCCTGGATAGCTTTGCTAATTTTTTTAGCTAGCTATAAAATGTATAGCTGAGAGTCAAGGCAATGGATGGAAAGTTGAAAAAAAAAAATCACAGAACGTGTTTTCTTTTGCATAATATGTTTTTAAACCCATTTGACACCGTGTGCGTTGTTTTTTAAGTGATACATGACCGATTAGTGTGTTTACCGGGTTAGTTAGCTAACTAGCAGTAACTTTTTAGACAACGAACTCCTAGCTTTTTTTTCCACGGCTGTTTAGCTTAGCGTTATAGCATTAGTGCTACTAGGACACATTGGACAGCGCGAGTTGGCTAACAAACAAACTTATCCTCAACGTTGACACGCGAATGAGAAGAATGTCAACTTTATTTTATAAATATAATTAAAACAGCACGTTTTGTGCGGCGCGGTGGAGGAAAATCCAGCGGCGGCGGGAGGACAGTTAGCTGCAGCTGGGTGTCGTGGCGTGTCTCCCGTTGGACGCGACGGTTTGATGGACAGCTTCTTACCAAACAGTTTATAAAACTAGTTTTATTTAGGGATTTGAGAAATGTGCGTTTATTTTCCTGCGAGGCAACACGTTAACCAAAATAATTTATTTAAGAAAAAAAATCCACTTGGGTTAATTGCAAAGATGTGACCAGGTTTGGTTTCAGGTTAAAGAACATGAGTGATGGTTTGAGTTAAGTTTTTTCCGAAATGTTATTGTTTTACATTTCTAATATTGCAGCTACTTAGTAAGATTTCTAGTTAAAACGTAGTGCGTTTTGTTGTAAATTGTAGCAGTACAATATTGTGCCTGGCACATGTTGTACTTGGAAAAAGTGGATAAGTGGATCTGTTCCTTTATGATGCCAACAGATTGTGTCGATCTACAGTAGTGATTGCTTTTTGGATGCCACATATTTGTCCTATTTCATTTATTTCTAATTAATTAATTAATTTTTAGCTTTCAGTAATGATGTTCTAGTTTTACAGCATTTGGCAGACATCCTTATCCAGAGAGACTTGCATTTCTCTTTTATACAACTAAGCAAATATGGGTTAAGGGCCTTGCTTAGGGGCCCAGCTTTGGCAACTTGCTGGTGCTGGGAATCCAATCCAGATCTTCTGATTAGCAGTCCAACACCTTAACCCCTATGCTACCACCTCCCCACGTACTTTTATTTTACATTTTTATTTCAAGTCAGATATGTGTAAGTTAACATGAAACTCTCTTGAGTCATTTATTAAAAGTGTGGGTGTTATGACAAACCAACACCTTTGAGTGTGATTCAAGGCAGGTCATGATGATCAGTGGTGCTTTGAGGATAAATCCTAGGCCTGACATTGTAGATAAGAGTGGTAGAAATGTTTTTCTCAATTAAATGTTTCAGGCAATTTATAATAAGGATACAGTGCTAGTTGATCGATCACCCTTTATCTAACTTGCCCTTGGGCATGACACAATCTTAACCCTTTTTTTTTTTTAACCTATAGGTTCATCTTCACTATATTAGTGTGTTGCATCTGCAACTGTTAATTGGGCTCAGTGGCTTTGTGCATTTTCAGGTAGCTTAACGTTATAATGAAATGTGCAGACAGTCGAGTCACTGTGTCTGTGAATTCTTTGTGCTATGTATATAGTACACAATAAATGGAAGTTAATTCAAGGATAAGTGGTAGCATTTAGTTCAGCGGTTAAGATGTTGGATGAGTGATCGGAAGATCGTAGGTTTAATTTCCAGTACCACCAGGTTGTCCCCTCTGGGCTCCTAAGCAAGACCCTTAACTCTCAACTGTTTAGAGATGAATAAGAAATATAAGTCGCTCTGCATACCGATGTCTGACAAGTATCAGAAATGTAAATTTTTTGCAAACATTATCAGTGCTTTAATGCGGCGTGACTTGGAAGTGTGCAATGGTGAAATACTGACTCTGACTTTCTGAGGGTGAGGGGTTGATGTGCTCTCTCTCATCACTCACAGCTTGGTTTGCCAGCCTTTTCTGTCAATCACATTTACGTATGTTGATTTGATGCACGTATACAGACGAAGACGGACAAATTTTCTGCAGTTATCTGAAATCCTCTCTGCTTCTCTGCAAAAGTATACATTTGCAGGTAACACGTGGAGGAATCATGTGGTATTTTTTACTATCACATGTTGGTAACTGTCCTGTAGGAACAAAAAGGAGAGTGCTAGAAAATAACCAAACTGGGGAGGAACATAGGGGTCCAATTAAGAATTATGGATGTTTAATTCATGGTAGATGAGCTTCAGTAGTTGTAAGAAAATGTTTTGGGTAATGTTGACATTCTTGTCATAGACTAGCCCGTTTTCTGTTTATTACATATTATATAGTTTTGCTTGGTACAAGTCAATCTCCTACCTGGAAATTTGCATCTATACCCACTAGGGTTGAACAAAGTCGACCATAAAACAATGTCGGCAAATATTTTTGTTGTCAAATAGTTATTTAAATCACATATTATCTAATGTATAGACCTGAAATATTGTGGTTTAACCGAGGTAACACAAGACTGAAATTCAGTGCTCACACAGAAGACATATAGCTAAAAACACAACAAATACAAAGTCATAGGCGCTTTTATTTTTGCCACCATGCTTGCTTCTGAGACAATAGGCGTCAGAATAGAAATGATACTACAGGAGTGGAGGAAATTTTTTGATTAAAACGGGGGTTTTAATGAATTATAATTAAAAGTAAATCATTTAAAAACTATTGATATGTGTTAATATTGATATGTGTTGAGATTAGAGCATCAACACACTATCATAAAAAATCTACCTAAACGCATTCAGGTTCGGGCAAATCGATTCTCCCTAGACTGCTTTGTAAAGAAGGGTCAGTGTAAAAGCATAGAAAGCTTTCCCTGAAAATGGATCACTACCAACTATTCTATCCCTGGTTTACCTCCAGAAGAAATGGTGTGAGATTGTCACTCTATGTACAACCCTATGTACAAACCAGATAGTAGCCGGAGATGATGATAAGACCCAGCAGGTCGCATTATTTACCAGTGCAGAAGACAGGTAGTGACTGAGTGTAGAAATACACTATTGTGGTGGACTGGTGCAGGTGTATCCGTGGTGCACCCGAGTAGCAAGGGTGCGTCGCTGGTTGGGTGAGGAACCTGACCTGTTTGATTTATGACTTATTGCCATGTTTATAATAAAAAAGACTTGAAGGTAATTGTATTATTACAAACTGTGTTCTTTGTAAAGGGTTTATAAAGGTGTCTGTCAATGATTAAGAACTAATTTTTTTTATTTAAATGGTTTGGAGCAGTGGAAACGCCCCACAGAACAGAGGGGTGGTGCGAACAGAGCTCATTACCATTCAAATCAACATGCACTGAAACAGTGAAACCAAGCTATTAATGAGATTTTAATCAAATGATAATATAGACTTCTCATTAAAACCTTAAATAATCACAAAAGCTAAATATTCGATCAAGGCCTACTTAATAATCAGTGAAATAATTACAATCCTATTAAAAAGACATTTAAAAAGCTGAAGTGATATCTCAAAAATACACTGCATAAAATCTAATAATTGCAGATCAGTTGATTAATCGTTTTGTCAATTACAGAAAACCTTAGTTACTTTGGTTCTGTGCCATTTATTGTTGTCATTTCGTCCTCGAATTAAGCTTTCAAAGAAGCCCAAAAATTTTAATTTACATTTCCGCCATTTAGCAGACTACCTCATCCAGAGCGACGTTTATCTTTCTCGTTTGTGCAGAGTTGAGTTAAAGGGGCTTGTTCAAATATCGGTAACTTAGGTGGTACTGGGAATTGAACCCATGAGCATCCAATTACCTGTTCAGCACCTTAACCACTGAGCTACCCCTTTTTCTAGAAATGTAGTTATTTACATTTGTTCACATTTATTTAAAAAATTATGGAACAAAAGCATTTTTTAAAGATACGTCTTATAAAGAATTTAAAAAAAAATGATTTACTATACTTACAAGTTGTGGGGAAGTAATATTGATAGCCTTTGTTTTCTTTCTTTAGTCAAAGCGATACTTAATCTGCAATAATTGTTTTGTGAGGAAAAAGGGCACGGCCCCCACTTGTGTGAATGATGCAAATCTCAAAGGACGGAGGCACTGTAAAGTGTCGAGCATTAAACAAAGCTCGATTATTTTAGTGTAAACCTTGGGTTAGGGTTGCACAGTACATGGTTCTGTTCAGAGCATGGCTGGATATTTCTTTTAACGGTTAAATGGGCTAGGGGATCGTCCATGAAGAGCTGAAAAAAAATCATAGAGGTAAATGTTCAGTCAATGTGCACTTAGGTGATGCAACAACATAACGCATCGTTCTTGTAGCCTTAACGAGTGGTTGTGGGTTTTTTTTTTGTTCGTTTGTTTTTTTGCAAACTATTTTACCAAATTTTTATAATGGATAAGTGCTTGCAAATGTTTGAGTAATTTAAAGCCAGGAATGTAAAGGAGTAAATTGCACAAAAAGGTTTGTCGTAAGTTCTTTTTCTGCCTTAAAACATATAACCATTTTTAAAAACTTTTTTATTTAAATATGCAATCATTTGGCAGTTTGTTGTTGAGTTGTAATCTGACTTTTTATAGGTTTACTAACACCACGGAAGGCAATAACAAACTGTTAGATTGTGTGCTGAATTTATTACCTCCAACCTTTTGCTTTAGTCATTTGTCAGTATCAGCACATGACAGTTCTTTCTAGAGGGGAAACAAAAATCATCTCTTAAACTATGAACTCTTACTCTCTAACTAGGGACTTATAGGTTTAAAATAGTAACAGGGTCTCAAGCTGCCTGAATTCATTCTGTTGGCAACAAATCGGTTATTTCTGTAATATTGAACTGCTCAAGTTAAATAAATTAAACTGTTGTTTGCCAATTGTCTATATCCTGATTACTGCTCCAAAGTCCTCTAAAGAGTAACCATTTGTTCTGTTGGGTTAACTGATGTTTGGCAGCATACAAGAAGATTAGAGGAAGGGATGTGGCTATAGGAAGTGGCTCACAGCGGCCTGATATCCTTTTTGTTCTGACTTCAATCTCAACATTTTGAGCAGCTGTGCGCCGTCTGTCCTGCTGACTCGCATGGAGAGCTCCCTGGGTGGGGCAAGGGCAGCCTGTTGCTTACAAATGCAACACAATGGCGCTCTGTTACAAGGCACCACAGAACATGGCAAATGGGCGTTTTTATAATGCCTGCAAGTTTGTATTTTATTATGACCTCTATTCACATCTTGAATACCAATTCAAGGTTTTAAATTAGTTTTCAGTTTAAGAAAACAATTGCCAATGTTAATATCAATGCATAAAAAATGGCGGTGCGGGTGGTGCTTTTGTAGTGCACATGCAATAATCAAATTATGCATTATTTCTTAAGGCAGCTGAATATTCTAAATGTTGCAGTGTATTTACCATGTATTCTTTTTTTATTGTGTTGCAGGTGTGGAACTATAAACTTGCCCCTAACTTGGGTTTCTCTTTTTGTTAGCATGGATTAGACCAGCTACATTCTATTTGAGCTACAATCCACCACTGGTTTAAGAGCAGTTCCAATTATTGATTGGTTCCCCAAGTTATTTCCCAAGTGATTGTGACCACCTTACCAAAACCTCCAGCCCACCCTCTCCAGCGCAGGCCTTCCTCATCACCAGCAGCTGCGTCCTGCCTCGGTTTCCTGTCCTTGGCCGTGCAAGGCTAAAGTCTTCCATTCGCTAAATACCTCCCTACTGCATATACCCACAAAACCAGACATCCTCCTGGCCCAGCACGGCCCATCTAGCAGTCCAGCTTCCTCTTCCTGGTGCAGTGTGGCACGATGACCTCCATGTCCAGTCTGTTTTCGTTCACCAGCCCAGCAGTGAAGCGCCTGCTGGGCTGGAAGCAGGGAGATGAAGAGGAGAAGTGGGCTGAGAAAGCTGTAGATGCACTGGTGAAGAAGCTGAAGAAAAAGAAAGGTGCTATGGAGGACCTGGAAAAAGCCTTAAGTAGTCCTGGGCAGCCAAGCAAGTGTGTGACCATCCCTCGTTCACTAGACGGCCGGCTGCAGGTGTCCCACAGAAAGGGCCTTCCACATGTTATCTACTGTCGTGTGTGGCGCTGGCCTGATCTTCAGTCTCACCATGAGCTCAAACCTCTGGAAGTGTGTGAATACCCATTTGGCTCCAAACAGAAGGAAGTTTGTATCAACCCTTATCACTACAAGAGGGTAGAAAGTCCTGGTAAGCTTATACCAATTTACATGCTTGTGTATTGAAGATAATATGTATGTTTTATAAAGCAGACTATTCAAAAGGTATGTACCGAAACTATTTTTTAGTTCTGTAGGCTGTTGGAGATTTCTTTAGGCTAATAAAAGCCCTCTGTTTCATTTAACAAATGTTTTGCTCTGTTTGCAAAAAAAAATGTGTACAGGAAATATGGAATTTAACAATTCAAGGACAAATATTATGTCATCCAGCTGAAAGCTAAATCTAAAACACTGATGCATTAGATTTCTTTATGTTGCCACGGTCAAATCATTTCTTTCATCTTTTTTTCAGTGCTTCCACCTGTGTTGGTGCCTAGACACAGTGAGTTTAATCCCCAGCACAGCCTTTTGGTGCAGTTCCGCAACCTAAGCCACAATGAGCCACACATGCCGGTGAATGCCACCTATCCTGAGTCTTTCCAGCAGCACAGCAGTGGAGGCTCCTTACCCATATCTCCAAATTCACCTTATCCGCCTTCTCCTGCCAGCAGTGGCACATATCCTAATTCTCCTGCAAGCTCAGGTCCATCCAGCCCTTTCCAGCTTCCAGGTATTTTTAAAGTACCTTGATTTAATTGAATTGTGTATGTGATTCTTTCTATAATTCCCCCGTTTTCCTTTCCTTATGTATCTCAGCTTCTTTAACAAGTTAGGGGCTTGGCTGTGGTACAGTAACCCCTAAAGCATAGGAGCCTCGCTGACAGTCCACCAGTAGTTTAACCACTGAACAGGCACTGCACTTCTGATACAGAACTTATTAGTAGAATACGTAACTAAGCAAATCCACAAATCTTAGTAAGGTAAATGTGGTGCACAAGCCTGTCCTCTAAGGAATTTGCCTATGCCTCTCACAGAGAGGGGTAGTTGTAGTTCTGTGCCTTCTCCGGTATTTACTAACAATTTATGGTGATGCTGACGTGCTGTACACACCCACTAATGGAAGCTATGAGCTGTAAATCTGGGTAGATTAATTTGTGTGTATATAAAACTGATGAGTTTGCCAAATGAGTGATTTTATATGTGTGAATGAATTTACCGAATAAATATGAATAAATAAGTTACAGCCCTTATTTTAACTTGTTAACAATTCGATGCATGCATTCCCTGTCCTCTTAAGACCTCTAAAGACCTTCATAGGAATGTTATTCTGGTGTGGTGGTTGTTGCTCATGAATATGGTTTCTTTGCTTATGACCTTAAAGCAGATTTAGCCTTCATGGTTTTGGAAAGGTTTGCTACACCAAAACAAACTTGAAATTTAAATGAATTTATAGCTATTTATAATTATTTGCTTTAAAACAAGTAATATAGGAAACATTTTACTTGTTACATTCAGTTCATAACTCCATCAATCAAACAATTTTTGTCACTTGATGTTTTGTTTATCTCTGTTGAAGGGTTAGTCTGACATGCTTACTCTCAGCTATTTTATTGCTGCTGCATCCGAAGAGACAAAAAGTCAACAAAGTTCTAGTTATATGTGTGACTGCTGCCACAAAATATTTAGACAGGCTTTAAGACGATATAAACACAGTAGGACATATTGTGTATATATATATATTGTATGTAAACAAAACATACAAATTTATAAAAGAACGGCTTTAATTGCAGCAAAAAAATGCAAAAAAGTCTATCAATTTTATATTAAATTGGAACAAGAAAAATAAAGGATGAATTACAGCTCCCCAGTGTAGCAGCACAGCAAGTTCCTGTTACTCTATACACGCAGTATGGCACCACAGTAGTTTTTGTCATTTAATCTGACATAAATGTTATTGTAATAAAATCTGTAATGAAATTGTGATAGTTTTGAATGAATAATTACAAAAGATCACAAGTAACATAATGTGAAGTCGGCCATTTAATGCTTAGACTTTTTCCCTTTATTTTTCTTTTCTTTCTTTTTTTTACTTGTGCTGTAAAATAAAACTAGATATCTATGTTAAAAGTGCGATGACTTACGGGTTGGTCTGAAATGGGCATTTAATGTCAGGTACTTGTGAAATTGGACGCTAAAAGCTGTCCATAGGATGGGGGTTACTGCATATCCATTGAAACATTGACTTAGTGGTATTGATTTTTACACTGCTAACAGCTCTGGGTTTTTGTTTTTTTTTCAGCTGATACCCCTCCCCCTGCCTACATGCCTCCAGAGGAGTCGATGGGACAGGATGGCTCTAATCCCATGGATACTGGCACCAGCATGGTGCCAAGAGGAGGTAGGGATGCCACAGCAAATCAGATGTACATTGCCCGTGTTCTCAAAATCTGCTTTGAACTTTAATCATTTTAGATGACTTTGGAGCATGAATTAATTCTATTTGTAGTCCATTAGTGTTTAGATCGTATGGCTGTTTTACTTCCATGTATTTTTTTTTTTTATTATTCTTTTGTCAGATGTGCAGCCTGTGGAGTATGAAGAGCCAAGTCACTGGTGCTCTATTGTGTACTATGAGCTGAATAATCGTGTTGGTGAGGCTTACCATGCCTCCTCAACTAGCGTGCTTGTGGACGGTTTTACTGATCCGTCTAACAACAAGAATCGGTTTTGCCTGGGTCTTCTGTCTAATGTCAACCGGAACTCCACAATTGAGAACACCCGTCGCCATATTGGAAAAGGTAGACACCAAGTAATATAGTTTTATATGATATCTATATTGGTGTGTGTGTGTGTGTAAATGTTTTTACATTTATTACATTGTAATTTAACCAGAATTTTTTTTAGCTAACATTTTCTTCTGTCAAATTGTAGGTGTTCATTTGTATTATGTTGGAGGTGAGGTGTATGCTGAGTGTTTGAGTGACACCAGCATTTTCGTACAGAGCAGAAATTGCAACTATCACCATGGCTTCCACCCCACTACCGTGTGCAAGATCCCCAGTGGCTGTAGCCTCAAGATCTTCAACAACCAGGAGTTTGCACAGCTGCTTGCCCAGTCTGTCAATCATGGCTTTGAGGCTGTCTATGAGCTCACAAAAATGTGCACTATTCGGATGAGTTTTGTGAAGGTATTATTTTTGTTTATGAAGTAGATGCTGATTTTAGATGTCTAATTATTTTTGGAATCATCATTTACATTTTGAATTCTCCTTTTTAGGGTTGGGGCGCTGAATATCACCGCCAGGACGTAACCAGCACCCCTTGCTGGATAGAAGTGCATCTGCATGGTCCTCTTCAGTGGCTGGACAAAGTACTAACACAAATGGGTTCACCTGTGAACCCCATCTCCTCAGTTTCCTAATGATGGGCCCCTATGGGCTGATATTCTTTTTATCTGTACATTTTAAAATGTTTTTTTTCCAGTTTTGAAAGAAATTGAGGTCTAAAGGGCTGAACTGTTTACACTATCTGCAAAAGAGTCAAGAAACTCTAAAGCAGTGAGAACGATAAGGAACAATCTGAGGCACATCTAGCAAAGGAAACTTTTAGGCGGTGACATACAACGGACTAACTACTACTGCCTACAGCAGTTGATTTTGTGTCTGTTTTTTAATGATGCTTGTATGTGTGATTTTTCTCTATCGGTAGGTAACCTTGTAATTAAATAAATCTTGAACAATTTCACAGATCTTAACTTTCATCAGTCAAAATGGCAATCTTTTGATTCTCTAAGAATCTTTGTACTTTATATGTTGTCTAATTCCAGTTACTCTTAAGACATAGTCTCATGTTTACTATTCGACTCTGCTCACTATGGTTTGTTCCTTTTTTAAAGTTGTCATTGCATTAAAGCAAATCAATGAATTACTGCTTTTAAATAAAGTCTAATTGATAAAATCAGGTGCATTTTTTTAGCTAATATGTTGTTGGCAAGGTGTTTAACAAGTAAGTGTTATTTTTCACTTTTTTACTATAGCTTACGTGGATAACTAAAGGTTAAGTGGCACTTTATTGTTCTACTTTACCAGCTATTGTATTCATGAAATTTAACCTGGGTTCAGATTAAACAGACATGAAATAAAGTCACGATTTTCCTGTGTGTTTATTTAATGACTACAAGTTTTTGCGCCTCGAATGGCGATGTAATGTCATTTGGTGCCCTCCACTGGTGGTTAGAGCACGGTTCACAGAATCACTTAGCCTGGAAATAAAACATAAGTTATGCAACCTTTATCTTTTTTTAGCCCACAATTAAATGCCTCTATTTTTGTACAGAATATTTTTTTTTTTTTTTCAAATTATTAACTCAAACTGAAAGTGTTTTACTAGCACAGGTTACAAGTTTTACATAATTAAAGACTAGACGACCAGAAACAACATAACACATCAGAAAACTTTAGTGTTTTGCGTTAAAGTGACAGTATGAAAATACCAAACTTAAAATGCAATAAAATTATTTGTGAAAGTACGCAAACTGTATAAACTAAGCGTTGGTGCTTTGATAGTAACGCATCGCTATGCCAGGGATGTCCAAACTCGGTCCTGGGGGACTGGTGTCCTGCAGAGTTTAGCTCCAACTTGTCTCAACACACACCTACTGGTAAGTTTCAAGTATACCTAGCAAGATCTCGATTACTTGATTCGGGTGTGTTTGATTTGGGTTGGAGACAAACTCTGCAGGACAGGTCCTCCAGGACAGCGTTTGGACACTCTTGGCTTATGCAGTTTGTCTTTCAGACTTTTGACTCTTGTAGTCGACTCCAACATGGAAACATAACACTGATATACTAATACGGGTTTTTGCTGTTTTTAACCAGCCTTTATTTCCACTCTACGAGACGCACTGATGACAGGATGCCAGATAAAGTTAAAACAGCCTTTAAAGGAGCGACAATGCAAAAATATATTCCTGGTGTCATCAGATTGGACAGATTGGACGAAGTTTTCTTGGTCATATGCCATCCACAAAATTTATAAATACATTTAGACCACTAAACCTATAAATCAGCATAGTTCCATGGATTTTTTTTTTTTAAGTTTACTCAGTTTCTCTCTTTAAAATATATTAGTTGCCCAAACTTCACTCCAGTCATTAGCCATTCTGAAACGTTAAAGATAACCATTTGTTTAACATTTTAAGAACATTTGTGATTAAATTATGTTAATATAATGTCTTCTTAATCATACCCAAGCAAGAATATCAGTAAAACAATATTTTTGCTGTCCATAAAAAAAAAAGAATAATAATTGCCCACCTGGGATATCCGTCTGCCCACCCTTCTATGGTTGACAAGAAATGGGCCTGTTATTATTAATGACGATCACAATGAAAGTGTTGTCGTAGCTTGTTTGTAATGTCAGTGGAAAATAACCAGGATTACCGGGATCAATCAGAAACAAGGTTAATATATATATATATATATATATATATATATATATATATATATATATATATATATATATATATATATATATATATATATATATATATATCATCTGTCTGTCTGTCGTCTGTCTAAGTACAATTACATTAGTCAACCTTATTTATACTGAATATGTACATTAATAATAAAAGTAATTAAAGGTGAAAACACAACAAAAAATGTTTCACATTTTATTATGCAGATATTTATCTTGCTTACAGTTTAATGATTTAGTAAATATTGCCTGGTAAAATTTCCAAAATGACGATGGCGCAAAGACGATGTTTTCTAGTATTTACGGTATTGTGGGCTGGGCGGGATGTCACACAGGAGCGGCGGAAGTGAGGTGGCCTTTTGTAGAGCAAGCGAAAAATAAACACGTAATCGTCTGACTTCTGCTGCAAATCCTTATATGTGTCGGTGGAACAGGACGCGATTGTGTCGGATGGGGATTTAGACGCTGGTGTAGTTTATGTGTCGGTTTCGGTCCTGAGTAAAAGTGCGGCGGTTTCTGCACAGTCTGAACAACAAGCGAGCGGTAAGACGAGTTTTTGGTCAGTCTGCACTGCAGGAGCTCAGAGCTCGCGAGCTGTGCTATGATTAGCCTGTTTAGCTGTTTAGCTAATTGATGCTAAGGGGGAGGAAAATGCTGTTTAAAATGTCTGTGAAACATTATTCGGCCAGGTTATAGTTCCACGAAGCAAAGAGTATTTATGTTAGCTAATTGAGTTATTTCCAGATGTCTCTTTCAATATTGTAATCTCCTTTCCAGCTGTTAGCTAGCATAGGTAATGTGAAAGCAGCTGGAGAACAGCAGGAAGTCTAAACCAAACCCAAGTTAGCGAACAGTGCTAAAAACATCTGTAAAAGAACAGACAGACATCGTTTCCTGTCGAAATTTAAAACGTTTAATACAAAGAGGGTGTGGATTTACGGAAGACTGATATCCTCTCTCTCTCTCTCTCTCTCTCTCTCTGTCTTTCCATTTCTCTCTCTCTCTCTGTCTTTCCATTTCTCTCTCTCTCTCTGTCTTTCCATTTCTCTCTCTCTGTCTTTCCATTTCTCTCTCTCTGTCTTCTCATTTCCATCTCTCTTTCTTTCCGTTTCCCCTCTCTCTTTCTTTCCATTTCTCTTTTTTCTTTCTTTTTTTCTCTCTTTCTCTATTCTCTCTCTTTTTCTCCCATGTTCTCTATCTATCTATCTATCTATCTATCTATCTATCTATCTATCTATCTAATATGTAAATACTTAAAAAAGGTAAGTACAAAAACCTCTTTAATATTTGTATCATTAAGAAAATGTAAACTATCAATGCAGAAATGAATAGTTTTGAGTAAATAGGGTTTTTTTTACGTCACATACATCTAACTTAACAAAAAATGTTGCAGATGGAATGTTTCCAAAAATCGAACATTTATTGTTGTTAACTTGTTTTCAGAACAATTTGTTTGTTTTTCCCTTTTTTATTTAAAACCGAAGTGTGTGTAAGTGGGTGTGTGTAAGATGTTTTCGATCCTGACGTTTGATTCAGGATATGTTTTATGTATTGAGCACTCGGTCTGAGGTGGAAATGGCCTGTCTTTGCCAATAAACCTCTGTGACTTATGTTTATTAGTTATTTATCAGTTTAATCATCCTTAAATGAAGATGAATCATATATGGTTTTTTTTGAGATTTGTTTAATTTCCTCTTTGTTACACAGCAGCCATGGTTCGAGCAGCGTTGGTAACAGCTACTAGTCTGGCCCTCACCGGAGCCGTGGTGGCTCATGCCTATTTTCTCAAACACCAGTTCTATCCGACAGTTGTATACCTCACCAAAAGTAGCCCAAGCATGGCAGTAAGTGCATCCAAATCATTCACTTAACTATGCTGTCCCAAGAGACTTAATAAAAGTTCAGCTGGTCTGTTTTTCGCTCTTACATGCAGAACACACTTATCATAAATAAAGAATTTATAGATGCTGAGTAAGATCAGCCGTCATAGAGCATATGGTGCAATAGAAGTTCTGGCAGCGCCTTTATTTATTTATTTCGAAGGTAACTGCGGCTATAAATGCTAGAGGATTTTATTTAGGTTATTTTAATAAATGCCACAGGATAAATAGTAATTAAATTCAGTGCAACTTAAAAGTCAAAGGTTTGATTTAACAAAGTAAAGTGAATTGATCTTAGGATTAACTTGTCTAATTTATTGGTGTCTGAACTGTGAATTCATGCAGAGTGCATTTTGCTTCCTGCACATGTGCTGATATCAACGAGTCTGGTCTCTTCGACAGGTTTTATATATCCAAGCCTTCGTATTGGTTTTTCTGCTGGGAAAGTTCATGCGCAAGGTCTTCTTTGGCCAGCTGAGAGCTGCAGAGATGGAGGTATAAAATGGCTTCTGGTTTAGTCTGTGGTATTTCTGCACAGGTGTGCAATAAGTCGTTGCATTTCTCATTGTGTGTCTCCACCCACCAGCACTTAATCGAGCGTTCCTGGTATGCAGTGACTGAGACCTGCTTAGCCTTTACCGTCTTCAGGGATGATTTTTCTCCTCGTTTCGTGGCCCTTTTCACCTTGCTGCTCTTCCTCAAGTGCTTCCATTGGCTGGCTGAAGACAGAGTAGACTTTGTATGTTAAAAAAAAATGGCAAATACTGTTAATAGTTTAACAATTTGGAATTGTGTTCACATCCTCAAGTGCAGCTCCTTTATAACTTTTCTGTGATTTGTAATTTTTTTTATACACTTAAGGTTTTAATCTTGAGGCTTTTTCACACTTAAAATCAAATACGCTAGAAAAATATTATAAGTGCTATGATTTCTTGTACTTGTGTATTAAATCTGTTTAATTCCTTTTTTTTTCTAGATGGAAAGAAGTCCAAATATCTCATGGGTTTTCCACTTCAGAGTTCTCTGTGAGCATAAATTTTATTACTAACAGCTCTGCAAAGTTGGTGTGTAGCTGGTCTGTTGCTGGTTTATAAGATCACCAGGGCACAGTGCATGCTGCTGCTGCCGCCATTTAACTCGTAATGTTTTAGAATTGGCAGAGTGATTGTAATCTTACTTGCCTCAGAAATCACTCAAACGGAAACCATTATAAACTATTCCCAGATAGCAAGCATATTTACATTTCTATTTTCAGCATTATGCAAATTTTGTGGCCACACCTGCTCTCAGAAATAAAGGCAAAACTTAAAAAAAAAAAAAGAAGAAAAAAAAAGTGTGGCCTGATTTTGCTTCAAATTTATTCAGCTGTTGATGTGTTTTGTTATCTTTTTGCACAGCTTTAATGATGTTGCTGGGAATACTAGACATCTTGTTTGTCAATCATGCCTGCCACAGCATCATCACCAGAGGAGCCTCAGTGCAGCTGGTCTTTGGATTTGAGGTGATCATTGTTTTAAATCGGAGGTTCGAGCTTATAAAATTCCATCTACAAAAACGTGTTGACAAGATTCACAATAATTAGTTAACTCCTAAAATTCAGGTATGACCGAATAGACAATGTAAATCTCACACCATGGGGGCAGGGTGGCTCAAATGGTTAAGGTGCTGAGTTGTTAATCTGAAGACCAGAAACACCTGGGTTCAAGCCCCACCTCCGGCAAGTCAACCACTGTTGGGTCCTTGAGCAAGACCCTTAACCCCTCCTGCTACAGGGGCGCTGTATCATAGCTGACCCTGCGCTCTGACCCCAACTTACTAAGATGGGATATGCGAAAAAATGCATTTCATTGGCTCTGTACATGTACCTTGCACAATGACAATGAATTGAATATACTATACTATACTTAACCATCTCATAACCAAAAAAAAAACCTATACCTTGCATTGACTTGTCAGTTAGTGGAAAAACGTTTTGTGGTTCATGATAAAATCCACACCAGGGTGTTGTGATGTGGCCAAATGCCATGTAGGATAGTTTACATGTAACAAAAGACTGTGTATTGGTGCCTAGCTTATGCACAGCTAGTTTATTCAAAAACAACTTTTACTAGATGGCATGCCAGAGCCAGAACATTGCTTTTTTTTTTAGGTTGCCAGGTCAGGATATAGCATTAAAAAAGCCATAAAATTCAATTCAATTAAAACACAATGTAGTAGTGATCAGACCGGAGTCTTTTGAGTAATTATACGTTTGTTTTCATTTGTCTAAGAATAGAAATGAACCAAGGTGCAAAAACAGTAAATAAACCAGTCCTAGTTTTTGTGAAGCTTTAGTTTTTAACGTTATGAAGGTTATTGTAATGAAAGAGCAGGTCGTCCTGGATTGAAAAACTGCAAAAGATGCCCCGTAAGTAAGCTATATAAATAATTCCAAAATGTGCAGGTATCAGTATTGGCAGGTACCAGGGAAAATAAATATTGCTACTCGTACTCTGTCGTTAACAAATGGTATCGGTGCATCCCTAATATAAACACTGTCAAGATCTGTGTTTTTTTGCTCTTGTTGTGATGTTTTTTGGGCTGCATCTCGCATAGATCCGGGCACCGCCTAAAACCACACACTACTTAAGTAGGTACGGCATTTCAACACTTACTGATTGTTAAAAAAAAAAGTATGGTTAAGGGTAGTATGTATGAAATTTGGACGCAATACATCTGGCATTTTGATATTAACACGTGAACAACGAGCTTAACCTTACTTACCTTCCACCATTTCCACATATGACGAGTCGTCTCTCCTGCGGCCACATTAGATAGTAAACTGTACATTGTATATGTTCTTTAAAAAAAGGGCGATAGTAGTGGGTCATCCAGGAATTTTTAGGGTATTGTAAATCTAATTCGTACTACGGATTCGGACATACTATTTATCTCGCATACTTAGTTTCACCCTCTAGCTAGTCTGGAAGTATGTGATTTCAGACATGTTTGTGGACTGATGCACAAAACAGAGCTTCTGAACTATCTGAACTATTTTAATAGATGAATTAGTGTCAGTAGTCAGCAACGGATATTAATAAATATTATAGTATTAAAGTAATCGCAAAATTACACTTTACTTACAAAATAGAATAAATTTTTAAAACTTTTTTCGTATCAGCACAGTATTTGTCTGATTATTTATTAAGTTCATTTAATAATATCAATTTTTGGAAACACCTATTAACCAAAAGAGGAGATTTTAAGTTTCTCTTACAATGTCAATTGTTTGTTTTTCTGTCTGTCCCTCTCTATCGCTCTCTCTCTCTCTCTCTCTCTCTCTTAGTATGCAATCCTGATAACCATGGTTCTTACCACCTTCATTAAATATATTCTGCACACCGCTGACCTGCAGAGCGAGAACCCGTGGGAAAACAAAGCTGTCTACATGCTTTACACAGAGCTTTTCACAGGTGGGATGTTTTTTTTTTTTCTTCTTTCTCCGCGAAAATGAATGATAGACTTCGATCACCTCTCTTTTTTTCACATTGTCTTTTTTCTAACCTGCAGGCTTTATTAAGGTGCTGCTGTACATGGCGTTCATGACCATAATGATTAAAGTGCACACCTTCCCGCTGTTTGCCATTCGACCCATGTATCTTGCAATGAGGTGAGGCAGCATGGAATCTTATTTTTAATTTCCAGTGGTGGTCTTTATTATTTGGATAGAAAGCTGAGGGAAAGTAATCATCAAAAGTCTTATGCAAATATAAAAAAACCCCACTTTAAAACCTTTATTAAACTAAACAAGTCGGTTTAAACTGACAACCTTTGCTATTGTGGCAGTGATCATAAGTACCCTTTGTGGCAGTGATCATAAGTACCCTTTGTGACCTTTTATTTAAGGAACTTAATTGTTTATTTTAGTCTCCTAAGAGTAAATGTCCTCAGGACTTTTGCATAGTAATTTGTTTTATAATTTTGAGGTAGTATTAGACAAAAAAGAATTTTTTATTTTACCCTGGGGAAAATCCCAACCCAAATTGCCTATTGTTTTGTTTTTTTTTAAACCAACAATGACCAAACACAAGGTTTTGATTTTTCCTGTTGCGAAAGTCAATGGCTCTGTCTGAAATCACATACAAACTGAAGTATTTAAATAAGTACGTCTTTCCTCCTAGAAAATTATGTTCTATATAGTATGGTTACAGGTAGTATGGATGAAATTCGGACGTACTACATTCCTTATGTTTATATAGACATGTGACATATGACATCACAGCAACATGAATTTAAAGTTAAATAATGTTTCATGTTGAATTATTTTAACTGAGTGATTGTTTGTTTGGTGTAGAGTTTTCGCCAAACGCTACACAAAACAACAAAACGACTTGTCATGTGTCACATAGACGCTGTTATCAAAATAAAAGTAACAATTCATTACACTATACCTACAGCTTTAAGCACAGGTGGCAATATTGTCGTCTAATTATTATATTAGTAAGTTGTTAATCAATAATCTATTCTGGAACATGAATCCAGAATGCAGATATTGAAAGTTCTGCCAGAAAAGTCACATTAGGCATCGATCTTTGGTATCGCTTTTTTGTTTACAAGTACATGAGCTCAGTATTGGGCCGGATATCTGTATCTGTGCATCCCTACTATATAGTATAGAAGTATACAATCGCAAAGAAGGAATTGCAGGTTACTTACTCAAAATATTCCAAAAGTGCACAATAATTAGGCAAAAAAAGCTTAATGTGGGTGCTCCACCAAACAAAAGCTCAAACAAGATCAAAGTAGGCACACCGCAACAGTGGAAAAGTGTTTGTGTTCTCACAACAGGTGACGTTTCGAGCTACATGCTCTTTATCAGTCTGACAATTAAACACTTTTCTACTGTTGGGGCTGTGGTGAGCCTATTTTGATCTTCTTGTTTCAAGACTTGTCAAATAAAGTTTAGATTTTAGATTTTATTTGGTTTATTACACATTGTATTTAATTTTTTTTTTTCATATTAGGCAATTTAAAAAAGCAGTAACTGATGCCATAATGTCTCGACGAGCCATTCGCAACATGAACACACTGTGAGTAATTTTCCAGAGCATTTAAAACAAACATGGACTGCATGCGTTAGGGTACTAAAACACTTGTTGTTGTTGTTTTTGCAGGTACCCAGATGCAACTCCTGAGGACTTGCAAGCCTCTGACAATGTGTGTATCATCTGTCGAGAGGAGATGGTAACAGGAGCCAAGAAGCTGCCCTGCAACCACATCTTTCACTCAAGGTTGCTGGGGTTTTTTTTTCGTTTTTTTTTTTAATTGCACCTTGTGTTTAGTGTTTTTTTTTTTATAAATATGGTAGCTTGAATAAAACAACTGGTTCTAAAGCTTGTCTAATCTTTTTATGGGTTTGTCACAGTTGCCTTCGTTCCTGGTTCCAGAGGCAGCAAACATGTCCAACGTGCCGTATGGATGTTCTGCGAGCATCGCAGCCAAACACTCCTCCTGCTGCCCCAGCAGCCCCTGTGGCTCCAGCAGCTCCAGCTAATCCTCCTGCTGCCCCAGCTGTCAATGGTAACCACCGGCCCTCTGATTTACACAGACGTTGTTGTTGTTGTTGTTATTATTATTATTATTATTATTATTGTTATTATTAGGCAGGCTTTTTTCTAATAATTCTGTGTATTTGCTTCAGTAGTTCCAGGTGTGATGCCCCAATTTCCCCCAGGCCTTTTCCCTTTTTGGGCTCCCTTCCCTGGTGCAGTTCCTCCTGCTGCTCCTCCTGCTGCTCAGGCAACCTCTAGCACACCGCAGACCAGTGCAGATGCAACCCAAACTTCAGGGGCAGGTGAGATTATCTATTGTTTACTGGCTTCCAAACAGAAAATAAAAGACTTCCTTGAAAATAACATTTATTGTAACATCCTCTGGATTAGACTAGAGTTTGTTGTATCACACACAGCCAGATAAAAATGCATGACTAGTTGTAAACAAATAAATCTTGATGCATTTAATAAACCAAGTAAAAATTATTTAAAAAAAATCAATTTTAGCACATTGATTATTGATTATGCAGAATCAGGGGCAAGTAGTTTGGGCCAGAGTGGTACAGATGGTGCTGCTGCGGCACCTCCTGGGACTGGAGTCCCTGGATTCCCCTTCTCCATGCCTCTGCCATTTCCATCAGCACCTTGGCTGCCCATGCCTCCACCTCCACCTTTCAGTGAGTATGAATTAGTTTTATTGTTGTCACATGACAAACCAAGCCGGTTTATATCTTAAAGTGCTGTGGGTTATAGTTAGTTTTTAAAATTCTCAATGTCTGGTTAAAGCACAGTGGTGTGACAGGGAGAGTTTTTTACTTTGTCTATTCAGATGTTGAACCCATTTACCAGTCTGGGTGGTGTTTTGTATGTTTGCCCTGTGTATGAGATTCCTTTGGCAGTAGGATGGCATGGATTGCCCATGTTAAACTGCCCTTAGGTGTAAACCTATGTGTACATTATGAATTGAGACCACCACCATACGCAAGGTTTTTTCCTGCCTTATTCCCGGTGTTTCTGTGAAAGTCTCCAGATTTACTGCAACCCTTACCAACATATAAAGTGACCATAGTGTAGTGAGTTAAGGCGCTGATACCCGCATGTGAAGTTGCACTCCGGCGACCCGGGTTCAATACTGGCTCAGGTCCTTTCCAGTCCCACCCCACTCTTTTCATTACGCTACTATTACTAAAACTTGATGATGACACAGATTTAAGACTTTACGTTAAAGCTTTAGAGCTATTGTCAGACAGACCTTTGTCTAAACTCTGTTTTTCATGTTTGTCTATTAGTGTCATCCATGCCTCCTCCCCCGCCGTCCCTGTCCACAATGTCAGAAGAAGAATTGAGAGAGCTGGAGCAGGAAGGTCGCCGTGGGCTGGAGGCCAGACTGCAGTGCCTTCAGAACATTCACACACTGCTAGATGCTGCCATGCTTAATATCCACCACTACCTCACTACTGTCGCTACAATCAGGTACACCATCACCATCTACTAAAATAAAAAATAAAAAAATGCTGCACACTCGCAACAAAATATAGCTCGCATGCATTTTATTAATCAGTTATTGCTTTACTCTTCACCAGTCCTCCTCGAGCAGAGACCAACACCGGCGAAGCAAGTGAATCAGGCAAAACCCAAGCTTCCAGTCAAGAAAGTGAAACACAAAGCAGTAAGAATGAGTCGATAAACACATTTGTGCATCAGTAACTAAATCCTTTGATACATAAATCCCAATGTCCTGGGGCTATTGTGTCTTCCAGTCAGGCCACCAAAATGAAGGGGTCTCTTCGTAGGGAGAAAAAGATAAATTAATGCTTATTGCATTCTCTCACACATTTGAGTAATTATTTTGTCTGTATTTTTCGTGTATCTGAAAACCACTATTAGTATGTCGTGTGTTTAAATGGCGGCGAGAATGTAAAACGAACAGATGAAAACTTATAACTTAAGTTAATTACATTTTCATATTTTAAGATTTTTGCCCTGTTATGTATGTGGCATTTATTTTATACCTGTAAAAGGATGTTCATATTTCATTTACTACATTAATTATAGCCCACATAAAAGGAAAAAAAGAATACAAAATAAAATGGGTAAAGTTTTCTTAATTTTTTGAAGTATTTAACTTTATTATAATCATTTTTGTTGATGTTTCTAGAATAACTAACTATATTGTGAAATATATTGTTACTATGGACTAAAACTACCATGAACTAGAATTTTGGTCATACTAATACACGTTTAATTGTAAATATTCAATCTCTCTAGCAGGTCCTGACTGTGGTGCTACAGGATTTTCTCAGCCAGACTCCACCACAGAAGCCGAGAAGAAAGAGGAAGAGGAAGCAGAGTTGGATGGGGAACCGAGCGCTGCTGAACTGAGACGTCGCCGTCTACGCAAACTGGACACAACGCCGCCTCTGGACCACTGATCATCCATCTGGTTGTCCAGGAATTTGCATTTTGATAAAGGACTATGGTGGAAAATTACCTCATGTACCCTGCTGTGGCACTTTGGGTGCTTGAGATGTCAACTTGTCTCCTAATAGTCTCCTATGTTGTTCAGATATTCAGCACAGCATGTAAAGACACTTCTAAAGGATGACTAAGTTATATAGAAAATTCAGATGAGCGGATTTTTCATTGACATTCAAAATCAATAATACATGCATAGTTTTTCTTATATATATATATATATATATATATATATATATATATAATATATATATATATATATATATATATATATATATATATAAAATTAGTCCTTGACCTATTTTCTGCAAGCCCACACAGTCAACATCGAAATACTAGGATATGTTGTTAAAGATTTTTTTTTTTTTTTTTTTTTGTGGGGTTGTTTCTGGTTTCTGATTATTTCAAGCTCTTTAAATTGAATTCGGATCGGATTTTTGCTCTCATGGTGGAAAACTTACCATCAAGTGTGGCATAAATTAACAAACTGTACATACTGTATAAAGTATTTTAATAAGATCTGTAAATACAGCAAAATAAATCAAATATTTGACTTTTTTTATTTCACAGGACCATATAATGTACAAAATACTTAGCAATAACATTATTTGTACAAATTAATAGAATTAAATTAGAAAAGTATTAAAATATAGCAAGAAACAAATCACTTTTTTTTATAGTAAAAGCATTTAGAATTAATTCCTCAGACTAAAAAAGCACCTGTACATCAAGCACCGCAGGCAACTTTGCTAATATTGATTATCTTCATTTTTAAACAAAATAATCTTAAGTGGTCACTACATTGTAAACAGGATAGTCTCCTTAATCTGCCGCTATAGTTATTAAGTTAGAAGCAAGAAAATGGAATGTGCAAGCATGTGCAGTGCAAATATTACCTATCAGACATGTAGGCAGAGGTACTGTTGCATTATTGCCTGAAAATATTTCAATCCCTTTAAAGTCCTGTGTGGGGAGCTCAGGTCTGAGGGGTGGAGTAGAGAGAGTGATGCTGGTTTGTCTGATCTGCTCTGTTGAACAACAGCGGTGTCGTCTCACTGGAGCCAAACCAGCTGTAAGGAAAACAAAATGTTTGTAGAATAGCCATTTACTCATTACAGGTGAAAGCAGGAATGTGGCCGCACTGTTCAATCATTAGTGGTAAATACCTGCTATTAGGGCGTATGCTGTGTGACCAAGTGCCACTTGTGTCACTATCCATTCCTTGTGGATCATCGAAGAAGTATGAGCGTGGAGCCCTTGTGTTAATGACCGGGCTGTAGTTCTGAAAAGCAATAGTTATTTTCAATAAGTATTAACATGACAATAAATACACAAATAAATTACAGACCCACTATCTGCAAATGAGAAAACGTGTAAATGTCCTAAATAAGCAATGGATAAAGGCAGAGAAGTTCTAGTCCAACTACAGCAGTACATATTACAGTGTCTGTACACTAACCTATTCTTCTACAGGCAAACTGAGTTAAATAAACAAAGTCATGTACTTATTAATTTGAGTAATAAGTTTAACTTACTGTTGTTTTCACTCTAGTATTGAAATGCAGAGCTCCTATACAAAATCAGTACAGGTAGGCGTGTCAGAGATATGTTAGCAAGAGTTAAAAGAGCTTACCATTTCTTTAGGAGGACGTGGCACTCTGAAAATAAGAATGAGCAGGCTGGTAGGCAGGAGCTCCCATATAAACAGAATAGCGCTGAAAACAATGTAACCCATGTCTCCCAGATCATTTTGAAGATCAGCCTTGAGAGAAACAGGAGTAAACATCACTGTACAGGATATCAGAGCAGATTTATGGAGCTAGATTAGTTTCTATAATAATTCATGCAAAAGGCATACATGCATTAAAGTATATATTTCAAAGTCAATATCAAAGTCTGCGCAGTCGTCACAGTAGATGTCTGCGTAGAGCAAACAAAATCATCCAGCACTTCTCCCACCGTCATAAACTTTTATCTCCCTCCATCCAGGAGGAGATACAGGATCAACTGTACCAAAACCAGCAGGTTCAGGGCCAGATTTTTCCCCAAAACCATAAATCTTCTGAACTCATTACACCGCTAGAACATTCACGTCTCACTACACTTCACCATCTTGCAGTTCTACTTCACTCTGTACATTCTATTAACATTTTTCTCTGTATAATATAGTTTATTTATAAATGTACATTATAATGTTTATTACACTAATTTGTCTATAAATATATACTTTCTGTACATTGCACACTTTTGCAAAATGAATAACTACACTTTACCTGCTGTAAATACTTGCACATACTTGCACATACTCCCCTATGCACATACTGACATAGACTTATTATTATTAGTACATACTTGCATATTTATCTGAATTTGCTAAACAGCATTTCGTTGTACCTTGCAATGACAAAGATGGATGAATGGATGGATGATGGCTCCATCCATTCATCCATTCATCCATCCATCCATCCATCCATCCAAAAACAAATGCACATAAATGGTAAAATTCATTAACACTTTCTAAATCGGTGTTGATCGGATTCCTAATTACGTAATACTTTTTGTACACAGTTAAACATCTGTGAATTGAGTTTATCGTTTTTTCTGAACATATATTGTTTAAGCACGTGTCCATCGTGTCTTTTGCGTGAATTATTATACAGACTGATCTTTCGCCATACAGTTGATTAACTTTAGAAAACTGCACCAGCTTTTATACCTGGTCTGAGATGTTGTACCAGTCGAAGCCGAAAGACGGCACTTTGTATTTCCGTGATAGGATGAGAATGGTAAGGTTATAACATGCTCTGCTTAAAAAGAGAAGAATAACACCTGCTCCCAACACAGCTATCCTCCAAAGGCTGGTACCCTGCAATACAAAAGATGACCCTGATATGTGAGTGGATATAAAATATAAACACTAATGGAGTCCTGTTTTAAATGAAAAATTGCGGTCAGGTCAACTTTTTTTCATTATAACAGCACCTGTTGAGTACAAAGTGATGAGTTAAGATGATTGTACCTTACTGTTTAAATAGGGGCTGGTAGTGGGAGAGAATCGGGTCAGGAGCAGCAGTAAAGCGGCCAGGCACACTGCCTCGATGATGAAAAGGAGGTCATTTACTAACACACGCACAAGAACCAGCGTCCATCTTTCATTCCTGCCGCCACCTGTGTCGACTCGCTCCCCGAGGCTAGCACACACCACGTTGACACACAAGAAGACCACACTCATGGCTGCATAAACACAGCGGGCCAAAAGCCTGAGAGGGGTTAAAAAACAAATAGGATCCTTAAAAATATATTTACCTTTTGAGTCATGCATTCAATATGATAATAAATTTACTTACAATCCTTTTCTGGGATCGAATCGAAACAAGTCTCTAACTTTCAGCAAAACCTGTGAACGTACGACAAGACCAAAACTTTTAACAATATTCAAAGAAACGATAAAGGATGCTGTAGTGTTTTGTATAAATCTTACCTGTGTAAAATACAGATTGATGAGGCTAAGGGTAAAAAACTGGAGGCACACAGGGCAACAGTATAGAAGCCAGTATATCGAAGTGGGCAAGTGGTTGGCAGCAACCGCATCACCGAAGTAAAATGAAAACAAAGTAGTGCGGAGGGCTGCCCATAACAAGCAAAGGAACAAAAAAACACTCTGGTAGCTCCATCTTTTATGGCGATAGAATAACACCAACCAGAGCTGGACGTATACTATTAAAAACAGAGCTCCATACAAGCAAGTGTAAAGTATTGTGATGCCGAGCTGTACAGACGGAGCCATAGCTGGCATTATTGGGAACGGTGGAGGGATGGAAGAGTTGGAATAAGACGGGGTGACCTCCATGGCGCATGGAGAAATAAAAAAAAAAAAAACAGAACTGGATGGAAATAATATCAAAACCTAATAAACGCAGGAAATCCAAACAGAAAATAGACGCAAAAAAAAACCACAATCCGGGAAGGAGCTCCTGAAATGATCTTAAAAATGAAGGGGAGATCAATAATTTTCTTTGGACATCCAATGAATGCTGAGGACAGGATCAAAACAATGCTGTCTGGAACAAAACAAGCTTCAGTCCTACATGTGACACTTTCACGACACAGACGACGAATTAAATGTCGTACCCAAGCCGAATTAAGCTCCAAACCTGTAAAAGGAAGACACAACGATCAAAATGCGCAATAACGTCCCTCTTAATATATAACACACAACAATAAAAGTGCAATTTTAACAAAACACAACTTTGCACAATATTAACACAACGCTCTCCTGGAAAGAAACACTGGATCGAACTTTTCTCTTACATTAATTCGAGGAAATTCAAGTTTTAATCGATCTTTAACAATTAACAAACAACCGAAACTAAAAGTACAGTAAACAAAGCTAGCTAGGTTGCTACAAATATTTAGCTAACTTTGCTAGGATAAAAAAAACAAGCTTGTCGTTAGCTCGTTTTTTAACCCCGAGAATGAAATTAATGGTTAAATGTATCTGCTGTCGCTATTAAACAATGGTTTTATATAAATAATTTGTTTACCGTGCTTTAGTTAAAGGTTGGTGGAAGTCAGCTGTCACTTTACTTCCTGGGGGGTTTTACTTCTGCGCTTCAACCTGTAAATAATAGCACAGATTTCTTTCATAGATGCGCCACCTAGAGGGACAGTGAGGTAACTTACACTTCTATTTTTTAAATAATGGAATAACGGAAGTTAGAAATTACAAGCATGTTATTCTTATAGACAAAAGTTTGTGAAAAACTGAGCTTTACACCATTAATGTTAAAATTCTTTATTATTATTAATATAATAATAATAATAAAAACAATAATAATAAAGAATTAGATACACACAATTATATAAGATGTCTCTGCATTGCTGTAGCTTCAAAATGTCGTTTCAGTTCACCTCTTTAGACACACACACACACACACACACACACACACACACACACACACACACACACACCGTTTCTCTATTTTTTTTCTCTTATTCATGTGACTTACCTAGTGACTTCCTGTTCCCCAATTGAAGGGACATTCTGGGTTGTAATTCCACTCACTCATTTTGTGAAAGTTTGAATTTATGTTGCAAAATATGTTTTACGTTTTAAAGAAACTGTTATGTTTTCATATAAAACACTAAATCAGTAATTTGTTTATTTAATTAAACTATTATTACCTTCGTCTGTGTTCGATACAGTGTCGGGACGTGCATCTGACAACAGGTCTTCAGTGGTGTCTGATGGCTATATATATATATTACATCATTATGTCGTCACAGCTTGAAAAATGGAGGAAATCCACAATTTTAAAGCTTTAAAACACTATATGTTGTGTACAAACTAAAATATTTAATCATTTTATTTTGTTATTACAATTACTTTTCGTCTTAATGATAAAAAGTTAATTAGAACCCCTCACTGAATGTTTTTTTGCTTTGTATTTTTCTGGCATATTATTTATTGTTTACAACTGTATTAATGTTGTTAGGTACTGTTTTTGCTTGTTTGTATGTTTACATATGTATCGTATGTTTATCTCACATATAAAACTCTTGTATGGTATGATATGTACAACATTATATAGTATATTTTGGACTATTATGTTGTAAACTTCTTTCTTTTTTATTCCTTTGTTCTGCTGCATATACATAATGATTGTTCTTACACAATAAAAAAATCTTGGGCCAGACTGTATTCTTTTATTAAATATAATTATAAATACATTTTGTAAAAATATGTTGACTGTTTTCCTACTCGAATCTTCTGCTGAATTGTAAAAAAAAAAAGAAAAAAAAAAAGTACAAAATAAGAATAATATTTTTTTCTGACTAATTTTTAATTACATTAATTTACATTCACAAAAACAACTAAATTTTGTCTTTAACCATAACCTTAACCAGAAACTTGTATTCCAAACATAAAAATCCTTTACAGTTGTAACATCTATAAATAAAACAAAAGTATGTTTTTTATACATTTAAAATAAATGATATTAGTTTTGTTTTATATTTTAAGAGGTTTGATCTGCGTGTTAATAAATAAACAGAAGTGAGCTGCTCATCGCCCTCTAGCGGAGAGGAGGAGCACTGCACTCTGTCAGTCTCGCTCTCACTGCACCAATGAACAGAGAGGACCGGAAACCGCGGTTGCTTCAATTTGTCTTACGATCCGTTTACATTCGGTTTCCGTGTTGCGGTTCATGCTTTCTTTAAAAAAAATAAAAAATAATAATTAAATCAACACAATTTTCAGGCTCTGTGGCCAGTGAGTAGCAGCGTATCCGCCGTATAACTGTTTAAGAAAAGATTGTGTGTTAGTTATTAGCGCGGTTTGTTGTTTATTTCTGTTGCGATGAGACGCACACAAACCCTCACTTCACTGCGGCGCTCATCACGACTCAGACATCTTTACTGTACAGAGGTGGGTGTTTTCTCTCTCTCTCTCTCTCTCTCTCTCTCTCTCTCTCTCTCTCCCCCCCTCTCTCCCTGCCTCTCCCCCCCCTCTCCCCTGCCTCCTCCTGTCTCCCTGTCTCTCTCTTGTCTCTCTCCTCTCCCTCCCTCCCTCCCTGCCTCTCTCTCCCTGCCTCCCTGCCTCTCTGTCTGTCTCTCTCCTCTGTCTCTCCTGTCTCCTCCCTCCCCTTCATCCTCTGCCTCTCTCCCTCCCTCCTGCCTCTCTCTCTGTCTTTTCCTCACTGCCTCTTTCTCTGTCTCTCCCTCCCTGTCTCTCTCTCTCCCTCTCTCCCTCTCTCTCTCTCTCTCTCTCTCTCTCTCTCACACACACACACACACACACAAACACACACGCAATACTGAACCACAGCCACGTAGCAGAAAGGAGGAAAGAGAAAGAGAGAGACTTGTTTCCTATTATAGCTCTCCTGCTAGCTCCGTTAGCTGTTTATCGGCTAAGACTAGCTCATAATTCACACCCTGGATCCTTTACTGGATAAATAATAACAGATAGAAACATACCTGTAAATAAATTAGACAGTTATTGGGTCAAATAATGGTAAGTTAACAATAACTTTTCCTTTGCGCATCTTGTGGCTAATCTTGTTAGCCGATTTTTTCACTGATTTTTAAGGTTCTGGATATGAAGTTTATTATCTAAGCAGTTTTTTTTACTGTTTTAGGGTTGATAATTTTTGGTTTCTTCTACTTTAATGTTTTTTTCTATGTTAACAGTTAAGGGTGTGGTTTGATGGATGTCAGTCCTGCAGCAGGACTAGAACCAGATGCATAATGTCATAAACATGTCATTAAATTATCATTACAGGAAACTGACGAGATCGATTTCGAGACATCCGACGATCAGAGTCTTAGAGAAAAAGAGGATGACAAGGGATCAGCGGAAAAGAAGACCGAAGGGGAAGAAACCCGAAAAGCTGGAAAACCTTCCTCACGTATCCCCACTTTCCAAAGTTCGCTGGCTCGCAGACGAACCACTACCCAAACTGCAGAGTCACAGCTGCCATCAAAGTCTGAGGTCTCCAGTAAAGAATGTCCAATTAAAGAGAGCGGGATTGGGTCTGGAGAGACCTCCCGAATAAAATTGCCAGTGTTTGGTGACAGGGAAACGGCCTTGCCTATTTTGTCAGCCCGCATACACTCATACAGCAATGATGATCTTTCTGTTGCTGGTACATCCCATCCCGTCCAGTCTGAAACATCAGAGGTGACATCACTTCCAGATGAAGAAAACCCCTCTCCTCGAGCGAGTGACTCGGAGGAGCTCGAGGAATCACTTCACCGACCGGGTCTTAGAGTTAAAACTGATTCCCACGACACAGATTTGGCCTCCGAACCTCGAGATGAAAGTGCAGAGTTTCAGTTTGAAGATTTAGATACTGACATTCAGGATGATACGAAGCAAATACCCAGCGAAGATATACAGAACATCGGAGAGGAACTGGAGGAAAGCATTTTAAAAGAAATACCGGCAGCACCAGTGATGAGGGATAACCCAAAGCAGTGTTTATCATTAAAAGAAACTGTAGATGATTCGGTGTCTGCTGAAACAATTCCAAAGCCAAATGATGGCCCTGCTAGGAGTAAAACAGTCCGTTCTAGACAGGCAGAACGAAAACCCAGCACATCCTTGAAGGTATCATATCAACTGTTTGTTTCACTATGGATTATATTTCAATAACGGCATATCCTGTGGTGTATTATTTCTTATACAGCACAGCATTTTGTTAATGATTACATTTTTAATTATTTAAAAAAACAGCACCAGTTATAGTCACATTTCTGTCTGTAGGACGGGGCTGTAGGAAAAGATAGTTCTAATTATTATTTACATTACAAAATAATATATTTTTTTAAAGGCTCTCCTGTTTCCCCTTTTTAAAATTACTAAGATATGAAAATGTGTAACTACCTGGTCATCTTTTCTTAAAAAACAATCAATTGTAGACGATTTTCTGGTTGTTAAAATTGCTTCACTGTAGAATCAGATTTAAATTCAGATTCAGAAGTCCTGTGGTATAAACCTGTGGTATAATAATTATTTGGAACCAAAACCAGTCCATGATTGTTTTCTTTGTCAAAAATGTGATGTAAGTTTGTGTGTTTGGTAGACAAGAAGAAGGAGCTTTGCTCTCTTCTGCATCGTTCCATCTGTCCTGTTGCTTCTGGTTGGATTTGGCCAACACATCTGGCTCTATGGAGTCCCCAGATCCCTGTCTCACCTCCTGGTGCAGCTGGAACTGCACTGGCTTGAAGGTTTTTGGTTGCCCCAAGAGGAATGCAGCTCTGATTGTAGGTAAGGAAGACTGTATTTTTATATTTTTATCTAAGCGTGTATATATATATATATATATATATGTTCTAACAAAAAAGCTGACTGAATACTAAAATCATAGTGCTTTAAACTTTACCTTTCAGGCTGACTCTTACTGAAAGTATCCCTGAAGGAATGTTATTCACCGCCGGCTCCCCACACCTGCAGAGCACCTCGCATACCTGGACCAGCCTGTTAAACCGAGCCAACAGCTCAGTCAGCATTGCTGCTTTCTACCTCACGCTTAGAGACTCCGATATCGGCCTGACTGATCCCAGTGCCATGCAGGTAAAACAGGATTGCATGCAACGACTAATATTTTCTAGGGTTGTTAATGTGGCCCCAGAATACGATACCTCTTATGATACAATAAAATATCGCAACACATTGCAATAAATGGCAATACTTGAAAAAAATGTGAAACAAATAATCTAATAATACAACAAATAGAAAATCAGAGGCAGCCTTATTTTTTCCGCCATATTTGTATGTGAGCCAACGGTCTACTACAGGAGCCGAAGAGAAAGTCAGTTGATGCGCATTGAGGGTTTTATTTAAATATTAACGTAACCGTAAATCAGTGTAAATTATTATGACAAGGAAATTTCTGCAATAGATATTCACCCTTGCTGTAATTCTGCTGCAAAATTTATTTATGAAAAAAAGGGAAAAAAACAATGCAGAGCTGCTCCTCCATTTTTCTGCTGATGTTTCATCGTAAGCTGGTTGGTTCTTGTCACAAGACCCGCGACACGCTTGCAGCATTCTAAAAAGTTAAGATGTTTTTTAATCCTGCTGCAGGGCGGAGACGTCACAACTAATAATAGAAATAATATACTTGGGCAGGATATGTGAACTGCCCCTCACATTTTCTCTGACAAATTTTAATCCATGATCTTTTTCAGGGCAAAATCCTATTAGATCACCTGAAGCAGCTTAAATCTAGAGGTGTGAATTTGAAGGTTGCCGTTAACGCTCCTCAGAGGAACAGATCAGACGCAGATGAGCTAACAGCAACAGGTAGATTTGACAGGTTTAACGTTTTTTAAAATGATTTTTTTAATAGGGGCATCATATCTAATTCATCAGTTCTTGTGTTCAGGTGCAGAAGTCAGAGAGGTTGACCTTAAAAACATCACTGGAGGTGTTGTCCACACAAAACTTTGGGTTGTCGACAAGAAGCACATGTATGTCGGAAGTGCAAACATGGACTGGCGCTCGCTGACGCAGGTATTTATTTTAAATATCAACACCTGTCTGATTGTTTCTTTGATTCAGTAACAGTGGGATCCAAACATTTTACAAGTAGTTGGGTGATACAGTATGTCTTATTTTCAATAAACTATAGTATGTGGTACTATATTATGATTATATTATCGTGAATAATATAATTTAATATGATTTTTACGATTATTATTAATCACTTCCAACCCAAAGATTGTGGGTACTACTACCAATGTTGGGCCCCTGAGCAACTGAGCAAGGCTTTAACCCCTAATTGCTCAGTTGTATAAATTAGATAAATGTAAGTCGCTCTGGATAAGGGCGTCGGCCAAATGCTGTAAATGCAAATGTAAACAACTGTTAAATGTCGGTTTAGGGTGTCCACTGCCTTATGCACTTAGTGGTGGGCTCCAATGGATATGGTGCAGAAAATATATGCGTCAATTTGGTATTATTTGTAATGCTACAAAAATACTACAGTATTTCATAGAGTAATAGTATCTCACAACGTTACTGAATAGCATATTATATCTTTGTGATGTGCAATAGCATTTAAACAGTATTTAATTAATTTCTAATAAGTTAATTTGACATATTTCTCTGTGTATTTTGACATGTTTTCCCTCTATTTTAAGGGAAAAAAAACATGTTGGTACTGTATTGAAATTCAGTACTAGTTTACCAGCAAATACTTGGTTGATAGCAGCTACAGCGTTCAGCCGTTTTCAGTTGAGTTTATAAAAATAGTGCGCCATGGTCAGTATCTCTATAGAATCAGTCATACTTTTTTAAATATAG
Source organism: Bagarius yarrelli (assembly GCA_005784505.1). NCBI lineage: Eukaryota > Metazoa > Chordata > Actinopteri > Siluriformes > Sisoridae > Bagarius > Bagarius yarrelli. The sequence goes on along the minus strand of VCAZ01000008.1, from coordinate 4,249,497 downwards.
GATTATAAAAGCCTTTCAACTTTAATTTCTATATATCAGTATTTTATTCCTTCTGGATGTTTCTGCAGGTAAAGGAGGTTGGCGTTTCTGTGGAGGACTGCAGCTGTTTGGCACAGGATGCGTTGCGGATATTTGGAGTCTACTGGGAACTCGGTGCTCAGAAAAACATTGTCATGCCTCCCTACTGGCCTGGTCGGTTCTCTGCTCTCTCCAGCATTAAGTACCCATTAACTGTTAAATTCAACGGTGTTCCTGCACGTGTCTATCTGTCCGTGAGTTCCATGGCCTTGCTCTCACATGTGTATCAAATGAATGCCATAACACAGTATAACATGTATGTCATTGTTCTTTGTCTCAGAATGTGGTCTTGAGTCATTTCCTTAATTTCAAAATAACTGTTACCGCACTACACACAACAGTTCACGCAGACAGCAGTGTAATCCACTGACAAGTTCACTGTCATTCTCTGGGCACTTATTCACAAAACATAGAGTTCTCCTAACTCGAAGTAAACGTTTAAAAGCTAAGAGTAAGGGTGGGGTGATGTCAGCATGTATAGAGGAAGTGGTGGCTCAGTGGTTAAAGTGTTGGACTGATACCAGAAAGACTTCCAACACCACCAAGCCACCGCTGCTGGGCCCCTGAGCAAGGCCTTTAACCCCAAATCGCTCAGCTGTATTAATGTAAGTTGCTCTGGATAAGGGCGTCTGCCAAATGCCGCAAATGTAAATGTAAATATGTATACTAACTAAACACACAGCGATTGGCTGATTGGAGAGAAATCTCTGTTGGAAATTAAATCACAGAGGTATTGTAGAGCACAGGTTTTCAACCTTTTAGGACATGCCCCTCTCAGGTTTGTCTAATTTCAGCACCCCACTTCCCCTCCTGCCAGCCCAAAGTAATGTCATTCACATATTTGCTAGGTTTGTGACTTGGTCTCTGACTTAGGAGTTCTCATTACTACGCCTAACATTTCACGGATTTAGGAGCTGATTTTAGTGTTAGAGTAAAAATTTTATCTCGAAATTGACAGGCTCGTTATTTTTTACAAAATTTTCCAAATTAATGAGTTGTGAGCTACTTTTATCCTTGAGATGTTTTGTGAATACGGGCCCTGGTCTTTACTTACTCCTTTTACTTGTATTTCTTTATCTATATAATCAGTAATCAGACGCTTCAAAATGTATCTTTGAAGTGTATGTATTGCATGAACTTGTGGAACGTTCTTGTGGATTGTTAAAGTGAACACTTGGTAACGGTAAAGTGCCTTTATACCACAGCTTTGTTAAATTGCTAATTCTGATTGATCAAAAGGCTTTAAATAATGTTTATAAGCAGTAAATCAGTGACAGAAGTGTCTGCTGCATATCATGTGTTTATTTTACTGCATGTGGTCTAGGGCCGTGTCAAAATATCGCCACAGCAAACTATAACAATATTTTGTTTTCAGAATATTCTATCCTCTACTATGGATACATATTTATATTGCAATCGACAGGTAGTGTCGGGTAGTGACAGGTAGTATTTTCCAAATAGCTTGCCCAACACTGATTAATTGTCTCAGGAAAGCATAGTGGAAAAATAAGAATGTATCTGGGTGCTTTGTATTTTTTTCTTAGCTATTTTTTAACATTTTTTAAAAATCTTTAACATTTTTTGAAGTAATATGTTCTGTGTTGCAATATATAGTGATCTACTTCATCGTGATCCATGTATGTATTTACACGTATCGTATTAAGATGTCCATGCCGATACACAGCCCTGACATGGTCTAACATAATATCGTTTCTATGCAGAAACTTATTTAGTAGAACTAAGACCAATTAATAAATAGTATTTAACAAAGAAAGACATATCATCACTTTTACTCAGCTGTTTTCTGTAAGCAGACATTTCGTCAATGTTCATTAAAGGAGTCGCCAGTGTTGAATATCCCAACAAATATTTCATTATTAGTAATACTTCTTTAAAAAAAATTAAAATAAGAAGAAGAACCTGGTTAATGATTGTTAAAGACATGATTATGGACCAGTTGCTGTGGTGTAAGAGGAAGTAAACATTTTAGGAAGTGTGGTTATAGGAACCTCTTATTATTTTTCTATGACAGCACAGCCTGTCGGTCTACTCCTTGCTTGTTATCAAATACTTATATATGTATAATATTTAGCAAACCCTACCTGGTCTGTTTGTTTTTTAAGACCTCTCCACCTCAATTATCCACTAATGGAAGAACAGACGACCTCTCGGCTATCCTCTCTGTTATTGCAGACGCCCAAAAATTCATCTTTGTGTCTGTGATGGACTACCTGCCCATGTCTCAGTTTAGCACTGAAATAAGGTAAGAATGGTAGTGATGGGAACGTTTAATTAGATGTTTAACTTTTTTCGAAAATTAAATGGATCTCTTTATTTGGCCAACGATATCGTATTAGGTTCTGGCCTGCCATTGATTCAGCGTTACGAGAGGCTGCATGTGCACGAAAAGTGGAGGTGAATCTGCTGGTCAGTTGCTGGAGCCACTCTCCTGAAACGATGTTCGTCTTCCTGCAGTCTTTATCAGTGCTCAGCAAGACTCCTCTGGAATGCAACATTCATACTGTATGTCCAAAAATTTCTAGTTCTGTTTGTATTATTATTATTTTGTTTTAGCTTTTTAGCAGGACGTTGACTGTATGATCAATATTTTTTTACAGAAAATTTTCGTGGTTCCGTATACATCAGCACAAAATCGGATCCCATTTGCCCGTGTAAACCATGCCAAGTATATGGTAACAGATCGTGTTGTCTACATTGGTAAGTTAACTTACTTTGCTTCAACTATTGTTGTGTTGGTCTTATTGGAACTGTTTTTTTCTTTAGAAACGCTTAATCCTGACTTGGTTGGTTTGTTTGTTTTGTTTTAGGAACGTCAAACTGGTTGGAAAGTTATTTCACTCAGACAGCTGGAGTTGGGCTTGTGGTGAACCAGACAGGCTCTGCAGTGGAAAAGGGCCAGCAAACAGTACAGAATCAACTACAGAAGATTTTTCAGAGAGACTGGAATTCAGACTTTGCTCAAGCTCTTACAGATGATCTTGTGGAGCATTGCAGCAGGAGAAAAACAACATTTTAATGCTTTTACAAAAAAAGACTTTAGCATTCAAGCACTAATTGGCCTTGCGGCTTGTTGCGACTTGGAATGTATCTAAACATGCCTTCCGTAATTTCTCTGTAATGTATATATTTTATTAGCTTGATGTACATTTCTGTTTTTATTATTTGGTTACACGGTATGCATTTTTTTCTGTCCTGAAACCTAAATGTATTAGAGTTATGCTTAGAAGTAATGACAAGTAAAATTTTAAAACATCTCGATGCAAAGAATGTCATTGTTTTCAATAGAAATAATGAATCTAATTAAAAGATTAGTTAAAGACGTGTGGCGCGGATCAGTGACTCGCTGCGCTCGGATCAGTAAGTAAACAGCGCTTGTTTCTTGACGGAAACCGGAAGTTGACAATTCAAGGAAGAGACTCACGAAAATGGCTACAGTTCGGCAGCTGTCATATTTTTTCAGCTATTACCACAAAGGAATTTGCAAAATATTTCTACTTTGGTGGCTGTTGACTTTTTCTTCAGTGTGTTCAGATATAACAGACGGCAACGCTGAGTATTTAAAGCGGGAGCATTCACTCATAAAGCCATATCAAGGTGAGGTAGCTGGCTAGTCTAGAAACTTCTCAGACCTAACGATAATATATAAACGCTGAAAACGTGCTGCTGTGGAAAGTTGGTGTATAACTACAGCTCGGTTAGAGAATGGCGGATGGTTTAAAAAAAATAATTTGCATAGCTAACTTGTGTCTTGAACGTAGCATACGTAGTATAAAGATAACGATAGATAACTAAGGCTAGCTAATATTTCAGCTGTCAACTAATTAACGTTGCGTCGGTTCGGAGTCTATTGTTAGCTTTTTTCACAGAAAGATGCTACGCAAACGCATACTGTGTAAAATATCTTATAAAAATGTTTAATTTTTTTGTAACACAAAGCTTTTCATCATGGGTCCCACTATAAGGTTTATTCTTTCATATTTTCTTTATTAGCTTTTTTACTCTATACTCGTTTTTCTTCGTTGAATACATATATTTTGGGTTGTCACTCCATCCTGATAATAAAGTTAATAACAAATATTTAAGAAATGCATCCTCAACGAGCCTGATAACATCATGGACTGATTTGCATAGTCAATAAGACATTATTATAATTTGCCTATCAATTCGTGTTATCAAGATTCGTTTCTGCAAAGATTTAGAGTTGGATTTAATATAGAAATTGACATCGAAAACTTGACATCATGATGTGTAATGAGGCCAAATGGAAAGCAGAGAATTATTTCCCTAAATCTAAACAGCCTTAATTCATTTCAAATGCAGCTCAATCAAGTTTTTCCACATTTACCGTTATCATTTCTGGTGTTTGGTAGACACCCTCATTCAGATCGACTTACTTCTATATGATTTGTTTAAACCAGCTGAACAGTTAAGGGTCTTGCACAGGGGCCCAGCAGTGGCAGCTTGGTGTTCCTATGAATCGAACACTAATCTTCCTATCAGATGTCCAACACTTTAACTGCTGAGCTGGAAACCGTCACAAGTCGTCCTCCCGGCTCATATCACCAGCTTGGGAGACGCATCATTGTTTTGGTATATTAAATAACTGAAGGCATCCTGTAATGACACACGTGTTTTAGCAGACGTTTATGTTACCTAACATGGCATTTTCAATATTATTTAATAATTTATTAATATTTTGAATTAAAAACAAACCTGGTATCATGACTACAAACCAAAACAAGCTCTTAAAACATGTTCATGGAGTTAAACCACATGTCGAAGACCTTGTTCAGACCTCCACTCTTGCAGCCATTCTGGTTATGATGTGTGTTGTGTTTACTTGCTTTTTTTGCATGTCTCTTGAAAAAAAAGTTCAGAAAACACAAGCTAAAATTTGGGAAAAACAGAAAATCTTTAAGTATATCTGCTTTTTCTATTCAGGTGTTGGAAGTGCGTCAAGTCAGTGGGATTTTTCGGGAAGCACTTTAGTAACAAGCCAGTATGTACGTCTGACACCTGATGAAGGGGGCAAGCAAGGATCCATCTGGAACACAGTGGTAAGAGATTACTGCAGTGACTGCAGGATTTTTTATTTTGTTATTTTTTTGATCAGGTAAAGTGTTAGTTTCTAGTAAACGTACATACGTTTAAAATGTGTTGTGTTTTATTGTGGTTCTTTTTTTTGTTTTACCTCTTTTGCCAAGAGCAAAAATAAAATCTTTACACAAAAACATAACGAAGAAAATGGAACCCATCCCTCTTTGGGTGAAGCCTAATATAAGTCATTACTCATCTACAATATTTTAAGCACAGGCTCATACACTTATATAAATTATCTTTAGGCTCGAGGACAGCCTGTTTTCGGAATTTTCATCTTTATTTAATTTCATGGCGGTCTTAAGAGTATCTGTATTCTGTCATCCACAGCCCATCCTCAACACCAAAAGTCCATTTATTACAAACAATATTGAGGTGTGTAGTTATGGTAATAAAATGCAATGTAAACTGTAGCCATGGGTCAGTAAAGCAGAGTTCACCCAGTCCATCCTTGTAGCTCCTGTGTGGCTCCATATTTTTTTTATAGATCCCCAGACTGTGAGAAACATTCCCAGCAGAGTGGATGCTAATACCCAGGGGCGGTTCTACGAGTACATCCTTAGGGGGCTTGGTCCTCTCGCTACTGTTATCGATAACACTACTTTGCATTAAATGCATTAATACAAGCTAATAAATTTTTTAATTATAGAAAATACCTTCTGTATACGCTTTACAAAACATTTTATGAAAGTGATTTATTTGACATCGTCTACTGCATCCTGCTGAACATGCAGCAGAATCGAATGCACATCTTGTGAAGGTTTGTCATGCATACGCATAAAAAAACCGATCACATTTTTATCAACGTGTATAGCATTTCTTAATTATTGTCATGTAATCATTTAAAACATAAAAAATATTCTTTTATTAAATTTTGGTAGTTTGATAGTTGGGCTGGGTCTAGAACCACTCTAAATTTGTTAAGTCATGTCTTTGCACATCTGCAACTTGTTGCTGCATTGCATAGTGGAACTTCAGGTTTAACGTTTGCTGACTTAATTACTTGTGTAATGGTTTTCCCATGAGATTGTTGGCTTATTTAAACTTCATCTATTAAACAGTACAAAGTAATACCTTATGACACACCCATTGTCGGAATTCAGGGCCCCTCCCTGAGGCGACACTTACAGGGAAAATGTATCTCCTCTAAGGCAAACAATCAGTAATCAATGTTCAAACTTCATAAAGAAATAGACTCAAGAAATTTCAGGCAGGATAAGAAGGAGCAAAAACTTATCTTTCATTGTAGCAAGTTGAAGCTTCAGCAAAAATCATCAAGATCTTCAGCATCAGAACCAAAAAGCATCGGAGCAGTCAGTCGTGTACACGAATGAAGGCACACACTCTGCTTCAATTTCCCCAGTTTAAATAGCCTGCTTATTTTTGATATTTATGAATTACTTTCCCAATTCCCAATGTTTTGTAAGTTTTAGATTTTTCTGATCCAACCCGTCTTATTCAATTCCCATTAAAACGTTTGTGTGATGTCTTCCTAGAAATTTCTTTTAATTTGCACACCAATTTAAATTGTTAAATCTAATCAAATTAAATGAGGCAGATTAAAATTAATATACAGATAACCATGTGTTTTACCTATTAAAATAATCCTCAATACCAAGAGATGTAAATCCTTTTTTTATTTCTATATCAATTTTATTGAAACTGCATATCGTAATATATGTTGTGTCGCTATAGTCTGTAAGTTTCTACTACTTCTTACGCTTTTTTTCAGCCCTGTTACTTGAAAGACTGGGAGATGCATGTGCAGTTTAAAGTGCACGGCTCTGGAAAGAAGAACCTACATGGGGATGGCATCGCAATTTGGTACACAAAGGAACGTTTACATTCTGGTAGGTGTGTAAATAACCTTGCAGCGAGGTTGCCTTTGAGCACTTGGCCTGTCGAACTGTGTAAGAGAGGGTTTTTTTTACATTACGTCAAATATTTTTATTGTCTTTATTTATAATCTGTTTGTGGATCAATATGTTTACCTGCAGATTATTTGGGTGTAATGTTTTTTTGCTTGAGTTGGTTGTGATTTGTCATATTTTCACCTTCATTTAGGACCAGTCTTTGGAAACCAGGACCATTTTGTAGGCCTGGCTGTTTTTATGGATACTTTCCGCAATGATCTCCACGGCATGGATGTAAGTGTGCTTTACTCACAGCTGATTTTTATTCCCAGCAGGCCCTGGCAACAATGACAACTTCCATGGCTTGGCTGTATTTATAGACACATACCCAAACGATGAGGCTTCATATGTGAGTTAAAAGAAGAAATGGTATATATGTGGAAATAATTTAATTTATTTTATTTTATAGCTTCTTATGGCTCGGTCATCGTCTGTGAAATAGTATCCATTTGCTAAAATGTTTATCAGACCATGAACATCCATCTTCTGGTTTTGTTCTGTACTACAGCTATCGATTAAATGGATAGTTTGGGACATAGTTTGAAACTTTTCTACTTGATTTATGCAATTTGAGTTATATTTGCATTATAGTCATGCATTCACCAAACAAAATCATTTGTTAAAAAACTTATTAGTGACTTAGTAACTGATATAGTTAAAAATAGACAATGCAATGCAGTTAGTTCGAGGGCAATGCTGGTATTTATTTTGCTCTGCTTTTGTCCTGTTTGCTATAAAAAATATGAGAACTTAAAGTTAAAACTTGAGTCTAGGCTGTGTTTTTAGTCCTAAACTGTCCCTTTAATATGGTCCTTATTTAAATCCATATGCTTTGAGCTTTGTTAAAATTTTACATACACAAGGGGGGTATTAAAAAGTTTTCAGAAACACCAACTAATAATCTCAGCCTTAGACAGCACACCCACTGCCCGCTGGCTGAACAGTTGATGTTTATGATGTTTAGCTGAAAACTTCAGGCCTTTCAAAGTCAGCCTCTGATTGGTTAAAGGATTTCTCTTAGACTTCACCTGGAAACAACCCAAAGCCGCCTGATTGAGGAGGTAAACTGTTGTGTTTACATCGGTGGCGATGAACATTTATTAAGATTCATTAAATGCAAAAGTTTTTGGTCTGTTTATTGTGCGGACATTTCCATGCCTAAACATTATGCAACTCAAAACGGAACGCCATTGCTTGCTTTACCTATCAGTCATATGTCCTCTTGGGTGAGCCATTCAAAGCAGCCAAAGTTCCCAGGCCTTCCCAGTCTGAGTGTGTGGCTACGCAAGACTAACCAACAGATTGCGGCACCAGGCTGTGCTCTCTGTATGTGCAGCATTGTGCTGCTATCTGGTGGAGTGTTATGAAACTTTTTGATACTCCCCTTCAAAGATTTCATATGCAGTAAGGTTTTGATCCTGCATCCTCTATGTATTTTGTGTCCGATTGTGTTGCATTTTGTAAAAATGGTACGAATGATTTGACGAATTGTGTATATCATCTTAATTTTTAACATTCAGATCATTTTTACAAATGTTTACGTTGTGTTCAGTGTTCAGTTACCTTATTTGAATGCTATTTATGAATGTTGATTCTTATTTTGTTGTTTTGTTTTTTTATCGATATTCTTTTAAATAGATTATGATATTGATTGTAGAAACTGTATATGCACGTTATCTGAAACTGCATTAACAATATCTGTAAACTGTGTATGTGATGACCACTTACCTTATGATCTCCTAGCGTTCCTTTCCCTACATTTCCGCGATGGTGAGTAATGGCTCGCTGACATTCGATCATGGAAACGACGGACGCTCTACAGAACTGGGGGGCTGTTCGGCTGAAATCAGAAACAAAGACCATGATACATATCTTGCTATTCGTTACTCCAAAGGCAGACTCACCGTAAGTATTAGATTTTACTTCTTAATACTACAGATTTTTTTTTTAAAATCATTAATAGAAGCATTATTCTTATACAAACCAAGCATTTACACTCATGTATTTATTTATTTAAGTTTGGGTCGCTTGTATTTAAGAGGTGTGGAGATCCAAATTATCGCACTTCAGGGTGCACTTAATTTAACACAGGAAGTGTTGTTTTTATCTGTCTTTGTTCTGTAGATCATGGTTGATGTTGATGACAGGAATGAGTGGAAAGAGTGTATCGATATTGGAGGTGTCCGCCTACCTACAGGCTACTATTTTGGGGCATCCGCAGCCACAGGCGATCTCTCAGGTAATCTAAGTTTTTATAGAGATGTATACTATTGCTAGGTGAACACCTGATCATTTGCCACTGTAAGAACATCCTATTCCATATGTAGTTCCCTTTTACCGTACTAATAGCCTCCACTATTTAGGGAACGTTTTTCACCAGATTCTGGTATATATGTCTTGTAGGGAAGTTTTGGGCACATTCAGGTTCAGACCCTTTAGTGCTGGTGATTGGAAACATTTTGTGCTTCCTTGTTTGTACACATACTGTGGGATATCTGTTCATTGTTTTTCATACTGTATTTTTGTGGTTGTTTTAACTCTAGACAACCATGATATTATTTCTATGAAAATGTATCAGCTAATAGTGGAACACACCCCAGAAGAGGACAGCCAAGACTGGACTAAAATTGAGCCCAGTGTCAGTCTGCTCAAGTCTCCCAAAGGTACACTCACACCTGAAAAACACTTTCCAGTGTTGTGATGCTTGTGATGTTTTACATGGTATAAACTGCTTTGTGGTGCTTAAACACTGTTTAAGTAATGGAAGTTCAATAACAGCATGCCTCTATTCCACTCTTGGCATACTATAATAATAATAACAACAACAATTATTAATATATCTTTCTATAAAACTATATAGCAGCTTGGTCTGTCTTTTTTTTATTTCAGTTAGACAGCTTGTTCAATGCAAAACCATAAAGTATATTGTTTATACATGTATAAATTCTCAGGATCTGTGATTTGTGAAAGCAACAACCATTATCGATAAATATACTACAGAATAAAACATCACAGTTTTGTAATAATTTTTTTTACTACTAACAGTTTTTTTTTTTTTAATAATGCAGACAATGTTGACGATCCAACTGGCAATTTCCGGAGTACTCCTCTTACCGGCTGGAAGGTCTTCCTGCTTCTCCTGTGTGCTCTTCTCGGGATTGTTGTTTGTGCTGTCGTGGGAGCAGTGGTCTTTCAGAAACGACAAGAAAGGAACAGAAGATTTTACTAGACACCCGTCTAAACAGAACAATTCCCATGAACTCAGAAGGATGTGGATGGGGAAAAGTTAATGTGATTTTTTTTGTTGTTGTTGTTTTTTTTTAGGTTTTAGCAGTTGGACAAGTATCAAAATATTGAACTTTTAAATAAAAGAAAGGGTTGGTGGGTAGCAGCAGTGCTTTCACTTTTCACAGCGATTACCAGATTACACATTTCTAACAATTAGGTTAAAAACCATCACACTATTGGAATCGGCGTAGAGGCTGTGCAACGCCTAAATTTTCTTATGTATGCTGTTTAACCTACAGTTACCACTTTGATCTGTTTACAGGTTTGATTTGTTTTAAAAAAGATATGTGTAAAATCATACACGATTGTAGTGCTTTCAAATTTATATGCAATTCTTTCTTTTGGTCAGGCTCTTAGGTTTGTTAGTAGTTGGGTTTGAATGGGATTATTGGAAACTTTAAGGGTGATACAGGGTTTGGTTATAATGCAGTTGGATTATGATCAAGAAACTTTGTGGATTGTACCCCAGCTAAAAAAAATGCAGCTTTGTTCATAAAACAACACACAAAACTAAGGTTCTTTGTTATTTTTTTAATGCAGATACTATTTTATGGAATTTTATATATATAAAATAGACACTTGCATTTGCTTCCAACATTACATTTGACGATGGTCTTATTCACAGTAAAGTACGAAAGTTTGGTCAATACTGATTTGTTCAAATTCCAATGTATTGTATCACATACATTTATAGCATTTGGCAGATGATCTCATCCAGAGCGACTTTTATTCATTTTCATTATACAACTGAGCATTTGTGGGTTAAGGACCTTGCTCAGGATGCCCAGCGGTGGAAACTTGGTGGTGCTGGGAATCAAACCCACAATTGTCCGGTTAGTAGTCCAACCTTCAAGCATAACCTGTTGAAAACGAGCAACCAGAGATTTATTTAAATCACGTGCTAAACTATAAATAGCTTTGTTATTTTAATACCCACCCACATAGAAATACAGTGCAGGATTATATGCAGAGATTTGATTTGTCAACTCGAAATAAATCTGTAAAACGAGAATCTTAAGTGTAACTCAGTCCGTGTTGTAAAAATAGCCGATCGCCACAGACGTTCATTACTGTGGAATACAAAGTATAGGATGGTGAATAAAGTTCTTCCAGAAGTGGTCTAAGTCTTTTATATTGCTTTTTAAAATAATGTACACAAAATTTCCGTCGATTTTTATTTACAAGTGTAAGTCAGTCATGACGGGGGCAGTGGTGGCTCGAATGGTTAAGGTGCTGAACAATTCATCTGAAGATGGAAGACCTGGGCTCAAGCCCCACCACCGCCAGCCAACCACCGTTGGGTCCTTGAGCAAAACCCTTAACCCTTCCTGCTCCAGGGGGGCGCTTTATCATAGCTGACCCTGTGTTCTGACCCCCAACTACTAAAATGGGATATGCGGGAAAAAAAAAGATTTACGGTGAGAAGTGTGACAAAGTAAAGACCGATTTCTATGGCCAGGTGTTTATTGGTGACAGTGAGACCGGAAACCGCTACTATTGGTTAGAGTAAGCTAGACCGGTGCCTGTGATTGGTCGACAACCTGCGAACGTTTACGTGGCATTGGTGGTTCTGCGCAGACTCTGTGCACTCTTCCTCGGCAGTGGGTACATGATGGCGTTGAAAATGCAGTTAATGCTAACAGCAGTTTTGTTTCTAAATGTTTGCTGCAGTCTCGTCTCCGCACTATACTTTCACATCGGCGAGACAGAAAAGAAATGCTTCATTGAAGAGATTCCAGATGAAACGATGATAATCGGTTAGTATGTGAAGTTAGAGTTTTCCGGGTCAGTGTGTCGGCTAGTTTTATGCTAAAAGCTTTAGCACATAATCTCTCAGCTTCGTTTAATTCTACCCGCATTCGCTCGTGAAATAAATAAGGTGTCAGTTTAGCGGTTATCTGTTTATTCTATAATTATATACAGGTTTTAATTTAAGTTTTGTGTTTTGTGGACATTTAAAAGGCATTGCAGACACTTCAGGAGCTAGCCGGCTCTTTACGGCAGCTATGCTAGGCCAGTTAGCTGTGTAAGGAGACTGTCAGGTTTGTGTGGAGCTTATTTGCTGGTTTGGAAAAAGTGTAGATACTTTCTAAATTAAAAAAAACCATACAATATTGTTTTAAAGCTGTCACGCAGTAGTAATTGTTAGCGTGTCTGTCATGTTTAGAGGAATCTATAAGAAAAAATGCTTAAACACGGAGGCAAAAAAAAATATTTACATGTTTTTCTTTTTTTTATGTGTATACAAATTCACCGGTTAGCAAATTTAATAAAACCTGAAATTTAGTATTATTGTCTTAGAATTATAATAATTTTTACTGTAAAGTCGACACTGAGGAAGAGACTTTCCATAATATTTGTTGGTAAAGCGTTTGTGTGTTGCAAAAAAAGGACACATCATATCTATTTTTTTCTGTGTAAAATCTTTAATTTGGCACTAATAAACATTTTTTTTTCATTAATCGTCTTTATGATTAATTTTTTTTTACGGATTAATCTTGTATATCAGTTAAAAAAAGCTCTTTAATGTTGTGAGGTGTTGCCGCACGTGGGTGGAGCCTTGAGCTTTCTTTGATGGAATTAACCTTTTCTGGGTGTTACAGTAGTAATTTTTCAGCCATTTTTTAGCTACAGTTTTAGAGAAAATATGTTCCAGGTGCAGTGTATACAGAAATCGATTGCTTTCTCTATCATACCACACAAGTTCACTGGCAGCTTTGTAGCTGCATCGAATGGACATTGTATAGGATGTCATCTGTAAAAATACACACATGCATTAAAGTATAATAGAACTGCAGGTTTTAAAAGGAATGCACATGTACATTCTGTTGTCGGCTTATAAAGATAACCTGGAAAAACCTGTCGATCTGTAATATAAACCAGATCAGCTCTGAACCTGTAGGATAAATTTTACTTATGCTTAAGCTGTGAAGCTTTTGGCTTGTCCTCACTGATTGTTAGCCCTTAGCCCAAACGTTTACCTCTCCTGTACTTAAATCCTTGTTTGTAACTGAGATTGACAATGGTATTGGGAAAACTGTATGCGATTGACATATAATGCTAGCATAAGCGAGCATGCTTGATGAGGGCATGTAACGACACTACACATTCAAATGCTGTGTGGATGTAGCTTAAAGCGTATAATTTAAAGCTGCACTCTTTCTGAGTTGTAGATGTGTGACGGCGCTTGGATTATTCGACCCAGGGCGTTGACCTTAACCCTAGACAGATCTTGGAGTAATCAAGTGAAAACGCCCTAGTTGTGATGGGCACCACACGTGCTGAATGTGATGGAGCTTGCTGACTTTAAAGTATTCCACAGTTTTTGACTTTAAAGTATTCCACAGTTTTTGACTTTAAACCGGACGTGCAGTTTTTACTTGTTTGCACACTCCGAAATGTAAATATGCTATTTAAACAATTTCTTTTGCAGAGCTAGAGAACACTACTCCACAGTAACTTCATTCAGGACTTGCCTTGTAACAGTTTATAAGCATTTGACTGAGTTCAGATGTTTTAGATTCTCTACTTGGACTTGAGGATAATAAACAGTGTTTATTTTTATCCATCCCATCTGCATTCTGTGAAGTCTTGTGCTATTCTTCCTTGTGTAATACTCACTTATCAGTTTGATGGCAAAGGCAGCTCCAGATTTCAAGTAGTTCAGCTATGGAAAGCCAAAAATCTTAAGTGTCAAATGCGTGAGCTCTACCAACAATGCGCCATATACAATTGAAACCGGTAAAATCTTATCTTTTTTTTTTTTGCAGTATAAATTTTTAGTAGGTTTTTTTTAGCCATTTTACCTTCACCAGTGAAACCACTTTCTGTTGCTGAAAAATGTCTTTCTGCAGTATTTAATTTCTTCTCGTTTCCAGACCGAAATTAGAACGCATATTGGAAGACAATTTTTCCTTAATGCTACATTTTTACCTTTTCTTTAGGAAACTACCGAACACAGCTGTACGACAAGCAATCGGAATCATATCTGCCTGCCACGCCAGGGCTCGGGATGTTCGTGGAAGTTAAAGACCCTGATGAGAAGGTAGGTTGTCATCATGCTACTTGACAGGCATGTACTATTATCTCAGTACTTTGAAAGCTTTCAGTCAAATGTGTATTTTCCCCCTGTGTGGTTTAGGTAATTCTGTCTCGTCAGTATGGGTCTGAAGGCCGGTTCACCTTCACCTCCCACACGCCTGGAGAACATCAGATCTGTTTGCACTCCAACTCCTCCAAATTTTCTCTATTCGCTGGCGGCATGCTTGTAAGTTTAATCACGCATTCAAGGATTTATGCTCTGAAAGATTATTGCCGCTCGTCCATAAACTATATGAGTTTTAGGTCTGTTTTTATATATAATGTCACATTTTTCGTGTCCTCTCTGTAGCGAGTTCATCTGGACATCCAAGTAGGTGAGCACGCTAATAATTATGCAGAGATTGCCGCGAAAGACAAGCTGACCGAGCTGCAGCTGAGGGTGCGCCAGCTGGTGGAACAGGTTGATCAGATCCAGAAGGAGCAGAACTATCAGAGAGTAAGCATAATCTTATTGTTATTCAAGCTGATTAATATGGCTGTGTGTAGGAGATAACGTGACCTGATACAGAGCATGCGGGGGGATGGAAGCAGGTTATTACAGTTTGTAGTGCTGCTCATCCTGCAAACACCAATTGGTTGGTCAGGGAGGTCTGTCTAATGGGCCTCATTAGTCATTAAAGCAGTGTTAAAAATTGTTAAAAATGACCAATTTTTTTCTGCAATAGAGAGACTTAATTATATGTATGTATTTACCTGGTTGAAGAGACAAGATTACAAAATGAAGTAGCAACTACTCTTGTAGCTCTACATTATTTGTAGCCTAAATTTGCAGTCATCAGTTAAAGGAGTTGTCGGATGCTCATTTACCCACTAATGAATGATTCTTTAGGGTCTTTAAGTCTTTAATTGATTTAATCATACTTTGATTAAAAATTCTCATTGTTTGTGTAAAAACCCCACTCATTTTATCTTACTAAAAACAGCTCTGTTTACAGCAACCTGTTTCAGTTCACTTATCAACTAAAGTGTGCACTTCCAAAATTGTGCACATTGTGGAAGACCTTGGAGTAGTGTGGGTATTGAGACAGGACCTTAATATATATAAACAATGTTTAATTAGATTTTAATCAGTTGTGTCAATCTTTTTCTTTGTTTTATACCTGTTTTCCGTATAACAGTAAATTACTATACAGAAATCCTGGCTTTGTGTACATCACACCATGCCCTAATTTACACATCCATGTTATGTTGTAATACTCTTTTGCAAACAATTGTACCCAGAAGTTCAAATTGCTGCTTTGTCCTATAACACAAGTCAGTCATGTAATACATCATGTCACATTATGCATTTTTTTTAAACTGTCATTACCTTTATAACATGTCAAAGCTATAGTAGATGGTGTGGTTTTATTATTGTACTAATAATTGGGTCTCTCTTTAATATGCATATTAGTACTGTAATCAAATATACATAAATGATTTCAAAAGATTTAGGGTGCTAAACCAATATGTGGCACGTTATTCTGTTCTGTGTCTTTTTAAATAAAGTAAAACGAGGTTATGTTGGTGTATGTGGAGAAGCGGTCTAATAAAACTTTTGATGATCTTTGGACCACTGAAAAGATATCATGTCGCTGAAATCATCTACTCATAATAATATGGAAAAATTACGTGTTATTTTTGTGTCTATGTTCATGATGTAATAATGTTGCATTCTTTTTTTTCAGTACCGTGAAGAGCGCTTCAGGCAGACCAGTGAGAGCACCAACCAGAGAGTCCTGTGGTGGTCTATTGTCCAGACATTAATTCTGGTGGCCATCGGTTTCTGGCAGATGAGACATCTTAAGAGCTTCTTTGAAGCCAAGAAATTAGTGTAAATTTTGTGTATGTGTGAGACAGTGTTTGATTTAGTATGCAGTATACATCTGATTGGCCATGTCTACACTGCTGAACTGAACCTTTAAGTTGAAACTCCTCTCTAAAATTTCTCCTGGACCTGCATTGACTATTTCACCATTATTTGCTTGTATGCCACTTAACTCTTGGCTCTGTGTATCTGTTGATGTCCTAAGGCCAAACCACATTACTTTTTTTTTAATGAATTTCGTCCTCTATGAATGGAAATATCACAAACCTCAATTCGATCCTAGTTTTGTTTTTGAAGCTTTGAATTGGAAGGTTTGTGTAAAGTTTAGCGTAAACATGAAAATCAACTCCTAGATTCTTTTGCTCGGTGTACAAGACTTAACTTTCTGGGTTAGAATTTAGTGACATGTAAAGTTTGGTTCTTTCAGAGTGAATGTATGTCAATACTTTTTATTTAAGATTTACTTGTTCAGTTAGCATAAACTGTTTTTTCAGTCAGATGGGTTTAGAAGGTTGTTGACAGTATCAGTTACAAGTACCGTTACTGTAGGCGACTGCACATGCAACAGAGCTGACCTGAAAATTATGGATTATTTTTTTTCCCGTATGTTCTATAATGCGATGATTGGGGGTGAGGGTGGGGGAATTAACATACACATGTGATATATGTTTGGACCTTTGAATTTAAATTTAGAGTTTGAATGCTTTTCGAGGGGAAGGCAGAAGTATAATGTTCTATTAACCGTAAATTTTCTGGAAGAATTTGGCTTGTTGTAGGTGAAAGTCTGTTTTATTAATAAACCACTCTTGTGGTTTGTTTATAATTCTTTTGTCTCATCTTGTATTTACCTTTATTTTTAAAATCATTTAGTCATGATGGCTGTTTAGTTTCCTGTGTGCTAAGATACTCAGGTTTTTTTTGGGGTTATTAAAAAAAAAAAATTACCATCACTCACCAGTTTTTTTTTGCCATAAGAGCTGCAATAAAGCACGCAAAATAATGCGGTCCTCCTCATTACTCCCTGAGGCTGTTTTATTACTTGAATTTGTCCCATTTAAATTATTCTTCCTTTTTTTTTTAGGGTTTCCCCACTTATGAGCCAAGTAGGATGTGACCATGTTTCTCTTTTTAATTTGGGGTTCTTGATTAGACATTTGTTGTCTCAGGGTTTAAGCTTTTTAAGTGACCAGATGAAAAAACTGTCGTGATTTGTTCATGATTGCACTCAAATAAAGCTTTCATCCCCTTCCGGTTTACTAAGATCTTTCACAATTTATATCTGTAATCTGATGTTCCTAGAAAGCCACTATAAATGTACACTAAATTTTTTTTTTTTTTATTTGGAAGAGACTGCACTGACAAATTTATGCAAATACCTGGTGGGGCATTTTTTTATTAGAAACTTTGCATATCCTCAGGAAAATGTGTTTTAAATATTTGGATTAAAATACTTTGCTTAAAGGACAAACATTCCTTTTTAAAATGTAATATATATATATATATAGTCAAGCCCGAAATTATTCATAACCTAGCCAAATTCTGACTTAAAGTTACTTTTATTCAACCAGAAAGTTATTTTTTGACCGGAAATAAGACAGTCTTCTCCCAAAAATATTTCTCAGCTTTTATTTACATTTCAACAAAAAGTGGCATGTCTAAAATTATTCATACCCTTTGCAAACTGTCACAGTCTATGGGGAAAATCCAAAGTTGCTGGTTGAATAAAAGTAACTAAGTCAGAATTTGCCAGGGGTATGAATAATTTTGGGCTTGACTGTATATAATTTAAGTATTTATTTCTGGTGTGAAATGTTGTTACACAGAAGGGTACCACATTGATGCCTGGATTTATATCTCAGCAGTTACATATTCCAGTGTTCATGTTTAATGAACCAGCCAGATGATCATAATCAGGTGGGTCAGTCCTGTAGCACAGGTGTTTTACTAGTACAGGAACTAACAGTCTAACCAAAGCTTTTCTCTGGAATCAGAACTTATGTCCTTCAGTGGGCAGCTCAGGCTCCAAATTTACATCTCAAGAACAATTTATAAATACATAGCATGAGTAGGCTGGCATGAAAACTAAGGGAAATTACCAAGTTGGGGATGTGAACAGGGCAAACATTCCAATAGAGCAGGGGTGGGCAATCTCTGTCCTGCAGAGTTTAGCTCCAACCTGCCTCAACACAATTCTCTGTAAGTATACCTAGCAAGATCTTGATTAGATTATGGTTGTTTGATTAGGGTTGGAGCTAAACTCATGACACTGGCCCTTCAGGATTGAGATTGCACATCCCTGCAATTGAAAGATGTTAAAAACTTTTGAGCAGAATTTACTGTAAGACCAACAAAAGCAACTTTTAGTGTTATATGTTTGTTAGTGTGTTCTTCTGTACTACTTGAACCAAACGGTGACCATCTCCATCTCAGACTAATTTACTCCGTAATGGTTGGTAAAAAAAAAAGAGGTGATCTTATATCTAACCACTGGGTGGTATCATGGCATCATCACAGCTTTAGCCAGGATGGCTGCCCATTGTGGTTTGAAAGGATGGGGAAATGAGAAAACATTTTTATCTAGAGGACATATAAAAAAAAAAGTTTTTTTTTAAAAAGCAATTTTAATGATGAAATATTTTTTTTTTTTAAATTAGCAGCACTAAAGCTTAAACACCTGTGAAACAAACACCTAAACATAATATTAATCAGAATTAAATCTACTGCAAGGCAATACTGCAAATCCTAATGCGAGTATGAAACACTTTTGTAAGTGATAAATACGTATAATTGTGTGTTTTAACAGGCAATGTTTCTAAACAAATCTAGGAACCTTCTTTCAGGTTCCGTTGTTTCCGTTCGAATTCTTTAGCGGTGGGACTCAATGAAAATAGCCAGCGTGTGTATTTTTTTTTCTTGTTGCCGCACTGTAATAATTTAATCTAAACTACACGACTGTTACGATATTGAGAACAGACATCGCAGCATCTTTTTAGAAAAATAGTATTATAAGTAACAATATTTTTTTTTTGGTTAAGTCTGGAAACGGTACAGTTTAGTTGATCGTTACGACTTTATCACCGGTTAGCATTGAGGCTACGTGTCGGAACTACGTGTCGGTAGAAAAAGAGCCGCTAAAGATGGTACAATAAACTAAAAACCATAAAATTTTACAAATATGAAAAATTGTAAAAAATCAATCTGTTTTGCTGTCTATCCGGTACCGGAAAGGGGGAACTTGGGAAGAGCAGAATGTAGAATCCAGCCAGCTGTTTAAGTGAAAAGCAAAATTTCAACCTATATCCGGTTTATGTGTGTGACTACTGTAACTGGCTTTAATAAAGCCCTTATAAACAGCTATAACGCTTTTTGTGCAAACCAAGATGATGTATTCTTCCCGAAGGAAACCCGTGCTCTACTTTAAAGAGGACAGAAGGTAAGAACATTGGCATCTTCACAGATAAATGTATTTTTTCTCCGGGGTTTTAATTGGGGATATTATTAATAAAGCTATAAAACTGGTAATGCAACTCTGTGACCACATGCAGGCAGTTATAAGCGGTGCGCTGTTGTTTTGTTTCTTCTTTTAATTCTAAACATTAAGAACTGAAAAGCAAAAGACTGCTCATCATGACCATGTGCTGTGAGTAGGATCGAATCTATGGTACTTGGGTGTGCTTGATAAAGCGGAAAAAAGACTTTATAAGGAGAACTTGCCCCCGTGTGTGTGTGTGTGTGTGTGTGTGTGTGTGTCTGTGTTCAGATGAGCCAGAGTTAAACTGTAAACTGCTTGCATGCTTTGGATTCTTCTTATCTTTTAACAAACTTTGTTTATCTGAACAATTTTCTACACTTTGATTGTAAGTATTGATTTAAAGTATAAATTGCACAAGTGATTTTGTAGAAAACACTATTCTATAATAATAATAATAATAATTAGCCTCGATGTTAAATCATAGCCCTGTTTTCCTGCCTTATTTATTGTGTTTGGTAAAAACAAACATTAATAATGCATTTGCAGTATCTTGGGTAAGTGTCACATGTTTGACCCTTTTTAAAAAAAAAAAAAAAGAATTTCTATAAAGTTAGACTAACATTAAAAATTAATAAAATAACTATTTTCTATAAACAATCTATGACTGCACACCGGTCTTTTTGTAGTGACACCAACCCTGAACCTCTGCTGTCTGCAATGACCACCTATCTAACAGTAGGATGCTTATGGCATACTACCGCTTTAATATTGTGTTTGATAGAGACACACAGCTGTCGTCTGCACTATTAGTCCCGTAAAGGTCAGTTTTGTGGTATAACTGATCAAATCTATAGATTAACCCCAATTAGGTTTAAACAAAAACCCTGTTTCTTATGTGATCCCCATACGGAAGCCCTATGTTAAGGTGTTGGACTGCCAATCAGAAGATTGACGTTCGATTCCCAGCACCACCAAGTTACCACCCCTGGGCCCCCGAGTGAGGCCCTTAAGAAAAAAATGTAAGTCACTTTGGATATGGGTGTCTGCCAAATGCTGTAAATTTAATGTAAATAACCATATCGCAATTATTAGACATAACCCTGGGTCACTGCATCCAACCGCAATTATTGCACCCTTTTATTAGCGACAATTGAGAGCTAAAGTACCTGCGAAACCCTACTTCCAACCAGAGTATGTGAGTGGAGAAAGGAGAGGAGTGGAGTGGTGTGATTTTGCCCGGTGTTTGGAGCAGATTTTTTGAAAGTGATGTTTGCCTGTAAAGACAACCCCTATACAAAACCACGTATTGCATCTTTGCACCTCTACAACTAACCTGCTTTTATTCTTGTTGATTTTTTTTAATGACAATTAGTCATGAAGATGATCCTGTTTTACTCTCTCTCTCTCTCTCTCTCTTCTACCTCAGGTTTCTGTGGAGAAAGTGTACAGTGTTAAAGCTATTCAGTCTGTGCCTGGTGCTCTTCCTCGGCTCTTTTCTTTGGCTGCAGCTGAGCTGTTCATCTGATCTGAACCAGGCGTTGCTGGCCGATGGTCCAGCCTATCAGCCGTGTCCTTTAGAGAGACAGGCTGCCCCTGTTGACGACTCATCATGGGGCCCTCACAAATTGGCCCTTATCATTCCTTTCAGGGAACGTTTTGAAGAACTTCTTATATTTGTGCCGTACATGCACGCATTTCTCAACAAAAAGAAAATCAGACACAAGATCATCATCATTAACCAGGTGGATCATTTCCGGTGAGGGTTTGATTTTATTTTGCAGGACTAGATAAGAAGTTGTGTTAAGGTAGACATGCTACTGAACTTCTTTTTTTGTTTATGATAGACGTGTTAGGATATATAGCTAGATGGAGAGAGAGAGTGAATTAAGGGTTCATATCGTGTAAAAGTTAGACACTATTCGGTTGGGGACTCTGACAAGGCCAGCTATGGCAGCATTTCATTTGTTTTAGTGATACACTTATTTACATCTTACATCTTATTTACATACTTACATCCTATTAAAAAAAGATTAATTTTACTCTAATGCTGGTTTTCTTATCTAGGCAAACTTCAGTGTGTGTGAATACACGAGGCTCGGTTTGATGAGGCAACAGAATACAAGTAGGGCAGAATGTGGGGTGTTTGGTCACTTACAACAACAGACATTGGCTAATAATTTTATCATCATTGGCACCCTTTCTTATTACTGGAAAACATCAACATTGACTACATGTAACTTGTGTGACAATTTTTTAGGCACAGTTAAAATATATATCTGTACCAGCATATAAGATCCCCCATAAAAAGGTGCTGACTGTCTTATAATTAGCACAGTGCTAAATTTAGACATAAGCATTTGTATTGTTCATATCTGTATTTCAGGTTTAACAGAGCGTCTCTCATTAACGTTGGCTACATGGAGAGTGGAAATGATACAGACTACATAGCGATGCACGACGTGGACCTGCTTCCTCAAAACGAAGCTCTGGATTACGGATACCCAGAGGAGGGACCCTTCCATGTAGCATCACCAGAGCTTCACCCACTGTATCACTATAAGACGTACGTCGGAGGAATTCTGCTGCTTACCAAGAAACACTATCAAATGGTAAGAAAATATAATCAGTCTCTCATTATTGCCTTTTTAACCTTTTGAGGTCTGTATTTTATTGTATTGATGCGCCGTCATGGCAAGTTTATTCACGACATATAAGGTAAAAATAATTTTTAATTAATTATTTTTCATGCTTTTAAAAGAGTTAGTCACTCCTTTTTTATACTTTATGTTAACAGTAAGTGCTGCCTTGTAAAATTTGTAAGCGATATATTTTGGGAAGTCATGAAATTTCTGTGCTGTGTCACGTCCATAATGATTTGAAAGATAAAGTTTCTGTTGTACAATATACATTAATACAAATATAAGCTTTATATACAAAACGCTGGAATTGCTGACTATCATTTCTTAGACATTACATAATAAAACGGCTGACACGCAACTGGAAATGTTATTTATAGTGCAATGGAATGTCCAATCGCTTCTGGGGTTGGGGAAGAGAAGATGACGAGTTCTTCAGAAGATTGCGAACTGCAGAACTGCAGGTAGATGATTCTTTTAAAAAGTCTTTTAATACAAATGTTGCCGTGGATAACATGGCTTGCTGTCTAATCCTCGTACAGCTGTTCAGGCCAAAAGGAATCACTACAGGGTACAAAACCTTCAGGCACATTCACGACCCTGCCTGGAGGAAGAGAGACCAAAAGCGGATAGCTGCACAAAAACAGGTACGAAGGAGTCACAACCAAACACATGCAAGTAAACATGTTAGTGTAAACAAAAGCCGATTAAAGTGTTGAATAAAGCTGAATGGGGTCATTATGGTCTAAGCGTGACGCTGAGCAGATTGGAATGGTTCTGCTGTCTTCTACTGTCAGTCTGATAGTCTCGCTACCCAAAACTTTAGTCCCCTAAATCTATTTAAAGACATGCATTTGCCTCTATTTAAACTAGTTTCCTACATATAACTTAGCAAACCAGGAGGGGGCAGCAACCTGTAACGAAAACACAGTAAATGCCCTACACTTCAACACCAATACTACTGACAAAAATAAATTTAACAATTAACTTAAGATAAATGAAATTAGGGCTGCAAGATATTGGAGCAAACTGACATTGATGTATTCTGTTTTTCTGCGATTATATATATATATATATTGCAACATAAAAATAATTCACCAGACCAGTTGAATAGTTTTATTCGTAAAGAATTTATAATTTTAGAATGATTCTGATAATTTTGTAAGGATGTGGCACCTGCGTAAAAATAATACACAAATTATAAACATAGATAAACACAAAAGAACAAAGATGCAAATAAAACAAATTGTTTTTCTGGTTTTTTTTGTCCCTGAATGTTTTAAACCTGCTTAAAAAGTTTACACAGTAAAGTACACATTAAAATGCTAAACTTTAATATTCTCTCTTTCCACTTTGCAAATAATCCACAAATCACATGCGTTCTAAACTGTGGTGCAGTCGACCATTTAATATTATACTTCCCGCGGACACGCACATTGCAATTTCGATGCTAAAGCAATATTTTTGCTCTGTGATTTTGGCAGGAACAATTTAAAATCGACCCAGACGGCGGTCTCACCAATCTGCGCTACAAGGTGGAGTCTCGGCAGGAACTGATAATTAGTGGTGCCCCCTGCACCGTTATCAGCACCTCACTGGAGTGTGACATCAGCCAAACGCCATGGTGCCAGTTTAGCTAACACACCTGCCCTACTAAAGCCTCGTGCCATCAGAATGACATGAATGAGGTCATTGTTGAGGACAATTTAGCAAAAAAAAATAGTTATTCAATCAGAAACATTAAGAAAATGACAGACACTGAGGTTTCGTTGCTTTTGGACAGTATTAATAGAATCTTTGATAAAACTGCCTCTGTTTTACTCGGACAGAACTGAACTGTTGGACCTTTCAGGTACTGCACTAAAAAAGTCAGTGATGCTACTACTAATATAAAATTTCATAATATAAAATGTTTTAAACTGATAAAGATAAAGCATTGGCAGGTCTTCCTCATGGTGCAGTTAACAACATTTTATTTGTGTTTGCTGAATTTTAAATGAACGACTTGATGCTTATATACATAAATATGGGTCAAAGGTACTTTGGAGGACATTTGCACACTATTCCAAGTCCAAGTTTCTTATCTTGTACCGTGTTTTATTTTATTTCTTTATTTTAAGTTGATTTGGGTAAGATTAATGCTGATTGCCACTGCATGGCTGCTGTAACGAACGGTAAAGTATTAGAATAGAAGCGCGACTCCGAACTCTTTACCAAAGCCGTCTAAAAGTCTCTTGACCTCTGGATTGTAAAGATGCAGCATGCTGGGCTATGGATGTGACGGTCAGTGAGATCAGATCACTTCAAAGAATCGTGTGTTCAGAAACTGAATTTTAACAAGAACAATTAAATCCCTTTTAAAGATTCTTAAATTGTATTGTTACAAGTTATATGTTTAGGTTTCCTTTCTTAGTGAGATTTTCCCTATTGGGACACTTGCTAATTTCTTTTCTCCCCTATGACCTTTACTAAAGGGGGATGGTGACGGCTGACGTGGTTCTGCCATGCTGTTTGTGTTCACATCTTTCTTTTTTAAGCTGCTTTACCCTGGGAATTTTTCTTTTGCTCTAGTGCATTTATCCAAATTGATTTGCAACAAAGAAAAAAGCTTCAAATGTTAAGCATTAACATGAGATTTGATCTCAACTTTGCAGCCAAAGCTGCTGAGAATAAATTTAACTGGTTGCTGTTTTTTTGTTTTTTGTCCAGCTGACTTTACGATCCATTTAAGAGGGTTTTTTTTTTCCACATAGCAAATCAGGGCATTGGATATCCAGTTTAAAGTTGCCAACTCCTAATTACACATGCCTTAAACATTATAAATGAACCTTTTTTAAAGGTTAAATCATGAATACATGCTCAGACCCACTTTGACACAAACTAATGTATAAAACTGACAGCAAACTAGCAGTAAATGCACTCGGTGCTTGAAATGCGATGAATCTGTTTGACATTAAAATATCTAGGAACAAGTCTCAACCTGTCTTAAACTGCTTCTGGGAGATTATTCTGGAAATGCGGGGCTTTGAGTATTTGTACCTGATGTCTATCCTGTAATGGATTCTTCTGTTTAAAGACTAATTGCTTTAAATCACTAATTATATTGTGAAAAGGAAATCCATTTTAAAAAGCCAGTGTTTCTCCCCGTATATATAATTTAGACCCAGGATATTCTTTATGAAGAATTTCTGTCTCTGATTGTCCTTTCATTATAAAATGGAGAACAGTGCACATACTGTCTAGGTCAAATTTTATTTATTCTTAATATTTGCAATAGCAATAAAAATATCCCAAATGTCATTTGTTTAGCCTGAAATGTGATGACTTAAGTTGAGATGATTCTTTAGGGTTTTCATGAAAAGTCAACAATGTACTTTAACGATTCTTATTGGTAGAGTAAATAAAACCCAACCCATTTTATAGCTCTGTTCACAGTTAGCATTTAAATGCTAATGTGCTCTGTTCACCTTGTTCCCTCTGTTGTGTGGGGCGTTTACCATTTAAATAATTTTACTCTTTAATCATTTACAGACACCGTTATAAACCGTCTACAAAGGTAAGCTTAGTGTAGCGTTACTAGGTAATTTTTACAGGCATTTATTACCTAGTAACGCTATTATTATAGGTAATAAGACAATCGGCTTAATGCATTGTATATTATAATTAGGAATTATTCTCACAAATACGCCAGGTTACACACCTAATCAGCACGCACTTTCACCTGAGTATTAATCAGATACACCGGCAGCTCATCAGTCCATCACAATCACTCACCCTTTTTATACACAGGCCCAATGCATTTATTTGGTCTGACGTGTTCAAAAGAAGCCCAATTGGGTGGAAACCTGCACAATCTGGCAACACTGCTCAGGGCGGGTTTATTCTAAAACGGCAGAGTCAATCAACGTTCATGGGTGGGGCCTTAGTCCGTGTGACGTCACACAAACATTCAAAGCATTTAAAAACAGCTTGATTTAAGAAAGGGAAAATAATTTAACTATATTAAAATCACTGGGTAATTATTTTTCTAATTTTATATCTTAAAGGGTGGTTGTTTACACACACTTAAACAGTTCTAACAGTAAATGTTAATCATCCCTTTATCAGTGTCAGATAAGATATAAATATAATTTTTACAAATCTTTAGTTCATACTTTGGTAAAGACACTTCCCATGAAGTTCAAGTTTAAGGAGCTTTATTGTCATTTCAACCATATATAGCAGATGCAGTACACAGTGAGATGAAATAACGTTTCTCCAGGACCCCCTGGTGCTACACAAAACATAGAATTCCACAAAACAACAAAGAGCCACTAAACAGGATAGACATAAAGTGCATGTGTGCGACCTGGTGCAGACATCATGATAAAAAGGCATGGAATGTTTGCAGTATGTAAGGAATATGTCACTATAAGTCACCCAGACCAATTACAGCATGCTTTGGCACAGATTCTACAATCTTTTAGTCTCTTTCATGAGTTGTTGGTGGAGTGTTGTTTGTAACATTGCTCCTGAATCATCTTTAAAAGTTCGGTTGGGCTAATATTTGGTGACTGTGATGGCAATATCATATGATATATATTATTATCATACACATATTTCCATTTAGTAATCACTCATTGGGAAGTGGCTTTCTAAGGATGACTTCCAAATGCAAAAAAAAAAGGAAAGACCCTTCCCATGAAGAGAGGCTCCAGACCATGCCAGCAAGATGCCTGCAAGATCATAAAAAAGCTACTGGGCTCCTTCACTGTATCATGTTTTACTGTGCACCACAGATGTACTCGCCCACTTGTTAAAATGCTGGATATATTTTGTCCATATATATTGAACTCTATTTAACTTCCCGTCTGGACATTTTTTTTAATCGTGTCCTGTGTTGACAGTATTTTAAGGATAGAAAAGTTGCCCTTCTTTTTTTTTATTTTTTATTGCAAGCCACAATATTCCACCAAGTTTACCAAATGTGTCCTTTGGCCAAAAGGTTACATTTTATTCAGTCATAAGGCAGATGACTTCATTTAATTTTCTTACTAATAATTATCATATGATTGTCATATGTTGTTATATACATACTTATCCTCTTTCCATGCCAGCCAAGCATCTTTCCCACTTTTCACTTTAATCCAACATTAAGAAAACGTGTATTTTTATACATTGCATAAAGACTGGTAGGATTCTGATTGTTTAATTGTGTCATAGCACACAAGGGGGCAAGGAGTTGTAGCAAGTACCTTTGCCTAATCACATCTCCACGGTCTAAGGTTTGAGCCTTAAATTAGGTCTGTGCAACATTTCTGTACACGTCCTTCCTGTGCTTGTATGAGTTATCACAATGTGCTAAGGTTTGAAAACTTCCCAAAACATGCTGCTTTTACTAAACTGTGTGGGTCACGACCTCTGTGTCCCCCATGTCAATTGTGCACCTGGGTGTGGATGTATTTTTGCATCCTGAGCGACCCTAACTATGACCTGAGGATAAAACGGATACTTAAGATCAGTGGTGGGCGGTGCATTTGGTACCTGGGCCTTTAGTGGGGACTTACCCGATTCATACACCTCTTAATACCACCGCTAATCTGATTGATTGAAGAAACAGTCTTTAACATTATTTAGCAATTAGCAATCTGCCACTACTAATATGATTTAGGATAGATGAGCAGCACTACTGATTCTGAAGGCTTTGACAGATTACATTAACATGGCAGCACATAGAAACATACACGTACTGGCAGCAGTGCAGCAAGAGAAACGCTAACCCTAATTCAATATTTCATGATGTTTACATTATTTTGACTTCTTTAAGTTAGACAGAAACAGCTTTTACTATTCAATGTCAATATTTTCAAGTTAGTTTTAATAATTTAATTTCAGTCTTTTTTTTGTAAAAAGATGCTAATCATAACATACAGAGGACATTTTGTATTGTAAAGAAAAGCTACAAACGTTTTTATTTTTTTATTTTAAGAGATAATACAAATAATTACGGTAGGACATAAATGCACTCAGAAATGTAATGATTACACGTTTGAACATTTTTTTTGCTATTAGCTTAATTATTATCTTAATTTGTGCAATGTTTCTTTGATAGGCTAATTTCCAGAGCAATATTTTGAACCTGTTTCCACACCGGTCCGCTAACCTACAATGGTGAAAATTCGTTTGAATGTAAATACGAGTTGAATACACGGACAGTCCAAGTCGTTTGTATTGATTAACTCGTCACGCTGTTGTGTATTGTAGCGTGTGTAGCGAAAGGGTTAACATTTTACCTAAAATCACGTTAAATCTGTAAAATTATTCAAACAGAGCTTGTAATTGGTCTGTGAGCGGTTAATCTGCCCGAGCCGGTATGACAAATCAGCCCTAATTCCCCTTCAAACCCTGTCTGTGAGGATGTAAACGAAACTTGCGGATGCTCCAGTTTAAAAGCGCGAGCGCCTTTCCGCCCTGTCTTCATTCCGCACAGAGTTTGTCAAGACGCAACATGGACACGACGTTTTTCCAAGCAACAGCGCACTTTCCACCAAGAGCGCCACCAAAAAGCTTCAGCATTGACTGGATCCTTTCTTCCGGACACCGAAAGCCATCTTTTGATACTCACATCGCTTATACACAACCTAAAGTTATTATGCGCGGAGGTTTATTTCCAGCGTCAACAACAAATAGGCCTTTTGTTGGTGCCTTCGGATCCGCGTGCGTTCACGCTCCGCAGTTTTACTACGAGCAGAATGCTGCGTTCAGAAACATTGACACACGACTTTATGATGGTAAGACCAACGTATATTATAGCATAATTTACAAGTTTTTTTTTATTGCATGCACAGCATGTAGATTTTGTTGATTTTTTTTATCATGCCACGGTGAGCTCGCGCGTGACACTAATTTACTTTAATTTAATTTGTCGTTAGGGCACCAGTCGGTTGGAGAATTTGGAATGAAGACGTGTCGGCGGATCCGCACGGTTTTCAGCGCAGAGCAGCAGCAGAAGCTGGAGGAGGTTTTCGCTAAGCAGCGCTACATGACCGGCTCGGAGAAAGTGCTGCTCGCCTCGGCGCTGCGTCTCACTGAAACCCAGGTGAAAGTATGGTTTCAGAACCGAAGAACCAAATGGAGGAAAAACAGAGAAGTCGAGCAACGATTGAAGGACGATTGCAGTGACTTAAAGCATGAAACATCCCTGACAGAAGACGGAGAGTTCAAATCTGTGGACAGTGACGAATTTACTGAAACGTAGAAACACAGACCACTGAATCTTTTTTTTACCTCTTGTTAAACAAGAAATTCGGGCATCCTGTCACTATGTGGCTTTATACTTTCTTAATATAAACCCTGCATATATATCTGTTTCTTTAATGCATTTTGTAATAAGGTGTCGGATACATTTTGCTTTGGAAAATAAGTTTGTTTCGATTTTTTTCTTTCGATTTTTTCCTTGTTTGTACAGTAGTTATAGTTTTATATTTTCCTATTAATTAATCTGGTTTTTATGTGTGTTCTTTAAGACGAAATAAATCTTTAATAAAATATAGATGGCTAGTGTTGTGATTATGATTATCATTAGTAGTACTATTCTGTTAACAATTAAACTGTAAAAACTAATTTAGCGTTTAGTTATTAAACGTAGTCATTTCGTTAATTTCGTAGTAATTCGCTTGTTTAAACACTAATTATATTATGTAATAGAAACAGTTCCACAGAATGTATATTTTCATTAAAAGAAAGGAAAGATTCGATTTACATTTGTTTTGCGGTGAGAACTATAGGCCTTCCTGTGATATTGTAGATTACAGAACAGATATAAAATAAATAAAAGAAGCTGAAGGAATGTCCCGACTCCTGCATCCCTCCACTGTTGAACACTAGAGGGCAGCCTGAATGAGGAAGAATCAGCTTCAACCTTCACCGCCAGATTCCCACAATCAGATTAGATTAACTGTAATGGAGTAATGCGAGGATTTATATGAGATTTGCAGATTGTGTTAGAAGATTTCATAGTAATTCGGCGTGCTTTTAAGACCTGCAATTAAGCTTTTAAAGTGGACCCGACACTGATTACAATTATTGGCATGTTCTTTTCGTTAAATACGATAAAAATGCTTATTTAACAAAAACAGAATAAAAACGCTGAAATTTTTACGCAATAATAAATAAACAAAAATAATTCTTTTGTATGTATGTCCTTTAGGCAAATTGTTGTGTTTCTATTAGGTCTAAACACAAAAACATTACACTGGCTTCTCATTATTGCACATCTAAAGTTTATTTGTTGAAGTTATGTTTTTAACTGAACCATAATTTATTTCAAACTTAGTTACATTAAATGTTAATCATCCATATAGAAAATATAATGTAAATGTTGAATTGTTAGTAAAAACTATATAATATTATATAAAAAATATAAGGATGATAATAATAATAAATATGAAATAATAACAATAACAATAAAATAATTATAATATTAATTATTATTATTATAGTTGTTATTTATACATAAGACTTGCATGCTATTAAAAATGAGCTTCTTTTACAATTTCAGAAATTGACAACCCAATTCAATTATATGATCTGCTCTCATGAAACTGTTGTAAATGCCTAATTCAGCAGTCTAGACTTAAATTCGCTTTATTATACTTTTGAAAAATTTGCTTCAGTCTCTGATTTGTTCACTTTCAGAGTTTTAATGCGTCTTTATTTAAACGTTGAAAAGTTCATAAGAATAGACGGCGCTTCATCTCTTCTTAAATCGGCTACCAGTAAAAGAGCCAACATTGGCTTCGGGATTTTCAAAGGAGGCTTAACTTCAGTTAGTACCAGGCAGGGGAACAATAATCACATTTACGCCTTCACACCCGGAGCACTTACAAAAACTCCAACTGTTATAGCCTTTCAGCGGCGCCCAATCTGTAATCAATGGCCAGAGGCAAAATTAATAGATGTTAATGACCATTTGAGTCGGAGGCAAAGGGGGCCAAAATTGGCCAGAGAAAGCTATTAATTATATGCTGCAGGATTGAGCGGGCAGAGAGCAGAGACGGATTTTCAGGGGTTTTTTTTCGAAGCTGTCGGAAGGGTCTGTGGCCTGCGTGCTTCACACGGCTTTCCTGAGCAGGGGGCTTTTGTGCGCCGCATAAGCCGCGATTGTTCGTCCTGAAAGGGGTGACATCTGTCCTGGGATTCCGGGACTCTGATCTAGCCCATTAGCCTCCATCCTCTCTCAACAACATCGAACGATTGTAACTGACAAATGAGACAAGGAGAGGCACTTGAGACACGCTGAGCTGAGAGATCAATGGCCTGTTCCCCTTGATCTGGAACCGCTTCATTAAGACGCGTTTATAAACTCCGTATGCTGAACTTCCTCCCAATTCCCTGTGTTCGTTATTGCCTCTCTGTGGCTACAGGCGAGAGAGAGAACAAGCTCACGAACAGAAAACCTAGCAATAAGATTGAGAAACAATAAACGTCGAGTTTATGCAAAGCAATTAATTAAGCAAATTATTTTAATGGCACCCCCTAACAAATCAATTGATTTACTTTTTATTAATCAGTATTTGTTCTATAGGTTCTATTTGCATTAATAGTCTACTGCATATCTAACGACGATCAAACTACAGAAAAATATATAATACGATATTTTCTAGTGAAGAGCTTCTAAAATAATTTCCTTAACCAAAAAATTTGAGTCGATATGATTTGCTTTGACATTGTTTAAGTTTTAGTTTATTCAACTTGATTCATTCATATTTAATTTAGAATATTTATCTAAATTTAGAAAAAAACGCGGAATCATAGTGATCTGCCACCTATAGAGATCAGCAACTATAATTGTTCACTTGTAAAGCATAGAAAACACCGTAAACAGCTTTAACAAATAAATTATATAAGATTTGTTATATAATTTGACTTATTTCAAACTTGTTTTTTTTTTAAATAATTTTATCCAAATGTAAAATAATTAAATCAATTAAATCTTAATTAACTGTGCGACTGACCCCCTTATTGCACATACATATTGCTTATAAAAACTTTTTAAAGAAGATAAAGCTACTTTTGATTTATCTATTAAAAACATTTTTGGTTACTGATAAATGACGCGGCTGTGATTTAACCTGAACAAAATGGCTGTGTACTTGGCGTATGCGTGGCTGCTTGTGCGCATGCGTACCACACCTCAGCGTGCTGAGCGGGGAGCAGGTATTGAGGTTAGTGAGTGACTGAATGACAGGCTGGAGCTCAATAGCTGTCTGTTCATCGATCATATTAGTGCACAAGGTGTTCCGCGCATTTGCAGTACATTGCAGACGAAGCAAACCGACGGCGTGTGGCCATTACCTGAAGTGACTGTTGTCGCGACACTCTTAAGCTGAGTTTTGAATGAACATTAGATGACATTGTAAGGTCAATATCAGCAAGCTGTCCGGATTTGGAGTCAGAGAAGACAGTGCTGCTGCTGCATCCCCATTTCGGACGCGCGGCTGTACATTTACAGCTGAGAGGAATGTCGCGCACATGAAGTTATGGATTTCAAAAAGACTCTGATTAATTCCAGAAACCATCTTTTGGAAATTTGATAGGGATTTTCGAAACAGTTTTTTTTTTTCTCGCGCAGGGGGAATTAGTTTTATCCAGAAACCGTAATTTTAAAACCAATCGCACAATAATGTTCCAACACAAAAAGTGTTTTACGATTGAATCTCTGGTCGGAAAAGACTCAAACTCCTCCAGCGCTGGAGATGAACCGATACGTCCCACTGCTCTGAGATACACTGAATCTGTGCATCCAGCACCGTTCGGCAGCTGCTTTCAGAACTCAGCTCGGACGATGTACGGGAACCTTAACGCGGACATGATGTTCCCAGATCCGGGCTCCCACCCGGCCAACTCATCGCTGACGCTGCGGCACCTGCCTATTCCCACCCAGCCCTTCTTCAGTCCACACCAGCGGGACAGTCTGCACTTCTACCCCTGGGTGCTCAGAAACCGATACCTTGGGCATCGCTTTCAAGGTCAGTATTAATCAGGAAAATTACATAACTGTGGCTCTCCAGCATCTTTTAAAAAATCTAATCTCAGGCATCTGATCATTTTCCAATAAGAGTAAAACTTAATTAAAAAAAGAACATATTTACTTTTGTTTCTTAATTATTTTGCATCTTTTATCTCTCACAGTTAAATCAGGTGTGTTATTTTAAGATATTGCAATCTGGAAATCAAATTTCGTTTATTTTCCTATATTTAAAATGAACTATACCACAAACTAACCCAACATTTACATACCACGCATTGTATTGTTTTTTTTCTTCAGTGTAGATTTTACATAAAAACACACAGTGATCAGACCTAATAATAAAAAAAGTTTCGATCACGTGTCAATCCACTAGAAGAATAAAACCTTTTCCCAGTACGCGAATTAAATGTCTGTGTGTATGTGTGTGTGTTTGCTTGTGTTTGTGTCTGTGTCTGTGTATAAGCGCGTGCGTGTAAAGGATTGCACTCTCAGAAAATGATGTGTATGAAGCTGTAGAAAATTCTAAATAGTTAAAACGAAGTAACTCACAAGGTTAAGCAAAAATCACCAAACATAATTTTAATTTAATTAGAAAATTTACAGTACAAAAAAAGTAAAAAAGTTAAAAAGTTAAAAAAAAGTTTAATGTGTAATTTATTTTTTAGAAATATATCCCATATTACAGAAAAACACATAAAAGACAATGAAATTATTAAAGAAGGTGAGGTAGTTGTAAATGTACATAATTATCAGAAACTAATTAAACAAACATTAAGATATATTCCATTGTATTTATTTTTTATTTGTTAAAAAAGATGTAATAGTAATAATCAATAAGCTATTTAATTATTTAGAAGATAAACAATATAACAAACACTGTTAAGACAAAAATAATTGATTTGAAGGTTAGCTTTTTTTATTTGAAATTTCTTTCAGAAAAACAAACATTTGCTGACGAAACGGCTCTTCGTATGGAAAACAGAGCAATTCTTTTAATCATTAGGGTTTGTTACAGGACTCATCAATGCCTGGTCTATTCCTAATCATTCTAGATCATAACGATAGATTATATTAAATAAAGCTTGTATTAACTACAGATTATAACTAATTTCAATAGTTAACTAGAAAACCATTTTAAAAATGTGGTATAATTTTAGTAGAGCAACAAATCATGATATATGTAAAACATGCTGTTAAGTAAAATAATGTGTTTTTTTAATGGGGAAATAGTCACAGCTGAATTGTCATGTATGATAATTAATTCAGTGTGAGAAGGTGAGTGTAGTATTTTTTGCATAAAAAGCCTGGTGTTAAAACGCTAATCTAAAACATGAGATCATATCCATCAATTTAGCGGAATATGTAGACAGTAATCAGATCTTTTTCTTTGCACTCGGATCATTTGACTGTGTTGTTTGTTTTAATGTTTAGCGAATAAAACTGGTGGGTGGTCTCGCTTATAAGGTAATTTGTTAAAGCAACAGACTTGCTGCTTCTGACATGGCTGTCCTTGCTGCAAGGCAAAGTGAGAAAGCTCAGCCCCATCAGGTGTACTGGGTGACGCACTAAGCTCAACCAAAGGCCCTTGGGGCATATAGGTCTCAGGTAATTGGTGGAAGTCTGAGGTTGTTGCCACTGTTACTCAGATCCGGGGACTCAGATGGAGGCTCTTTGTTTATGGACAGGAATGATCCTCTCACTGATGGTGTCCAATAACCTAGAAAAACATTGTTTGGACAAGGCTAAAGATAGCCGAGGGGATTGAATGGGAAAGGATTACCCAACATAAGTGTCACTTTTTTGTCAGCACTGATGTTTATAAAGGATTTTTAACTCGGTCATTTCCTGAACAAGGAAAAACCATGCGACCATGTCTTTAGATCTCTCATGCAGCACAATGTAAACAGGATCCATGTCTGGTCTGCTGTTGTACATATGCAAGATTTTGTGTTATGGGTGCATGTAGCAGTCTGTTGTGTTGGTTAAGACTGGGGTAACAGAACGCTCTATTTAAAAAGATTGTATTTCCTGAGGATTCATGCAGTATCGTGTTACTTTAAAATACAAGGCAACTTATTGCTGCATGAAACAAAACTTTAATTGACTTTTTTGTGACTAAAATTAATAAAATCAAAATAAATGTAATAAAACAGGGTATTCGTTGAAGGCCAATTTTTCAATTGTTACCTAGTGACCAGTAAAACCTTTTGTCTTTTTTTATTTAAAAAAGTTTTATTTTATTCAAAATAATAACTTACATACAAAAATATTTGTATATCTTTTCTTTTTTACAAATTATCTGTATATATATATTATTATGGTGTGTAATCAGACTGTATTCAAATTTTAGTCTAATTTAATCTGTGAAGGGACGGCTAAATTGGCAGCTGTTGCACTATGCTTGCAGACCAAATGATCCAGTGTGTCTTTATTTCCCACTGTATGCCACCCTTTTCCCTGCATTTAATGAGAGCAGTACTGACAAGACCAAGCTTGTTTGTGCCAGGGGAATGCTAGTAAAGCTGATCTGGGTGCCATCTGGTTCTCTTTTCCTCATGGCGGGGGCATCCTTGCCATGGATAGGCCAGAGACTGTTTGAGCCCAAGCCTCCGGAGGGGCTGCTGGCTCTTCGGGAGGCCTAAATCTCCATCACTACCCGACACAATGTTCCATCAGCTCTCTCGAAGGAGACCGCAAGGTGATACCACACATGTAGACGATGCCAAGCTCAATAAGATACAGAACAAGCAAAGCCAAATAATAACTAAGCTCTATATTCAAGTAGGTCCGGTATGGCTTTAAAAAGCAACAGTGCTGTGTTTGTTTTCGCCCTTGTGGCACGTCAGAGCACCTCGATTGTAGTTTCAGGATGACTTTTCAACACCTTTTGACCTCATGGGACTGTTTACATTTTTACCACTCAGCCAAGCTACCTGCATTTTTGGTCTGATGTACAAAGGGTTTTTCAGTACTCCAGATGAAAACAACTGTCAATGACAGTTCAGTGGCAGATAATACGCACCCGCCAGTAAAGAAGTTAAAGTGCATACCTTATTAGGCTCTCTGCTAACCTCTGAGTAAACTATATGCTGCCCTAAGACTTTTTTTTCACACATTCTCTGTAAACAAACTAGCAAATTTGTCTATGGATTCAAACTAGTTCTTTATTTTCATGGGCTTCACATACACAGTTGCTGAGACTAGATCATTTCCCTTATGGCACTGGTGCTGAGACTATATCGTTAGGCTGGCTAAAGCGGTCTTTGAAGTTGAATTATTTCCCAGTAGAGGTGTAATACTTGTCCAGAAAAATCAACTCAGATGCGTTGTTTTTAGATCCAGATAAATTCTGGTCTTTGCAATTATTTATTTTTCATCCACTGTGGATGTCATGCTATGTCAGAAATGTAATGTATATTAAATGCCTTATGTTCACAAGCACAGCAAAACTGCTGAAAAGAAGTATAAACATAGTTACTTTAAATCTACTTTAATTAGATTTAGTTGTAGATCAATTTCTATTGATTTAAAATTTTTCTACTTGCTTTAACAATTAAAAATCTCTGCACCGTGACAGATGTTGGCACCATGAAATTTAAATACACCATAACCTGTTTGTATACCTAGGTAATTTCCAATAATGCGGTTAAAGTTAAAACCTCTATTCAGAAGATTTGTATGCTGATTATAAACTGCTGATGCACACCTGCACTCTGATACATTTTGGCTAGTTTTTCATTAACAATAGCTCATCATGTCCCACCTCAGTGGCCTGCATTGTCCAAAGCTTTAACCGCTCGGACTGCACCAACTTTGTTTGAGCGTGCCTGCGGTTGTGATTATGCTGAATATTCTTTTCAGAGCAGACACATCCCATCACTGAGTTATAGATCCATTTGTTTATGAAAAATGCTTCGTCGCTTCTGTGTGTTTTTTAATAAACGGCATATGGACTTGGCTTGCCAGATGTAGTCTGCGGTGGGATGGAGGTCACACACCCTACAAAACTGATAATGACCGCATTTTCCTATAGCCCTATGTTGAAAGAAATCAGACAAAATGTGGGGGTTTCACATTTGCTTAACTGCCTATCAAAATTCAGATCAATTGTTTTTACATCTTTTCATGCTAAGATATTTACTTACGATGCGACATTGAGACGTTACAGCCATGCATTTGTATGAAAATCAGGGTGACGGAAAAAACATCTGAATGCCTCTCCTTTCAGTAAAACTAACTCTTTTGAGCATGCTTTCCCTGAATGGATGAGCTTAGCACTAACTACCAATACTAGCAATTCTGAAATTCACACTACTTTGCCTTATCCATTTTTCTTATAAACTCCAAAAACATTATGTGATAATAACAAGTTAATATAAAAGAAGTCTTATTTCTGCTAATCATTTTAATTTAAAAATAATCTTTTTTATAATAAAATAAAAAAATATGCTTATGAAATACGATGCACTATGATAGCAGTCACAAGGATGACAATATAATCGGACTATTTACAAACCAAAAAATGACATGGAGTTACTTTACTTCTTTGCCAGACGTCTCTCATCCTGTACATCTTTCATGATTTTTTTGCACAGGTGAGGACAGCAGCCCGGAAAACCTGCTGCTGCATGGACCGTTCTCGCGCAAGCCCAAGCGCATCCGCACGGCCTTCTCCCCCTCACAGCTGCTGAGGCTGGAGCGCGCTTTTGAGAAGAATCACTATGTAGTGGGTGCAGAGCGCAAGCAGCTGGCCAATGGCCTCTGCCTTACCGAGACCCAGGTAAGAGAGATAAAACGAAAAACAAGACCAACTAAGCAGTTCTAAAACACACATACACACACAAATAAAGAAATAGACATGTAACCATTCCACATTAATAAGCCAGCAGGATGTGGTGAACGTGCACATTCTTATCAATGCGCTTTCTTTAGGTCTCATTACATGTCATCAGAGGACGGAAGTCAGTCACCCCTTCACTATTCTGGGTTAGGCATAAAAAATGTCAAGACATGTAGTCAACACGCATTTACAGTTGGATTTCACAATCAGCGTTACACACACATGCTTGTTGACGCAAGTGCTGCTGATGAGCTGCAACAGCTCAACGTATTTAGTTGACTCAGGTTAGCTTAGAGGTATTTTAACATGTAGCAAATTCTTTAAAAGAGGAGCAGCTCAACTCTTTTATTTTATCTGAAATTGTTACAACATCCACATAGATAACGGAGCATGTTCCACATAACAGACTACCATAGCCTTAATATAAAAGCTTTCTGCGTCGGCAGGATCAGACACGACCACATCAACAGCTGCAATCGGCAAACCCTTTATACATGTGCCATTATTTCTAATGTATCAATAGGAACAACGTCGCTGTCTTTGTATAAAAAAAAAGGACAGAGTATAAAGAGATTAGACTGTTATGTAAAACATATATAAAAACCTTGTACATCCTTTAGAATTCTTTAGACTATTACACATTTTATGGCAGCTGAAGAAAGGGGTTCAGTGAAGTGTACTTAGTAACAGATAGAGCATTAGAAATAATCCATGACAAAAACAAATTATCCCAATCTAAACTAATCTAGTGATGATTTGATGGTTTGAAATAAAAATGATTTTTGTCTTTCAAAGGTGAAGGTATGGTTTCAGAACCGGAGAACCAAGCACAAGAGGCAGAAACTGGAGGAGGAATCACCCGAGCTGCAGCAGAAGAGAAAGGGCAATCAGCATGTGAACCGCTGGAGAGTAGCTACTCAGCAGGGCAGCACAGATGATATAGACGTCATCTCCGAGGACTAACTTCATCAACACGTCTCCAATATCTTTCTACTGCTCCGACATAGTTGGTAGGAAAAGAACAGAGAAGAAATGATAAACAAACTACGCTAATACCATTCGAGTTCCAGCCCTAATCATGAACAGCCTTG
This sequence comes from Bagarius yarrelli, assembly GCA_005784505.1. Classification (NCBI taxonomy): domain Eukaryota; kingdom Metazoa; phylum Chordata; class Actinopteri; order Siluriformes; family Sisoridae; genus Bagarius; species Bagarius yarrelli. The sequence continues at coordinate 4,210,142 of VCAZ01000008.1, read as the reverse complement.
GCTGTTAAAACTAAGGAACGGAAATCTGTTCTGTCAGCTAAAAAATTTACGCGAGCGGACACATCGAGGATGCCTCATCCCAAACTGCTCCAAAAGATTTGATTCCGAGACTTTTCGTATGCAATACAAACAGACCTCTACAGTTTGGGACTCCATCACAGAGCATCAAAGAGCATCTAGTTTTTCACTCCATCCCCCTTTCCTTACCGTCCACTTGAACATTTCCATCTCAGTGTATTATGTTTATGCTGGTTAAGACAACATTCTGATGGATGAGTTGTTTGTTTTGTACTATTAAATTGTCAAACTGCTCGACCGCATAGTTTAATTATCTACCGAAGTTTAAATCTCAGCCTTAGGTGTACATTAAGATATTTTGTGAATCTGTGTTATGCAATGTTTTAAAAACGATAATTGGGTTTTAACCTCCAGCAGGTTTTTTTTAACGAACATACGGCATGGATGCAGATCTGACAAATTTCAAAGTCACCTGTTAAGCACATTAGGTCAGCTGAATACTTAAAATAGTTTTTATTTGTTCAGAATGAGCAAACTTTTCTATGCATTTGAGTGCCAAGTTTCACTGACGTCAGGGTTTAAGCAAGACTCATTTTTTGTGTGTTTTTATTATGATTCAAACGAAATCAACAGAAGAGTATGACTAATTGAAAAACAATCATTTTTTACATATGAATAAGGACGTTTGTAGTGTCATTTAAGTTTCTGAAACGGTTTGTAGCACTGCATGACAGAATCTGGGTTTAATGAGGACAAGAGATTGCACTGTAGCCCTACCAATTCATTTCTATCTGTCATTGTCTTAAAATGCTTGTTTTGTATTTGTTTCCTGCAGATTATTAGATAATAAACAACGACCTGACTGAGGGATTATTCATCACTTTTCTCTACTTAGTAAAGAAGTGATTTGTTAAAATTATTTATAGTCTTGTTTTTTTTTTGTAATCATCATTAAAAAATATTTTTCCGATATTTCTTCCCCATCTTTATTACTCATTAAAGACACTTGTTTGCCTTAATTATTAAGTTTATCTACTGGGCTTAAATAAAAACAGCATAGCCAAACAAATCAAACCCAGACAATCACATACATATTTATCTTTATAAAAATAATGGATATAGTGATAAGTGCCGATATGCAATATTCGTTATTTTTGTGTTTAAAATTAACCTAACCATGTTGAAACTGTAGTGATTTTCTTGCCTGCCCATTAAAGCCGTCCTCATTAAATCTGTCCTCCAAGTAGGGCCTAATTATTTTCATCTGTTGTGTGATTCTCACCTCCGATCCATCTTTTTTCACGTCTGGGTGTGTTTGCAAGGTTGGAAAACAGATGAGTTCCAGCTCTCATGAGTTAAAGGCTCTGGGCTTTAAATTCTACCAACTGAAAAATTAATCCATGTCACCTTAATGCGTTGTGATTTACACCTGTTAATTCTTCAGGCCGGGGCGCAACCGAGACATGTTCGGCATCTTTCTCACCACCTCTTCACAAAAGACAGCCTCATTATCATGGTTTATGCATATAAACTGTGAAAGACAATGTAGGAACAAATGATGCATATTTTTCATAATTTGTGAAAATACAGCACCCTTTAGATCCAAAGCATGAATAATTTTCAGACCTGAGAGCAAGACACTTCAGATTATTTCAGGATAAACGCAAGTAATGCCAACAGTAAGCGAAAGCTAGTAGGCAAATAATGCTATTGTTTGATGTGAGACAAAGCTATTACTGCATTTTGTGAACTTTCACACTTTTCGTTTAAAAACATATGACTGTGGCTATCACGAGTTCCAAGCACGACACCCACTAAATGTGTGCTTCTATTTTCAGTTGCCGTCTCAGAATAAATCTTGTGCTCTCCCAGTTCATTATAAAGAAGTGTTCAGTTATGGAGTGCAGCCATGAAGTCGAACTATTTTCCACTTCTACCTGCCTCCTTTCGTTGCCGTGGAAACGGCGAGGTGTAAACAAAGGAACAGATGGTAGCAAATCTTGGAGGTGTAGAGACAAGTCTGTGTTCTTTCGCCAGCGCCATTAAGTCAAGTAGTTCCGCTAAAGCACGCTAATTTGATCCGTTGCTGCAGAGCTGATTCGTGTTCTGCGATTCATTAGCAAACAATAACCGCTATTGTCAGGGTTTTTTTTTTAAGTGCTAGCAAAATATTACTTATTTATATCTTTGAAAATTTCGTATTCTTATATGTACATTCCTGTTCCATCTCATGACAAATCGTGTGAAAGTGATGTATACGGGTCCAAAGCAATACAATAGGTTCGGTAGCTCAATCATTTGGTGCCATCCACTTATATAAAAAAGGAAAAACTAAAAAAATATAAAAAAATAAAATGTTATGTTTAAGTCAAACTGATAATCACGCACATTTGTCAGTAAATATTATAAAATATCGTATTTTAGAGATTAAAGCCTGTAGACTAGGTTTGCAGTAAGGGTGAGGAAAGTAAATCTGCATTTGCAGACATGTCCTGAGAGTTTTAGGGCACAAACGGTGATTTCTCACAGCTTCGCTTACAGCAATTCATCCCACACATTAAATATGAAAGCTTCAATTTTTAATGTTGTGGACTTTGCTTGAAATAATTCCACAACTTCAAAACAGACTATACTGCTAAATTAATGTTTTAATGAGAGTTAATCATATGATTACTCAAATAATTGAACCAATTATTGAGCAACAAGCTGCAACCAGCCGTCTTTTATCTAACCCAGAACTGTTGCCAGATAAATGCTGGGAGTGAAGCATTTCCACATTCATTTATTAGGTTTATGTCATCTGATGTCATGATTCGAAAATGAGAATTATGTGCAGAGTGAAACACGTTTTTTTTCCTGCAATAATAAACAGCATGTCATATCGCAGTGCTGTTAAACTTTTTAAATCTGTTTGGTCAGAAGGTGTTGATTCATTTTTTGATAACAGTAAATCTGACAGAATCAGCTGCAAGAAATCACATGGAAGTCACATATTGTCCTTGTTCGACTATGCTAATGTTTCTATATAAACAAGATTTGCTGCTTATTTTTTGGTTGATCAAAATATAAGCAGTAAAGCTATTGGTAATGTCATGTATAATTAACTTATTAAAGTTAACTCCTATAAGGTTTCACTGATGCTAATTATTTGTAATAGTTTGACGTAAATGAACACCCTCACACAGCGTTTAGTTTCTAAGATGGGAAAGTCTTCAGGAAGGAAGGGCTTTTAATTGCATAGTAACATGACATGTTTAGATAATGTTTGGAGGCTGTTCCACAAAATTAAATGTAATTAGCACTGGATAAAAATAATTGCAGTCATTCTTTAGTAAAAAAAAATTGTCATGTTAAAAGGGGAATAAAAATGTCGGACATGCTCTTATTGCAAATTAACCCATCCTATTGATTATTATCTTCCAATAACAGTTTGAATACTTTTTCTATTTAAATATTAAATATCAAACACGATCTTTGACTTTAACAGAATTTACTCAATCATCATGGTTAGTAGAGATGTGTGATACATAAAAATTGCTGAATCACTGCTTATGTTCACATTTTTGCTCTGGAATGTATCTAAGAGCAAAAAAACATTATATAAATATAATCACGAAAGCTCAGCACATTGCTGGTAATATAAAGAGCAAGAGGAACACTCGAGCATGGGGGTGTCTGGACATGAGGAAGGGAAAGTCCATTCTAACATCATTTAACATGTTCTGTTTCATCTCATACATGATTATAATCTTAGAAAATGCAGACGCTTTTTCCAAATGGGCACCATTTATGAAGCTCTAAACATGTCAATAGTCATACAAAACAAGTAATTAATCAATGTGAAAGGATAATGGAAACATCATTTCCTGAGTCATCAGAGCCTCACAAAATAATCTTCTGTCTCTCTGGCATTTTTTGTTGGATTGTCTTTGTTGATTTGCTGCATAAAATTGCCGTACGTCTGATGATACCATGACAAGAGGCACTGTGATTTACAACACAAATTATAGGATAATTACAGGCTGGCAAGTTTCAGGAGCTAGTTAGCCAGTTTTATGGACTGGAAGAGCTTGTTTCCTCTGCTGCCACCTGTTTGGTCTGTGTGGATTGGCTGTGGGCTATCTGAGAAAAGGAAAGCAGTCACCCAATTATAGGGTGCTGCCAGTCAGGTCTTGATGTATAATTGATTGGTTTTTGTGAATCAGCTTTAAGGTTCTAATTAATGTACTATGATACTTACCAATTAAGAGAAATCTAGTCTGTAAAATCCAACAAAAAGAGGACATTATTCAGTTCCTTGGCGAGTTTTTTTTTTTCAAAGCCGTTCTTCATTTGTCAAAATGCATTGCATCAGACATTGGCAAATCAATGTGCGTACCCAAAATAAACAGAGCACTTTCTGTGTTTAGATAGCAATTATCCTGACTGTCTAAATTCCACTTCTGCTTTTTTACAAAACACCTCTCTGTCTATATCATGTGTTTGTAAAACACACACACTAGTCATAACTGCTGATATGATAAAAACTAATTAAGAGTAGTGCAGCAGTTGGATAAATAGTAGTGTTCAGAGCCTCAGAGTTGTAACCGCGTCATGACGCTTACATAAAGGCATCTGACAGTTTACAGCACTTGCTTACAGAATATCAATCATAGGCCTGAATGCATATACTGACCACACAAAGGAATCCCAAAAAAAGTCTGCAATGCTCATTGTTCCCATCACCGCAACTGTGTTGAGTGATGTACGTGTGTGTATGCATTCATGTGCATGCATGTGTGCAAATCCAGAGACGTTTAGAGAGCTGCATCAACAAAAATACACAAGCCAGCTTTGCCTTAAGGACATTAGCTAATAGTTAATATATATTTGTGCTGTTTTGTTTATGCTAAAAAGCTGACTTGTAATTCATTAAGTCCTCTTGTAGCCAGCATCACTTTGTGCCTGCTCGGCGAGTGTAAAAATACCACCGACATTACAGTATCATATCACTCCGGTGATTAATAAACACTGATGAGAAGGCTTTCTTTGCCTGCCAACGCCTCTTCTCCAGGCTCGGCTATAAAACTGACGCGCATCCCCATCGGCAATTGCCAGACAGTGCAAATCAACACTCGACAGCAGGCTTTCTCCGACGTGATCACACATCCGCTGTTTGTGTGTTGGTTCTTTACAATTTAAAGGGGCATAGTCTGGTTCTGGGACAGGCCTAAACTAATATGTGCTATTTTCTTATTTAAAAAACAAAACAAAACTGTAGATAGAACTGAGCTGAGGCTAAAAGGCACAGAATGAACCCATGATTATCATAACATTGTGAAGTGGGATTTGAAATATAAACTGTGTAATTTTGCTTATAGAGTCCTAAATGCTCCTGAAACACATATTAATGTCTGCAAATTCAGGACATTTTTACTTTCTTTACAAGTTTATTATTAGTCTGAACGACAAATGACAATGCAACATCCCCAACTCTTCATCTGAGCACTGGGATATTTCAACCCTAGTACATGTATGAGTACATTATTAAGCCATACATAAAAGCATAAAAGTTTTATTCTACGAATTATCATTTATATCTGCAACATGTGCATTAAAATTGTGACCAGGGTGCCAAATATGTAAATTACAAACATTTGAAGTTACAAAACATTTTGAAATTTGGTCCCAATTACATATTGCTTAAAAATGTAAAAATAGAATTGCTTTAAAATCAAATTATATTTGCATTATGGTGTCAGGGATTCTACATGCTTTACCATAAATCATTATTATAGAAAAGTCACTGTACATTTTAGCTCTACAACATACACTTAGCCTCTTAGCTAAACACATTTACACATAAAATTTGTGTAATATTGTACAAGCCATGTGTTTAATGGGAAGCTGTGGCATTCTAAAGGTCAAGAGAGAAATGATATCACTTATTTATTTATTTCTATTTTTAATGATATCGTGTTATAAATTGACAGGCTAACTTTGAAAGTGCAACACTGTTGGACAAACAGTAAACATTTCAGCTAATGAACTTATTAAATGATACGAAATATAATCATACTACATCATAAGATGCAGTTTTTGATGTTTTGATGCAATTATGGATAATCCTATTTGCGTATTTGCTAAATCTATGCTAAAAATAACCTGTTACTTCCTAGAAAGTACAATAGCCAAATATAGTTGCTTTGTTATTATGTTGACCTACTTTGTGAGTCAATAAGCAGATTTTTGATATATGACTCACACACACCACAAATCTTTTTACATGTGACAGTATGTGGTTTAATTTTAAGACAGGGGTTTGTATGAAGTAAGCAGCAGTTTGCTAAACGTGGTTGGAGTAAAGGCTAAGCTATCATATTTTCGTTCTATCTTATTTTATATATATTTTAGGCTGTGTTAGATATAGTAAATACGTTAGTTTGTGTGTTTCTGATGAAATAACATGAAAAATGACAAATGTATCATGATTTTCATTTATTTAAGATTAGTGTCGGATTAGTGAATCTAAATATCTAAGTGATACAAGACTTGTTTAGATAGGCTTTATGTGAGAGAAACACAGATCAGTAGCAAACGTCATATCAAAAGATTTGTATTATTTTAGTATTTAATTGCTTAATATAATCAGACTGTATACAATAAATCCAGAAATCCAGGAATGCAGTATTCAATTGTTTTTATTATTAGTATTATCATTACCTGTAAGCCCTATACAATTAACTTTGGTTGCTTTTAAGGGGATGTGTAATGACTGTATGATTATTTGCATATTACATGTTTTTTTATAATAGTAATAGTACTGAAAGGTATTTACAAGCCTTACTAAAAGCCTTGAATAACTCGTCTTGCTACTTACAATGATCATGTAATTAGTCCTTATTTAAACAAGCTCTTTTAACAGAGCATGGACTGTAGATTTACACTGCAACAATAAATGTATTAAACAAAATAAAGTATGATTAAGAATGTAATGATCTCACAGTTTTTTTATGCACATCATATACTTTTTATTATTTCACAGAAATTATCCAATGATTATAAGATCTAAATTATTTAACAAAACACAAATTAGCATCATTGTACAAGTACAATAGTGTGGAAATAATGTGAAAAATTAAATATTTTGGATATTTAGATCTAATATTTCAAAATGTGTTCATAAATCTTTTAACAGACAGTATTAACCATAGCAATGACTCAACTTCTTTTCTTAGATAAACCTCAATATGTTTTAACCCATTTGATATTTTAGGCTGCCATCCATTTCCCCGTGATTGAGTTACTATAGAAACACTTTAATATAAATCAATCAATTCTTGCTGCCACTACTGTCAGAGCTGCTGTCATGGAAAATTAATCAACGCCTCTTGATGAATCAGATTTAAGAATTCGGCGGCACTTTGTTAGAGGCAAAAAGTATGATTTACTGAGAATAGACAGAAAATCATAAAATGATTTAAGGCCAATTGAATTATGTGAAAATTCTTTCTTGTGTGAGTCATAGCACAGTAATAATATCACACTCTTCTATGCAATGAGAATTATAGATTGGCTTTTAGAAAATGGCAAAATATTTCGATTATGTGTCCTGGAGCTGTAGAGCAGGGAGTGTGTATGTTAATGACTCTCATTACATTTGTGTTGGGGAACCTGAGTAATGACAAAAATGCTGTTAGTTCAGCTTTATGTCACATTTGAAGTGAAATATGATATAATTACAGCTGGTCTAATGTGCGAGTGTTGTATTCATAGGTATTTGTTTTACAGATAAAACGCATACTGCTGGCACAACCACTCATTTACACTATGCAAATATCTTGCTCACACTGAAGGTTTGCTGAGGGTTCATTCTTTTAAAGAGTTACTGTCTGTTGCTCATAACAGTCGCAACATCCTTTAAATTTTATTTCAAGTGAAGTATCTATCTATCTATCTATCTATCTATCTATCTATCTATCTATCTATCTATCTATCTATGCAAAGAGAGTGTTTGTTAACAACACACCACACAGGAAGTGTTAGCACAATAGTTAAGGTGTTGGACTACTAATTGGAAGATTGGGGTTCGGTTCCCAGCACCATTAAGTTGCCCCTGTTGGGCCCCTGAGCAATTACTCAGTTGTATAAATGAGATAAATGTAAGCCGCTATGGATAATGGGGCGTCTGCCAGAAACTGTAAATGTAAAATGTTAACGTGGCTTTTGGCTTCAGGCGGACCTTTTCTAGAATGACAAATATGGGCTAAGTACATGCCTCAGAATTACTAGGTAAAATGTATGGTTTCTACTAGACAGAGATGATACAGCTAAGAACATTCGAAACGAAAAGTGTTTGAACGAGGTCTGCCCTCAAGTGAGTATTCAAAGAGCTGAACTGCGAGTTATCGTGTGAGACCCTTTTTAGTATTTAACACTTACTTTACAAAGCTCCTTAATTACTGCTTTAAGAAGCACATCATAACATTATGCACTATAATATTAGGCCTAAGGTTACGAACACATTCCACCTAACCTGGTTTTCCCCTTTTCCTCTTTGCACCTCCTTGATTGTTGCTGTAAAATTCCAAATCACATGCTGTAATAAGGTGCTGTTAGTGTTCTTTTCCTACATGGCTAGGCTAGAAGGAAACCTTGAAACACCATGAAAAAAAGCAAATTGGAACACACACAGTCTACACACACAGAGAGAAGCGTGATAGAGAAAGAAGATTTATGTACGCAAAATAGAATTTCCTGCATAGAGAAGGCACTATTCAGGCACTAATCCTAAGAGTATCCAATCTGTCTAAGAGTTAAATAGTGCAATAATTAAAAGATGATTAAGAAACTTATGCAACAGGGCATTATACTCTGGTAACAATTGTCAATAACGAGAACCAAAGTGGTATCATTTCAAACCTGTGCAGAGATTTTGCTTGTTACGTCCTTTTTTCCCTGCTGTTGTTAATTAATTTTCCCTCTAAACAGTATTGTCTTATTTAAATAAGGACGCTTCTTCATTAGCACACCTGTGCTTTGCTGTCTCATTAAAATTGGAATCCTGTAAATTTTTACATCCGCAGACAGAGCTCTATTACCAAATATTGAGCAAGGTAGCACTCTGTTAATTAATGTTATAACAAGTCTAGGAGTCATCGAGGACTAATTTGCATAACCTGTGCAAAAACACAAAACACAGATAAATGTTCCTTATCTCCTCGAGGCAGGTCTCTTCATAGTCAAGGTTGTGTTGTGTTGTGTTGCCCCCCCATCCAGAGCTGAAAAAAAATTAAAGACATCCAGCAAAGGAGCTTAATGAACACTTGAAACAATAGCTGATTAAATTGTAATCGACTGTATATGGCGTCTGCAATCAAATCTTACATCTTGACAGGAGGTCAAATAATTGTTACTTATTGCCAGCATTCTGAATATGGCTCAGAAAGACCTACAGACTACACATGGTTTATTTCTTCTGATGATTCCTACAATAAGACAATAATGTAGACTACTAACAGACCTTTGGAAAACCTTGATGGAACAGTAAGCATTTAAAGAACACCAAAACATTTATCTTGTTTCTCTTAGTGAAGAACACCACCTGTAAGATTTGCATTCATCTACGCCTCGGGATAGATATCACAATTAGGCTTGATAACAACAAACACTAATGTTGACGCCACCATGATCACCACCCATCATCCATCAACCCCGCAGAAAACAATATGACAAGTCCATCAAACACAAACCTTGTCTCTTTATATAAAGCTTAACGCTAATAGCTTTTGGTTGATTACTTTCTAAATTAGCTATTTGGACATGGTTTATTTAGGTGATATTTGGTTAAAATAAATTGTGAGTATGGGCCATGTTTTTTCCTTCCTCTAAATTGACTTTTGTGCAAAAACTCCTGGGTCTCATCGGCATTCATGCATGTTAAGTAGGAGGTGGGTCCCACATTCTGCAAATTAGCAGGCCAATTTCCATCCAAAAGTTTATACAGCAGCAGGCTGAGCGGAACACAGAGGCCTAAAGTGGATGGCTGTGTCTGCCTTGGCTGTACTTGAAGCTCCTCTCCCAATTCAAAACAGCCAACTGAGTTATTATAGTCAGGGTTTACCCAAATCTTTTTACCATGCTCTGTTAAGTTTAGACCATTGCACTTCAGCTAGGGGTGGGATCAAAGCACACTTGTTTATTTAATGCCCACATTTGGCTGGTTGTAACTTCAAATTGTTTTCACACTGCAAACTGGAGCATGACAAGTGAGAATTTCACTAGCAAAGTAATCAAATGCCCAGTATTTTTTTTTCTGATAGGGTTTGATTAGGAAAGAGAATGGCATGGTGATTTAGAGTTCAAAGGATTTATTGGCCTTATAATAAATGACTCATTAAATGGGTTTTTTTATTAATGAAAAGAAAAAAATAAGTCTGCGAGGCTTTTTTGCCCAATAGGTTTTATTTCAAGAACCTTGGCACAAAACTGCCAGCATGTGATAGAGTTAAAGAAATTTATTTAAAGTTGTAATCATAAGCATATGCACCACAGTCTGTTGTGTTATTTTCAAGCACGCTGATCATCAGGAAAAGCAAATTTAGTTGTCCTCTCTGTTAAAATTCTGGAAAGACTTCACAGTTAATAATTCATAAGCACTTGCTAATCTCACTGTAGGAGTCTAATTAACGCATCATTAAAAGCATAATTCTGATAATTATAATTTCTCACATTTTTAAATGGGAGTGCCACAGAGCTGTGCGGAGAGAAAGGGTGTCTGTGCAGCCAATTTACCGAATAAACCAGATTTGACAAACAGGACTTGGGAGATGTATGAAAGATGATTGGTTAAACAAAATCGGATTCGTTCGAGGGTAACACCCTTAAATGCATTTCATTCTTTTTTTGTGTGTTAACAGATTCAATTCCGTCATTGATTTATGGAGGTCTGTAGGTTAAATCCTAATTTGTAACTCGATCGTTTAATGTTAATCAGGAAGAGTAAAACACTGTAATACAGACTATCTAAAATGAGAATCAAATCCCAGCTGTGCCATGTGCTGAGCCTGGATGGAAGTCTATTGGGAATAAGACTGGCTTTGTTCGTGCTATAGAGTGCTGGAAATACAGTGGTCAGAATTATTCTCTTGGGAAAAGGCGGACTAATTTGTTAAGTACAGAACACAGATTATAATTGCATTCAAGTTTGTTGGTAACGTAGCTTTCGTCTTTTGGCTTTGTGACCCTGTCATGCAGTAAAGAAAAGAAATAGAGATACAGGGACACAGACAGAGACACAAATGGAGTGGGAGTGTGTGTGTGTGAGAGAGAGAGAAAGAGAGAGAGAGAGAGAGAGAGAGAGAGAGAGAGAGAGAGACAGTGGCTGACAGAAATATTTGTTTTAGTTTAAATACAGGTAAAAATCTTTTGATAAAATTTATATAGCAGAGATCCTACATATATATACATTATATATATATATATATATATATATATATATATATATATATATATATATATATATATATATATATATATATATATTTAAGATCCTTCTATATAAATAAGGATCTCTGCTCCCCCCAAAAAGACTGATATAGACTGAGTACGAGTGCTGATATTTTGTTCTTGGTACCAGTTTTTTGGGATTATTTGGTTCTCTGATTATCTTTTGTTATTTTCTCTTGTTTTCAAAGAGGTTTATTTTAGATGTTTTATTAGATTTCTATTAAAAGTACTCGTTTTTGTACCTCTTAAAATTTTTGTGGAACAAAGATTGCAGTATGCCATTATTCCATTATTAATTTGTAAATATTTCCACACCACTGAGCCTGACATTCTGTCGCTGATGCTAGAGTCTTTGTGCACTGAAAGTTCTGCCACTGACGTCACAAGAAGTATTGCCGTATACACCAGTAGCAACAAAAAACAGAACCAAGCCTTTACTGGGAGACAGTGTGGATATTCTTAAATTCTTTTCCTAACCTTTATTCTATAAAATGATATTAGTATGAGGAAGACTGCTGGGAAGGGCACAAAATCATGTTTAGGATTATTGTAAAAGTGCTAGGGTACAAATATGCAATATTCCTACTTCTGCAAGCCAGGACCGGCTCTTGTGGGGCCCCTCACACTGTTGTTATTAAGAAATATATATATATATATATATATATATATATATATATATATATATATATATATATATATATATATATATATATATATATATATATAAAGAACACATAAAATAAAAATAAATAAAACGTTTAAAGTTGCATACTTTTTAATGTAATGAAAAAGAGAAACTACAGTTGATGTGATTTTTAAATGAAAATACCTGCTTTTTTGATTGGTTGCATTGTGTCTCATGCATCATTACGTCCTCAGCATATTCAATGTGTAAGAAAAGCCTTTAGCTTTTAAAAAAAAAGAAGTTGTGTTTATTTAACTTATGTAAGCTTAAATGTAATTCTTTGCCATTAGAACGTTATCACAGCATATAATCGCTAATCAGATTTGTTTTTGTTGTGACGTGTTTTAATTAATTGATTTTTGTTTACTTTACAGGAATTTAGCTGATAATCTGTTCTAGTTGTATGAACTGTATTGGTTGGTTCTGCAAGTTATTGTTGCTAATTGTGGACCCCTGCGTTGAATCCACGTGCCCTCCTGTTAGTTATGGTCTTGCGCAGTGTTCTGCTGAAAGTGTAGATGTAATCTAATATAACCCAGTCTTACCATGATAAATAGACTCTAATCTTTTCTTCCAAATTTGTTGAAAATAGATGTATTTACAGGGTAATTCACATGTAATTGACAGCCTCTCAGTGTCTTCACTTATTTCATGAGGTGAGCTGGTGAGCCCAGATGTTCCCATCATGGCAGCTGTCCAAATCAATTATTACATCCTCAGCACAAATTTAATTCTCCTGCACTCATCAGAGGTGTGAATAGGTAAACATCACTCTCTTCTGCTTTTCCCTTAAGATTGAGCACTGCATAAAATAGGATACAAAAGTGGTGAGTGAGACTAGAGTGTCTGATTGAGATTTCGGTGTTGCTGCCCTCCCAAATGACAAAAAGGGGGTTAAATACAGAGCAGATTTCCCTGGTGGAGTGACAAGTGTTCACAAACACATCGCAGATGTGCACCCTTGTTGACACTTTCTGAAAGTGAACAGTTATGTTGTTTCTGCTGCTGTTTAATGAATTGGTTTGATCTTTCGGTATAGCAGGACCCGTTTCAATCTTAAGATCTCTGGTTGATGATTCCAGATACCTGCCGTGAGGTTTTGTACTGACAGGGGCTTATTTGATACAGACCTAGAAGACTCTTTTGGAATAAAGCCCTATTGTTTTTGCTTTCACACCTGGTTGTGTTCGGGAGGTGAGAGCTTTGTCACCTCAGGTGTGGAAAGGATGTCGCCTTTCTTTGTATGTGTTCATGTGTGTGTGTGCATGTATGTGTAAGTTTGTGTACATTTGTGTGACTTTCTTGCTCCTTGAAAGTTGACTTTAGCCACAAAAGTGTCTTCTAAAATACAAAAAACACACACTACTATTTACAATATATAGGAACAGGGTACAGTTTTGTAGTGTTATTTCATTTGATTATATTCTTATTTGATTATTGTGTTAACCAAAGCTCAAACTCTCAAGGTTTATTATTAATTACTTCTTTATACACCACTCTCTTTTAACACTTTTACTCTTATTTTTTATTTATTTATTCATCTTCTATACCCGCTTATTCCCTAATTTGGTGTCACAGGGATCTCCTGGATCTTATCTCTTAAACAGGTCACCAGTCCATCACAGAGCCACAGAAACACACTCACACTCACTCCTATGAGTGAGATTTAGAATCACTATTTAACCTAACATACTCCGGAAACCGGAGTACCCAGAGTAAACCTGCACAAGCACCGAGCATCGAACTCCACACAGAGAGGCCCCTGCCCAGGATTCGAACCTGTGCCTTCTTGCTGTAAAGTATCAGTGCTAACCACTAAGCCACCGTGCTGCCATTATTATTATAACAATAGAAATAATAATAATAATAATTATTATTATTATTATTATTATTATCATTATTATTGCTGATTGGAGGACTGCTCAACCAAGCTTTCCTGAGCAAAGTCCTTCATTCTCAGTTAGATTAAAAATAAGACAAATATAACTCACTCTGGATAGGAGTGTCTGCCAAGTGCCAAAAAAGTACATTTAAATTTGTTTTACATAACTAACTAGAGTCGTAGTTATTTTTAGCTTGTTCTAAGGTTATACTTTCTGTACGAAACTGTAAACAACAACACTTTTAATACTGAAAGTACTGTTAGCCATCATTAACTAGATAACAATCCTTTTCCTAGTTAAATTGTAGCAGTCATGATCAATCATTTGCCTATAAAGAGATCCTGATTTAACCGTTCTCAGCAGCTGACCCCACTTCCTCCACTTCCACCCACAACACTCTGTCCACCGAGCATGAAGAGGACATTTAACACTGGCTAAAAGGATGCTTTCACTGCCAGAGCGGTCTGAAGCAGTACGGCTGAGTACCAGGGCTGCTGCTGACGCAGTGTGGGCTGGCTAAAGGCTCATCGCTGGCCGCCGCTACAGATGGCAGGCTTTCACTCAGCCCTGGATCTGCAGTACAAGATGGCTGGATTGGCTCACATCTCCCAACCACCGTCTGCACACATTAAAGATAGCCAGCCGCTGAGGACATCTCGGCATGCACAAAAAACAAACTGAACTATGTTAAAGACTCTCGGTTACACATTTAACAGATTTACATGTCCAGTTTTAAGTTCAATTGCACTTTTGATGGACAGTCTAAAATAAAAATAATTAAATTTTTAGAAGAGGTTTACACTGGGTCTAGAAAGTTTAATCTTTGCAATGGAACTTAAACGATCAGTGTTCATAGTCCTTCTTTCTCTGCATTATGAAGATTGATTGTCTTTTGTCAGTCATAGCTGAACTCTTAATATCAGTGGCCCAGATTCTGTGAGTGACAGGCAGAGCTGATGTCAGTGTGGGAGAGAGACTCTGACCTGAACAGAAGGAGGCTGGGGCTCGCAGCACTCCCAGCTGAGGTGCCTGCTGGTGCAGATGGACCGGGCTGGGACTTGGGCTCCGTGTGGGAGAGAAATGAGCTGGGATCTGCACTGAGCTTGAGGGCCACTTCAATCCTCGCCTCTTCAGAGTCTTCTAGGGCTCAGAGTAAAGCACAAAAGAACAAACCACCTACAATAAAAAAAACCTCCAAAAAACAAAAAGACTTTAAATAGGTAGGCGGGTGATTTTATAATATGAAAAGAGCTTATGTACAGTAGACATATCTAACCACTTAAATAAGTGCACCAGCAGAGGGAGCACAAATTCACACCACACACACACACACACACACACTTTAGACTCATATCAAATATAGGAGGCCTACGAAAAATCAACATATACATTTGTGTATTAGCTTAAAATAATTATTTTAACATCTCCAAAGATTTATTCATACCACTAATCATATGGACATCCTCCAGCAGGACGTCTATGAGCTATAGAACATAATGAACAGAACATGGTATTCGTGGGGGCATGTCTGGAGCAGTGAGATGATGTGTTGTGTGTGACTGAGGTGTAATAACAAACCAGCTCAATGTTAGTGAGCTTACTTAAAGGGTAAACAAACTAATGTTGGATATATTTGTATATTCTATACTATAAGGACATAACTATTGACGATAACATCTATACCTGTTTTAAAACCCTTATTCCAGATTTAGTCTCATTCTTAGTCCTGTAACAATCTCCACACTGCTAAAAATAATATTTATTTTTAGATGTTGAATAGTATTAGTAAGTTCAGTCAGTGATGGTTGGTAAGGAGTTCTGGGGTGCAGTCAGTGTTTCAGGTCAGTCCAAAGGTATTCAATGGGGTAGAGATTAGGGCTCTGGGCAAATCACTTAAATTCTTCCACATTAACTGTGAAAAATTGTTTATGAAGCTCAGGAGCTTTTTGTTCTTCTCAAACCAAAACAGTAGCTAGGCATTTTAGTTCTAGTGACAAAATACTGCAAGCACAACTGTGTGCTTTCAACATTGTGGCTGAGGACAAACTTATGCGGGTGTGTTGGTAGGGTGTCCAAAAACTTTTGTCCATTTTTTTGGCCTCTGAATGTCTCTAGATAATTGTATGACGTCACATTAATGCTGCATTATTCTCATGGTGATGTTTGACCATTCTGTGATATTTAAGTGATTTTTTAATCATTTTATGAAATCACATAAAAGTATTGGTGACATTAAAACATTTTTAAAACGAGCATTTTGCCCATAATGATGTATATAGTTTTGTTTTATTTAAATAATATCACCGGTTATGTGTGTCACAGTCCTGGAGCCTGATGTAATAATATCGTCAGGCGCTTTAAACATAATGAAGAAAGCTAACATGACCAGTTTAGCAGAAAATATCAGCTGTAGTTTTTAGTTTAAATAACACTTTTAGATGAGTAACTTTAATTGGCAGCACAGTGAGGTGAATATTTTTACCTTTGATGTATTTACATGGATTTGTGCGTGTTACTGTCTTAACTGCTGCAAGTTCCTCCCTCACTGTGAGCAACATTGGCCTGCTGGACGCCTTTGTGGCTCTTGCATCTTGGAGAAAAGTCCTGACACGAAAACAATGTTGTTGTGGTGAATGATGCACAAATTTCAGACAGAAAGGAAAAGCAAAATGAGCGTTTAGCTGCGAGTGTGAATTGCCTTTCGCACCAGACAGATTTTCTGATCCCATTATGGCTCCAGATAGCGTTTTTAGTGCAAATTTCTCAGCGCTTGTGTAGATTGCACATGCTCCCGGTGCCTAATGAGGGAGCATTAGCCAAGGGAGAAGCAGTAATTAGACCAAGCGTCAGAGAGGAGGACAGATGGCATGCAAAGACAAGTCTTTTTCCTTCAGACTTATTGTCCCACTCCTTCAAGGGATGTCAAGACATACAGCTTTTATTCCAGCTCATCATACTTTTTTATACACAGATTACAAAACAGTTTACTTTGTCAGGCTAAATAGGTTTAAAGTATTGCCTTAAATACAATGGGTTTGATGTTACGAAGTGACTAACGTATCGTTAAATTGTTTCTGATATCAGGCTGAGGAAGGCCAGCTGCAAACACACACCTCAGTAATGCGATTAGATTAAAACCGTGCTCTTTATTTCTGATGTGATTGTAGCAACCAGAAAAATGGAGTGATCAAGATTTTTTTCTAAACATAGCTAATTTTCTTAATTTATAGTTCTCAGCTAAAGATATTGGCGGGAGCCTCTTTGTTATGAAAAATAATTCATGCCTCTGCATTCACACAAAATGTGATAGTTAAGTTTTGACTGTACATAATTAGCTTGGGACTATGTCATAATGTAATGTGTTTTATTAGTGCATTGTTTATGGTAATTTATTGTTCATGTAGTCAAATATTGCAATGTGTTCTGCATTTGGTGGTGGCACAGTTGAGTCTCTAATTAGGCTGTACAGAGTCGCGATGAAAATTATGGGAACTCGATGACAGCCCCATCAACATCTTGCTGTGGTTTCATGCTCAGTCGCAGCATGTAAATGAACCTCATATGACAAACACTGAAGTGATGTGCCCTATGTGTGTGTGTTTAGGGAGCTGGAACATGCATGCACACACAACGTAATTACATGTAAGTGCAATACGTGTAATTATACCCACAAATATCCCAAGATGTGAGAACGCAACTGCTGAAAGATTTCAGCTGGTGTCATGCTTCAAAGACCGAGATCTTTTAACTGACACCCAACATCACGTTCCTTCACACATCTGCACACCTGGTCCTGATGGGGACTCTTTCTTTCTCTCCCTGTTTTTTCTATTTCTCTGGTTGCTGTCAGCTCAGTTGTGGAATAAAAAGGTGTTGCATGGGCTCAGCAAAAACAAGGCCCAACCATGCACTGGAATTGGGACTCAGGGAATTCTCCCTGATTTCTCCATAACTTTACAACACACCTTCTTTATTTCTCACACTGGATAAACTGCCTGGATCAGGATAATGGGTGCTTAAGGGTCCTTGTTTCTCAAAGCAGGTCGGACAGCCTTGGCCTTTGTGGTGTTCTAATGTCGCATTCCTGGCTAGCATTTTGTTTATTTTTCTTTCTTTATGCTGGTGCAGCCTCAGCTCTGTCTGCCTGTCTCACACACACACCTGCAGTGCCCGAGGGATAAGGCCATGGCCCAGACCTTGCACCCCCACATTCTGCTTCTTCTTACACAGAGGAAGTGAGGAACACTGATACTTGAACAGCTTAGCTGAAAGTCACAAAGTGTTGAGTTATTAGCCAACCAAAACAAAACTCTGTCACCTGGAGAAGGTGTAGCCACCTCTATCCAGGAAGGATTTGTGCAAAGAGATTTTCCAATAAAGCCCACGCTCACGAATTAATAAAAGGAAAGTTGTTTATGCCATAAAGATTTTTGGTTCACACCTAATGTTTCTGCATAAACAATTTTGAGGCTTAAGCAGCCAAGCCCACATATACACCTCAAAGTGTACAATAACAAGAAGCTACACAATGTACTAAAACCACAAGCTTGTTTTTGTGTGGATGAAGTGCTTTATGAGAAAGTGTGACTCTCTGTGTATACGGGTGATCAGTTGCACCTGGGACAGCAGGGACTGTGGGGCAAGTACCAGCTTTCAGAGTGCAGTGTGGCAGCACCCGCCTGGCTTTGGCACCTCAGCTGTCAGCCCATCCTGCTGGTGACGCCAAGGTGTGGGACGAGAGAGCTGATAATGAAGGTACCCATCTTGTTTTCACGACAGATTGTTTGCTCTGGGCCTTCCGAGGTGGCAGTGAAGCACCATGGAACTGCACGCCCCTTTCTGCCTTAGGGCTTGGCACCTCTGCCAGGAAGAGGAAGATATTTTTACCCTGCATGCATCCATCAAGGCTGCTTTTGAGATCCACCATGTTGAGTGCAAATGATAATATTTTGCCTGACGACTAACTCTATTTGGTGTGTTTGTGCGGTTGTGTGGTTTTTTCCCTTCATAAACAGTAAACAAGATAAAGCAAACAACAAACAGGTTCATTTTCACTTGCTCTTTAAATCCCTACAACCATTTGGTTCGCAAACTATTCAAGGACAGATTTTATTTCCTGGATTTAAACTTTTAGATTTTAAAAGCCCTTATGCAATTTACCCAAATAAGCTTCCTAGTGTTTATCGGTCCTTTTCAAGAGCAGCAGAACTAGAGAGCCTGAATAGCAGGAGACTGGATCTTAGTAAGCCAAGTCCACAAAAGGTTGCTTTGTGAAATCTGTCACAGACTGGCCCCTAATGAGTGTTCGGCAGCGATGAGAGACACCCACTTCCCGCTCACTAATTGCTTTATTAATGGCCTGCCTGTTTTTGATACCGCCATCCGCTAAAGCACTAGTTTTCCTCCACACTTTTTAGCTCTCCAAATCAAAGATACCTGACCCTATAGCCCTGTATTACAGGCTGGGAGCCTTGTAGGAGGCTAGGATGAAAGAAAGCAATGAGCGAGAGAGAGGGAAAAAAAACTTTTAAGGCTTTCAACCCACTGATGAAGAGGATCATTTGAAGAAAACCATATGCACAGGCATCTGCTTCTCCTGACTCTTAGCTTACTGACAACTATCTCTAGAGTCTCTCAAAGCACACCAAACACTGTTTTTAAAAGGAAGGGCCATCTGTCTTCCACTCTTCCCTTGCGAGGGCTTTTCTTGGCATGCTGAGATGTCTTACCTCTTCTGCCGACACACTGAAAGAAGTGTGTCTCCCTAGATAAGTCAGCGACAAACATTCATCCAACTCCCAAAAGAAGGGAGAGAGATAGGCAGTGTAATCATCCGAGGTTCTTATGAGTGTGAATCTGTTACAAGTGCTAAGAAGAGAAGAGCGGATCTCACACTAAATGTCACAGAAAGTGAACTGCCAGCATATGACAAAGTAAATATTTTCTTAGCCATAAATCCTGCGACCAATTAACTTCCAATCTGTTTTAACTTTGAAGCAGTTAAGTTCTAACGCAACCTTTTGAAAAAGATTCTTATTCCCAAACCTGTTGTAAAACAGAATATCTCTAAGATATACCACAAATGTAAAACAATTCATTCGTTTTTTTTAAATTAAAAAGTAAATGTAACATACTAATAAAAAAAAATGATTGAAGTAATTGTAGCTAGTAATAAATATAATAGTTACAAAAATGATGCTTACATAACTATAGGAAGCTTTGTGTAGTCATTTAAATTAAATTTAAAAAAACAGTATTATATATATGCTAAGTGTTACGACTGGTCTGGTCTATTGGGCTAAATGTAACTGTATTCCAGACCTACATTGCCTATTGCATATATCTTTCAGGCTACTTAACAGTGATGTGCCGAGTGAAAGAAAAACGGCATTGATGCTGGAATGCATCCACTGAAGTAAAGAGGAAGTCATCAGCATGTGCTGGACTAATTACTGCTACTAATACAGTGAGGCCCAGCAATTTCATTCATAATGAGGCAGTTGTTTTGGAAACCTGGTCAGACAGAGATGCCTGCAGGTGTCTATTGTGCTCGCTCCACATGAGGGGTTTAGCAGTGGGAGGAGTGGCGGCCAGTTTGAAAACGGCTGCTCGAAAAGGTCCGGCCTGGATTAGCATGTTCCCAGCAGTATGGGGCTATTCTGAGGGTAACGTCATTAGATGGCATTAAAGCGATTCACTTTTTCTCCATTCTTCTGGAGATGTTCCACATTGAGAAAAGGATTAGAGGGTAAAAAGCCGATTTAATTTATAGGACTACATCATCTTTAAAAATAATGTCCTCACTTGCTTTGAAATTGGATTGCACCAGATTAGTGATACCTCATATTGTTGTGTAGGATAAAACTGTTGAAATGTTCAAAGGAAGCAAAGCAAAACTCTGGACTGTTTCAGTCTGCTATAGTTTCACTCCTTAAATCAATATCAGTGTGCTCAGCAACATGCATATTTAAATAACCAGACCAACACCATTTTGCAATTTTAAAGCATTATTTTTAAAAAGCTCTAGAGCCTAATTGCACATAATTGCGAGTATATTGCCTGCTCTTTAAATTAAGACGTTAAAATTGGGCCCATTTTTATCTCAGCTCTTGCTCTCCAGTTCCCTCCCTCATTTAACTGCTGTTCTCTGTGTAGCAGGGACCAGAAGCCCCTGCACTAATGCAGCCTTCCGTCCCTCTAGATCCGTAGTGTAATTAAAGCATGATTAAGAGGCAGGACCTGATGAATGTGTTTCTAAATGCCCCATGCTGTGCTGTTGTCGAGCCCAGCGTGGTGGTTTTAATTGATTCAGGCTAATCAGTGAGTGGAATTAAAACAGTCACAGTTGTTTGGAAGAACAGGAGCACAGGACTGGGCATTAGGACAAGACCAGGCAGCATAAGGCCTGAGCTTCACTGGATCAGTTATCGGCCTTGTATAATTTGCAGCATGACAAGACACACCATGTGTCCAGAGGGTTGGTAGGATGAAAGCTAGCTGCCATTATTTATTATTCCAGAGGAAATGCTTGTTAATACATGAAGTATGGGTTTCTGTTGCTGCCATTTTGTATTCCTTTTGCTTTAAGCAGTGTATTTTTACACCTACTTACTAAGCTGCAAATGTGACAAAGCAGAAACTTGACGAAAGTAAATGATGCATTTGAATGCTAGTCTCTTGCTATAAAAAAACCCCAAAAAACATTTTGTATTTTGCCACTTCTTATATTAATACAGTAAGTAACATACAGTAACAATCCTGCGGAGTTTCAGTTGCATATCTTCAAGCTGAAATGTTTTATCTATAATTCAAATCTGACCTTTCAGTAGAATCATTTGTTGTCACTTACCCTACTGTTAAGGTTACAGAATGGCTGGCTGGAGGTCCTGCTGCTAAGGCCCCCCAAGCCATGGAAGTCCCCCTTAGGTTTGTGACAGCAAGTCCTCTGGAGCTGGACAGAAGCCAGCTAAACAATAGGATGGGCAAACGACATCAAAGTGCAACAGCCCACATAAGCTGTGGTTACTTAATGTAGGTGCGGTCATGCAGGGGGTGCTGTTGTTGGAAAGCCTCTGTTTGTTGCAGTACCAAACACGAATTCAGTAGTTTCTGGTTAGGACGTTAGGACTTTTTTTTCTTAATGTTGATGGAATAAAAGGATGAATTTTGATTCCTCGTAAGACTATAAATATGTAAATAGCTAAGAATGGACAACGTAGCTATAAACAAGAACATTCAGCACTTATTCCATTCAACCTGTTGCTGAAAACTATTAAGAGATTTATCCATTTGGAGTGTACACCCCATGGTTTACACTGCATTGAGGTACATCATAAAGACAGATGTTTTGGCTATGGACATTCTCATCTGTCATAGATAACAGCAGTCTAATGAGGAAAATCAAGCTGGCTGTGCAGATGGCAGTCATAAGGCAGCTGTAACATACAGTTGGACAGATGACATCTGCCTTTATGCTCTCCATTAGTATAATCAGACAATTAAGCACCAGCAAACCGTTGTGAAGAAGCCCTGTGGTATTTGTACATCAACAGATGAGTTAATGTGCGTAATAGCATAATCAGTACAATCTAGGTACTGATAGACTGAATATAAACTGTAGAAACATCTGTTTATGTTTAATAAAACGCTAAATACCTTTTATTTTAGTAATTAAGACATCTTTCAAAGGCATGCCGAGTTACTTTGATAAATCCCTTTAACTGAATCATATTCGATAGTTACTTTTTAAAATACTGGCACCTTATTTTTATTTGAACAATTTTGACAAACATTTCAAGGCAGTGATTTTTAAGTGCAGATTTTTAAGTTTTGAGGGGACCTCAAAAAACAGACGTACCTACAGACAGACTTACAACCGACATCTTTCCACTAGTTCTGTTGTACTTTGCAACACCTGGAGATGCTCGAGCTTTCTTTCTGTGAATTCTGTATTATGCTAATTGTGACCCATGGGCACTGTGTGAAAGCTTGGTATAATTATCCGTGTAATTGTCTCGTATTTTGTAAAGTGCCAGATCGTTTAATTTCGGATTAACATCTCTCACCTCGAACAGCCAAAGGCTTTGCCATAGCTCATTGCTGCTCCCCATTGGGAAACTGACATTAATCATACACCACATTCTCTCTCCCTCTAGCTATCTTTCTCTTTTTGTTACCTTATCGATTTTTTGGTCTTTAAGCGTAGGGGTGAAGACTTTAAAGCAGTCCATCTAGCAGTCTTGCAGCTCAGGGATGGCTGTCCACTGTCCCACCAGAGTGGTAACCATCATGGTTGTAGAGGGGAATGACAGACCGGCTTTCATTTATGTCAGTGTCAGTTTTCACATGCTTAATGCCTTAATCCCCTCTGAGTTAGCCCTGGACTGCTTGGGATGATTTCCTCAGCGTGCATTTCATGGGCCTGCTGAGTGCAGCACGTCCAGTTCTGTAACCACAAATTAAACGCCTTCCTACTCATCACAGCTAGCAGTCTGTTACAAAGGTCAGGCAAGGCTACTATAGTAGCTTTGCCAGCTATTCAGAGCATGCTGTCAGCTTGTATACTTTAGATTAAATATAGCTCTAACATATGTTCGACTACCAAAATTTCTCACTTGTTCCATAGCAGGGAGAGTAATGCACTGTATGTTTACTTTTTTGTTTTAGATACCAATTAGTGATGTTTATTACATAACACTTACTAAGTACTAAGTTCAAGTTGCTTGCCAACAGTATAGATGCTCTAAAGGGTAACAGTCTCTGAGGTTGTTTTTATTAATGCCATCAAGAACTCACGGGAATAAATAAGCATGCTGTTCAAAGACTCGACACATCCTCTATATACCAAAATGATAAAGAATACCTCCAATGTACCAGTGTCACATCCACACAGTGGACAACCATACACAAAACAATCAAAACAAAAGATATGCTTTTTTAATATAATTAGGTCATTGTTTTACTGTACAGTAATACATGTGTGAAGCCTTTGGAGTCTTTGTTGATTGTCATGTACACTGACAATTTTTTATTTATTTACACACTAGTAATTTAACACATTTTATCTAATTAAGCCTTTAGGCGCAACAAATTTGCAAATCTGGTGTGTATAAATGATACGCAGTACGAGATTTCTGTTTTTAATTAATTAGTAGTCAGTTTAGTCTTCCTGAAAATATCTGATTGAAAGCTTTCATTTTGGAATGATAAACTTTTATTCAGAACCTACCTAAGGCATAAGCAAACCAGGGCCACAGAATCAGTAGTGCTGCCCATGCAACTTAAACTATATTAGTATTGGCACTAGTACTAATATATTATTATTACTAAAGACTGTTTCTTTAACCAATCAGATTTTTTAAAATCCTCCTCCCGAAGCCTGCTAGCTGGCACTTGATGATGTCAGCATTTCTCCGTCCTCTGATTGGAAGATCAGAGTAAATTTTTACAGCCTAGCAAAGCTCAGTGTCACATCCACACAGTGGATGTGCAAATGCAAAGCTAGCAAAGCTCACAATGACAGAGGAGGAAAAATAAACTTTGTCTCTGGATTTTTCCGAAAAAAGTTAGACATCGTGAGAGGTCGCCTAACCCGGTAGACAAATAGCTAGTCTCATCCTGGAAAAGAGTTTATTCACCACTCCCAAACCATTAACATAGACCAGCAACACTGGCTTTTAAATGTATACATATTGCCTTTTTTGTCTTTGTGTTGGAGCCGAACCTAAATAATAACAACAACAATAATAATAATAATAATAATAATCTATCATCATTGTGATTATCATTATTATCCTGGAAACAGTTCATACATTGAAATAAGCTGTGCAGGGATACGGCGATTGGGCAATCAGCAAGACAAAAAGACACACAGGTGTTTCAGGTGACACTAATCTTACAGATGCTAAATCCTCCTGTCAATAAAGAGCTTTTTTTATTTCAACACTTCTCCAGTAAATAGTCTACACGCTGCTGATGTGAAGGTAAATAATACGAGTTTGAACGTGGTTTGACTAATCGCCATACCACCTGAGGCGTTTGCAGAACAACTGAATTTACACTGCTCTTTCAGTGAGTCAGATCCCGCTGGGACATGGCTGCTTCACATTTCCCAGAACTCCATTGCAGCATTTCTCCGTCAGTCATCTGCTGCTGCAATTAAGTGATTTAAGATCTTAACTGACATTCGATCTAGTCATTTCCGGACCTGACAAACAGAAATGCTGTGTGTCCTTGAAATATTTGACATAGCGACAATCCCTGGCTGTCAAATCAAGGACTATGATTTCTTTTTTAAATATAGAAATGATTAATGGCTAAAAATCTTAAGTACACTTTAGAATTCAGACCTTGACAGGTCCAGTGTTTTAATTTTGAAAACACAATATACCGTTTTGTGTTTATACGTAGGCACAAAGTTTGCTTTAATGTGCTATTGTAATTACTGTTATTACAAGCACACAGGAACAGCCTTAACAGAAAATCATAAATACCACACAACAATTTCAGCTCATTAAAAAATTCTTACATTGTGACATGCCAGACATTTGCCAAAAAAAAAAAAAGTTGAGTTAAATTAACAAAAAAATGTGCTAGATAAACCACGAGCAACTACATCTCAAGAACTGCATCTGGTGCATTTGCATCAATAAAATCGGTTTATTATGATTGTAATAAGCAATTTCATTATTAATTCATGATTTGGCATTAATGTAAATGCCAGTCAAACGTGTAGCCATCAGATTATTTTGCGTTTTCATGTTAGAAATAGCTAACTGCTCAGTTACTTCATACAAACTCTATTTATACAGTAGTTTATGTTAACAGTTCTAAACTTCTGCAAACAGGTGAGAAGCAAATTTGCATATAGCCCATGAAAGCGGTAGTGGAAAGTAACTTTAACAAATACTTTCCTTACAGTACTTAAGTCGATATATAATAAATTATTCAACATTGCTATAAAATCTGTAAATTTATTTGTAAGACTCACGAGTCAGTTTTAATTTAAATTAGGCCAAAATTCCTTTAGATACCAAACCTATTTATTCTGTTGCAGCTGAATACCATAAAAAAATAACAGCCAACAGAACACTTACATAAGGAACTTAAGCCTATGATTTTACCACAGAAAATACTATAGAGTAAATATTAGAAATTTTAAACATTATTAAAGATAAAAGAAAAACAATTGTGCATTTTCTTTTCTAACTGTTCACATTTAGACAAAACTGACTGTGTATGAAGATGTTTTAATTAAGAGATCTATCTATCTATCTATCTATCTATCTATCTATGCTAATTGGAAGATCGGGATTCGATTTCCAGCACCACCAAGCTGCCACTCCGGGCCCCTAAGTAAGGCCCTTAGCTGCCAAATGCTGTAAATGTAAATTTGCATACTCCGATAGGTGAAGCTGTCTGCATGTGCAGCAATATGCCTTGAATTAAGCTCATCTTTTTGCGCCTGCATGGTTTTAAAATCACATTTTACACACTGAACTACTTTAACACAGTAACTTTTTTTTAACAAAATACTTATTTACTTTTATCTGAGTCATTATTTTCAGTACTTCTTCTTGTGCACAAGTAAATAATTTCTTAAGAAGGAATACTTTTCCTAAGTAGAAATGTTAAGTACTCGTTCCATCACTGTCTAAAAGCACCATAATTCCATGACAGATGGATTTATTGGTTAGGGACTTTTGTTTACACAGTAATAAAGAGAATGACTAAAAACTGCCAAATCAGCTTTTAGCATTACATGGACTATTTGTGTTACTAACAAAAATATTAATGTATTATATTGATATTATCACAGAAATATTCGCTGCCATTCATGGTGTTTCTTTGAACTATACTTGGTTTCCAAAGCAAAGATGTTACAGGCCTCGAACAGACATATAAACTGGTTCTGGTATGAAACAACCTGTCAGCCTAGACACAATAAAAGAAGCGATGACGCATAACACAAATGTTGCAACACCAGAAGCTCAACCACCTGTTTCTCACCAGACTTGAAGCTCATTAAACATTTGCTCAATCACTGGGTTTAGAGTCATTATCTGGGCTAAATGTCAATGATCATAATAAGCCGTTTTCCACCTGTATTATACACGTGACTGACTGAACAATTAAGGTCATATTAAATGCAGTTTCTGACATTTAAACACACATTAGTGTTTGTCTATCTGCTAGCTATTTAACTTCAAGGGTCCAGTCGTCACACCGAGGGAGTGTTTATGCCTGCTGTAAATTAGTTTATTATTTAAACTTTCCATTTAATAATTAAATTAAATTGTCTCTTATCAGAATACTTTTGTTCATTTTTTCCACTGCAATTCTTCCTCTTGTTATAATTCTGTATGTGTTTACAGATTACAGTTATTTACATACTATATCAAATTGGTACGTCTGTGTACATCGTAGCCTCGGATTTCTCTTCTTGATGAAGATGTATGCGACCCAATGTGATCTTTTGCAGTTGAAGGTCATCTGCCCCGAATTTTAAAGTGCTATGCAAGCTGAAGTGCTTTTCAGCTTATCACAGATGGATTGATGGATTTGTTGTTTGAGTAAATGCAGCTTCTGTGTCAGCTCAAACCTGTCTGGCCGTTCCTCTCCATACTCTCACATCAAAGAAGTAGTTTTTTCACTCGATGTTTTTTTGCACCATACTGTGTAAACTCTAAAGCGTGCTTGGTGAGGTGAAGATAAAATACTCGACAGCCATGCCGACAGTTACTTTGATCAACATGTTCTCCATTCTGATGTGCGATATGAACATTACCCCAAGCTTTTAGTGTATCCGATTATTTTAACTCGTCACCCCACACGTTTGGCTGCATGACTGAGCAGAGCTACAAGAGTTCCTAAGAATGTGGGCTGGTGCATGTATACTGTATATAGTGGACCTTATCGGCAGCATTAGTACTTATATAACTTTCTTTCTTTTTTTAGTGTTGGTATGGGTCTGAAGTTAAGGTGAGAAAACATCATTGAAACTATATCTGATCCAGAAGACACCTGTGGAATTCAGAATGATAAACTACCTTTACAAACCCATAAAAAAAAGATTTAGTACCATACTATGTCATTCCTGACAGCTGGAGGCATCACTGCAGGGTCCTTGCCTTAATAAAATACGAGTTACGATGTAATGAGGGTCACTTCTTAACTTTTCTACAAAAGTCTAACAGGTAGTCATTTACAGTAAAACAGATCAACAGTTGAAAATACTCTATTTGATCCTCTAGTGAGCCCGACCGTTGGAGTCACTGACACAGATTTGGGGGAATAGATAACACAAGTTATCATCGTGAGGCATGGACAGAAAGCTGTGCTGTGGAGTGCAGGATTTCAGTTACCTGCTGGTCCAGGTTGAAAGCCAGCTTATTTGACACCTAATGTGTTGACAGGTGTCAAGGCAGGGTGCCTCTCCTTTTGTCTAGAGCGGAGAAGCTGGAGGGAGGAGGGAAGCTGCCCAGCCCCTGGGGGTCTTCCTGTGGTGGCGTATGTTTCCAGTGCAGTCCCTCAAGGTGAGGAACCCTTAAATAGACGCTTTAACTAGCCCAAACGACTCCCTGGTGTGCACAATTAGGTGTCTTAAACACCTTTGTGCACCTCTGTGTTTGTTTTCCTCCTTTGATATTGAAGCATTGTTTGTTTTTGGTCATGCTTCCAATTTAATGTTTGTGCTTTTATGCTTATTGTAAATAGAATTAACTAAAAAAAGTAAGTTTCTAATTTTTCTAAAAACAGATTTAAACCACTTTTAGTTAATAGGCAACAAAAAAAAATTTTTTTCTAATTTTATGCAAATAGGTAATCAAGTCCAAATCTTATTAGAATCATAAGCTAATCACTATTTTAATTAACATATTTGTCCAAATGTGCAAACAAATATTTGGAGGATTTAAGTGCTGAAAAAAAACCCCTAAGCTCAGCTTTAAAAGTAAAAGAAAGCTCAAACAGTCCGATGTATCTTGGCAGGAAGCTTTTGCTAACAGTTCATTCTGGGCGTGGGGGTGGGTTGGGGTGGGTTCTCTGCACCCAATCTTTCTCGATGCCTGACTACTAATTTGTTTTATTTCTGGAAGATAACATGAGCTGACAGGCTGAGAGAAACTTGTGAGTGTAATAAAGAGAAGAGCTGGGCTGTAAGTGAAACATGCTAATGTTTGGCACAATGATGGAGTTGCGTCTCAACTCATTAAACGTCTTTTCTCACAAGGCCACTCCATGCCCAGTCCACATGTGCCAAATTACAGTAATGTTCAGGATAAGCAAGAAGACTTGTATACACATACGGTTCATACGAATGACAATGTCGAGTTCCAAGATCTTGTCTGTTCAGTTGGTTCCTCTTTGAATTTTGGAAATCCTTACTTATCTACTGGAAGCCTGTTTGTTTTTTTGTCATTCCTGGTCACTTCAAACACTGCATCCTGGTGTGTTTAGTGTTGGACTCTGTATAGAACTTAGTCTAAAGATCCCAGGTGGCTTTTTTATAAGTTCCTGATCCATGTAATTAGTTTGCCTGTGGAGGATTTCAACACAGTAGGCACAAACTCACACTCACTGGGAAGGGGATTTTAAAGCACCTCAATGCCCTCGTACCCCGAAGGCTAAACAGCAGAGGTTTTAAATATTTTATGAATACAGGTTATTTAGTGAATACAAACAATGTTATGGCCTACGTAAAAACAACAAAAATCAATCGAAACAAATTCAGCTTTTGTTATAGCTTTCTGAACACGATCTGGAAGACTTTTCTTATAAGAATTTATGTTGTAGGACAAATTGCCGCTGGCATTACACCATTAACTAATGTCTATCCTCCACATGTTTTCACCTGTACGGAAACTATGCAAAAAATGTCATAGCTCACCGTATCCCCCAGGCATATCAAGCATATGGAGGAGTGTGAGGAGAGCTTACAGCACCTCCATCAAACGGAGTGAAATGACTCACTCACTACTACCCAACATGCCATGCCATTCCATCATAGCCATGTTTATGGCATCATTGACAATTTTCTTCCTGGTGATAAACAAATAATAGACATGTTGACACAATGATAGACAAAAAATTTCCTGCTGCAGTATATTTCTTTAAAAAAATTTTAAAAAAAAAAGTTAAAGATGACAATACTACATCCGTAATTGGGTTGCAGCATGTGTTCAGTTCTTGATTTATCAATAAGTGTAGTTAAGCTCTGCTAGTTTTTCTGTGTTCTTCTATATTCTTTTAGATTGGTATCTATTCTAAAGCAACCACAGGAACCAGTCCAACTGGTAGCATATGTTCAACTGTAACACAGAGACCTCTTGTGGTTTCTTATGGCAGTTCCTGAAAATGGCATATGATCCCTGGGTATATGACTACAGTACAGAGATATGATATAGCTGGTGCAGTTTTCAAGCATATAGTTTTTCACTATTCACACAATATTAGCAATTAGTGAAGAAGCATCCAGCTGGCTTGTATATGGACTGGATTTGTGTGAGGCACACCATCTGTAAGCCTATAGTGCTGCCGGGGTAGTTTAGGCCTGCATTTTCCCCCCTGATTCTTACAAGGTAGTCTAAAAAACACAAATAGTAAATACGGACCAAACCTTTAGTTAGTTCAAATACCATTAATGATCCAAGTTAACCATTTAAAACAGGATAATATGGGCTGTTATTAAAAAATAATTTCAAATTTTATTCTATTTACTTTGTTTTATATCTATTTTGTTAAACAATCTTGGGGATAAAAACGCAGGGCCATGTTATTTTAAAAGAAAATTAGATCAGACTAACACTGAGCTCAACATGGCGGGTAAATAAGGGGTTTGGGGTGGGGGTAGTTAACCACACCTTTTAATCAAAGCTGTTTTCCCCAGGGTGCAATTTTCACCTTTTTTGTTCTAAGCCTAAGTGGCATGGAACACCTCGTAAGTCCCAAATAGCACATGGCAATAGGTTGAGTCTTCTGAATAGATTCATTAAAAAAATCGCTTTGACAATGAAACGGAATTTGAAATAAATAAGAAGCGCATTTCACACATAAGCCACGCGGAATAGGAACAGATGTAATGGTAACACGTTATTTTCCCAGCGCCTTTAATGAACATGTCTTCCATTTAACAGAGCAGTTGCAGATAGAAGACTGCACCGTTCACACAGATAATAATGCACCGAGGGACCGAAAGACATTCAGGTGTGTTACAGAAAAAGCCCGCTCAATCCCGCCAAACTGCACGAGTCGTCCTCCATTTCCCTCCAAACCAACACTGCACCATCATTAGCAGATGTTATGAGAAGCATTTGTGGCCTATTAGTCAGATCCGAATTCACAAGACAGATCATTTATTTATTAGAATAGTACATCTTATTCATTTATTGCTTTGTGTATTTCTGAATGTTCCCTTAGGGGGATATTTAAACTCGTGATATAAAATCATATTGTTTTGTAAATATAGGACTATTTAGTATTTGCGCTGAAGAACATCTAACCACACAAACCGTCCAGCATGATGTGCATTCGGATTTTGTTGCGCTGTACTATATGTGGAAAAAAAAGAAAGAAAACAATATTTTTATTCAGTTGGTTGTTTAACTGTAAGAGCTGCACAAAACTGCTGAATCGTCTTTATCCTGGTTGGATAAACAAATGTCCATGTATACAAAATAATACGCAGACCTCTACACAAATCAATTGACGAACGATCATTTAAACAAACAAGATCAGGCAGATCGTTTGGACAAAACGATGCACATGATCACTGTTTACATTTGCCACTTAAATAATTACCAGAAAGATTTTAGGCGTGCAAAGAAAATTTTAGATTAAAAACCCCCCCACAATCGTACGGTTATGACACAAATAACAAAATTATAAGTCTATTAACCGGTGTGAAAGCAGCCTAATACTGCGATTATCATCATTATCATTACTTGTAATAACCTAACTTGACCACTTATTTTTATTATTATTACTATTATTTAATTATGATGATTTTTATTAGATTCTGTCCCTATAACATAAATAAAAAACTATAATAGTCGTTTTGGCTTCATATTTTGTTATTTAATCAGTTAATTAATAATTTGCTAATCACAAACGTGATTTAAATAAAATATATTGTATTTTTAACCATAAATATAAATATTTTCAGGTGTACCCTTTTCAGAATTTTTACAAATGACCAAATTATTAAATGTAAATGATTACGACAAATAGAATAACAGTTTATCACAAAGTTATTCTGATGCACATGTACTATACGATCTTTCTTCCTTTTTTTTTTTTTTTAACACAACTGCTTAATTGTGTTAAAAACTGAAAGACATCCTGGTAAGATTTCAAAAGGACAGAGGTACTTAATTCATCCAACCTTTTTTTGTTGGAAGACTATTAGCATAAAATGTTAAGTGCAGATGGGTCAGCACCTCCATTCGCAGGAAAGGGGCTGTAACAGGACGCTGTGTTGACTACAGGACTGCGAGCGCGTTGTACTGCTTTCGTATCCCTTTCAAGTGCTTCCTTTCGGGCCACGAAGATCCTCCCAGGTGGCTGCTAAATGCTCTGGGAACCGTGTGACATCACTGCAGGGGACTGACCTGCACTTATCCCAGTGCCTGGCCAGGTATTGTCCCAACATGTCAAACAAACATAGAGCAAGCGATCCTCTTACATCCGCTCAGCCCTTCCACAAGAGCGCAGATTGCGGGATGAGAGAATGTTCCTCACTCGGCAAAGTGAGTCAAAAGGCTAAGGAGGAAAAGAAGGCAGAATAGGACACACATCACTAATCAGGACGTCAATCACGTGTCTGTACTGCTCTTATTTGTCAGGAACAGAACTCCACTAATCAGTGTCTCTACATGAGCCACAGTGAAAGTGCGCGTCGGGGTAACTTGACTCAGCGCTAAAAGGGTCACTTGTTAACCATCAACATGAGCTTATGGCACCTCGAGGGTGACGGACCATGTAGCCAAAATAAAGACTTTTTCATCCCCTGGGATTTCCTATAGCGTCCATATCCAAAGATAGGTTCACTTTATAGAGAAAGTAAAATATTACAAATTGCATATACACGTGTATTTGCTTTTCGTCAGTGTAATCATCATAAACAGCGCTATTATCATAAAGGACAAATCATTTGGTTAAGATACATTTTGCAAGGGTAAAATATGAACTTATTTTAGTGTCTCTATAAAGTGGGAAAAAATGTTTAGCTTTGTGCCCATTTTATCGTCACCGCTCTGCCCCCTACTGACCGCAAAACATTATAGCGGGCATTCGGCTCCTTTATAAATATACTCTAATGCGATCTACACGAATTCGTTCGCACTTTTCATTAACTCAAAAACTTACATCAAAGCATCACCTCAGATACAGCCTTTTCTTTATTTGAGTCTTTCTTTGTGAAGTCCTAGCAAAAAGGCACTTGTTCAGAGGTAAATATTACAACAGATCATGAAAATGGACTCCAAAAAAAAGAAAAAAAAAAATGAAAGTGGAGCAAAAACACACACTATACTCTGGGCAACATCTAAACACAAATTTACATCTGTGGTTCTTTAGCTTCTACCCAACACTGCTCTTTAGCTAATAGGCAAGTCCCACAAAAAGTCCTAAAACTGTCACTTAATAATCACTTAGATTTCAAATCAACAAAAGGTCATGTTAGCACAGTCGAAGCCTATAAATCAAAGTAGAAGCATGCAAACAGGTCTTGCACGACCCAACATACAAAAGCAATCTCTTATACAAATACACATATAGTACATGAATACTGTAAAAGTGCCAGTGCATCTGAAAAGCAGATCCCACTGCTTTAAACACACAAGTGCTTTGGTTTTTCTTAAGGCAAAAATGTGGGGAAAAAGTGGGTGAAAATTATATATACACACACACACACACATTACACAAAAAAGTAAAAACAAAAAACAAAACCTCAGAAAGCATAACTTGACGTTATATGTATTAAAACTGGTATACTACACCGAATATCCGTAACAATGTGGTATGCAATTTCCAGTAACATATTTCAGAAGCATTGAAAGAGTTCTCTGCGCAAGAACTCTCAGCCATGAAAAATGGGATTGTATTACAAATAATAGCTTATCCAACTAATCAGTATGAAACACTTCACGAGTTGGATCAGCTGTGTGTGGAAAACAGATTATAAAATTCTCATTGAACCCCAAGATGTACAACAGAGACTTACTTATATACAGTTTAAATATTAACCTAGCCATTGTAATTCCAAAATGAAACGTATTACCAGTACTAAGATTAAAATAATAATATAAAAGCCAAACTAAAATTCAGAAGCATCAGTCAGATTAATTGCCTAAAAGTAAAACAATGGTTTAGTCAAAACCCACTTGTTTCAGCATAGCATTAAAACGACAATTTTTTTCCTGTTATTTGGAAAGATACCGGCACTGTGTTAAAACTAAAAAGGAAAAATTGCCCAATTCTGAAGTTTAATTACACAAGGCTGTGGTTTGCAGAGTGTCCAGTGTGTAAGAAGGTGACACTGAGGCCAGGTCAGCTTTGGGAAACTTCAGCAGGTACTACAGAATTTATGTGAAAAGAGCAGGAGTCCCGTCTGTGAAGGAGTTTAAAGAGCAACTCCTCTTTTTCCTGACTGAGTTTCTGGCTCTGCAATGTTTGCTTCTCTAGCGCCTCCTGCAGCTCATTCTGCTCCTTGGACAGTTGGCTTAGCGAGAGAAAAAAAAAAAGAAAAAGTGTGAATATTCGTGAACTTCAAAAATATTTGTGTAGCATTTTCATGTACACAAATCCAGGTCTCATCAGTTTTATTTTTAAGGAACTTAAATGTTCTAATACAATTTGTTAGAATTTAAAACAGTGGACAACAAAATATCTGGTTAAATGTTTTGCACAAATGGCAAAACAAATTTTAATAAGCTTAAAATTGCTTACTGTATTAGTGTTTGATAATTGTCTATCCGAACTCTAAGATCCTCATTCTGCTGTAGAACCTGCAGGACCTGATCTTCCAAAGCCAGATTCTTTTCGACCTGAGAAAACAGGTACTTGTTAAACAAACAGTTTGAAGATAAGCAAAAATAGATTTAATACCCATGATGATTACTAACTAGCTGATAATTGTCCAAAAAGTGATGATGAAAACAGGCCAGACATCACTCTGAACTTTACCCAATAATGTGTGTGTGTGTGTCTGTGTGTGTGTGCACATGTACATGGTGCCCTGCCAAGGACTGGAATTCCATCCAGGGTTTATTTCTGCATTGCACCCAGTTTCCCAGGATAGAAACCCTCGCAACCCTGACGAGGATTAAACTCTTAATAAATGACCACTTTAGAGTAGGACTGCCCTATAAATACAACTTTATCCAAGGAATGCAATGCTGTTATTATGAGTTTAACAGTTGTCTGTTCTTTCTCGACTTGGCATGGTATTTTATGACGCAGAAACTGTCTAAGAATCTTTGGTTGTAAGTGGTTCTATAAATGTCTTTTTTTTAATAAATAAATAATATATAGTGCAGGTAATAGTACAACAGAACAAATTAAATTTATATACATGCTAGTTTGTGTTTCTTTGTATCCGACAAGTACCACTGGCTACTATTGGCATGCATGTCGTCTAAATTGAAATAAAAATACCAAATAAGAAAGAGTAAATTATTTAAATAATACTACTAAATAAACTGTTAAATAACAATGATATAATATGACATGACAATATATAGGACATATTTTATAATAGTGTCTATGGAAAAAATAGATA
The DNA here is from genome assembly GCA_005784505.1 of Bagarius yarrelli. Classification (NCBI taxonomy): domain Eukaryota; kingdom Metazoa; phylum Chordata; class Actinopteri; order Siluriformes; family Sisoridae; genus Bagarius; species Bagarius yarrelli. The sequence goes on along the minus strand of VCAZ01000008.1, from coordinate 4,174,294 downwards.
CACCTAATGCAATTTTTCAATATTTAGACATCTAATACCGATACCTATTTTAAATGATGTCTTAAAATGATTTACGTTTACGATCATATTTAATTAAACTTCCTCCTCCGCTTCTGTAATTGTCGCTGATATATTTAGCCATTTGTTTTACATAAAGTATTGCAATATGTATCGCAACCAGTGTATTGTGTTACTTGTGTTACGCATCGTACTGTAAACCTTTCACAAACTTTACATTTTTTAACGTAATGATTAGAATAGCAACTCCATTAAAAAAGGCACATATTACGACTTAAACAAGAACTGTTATGTACTGCTGTTTGGAAACTGCATTCTGGTAAACGGGAACTTTAAATCCAGCCCGAGTGTGCAATAGGAAGAAGGTCATCTGTTTTCATTCTGACCAAAAATGGTGAGTGGGCGTTTATACCAAGGCCTCCATCTGCCGCAGCTTGCTTCCCTGCTCCTGTAAACGCTCGCTTTTCATCTCTATGACAATCAGCAGACTCTCCTGTTCCTGCTCCCAGAATTCACCAGGGCTGCCATGAGTCTAAAAGAAAGGCAAGGTACGAAGCACGTTTCATTTTTTTCAACCAAGAAGCTTTCATTTTTTACTTTTATTCCAACTATTGCCATTAAATGTACTTGTATGTTTCTTTGAAGGTCTCTTTTCAGCGTGGACTCCTTAACTCGCTGCTTTAACGCTGTGAACAGCTTCAGGTCTGCTGTCAGTTCCTCAATCTGCTCCTGTTCAGGGTTCACAAAGAGTTCAGACCACAAATATAACATGTCACAATGGTATGTGCAACATAACATACTAAAACATGGCTTTCCATAAACATCCCATAGCGAGTAAACAGACAGCTAGGACTGCAGCGTTTTATTTTTAATTGAAGTACCTTTAGAGCACTTTCAACTGCTGTGTATGCTTCTTGCACTGCATTCCTCTCTTCAGCATGAAGGTTTCTTAGCTCTGTGGGGAGAGGGGTACCTTTAGTTTATATGGGTACATAAATAGCAAACAGCATTTTTGCTGATTATTTATGGGCACAATACCTTCAACTTCTCTCTGGTGCTGTTCCATAGAACTCTTCACCTGGTTCTCATAAACAGCATTGAGCTCAGCAGCTGTCTCAGTCTTCACCTGTTGGCACAGAAATGTATAAACCATATGATTATAAAATACACAGTCCTTCTAAACCATACATCTGTCACAAGCAGGGCCATTTACTTCGGATTTCTTCAAAATAAACCGGACAAATATCATTTAAATATTCATTTATTTATTAATAAAAAAGACATTTATGAAAGTTTTTAGGAAAAAAACTGAAGATGGTGTACTTGCTGTTTAAAAAAAGATTATTAGAAACATTAGGGTTGAAACAATAATAAAATCGACTTCCTGCATGCTGACAGAAGCAGGAAAACGTTTGCAATAGAAGTTAAGCAGATTCTGTGGGTAGAAAATGATGACAGCTGCATGATTTACAGGAGCTTATGTAAATATGATCAGAGAAGTTAAGCAGTAAATCAGTGGTAGAGTGGACACAACAGACGGGTCATCACAGGATGTTAGAAAAGCTGTAATCCCCTGAACCAATTAGGAGATCTGTAATCATTAATCGGGTAAACCGATTAAGGTTTAGTGACCAAGTAAAGATAAATGTTTAACATTATAAAGAGTTGTCATTTAGGAAATTTTAAAAACTTTGTAGAAGACCAGGAAATAACTGGTGCAAATACACAAACAAACCACACTATCCAATATAGAGGTCATTCTTAAATGTGAGTACATTTCTACAGGGTACAATCAAACAGACAGCCATCTTTACAAGGCCACAACGAACAGGTTTGGCTTTGTTGGTCAAAATGTACATAGTAGATACACGTGATACTGCTACCAGCTCCAAACCCAAAAACAAATGCACATTAAAAAAAATATCTAATTGCAAGGGCATGTCTTGTCCATCAGTAATGACAAACAAGCAAAAAGATTACATACTGTAAAGCTCTTTTCTGTGTCTGAATGGTTTGCAGTAAGGCCTCACGATACATATTAAACTACATGGGTCACGATACAACATATATCGATATATTGCAATACAATAAATCTAGCAATACACTGCTATAGTTAAAAATTGTTAAAATGTAAAACAAATAGCTAAAAACACAACAAATACAAAGCCAGAGGTGCCCTTATTGCTTAAGCTTTTTTTTTTTTTTACCATGCTTCTGAAACAATGTGTTAGTGACAACTACAAGAACAGAAGAGAAAGTAGTTCAGAAGCAAGTAGAACCTTCGTACTGCAATAGCCTAAACTCAGCTTAAATGACATTTATTTGGTATGAAAATATAATTATTAGGTCCTCAAGATCACAGGACTCTTTTTAAAGCTGAAAACTAGCAATTGCTATAACTGGTCATGTGATTAGTCATGGCAATGTTTCTGCATTTCTATTAACAGCATCTCAAAATAGCATCTGATGTCATGACTCATTTAGCACCTTTTTATAATTCACACATTTAGTCATCACTTATTGACTAATTGAGAATTAAATGTACAATAATTATTTGTTTATTTATATATTCCTATAATATTTTGAAAGGTAAAAAATAATACAAAGCTTGGTATATATATATATATATTTATACTTTTTTCTGTCCGTCTGTATGTACGTATAGAAAAACAGTTTGGCACCAACACAAGATGTCATATTAGCATTTTTTAACATTATATACTAAAAGTTATTCATGATTGTCTGTAAAATGCAACAAAAAACAGCACCACAATATTTAGAAGAGAGTGTTTTCAACTCAACAGGCACATATGGATAAAATGCAAGACAAAAAACAAACAAACAAAAAAAAAAACCAAACAAATAAAAAAATTTACCATCTCCGCTAAAGTGCTCACAAGCACACATAGTTCGCCATCTTGATGGTCCTTCAGAAGTTGGTTTCGCTCCTCGTTTCCTGAAGCTGCAAGGACCTTGTCCAAGACTTTTAGCTGCCACTCATACTTCTCCAAAAGTGACTCTGGATCAAAGCCTTTCTCCGCCGATGTGCATTTTCCTAGTGGGCAACAACAGTGTAGTGAGCAACAGCAGAACCTAATCTGCACCACCAAAGGATAAATAGATTTCTACTAATGCTGGATGAAAATATTGTCTTGATGTATTTCGGAATAGAGCTTCAGATGTTTCATTAGTCACATAAATTATACAATAATGTATAAGGTGAATACTTTGATACACCAAGCTGAAACACACTACACATCCTGTAGATGCATCAGTACGGCTGTGTAAAAATATCAACACAGCTTCCTATTGCGATTTTTTACGATAGCGTATCTATATTCTAACCTTTATCAACACATTTAAGTTACGTTTAAGATGATATTTTAATTACAACCCGCCGTTTATTTCAAACAACTTTCTCCTCCACTCCTGTATTTGTCGTGGATGCATGCGGTCCTTGTCTGAGAAGCAAACGTTGGAAAAAATAAGGGCACCTTTGGCTTTGTTTTTGTTGTATTTTTAGCCATTTGTATTACATTTTTATTTATTATTTTTTATGCATCATATCGGGAGTAGTTTTTTTTAAATTAAACATTTATTTAAAGTAAAATCGAGATTGCCTTTTTTCTGTTTTGTTGTTCATTTAAGCAATTGAAGCTGAATTGAAGCTACTTCGAAATTAAAAGTAAAATGCGTACAGCCAATAAAAAGCTACGCTAAGTGATAAAAAGAGGAAAAACTTAAAGACAAGAACTCCCACCCTCCACAGTGACACCAGAAGTATTGGTGTTATCATAAATCACAACCCTATTATCCAATATTTATTGATTCTAAAGTTTTCCTGCTCACCCGAGTCACAGTTTCATGTGCTTAGTCATGTGTTACATATGTTGTAAAAATCTGTGTTACATCATTCACGAACCCCTAAATTTTATTTCAGTATAGCAAAGTGAGTGGCTGGAACGTAAAATGTGTGTGTGGTCACTTAAATTATGATCATTTTTTTTATCTGTCTGTCTCTCTTTCTCTCTCCCCAACACTTGCACACTAAAACAAATCAGATGTGCTGTGAGTTTGAACATCTGTAGGGCAAAAGATAAGAGTCTTAGACTTATTTCTAGCTCAGGATTTTTTATAAACAAGTTGTAATGTTAAGGTCGGTATTGCTATTTTTCCAGTAGTGTTCCTTCAGAAGTAAAACCCATCAATGAAAATACAAAAAAATCTAACTAACAAAATCTAAATAAATACATGCTTAAAGGGGTGAAAACATTTTCTCTTTAAAACACTCAGGGGGAAAAATCATCATGTTTATGTGTGAGACATCAGGGACAGGAAACCACTCACCACCTCCATCATGTGTGTTGTTGATTTCTTTCAGAGTGGTTTCATTCTTTGTTTCTTTCTTCTTGAGTGATGAGAGAAAGAAAAGAGAGAAAGAATTTACAAATGATAGCTTACTTACAGTGCGAGTATGTTAAAGCATTTAAAATCAAACATGATATACACTTTTTTTTTTGCATCAATACCTGCACAAGCTCAAAAGAGACAAAATCCGAAAAAACACCAAAAGAAAAACTGAAATCAAATTGTTCATTTCTAAACACTAATTTGCGACATTAACATTAATCTATTGCTCTAGTGCATATAATATAATACAATACCTACAGCCCCGTTCTGTATCAACTCTTAGCTTGAACGTGCACTTCAATGTCTGGATCAGTAAAAAACTTAAAAATTTAGCTTTTACCTGATTTTGGAACAAGTAAAAAAATTAATTAAAAAAAATGAACAGCATACTAAGATCAATATTCTAATTGATCTAGCCTAAATTCAAGACAGCAGATAGATAACTCACTAACCAAACTCATAGCTTGCTGCGGTATAAACAAGGATTTTTTTTTTTGGGCACTTGCCTATTTTACTCATCTCTTTATAGCAGCTTATAGCACCTACACAACTATGAGAGGAGGTTGACAGATATTGGATTTTACCTATCGATAGCTAGATTAGACCAACAATCATTTAAAAAATTAATACTAGATTAAATATTAAAAAAAAAAAAAACTCCATGTAAAATAGTAATTCATTTTATTACATTAAAAAAAGCAAGCAACTAAATTAACTTGGTTAAAAAAAATGTATTTAAATATGTTGTATTAAACACACAAACAAAGCATTCGTCTATTATTGTTTAGTCTGTGTTTTAAAAGTTAATCTGAAATGTCAGCGCTGTCCATGCTCTCTTCTGGCAGCATGCGCTGTCCGTGCAATGTGCGCTAGATCACGCTTCAAAACAAAAGTCCACGCTCTGTGAGAATACAACAAGCTTAAAATTTTAGCAAACCTACAATTGACGCTAATTCTAGAATGTCTTAGCTTCGTGTTACAAAACGTACAGCAGGATCAATTACAGGCTTAAAAACCGCTGATTTAATAATATATAGGAATACTAATAAATAAAAGTAATTGCTCTGGATTTTAAAATAAAGTCTTAACGCAGCAAATCCCCCCTTCTTTTACAATCCCGTGCATTCAAATGTTTTGTTGAGACATTTTTATTACATGTTCAGCTTAGCTAGTTAATAGTAGGCTTTCTCCATCAGAGAAAATTTAATAGCTGCATTCACATGCTCTTCAGACGTGCTCATCTCAAGTTGTGATTTTAAGATAAAATCACAACTTGGACACCTGCGTTACAAGAAATGTTTGTTGGATTAATGTTATCAGAAATTTCTGAGTTGCGTTCACATGCATTCAATCGGAAACAAATTTTTCAGGTGCAAACTGGCGGTAACGATGCTTCTTACGCCCGTTTTGGAGAACCAGAGGACAAATATCTCAATTGATCACTCTGGCTTTTGAGTTGCACCAAAATGAGGCACTGAAACCTGCATTCTGATTCAGTTCATACTGGTTACATAGGAACCGGTGACATACTGGCACTGGCTTTCGGTACCCAACCATAATTTCTCTCAAGATATCTAAAAAAAAAAAAAATGTTAATGACAGTGTTTTGTGCTTGTGGGCGAGTTACACGATTTTGCATTTTTCTTCATTGTACATGGCTTCATCAGAGCTTTTACATTTGTACTCAGTCATTTATGCAAACAAAAATCTGGCTAGTATAAACTGGATCTAGTTCTACCTGGATAAAAGACAAAAAATAAATGCTAGCGACCTCTTTCTTACTAGCCCAATGAAGTCAATTTGCTGCTATGTGGCTATAAAATTCAACAACTCTGACAAATAATCTGCTTGGCCTAGGCAGGCTGGGAGGGTAACAATTGCATAGTAGACAAATTAACTCCACCTCTGCGCCTCACCTAGAACGCCAGCTGTTTTGAAACTCAAATTCAAACAAATACATCTTCTTCTTTCAGTTCTCCTTTATGCCCAGGTTCAGGGGTACAGGCTGGAACTTCACATATTTAACTACAGGAAGCTGGTTTTTTTTCTTTGCAAATCCCTGCTTGTTAGGTCTGACTCTATTTTTCAGCCAGGTATACAGGTAGATGAGGGCTTTCAATGCGGCTGTAGAGATTTGTCGATTCCGTCACAAGAGAATTAATGATGTCAGCTGAGGAGGTCATCACAGTCACCCAGAGCTTCAGTTGATTTTAGATGTTCTAAGATCAGGGCTCTGTGCAGTCCTCCTACAGCAATTTTGATAGACCATTTTTAAAGGAGCCGACATTGTGCAAAGGGGCACCGACATGCTGGAACAAGTTTTGTAATCCTTTGGCATACAGACACATCATCTATAATTTCGTGCTTTCAACCGTTAGGGGAGTAAGAATATAATGGGTGTGCTGGTCTGATGCCCACAAAGTTTAAGGCCATTTAGAACATTTAGTAATCCATTTTGAGAAATTATCATGCTTCTAATTTGGCAGCAACATGAATGCAAGTCGAAGTCAAGGTAATAAGAAAAAAACCCAAAAGTAGTAACAGGCTAAATATGTTCTAATTCAACTTAATGCTTGATTATTAATTGTCCTATGAATAAAACTGCCATCCAAAAACCAAAATGTACAGAGATAAAAACTATGTCACAGATATGATCTCATTTCTTGCGCACTTTGTGGCTATGATTTAATAATATATGATTCCTGTTAGGGCTGCACAATATATCGTTTCAACATCGACATCACAACATGTGCATCTGCAATTGTCACATTTCAGGATGTGTAATGTCGAGTGGGAGTTGTGGTGCAGTCGGCTATAGTTCAGAACACACATGATTTGTGGATTAATTGTAAAGCTTAATAACAGAGTAAACATTTAGCGTTTGCACATTGTTTTAAGTCTTGTTACTGTATAAGCATTTCAAGCAAGTTTAAATCATTTCGGTGCGAGAAAGAATCACTTCTGCAAATTAAAGATTAACTAAAGACTTACATTTGATTATCATCTTTGTTCTATTGTGTTTATCTGTGCATTATATATATATATTTTACACAGACCAAAATCATCATAATCATTCTAAATAATAAAATCTTTACGAATAGAGCTAATTTCTATATTGCAATAAACTTACTGCAGAAAAAAATATCACAATGTCATTTTTTCCCCAATATCGTGCAGCCACAATTGCTATACTGTCACTAAAAGCCTGCTAGAACAAAGTCATGTTGCCTAAACAGGCGGACTGAGCTACTAAACAAATGTGTTAAGCAAAACAGCTGCAAAATAGTAACACAAGTTTATGAACTCTTTCTATCAACAATGCGTAATACAATGTGCAGTATTCTTTTTTTTGTTATAGAAAAACAAACAAAACTGATATTTTATTACTTATAGATATCAGCAGATTCAATCTATGTTTAATTGTCATAGAAATAATTGCGATTATGACATTTATTGTCTGATTTCAGGCTTTAGCAATTAATTGTTTGTGAAAAAAAACAATCATTCAAAAAAATGTGATTATTTTATTATAGATAAATATTATTTAAGAAAATTTATTTTTTTGCGTCCCGTCAGCAATGCCCATCTCAAGGTTTAAGGAGCTTTATTGTCATTTCAACCATATATAGCAGATTCAGCACACAGTGAGATGAAATAACGTTTCTCCAGGACGCCCTGGTGCTACACAAAATGTAGAATTTACAAAACAACAAAGAGCCACTGAACAGGATAGACATAAAGTGCGTGTCAGTGCAGAAACAGACAGAGCAGTAAACAATACAAACATAACAAGAACAGTGCAAAAAGACAGTAAAGGACGGGACATAACGGAATAGCGCCAACCATATTGTAGATGAGGCAGACACGAAATGTGCAAATTACAACAGTACTGTGCAAATAGCATTGTAAAGTGAGTAAAGTAACTACAGTCTATAGACTATAGTCTGTTTAGCAACATACGAATTTGCCCATACGCCATGCAGTCGCATTATGGGAACATGAGTTGAGCTGGTAATAGAGCGTGATTAAAGCATGCGTGGAGCGTCAGACAACTTCAACGCTCCAACTTTTTAAATCACCCCGCTCCACTCACATACTCTGCTTTATAAAGATTATTATTTTATATTCAACTACATTAACGTCAATAATGCAAACAAAGATTAAGCTGCAGGAATATGACTGACGGGTAAGTTAAAAACAATACTGTCAAAAAGTATGATAGTTCTATGATTGCTCGATTGATTGTAAATATTTCTATAAATATTTCAAGCACCAGGACTTAACACTGTCTGATATCAGGGCTCGACCTCACTACTTTCTGATCAGCATCTTAAACATTAAGCCGTCAGTGATCCTGTGTGAACACCCAAGGGAGTAAAAATTCAGAAATCAACACCTGAAGTAATGATCCTCAATTCAGCAATCAGTTAATGAGCTAATTAGGTTTACGTTTTTAGGTGGCAACATCACTACACTTCACACCTCACCATATTAAGAACACGTACTTTAGCAAATATATCCATCAATAAACTTAAATCCATAGTACAGAATGATGACCTTGCACCACAAGATTTATTTATTTATTTATTTATTTTTTAGATACAGACTTTGTCATAAGTTCACTCTTAATGTGAAATTAATTTATTAGTAACAATGAGTGCGTCTGTAAATTGTCAGATTTTACTAACAAAATCCAATCCTGCCAATTTTAATAATCTGTGAACAATATGAACTTTAGGTCTTGGAACACTTCTTTGTGTGAAGCAATTTTCTGTTCGGTTCCAGGAATTGAGGAAACATATTAAATATTGAAAAACCCAAGTAAATATTGCATCATATACACGTCTCGCCACTGTTCTCTGAGAAAGCTGCAAAACACACTTTCATAATGACGATGCATATTCTACTCTTTCAAAACAACAACAGACTAATCAGAAACTAGACATACATTTTTTTTTCTCTCTCGTCTGAGTGACACCACCTTGATTTCTTTATTATTCTGTCTATTCTGTTTGTTGACATCAAGTGTTGAAAAGCATGTGGCGCGGCACCTTAAAAACACGTACATTAAAAAATGAAGAAAAAAAAAAGCATTTTAATTTACTCTTACAAAAATGTTATATTAAATTAGATTTGACGATCTACGTTCAAAGGCAACTTTTCTACATCTCCATGTCTTCTCAGATAGTATGGTGGGCCAAATCAAAATATACCGAGGGCCAACTAAGGCCAGCGGGCCCTAGTTCGGGTATCTGTGGCATAAAGGAACTCTAATGGAGGTTAGGTCCAATAATGGTGTATATATATATCTCTTATTACCATGCTATAGTTTCCATTCTTTAAACACTAAAAAATACAGCCGTTCATTTATATAAAGGAAAGGAAACACTCCCCCAGTCTTCTGCAAGAATGTCTGGTTCAACTGTGAATGTTTAAGACTTCAAGGCCATGGCTGTCTGTAGGTGATTTAGGGTTTTGAAGCTTTTGTAGCAAAGCTAAAATAGAAATTCCTGAACAAGACCTGAAATGTTCTTACCCTATGCAAAATGTCTCACATAGGGACAACTTGACACAGGTCAGGAAAAAAAAAGTCGTCTTTTTTTCTACAAGCTACAGCTTTTAAAATTTTTTTTTTTTTTTTAATTCTCAAATATCAGAAATTCCGCTTTGCAGCTGACAAACAGTGTGTGTAATTTAACCTTTGTCCAGCATTAAGTAATCATCTAAGGAGGAAAATCTGAAGCCGAACCCTTTGACAAAGCTGTCAGCGGATACAAGTGTTCTGTAAAGCCAGCTGAAGCATGTAAAAGCTTAAACCACAGCCCTGATTATGTCATAACAATCTTAAAAAACTACATTAACAACAGTTCACAGAATATACCATCACACAAACAACCCGATATGCAGGATTTTTAATGCTTCGACTAAACTAAACATTTATTGACTGCCTTTAGTCACTTTATTACTTACAGACTTGTGTTATTTTTTGGGCCTGAATGAAGCAGCCGGTGGACTTTTCCCAACACTTTCTTGTTCAAGATGCGGAGACTTTCACATGTTTTTAGTTCACCATGTCAACCAGACAAATGGCTTGCAACATTTTAAAGCATTTGTCTGATGAGTTTGCCTTTAACCATGATTTTTTTTTGTTCAGTGCTGCATTTCCAAGTTTTGGTATAGTCCAATTGGTGCCAGTTAAATAAACGAGCTTCTGAAATACAAGCGAATGAAAAAACTGTACCAAACATGTGCCGATGACAAAATCTGCCAGTTTGTTTGCAAATCACAGTTTTTGGAGAAACAGTCTCAGATACAATAAGACATTAACATCAGTCAAGCTCTTCATGTACATTTGCTCAAGCTTAGCATGAGGAACTGAATGTATAGTAACATTTGAAAACATGTGTCTTTGGGATCCAGGAAGAAAGTTTGCACTGAATAAAGATTGGAGGCGCAACAAAATGTGGAAAAACTAAGATTAATTCTGTGCCAGCATTCAAATTTAAAATACTTTACAAAGGAAGTAAAACAAAGTGGTAGTTTAACGAGATACAAGCGAAAATGATGTAGCCCACTATTAAATCCCTAGACCAGAGCTTTATCCGTAAAGCCGATTATTAAACACCAGACCAAACACTCGGTCTTGTTTAACGCAGTCTGTACGCACAGCATGTGTTTCTAATTATAAGATTGAGTTCATATGAAATTGAAACTAAAACATTTTTTATACACACACTGGTAAACATGACATCAATTTTCTTTTGAGAAAAGAAGTCAAGCCTCAGAAGTAGCAACTCATTTCCTTTTTTTTTTTGCTTGCAGTCGGATCTTTTTTTTGTTTGTTTGTTTGTTTAATTTTCATTCAAAATTGACTTAATAACCAGACTGGAAATGTTTTAAGTGTTTGAAACGTACCTTTTTTCGACGGACGTGGATACACACTTTGCTATTGTGACAGCCCATGCCTTTCTAACCGCCTCTGAGCTTTAAGGGAGGCGAGAGAGACAGAAAGCTGTCCGGCTAACGTCGCGATCAAAATAGTGCAGCTGCACGAGCTCACCTCTTTCAGCAGGACACGCGCAGGGCGGCGGCGGCGCGCCAAACTTTATTAACCTGCATAATAAAACACCAAAACGACCGGAAGTAGTGTAACAATCTACAGTATGACCATTTGAACAAAACAAGTAACCTAGCAACATGCACAAACTTCGGTGTTTGAAAAGTCCTTTTAAAAAGCACCAAAAGCGCCTGTGAGATTTGAATTTTACCGTAATTACTCTTATAGTTGGGCACGAGGAATGCAGCAGATTTAAAAGTTGAAGTTATAACTTCACTGAAGTTATTTGCCAATATTTTCGCACACAGACTAAATGTTGATATTATCTTTGAATACCTAGCGTGGCGTTTTTAATTGTTTTTATTTATTTTTATTTGTTTATATATATATATATATATATATATATATATATATATATATATATATATATATATAATCTAAAGTCTAAAATCTATATAATATATAATCTAAGGAAACATTTTATAACATATATTCAATCTAATTTCATTGTACCTCTTTGATATTGCCAATGGCAATGGCAATAAAATAAAAATGGACCACATATGTGCAGACATCCTTGAATTCTATTGTTTAAGAAAAATCACACTAGGCTGAAATAGATATCAATATGATAGGTCACAGCACTTCTGCCTAATCATACCAAGGTCTATTTTAGACCTCTTGGCCTGCTCATTTGGTTTATATTAAGCATCAGTGTGGCCTACCTCTGCACGGAGCCATCTAGGGAATATGAAACACTTTCATTTTTGTCAAAACCTGGTCTATTTATAGTGGACGGCACTAATCGGACATAAAAAAGCAGTTGTTGGTGTGTGCACAGAAAGCTTGAGCAGCTGTAGAGTCTCAGTTAGCAGCAGACCCTGCATCTATTGGATGAAATAACAAAGTGACAAGCTATAAGATAAATCACGGTTTACACTGTTGTGTGCAGGACCAACCGCACTGCAATGACATAAAGCAGTCTGTTTTCACACGAGGATAAGCCAAAGATACATGCTGATTACAAATGAAGGTGGGGACTGTTTACGTGAGGAGTTTCAACTTATTTTACCCTTTCAGGACACATATTATTCAGACTAATTCTGTGTAGACACAAAGGGGCAAAAAACAAGACATTATGAGTATTATGACAATCATCAGATCTCAACTCAACCTCTTTGGATTCCACAGATTCTTTTGCTAATGTGATAGACAACAGTCCCCCCCCCTTTATCACACCCTTCCTATTGAACCGACTGGTAATCATCCTTCCATATATCCCTACCAAACTCTGCCAAGGCCCATTGAAACTTTTCTGACAGCTAAAGATAACATGACTCCACTGCCTTCCAGGCAATGTGGTCTCTCTCTCTCTCTCTCTCTCTCTCTCTCTCTCTCTCTCTCTCTCTCTCTCTCTCTCTCTCTCTCTCTCTCTCTCTCTCTCTCTCCCTGTCTGTATCTCATATGCAGCAGGCATCAATAATGTATGCAACTGTCATAAAAAAAACAGTAATATCTACCACTTATAACTATAGGTGCCTTAAAATAAATAATTTTTAAATAAAATTTAAATATATATTTTAGTTAAAAAATATAAAATTCTGGCAATTGTCAAATAAGCATGATCTTCATTTTAGCAAACATATGGTTTTGGATCGAGTCCACTCTCTTCTACATGGACTTGATTGAGGTAAATTTTTCTGCAGCACCCAGAATTACTGTCTTTATGCCATTTGCTATATGATGCTCTATGTAAAAGTCTGGAATTTGGGTGGTATCTGAAACACACTCCTTTTGAAACTGACTGGTGTGTTTTACCGTGAGCATTCGGATTATCTAATCTATATTCTTCTTAATTTTACCCTCTGCGTTCTGCAGTCTAGTAAGTAGAAAGTAGAGTAGAAATACTGAAATAATGTGACAATATGTAGGTTATATAGATAATATCTTAGTCATCTATTGAGCACACATAATTTAGCACACGCTACACTTATATTACAATTATTTTCAGTGTAAAATAGCTATAGAAACTGGAAACTATAGCATAAAAATGTGTGCTTTTTGTTGGATGTAGAGACTGATATGAGACCCACCTGGCCATCTGGAATAATGCCGGTGATAGATAACTTCGGAATGTTTACTGTAGAATCAGGAATGTTAGGAATGATTATAACGAGTGAAGAGGCCAGGCTCAGGTTTTACGATGTAACCTACTGTACACTACATTATATAGACTACATTATATTATATAGACTTCAGCCCACAATATATTATTATTATTATTATTACAACTGGATAGTATTTTTTATGTAAAGAAGAGTTTTACTTGAAAAAAGTTTGCTTTTCCGCAAAACATCCGTATAGCAGTGCTTTACAAATGATGATAATTCACACAACCCACGCAATGTTTTTAAGGAATTTGTGTAACTAAACATAAAATGTCCACTGTTTCTCTTTTATCCCTCTGGAGTCAAACAGTATGTGTTCAGTAGCCACCAGTTTAGAAGAATGTAAATTGAATGCCAGAATCTCTTCACCTTCTTCTTAAACTTTGTATTACTCTTGCTTGTTTTTGACACTGTGTTACACACAAAAAACATACAGAAAATGCATTTCATAATTAAAACCTTTGGCATTTCTAATCTTTAAACTGACCTCACTTTTATTCAGTATAGAAGGAGTCCAAATGATGACATTTAACATTAAAACTTTCATGCTGAAGACAGTCAACACGTGCTTGATAAGTGTTTTTGTCACCATCAAGTGTTCAAATTGTAAAACAACAGCTCTCAGAGTACTTTACTAAGCAGGTTGTTTGACTGAACACTTGAAATAAAAACTAAAACTCAACATCAGGTGAAAATGTCAAAAGATTCCCTCCAAAAAAAATTGTCAAAATATTATTAAACACATTTAAGTGAATTATTTGGTTCATAGGTTTATATTTTGGGCTGTTTAAATATAAAGTTGCAGCGCACAAATATAAAAAAAAAGTTTAAAAGTAACATTACAGTTTTAATGAGGTTGTGTCACAAATCTCAGTTTATTGGTGATCATTTTTATTCGAAAAACAGTTTTTCCAACATCATTTTTTAATCAAGCCCAAAGGTGAACAACTGATAATATCAGGATGGTCCTCATCACAAGATTTACATCATGTATAAAAAAAGCTTCCTGTGGTTACATTAATTTGTAAACATAAAAATACAAATGTATGATCTGGATATTAAAAAATTGAAAACATAAAACAAAAAAAATTACAAATATTAAAAATCTACTCTAACCACATTTAAGTTAAATCCGAAATCAAAACCAAATCATGAATTCCTTTTAAAGTGCAGGTCAGGAGGTTCATTATGCATTTAATGAAAAAAAAAAAAAAAAAAAAAAAAAAAAGGTTAAAAATCCATCTCTGAACCGCAGTGGTATAACCCAGTTAAAGGACAGTTCTGCTGATCACAAAATAAACTGATCCTTTACATTTCTATAATAGCAAGCTCCCAAAATCAGCAGTTTCCTAAAACGTACCTTTAATGTTCTGAATGCATGCATGGTAATAAAGTGCCCCACACCACCGTTCTGCTCCACTGATTAATCTGAGTGAAGACTGAGGGTTACTTTAAGGCATCCAAGCTCTTTTCCATCCGAGTTTTCCATCACCCCATGCACACGGTACTGGCCATTAGTCAGCCAGAATGGCAAGTCCATTTTTGGCAGGGAGAAAACAGACTCAGGAAGAGAATACTCACCCTTAGGGGAAAAAAAAAAAAAAAACAATGTTAGAATTAAAAACCTAAATAAAATCTTTCAAATATATTAACAGACAAAAAAAGGTAAATAAATATCTAAAAAAGTAATACGTACCTGTCTAATACTCTCAACTACTATTACTATTACCACCACCTGCAATTTTATATCATTTACTTTCTACCTTTTCCTTCACTTTACAGTATATTTATTCGCTGGTGTAACAGTGTTAAGCAAACATGACGGTAAAACCAGTTCAGGCTTAGCGACTAATTCTGACTTTGATTAAATAGTTAAATAGTCGCCTGTTGTGGAAAAAACTAAATATAAGCCACAATCAGCTGAGTTTGCAAAAAGATATAAAATGTAAAAATTCTTAATAATGCTCTTAAGTCACATTTAAAATTATATCACATTTTATGGCCAAAAGTTTGTGGACACCTTACCACAACACTCGAATAAGTGTGTCCTCCCCAAAGTGTTGCCAAAAACTCGGACACACACAGCCGCCTACAATGTTTTTTTGTATGTTTGCAGCATTACACTATTCCTTTCTCAGTGCCTGGTTAGGAATGACAATAGCAGTGTGCACACAGATAGTCGATGTGGAACAACTCAATATTCTGCACAGAGTTCCGACCTCAATCCCACTTGAACTGGAAAGCTGAATGCACTCCAAAGCCTCCGTACATGCCTAAACTCTAAAGGTGTGTTTACACTTGTCATGTTTGGTTAGATAAAACAAACTCTGGTGTAAATACTTAGTTAGTGCAGTTTTTGGTCTGGCGCAAAAGGACCGAATAAACCAAACAAACCGAACACTGAAAAACACTCTTAAATTCTTATTTAAGCAAATGGAGTAAATTCCATAGCATTAATCGAAAATGTAGTAAAAAGCATTTCCTAAAGTGGGAGTAAAACTAACTCTGTAATATCACACTAGCCGGTGTTTAAAATAAAATAATTTATGACAACACACTCTTTGGTAAAGAGTCACCCGAATGACGATGGGTTCCCTTTTGAGTCTGGTT
The DNA here is from genome assembly GCA_005784505.1 of Bagarius yarrelli. Lineage (NCBI taxonomy): Eukaryota > Metazoa > Chordata > Actinopteri > Siluriformes > Sisoridae > Bagarius > Bagarius yarrelli. The sequence continues at coordinate 4,158,031 of VCAZ01000008.1, read as the reverse complement.
CTTCTAAAGGTTTCCTTCTTGTACCATCTAAGAGAGGGTTTCCTTGCCACATTTGCCCCAGGTTTGCACACTAGGGATGTTTAGATAATGTTTTTTTTTTTTTCTAACATTAATTTTCACTAACTAACATTAACATCACTTTTCTGCAGTAATAGGCTTCAATCTGAGCTGAAACTAGATGTGTGAAATCCCACAAGAAGTGTGTATAAACTCGAAGTGTTGGGCATGGTGACACTCACTGCTTTGAAGGGGCAGTGGCAGGGAAGTCCATACGTGTGCAGAGGTTCAGGACAGTCCTGACCTGGAGGAATGAGCTCATCCAGTATGTCACAGATATCCTGATAGTGGCAGCTTCCTACTTCTTCCACACATGGGACCTTGACCCAGAAACCAGCAACCTCTTTCTCCAGAGTAATATTTACCTGAGATAAAGACATGAGATCACATGAGAGTCACAAAGTTCCAGTCAGCCTCAAAAAGCCTGATATTCAGTTGTTGACAAAAAACTTGCTCTATACACCCATGTGATAAGTCACAAATCTGGAGAGAAAAAAACTTCGGGGCAATAAAAAGAAGGAAAAAAAAAAGACTATTTAATCCCACAATGGCTTTGGTCATATGATTTTACAGCCTAGTCAGAAAACTGTCTGATAGAACATGCTACTTAATAACATGACATATTAAAATGGTTTTACATTTTAATCATCATAATTGTGTAACTAGAGTAATAACGATGAATCACCAGCGCCAGAACCAATGTTTAGGCTTGTAGCAAAAACAGAAATTCTTATTCAGGACTTATACTTATAGCGGTATATGTCAATACTAAAAAAGCAGAAATGTAAAGAAGAAGTGTGTTTCATCTACTTCCTGGTTTTCTGTATTTCATACAAAGCCCACATGATCCTGTGCAGCAACATAGACAAGCAAATCGACTTGTAAGTGGCAGTGGCAGTAGCAGTAAGTGTAGTAGTAAAGAATGGTAGTAGCTCAGTGGTAAAGGTGTTTGACTACTAATGACTGCAAAAGATCATGGGTTCCATTCCCAGCACCACCAAGGGCTCAACAACTTCTCAACTGCTCGGTTATAAAAATAATGCAAGTTTCCCTGGATAAGAATCTGCCAAATGACCGGAATAACTACCTCTACTGCTAATTTACACGTTTGTTTTATGGCACCTTTTACATTCTAGAAACCTTTATTAATTTTTTATATAATAAAATTAATTTTTTGAATTAAAAAAACCCCACAACATTTTGCCCTAAATCTATATTGAGAATAAATATAACAATATTGCAATAAATAGGATCACATCCTGCAATAACACCTCAGCTTCTCTCTGGTCTCAACAAACAAACAAACAAATAAACAAACAAACAAATAAATAAATAAAGCCAAATGTCCTTACAGCGAGAGGAGACACCAGAGGGACGGAAGTTGACCCAGATGCATCGGCTGTCAAATCTCCCGGAATTTGAATGGGATCAGGAGACAAATTCAGACTCTTTAGAACAGCTGGATCATCAGATTTCCCACAGTTCTCCCAGATGAAACCTACAATCTGTCAGACAGCCAGTGTGTAACCTGAATATTTACAATGATGGCTTTTAATTAAAAAAAGACACACACTCACCTTGGCTAATCTCACGGGACCGTTGATCTGCACAGAACATGTGCCTTCCTGTAAAAAAACACCAGCGCTCCATAAAGCAATAAACACCTGGATGGCAATCATTGTTTTATTATTTAAAAACAATGTAAAGCAAATTTAAAAACAGCTGGACGCTCGCACCCCCCAAGACTGTACACTCACTCTTAACTGGAATCCTACACTGCTTATACACATACAGCGTTTAATCACGCTAGCCTCTTGCTTCTTCCGCGTTAGGATGGGTGTTGTGAAGCAGCGCCCTCTGCAGGACGGTGGTGACATTAATAAAATAAAATTGCTATACACCGCCACATAAAGGGTAAGAAAATCGTTGTATTTATTTTATTTGACCACAAGAGGGAGACCTTTCACCGTTTTCTAGTTTATACAATAAGGCAATATCAAGAAATGAAGAGGGAATTTTGAAGTAGAATTAAAAAAAATAAAAGTGGTCAAATATAAACATTGGAATTAGATTAAAATGATTATTTTTATTTAACCAGATTTAGATAAAAGATTTATTTAACTAAATCTTTTGCAGAACAATCCAAATACATATGATCACACATGATTTTCATTTCTACACAAGCTTCTGTATCATTTTAACACAGGAATAGGTTTTTTTTATTAAACATTCCTATTAATACGTAATTTTATGTATTTTCCCTTTTATCAAGTAAATTATTAGATATAAATCTAATTTCCAGAGTTTGGTAAGTCCATTCGCACACAGGCTTTATAATTATATGCAATAACTGAAATGATCCATTTTTAATTAAAAAAGATACACAAAAGTTAAACATTTACATTCTTTGTCTTAAAGTGTAAAAAACAGTTAAAACTTATTTCTTTATTTCCAACTTTAAATCAAAACAGATTTTTAATGTGGTTTTAGACCCCACTGTATATCACTGTATATATACAAAGGTTTATGGACACCAAACCATTAGGTCTCATGTGTTTTTGAACATCTAGTTTAGCTATGACATACCTGCTCATTCAGCTATATAGGTGAAGGTAAAAGTCAAGTAAGAATCAAAGTTGGGGACGTCTCGGTTTTACTTGATCTCAGTGGTGTTAATCTGATTTGCGGTTTTAGCTCTAAAGCAGATTACTCACTCTGACATGTAAAGGATGTCTTTATGGAGCTTGTTTTGTACATACCGCCATTTTTATGCTAAAAGAATGAGTCTTCTAGTTAAGAAACCTCTAATGCTACCACAACCAAATATTTGTGCCCAATACTTGCTTATAATGCTTATATAGTACAATGAAAAAAATATTTAAAGTTGTATATATGACATGCAGTGATTCCGCCATATGCTTAAATACATTATTTGAAATTGATAGCCATGTTTTGGTTTAGAATTGAAAATTTGTGTTATAAAGGTATTTTTTATTAAATTTTTATTAAAAATGGCACGGCTAAACTGTTATTGCATTTCCAAAATTAGAATCTCGGGTACATGTTCTTCTCTATCATAGTGAGTAACTGCAGAATATAATATGGCACAAGAGAAGATCTTGTTTATTTCTGAATCCTGTGCTGCAAGTTTCGCATGGTCTTAATGCGGTATAACGGCCATATGATGGCACGGCACGCGCGCATGAGTCACCTTTAATCTCACAGCGTGAGAGCGCACAGGTAAATGCCAGCCCATATGGGCACAGTAATAAATCTTATAATTTTAAGAGGAGGAGGCTGTTACGAAACATAGAATGATATTAAAATACACTTTTAAAATTCAGATTAGATGGACGTTAGCAAAACTGGAGCATCAGGTAAGATTAGATCACTTCCTCTATGTGTGGGCTAGAAGGAAGTATGAGTGGAAAATAAAACAAGAGATGTTTATTTGAATATCTTTGCTGGCGTATTAATGAAGCTAATGACAAATTTGAAATGTACATTGTACAAAACCCACAACAGAGTAGCCTGTAGGGCCGCTGAAGAAGGCAGTCATCTGCAGCTGCTCATTGCTTAAAATTTCTCATGCCCTTTTTGCAGATTAACTATAATTTAATTTCAGGTCGAACAGGAATGACAAGGAAGATTTTTTTTCTAATGAGGTTTCACAGGAGCTGTTGACAGCTAACAATCTAATGAGATGCAGTTTAAAATCAAAACGTACTTTTTAACCCGATTAACATGTTTTTCACCTGCAACTTCTTTCGAATTATTTTGAAAAAGTACTTTGTAAAAAGGAGAATGTTGTAATGGACACCTGACCATCAGACATCAGTATGTGTTTTTTTTTTAAACGTCCATATCCGGATTTACTCTTACTTTACTCTCCTATAATGACCTCCGGACTTTGGAGTGTGGCGGTGGGGATTTACTTATTCAACCACAACGGTGTTAGTAAATTAAAGGTCTGGGATACAGGCTTAATTTCAGTTTATCCCTGAGATTATAAATCTTATAAGGTATGGACAGCTTTGTCCAGGTCACTTGAATTTTTCCACACCTCGTCCAACCCATGTCTTTACAGAGCTCAATTTGTGCACAGGGGCATTGTAATCTTGAAAAAAAAAGTTTGAGTTTCTTAGTGTTACAGACACGCCAGGCTCCTCCTCACTTCACCGCTTACTTTCCCAAGAATACTAATCACACACACCATTTCAAATTACTTGCACTCACCTCTTTTAAGCCGCTAACTTCCCTCAGTTCTCTGTCTGGTCTTGACTACGAAAGCATGACTTTATCCTCTGACTCCATGAGCTCCTAGCAATTCCTGTAAACGATTTCCAAGCTTTACAGACCTCCACGTTTTCCAAAACTATTCCCAAGAGAGTCTCTGTAAATCCTATGTGTTCTGGGTAATCCTGTGTTCTCCTTAGGTCTCCCTTCATTTCCAAGACTTGAGGTTTGCTAAGTCTTAATTCCCTTTTGTTAAACTTCTAAAACAAAGTGGTCTGTTTGATTCTAACCTCGTGCTCTGAGTCTATTTCCTGTTACACATAGTTCCAGTGAAGTAAAGACAACACTGTGCTTCCAAACTTGTGGCAACAGTTTGGGAAAGATAAACTTATGTGTAGTCTGAATAATCCTAAAGGTGGAAACTCGTACCTGAATGTAGACAATTTGAATATTTAGCTGGAACGTGGATTTATTTAGCTGGAACGAACATTTGGCAGACGCTTTTATCCAGAGCGACGTACATTTATCTCATTTATACAACTAATAACCGGGATACAGAGTGATAGTCATAAAACCACTTAAACTAACAGTTGTACATTGTCTAAGCTTAAATCCCCTGAATTAGTATTTAAAAGCTTTCATGAAAACTAGGAAATGTTAAACGTATAGTAATATTTCATGGATAATGATGAATCCACCCTATTAAACTAATTTGGTATTTGCCAGTTTGAGCTTCCTGCAGTCCAATTCGATTATTTGGGAACTTAGTTATGAGAAAAATAATTAAAAAAAAATGTTCTACATACTAAGCAGACAATTGTCAGTAATAAATTATATATATATATTAATACACATTACAATGTTTAAGCAACAGCAAGAAATGCATGAGACAACCCAAGAATCCTAAAAATGTCTGAGGCCATTCGAGGGAGCAGATCATCTGATAACTCTTGTTCTCTGTTTGAAAAAAAAAAGAATTTAAAGGAAAACCCTACCTTTAAGACACATATCTAATGTTTACATTCCATATACCTATAAATCAGGGCACTCATATATCACCTCTTAGGTTGAACTCTTGTGCATACATTTCTAGCTCAGGAATCTGAACTACTGTGATGTTATCAAATTTAGCAAAGAGTGCAGAAAATGAATGAATGTATTGTAGTGGGGTGACACTGACAGCTTTGTAATTTGATGTGTACACTCAATAAACCTTCACTGTAGCTGCCTGTATATTAGACAAAGTACTATTTTATTTTATTTTACACAGGCTAACACCAAATAAAAATGAGCAAAAATGCATTTTGGTTTTTAAAAACGTAACACTGCTTTATCTTTTTCACCGTTTCCTCGCTAGCAAGAATTTACTGTCAGATTTTTTTTTACCCTGGATGTGTGTAGGCAGATTATATGGTGATACCAGGTCAAATTCATGGCTTTACAAAAACATCTGCACTCCACTTCCCCTTTATGTGTCTTGTTAACTCCCAGGCAGTCTTTTTTTGCAACTATTAGGGAAACAGATAAAGCCTCAACAAAGTCTTTTTATTTTCAATGCTTACAGTAACACAGAATCTTATCCGAGTCACACTCTGGCCACCTGCCCTTTCTGATACATTCTTAATAATAAGGCAAAGCAGATATCTAGGACTAAGGTTGTTCATGAACCTTCCTCCTTAGAAAAAGTTAAATATTTAATTAACAGGGATTTGGTGTTTCCACGTTTATATTTGAAGGGAACACGTTAATCTAAAAAGAACTATAGTTGACAGGGGACATCGATCCTATTATGTGATAATTTTAGTGACTGATATGATGTTTACATTCAAACAGTGGAGCTTAATTATTAATCTAGATACGTGGATAGATTGAAGCAAAAAAAGGCATTAAAAAAGGTTCTCCTGTTCTTTAGTGTGTGAGTGAATTTCTGCAAAACTAAATAACCAAATATAATTGCCAACTTGAATTTATATCATTTGCATGGATTATTACACTTTTATGTCTGAAAAAATACTGTTGCTCTCTCAGAAGCCCATATCTAGGACAAGTTTCGATCCAAAACACGCCCTCATGCCTGTTCACTGGGAGAGAAACTAAGAACATATAAAACTAACAATTGAGGGAAGTGGTAGCACAGTGGGTAATGTGTTGGACTGATACCTGGGAGATCAGGGTTCGAGTCCCAGCACCACCAAGCTGCCACTGCTGGGCTCCCAAACAAGACCCCTAACCCCTAATTGCTCAGTTGTATAGAAGAGATAAATGTAAACTCTGGAAAAGGGCGTCTGCCAAATAAAGTAAATGTAATAATTCAGTTAAAACAAAAAGATTGCTTGTCTGTAAATAACAAATTTTACACTTGCTTATTATTATAAATATTATCGTTCTTTTTCTGCACAGGGTCACAGGGGACCTAGAGCAGAGAACATGCACACAAAAAGATGGAAACCAGCCCACAGTGCATGTCTTCAGACTAGGAAGGAGCAGGAGTAACTGGGGAAAGTCCTGAAAGCACATTGACAACACATAAACTACAAACACATGCTTAACGCTAAGCCATTGTACCTTTTTATTATTATTATTATAATTATTATTATTACTATTATAGTGATTCAAATAATTTTTTTTGCATTTTGGGCTTTGCCATGATTGTCCATTTCTAATAAAAAATTAAGTCTACTTGTGTTTTTAAGGCTTTACTCCCTGTTCACCCTTTACACATTACAGGAGATCAACATATACAAGTGAGTATGAAAAAATCAGCCTTTTTGAATCTTTTTAGAAACATCTGAGTTTTATTTCACACATGTAATTTACACAAACTCAATATTGTTCGCTTCCCACTGTTTGTTTAGGCTGTCAACACAGTAAAACCCGAATTTTACGCTTCGGTGATTCAGGAAATATTTTTTGACATATCAAATGCAAATGCAAAAAGTGATGGTTCCTGTCCAAACCAGTTTTTAACAGTAACAATATACACGGGGCTATACAAAACGAAAAATCGCTGCCATTAAACATGCCTGTGCTGCAGCTAACATTATTTTTAAAATCAAGAGATGTGAAGAAAAAATGGCACTAGTTTTCTTTCCCTCTACATTTTGTCACCGATTGTTTTAGTTGCTTGCCGCTGTCGCCTCTGGCTTTCTGAGTTGGGAAAACTCTTAACTTACATATATGAGTTAGACTGAACTGAGTTTTTTTATTGAGTGTTCATTATTGTCTTATTAGATTTGATTCTGTAAAGCTGCTTTGACACAATCTCTACTGTTAAAAAGCGCTATATAAATAAAGAGGACTTTTTCATTAAAACCCCGATTAAGTTAAGAAAGTGTGGAGAAATGGTGTTTATCTTCCAAAAATATACCCAGAGACTGTTCCAAATGACTGTAAGAAACATTACCGCTTATCTGACACTTGTTGTACTAGTTACTAATACACTTCCTAATAACTTATCTGTTTTTTCAGCCTACGCTGAACACTAGCCAAACAATGAAGACTGACAAATGCTTTCAATAAATCATTTTACAAATTTAACCAGTTAGTCCACACACTAATTACATTCAGACTTCAGAATGCTCAGAGTTTCCCTGATGATCAGCAACATGATTATGGGAAAAGCACATTGCAATAAATCTATAAGCTACCACAGCAATCTAAATGATATGTAAGCAACGTATATAGGGAGAGATAGATATGAAATGTGTGATAAAGAGAAGTGGAGAGAAAGCGAGAAAGTAAGCAGGCTGTAGAGTGTGTGTTAGGCTCAGCAGGTCTGCTGGGAGTTTGATTGTGTTTCCTGTGCATACTGTGTTGGGCTATATCCCATCCCCTCTCCCCCTACCTTTCTCCATCTGCCTTTCCTTTTCTCCCTCTTCCTCCTGTTCCCTCTTTGGTCCTCATGCTGGCCTACACCCAGAACAGAGGAGCCTCCCACTCCTTTTGGTTTGTTCAAGCCAAAAGCAGGTGATAGTGTTGTCACGTCATGCTCAATGTTCTGTCTTGCCCTTCCCCCTTCTAGCTTCCCCAGTGTGTTGCTCTTGGTGTTAAAGCATTGAATGACGGGAAAAGGAGAACATGGATGAGTTCACATGTCGAGCTGATGGACAAAAAACAAACAGCAGGCAAACATCATATAAATGACAAAAAAATGTGATGACAAGAGTGGTATGACCTTTGGGGTGCCATGTAGAGCTTGTAATTCTAAAAACATTCTTATTTAACAGTTATTCTAAGAAAAATAAAAACTTAAATATACTAACCCATCTTAAAGAACAACTTTCTCTCTTTTACAAAGTTTCTTTTTTGCTCTTGAAATATGTTAAAGGGGTTGATTTTATTTAGAATGAATAAATAAACAAAATGTTACCAGCTATAATATAAAAAAAACATTGAGGGAATTCTTTAAATATTTTACACTTACATTTTATTCAAATTAAAGCTAAAAGAGTGTAACAGAAAGGTACTTTAAATCAATATGTAAAACAGTATCAAAACTAATAAAAAAAGTATAATAAAGATGATAATGAAAATAAAAGTATATTTAATCATGACATCGATGAATCATGAAAAAGGATGTTTAAAGCATTAATTGTTAAAAGGAAATCACACTTTCATTAAATAGGAATCAGTCTTATAATAGGAACATGAATATAGGTACTCTTTCTATGCATTGTAAATTTTATTTAAACAAGAACAAATGGCATGGAATCATCCAAAAAGACTGTAAAAACAACATATTATTCTTACATATTGTTTTGCTCCTCCGTGTTGGAACATATTTTAAATTATGGGCTTAAGTCCTGCATGAATAAGCAGCACTCCTGATTAACTGGTTGGTGGATCCTGAGTAAGACAGGATCATAGAGAGCAAGCTGGGATAAAATATGGATTATAGAATTCAGTCTCTATGCTCTTTGGTTTAACTATAATAGAGGTTTGGTTGAAAAGGGATTCAGACTCACATCCAAAAATTACATCCTGTTACTTTTGCTGCACAGCACACGTGTGGAAAGATCCTTGTATTTTGTTGAGAAAAGGATTTTGCCTTCCCAAATGCTAATCTGACTAAACGTTAAATGAATGTCTATGTCAACGAAGAGCAAATATTGTGTATTACAGTTTGCAATTTTATTGCAGCTTTGCCGATTGAGCTTTAAGTTATAAGTGAAGCTCCTCTCAACCACAGGTTTAACTTTCTCATGTGCCTTTTTCCATTTGCAGATGTATCAAATATTTGCCAAGGATTTTAGAGAAAGACCTTCAAATGATCAGCTGTGTACCGTCACAAGCAACAAAGCAGCTCTTTCATAAGCAGCTCTTTCATAAGCAGCTCTTTCATAAGTTCAAGTCAGAATGTGATTGTCTTGTCAAGGCTTGGCTGAGAACTTTTTTTTCTAAAGTTTTATCAACAGGCTTAACCTAGTGGAGTTTCATATTTCACCTTCTGCAGTTTAGGCCGATCAGAGAACCACATTCATTCATTTACAGTATTTGGCAGACGTCCTTATCCAGAGCAACTTACATTTATCTAATTTACACAACTGAGCAATTGGGGGTTAAGGGCCTTGCTCAGGGGCCCAGCAGTGGTGCCTTAGTGGAGCTGGGAATTGAACCTACAATCTTCAGGTTAATAGTCCAAAACCTTACCCATGAGCCACCACTTCATTCAACAATACATGCCATGTTGGAATAATACGTTTCCAATTTGCTAAATTTCTTGATCCTCTTTTTTAATGTCATACTTTAATTTTAACATGTATTCTAATAAAGCAACATTTTCCAGAGGTATGAGACGCTGTGTTAAACACCCTTTTATTACCTTTCATAGCCCTTTCAAAACGCAGCCTGAAGCAGATGTTGAATTTATCCAATCAAAAATTAGGTCACGGAGGGGACGTCATCAACCAAAAAGTAAAGGTATGCTAGAGGTATGGCAGGTGATGCATTGTCTTGTTTCCTCAGAGAACTATGGCTACAGCTGGAGATGCTCTCCTTTAGGAACTCGAGCTGCAAAAAACGGATCGAAAAAAACAGGTTACCCATGCTGCCACAGCACCACATTACTGTCCTGTGTGACATACTGATATGCATGGAATCCGGCTCCTTGGGGTTTCTGCCAGGTCCAAATTGTAAAACTGGACAAATGTCTAGGGAAAGGACCAACTTGCCACCTTACAAATTTCTGTCAAAGATCAAGGAAGGTTTCTACAATGCCTTGGACGAAGTCTAGGCACAAAGGCAAAATGAACAATGCCTAAATATCACCATTTTTAATAGAAGAGATAGCCATCAAAAACACTATCTCAAGCTTTTATCTGATGCCTCCTCCAGAGGTTCGTACAGGGGGGGTGGGGGAGGGGCGCACACAGGCGAACCCCAGTACGATGACCAGATCCCATGACAGGAACCTCAGTTGCCATGCAGGATTCAGCCTCTTCGTGCCATGAAGATATCTTGTCACTGATTTACCACCCAGAGGGGTGTGGAAGGCAGCTTGGGCTGCCACATATACCCTTAGGGTGAAGGGTGCTAGCCCTGCAGGGAAATGTTACTGCAGAAATTCCAAAACTGGTCCAACCAGGCAGTTAACTGGGTCATGCTGATTCTGTCTGCACCATGAAATAAATAGGTTCCAGCCCACAGTCTTGGGTGTAGCTGGCAACACATACAGTTGAATTGCAAACAGATGAAGGGGATCTCTGTCCCTCTGGGAACCATGGTTATGCTAGTAACCCTGAGATGTTTCCTTTTGGGAACTCAACACTACATCAAAATGCTATAGGAAAGTAATGCAAATTCTGCCATAGTGCCAAGTCACTGTTTGTCTGAAGGCTTTTTTTTAGTGTGGGTGTTTTTTGCTTCGTGGAGAAATTTTAACTGTCCAAATGAAAGAGTACCTCTGTTAGCAACAGAGAGGCATCTGTGGCTCAGCCTCCCAGATCTGCAGGGACAGAACTGTTCTGCTTGGACCTCATGGAGTAACCAGAATACAGGGTCCTAGTAACGATCCGCTCAGACAGACAGTGACTTTGTGTTTTGGTGTCTTTAGTGTTACATTTCCACAATGTTTCCCATTCTCCAAGGATCCAAGAGTGGTGGACTGAGCCAGATCAGCAACTTAACCATTTGAGTCACCACTGCCCCTACTATATGTGACCTCACCCACATTTGTAGTTTGTGTACAATTATGGTAGATTTGAAATGTGCTCAGTAATCTAAAAAAGACTTTTATTTGTGCATGTGTTAATACTTTTTACAGCACAAAATTTAGTTTACATTAAAAATTTGCCAACTGAGAAAAATATACTTACTGTTAATCCAACTTTTTCTTGACATTCTTGTTTCTCTGTCTCTTCTCTGATTCGGTTATATGTTTGGGCACATTTTTTTTTACCATGTGTAGTATGTAGTTTGTTTGGCAAGCCTGGATGGTATTGGTAGAACACACCTGCCCAGGAAAATGGTTGTCCGTTGGTACTACTCCTGCCATGTCGAAACCCCCACTCTACCTAGCTCACTTATTTGCATATTGAAGTGGAGGAAGGGAACTGGCACAACATCAACACATGATTTTAGATGTTCATTTGGATGTTTTATTTTCAATTTGTAGTGCTAAAAGGCACAGTGAAGAAACACATGTCCAAAACTTTATTACCTTTATTCAGGACTTTTATTCAATTTAAGATGTGCACATTGTTGTACATATTCAAGTTAATTTACATTTATTTAAAGAGAAAGGATTATGTGAGGGGTGTCGTTTACTGGTTTATGGTTACAAACAAAGTAAAAAGCAGGTAAAAGGTGGATTCAATGTATGTAGTACATTGTTATAAAAATCATATGATGTGATTTTATTTTAAAAAAGGACATACATTGATGTGAAAGTACACTATTGTGTTATTAAAATAAAACACACACACAAAAAATTAATGCTGACCAGTTAATATATCAGTTCTCCCTCTAGGCAGAACCCCTTTTTCTTTTTTTTTATTATTCTGCCACCATAGTAGTTTTCTCTGTTTTTAAGTTCCTAAAATAAAAAAAATATAAATATTTTTTTGCTTTTTTGTATAAACTCTGTACTACTCTGTATTTAGCTAATTAATTAAATATAAATGACGCACTTATAGTTAAAACAAATTATTTACACAAACTTTGATTAAAATAGGCAAAACCAGTGTTAACTTGTTGAAACTAAATCTGTATTGAGCAATGTCGCACTTAGTGGGTGTAAATAGCTAGTACAGTTAGCTTGCTTTGTAAATCTGCTTTCAAAGCTAAATAAAGCTGTTAGTATTCTTTGTAACTTTTTTGTCTCTATATGTATTAAACAAATATAAAAAAACCCGCCAATTTTCAATAGTGAACAAATTGCAGGTCTAAACCTGAAATATAGCCTAAGAAATCATTCAAGTTATTCTTCATTTAAATTTCAGTTGTTGTGCTTCTGCTTGTTTATTTGTTGTCCTAAAGTAAAATGACAGCTCTGTGTAATGGCGTATGTTGTAGCCTAATGATTTGTTGCCTTATAGTATGAATGTTTAGTCCGCTAGTCAGTTTTTGACTTTATTCTCTCAACCTTCAGACATTCATACAGAAACTGCTAATGTGGTTCAAGCAAACCAGCTGTATTTTGGCTAATTTTGCATGGCAGTTTAAAAGTATGTAAGACACCCAGGCACGCCGCTAGCAATTTTGGGCACTCTGAAATAATTTCTATTTTTATTACTGCTAGTACTGTTACTACAAAAGGCACAGAGGGGCCCTCAAAGTGTGTGGGCTCTTAAAATCATTTTAACTATCCCCTCTTAGCGGTGCCCCTGAAGATGTCTAAAAATAAAACAAATCATTTAATGATAGCCATAATTTAACTAATGATAGAAAGTATTATGGTGCAATTTTGTTCTGTTCAGTGATGCTGTAAATAAAACAATATAAAAATAAGCTGCTCAGTGTTTGACATTTAACTTGCTGATTGCGGCCAGATGAAACATTTTTAGAAAGGGGCAGCTTATAAACCACCCATTTCTATTTAAAATAGTAAATGCTTAAGCTTTTTTACCTTTAACAACTTCATATTATAACTATAATGAATATTTTTAAACTATTCATAATCACACAACCTGGTGTCACCCAGATGGCAATGAGTTTCATTTTGATTCTGGTTTCTCTCACAGTTTCACAGTGGTGTGCAGTCAGAGCCAGCAAGGCCTTCTCTGCTGGCCTAAATAATATTGTAATTGTATTTGTAAATACAATATCATCATTTATAAGTAAAAATTTTCATAGTTATATAAAATGTATTAATTTATTCCCAACAGTTCTCTTCATAACATAACATTTCTCTTGCTGTACTGCTTCCAGTATGTGTATGTGGATATGTCTAATCAGATTTCAATTTCTATGTGCTGCTATGTTAATCTAATCTGCCCAAAGCCCTCAGAGTCAGTAGTGCTGCTCATGTAGAAAAGACTGTTTCTTGAACCAATCAGATTTTAAATTAGCTGGCCCACATTGACGTAAGAATTTTTTTTGTCTCCTCATGGTTGATCAAAGTAAAACTGTTACAGCCAAGTTCGTCTAGCAAAACACTTCTTTACAGGTAAATTCGAATTTTTATGCCCAAAGTGGCTGACAGAGGAGGAGAAATTAACTTTGTCTCTGACATAACTAAAAGTCAGTTTTTAAAAGTCAGTTTTTAACCCCGAAAATAACTAGCTTGTCTCAGCCTGGGAAGGAGTTTCCAGACCAGTGTTGACAAACTGTAACACTGGCTTACAGCCTTTAAATGCATTATATATTTTATTTACATGATTAATGTTTTGTCATTTTATTTAAGAAAATATTGATTCTAAACTGCTCCCGATGATGTACGTGCCACAGTTGCAGTTGTAATGTAGAGGTTTCTTAACAGGGTTTCTGGCTTTAATAAAAATGGTTTTCATTCTCAATACATAAATTGTCTCTCTGTCTGTAATACCACACCAGGTTATATTGCGTTTTTGTATAATATTGATAGTTTCTATAATCGCGATGTGATAGTGGTGGCTTTAAGATGCGTATCAGTCCCCGGTACCAAATGCACCGCCCACCACTGCAGTTTCCTAATATCATCTTGAAATGATCTTATCTATCAGGGATCCATTTAAAATGTATAATTTATGTCCTGAATTTTTCTATTTCCGTAAAAGAGCTTAGTGGCAATGATCCTTTTTAAAAACATTACACAATTAAAATTAAATGGTGTGGAATTTAATTGACCTGAAACTTAGAATATTTAATAGCCTACTTAAACACTTCCAGTGATTATAGTGTAAACCGTGCTACTGTCAGGATGATAGTGACTCTTCTAAAGCAGCCATGTGGTCAGTAATTGCTGGACACTGTTTACTTGTGCAAACAGCTGTGCCTATTAATTATCTCATCGTTCTGACTGACACCCAAAAGCCTGGTAAACATCTAACAAAATCCACTGTGCAATTTTGGACACAATGTGGTCGTCTGAGAAAGATTTAAAAAGTCTAATAGACTTCAGTAAGTCTACAATAAAAGTCTTTGATCGCTAGTTTGACATGTTCGACGACAGCTAACTAATAGCTATTTTTTTCTCCAATTAAATTCTGGCCTGTTTTAGAAGATTTCAGATGCTTTCTTGCAGTTTGACTTCTACAACAAACGTCAAACCAACCAGGAGCACAGAACCTGATGATGCAATTAACGAGACAACTTTAAACCACCGAGGAAAAATATAAAAACAAGTCAGGTTGACAGAACAGCTGCTGTTTTTTGCTGCCAGCTACAATTCAGCAAGAAAATACGGGTTACTAAATGTGTCATGGATTGATGATGTAAAACTCCAGACAAAGGCTTTTTGTGTCCGTCCGCTTTTGACGCATCTCAACTGATGTACAGTACAGTCTAACAATATGACAATAACATCCTAATAACATAAGATCCTACAATGTGACATAGGAATCATGTTTGTAAAGTCTGACAAGCAACAATTGACAAACCTGGCCAGGAATTTTGTGATATCTTTCATTTATTTTATTTTTCCATTGAAAAGTGCCTCTGTGACTTTTGTTTCCGATTCTGATTGCTCATGATAATGTAGAAGATGATCCTTTATACATAACAAAAACAAGTATAGTATTACATTTAAGTGAAAATAAATAAATAGTATTTATTTACCGGTGTGTCAAATCTAAATTAAAACATTGATGCAACTTGATTAACTGTTTGATTTAGAAAAGAAAGTATATTAGGACATCAACAAAAAAAGGAGGAGAGAATAATGAAAGTCATTCAATCATTCAACCATAAATGCAGATAATGACTTATTTTAATAATGAACAATAAGCCTCTCAGTTATAAGATGTACTAAAAATGACTTTTTGTCTAAATAGTAGGGTTTACTGATTTATAGTTTATCCTTTAATCAGCATCCGAGGTTTAAAACAAGCAAGCTAATGCTTTGGAAGATTTAAATCACCAAGAGACACAAGCAGAACACAACCGTTGTTGTACTTGTATAAAAACAGGCTCTGATCTACTTCAAATATATTTTTCTTTCAAAGGCATTTCAAAAACTGGCATGAAAGTCTCTCTTTCTCTAAATTGTTTTAGCATGCCCTAAGGGACGCACATTTTTCACTCTGTCTTCAAAGTGCACTTTTGCTAGGTCCACCTGCTGCCAGTGGCCCAATGCCCACCTTCTGTTGAGTATTATTTGTGGGCCATGCAGGCTTGCTTGCTGGGTTCATGTGCTCAGCCAATTCCACTTCCACTCCAAGGTAGGGGTGTAATGCCATGCTATTATGTGTATTTGTTTTGTGCATATCCATAGCTCTGGAATGGTAACCTTAAGTAGGCATTACCTAATCAGGAGGGAGGTTTTAATCTGAATGTAAGATGGGCATCAAACACCAGAAAAAAGTAAAAAACACTAGGGAAAAACTCAGGGGTAGAAATACTAGCACTCTGGTGTAACCAACTAAACCTTTGGTACATCTCTTCAGCTCATGATTCTGTTAGTCTGTGTTATTTCATTAGAAATTTAGATAGTTCTACTTCCAAACAAACAAAATAGTAGTACAGTTGAATTTACTGTCACCCTAACCAGGCAGATACTAAGGTTGAATGAATGCATAGTAATGAATGTGGTTTTGGTTTATGCCACAATCTTCAAATCTTACCCCCAAGCTTGAGAGTAAAAATCTTTTGTTTACATAACTTGATCTGTCTAGAGCGGGATTCTTGTCCTGGTGTCTACCACTATTTTCAACATAACACCTGTAAACCATCCTGGAAAAAAAGAATCCCAGTAGTATGTAGGTGTGTTGCCATTTTAAACATATCAAATGGTTTGTTTATTTTAAATAGTGTATTTATATTCACTTGCATTCCTAGCCAATTTGGTATAATACATGATCCTATCTTAAATAGTTTAAGGGGGATAAACCGAGACCACCCTTAAGCCGAGCTTGTAGGGTTGACTTGTCCAGAATAAAGCGACAGGGTATGAAGCTGCTAAAAGTAAAACAGATCCTATCAGGCACATCATTCTGACATGGCCATTGTGAGTAGTGCTATGATAAACCTGACGGTTTGAGTTATCTCGCTGGAACCTGCCCATGTCTCACACAAGTCACTCGGCAAGTAACCTAAACAGGAGTAAGAGGCTTTGTTTACATAACAATAAAATGAAGATATTTGGCTTCAGGGGAGTAAGTGGTAGCAAACAACGTAATACAAGCTCATGCACTAGTTTCATTTTGTTTTATATGTTTCATTGGACTTTCAGATTTATATTTTAATGCAAAAAAGTCACATCTGTTGAATGCTTAACTATTTATTGAACATCCTAAAAGCAATTTCTGGATCTCACAAAGCAGTTCATTTTGCCTATAAGCAAATTTAAGCTATCTGATTGTAATCTTGATGTGCAGGGAGTAAATCTGTTAGGTCTGCATTAAAGTGCATTACCAAAAATTGGGCTAAAAAGTTAATCCCTACTGCCTGCATGGTACAGTTCTAAAAAAGGTTTTGGATCACACACATTCATTCATGGCCCCAAGCCCAAATGCAGTAAGGTACAGAAAGCTAAAAAGAAAAAGTGATCGAGACAGACATGTGTCTGGGTGTTGGAGAATGGAGGAGGGTGTGGGGTTGAGGGCGGTACCAATTGGGGAGGGATGAATGTCCTGGGGGAAGAAGGTGTCTCTCGAGCACGCCACCCTCAACCACTTTTCATTTGTGTAAAAACAGATCAGCCGGTGCAAAAAGCCCAACTGGGGGAATTTGTTGGGATTCTTTTTATATTTTTTGACACTGCATTATGGGCAGAAGACTACAGTTTGTAACGCTACACTGGAATCTGAACTTACCAAAGGTGTAAGGAGTTGCAGCAAAATTTCCATGAGGAATTTTCATCCAGGACCTCGTGTAAGTCTGCTGTCACTGATTTTCTGCTTGGTTTTAACAGATTTTTTAACTGATCCTTTCCCTTTTTGTGGTTAAGCAAAATGCGTTAATGGAAACATTTATCTGGTCTGTGGTTTTGTGGAGAAAACTAAGATGTTTTTAATGTCCAGGGAGTTTTAAAAGTTTAGATGCTCAAGAAATCTAAAAGAAAAAAAATCCAAATGAGAAATAACCATTATGTAAATTTGCAGCAGTTGCCTTTTTTGTAAGAAATCTACTTAATTTAGATAAACATGCAAACGAGTTCAATCTGGATAAAAAGAAATGATCAGGTTAGTGATTGTTGTATCACCACAAACCGATCTACAGTATATTTAGGGTTGAGCTGACCTGAGATGCAGACCTGAGACAGCAGCACTGCATGGTTTATTTAAGTTATTATTGACCTCAGAAAAAGAAGAACAGCTTCTAAATTAACTTGAATATGTACAACAATGTGCACATATTAAATTGAATAAAAGTCTAGAGCGTTTTGAATTTAGTTTGATTTCGATGCTTTTCTAATACTTCTTTATAAGAAAATAAGCAAAATCTGAAATGGCTCATGGTCGTTTACATTTTTAAACATTTAACAGATCGAGATTGTCCGTTTGTACTAAAAACTATAACATAAGAATATGATATTATCGGTAAGCCAAATTACTGCCTGACGTGTCTATGTTTGTGGTCTGTTTTGGTCATTTTGCCACAGGGTTCGGAAACTGGTATTAAATCTGATTCTTAAGTGAAATGCAATAGAAAAAAGTTGCTAGTGAAATGAATTTGCTCTACGTTTGTTATGCGATGTAAAAGCTCAAACGTTTTTTATACACAATCACAATCTTCTAGATTGAAAACACCAATACTTAAAAGAGTCCTCCATGGCCTTTTGGTATTCCCGAAGTGCTAGCATGACATAGCCTGTAAGATCTATAATTTATTACCAAATCTTAATCACGAAAGCATGTACAATATGAATGCTTTATAGTATATATCTTTATGCTTACATATTTGATTTGAACCTATTATCCCACTTCCTACATACAAAGTGTTTAGTTAGGAAAAAAGACGTTTAATAATTTAGATTGTACTCATATGCAGAACATAATGATGTAGATATTAAAAAAGGTTTAATTTCTAAGTACTAACCATGTTTAATAGATATCAATAATAACACATACTTTTTTCACTTATTTTATATGAACAATATAAGTAAATAGAGAAAAGCCTAATACATTTTTGTGGCTGATATAAAGTTACTTTATACTGTACACAAGCTTTTTTTTTTAGCATGATATCCAGTAAAGATTAAATCAGTTCCTGCTACAATGTAAAAATGTCTTTAGTGTTATTTAAAAGTCATTATGTGAATTCTGTAGATGTAAAGAATAAGAATGGTTATAGACAGTCAGCGTTTTCTCTTACATACAGATAGATAACATAATACGAACATAAACAGACTCAATACTTTTATTCATATCTGCCTTTAAAATGAAACACAATGTCTTGAATTAAAAGCTGCTGTGAGCATGTGGCTACAGGTAGCTGATACTGTGACTCGGCGCAGGAACACAAGACACATCCTGTTACAAACAGATATCTTCACTTGCTTAGTCACTCGCTCTCCCACATTTATAACCCGAACTTGCCCCTAAGGGGTTTGCAGTTTCGCAAATATAACCCACAGTTTATAATCCAGTTTTACAGCTCAAAGTAAGAAGCAAATCTTTATCAACAACATAATCTACAAACAGTGAAAGACAACAGAGCGAAAAATAAACAGGGTAAACAGTATTTATTAAATCTATATTTGTGTGACGGGTAAGTGGAAAGGAGGAAACAACTGTATTATTTCTGTATAATTTCTTAAGACAGAATTGATGATCAGAGGCAAAGCGAACAGACACGCCAAACACATGGTTCTTCATAAGCATGCACAATAAAAATGTTGCTTTTGTTAAGGCATGTTAGAACAGGAGTGCAAATACCTGCTTGTGAGCACACACACTGTATGTGTGTGTGTGTGTGTATGGAGTCTGAAATATAAGAAAACTATTTGAATTTAAATTGTTTAAGAAATGCTTAAGGATCCCTTTTATTCGTGTGAATGGTGAAACAATTAATTAGACAATTTTTAAATGATTATCTACTTTTCCCAGTGGATGACCTCTGACCTACTTTTGAATTTTTTTGTTCTGAATTTCTTGATAACTTGAATCTGAATTATTCATCTTAAATATTCTAAACTTTTTTGAATGCCACATGATATTTAGTTTTGTTAAATTACAATTCGAAATAATTCACATTTTTTACAATTTAAATTGTTTTGTCATGTTTCGAGCTCCATTTCTTTTAAGCCTAATACAAACTTTTTAATATGTATTCAAGTATACGTGCATTTATCTTTAATAAAAACATTATTAAGTGTAACAACATAAAACACACACATCCTGACAACATAAAACACATACATTATTCTTGCTTTTTTAGGTTTGAGGGTCCATGACGAACCTCTAAGAATGGACTTGAAAGTGAGGGCTAAATTGCTCAGCCTTCTAACAATCTTACTGCACATATCGAGATGTCAGGGAAGCCTTGAAAAAGATAACTCCCCTTTGAGGTTCACCCATCACTTGTATAATGCCACCATTAATGAGAACTCTGCCCCCCGGACTTATGTGGAGAGCCCGGTAAGAATGGGCATCATAGTTTCTGATCCTTCATGGAACATCAAGTATAAAATTGTTGCTGGTAACGATGATGGCCTTTTTAAGTCAGAGGGCTTTGCTGTTGGGGATTTTAGCTTTCTCAGGATAGCAACCGCCAGTGGCAACTCTCTGTCTCCTGTATTGCTCAACCGAGAAGTCAGAGATGTCTACACACTGACTGTTGAGGCTAATGAGGGCACCTATCAGTACCAGTCCAGAACAAAGGTACTGATCCAAGTGCTTGATAGAAATGACCTGAAACCCCTTTTTTACCCTGCTTCTTACAACGTGGTGATCAGAGAGGACACTCCTGTAAAGTCAAGCGTGGTGAGAGTCAGCGCAACAGATGCTGATATCGGCAGCAATGCTGAATTTTATTACTCCTTTACCACTAGGTCACATCCATTTGCCGTGGATCCTTTCACAGGCACCGTCACACTTGTTAACAGGCTCAATACCAGTCTAAGTAACAGGTATGATCTCACAATTCTGGCTGAGGATAGGACAAAGAAAATCTCTGGCATCCAGAAGTTTGGGAATGTTGCAACGGTGGTCGTAAACGTTGAAAAGGTCAATGACAATTTCACTTTACTTTCACCTCTGACAGTAGAGATTCCTCAAATGGATGTTGAAAGAATAAGCGTGAACATCAAGCTAGAGCCCCATGTGAAGCCACAAGCTGCCACTTTAAGTATAGTTGCAGGAGATCCAAAGAAGAATTTTAAGATTATTCCATCTGCCTTCCATAGTAATGACTTTGAGGTTGTCTCAATAAAACAGATAAATTGGGAAGAAAACACACATGGAATAAATCTTTCCCTTCAGGCGAATGACAGAAGCAATCCCCATTTGCTAACACCAGTTAGGGAAATACATATTCCATCTCCCCAATTTACCCCACTGACCTTTGAGCAGAAAATATATTATGTAAGACTTAGTGAATTTTCACCACCAAAAACCTACGTATTGAAAGTCTCAGTCCATCCAACTTTAACAAATGTTACCTACCAAATCAAAAACAACCTGCATAGCCACAAATTTAAAGTGAATCCCAAAACTGGTATTATTGTCACCTCTGAGCGTCTTGACTTTGAAAAAAAGTCTCGTTATGAGTTTGATGTTACAGTTAACTCTGGTGAAACTGAAGCTCATGTTATAGTTGATATAACAGATGAGAATGACAATGCTCCGTCATTTACCTCACCCTCATACCAGGCCACTGTGCAAGAAAATGTTCCGATAGGAACTAGCATCTTAACTGTCTCTGCTATCGATGTGGACAAGGACAACAATGGATTTGTCACTTATTCAATTGCAAACACAGCCCCACAACCTTTTGTCATAGATCCATTAACAGGAGTGATTGCTACATCTGAAGAACTTGACTATGAGCTGATGAAAAGGTGGTACCATCTTAGAATCTGGGCTTCTGACAGTGGTAGTCCATTTAGCCGTGTACATGAGTGTGCCGTGACCATCACTATGCTCAACATCAACGACAACACTCCTCTTTTTGAAAGAGTGGCATGCAACGTCTCCATCCCACAAGATCTAAAAGTCGGGAAGAGCATTGTTGAGATTTTTGCAGTTGATTATGATGAGCTAGAGCAAATACATTACAGAATCCAGTCAGGAAATGAGGATAATTTTTTTAAAATTGACCCTGTTACTGGCAGCATCAGTCTAGCGCAACCTATCCCCAACGAAATTCTATTGAGAAAACATCATTTATTTACCTTACAAATAACAGCAACAGATGGAAAATATAGCACGGAGTCCACTACCATCACTATACATATAACAGACAAAGGAAAGGAAGTTATGAGCCACTGTCAGGAAACTGGAGTGTCCAGGCAGCTAACTGAGAAACTCATTGAGTCAATCAAGCCGGTTCTCTCGGCCAAAGAGGAGGAGACCTTTTCTGATGCCTACATAATTAACCATCACTCTCCAAGGTTTGCTCCTAGCACGCCAAGCTCCATTGATGTCAGGGAAGACTTTGCTCTCAATGTGACAATATTACACTTTAAGGTCACTGATAATGACAGTGGTTTCAATGGCAGGCTCGTCTATGCAATTTCAAGTGGGAACGAAGACGGATGTTTTACAATTGACATGAACTCAGGAGAACTCAAACTAATGTGTCCTTTAGACAGAGAAACAAAACAATTCTATATTCTGAACATAACTGCATATGACTTAGGTACTCCACAAATATCTGCATGGAAATTGCTTGCTGTCAATGTCCTGGATGTAAATGACAATCCGCCATTATTTTCTCAACCAAGATATGTTCTGAGCATCCCTGAAAACACAGAGATTGACAAAAGCATCTTCAAAGTTCATGCAGTGGATTATGACCAGGATGACAATGGAGTGATAAAATATACTTTGTTAACAGTTACTAACTTATTTAACATTGACGAAATCTCTGGCGAGGTTAGAGTGAAAGGGAATTTGGACAGAGAGACCTTCCCTAGATATGACTTAAAGATTGAAGCTAGGGATGAAGCGAAAGAGGACCCTCAACTTATCTCAACAGCAGATTTAGTAGTTGTCCTTGAAGATGTCAATGATAATCCTCCTGTGTTTGTACCTAAGGTCCACCGGATTAAAGTTCCTGAAGATGCCCCTCAAGGCACAGTGCTGTTATGGGTTGAAAGCTATGACTTAGATTTGGGCAGTGGAGGCATCGTAAGCTATAATTTAAAGAACAATGAAAGAGGCCCCTTTTTCTTGGACACATCCACAGGCTTACTTACTCTTGAGAAAGAACTGGACTTTGAAAGAAAACAGTTTTATAATTTAACAGTTCGAGCTGTGGACCATGGAAAACCCAGGTCCTTGTCATCCTCATGCTTTATAGAAGTTGAAGTGTTGGATGTCAATGAAAATCTGAATGTGCCGGTTTTTAGCTCATTTGTGTACAATGCTACAGTAATGGAGGATGCGAAAATAGGCACTTCAGTCCTGACTGTGACAGCAGTGGATAAAGATATGGGCAAAGATGGAGTCGTTAAATATCACATTCATGACGGGACAGGACTTGGCATTTTTACCATTGATGAAAAAACAGGTACACTATAATGCTGCATGACACCACATATGTAATTACTTTCCCAGTGAACACAATTTTAACAACTAATACAATTTAACCATTTAAAGTTACACTAATGCTAATTTCTTAGTTGGCAAATTGCAAATGAAAGGTCAGCTGTCCTAAAGATTTTACTTTATTTGAAAGATGACCTGAATTTATTTACACTACTACTGAATATTACAGTTATGTAAAACATAAATCGTATCCAAGGTTTACCACATATAGCATTATTTGATTAACATATTAAAATGTGTGTTGTCTGAGCTTTTGCTATAGAAAATTGAACATATTCTTACCAATTAGAAATTTAATATATAATATAATATAGTTGTAGTATTTAACCTAATAATGTTTGGCAAAATGCTTAATGTGATGATAAAGTACTAGTTACAGAAAAAGTTTATTATGTATATTATTATCATTTATAATATATATTAAATTGAATAACTGAAAACTATGCATTTTTTTGCAGGAGTAATTCAGCTGGCAAACACAGTAGACAGAGAGGCTGTAACACACTACTGGCTGACTGTGCATGCCACTGATCTGGGCACTATTCCACTGTTGGCATGGACAGAGGTTTATATTGAAGTTTTGGATATCAATGATAATCCTCCGGAACTGTCCCAACCTATCTACTTTGCTTCAGTCAAAGAAAACTTGCCCAAAGACCAATTTGTGCTAAAAGTTTCAGCTACAGACATGGACCAGTCATCTGAGGGCAAGATAACTTTCCAAATTCCGGATTCTCAGCGGGCATATTTCGACATTAATTCAAACACAGGTAACGGGTGACTTAAAGATGTTTCACTGTTACTCATAAGTTATTACACAAAGTTACTGCAATGTGATTTGCAGTAATGAGTCACGTAGAAGTTTCTGTTTAGAGTGTGTTTTATATCTGCTTTGCTGAAAACTAGTTCCAAATAACCTGCAGCATTTGATAGTTCAAACAAGTTGAGGCATAAGCGAGGTGTAACCGAATTGTGCTGAAAGAAGAACACAGGCCTAATAATAAATAATTACAGTGTGAAAAACGCTATTATTCTATACAAACCTTTAATGCAAAAAGTCCCTGAAGCATGCAAAAAGTTTCTCATATACCTTATCTCTGGCCTTTTATTTCAACATTACAACAGAGCTCAGTGCCTTTGAAGTGTGCCTAGAAAATTAGAACAACATTTAACCATCATCACAAGCTTGTACTTGTTCAGTCACAGCCTCTTTGTTGCTTCATAAGCTCCACCCCAAGCAAAACAAGACCACTCACACCTCATGCCAACATGCCATAAGGATTCTAGGTACAAATGTCTTTTGCACATGGATCAGAAGCTGTGGGGCTGGTAATTTTAGAGCAATCCTCATCAGTGTACTTTGAAGCATTGTTGTTGTGAAGGTTGAATGATTCACAAAAGACTGTAGACACATGAGACCAAAAGGATTAAGAATTTGAACGGTATATTGTCGAAATCCACACTTAAATAAAATGTAAAATAATTATCTCTTATTCTCTTTTGTTCAGGCAGATGAGGTTAAAAATGCCAAGAACTCCATGTTAGGACAGGGCCTAGATGATTCATCCGCAGAGAGCAGCTTGATGAAGCTAACCGAGTTAGAGGCTTAGTGTAGTGAAAGCTACTCATTTCAAATGGGAAAAATAAGAGTTATTTCCAAAGACAAACAAATATGGGGTGGATTTGGATTAGAGCCTTGTATTACAAGCGACAGAAACAAAAAGATATTGTAAATGCGTATAAATGGTGTAATTGAAGTGGCTAATGTTTAATGAAGTTAGGAAAACAAAATTTCTTGCATTCCAAATATATTTAAGATCTTTTCCAAATTCTAAAGACAATGAATAGAAAAATGAATCATGGTCCAAGCGGGTAGTAATTTCAAAACCATGCTTTAAAAAGAACACCTGCCTAAACAGAGTAGTGTAAAAGCCCAGCAGGGTTTGTTTAACGCTGTAAAAGCAGAAGCTCCCTGCTGGTATCTGTTCCTTTCTCCTGAACAACCTCCTGAATTACAGCCTGAGAGAACATATAGAAATACTGATAAACTACTATTAACTGTACGTTTTACTTTGCCAAAGAATTCCAGCACTCTGTGATGTGTCTTCATTAAATATTTAAAAAACATGTGAATTAAGCCTGGGGCGCTTGTTAGGAAACCTCAGACCTTCAATGTAGCTCTATGAGAGTAATAGTTTCCTTTTTTGTTAATGGAATAACCCTGCTTTGTAGTTTAACTTTGGACAGAAGAGATAGATAAACACTGAAAGCAAAAAGAGAGTGACAAATACTCATTTTGAGGTCTGCTAACAGGTGTGCTTCCCATCTAAGAGCCATACCATTGATTAGCTTGTCTGCTTTTTTTTATCTCTGCATGTGTTTGCTTAGGTGTGATCAGCAGCGTCTCAGCTCTGGACCGTGAACAACGAGCAGAGCACATTATTGAGGTGAGCTTGCCTGCTTATTTGTTCTTATTGTGTCACATGTCTAATTATATCATTTGTTGTAATTATTTTTTTAGCTTGTCAAATGTTTTGTATATATTAATAAAAAATTAGTAGTTTTAAAGAATTAAATTTAATAATAATAATAATGATAATAAAGTTTACATAAATGTATTATTTATATAATTTTTAAAATTATATTATTGTGGGCTATTTTCTGACCTATTACATTTTGTATTCAGTTTCCAAGGTCTGAATATAATAATTTGTACTTTGGCAAATAACATCTTCACTGTGACCATGATTAAATAAATATGTTTAAATCAATAATAGTGTAACAGGAATGTATTTAATATCAGCCTTAAATGTTACACAAACACTTG
Organism: Bagarius yarrelli; assembly: GCA_005784505.1. Taxonomy (NCBI): domain Eukaryota; kingdom Metazoa; phylum Chordata; class Actinopteri; order Siluriformes; family Sisoridae; genus Bagarius; species Bagarius yarrelli. Next base: position 4,131,625 of record VCAZ01000008.1, on the reverse strand, counting down.
GTTTTAAACATTGGCATAATTCCTGTTACTGTAGGTGATTGCATCAGATAATGGAGATCCTTCGCTGTACTCTACAGCCACAGTGGTCATTCAGGTGCTGGATGAGAATGATAATGTCCCTCAGTTCAGTCACAAGCTTTTTCAGGTCCAGCTGCCGGAAACACCAAAAAATTTATTGTCCAAGGAGGTCTACAGGATGATCGCACGTGATAAAGATGAGGGAACAAACAGCCAGATCACCTACAGTCTGGAAGACAGCATGGAAGAGCGATATGAAATCCACCCCACCACAGGGGTGGTGACTGCAAGAGGAGAGTTTGCACGAAACAACTACAGCATACTTACGGTACGATTGCTGTAAATATTCCATATACTACATATTTTTTTAAAACAGTGTTTTTTATACATTTAGTGAGCATAAGTAATAATTTAAATTTGTTGCATTTGTTGCTTATTTCGCAGATAAAAGCCACAGATCATGGCAGTCCTGCCAAAAGTTCAAAAGCACGTCTGCATGTTGAATGGCTGCCACAGCCAGAACCCAGTTCGGAGACTCTGACTTTTGACGAGGCCCCTTTCACCTTTGCTGTCATGGAGTCAGACCCTGTCACTCATATGGTGGGAATTATCAGCACCGAGATTACAGGAAGCCTCCTCTGGTTTGACATTGTGGGTAAGTACACTGGGATCATACTGTCAACCATTTAAGCATGCCTCATTTACCACAAACACCACAACCTGGCAGGAACACAGTCCACTGTCTGTGTCGACATAATCCTGTGTTTGTGACAGCTGCCAGAACTGGCAAAGCTTAGACAAACGGCACTGCTGTAGGATCGTTTTGTTCTTTGATCACACAAAAGTGATCACAAGGTTGTAGTAATCTGGTATCACGGTATTTTGTTTTGCTTCTGCATTAAAAACGTTAACATTACAAATCAGCAGAAATAACCATGTGTTTATAGCTGGTTCTCATTATCAGAGGAAAATGATGATAAAATAGATTTTGTAGAGTGAAATATGTTCCCAGCATGCCCGTGTAGGTTCTCTGGTTTCCCCTTTCACACAAAGACATGCCAGTAGGTGAATTGGCTGCACTTAATCCCCCTGCAGTGTGAAAGTGTGTGCATGTTTGCCTGTGGCAGATTAGTGTCACATGCAGTGTATATTTCCACCTAGTGCCCAGGATTTTCCAGATGCCCGCATCCACACCCAGAAGTATTGACGACAAATGAAAAAAGTGAATAACATATTTGTCTTTTTAACCAATTTTACTGTGTTTACTTTTATAAAGTACCTGAAAAACAACTAGATATTCATTTACATTTAAAAAAATAATAATTTTATTAATTTATTTTTTTTGTCTTTGTGTGTGTACATTTTCATAAATCGTGATAAACTGGTAATAATCTATGTAATAATCAGTTAATTGCTTTGCCGAAAATTGTTCACTATTCTAACCTAAATTTGATGCAGAGTGTAGAGTGTAGATGTAAATTTCTTTAACCCAAATAATATCTAAACAAATGTTAAAGCTTTGTAACGAAGTAACTTTTTACTAAAATTTCATAGGCTCTTAGTTCCCGAAACCTTTTGCCAAACATTTGCCATGAGTTACTTGACATGTGCTTCCGGGTGCTTAGCTGTAGGTCCTAAACCAGAAGGCAGAGCTAAACCATGACATATTTTCCTAGATGGTAAGCCAAAGTCCCCAGTCTCCCAGCGGCAGGGCGACCAGAGCCATCCAAATGCCATAGATCAACGTATGATCAGCTTCCAACCACCTGCAACTATTTAGATATAAAGGAAGGTCAGGAAAATAGTCAGCAGCATAAGAAGAAGCTTCCAGGGATATTGCTCAGCTTTCAGTGTAATAGTTCCCTCCTAAGGGCTTGTCAAAACAAAATATAAAAATATAATTTAGATTAGATTACATAGTGAGCCTCTGGTGTGAATATAATTTTTTTTTTACATAGCAGCCATAAACATGAAGGACACCAATTACAGCAACTACAGATGTTTTCAATACATCATTTTAGACACATTCTTCCCTCAGAAACTGTCTAGAACGCCACTAGCAAAAATTGACGCAGCTCAGCATTAACTATAAATTTTCACAGCCACCAAGTCAGTTTTTTTTTACCCTACAGAAATTTATTTAAAGTTACATTATTTATTCAAAGCAAAACACATTATTTTGCAAAAAGAAAGCAAGTTTTAAGGAGAATCTTTAGCCTTCTAAAAATAAGACCACTGATCCTCTATAAGGTTGATTTCTTAAAAACCACCATCTGCCGAAGCATGCATGATTTTAACCCCTACTGTTAGGAAGAGCTGTTCTAAGTTTTGTGTGCCAATATTTTATTTCCTAAATAATTCGCGTTGTATGCAATTTCTTTTAGTGTCTGACTGTTCAAGCACATTTAGTAGAAGATCGAGTTCATGCATGTAGATGGAATGTCAATGAATCTTGTTAAGGTCTACTATGCTGGAGTGGATGTCAATTAAAGGGGTGGACTGTGAAAAAACATCTGCCAGTGACTCTGGTTTTGTTTAGTTCAATAAGTACTGAAATAATAAGTACTGTCCTTCATTGACCCCTTCACTGATTCTTGCCTGTGCAAAAGTCTGCTGAGAAAAAAAGGCAAATGTCCCTCATACATCCTGGAACTCTGCTGTGAACACAGATCTGTTTTCATCTCTTAGGTGGTGATGATGATCGGGATTTTTACATCGATAAAAACACCGGAAGCATTGTGATCGCAAGGCAACTGGATGCTGGCAAAAGATCGAATTACAACCTCACCGTCAGTGTTACAGATGGTTCTCAGACCATAACGACTCAGGTTATAATTCATATATGTTTATCAAATTTTGTAAAGTATTCCCATCCCAAAAATAAAAGATTATTCCTCTTTTTCCCCCTACTTTCACAAACACAGGCATACATCCGTGTGCTTGACATGAATGAGCATCGACCCATGTTCCTGAGGAATATATATGAATCAAGCGTTCCTGAAGACACAGTTCCATGGAAGGAGATCCTGCAGATCAGTGCCCAGGATGCAGACATCAATAGCAGAATCATTTATTCCATCCACAGCAGTCTCAACCCAGACAGCCTTAAGCATTTCCAACTGGATCCAAAGAGTGGAGTTCTTGTCCTAACCGAGGAACTAGACTATGAGGCTATCACCACACACAGTCTTCTAGTAATGGTAAAATAGTGTTTATCTCATAACATGTTTGAATAATCTTATGATTTGCCACATTTTTCCCAAGTTGTTTAAGATAGTAATTGGGTAATTCTAAGGCAGGAAATTGAGCAGTGTCTCTTGTTGGGTTTGGGCCCGGGCACAGGGAATGTAGTTCGTACGTAATGTATGAACAAAAAACAGGTTTTAAATCCAACTATACTCAGTGCACAGTTGACAGTTTAGAAACGTTGTCACAGCTATTCACATGGGATTATTTTTCTAATGATTTGAAGTCAACACAGCATTCAGAATCTTGTTCCTACCTGCTTTTCTGCTCTGTATTGCACGCTCATATGTAATTATGATACACATGAAATTGTGCTCATCTGCTGTTCATGTGATATGTAAGCAACTTATGCAGATGTTTTTGGTGTTCTGGTACAGAATTGCACACTTAAATGCAGTTTGTTCAGTTTTGAAGGGAATGTGACAGTAGAAATGAATAAGTGTAAATAAGTGTGGGAGGTAGTGGCTCGGTGGTTAAAGTGTTGGGCTGCTAATTCCCAGCACCACCAATCTGCGACCGCTGGGCCCCTGAGCAAGGCCCTCAACCCCCAAATGCTTAGTTGCATAAATAAAATAAATGTAAGTCGCCCTAGATAAGAGTATTTTCCAAATGCTGTACATGTAATGTTACACAACTAAAATTTAATAATTAATAACTTTAACAATTTTGTGGATTTAATTATTACATTTGCATACAACAGCACTTAGGTGACAAGACTTTGCCTGAAATTTAAAGATTTTTAAAATTACTGTCTTTTTTTTTTTAGGTTCGAGATCAAGAGATCCCTGTGAAGAGGAACTTTGTCAAAGTAGTAGTGCATGTGGAGGACTGTAATGACCACACTCCCACATTCATGAGCACCAATTACGAGGGAAGCATTAATAACCTGGCTCCAGCTGGGACAGAGGTGCTTCGAGTTAAAGCTTTAGATAAAGACACAGGCAGTAATGCTGAAATTGTCTACTCTATTCATTCAGGTAAAGACATAAGCGCTACCATTTTATGTCTGTGGTCTAAACTGTGCTATTGTGCCTGTAATCAGAAACATATGTTGCTTAGCTTTCAGAAAGAACAAGATTATGATAATAAATGCTATGTTTTAGTGTAGATATATATCATAATAATCGAAAACCTTCTCCTAATTTGTAACATAAAAGAATTTGGTAAATTTGGTAGATGCCTTTATCAAAACTGGCTTACAGAAATGGTTTAAAGTGTTTCACTACATGAGGGACTCTAATTAATCTGAAAAATTATACCCCTTCCAGAGTCTGTAAGTATGGATTGTAGGCTAATTGGCATTTTTAAACTGCTTCACTGTGTGAAAGGAGTCAAATGGTATAGGGGATCGCTCATTGCTTTGGATAGGCGCCAGGGTTCCAGGTGGTAAAAAAGCATAAAAAACACAAAATGCTAATTTAGATACTTCAGAAAGCCTGAAAAATTTAATTTTTAAGTGTTTACATAGATTACCTCCAAGTGCAACTTTTTTTTTTAAATCAGTAAAGAAAAGTATGTCTTTAAAAATAAGCTAATTATTTTCTCCAGGAGGGAATTCTGAAGAAGCATTCGACATCGACCAAGAGACTGGAAGCATAATTGTGGCTAAATCATTGAACAGCTTCTCCCAGGAACAAGTCCAGCTTGTGGTAAAGGCCACTGACCAGGGTTTTCCCCAGCGCAGTGACCTCTGTCCTGTCAACATCCATCTCAAGCTGTCCGAGCACACAGCACCCAAGTTTACCCAGGATGAATACTTTATTGAAACAAGTGAAAGTAGTTCTTTGGGCTTTCCAGTGCTGTTTATCTCAGCTAGCTGTCCTTCTTCTGTGAACTACAGGATTAAAGATGGTGATCCTAATGGAACTTTTGACCTCAATTCAAACTCTGGACTGCTATCTGTCCAAAAGTCTCTCAATTTTGAAGAGCGCACCTCTTACCGACTCCAAATAAGAGCCACAAATACAGCAGGGGTCTCATCAGACGCAGTTGTTAATGTGTACATCATAGATGAAAATGACAATGCCCCTGTTTTTCTTCAGGACAGTTACTATGGGCAGATAAGTGAGTCTGCTTATTTAAACAGCATGGTAATGGGAGAAAACAACACCCCGCTGGTCATCAAAGCCTTAGATGCTGACAAGGACTCTAATGCGCTGCTGATCTTTCAAATCCAAGAGCCTGAGGCAAACAGAATATTTAAAATAGATCCAAACATGGGCACCATCTCTTTGATATCTGCACTTGACTTTGAGACCACACCGGAATTTAGGTTCACAGTTCAGGTGCGGGACTCAGGAGAGCCTTCTTTAAGTGCAGTCAAGCCATGCAAAGTCATCATTCGTGTCCTGGATTTCAATGACTGTCCTCCTAAGTTCACACTACCTGTGTATACAGCTACTATTATGCCCCCTGTTTTTAAAGACATGAAAGTAATCCAAGTAATGGCCCATGATGCTGATTCACTGGTTTTATACAATATTAATAATTACAATGATACATTTAAAATTCATGAATCAACTGGAGAGATCACAGTGAGTAATGCATCAGATTTTCAGTCCTATTATGAGCTCAAAGTTACAGTGTCAGATGGTGTGCACAAAGACACCACAGTAGTCAATGTCAACATCACTCAGAGAAAAAGGACTAGTCTGAAGTTTAGAGACAGAATATATGTTGGCACTGTACTTGAAAACACAACATCTGTTAAAACTTTAACTGTACTTCGAGCTATGGGCAGCTTCCTTAATGAACCGTTAATCTACTCAGTACTGAACCCATCTGATAAGTTTTCCATGCTCCAATCTTCAGGCGTACTGCAGACAAACGGAGTTGCCTTTGACCGAGAGGAACAGGATGAGTATGATGTTGCTGTGGAGGTCCGTGACATGAGGGATCCACAACGGATAGATGTCACTTATGTCAAAATCTATGTGGATGATATTAATGACAATCCACCTATCATATCAAACCTTCCCTATACTCTTATGATATCAGATGAGACAGAACCAGGAGATGTCCTCTTCCAAGTGCTGGCGACTGATAAAGACACTGGTGAGAATGGATCTATAATATTTTCACTAGAGGAGCACTTCAATCTCTTCAGGATTGATCCGTATCTTGGAGATGTGTCTCTTCAACGACCCCTAGACTATGAAACATTGAACAAGTATGTGCTAACTGTAAGAGCTTCAGATGAAGGAGAGCCTAGTTTGTCAACAGTAGCAGAGTTATATGTCCAAGTCCAAAATCGTTCCCATCCAATATTTCAAAGTTTATTCTACCCCTTACGTCTGCCTGAAAACATACTACCTTTTACAAACATACTGCATGTGCAAGCAAAAAACCCGGAGGGCTATCGTCTTATCTACAACCTTGAAGAAGAAGAAAATAGCACACAGTATTTTCATATTGACTATAAAACAGGCATGTTAAGTGTCTCTAACTTTCTAGACTACGAGTCACAGACAAATCACCAGTTGACTGTTCGGGCCACAGACTCTATAACAGGCTCGTTTAGTGAGTCCAAAATACAGATAGACGTCGAGGACATCAATGACAATGCTCCTGTTTTTGAAAAGCTTACCTACAAAGCGGAATTGTTAGAAGGTCTTCCTGTCGACTCACCTGTAATACAGATCTCAGCTTTTGACAGAGATTCAGGAAGAAATAAAGATTTAACATATACAATTGTTGACACAGCAAAAAATGAAAGAGACTTTTTCAGAATAGATCCACTTACTGGTCTTTTGGTAACGTCGCAAGTTTTGGATTATGAGACCACACAAGAATTCCATCTAAAAATCATAGCCACAGACAATGGTACACCTCCTCTCAGCAGTGAAGCTCAAATAATTGTGAATGTTATCGATGTCAATGATAACCCTCCAAACTTAAGTGAGCCTCAATATCGTGCCTCATTGGATGAAATGGCCACCTGTGGTCATGTCGTTATCAAAATCCAGGCCTCAGATCCTGACAGCAAGGACAATCTCCAGTATAAAATTCTCTCAGGTAATGAGGGAAGGTACTTTGCTATAAATGAATCGTCTGGTCTGATCTCCTATTCTAATGTTTGCAAGAGAAATTTGCATCCATTTTACAATCTTACTGTAGCTGTTACGGATGGTGTCTTCCAAACCACTGCTCCGGTAAACATTGACATGACTGGCAGCAATAGGCATAGCCCATACTTCAACCAGGATGTATATGAAGCTGAATTGGCCGAGAATGCAGAGGCAGGAACACGTGTGATTCGCCTGGCTGCTATTGATCCTGATGATGGTCCATATGGCAGTGTAGATTACACCATTATCAACAAGCTAGCAGATGAAAAATTCAGTATCGATAACGAGGGACAAATTTTGACTTCTCAGCCACTGGACAGAGAGAACTCCTCACAAAGAGTGATTGCCATCAAGGTCATGGCAAAGGATGGTGGTGGAAGAGTAGGTTTTTGCACAGTAAAGATCATTCTTACAGATGAGAACGATAATGCGCCTGAGTTTAAAGCCTCTCAGTACCAAGTGTCAATTAAGTCTACAATAAATAAAGGTTCTCCTGTCATTCAAATAATGGCTTATGATGCTGATGAAGGCAAAAATGCAGATGTCACTTACATAGTGGATGAAGCTGAAGAAGTAACTGAGGAGGTGATCGAGATTAATCCATTTACTGGTGTGGTTAGTGTCAAAGAGAGCTTGGTCGGCATGGAAAACAAGATCTTCAATTTCAAAGTCCAGGCTCGGGATGGAGGAATTCCATTTTACAACTCCACTGTGCCAGTTCAAGTTAAAGTAGTCCCTCCAGAAGTCCCTCTGCCTAGGTTTACAGAACCACTATACACATTCTCTGTGTCTGAGGATTACCCCATTGGCTATGAGATAGGTACTGTTAAAGCTGATGCTGACATACCACTCATCTATAGCTTGGTAGATGGCAACACTGTGGAAAGCAATAGAGACCAAGTGTTTGCCCTGGATGAGGACAGTGGAACCCTTGTGATGCAGAAGAATGTTGACTTTGAGAAGACCAAGTGGTATCAGATTGATGTTATTGCTCAAAGTAGTCACAATGGCACAGATGTAGCTTCACTAGTGTCTGTTAACATCCAAGTTCAGGATGTAAATGACAACCAGCCAAACTTTGATTCTGACTTGTACAAAGCTATACTGGCTGAAAATATGCCAGCTGCCACCACAGTGATCCAGGTGACCGCTAATGATCCAGATAAGGATGCTAACGGGGAGGTGACATATACCTTGGAGACAGACAGAGATGATATAAGTGAGATCTTTAGTATTAACCCACAAACTGGTTGGATAACCACCATGAAGGCGGCAGACTGTGAATCCAAACAATTGTACAGGTTTTATGTGGTGGCATCTGATCACGGAGGCAGTGTCAGGTTTTCCTCATCAGCTCTTGTAGAAGTGGCAATCACTGATGAAAATGATAACCCACCTCAGTTCACAGAAGAAGTCTATCATGGATCTATCCTAGAAAACAGCAGGTCTGGGGAGCTTATAGTCGCTTTGACAACTACAGATAATGATGTGTCACCTGACAACAGACAAGTCATATGCTATATAACAGGTCAGTATATACTTTTACTGGTTTACTGGTTTACTTCCTCAAAAATAGCAAAACAAGCATATCTGTGATAAATACTTCTTTGGTGGCAGAGACCAGAGGAAAACAGTCGGACTAGTTTAAGATGACATTAAAGCTCAAATAACCACATCTTAAACCAATGATGAGCATCAGATAGCATCTTTGAATGCAGAATATGATGAACCCCGAGGCAGACAGATTCCAACAGCAGAAGGTCACATTAGTCAGCCAAGATTAGATTAAGCATAAGCTTAGGGAAATTGTGCAGGTAAAGATTTAAAATACGTGGTTTAGTCTGAACCTGTCTGGCTAATCTCCACAGACCTCATTAATAAGGCGTATTGGCCCACAGAACTACAGCTCAATAAAGTATGAATTATTTAATTCTCTGTCATTTCTGGATATTTTTTTATGTACGAAATCCAGGATCAGTCCCTCATTGTCATGCCATGCTCACTGTTCCTAAGATCATATTTCCACTATTCTATAACTTGCAAATAACAAATCGAAAGATTGCATAAATAAAAAGGTGTACATAGTTCCAAATAATAATTATCTTAATATTTTTGTTTATATTGTTTGCAGATGGAGATCCACTGGGACAGTTCTCAATCACTGTTGTTAATAAAGAGTGTAGACTCATTACAAAAGGTTTACTGGACAGGGAAATGAAAGACAAACACACCCTAAAAGTTATAGCCACTGATGGAAAGTTTCAAAGTGCTGCCATGGTAGAAGTTCATGTTCTTGACAGCAACGACAACAGTCCATTGTGTGAACAAGTAAGTCAAGCAGAATTATTTAAGTAATACCCAAAAGATTCCTTTTTGCTGTTATATGCTGATAATAACTGTTGGCCATTTTCTAGTTGCTTTACACTGAAGCAGTTATGGAGAATTCCCCATCAGAACTCTTCATCCTGAAAATCTCTGCCTCTGATCCAGACATCGGCACCAATGGACAAATCTCTTTTTCACTTCATGGGCCTGATGCAGACAAATTTCATCTTCACCCCATAAGTGGTAAAAGACTGGCAAACAACAGGCTGGGAATTCAAATGCTGGGAACTTGCATCTTTAAACACATAACGTTTTTATCAGTTATTATGTAATCTTCATCTGATCTGACTGGTTCCAATGTTTCCAGTTTTAGCTCATTATCTACCTAGAATGGCATGGCATGTTTTCCAAGATAAAATCTAAATTCTGTTCATGTTTATTCTGAAGAATGTAAAATACCTCTATAAAAATGTAACTGTTCAGATAAATTACTTAAGGTGTTTAGATTTTGTGTTTCTACTTTATAGAGTAAACCATATCACAATCATGTCTTACACAGGTGAGTTGCTTACTCTCGCCGTCTTGGATCGTGAGAAGGAAACGGAATACAATCTGGTCGTCAAGGCGACCGACGGTGGAGGACGTTCATGCCAAGCAGACATTATACTTAAAGTGCAGGATATAAATGACAACCCACCACAGTTCTCCAGCGACCACTATCAGATAATGGTGTTTGACAACACCACAGTTAGAACACCTATTACAGTTGTCTATGCCAAAGACCCAGACACAGGTATGTACTGTACATTACTATTATACACTTATTTATAAAAAACGTCTGCACAGCACAATAATTCACATGTCATTTTAATTAAATAGTATTTAGTTAAGAATGTCCATACTGTTTGTTTTTTTTCACTGGCATCCACAAATATGAAAAGAGTTTGCTGAATGATTTTATTTGATGTCTCGGTGACAGAGCAGAATGAAACTAAGTGAGGGTGTGCTTTGTTTGATCTGTGTTAAAAAGTTGTACAGAGAAACACTAAGGGAGTGTCAGGACACACCTTGTTATGTGTGGGAACATGCATGAGATACTACAGTAGCTCTTTGCCCTGGGCTGCTACTTGTTTGCGAGCTATCTGGCCTTATTTGCATGCAAATTAATTTCTACACTTTATTATTATATTTTTTTTAATAAAAAATCTATTTCAGATTTTAGTACAATCACAGCACTACATTAAACTTAAATGTTAGGTCCTGATTAAAATGATATTTTGTTTAAAAAGAACAGAGGAACATTTACAGCATGTGGCAGATTCCCTTATACAGAGTGACTTACTTAGCAGTTAAGGCCATTTTAATTGCCCCAGCTGTGACAGCGTGGTGATCCTCAGAGTTAAACTTATGATCACTGATCTTCCCCTTCAGCCTTTATAAAAAACTTTGTGTCTTTTATCTATAAGTGTCCTTTTTTGTTCTTTTACCAGGTATTAACTCAGAGGTGAGGTATTCCTTACACGGAGCAGACAGTGGTTTCTTTTCTCTGGATGAGACTTCAGGTATTTTGCGCCTGGAACACTCTCTGTCTGATGAGACCCAATCTACCTTTCACCTGAGAGTCAAAGCCACAGACCGAGGTCTTCCCAAGCACCTCTTCTCCATGACCAACATCACTGTGAATGTAGTCGATCTGAATGACTACCAGCCTGTGTTTCAGAGCCCTGAGTACATGATTGAAATCCCAGAGTCCTTGCCTGTGGGATCAGAGGTAATTAGTGTTTCTGCTCAAACTAAAGACGACACCGGCAGCGAGCCTGTCCGATACTCCATCATCTCTGGCAATGAGGATGAAAGGTTCCAGATAAGCTTTGAGACAGGTGAGAATACTTTTTGTTTTATTAGATTCTATTACATTACATTAATCTTTATATTGTTTCGAGAAGTACATGTATATGTAATGTTTACAAGTGTAACATATTTGCATTAATGTTAAATTTCCTGCAAATATCTGATTTGTATATTTATATTTTCCCCGGAAAAGAGGAACAGTGGTCTCGGGTTACATGTTTAACAGATGATTTTGCAGAATGTAAAATAATTGCACAGTATTTTGCAACCTATTAACAAGAACAACAACAACAAAAAAGAATTGCAAAACACTTTAAAACATAGAGAACTTTTGTATACTTTTGCCCTTGGTAAGTTATGCTGCACCTACAGAGCCTGGCAAGCTTCTTGAGGATTAATGAGGGCAGAGCTGGAAAACCTGTACTAACATGCTTTAGAACTGTATGGCTGCTCTTTTATTACAGATCTTTTTATCTGTAACAACTCAACAACAAAATTTACCCTCCTCCTGTTTCTTACTGTTTATTTCTTGATTTCTTTTGAAATTATTTATTAACGACATTAGTTTAACACTTTAGAATTATAAAATTACCAACATTTTTCTTTTAAAAGTTATAGGATATAATAACAATAATAATAATAATAATCATAATCATGAGAATAATGAGAACAGAAACAACAAAAACATTAGTAATCGTGATTATTTTTTTGGTAACAATATAAATATATATTTTTTTATTTTAACTGAGGTGTTTACTCATAATTGGTTATATTTGCACCTTGATGGAAATAACATTTTTTCTGTATTTTATAAATTTGCAATATTAAAATAATTCTTAAATAATACAAAATATATAAAACAAATATTATTTCGCTTTTTGTATAAGTTGTCAGTCAGGAGATACAACAAAATACAACATACAGCAAAATTAGGAGTTTAAAATTAGAAGATTTTATATTAATCTTATATTTATTTTACTTTAATCAACTGCTCCAAAGCAGGAACTTTCCTAACTGTACTTATCATCGTACAAAGCAAGACTACAGACTGTTATTGTCTTGTTTGTTCCTGTTAAACGATACAACTTTATGAAATACTTAATATAAAGAGTTTAATAGTAAATTGAGTAAATCAAGTTTTGTCATACTATGTTATTGGCAAATGTATTACACACACAAAGCATAGCGGAATGATTAGGAGAAGCATTTATTTTAGTGTCTTTTGAAATTCAGTTTTATTGTCTTTGGCTAAAGGGTAGAATGGCCTTTATTTCCAAATTTTATTAGTATTTATTAGTATTTTATTAGTATTCGTGACACATAAACATAATACTCGTTTGGGAGAATAAATTCTAAATTCGATTCAGGAAATGTCATATTTTTATTCCTGGATTTATAGACTGTTAAGTGTGTGTATTATAAAGTAAAATCAAATATTATTTTTGATTTTTACTACAGAGATTGCATCGGTTTTTAATCTTGTGTGTTTAAAAACATGTAGCACAAATATTGTTAAAAGTTTTGGGATGCTGTGTTTATTGTTCAAGTGTTGAAAACGCGCCACGTTCTTTCAAACCTATTGTACATGTATAGCCAAAGCTGTTTTTAATAGCAAATCACAATTAACAAATTTAAAATAAAGAAAAATATATATATAATGGTTACTAAATCCACATGCATAAAAAAACTTTTTATCTATCAATTGGCTTTTTACCAGAAGAAATTCTGTGTATATGTGCAATTATCTCTTTACGGGCTTGTGGACATTTTTCACCAATTTTCGGTATGTAGTAATGCAGAACATCCTGTTCAATAAGCACACGTCAACAACATAGTCCTCTGGCAAAAAAAGAAACTAGTAAACATTATAAAAGATTAATAAAACTTATCGTTCCTATCATTATGTCAGAGCTGGCTTATATTCAGTCTAGCCGTGGAACTAAGTAATCCAGTTATTAATGAAACAATAGCTTTAGGTAAATTAGAAACACATCTTTGGTTAGTTTATTTAAATTTTTCTCCAGAACTCTTGCGTTTGCGAATAATTTGATTCAGTTTCACAGTCTATTCTTGAAGTGCTTGATTGTTCAATTCAGTGATTCTACTATTGCAAACTTAGACCATAACTGAATTTCCCTGCTTAAAGACACCTGATTAAACACACTACATAATGAGCAGATTTAGTTGAATGCCTCTGGTTTAATAGTTGTCTTTGAGTGAGAAATCCCCAATGATCCTGCCCTGATTTTATCTGTAACTAGCTGTACTGACTTGCCCATGAAGACATCTCAGCCTGTACATATCTGAAATCTAAATCTTGCATCTTCATGCTTGTTTGAAAGTCAAGATCATCCATCACAAGGAATTTCTCAGGCTTGAAACATTTCAATACTTAACCGAAAGCCATTTCTAGGAAAAATTGATGAATTAGCAGTTCTTTGTTCTCTGTATTAGACTGCTGTTCTGCTGTGTTTTCCGTACTGCACAATATTTTATCCAACAGAGGGGGCAAATGGATAACTTTTCTTTGATCTTAGAGCAATGTGCCATTCTCTTTATTACGCAGGTAGTTATTATATTGTTTAATGTTCATGCTGCAGGTGTGTTGTGGGTAAAAGCTCCTCTTGACTTTGAGCTCCGCCGTGAGTATTACCTGTCAGTGGAGGGGGCACGAGGCAAAGGATTGACTGACGTCGCTATGGTTATTGTAAACATCACCGACATCAATGATAACTCACCAGTCTTCAGCCGTGGAGACTACAATGCAGAAATAGCTGAAGATCTGGAGCCTGGAGACACAGTGATACAGGTATGTTTGTGAGGCACCCTCACCTGTCACAGCTGCCTAAAGATGTTATCAAAAAATGTTATCAAATGAGGCCAGGGTCAAAGGCTTCTTGCTCCAACCTGCCTTTTTTTTACGCTTCTGAATTTAGTGACAGTTACACTCACATGAACATGCTCAACCAGTCTACCAGTCTCATCTTTCTCACTTTTTTCCTGCTCACCTTTTCCCGAAACAAGAGCTGACATAATTTAATTGAAATGCTTACATATTATCATGCTGGAATCATGAAATAAATATATTATCAACGTGATGAGGTTATAAAAAGATCTATTGTTTCGAAAGCAAATATTTTAAGATTAGGTGCATCCTGGTATTAAAATTCACTTTTATGTATCAAAGTTTTTACACAGCTTTAATCAGCTTCATTAAAGTTTCTTACTCATGATCCCTTTTTTTCCTTGACATCTCTCTTTTCTCTTCTCTTCTCTTCTCTTCTCTTCTCTTCTCTTCTCTTCTCTTCTTTTCTCTTCTCTTCTCTTCTCTTCTCTTCTCTTCTCTTCTCCTCTCTTCTCTTCTTTTCTCCTCGCATCTCGTCTCTTCTCTCTCTCAGGTGACAGCGGTTGACTTTGATGGACCACAGAACAACCTCATTCGCTACTCTATTGTGAGTGGTGACCCATGGAAGCAGTTTAGCATTGATCCCCAGACAGGACACATCACAGTGAGCTCCAAGCTGGACAGGGAAGAGGTAAGCTGATTCATGGTACATCCAAAAGAAAACAAACCAATTCTAATTGTTGCACTCTACATGCACAAACTAGCACAAATTTGTTTCCTTTAGTTTTTCTTGTCATATTTGCATTCTGTGCTGGTTCACATTACACACCAGAGCACGTATGACTGCAGTGTCACAAACATGCTGTTTAAATTCCGTTGACGTGTTTTTCAGATCACACACTACACTTTGACCGTGCAGGCTGCAGATGAAGGACAGCCTCCTCTGTCCTCAGCTGTTCAGGTGACAGTCACAGTGTCTGATGTCAATGACAACCCACCTGTCTTCTCGCAGACCAGCCACAGCCTTGTGCTACAGGTATGGGGGAAACATTCATCAATGTCTGAACATGATACTAGCAAGATTTAGACACACCGGACTAGAGACATTAGCCTGAGGAGACAACCAACCATGCCTAATAAATCAACAGACCAGCACTTGTGCCAATATGTCTGGAGTGATATTTACTCCTCTAAAAGTGGCCACATGCTTGTGATCCAATCTTAAGCCCAGAATTTGCTCATTCGGAACCCCTTTCCTATTAATTCAAGGCATCTTCTTTGTATCCAGACTTTTTGGCACGGTAATTGTAGTTAGGAATAGTGAAGTTTATCTCTGCCAGCTAAGCACAATGTTTTAATTAGCTTCTTCAGTTGTATTAGCTCAAATAGACGGTCCAAATATATTCAGGCTAAATATTTAAAAAGCAGCCCAGTGGCAAGCTATTGGTTATAAGTTGCTGAAAATAGAAAGAAATGAAATGCTGCTTATAATATAAACCACAAGCATCAAACAAAAGACCTGTTTCATTTAATCCAAGCAAGTTTGCGAGGAGTACAAATAAAATGTCCGGTAGATAGTAAAACTACACTATACGTTCCAAAGTTTACAGTTACAACTAATCGTGTTTAAATCTTGCATGCGCTAATATCCCACGCTATTGAAAAATACCAATACAGCTAACTATCGCAATATTTCTTTTTTACAATAGTGTATCGATATTCTAACCTCTGGTATCGATACACATTTAAATGACATTTTAAACTGATTTATATATATTTAATTCACATATTAAATATTTTATTTAAAACCTTCCTTTAGTACATATTTGTAAATGGTCCAGGTCTCACAATGCTTCTGTTTTGGATAAAAAATTGTAGATAATTAAAGAAGCTTTGCATGCATGTTTTAACATAATTTGTTTGTTTTTATACATGATGATTCACATCATAATTGTGTGACAGGAGGAGGAAGCTGTTGGCAGTAGCATTCTGCAACTGTTGGTCACTGACAGGGATACACCTCAAAACGGACCTCCGTTTAATTTCCATATTGTTTCTGGAAATGAAGGCAGACACTTCCATGTGGACCAGGGGGGTCTACTTTCTCTTTCGTCCTCACTTAGGAATAGAGGGAAGTCCCAGCATGTGCTTAAAATTCAGGTATTAAAATGTGGTGATAAAATTTATTTTTATTATCTGATAGTAGTTTCAGTCAGTAGTTTTGGTGAGGCAAAATACAACTAGCTGATTTAACTAATTAATTGCTGTGTATTATAATAGCTAATTATTTTAATATCTGTGTTTGTAGGTCACTGATAATGGTCACCCTCCCCTGTCCTCCATTTGTGTGGTTAAAATTAACGTCACAGAAGAGAGCAAGTTTCCTCCATCAGTGGCTCCACTGGATGTGTTCATTACTACAACTGGTCAAACTTTCTCCAGACGGGTAATTGGTAAGCTACACGCTTCTGATCAGGACCCCCAGGATGTTCTGAGTTACAGGCTAGAAACTACACATAACGGTCACTTCTCTATGGACTCTTTGGATGGAAAGATTGTGGTGGAAAAATCTCTTTGGCCGGGTGTTTATTTTCTTAACATCAGTGTGACAGATGGCAAATTCACTGTCCATTC
The DNA here is from genome assembly GCA_005784505.1 of Bagarius yarrelli. Lineage (NCBI taxonomy): Eukaryota > Metazoa > Chordata > Actinopteri > Siluriformes > Sisoridae > Bagarius > Bagarius yarrelli. The sequence goes on along the minus strand of VCAZ01000008.1, from coordinate 4,114,639 downwards.
TGAAGTACGAGTACATATATGGGCTGCATCTCAGCAAGAGCTTGACCAGGGCTTCACCCTGTATTTGGCCGGCCTAAGTGCTGAGGAGTTTGTGTCCGAGTATTGGAGGATACTCCAGCGCAATCTGGACATCCCTAAAGTGGAGCTGCACATTGCCAGCCTGCAGCAGGAACAGCTGTCTCACAGCCAGGAGGTGCAGGTCCTGCTGGTGAACAAGGGTCAAAACAACTCGTCTTGGCCTGTGGATTCCCAACGCTTAATGGCTGCACTGGAGCGCATTAACTCCTCTCTGGGACTACGAATACTCAAAGTAAGGGACAGTGGCTGTGTAGGGGACAGCTGCTCTCAACCAGGCTGCAGAAGCACTGTACTGATAAACGAGGAGAGTGTGAGGCATTACAGCACAGCCCGGGCCAGTTTCTTTACTCCACACCACAGCTGGGAGAGCGTGTGCACCTGTAATGGTAGGTGAAAAAAAAAAAATTACGTTGATAAAGCTGTTAAAATTTTCACAGGTGATATTTATAATTTAGAGTCAGCGTATAAGATACAACAGTGTTTACAGAGAAAATGTTATTAATGCTGTTGACAATATACAATGAGAAGAATTCGTAAATGCTTAATAGCACATGAGTCTCCAAGTTTCTTTCTTGTGCGTAAAAACAAAAAAATGTAATTATCTGTTAGTAACTATCTTTGGGATAGTGGCATGTAATTGTATATAACTATTGTCTTTTGTTATATTTAGCTACAGATTATTTTTGCAATGGCACAAAATACTTATATTTATTAAAAGTGTTTTCTACTTAGGCCAGTGGTCCATTTGCTTGGCTTCAGTCTAACAGATTAAAAAAACGTACTATTTTTTCCAATTTTAGACTCAGCTATGAAATTTGATGGAGATGGATATCTAAAATACCTTTTTGAAACCGAGGAGGAGAAAGACAACTTTCACCTGTCCTTTCGCATTAAAACATCCGACGCGGACGGAACAGTGATGACAATGAATGCCTCAGATTGGGGAATATTACAGGTATTACAGCTCCCTATCAACTGTTATTTATTACAGCTCCCTATAAACAGTTATCATAATACTCACAGCCATACATATGAGAGAAATACATTATGCAAACTAGGTAAGATTACAGTAGGTGGTTTCAAAGAAACCTTAGTCTACTGAGTATAGTCTTTACATATCTTGTCTCTTCTTAAAATCTTTAAAAAAAGATTGAGTTTAGACTTTTTCTTGATTTTTATAGCGATTTGTTGATGAGTTTTGCTGTCATTCCAGTTATTTCATATGCCCAATGTTGGTTTACTTTCTCTATCTAAGTCTGGCAGTGTTTGGGGAGGAAATAAATAATTCCCACAGCTATACGTGTAAAAATGAATAAACAATAACCAGAGAACTACTGTTTAACTGTAACCTTTACCTAAGTACTGTAACCTCACCCATAGGCCTCTTCAATGACATATCATAACAGACAATTTAATTCAAGTGGCTGTTAGAGGTCTCTGCAATTTTATCAAGTGCCTCACAGTTTTGATTTTTAATATGTTGGTTTGTATGACCCGCAGATCAATGATATACTTTTTTTAGCTTCAGGGTATAAATACATGTGATAAATTACAAGCAGCAAAGCCGTGGAATATGTATGCAAATATAACACTTGACAATTCATAAAAAGTACAGGATGACAGAAAATTTGTAAATTAATTTGAACCGTCTTCAGCTTTAACATCTGCAGAAATGAACAGATATAGCCTAATATCATTACAACAAAAAATAATGTATTTTTATTGAACAACTTTTGGCAACAATGTGCTTCAACCCAGGTTATATCAATAGAAAATACAACTTACACAGAATACTAGCTAATTAATTCCTATTATTTTCTCTCCTGTCGATAAATAAAATAGCAGTACACATTCACATTATTTGCATTTATTCACATGCACCAACAGCAGAACATTTCCCTGTTGCAACTTGTAAGGTTTTAGCTACAGGCTATTTCACAGGCAGGCATTATTTCATCCAAGACCCTTTTGTTGTTGTCATTTACACACAAAATTTGGAAATAAAGCAACCTTTTTACCTGTCACTCTCAGTAGCACCGACAAAGAGTTTCAACTCTAATCAAACACACCCCACCTCCATAAAGCCTCTGGAGCTCATCTAACTCACATAGCCTAACAGAACACATCTGGAAAAAGAGCTACCAGCCTTATGAAAGTGAACGAAGGACAAATCCTATGAGGCTTAGTGCTGATACATCAAAGCGCATCATACTCTTGGGGAAGATTTGGCTGCAGCAATTAAAAGTCTGATAACGAGATGATCGCTATTAATAATTAATCGGCTGGGATAAAAAATCTCTGAGACTTTGCATTTTTAATTAAAGACAAAAAAGTTAATACATGCTATACAGTTTATGCGTATTTATGTAGCGTGCAATAATTTAACCAAAGCATAATACCTTTAAATCATAAAGGGAAACTTAATGTCTTTACTCTTGCTTATACTTTTATTACTTTTCAACAACTACTTTACTCAGCAGTTTATTTAACTAGTAAACTGTCGACTAATAAAGTAATTCCTCGGGTGCTTTATATCCACTTTTTATTTTTTATTTTCATTTCATTCTTTATCTTTTTTCAAAGATAGTTTCCTCAGTTTCCCTAAGCGCAACCTGCTTAAGCTTTCATTAACATTTTTAAAACCATGTACTGTTTAGCGTGATGGCATCTTATATTTAATAAACCCACTTCCTCACGTATACACTCTAAATACATTTATAGCCTAGAGCTTCTTCTTTAGCTTTATCTTAGTGGTTCTTATAGTTTAGTATGGAGATTAGGTAGAATCTCAGGCGAACCTCTTCAAATCCGCTTATTTTATACCGATTCATTCAGTTAGGCTGCATTTACACTGCACGTATCAAGTGACCCAACTCTGATTTTTTTTCTCTAATATGGCACAGATGGAATATGACCCACGGTAGTGTAAGCAGGAAAAAAAAAAAAAGCACATGGATTCCGATATTTTTAGATCATAGATATTTTTATACATATGCTGTGTATATTGTAAATGCAAATATCAAATATAAGTCGGTTTTAAAAGATAATGTAAGTGGGATATAAAAAAAAAATGCCATATAGTTATGAAAACGGGGCATCAAGATCTGCTGTGTAAATGCAGCCTTAGTGTCTACAATCATTTAATGATCATACAATCTGGCACCAAGGATTGAACTTCCCATCCATGTCAAAACAGCCAAGTTACCCGGTGTCAAGATAAAACTTACCTCTTTCTCAAACACCCAGCAATTGGCATTTTAAAAAATCCTTCTTTTTCTAGGTTGCTCTTTTTCAACAGTTTTTAAGGGTTTTTACACTTTGTTTTGTGATACCAGTGAGGATCTATTCAGTGATAAGACTCGCCAAATGATGTAAATGTAAATGCAGAGAAAAAAAATCCATTTGGCAAATCTCTATATCTGGGTCAAGGTTATATTAACTTTGAATTGTTTTTAAAGGTGGTGGAGAACAAGCTTCAGTTCCAGTACAGCTGTGGAACTCTGCACTATAATGTCCTGAATCTGCAAACTCATTTGGTGGCAGATGGCCAATGGCACGATGTCTCCCTGGAGATCAAAGGAACTAACCTGATGCTTACCATGGACCACATACACTCCATCTCCAGCGACCTACAAAAGCCCTGCAGGCTGACTCTTTCCCATGGGGTCCTGCTTTTTGCAAGTGCTGGCCCTAATTCACACTCGCTAGGTTTTAAGGGCTGTCTGGAGCGACTGTACTTAAATGGACAAATTGTAAGGACAGACGAGCGCTCACAGAGAAACCGACTCTTCGGAAAGCACCAATGCTGCAAAGAAGAAACCTGTGCAAGTAACCCCTGTGAGAATGGAGGTACTTGTCAGGAAAAGCTTAACAGGGGTAAGGATTATTCCTAGTACACAAACACAGCTATTGTGTAATACTTCATGGGATTTTATGATTTGTTTGGTTAATTGCTGGTGTATTATGTTTATTCTTAAACAACCCAATAATTTCGTACTTTATTATGGTGGTAACACTTTTTTTGCTGTTAACAACTGTAAGGCATTCTAGCACTATTTGCTTTGCAATTGCTCTGGAGTGTTCTGAAAAACAGGGGTGCTGTTTTTGTTGTATTAGGGTGTGGTAGGGCGGCCCAACCTCATATTCTTTCATAGGGCCTAAAATTTCTAGCGGCACCTCTGCTGAATAATAACTTAATATAAATGTAGTTGTAACAAAGAAATATTAAATTTACATGATTTAAAAAAAACAAGCATACGATACAATCTGGTAGAAGACTAAGGAATAACTTTTTATGTATGTGACCATCAAACATAAATATTGGCCAATATATTGAATGGTGGTAGCTCAGTGGTTAAAGGGTTGGACTGCAAACTGGAACATTGTGGGTTTGATTCTCAACACCACCAGTTTACCACTGCCGGGCCCCTGGGCAATGCCCTTAAACCAAAATTAAGAAAAATGAGATAAATATAAGTCACTCTGGATAACAGTGTCTGATAAAGTGTGAGTTTAGACACTAATGTAAGGTGGGAAGGTCCAGGGTGTAGTCAGTGTGAAGTCAATGCAAAGGTATAATAGTATCGTATTATATAGATATAGTATTTTTTGCAGTGCTTTCTTATTCTTTTCTGTAAAGTAACATGTTTTCCCATCCTAAAAGATCATCAGGATCCCCAGACTAACTGATTTCAGTCTTCAAATTATTCCTTGGAAGTGAAACTCTGTTGATAATGGCAATTGTTTTTTCCGCAGAGTTCAGCTGTAGCTGTCCGCCGCAGTTTATGGGCCCACGCTGTGAGCTGAATAACCCCTGTGCGTCTCAGCCATGTGGTCCCGGTGGTCTGTGTGTGCCAAAGAATAAGGGTTACATGTGTAACTGCTCTGAACAAATTCCTGGAAGCAGGTATGCTATGCATGTTGCAGAGCTTTGTGTTCCGTGAATACACTTACATCACTCAGCACTATAGCCAGTGTGTTATAATAATCCAATAAACATATGCAGACAAAAAAAATACAGTGTAGACATTCTACAATGTTTTTAATTAATTAAAATATTTCATTGCAAACACTATAACCGAACTTAAACTAAAATTTTGGTAAAATCTGATTGAAAAATAATGATAATAAATAACCAAAACTTTTGTAATTGCTAATTATTTAAACACTTTGTGAGTGTGACCTTACATTGCATTTGTATGAGACATTATTAATAAATCAAATCACAATGTAGATTAACACTATTAATCACACTACACTCTTTATTAATTTTCATATGGGTTACTTTTGTGGGAATATCCGACTCACAGTTTTGGCTTTTGTCTTTATTAATATACAGATGTGAGTCACTAAAGGAGGAATGCTCTCCAGACTCCTGTCTGAGCGGATTTAGCTGCGTAATGGAAGGCGGTTTCGTTCGTTGTACTTCCCTTCCTCTTGTCTCGAGAGGTATTGGATATGTAGAGATCGCTGAGATCTCTGCCGGTGTGGTCAGCCTCATCTTGCTTGTTGCTGCTTTTGTGTATGCTCGAAAACGCTATGTCAGTTACAAGAAGCACAAACCAGTTTGTGTGCAAGATTCGAACGGTTACTTTCCTTCGGGTCTGACCAAAACCATGCTGCATGATGGAGGAGACTCGCCGCCTATGGAGATGAACACACTGATCGGCGGGAACGACCTAGATCACAGCCCTTTCCGTTCTCTGAAGTCGCGTGATCAGAGGGACACAAACCTCCGGGGACACAAGGCTCAGGGCCCTGTAGTGTGCAGTGTGGCCCCAAACCTCCCTCATCCACCCTCATCCAACTCAGATAATGAGTCCATCAGAAAAACCAATTGGGATCCAAGCTATGAAGGTGAGTAGACAATAGAAGTGTTTAACCAGCTTCTTGTGGTTAAGACAATTGAGTGATAAGTACTTTTTTCTCTTTATGTTTAGTTTACCTAATTGTATCTTTTGTCTTCGTTTCAGTGTACCCCGCTGATCCAGACTATTTTGGGCGCCCCACTGTGCAGGAGTTCCCACAATTTGACATTGTTGAGAGCACGTACCCCACCCTGCCAGCTACAGACTCTCGCAGGAACTCTCGTTTTGGAGGGTTTCCATTTCCACTGGAGCGCAGTGAGCGTCGTGCCCCGTTGCCGCCCTGCTACAGCCACCAAAACCTGGACGACTTTCTTGGACCAGACGGTCTGCCACTACCCAGCTCTCAGTGCCCTAACGAGTACACAGCCATCAGTTATTACCCCACAAATCACACACGCAGCATGGACAACGTCTCCACCGGGTATAAACGACTAAGTGTGCGGCTGAGTGTTGCCCAGCCCTCGTACGCAGACTGTGGCTCCTCCACACGCTCTGCTATAGTCACTCGCTCCTCTAGGGGCTGTGCTGACTCGGACATGGTAGAGAGTGACTACGGAAGCTGCGAAGAGGTCATGTTCTAGCAAGCACAAATATTCAATCTACTTCCATCTGAACTGTGATTTAGAAAAAGATGATGAATTTTAGGGAGATTTGAGGTAGAGAAGTTATTTCCTGTCTTGGTAGGCTCGTTGTTAAACATTTACAAATTGTTATTTACACGCTTTTTCTCGTCTAATGCTCCATAGACATAAAATCAAAAATTTTGTATAATTTTCTCACTGTTACCTTTGCAGGAAATAACTTCAAAGCCATTCTACCAAGGCACTAGCTCTCCCTGTACTAAACAGTGTTATTATTTTTTAAGATAAACCGAACAACTATTGCTTGTATATGTTCGACCATGAATAGCAAATATTGCTTTTCTGTGCTGTTTTAGGATGTCGATAGCTGCGCACGGCTGCAGAGTGTCCATCTCTTTATACGCTTCGCTGCAGTCAGTGGTACTGCTGTGTAGTAAACTGTATGTTGCATGATTTTAAAAGTCAAGGGGCATTTTCAAGTGCTGGGGCTAATAGCTAATAGTCTTGTGTGTTGCTTTTTAGTGCTTTGATTAGCACTAGAAAGAGAGCGAACGTATAATACATTCACATAGTAGCAAAACCGAAATGTATGATGTGCTGTTCCTCGTGTTGTTATACTGTAAATTGCAAGTTTTGCAATTTATGATGAGATATAAATCTCTGAGCATGTTCAGCTTCAAATGTGCTAGTGCTAGATAAAAAGATAAAAACTTATTAAAAAGTGCCAAATTATTAAGACTGATGGAGTGTATATGAGATAAAAATGTCAGTAACTAGTGCTCAGTTGCATTATTAAACTTCTCCTTGGCACATGGAGATGCACTTAATATGGCAAATGTATGTTTGGTGGATTAAAACAGAGCAGTGTTTGATTTTTTTATATCATTTGTTAGCTTTTACCTGTTGGGAAATGGGCCGCCTGCTACACCGACTACATATTGTGCATTTTTTGCTTTGTAAAAAAATGTAGATTACTTATATTTAGACTGAAGTTGAGGCTGGTCCTTGGATATTTGCATATATTGTAAGTATATACTGTATATCAAAATAGAACTCAAATGCTGAATCTTTAAGTGACCTGTATACGGTACATTCTTGCATTCGTGTGCATATAAGAAATGTTTTCTGAATAGTTATAAGTTTGATGCAGTATTTGTGAATGTGAAAAAAATGCACTGTTTTGTTCTCTCTAACGTTCGTCAGTGTGATTAGGAATATGATCAAAACCTAATCGAGTTCCAACAAAATGATTTATATGTATCCAGATAAATCATCTACAGTGCATTTCTGACTGCTTAGGTCTGCTTTGTGTTTTGTGGAGTGTAAAATTGTACAATATTGACCCTGCAATTTTATTACTTTGTCTACCTTGTCACTACTGTGTGGTGCCTTTTATGGTCCTGTATTTGCCAATGAGTATACACGTGAATCGTTATCAGTAGAGATTCGCAGCCTACTACAGAATCACTATGGACAGATATTTATGCTACACACTCACTCGGGGCTCACTAAAAACAATTGCATGTATGTCCTTTTCATCTCTTCTGCATCATTATGCCAGGTTGTGATTAGTGTTTGGACCCAAGTTGAAATGTTTTAGGCTTGTTGTTATGGCAGCTCTGTTAATTCAGCCACTTAGCCACTACAGTGAGTGCAGTGGTCCGGTGAGTTCAAGTAAGAATGTATACTTTTTCTATTTTTAAAATGCAATGTGGGACAAATCCCATGTTTAAAATCTGTTCCTCTGTGAGAGAATAATTTCCATTTTAGTTTTCATCATCACTAGAAATAAAAAAATATGGAAAACAATATATACAAATAAATGTATGTTTAATTAACATGTTGTGAAAAGTTTTTATGTTGTTGTTGTTGATTCTGAGTATGTCTGTCGCGAAAGAAACGAATCTGCAACCCCAAAAAACAAACAAGCAGTACAGCAAAGACACAAGAGCATTAAAAAAACACTTCTACAACCGTGTTCTGATTGACATGTGAACTCACTGTCACCTCAAAAGGTTGTAAAGTTTCACCCGAGCCCCACTAAATTATACCTTAAATTACATTATAATCCTATTTCATTCTCAGCCAGCATAATGTTCAACAATCTACCAATTCCATTTACTTAATCCATCCTGTCAGTCCAGTAATGCAGCAGTAACTCCAATACTCCATCTAGTATGTGATGCAGTTTAACATTAAAGTACAAAATCTCTCTTTAGGATCTGATCTGTCACTGTGGGGCTTATAATAATCTTTTATACACATTTTTTGTGCAACCTAGCAGAGTAAACAGAACTGTAGTAAGTCATTTGTGACTGAACAAGGTGCTTAACAAAGAGGAAGGGGCAGGGCCTGGTACTCTGCCAGGATGCAGGGCGATGCTACCCAACCCCCTGTCCCATGTCTATGGCCATTATAATTACCTTGGGCTAAGTTCTAAGACTAAGACTCTGACCTGGCATAAAAGGAGGAGTAGCCCGGCCTCCAGTAGATGTGTGCTATGGAGACCAAGCCGCAGCACCTTCTATTCTGCTGTCCCATATGTGAGACCCTGAATCAGACGCTGGTACAACCAGGCATTGCAAAAGTCATCATTCCGTGTGGAGAGGCACAAACGGAAGGCAAGTGTTAAGATCTAGGCCTTAGACAGATGTGTTTGAAATGAACCTGTCCGCAACTGACCTGATACCTCCCGTTGTAGAAAGTCTTCCTGGCATTCACCTGCTCATTATCTTCTTGGAGGCTGGGAGTTGTTTCTTAAAGGAAACCTGTTTTCCAGTAATTGGACTATTACCAGTAATTCTGGCATTTGGCAATACTTATTAAATAAATCTGGCAAATATCTAAATACAATAATCTGGAATTAATAACAAGAACATTTGTTTGTCATATTATCCCTAAGTCAATATTATCTCCATTACTTACTTACAATGTAATTCAAGCCATACTCCCCTGTTAATTTCAAAAACGTTTTTTTAGATATCCTAGTATCCAGTTTAAAAATGTCTCCTGCGCCCCTGCCTCTGCCTCAGAATCACATCCAAAGCCTGATAGTAGATGTAAATATTAAACAGTAGGTGTTTTTTTTCGCGCACAAACTGCTCACTTGGGTTGTATCGGTATGATGGCGTTGCGAGCACGTGCATAATGCGAAAGACGAGTGCGGGTTACAGGAATTGCAGTACTGGAGGCTGAGCATCAGGAGCAACGTGATTAAAACTTAGCGCGCAGCATCAGCAGCACAAATAGCTTGTAAGGGTGGACATACAGAAACCATGACATCTGTTGATTTTGTCCTGATGCTGATGTGAAATTGCAAATAGCCGGTTTCTAACTAAAGATTCTACTTTAATCTTTATGAAAGTTTATGAATAACACACTGAACAGCTGCGATCCGTTGACACAGTGCGCTTAAATAAACGGTAAAGACCGAGTGATACCACTCCGGATGAGGTTTTTTTTTTTTCCTGTAGTGATATATGACACCTGGGTCTTCATGGATTTAGCGTTCTGTTGCTTTTAAAGCTTTGCTCCCCGCGCGCTTATTGGAAGGCACTAAGGCGCGAGCGACGTCGGAGTTTGGTCCAGGTCTGTGCCGCGAACTCGCCCTTAATGTGCCAGTGGCGCGGATGGCTGTGGCGCGTGCTGCCGTCCAGCCGCTCGCAGAATGAACTGGATGCTGAAGGAGACGACTGGACAGATCAGAAACACTTCATCCTCAAGTGGAAAAAACGAGAGTCTGTCCTTCTCGTGGAGGCTCATCGTTCTGACCAGCGTGCTAATCACCACCATAGTGGTTGACTTGCTGGGCAACCTGTTGGTTATCGTATCGGTTTACAGAAACAGAAAACTCAGGAAAACAGGTAAGGTACACGGGTAGAGCTTTGTCTTTTTGTTTTTCTTTCTTTGTTTTTTTTTCTTTCTTTTTATCTTTTTTTGTCTTTCTACGGAATAACCGCCCAAGTTGCTTACACTCCTAAACTCTGTATTGCTTGCATGGATTTACACAAAATCCAGGCAGGCAGATGCAGACAAAAAATCGAAAGCCATTGGCACATTTTGTGGTGTTCATAGTTCATATGGGGTGAAACTGAGGCTTTATCTTAATACCTGCAAATGGCACATATCTGCTATTTAGAAATGGAAGTTTTCATAATAAACTAAACACCACCAACTTTAGATACCAATTAGATTTACCAGGCATTTAACAAGATTTAATTTATCAGACTAAATCCTAAATAGTTATTTCTGAAAGGGACCTGCGACAGTAGAAACTTGTATAACATATTCCCCAAAATTCGAAAGTGTATGTCTCTTTGAATGTCATTGTGTTGTGCACTACACAATAAGTAAATCTAAAGTTAATAATCTAGACCATGTAGCAGTCCATTGTACTCATACTGAATAATAAGTTATGGCATGGCTATGTGTGAAATATGTAATCTGTAATTCTGAAAAATCAAAGTATGTCCTCCGGTATAGAAAAAGTTTAGTTTAAATTTTTTTTTAATTTAGGAGTATAATTTCCCGAATTTCTGATTATCCTGATGTTTACTTGCACAAGGGATCTACTATCTTCTAATTCCTCAGGTGTGGAAACATCTGTCAGTTATGTACATGTGAATGTAAAATGTTCATAGCTTGTCCTGGGTGACTCTGCAGGCATTTTAAGCAATTCAGAGAGCCAGAATCAAAATATCTCCAACCAGTAACCAATAATAATATAACATTAAAGAAAATTCAAAATTACTTTCATTACTAAGCAATAATACAAATAGTAAAGTATAATTATTGAGTGGGTGTTAGCCATTAACTGAAAGTTGGTGGAATGTCATTAATTCTTGGGTGGATTAGGAGAGAGGCAGGAGTGCAGCTAAGGAAGAGAACGTTAGGGCGATTCCAAGGGCCCACACAATTATGGAGATCCGTTTTATTACTAGTAACAATGTGGAATGGGTGTGGTAGGGGGCACAACCTCATATTTTTTTATATTGTCCAAAATTGCTAGCTGCACCCCTGATAATAGGTATTGGTATTAAAATGGTACTATAAGCCTTGTTTTTTATTCTGTATTAAGTTTAACAGTAAAACTAGTAGTGGCAAAGCTGTCAGGACTAAGGATTAGTGTATTCCTGCATGAGTTTCAGAAAGGTTAAGATTCTGTGTCAATGTTAGCAGGTTGTCAAATGGCATTGTGGGTAAGATAGGGATGAAAATTACATTTCATTATTAATATTTATGTGCGGCTTATCCAAGTTTAAATGTTAAAATTTTAATAAATTGACTTAATAATTGACTGTTTTGCTCCCTCCTTAGGAAACGCCTTTGTGGTGAGTTTGGCGGTAGCAGATCTCGTAGTTGCCATCTATCCTTATCCACTGGTCTTAACTGCAATCTTCAACAATGGCTGGATCGCAGGGAACCTTCACTGCCAAATCAGTGGTTTCCTGATGGGGCTTAGCGTCATCGGCTCCATCTTCAACATCACCAGCATTGCCATCAACCGCTACTGTTACATCTGCCACAGCATTAACTATGACAAGATTTTCTCCAAAAAGAACACTGTGTGCTATGTGATGCTTGTGTGGGTCCTCACCTTCCTGGCTATCATGCCTAATTGGTTCGTGGAGTCTTTGCAGTACGATGCACGTGTGTACTCATGCACATTTGCCCAGTCGGTCAGCTCGACCTACACCATCATGGTGGTGGTGGTGCACTTTATCCTGCCTATTAGCATTGTCACTTACTGCTACCTGCGAATCTGGAGCCTGGTCATTCAGGTGCGCAACCGCGTCAAACCCGACAACCGGCTCAAGATAAAACCACATGACTTTCGCAACTTTCTCACTATGTTTGCGGTGTTTGTGCTGTTTGCTGTGTGCTGGGCACCTCTGAACTTCATTGGCCTAGCAGTAGCACTCCAGCCCAAGCTGGGCCAGGCTGTTCCTGTGTGGCTCTTTACAGCAAGCTACTTTATGGCTTATTTTAACAGCTGCTTAAACGCAGTTATCTATGGCGTACTCAACAACAATTTTAGAAAAGAGTACAAAAGAATTGTGCTATGTCTTTTTAATATTCATTGTTAACTTTTTTTTTCTCAAAGAGGAGACTCGCACTGTGAATTTACTAGCATACAAATCATATTTAACCTGACAGAGATAAACAGAATCTTTTCACAAGCTCATGTTTTTCAAAATGTTTTTGATTTCTTGACAAATTACAAAGTCAGAGACTCAGTCATGGATTTTTTAATATATAATATATACAGTAAGCTTAGGGTTTGCTGCTCTGGGTATGGGAAACAAACAATGTTTTTTTTTTCAAATGTAAGAAATTGCAGCTGTAGATAATCTCCAAATACTTTGCCAATTTTAATTAGCATAATGTCTTAATTTTAATTTGAAACCCTAAAACTTCTTTATTGAAGTGAATGTCAAAAAAAAAAATTTATGAAATTCATGTTTGTCAGATGTTTTTCTCTAAAAAATGAAGAGAAAATCCTCTCAGGAATCTTTCTGAGATCTAAATCAACGATTATAGACCCTATACGCTACACTGACAAAAAATGGTGTCTGAGAGAGATTAATGCGCTGCAACTTAAGACAACACATGCAATCAAAAAACAAAAAGGAATTAGGAAAACATTCTCATCAGTTTGCTAACAGACCTGCTGCAAATCCTCACAACGAAAATGCAAATAAAGAAACAGAATGACAATTTTCATAACACAAGAAAATACAAAAAGTGACAAACCCAATTGGGACCTGCTTATTGCTCATTGGCTATTTGTCAGTGGTTTTATTGTTGAACTGAAAGGTACGTTTTGTATTATTTTATTATCCCGATCATATGATTTCTTATGGATTTTTTAATATTATCAGCCTAAACAATCTGATGAATTCTGCAATAAACTCTGAAACGTATGTTAGCTGGTTAATTTTTAACATAAGGGTGTCATTTTTTGGGGTCCTATTGAAATATTTGCATTTTGTTTTTGGTCGTGTTGTGAAAATATTGCGTTTTCAGGATTTGCAGAATGTGTGTTGTCAAATTGATGAGAATTTTTTTCATTTATTTGTGTTTTGTCTAAATGCATGTGTTTTCTGCAGCACGTTGAGCTCTCTCGGCCACCGTACAAAACTATTGGGACACCTGACTAATACATCCATGTGTGTTTTTCAACATCCTTTTACAGGTTTAATCCCACTCCCACTCCTGTAATCATCTTCATACTTCTGAAAATAATTTTCACAAGATTATGGAGTGTGATTTAATTATTTGTGTTCATTCAGCCATAATAGTTCAATTGAGATCCAACACTAATGTTGGGTGAGGAGGTCCGAGGTGTTGTCTGTGTTCCAGTTTATCCTAAACGTGTTGAGTGAGTTTGAGGTCAGAACCCTAACCCTAAAGTTAGTCAATCAGAACACACCATGTTTTTATAGAGCTTAAAAGCTTTGTGCCCTGGTGGGACACCAATGCTTGGTAAGGTGTCTTATGGCTATTTAGTGTATTACATAAAGTCAAAAAAGAGATTTAGGACCCAAGTATTAATGAATAATGCATTTAAACATATATGACAAATAGGATGGTGAATTTTTTTGGTGAAACTTTAAAAGAGGACTGTGTATACCAGCACCATCCAGGATCATCAGAAGATCCTGGAGTTCCTATACAGAATCGTAGATGATGCCGTCCATGTTTCTTGTTAAAGTCCATCACAGCCGGTTACAGTGGCAGTTTCTTGATCTTGCCATGAAAATGATTACAGAACAACTATTTTTTGGTCAAACGGATTCCCAAAGGCTCAAAAAACCCTGTGTAAAAAAAAAAAACTGTTGATCAAAAGAGCCTGCAAGCAAAATTCCAACAGAAAATCCATCCTGCAAAAACTAATATAGAGTCACAGTTTCCTCATTAAAAAACCCCAATATGTTTTTGCACAAGCGAAAAATATTCTGATAATATTTGATTTTGCTTTTATTCTGTTTATACCTAAACGGACACTGCGTGTACTGTGATGAGTATATGTGTGTGTGTCTGTGTGAGAGAAAGAGACACAAGAGAGAGAGAGAGAGAGAGAGAGAGAGAGAGAGAGAGTGAGAGAGAGTGAGACATGTGAAGCATTTCACCTATCCATGCTTTGTGCACATCTTTAAAAAAAGAGTTATTAATTATATTTGAATGTGGCTAATATCATGGTCTCAGCTGAACTGTTTATTAAAATAAATGTTTCTCACTGTTTCCTGTGAATAATACAGTATTCATATTACCTAAATGTGAATTGTTTATTTAACAGAACGGTCATTTTAGAATGGTAAATTATAATTTTTTTTTCTCCACGATGAATATATCTTAATTGTTCGTGTTACTCGTACTTATCATCTACTAATTATTTTTTTAGTCCGGAAAAATCAATGACTGAACAAAAAAAAAAAGCAAAAAAAACTTCTAAAAGCTCTCATCAAAGAATTCCTGTCTGTTTTGACAAGAACAAGTTCAAAGGCATTTCCCGACTTACATAAGACCTTTTGGTTAGAATGGTGCTTCAGGCCAATGCTCTTTTTTTGAAGCAGGTGTAGAATGTAATACGGAAATCTTACGTCAATGGAGAATGTCTTGAGAATAACACCTCGGGAAAATTAACAAATTCCAGAAGTAGGGAAACGTTTGTCGATATGTTCATAGCTACTCATCTACAGCTAACGCAGCTAACACCTACAGTATAATGTCAGTGAATGAAGAGGTAGATCAGTTATTTAAATGCAAATTAGCAATCGAGGCCTGATTTCTCAAAGTTATTATGGATCAGTGAATAGATCAAACTAATTTTTTTGCCATGTTTTTTATCCATTACATTGGCTTCGATTTTTGTGCTAAAACACCTTAGGGGGTTTGGATTCATATCACTAGTAGAGTCAGTTAGAGTTCACCTTATGTCATAATATTGCAAAGTAAAAATGAACCATATATGATATATATATTTACTCAGGGATGCAGTTTTGGTTTCAGTGAGCGTGTGCATTATTAACATACTGATATAATTAATTGTGTTTAGTTCTAATAATAACTTAATGTAAAAATACATGAAAAGAAATTCATGAGTTGAAAGCTGTTCTTTACCTGCAGATTTGTAATTAATAATAAAATAATATTCATTCCCACGATTAATCCATGGTTGGTCGTTTATTACACCAGTTTTCATGCATTACAGGAGACTGGACTTTTAAAACAGGTGTACAACTGGAGCTCACTTACAGCACTTTGATACGTACAGTAAATATCTACAGCGGATACGGTTGTAGTCTGTAAACCTGAACACGGGCCTACATTAACCACGAAATTCAAACACAATAGACTTCTTTTGCAGCTTCTTTCCGCCTTGTGGACTGATCGGAAAAAACCCACAATGATCTTGAGCACAGATTGATCACTTTTAGCTTAAAGTATTGACAGACAGGTCCAGGGGATTGTAAAGAACCGTAGGGAAAAATTATGTGAAACCAAACAAGTTTACAGATATTATACATTGTAAAATTTTCACACTAAATCCCGACAGCGTATGCATGTGTTTTTAGAAATTGATAAAACATCAAACAGCAAAAATAAACAAGAACAGCAATGCAACACATTAGATATCTAAAGAAAAAAACATTTTGGCAAAAACATTGGCACTGACGTTGCCCGATTCTATTCATTTACTTGTCATGTGTAGGAAAGAATATAGGTGTTAAAAGAAACAACTCTATACCACTCATTTAACTTTTATAAAATTATTTTTAAAAATGTTTAGCTAGGATGTTGACTAAAGACTTATTTTTATGTTATTTATATTCTTACTAATAAAAATTGGTTTGTATGACAGTAAGTAAAAAAACAAAAACAAACCATTATTAAATAATACGATTGTTTTCTAATTATACATTATGGTATACTTACAAAAAAATATTGGCAAATAACCTTCTGCAGAAGGCTGCAATAGTCGACAGCTGCGATAGTTGATAGTAACACCTATGTTCACTTTGTTAGCAGTGTTAAGGCGCAACAACAGTTATGTTACTTTCCCAATGAGCAACAGGAGCCAAATTCCATTTATCATGTGAGATACTCATTTAGGTAATAAAAGTTTCTTTTCTTTTGTTGCCGAATTAGCATTTGCTGCTAAATCAAAAGTTAAAATAAAATGCATGTGGGCATTTGACAGCTAATTACAAGCAAAAGAAAAGCAAAAAAAAAAAAGAGTCATCCCCCGCAATGCTACTCACGGTGATGTCAGTATTACCCGTGTTGTCAGAAGTCAATTAAACAGTGGAGAAATTTCCACACTGTCATAACTCTATTATACAACAAAGTCATTTAACGCTGATCATTAAATCATTAAACAGTAAAAAGCAGCAGATTTTTAAAAAGTTTGAAACACTTTAATATTCCTCTCACTGATGTCCTTTTGGTTAAATATTCAGAAAGAGACATGCATTATATAATGTATGTATTATAACAATGAGCAATAGAAAAAAAAACAACCAAATAAATAATCCCCCAGGGTTAGAACAATAAAAACCTCTTTCAGCAATGGAGAATATTTTACTATGAACCACTCAGTTTGTTTTGAAGGTGAATTCATAATAGCTTCTCTGTAATAAAACCAAGGTATTCATTTGGTCAAAAAAATACCTTGAGTATACATTATATTCTAAACATTGGGCTGTAAAGAAATGACCCAACAAGTCTTTAAAATATTCCGTCACCAAAAAACCTGCAAGGTGCCACTGCGTTTAGAATGACTGCGGTGGATGATCTCCACGATGGAAATGTAGGTCCCAGCTACGAAACCCACCAAGCCAAGAAAGCTAATGGCAAAGTTCTTAATTAGAAACCAGTTTGAAATGCCCTCTGTGTGGAAGGTGATTATCTGCAGCAGTGGAGGAAAGATGAGTGCCAAAGCACTGCTGCTGATCGACCCTACCAAGGAAATGACCAGGTCCAGCTCGGGTATCAGGATAGCCAAGGCACCTGCAGGAAAAAAGTGAGGGCAGAGAAGTTATTTTTTTTTATACTGATGATAATATAATTGTCTTTTTCATGATTTTACATAATTGTGGAAGGCCATTAAAGGAAATTTTCCAAATCCAGAAAGTGAGTTCTGTTTTGTGAGACATCTAACCTACCAGACATACTGATGGTAAAGCAATGCCTGTTCTTGTCTTAGGACAAATTTGCTTAACGTTGTGTATCCACTTTAAATGTTGACTACTGTAGAATGATTTTCATGTCTGATGGATCTTTAACTACTTATGCACTAGAAGGAAACACAAACACAGCCTACGCACATAATTAGGCTTGGTGGCCATTTTGCTCTTTATTTGGGTTCTTCCTTTGCAACTGTAAAAAGACCTGTCAAAGAAACCAGCACATTAAAGTGCAACTGATGAAAGAAACTTAACCGCCAATAGTACCTGTGGCCAATTTTAGTCAATTTCTTGACATATAGGAATCCACCCTGAGGCTGCATAATTTAATGTACATCATTAGGGTTTTGTCGGTGTAACAAACGCTTACTTCTACCTCTAACTGAGGTCCGGTATCCAGTCCTTTATAGATTTTCTTTTTTTGCTTTGCACACCATCAGCTCAACTATCAGCTTAACGATCGATTTTTCTATAGTGTGCACTTGAGACCATCCAGCTCCACACACCAGATAAAGCCCTGAGGTTTTTTTGCACATCTAAGGGATTCTGCAATACTTTTCCTACATTTTCTCATTTCCCTAAAATAAGAAAGACAGCTCAAAGCAGCCAATGATTAATGCAGCGGAGAGTCTTTGGTGTTTGATGCTTGCTTTTTGCTGAGTCTGGGAAACTTGCACTGCTGTTAATACCTAAAAAAATATCACATGTAAATAGGGGATCATTCTAGGTGGAGGTTTTTTTTTTAATAATGAACCATTCCCTAGGGTATAAAAGATATTAAAACTTAAGTTTAATAAATTTGCATTGGATCAAGTACAGTCCCTTAAACTTAATAATTTAGCACAAGCCTTGATTACACAACAAATGCTGATGCATAAATAAATGCATCCCTTTCTTTTAAAGTCTTCTAATTTGTGATCGCCACTTTTTTTGGATTATAGCCAGTAGTAAATTTAAATGAGAAGAGAACTGTTCATTTCGGATGTTGGAAATGAAGCTACCAGGCAGAAGGCAAAGAGGAAGACCAAAGTGGAGGTATATGGATGCGATAAATGAGGGCATAGGATTAGTGGGTGTGAGTGAAAAGGATGTAGAGAATAAGGGTAGGTGGAGAAAGATAATTCCCTGTGGTAACCCCTAAAAAGGAACAGCCGAAAGGAGAAGAAGAATCATTTCTGTGTGCATTGCATTGTTAACTTATTTACTACCTACGTTTAATGCTTATTTATTTATGTATTTGTTTAGTATTTATGTTATGTTATAGTGAAGCTTTTAAGAATCTGCATTTTCTGAATTCTTTTGTGATTTTTTGTGGTTTGTCTGCGTGTGTATGTGAGAAGAGGGGTGCAAATCTACAGTCTCGCCCAGGGCGCCACCAGAGCCTGGTGCCGGCCATGCTGTTACCTTAACATTTTAACACATTTTAAAAGTAGGCTTATATTTAATCTAACGCCTAGGTGTCCTAGGTGTCTTGGAGGACCGCCGCTCTGCAGAATTTAGCTTCAACCCTAATTACTGCACCTTATCCAGCTAATCATGTCTTTTAGGCTCGTTTAAAGAAAAATCATTGTTTTGTTTGGAATGATATTGAAACTAAACTCTGCATGGCTTTGGCCCTCTAAGAACTGAGTTTCACAACCCTGATCTAACTTATGACAAGACCTGTTTATCAAGTGTTTGCACATGCTCTATAGCCGGGGTGTTAAAACTGGGTCCTGGAGGGCTGCTTCAACTCTAATCAAACACACCTGAACCAACTAATCAAGGTGTTTCAAGGTATACTTGAAACCTACAGGTAGATGTGTTGAGGCACGTTGGAGCTAAACTCTGCAGGACACCGGCCCTTCAGGACACCTCTTATCTATAGGGACTGCTGAGACTTTTAGACAAGAACCAGCAATTATGAGTACAGACTAACAAAACCTTGCATGTGATGTCTAGGTTTATGGCAAAGCCTTTATGGAACAATAATTAGGAGATGGAGAAACATCACTCATCCTCGGTTGGGTAACACTGTATTCACTGGTTGATATAAAAGTATGAAATTAAGTACAATAGAGGTGGCACAGCACATATAAAAGGCAGCACAGCAAATACAAAATGTGCTCAGAAAGAGTCTAAAGTATCTTATCATACAGACTGCATCCAGCCTGTCTACTACTTATGCACTCTATTACGTAGAAATTGTTTAAAAGCCACTGCCAAAAAGCTTAGAAATTACTTGGAGGCACAATATTGAAGAGACTATGTTTTTTAAAAATCTATTAAATAAATACTCCTGTGTCAGGACCACAGAATGAAGAGTGATTGAATTTAGCTTTGTCATGTGTTGAAAATCTAATTTAAGAAATTTTCCATTTGGATTCCAGGAAAATTGTTGCAGGTTTTTGGCAAATTTGCTTGAAAAAAAACGTTCAGTTGAAACAAAGAGTTTTTCCCAAGGTTCTTAAGTGATTTTGTATTATTAAATAGAAAAACATCAAGTCTTCCACTTCTTCCCACTTCAAATAACTTCGAGGGACTGGCAAACCGCCACAATTACCCAAACTTTAATACATGAAAACAACAGATGAATTCAGCAGCTCATCCTGTCTCTCCACCGTAATTACTTTAAATATGTATAAAGGTATAAGGTATAAAGTGCAGGTGGTGTTTTATGCTAAATTGCGCATTTACATCTGCACACGACTTGTATACAAAAATATATGTTTTTATAAGACAGACCGCAACCCAATTGCACACAAACAGGCGCATCAAAGTTCATCAGGCCTGCAAACCGCTGGCACGTTTTACAGGTGTCATATGTAATTTGTTGGATTTTACAGGATTTATAGGTGCACATGATCATGTTTTCTATGCTTCACCAAGAAATAAAAATGTTATGCTTTACTTTCATGGAAGAAGAACGCTGTCGTGTTCACAACTGTGATTTATATGAGCATTTATAAGTATAAGCTAAACGCTAAATATTCCAAATTATATGAAGTTCACAGAATTGACTAATTAATTTGCACGATTTTTCTAAATAAATGCATGCAAGTCTGTTTTTGCCCCTTAGTTGGCCAGACGATTCCTGGCTAATAAAAGCTGCTATGGAGTCTTCTGTCTTAAGTCAAATTGTCCACACTAGCCTTAAAGTGGATTGTATTTTTGTGGCGTGCTAAATGATCATGGTAAACTAGCAGGAACGATCCCTAAACGAATCCTATTGCCCTTTTTGACTGTAGGTGCAAAGGGTTTAGTTGTTTTTTTTTTTAAATGCTTGAGTATTTATTCATCATACCTGTCAGTTCAACTCCCTATAGTTATATTTTATAATAGATAATCATCAACCAGCTTAATAATGATGTGCACTTAGTAATAAATTTTAATAACTTCACTATCATGCATCAGAAGCCAAGCATTCATTAGAGGATTTTAAATGATGTTGGAATGTTACTTTAACAGATTGTATGACAGTTTTTTGTTTGTGTTACA
Source organism: Bagarius yarrelli (assembly GCA_005784505.1). Taxonomy (NCBI): domain Eukaryota; kingdom Metazoa; phylum Chordata; class Actinopteri; order Siluriformes; family Sisoridae; genus Bagarius; species Bagarius yarrelli. Next base: position 4,093,447 of record VCAZ01000008.1, on the reverse strand, counting down.
CCGAACATGTTCTGGCAGTGCACAGTGATACCTTTTGGTCTAAATAATGGCCCACTTACTTAAGCTTAGTGAACTGTAACCGCACGTCATTTGGATTTTACAGTTGCAAGGCATACCAGGGCATTGCGTGAATTCATCTGCTAAAATTAATAACATAATGGTGAAATCAATAGCGTGTGTAAGGAGGGTACAGTCCATGTTGATGAAGATTAATTTCAGCATTAAAATTCCAGGGCAACCAAGACCGATCCAAATCCCAACCAAGTGGAAGTTAATAAATCTTAATAATAATTAATGTATTTTATCAACCAGTGGTTTAAAGTGAGAAACCCATTACAGCCCCTACATTCCATATCAGGAATTAAACAGCTTCCAAAATACAAATATGGCTATTAAACAAAAGTGCACGCTTAAATCAAGCAAAGAGATGTGTCTACATCACATCATCTGGGAAACCTACAGTATAATCGATCCTTATATGCACTCATTGTCACAGATGTAAACACAGTGGGTTTCCTTCTGCTATAAAGTGAGTAAAACATCACGATGGCTGTGTCCAGGCAGCCCACTAAAATGTCTCCAGTAGAATGCAATCAAAAATATGAAGCCATTTTTTGGGTTCTTATGCATGAGATGTTGGTGGTTGTGGTATATATTACTGTAGATATTATATACTTCTGTTAGAATTGCTTTTTAGAGCATTTGTCAGTGTTGCTAGTATTTTGGGCCATGCCAACTTTGGGTATAATTACAAATAGATACAGATATAAATGCTTCACATTTGAATAAATCACCATTAAAGTAATGCCTCCTGTGCTGTTAGACTGTGATTTGCTGCTTCCTGGAGCACATTCATTGCTGTGTGCTCTTTTCGTTGCTCTCTATTTCATTTACATTTAAATGAATCGAAAATGTGAGTTTTTTTGGGTTTGCAATTGGTACTGGTTATTTAGGTCGATTTTAAAACTTGCAGAAGCTCTAAGGTTTGATTAGACAAACTTCTCCTAGAACAGACTTTCAGACATTTACATGCCACATAATTACGATTTAGGAAACTGCTTTACAATCCGTGCATCCGCACCCTGCAATTTAGCTGGTCATTCCAAAAAAATTGCAAAAGTTTTATCCAAAATCACCATGTTCATATTTTAAGTTTGTTTCTGAAAAGCGTGAATATGTTCATTCACACGAATCAGCGATGTACATATAAAAATCAAAGAGGATTTTTTCATTTCCCTCCTCAAAAATTTCCAGTATTATAAACAGATTTCAAAAAAATCATATTAAGAAGGTTAGAATTTAGAATTAAAGAGCTTTCATGCAGGGGAAAATGCCTTTTTTCTATAACTTGGTCCATGTAAGCTGGAATAATGCGTGATGCCTGGTTCAAAGACTAAAAGACATTGAGAAACTCGATAACATTAAAATAGAAGAGTGAAGAAAGATATCAAAACATTTAAGTAAAGAACGAGCATCACAGTTACACAGCACTCATGCTATGCTAATAACTGCCATTACATACACTTATTTCTCCTGATTGCTTTTATCTTAGACAATACGACTTACACACCCGGTGCAAACTGGAAACACTTGCTGGGAACAAACACACATACAGGGGGAAGTGGTTTAGATGTTGGACTGTAGATCGGGATTCAATTCCCAGCACCAACAAGTTGCCACTGTTGGGCTACTAAACAAGGCTCTTAACCCCCTAATTGCTCAGTTTGTATTTATAAAAGACATAAATGTAAGTCGCTCTGGATAAGGACATCTGCTAAATGCTGTAAAACCACAAACCATCATACATCACTGAGGACATTTAATTTTATCTGTCCATTATATATATATATATATTTCTTATTAGATTTACCATGGGCCAAAAAAATTGCAGGGTAGATAAAGCTTAAGCGGTGGGTAATCCTACCCTAGTGAAGACTGCAGTTGACCCACGCTTTAAACAATATTACTGAAGAGGTAATAACTTTCGCATCCCAGGATGTTCCGAGTGTGATTTCGGTTTCATACTGTTACTCCGAATCAATTCACATTTTGTATGTTAAAGATGGGCTACCAATCAGGGCTCTCAACTAGAACCGGTTTTTTTTTTTCCTCTAATACCACATCACATTTCTATGCTTTAACTGCGTTTTTATGCTCCTGGTACTTTGTGAGCCATTGTTCTATAATGGATACTAGTATGTTAATTTTAACAGCAGGACTATGGAGCTGTAGATGAACAAGCCTTTAAATGTAATCAGAACTTTTAGGAATTCATTTATTACTTCAGGATTTTAGGGAGTTTAAATCTTACTTATTAAGGAAAAACACAGCCTGGCTGGAGCATTAATTTATCACAGAAGATCATGAAAGCAATTTGTTTGGTAAGCAATCCATCTACCGGTATGTCTGTGGAATGGAAATTGCAAAATTTCACAAGTAACCCCACCACTACCACCATGCTGTCTGAACAAAAACTGCTTATACGAACAAACAAACAAACAAACAAACAAACAACAAAATGCCTATAATGAATTTGGTTTATAGGCTTGTCAACTATGACAAATCGTTTCCCACTACAAGCTTTTTAATGAAATATTAACAAAGTGATAGAATTTAACCCCTGATATAAAAATAGCACAACTGTTAATATTCTGCTTCAGGATCCTGTGCGCAGGATTTGCAGTGACAGTGTGTGGTGTGGAAGGTGTAAAATGTAATGAGTTGTGAAATATGTCAGCTTTCGAGAAGTGTAATATGTGCAAGGTGTAATATGTGCAAGGTTTAATGAGGTGTGAATGATGCAATCACTGGAATATATAGTTGTGTAGCTAGAAGCACACGATTGCACAGAATGTTGTTTAATTGGTACCATTACAGTTTCCATTTACTGCAATCAAAAAGCTTAAACAGGTTCCAGCATGACACATCCAGTTCAGGCATGACAACATGTACAAAATCAGCTCCATGAAGACGAGATCTGTTTGTTCGCAGGATAATGTGAATGAACGCACGTGTCCTGTACAGAAACCTGACCTGAAACCCACTGAGGGGTTAAACAGGACTGTAGACAGGGGGGGGTTTACAGAAGCAACTTTGGAACAGGTTTTGGTGTCCACAAACTTTTGGTCGCAGATTAGTCGTAGTTTATATACATATGAGGTTTATTAGGGTGTGATTTATGGTGTAATATAATATACCTGTTGATGCCGCTTTTGGAGAACTTCCAACAGGGAAGAATTTTTTTTTTTGTACAGACAGAAATTCAAGAACTAAGTATCTATTTTGCACTAAAATGTGTGTGTGTGTGTGTGTTTTTTTTTTAAATTGTGGACATATTTGACAGACAGTATCATACCGTTTTTTCATCCAACAACTTAAAACTTGAAAGGTTGGCTTTTACGGTTTAATGAAATTACCCTAAACCGGCATTAGTGCGATTTTTGAAAGAAATTTCCTGGAAATTCGAGCATCAAATCCACATGTGGTTTTGAACATCCTACTCGAGATTTATTCTTACTAATTCTTTTATAATAATAACAAGCACACTTCTGGAAGGATTCCTTTCAGGCTGGCTATGAGGAATTTGCTCATTAAACTACAAAAGGATTAGTGAGATCAAACACTAATGTCAGGTGAGGACGTCTGGGGTGCGGTCAGTGTTCCAAATCATTCCGAAGGCGTTTAGTGGGGTTGAGGTCAAAGCTTATTCCAGGATACTGACATTCCACAATGAAAGAAATCTTAATACTATAGCATCCAGGGAAATTCTAAACAACACCTATGGGTGTGCTGATGAGGTTTCCACAAAACTTTTGGCCATATATTGTATACATTTTATATTTTATAGTGTATAGATACACAAATTATAATGCTTTAAGTAAAGATGTGCTAGGCTTATTTGTATTTTGGCTTACATGTAAGGAGGACAAGGCCCACACGGATGCCGAGGTCCACGAGCAATGCCAACCTGGGCCTGACCCGCGCCACTGCTGGGGGAATCAAGATTTCAGCTGGCACGTAGAACTGCAGGGCGTATGTGATGTAGATTCCCAGCGAGTACAGCAGCTTAACGATCTGATACATCCTACAGAAGCATAAAACAGAAAAACAACAGATCCAGAAAATCAGGTTGAGTAAATCATAAAAGTAACTCTGCTAGCAACTGAAACCCTGGAGAAAAAAAAACTGCAACATGCCTTCTATTACGTGTTCTGATGATTGCACAAACTAGTCGACTAATCCATTTATTACCCCATGCTGTTAGTAACTGTTGATTAGTCATCAAAAAAACAACAAAAAAAACCCCCACTGAATGTAGATGATACACAGAGTCGGCGGATTGACAAATACTGAAAAATGTTTTAGATTAGATTAGTTAGTAGATTTTTTTTACTTACTAACTAAAGTTTACTTACTTTACTTAACTTTCAACTTAACCTTAACTGCTTTGATTAATCCCTGCAAACACAATCTCTAAAGATTTCTTCACTCCCACAGTTATATTTGTCCTTGAAAGCTAAAAAGTCTTTAAAACAAAATCCTTGTCCTGTGGCACAGTGAGTTATGAATTATTAGATAACCACTGCTGTGTGAAAGTACAACACTATTCCTAATTTAGTTTTTCTCTGGAAAGAAAAAAAACAGTCTAATTTGTGCTTAAAAATGTAAAATAAAAACTAGCTGATAAACAGAAATACACACATTTATGAATGCCTCTAAACACTATTATAAATAGAGCTATGCATTGGCAAGGCCCTCACAATACATGGGTCACGATACAATATATAACGATATATTGCAATACAATACATAATGCAATACTTCCAAATAAAATTTAAAAAAAGGTAAAACAAGTAGCTGGAAATATGACAACTACAACAACTAAATGAGGATCAGATTATTTTATTAAATAATAAGATAAACGTAAATTAGTTCAAAACATAGTTAAAATATATATCGACATTAGAGGTTAGAAAATCGATAAGCTATAGTAAAAAAAAAAAAAAAATCGCGATAGTTAACTGTATCGATAACTGGTAAAAAAAAAAAAAAAAAAAAAAAAAAAAGAATTGTGATTGTGTAACCAGGAAATTAATTTCAATTGTAACAAAAACCTTGTTAACCAAGGGACAAGAGTGCAAATCTGTTATTGGCAAAAACAGCTTCATGGTAGCCTGGTACGAACAGCATGCAAACCAGATTGAGAGGTGGGACTCTATACCGAGCCACAGGCTAATGTTCTACAATTATTGTTATAATCAGCTCAGTTCTTGCAGACCTGTGCATGAGGGCACAGCTGGCAGGAAAAAGGCTGAGAGCGACCTTCTGTCCACGCTGTCGAAATCAGTTACAAAGTGCAGCATTTAGCGCATTACTGAAAAATTAATTGATAAAACAGTTTGCTTAAAACAACACCTGGGTCACCCAGGCAAATGACGGCTCTTTGCATATCCTCTTTATAGAATGTAATATACTGTACGACAACGTTTTCAGAAGATATATATATCTATATATAGATATAGATATATATATATATATCTCTCTCTCTCTCTCTCTATATATATATATATATATATATATCTATATATAGATATATATATATATATATATATAACATATAACTTAGACAAACCTCTGACAGGTTATTAACAGAGCAGATGGATAACAGATGACAGAAAAAGGACAGAAAAAAAACCAGATGTGTGCACCAGTCTTACCAGCAGTCAGGTAAGTTGAGCGTAATGCTGCCCCCTATTCGCCCGCCGAAACAGACGTACCCGATGGTCCCAAGAGAGATGTACAGCATTGTGACGATACCCATTCCTGAGTACAGCACTTTGCTAAAGTTCTGTGGTTTCTGCATTTTGTTTTCCAGTGGCAGAACCTGTGTGTTTAAATGTGAGACTATTAACCTTTAAAACAACATGATTTACATTTACACGTATAACATCTGGTGCACGCCCTTGCCGTAATTGTAAATAGCATAGTGACACTTAATTCATTGGTACAATTGAGCAATTTGGGGTTAAGGGCCTTGCTCAGGGGTCCCAGCAGTGGTAACTTGGTGTTACTTGGAATCGAACTTACAACCTTCTGGGAAGAATTCCAATATCTTAAACACTGAGCCACCACTTTCCCACATAATAAAGCATATTAATAGCTGTAACATAAGGAACACTTACCACACCGATTCCTTCAAAAGCAAAAATAGCCGTTCCAAAAAATAAAGGGTAGTCAACAGCTTTTCCCACCAAAGGAAGGTTAACAGGGTGTGGAATGTGCTAGAAAAAATAAAACATATTGTCAAGGCTAGAAAGGTAAGCATGTAAATAGTAGAGATGCAAAGTGGTGGAACTATTCCTGGTAAATTTCAGTTAAATTTAATGAACGTTGGAAGCCTAAAAGGAATTTATAATAATTTATGGAACTTTATATGACTTATTTAAAATTTTGTGTAGGACTTTTAAATAAGCTATATATACACACAGATATAAACATTTTGTTTGATCATAAACGGACATGCAAGTGAACTAATACAAAAAATGTCAAATGATATTATGGGTGCACAGTGCATGCGGCGGCGTGGCATCGAAAGCCAGATTATACTGCAAGACTATTTACAACCGCATTCAATTTACTTGTAATAGAAAAATCGCCATATATTCCTGTCCATTCCTATGGAAACTTTTCAACATTAAATATACCAATAGTACAAAAGTTGTATAAATTAAGTTTTTTCCCTCTAAAAAACAAAGCTAGACTAGAGTGGCTCACTATTAACCCCATGAGGAGTGTCAGAAACTGGTAAAAAAACACAACAATGTCTGAAAGGCACCAAAATAGGGCACATTGTAACACATGAAAGACCTTTTATTCCTCACAATATGTAATTTACCGTAAGACTTATTCCCCCTATTTAAAGCTTATCTACTCCAAGAATGCAGGTCTGATTCTCTGTGCCACTGATGAAAAATAGGGTTACTTTTTTTACTGCCCCAGCCAAGTCTATGCAATTACGGTCTGTGCTTTGTCACTTGCTAAAGTTAAACCTTACAATCTTAACCATGTGAATACAAAACAGGGATTGAACAGGCGGTGTGTTGCGGCATGTCTGTGCTGTAAAATTGCTTTAAAAAATAAAATACAAATTATGATCATACATTTTAATGAGGAAGTACTGGCCAGACAAACTTACTATGTATGATATAAAATTGTACTACAATTCAATATGTAATTAACATACATAATTATACAAAAACAGTGTATTAATTTGACCGGTAGAGCAAACTAACCTGCTTAGATTTAGTATAACCCGGTTAAGATGTTAATCTATGCATAACATTTGTGCTAAAAATGCTTCTTCTTAGTTATAAACTGCTGTACAAAATACATAAAAAAGGCAATTTAAAGAAAAAATAATTATCTTTCAAACTAAAACTGTTGTGATGCAATTAAATAAATGCCATTAGTTCCGCATATGTTTACTGCTTAAGGAAAGTATTTTAAGTAGTATTAAATATCCTCCATAAATTAAGATACGTTTAGATTTACTGTAAATACAAATAAAAAAGTCTGATAAATGCTGGTGAATTAGTACATTGCAATTATAAGCTTAAGTGTGTAAGCTTATGTGTGTGTGCGTGTGTGTACCATCAGGCAGTAGTAGTAGATGAGCACCAAGCTGACACACATGACTACGTTGGCCATAAAAGAGAAAGGAGCCAGGTACTTAAGGTTGCGGGTGAACACCAAGGCGATGATGAAGGGGAGGAAAATAAGCATATAGATGCGGGAATCAAAGCTGGGGACGATCACGGCTGTCTCATTAGTGTCACAGTTCATTGTGGTCCCATTAGCTGCCTCAATTACCTGACCAAAGCATGACATCATTAAAATTCTTCATCGTATACAAACTGATAATGTGACTGAACAATAATACAATACTTTTTGCTTGTTCGACAGAAAACACAGGCCAGTGTATTTTCATTACTGAATAACGTTGCCCAGCTAGTAAAAGTCAAACATAAATACAGCGCGCCCTCTGGTGGTAAGAAAACGTTATAACAGCTATAAAACAGCATGCTTGATATCAAATTATACCTTAGACTGCTTAATCAATAAAATAAATGCAATTCTAAAATTAGACATTTTTTAGATAGTTAGTTAGATAGATAGATAGATAGATAGATAGATAGATGTGTGAATGTGAATATTCTTTCACCTGTTTGACATTGTCACTTAGAAATACAAAGTACACACAGCAGAAGCCCAGCTGAGTGATGATCAGAAACAAATTCACCAAACGTCTAGAGTAACAGAAACAATACAAATGTGTTTGTAAACTTTGGCTAATTTAGCCATGTTCCACATTTTTATAACAGAAATTTAACACATTTAATACGAAAAAAGCTTCTTTTAAATGACTTTTATTGAAAAATAAGTAATGTCATATCAAACGTTTCTTAACCCCAATCGTTCAGTTGTATGACAGAGATAATTGTAAGTCAATCTGGATAAGGGCATCTTCCAAATGCTGCAAATGTGTTCTTAGTGCATCTTTCCCCAAATTGTTGCCATTTTCCTAAATGTTTCTATTATGCAGTAATATTTAGATTTTCCTCACTGGAACTCAAAAAAGAGACTCAAAACCCTCTAGCATGACAATGCCTCTATGCATGAAGCCTCTAAGCTCCACAAGGACATGGAGTGAAAGAACTCTACTGCCTATTTTTAAAAATGTAAAATCACTCACCTTCCCCATATAGAATGTCTTCTTAACCAAGACACATTCTCCATCCCATATTCCATTGCCTCGCCATAGGACAGAAACGGCTTTCCTACCCTGAAAATGGATCAGCAAGTGAAAGTATTTTTTTTTGAGGATTTATAAATGTATAAATGTTAAATAACTGATCTTCAACCAGAAGTCCAGGGTTCCTATATGGGTCTAATACCTTTTAAATTTCATTATTTATATTATTTTGAAAGAAAGAAGGGCAGAGATCCCATAAACAGCTTCTTAGCTTTTTAGTAAATTTGTTTAGAAATATTTTCCATTTATCTAACTATTATGTGATTTCCAAATGATTTCACTTTTTTCCTATACGCCAAAAAGCAAAATGTGCATCTGATTTGCCACTCAATCTCCACAGACGTGTTTTGAAGCTTAAATAAAAGTAAAACACTTTAAGTCAATTCCTGGGGCAAGTGCTGTCAGAGAAAAGTTCCTAAAAAGTAAAACAGGTTATTGTTATGTTTCTATTCTAAAAAATGGTGATATCGAAGCAATAATAAAAGTGATCAATAAATAAAACTGCATGTGACTATTTGTTTGCTCTTGTCATCCCATCATCAGTATTTATAAAAGTACAACTTTCCCACAGAGATTCTAAACCGAAAACCGCTAAATCACTGCACATCTCAATCATGTGACCAAATGCCAAGCTGTGGTTGGTCTATACATTTCTCACCGTCTTTTCTTTTCAATAACAGGCCAGTTTTTGTATATTACTTCCTGATATTTCACTCAAAATATCATGGCATATTAGTAACTGTGGCTATTTCATGTCCAGAACTGGTAAAAAATAAATAAATAAATAAAATACATTTTAAAAACTTTTTTATAACAATTAAATAGATAATAAATCAACAAATAAATAGATTTTTTTAAATACTATTTATTTATTTAATTAAATTTAGGACTACAAACAGTCTCTGCTTTGTAAAATTGTTGCCTTTTAGATCTTAGAGCATAACACGATAATGAAATATGCTTAACTGACAAAGACAAAGAAATTACATAGAGGACATTCATCTCCAGCCATCAAAAAACCATGCGAAAGTCTTGAATGTCCTTTTCGACATCTGATATAAACTACCTGGTCGTATCAAGATGAAGTGTCCAGTTGTAACATGTCAAGATAACATCTAGTTTCTGAAAAAACCCTCTCTGACTGCAGTTCTGCAGCCGTTAATATCATACGCACCAACTTTTAGTGAGGCATAACCCAACACAAATATTCAATGTCATCATTGTTACCATCAATTCGCATATATGTGCATATACATCTGGTCAGATTCTGTGGTTGTATATTTAAAGCCTGTGACTAGAAAAAGCAAACTGATACAGAAAATCAGTAATGCATCCGATTTTAATACTTATTATTGTAACACGTATTTTGATATGTTGATTAGGTAAAAACTAAGTGTTCTAAAATAGAAGCAAATAAAGTGTAAGATTATATACATTTAGGTAATTATGTAACATTCATTTAACAAATCAAGCAGAATAGTATTAAAGATAGATTATATAAATGGAAAATATATGGATTTATATACAATGGTTAACGTTTTACAAGAAGATTGCATTTTTAACATTAACTAAAGTCATTAAATATTTAGGAATTGTGGTTTATTGTTAGTTTTTTTATTTTAACCTTTGCTACTACGGTTTTAAGTTAAGTTCATTTTTATTTTATCTGTAAAAAAAAAAAATTTTGTGTTTGTAATAAATTTCAGTACTATATTACATATATATTATTGGGTTTTTTTTGGTTTGGTTTATTGGTTATCGGCAAGTATGGTACAGCCTAAATATCGGTATGGGTAGAATCCAATATCGCTAATTAAATAAAATCTGTATTTGTTAATTTGTTACAGCCACCATTTTTATTATATTGTAATATTTATGTTAACATGTTGGTTATTTTCACCTACAGTTCACATGCCACAGTCACTAAAGGCTAATTAGTGTGCAAACTTCAACTTTAAGTCATAGAAGTTGTTATAATCAGAAAGATTTCTTACTTTGCACTTAGATGATGTGAACATTTCACAAGGATGTGCATGCAGTGTACAGCAATGATGCCCATCACCAGCAGACTCAAAGGACCCATCTGACAAGCACAATTTGAAAAACATTATGAACAGAATCTTTTCGGTAAAGGTTATGTATTATGTAACGTTTTATGTTAAAATTTTGTGTATTTTTTTTAACAGAGTGGCTCAAAGTGCACAGCAGGAGCAACACAGCTATATAAGAAACAGCTGAAAAGATTTACAAATGTGATTCGCCGTGTCCTACCAGAAGCCCTGCGTTTTTTACAGCTAGAGGCAAGCCGAGCAGCCCTGTACCAATGTTTCCTTTCAGCAAATGAATTAACGTCTGTAAGAAACTGCACAGATGACAAACGAACCCTTAGATAGGTTCACTACATAAAACATCGAACATGCAACTGTAGACACAAGGATAATAAGTGCAAAGATTCTTACGAGGATCCAGCTCTGCCTCCAATCCGCTCGTACTCGCTCTGCCTGCGGGACGGACTATTCGGGTGGACAGGCTCATCATTATCATCTCCTGGACTCTCGTTTATTTGAGGAAACACTGGGCCTATTGTCAACATACAAAATATTGTGATGTGAACATCTAGTTGTCTGTAATTTCTTAATAAAAAACTTGTGAATTTAATTAGGTGTAAAAGAAATCACTAAAAACCTGAAAAATAATAAAAAAATATTCAGAAAACCTATGAAAAGTAAATCAATAACAAAAGCAAGTGCAGATCTGCTCTTTGTGCAGACTGAGTTCAGTTACCGTCCTGATAGTTGATATCTGACGCCATGGCTCTTCTGCTCAGCTGTTCTTGCCTTGAACCGTTTCACCGATCTGAAACTTCGCTATGGAGGTCCAGCGTCCACGCTGGCTACGATCAAAAAACAAATCAAATATGATTCAATTAATTAGGCCATCTGCTACACAGACAGAGCGCAGACTGCCTCAGGTAAGAGTCAGTACATCTAACATTTGCTCAAAGGACAAAGGATCATTGTGCATGAAACATGGAGGAAATGTTTTGTCCTCTCTTGCTTAGATCTATAGAAAAACAATAGTGTACATAGTGCAGCACAGTTGATGAAACCAATTTGAATTCAATACAAATAAGCACAAATCTTTAAAAAACAAACATCCAATAAAATAAGGGTGTTTAATTTAAGGTATCTCAATTATTTATAATTACATAAATAAACTTTTACTTACACTTAATTAACGTTCATAATTGTCCATTGTGTCTTGCTTTTTCCCCAAAGTCCACCAAAACCATCAGTTTCCGCTTTTTTCCCTTTACTGGTTTGAAACGTCACACCACTACATGAATTCTGGCTTATATATTTAAGCAAAGTCTGCTTAGACCCGCACTTACAGAAAGTTTGCATCAAGGGCACAAGTAGGCAGGGTGGAGAAGCTCACTATCGAATTGGGACACTCTACAAACTTCCACCCTCAGCGGGAACACGCAAACAAGGGGCAAAACGGTGCAATCCCAAATCCCACACGTACACTGGAATGTCAAGTGGACTGGACGTAATACATTTTGAAGCAGGGGTCACCAAACTCGGTCCTGGAGGGCTGTGCCGGTGTTAAGGCAAGTTGGAGCTAAACTCTGCAGGAAGCAGCCCTCCAGGACTGAGTCTGGTGATCCCTGACTTAGATAAGGTATCATGAATCCCATATACTTTTACTTCATGGCCAAAAGTTTGTGGACACCCACATAAGTGTTTCTTGCCCAAAATGGTGCTGTAAATTTGAAGCTCACTGTTGTCTAGAATGTCTTTGTAAGTTGTTGCATTAAATTATTCCTTTACTGGAATTAAGAAGCCCAAACACTGTTTCAGCACGACAGCACTTCTGTGCACAAATAAATGTATACTAAAAATTAAATGTAAACTAAATTTATATGGTGGCCCAGATAGTTTAACTGGTTTAGTGGTGGGCTGTCACTTCTACACTAAAATTTTGTATCATAAGATAAGATAAGATAAGATAAGATAAGATAAGATAAGATAAGAATAAGATAAGACTAAGATAAGACTAAGATAAGATTAAGATAAAATAATCTTTATTAAACCCACAGTGGGGAAATTAAATTGTTACGGTGGCTCAGATACAAAAACAATTATGTGCAAAGTAGGAAAATAGAAAAAAATTTGCAATAGAAATGTGCTAATTGTGTGAAATAAAAACAATTTACGATAAAAAAAAAAACATTTTTAAAAATCTACAAGTATTTACAGTTCTATACGTAATGTGTTAATAAAGACTAGGCATCAATTAACCTACAAGATAAGTTAGGGTTAACATTAATAAGTAACATTAATTCCATTTCCAACTCTGCTAAACTGTGCATATCAATACTAAATTAATCAATGAAATAGCCAAATTAAAAAATTAACACAGTAACAATAAAAAGATCATAGATTTTTCTTAAACTTAAACTTGCTTACATGATACTGACGTCAACCATGAAAAGCTTCTGTTATTAACTTCTGCGTAACAAACCTGGACAGCAGTGGGTTTACAGACAATGTGCTTTCTGTTTATCTCTGCCTTGTTAATGTTACGTTTACTGAACAACATGTCAATGATGGATCTCATCTCATCTCATCTCATCTCATCCCATCCCGAATCAGAGATTTCAGGAGCTGACGCTGAACATCAGGTCTGTAATGATTCTAACACTTAAAATACTCACAATCATCCACATTTTTATCAGTACTCACATGACAGGGAATTTAATCAGAATATCAGCCCTGATATTGATTCAACAGTCAAACAGTCTATCAAAGGCAGTTTTAAGGCTAAAATACAATTCTTAAGCTGTATTGCATTATTAGATCTTGGGCTGAATACATTAATAAAATTATCCAACGTGATTTGATCTCATTTATACGTGAGCATTTAAAGAGCTTTGATCAAGAGTCCAGCAGAGACAATATACATTAAAAGCATTTGGCGAAGACCTTCATATCTTTGTTTGTTTATTTAAGAGGGACAATAAATAAAGCATCGTCATGCTGTGTATATAGGGAATGTAGCATGAAGTCAGTTTTTAGCTCTCATCCCTTGTCAACAACCCAATGAAAAAACAATTATCTTATAGAACAAAACAAGTACAAATGGACAGTGGAAACATGCATTATTTTTTTTATTCAGTGAGCAGTTGGGAGTTGAGGGCCTTGCTCGGGGGCCTGGCAGTGGCAGCTTTTTTTAGCTTGGAATTAAATTCAATGGTGGCTCAAATGGTTAAGGGGCTGAGTTGTTGGACCAGGAAGACCTGGGTTCAAGCCCCACCACCGCCAACCTGAGATGTTGATTAGAAGACCTGGGTTTAAGCCCCATCCCCTCCAGCCAGCCATTGTTGGGTCCTTAAGCAAGACCCTTAACCCTTCCTGCTCCAGGAGCGCTGTATTATAGCTGACCCTGCGTTTTGACCCCAACTTACTAGGATAGGATATGCGAAGAAACAAATTTCACTCTGCTGTAAAAAGTATAAGTGACCAATAGAGGCATTTACATTTTTACATTTATATCTTCCAATTAGCAGTCCAACACATTAACCACTGAGCTAACACTTCTACTTAAAAGACCTGGGATGGGATTTAAACTCACAACCTTTTGAATCATTAGCTTTTCTAAGAAATGTTCCACCACAAGCAAGATAAGGACAGATTTTCATCTGACGCTCTCTGGAGACGGTACCATTTTAATATATGCATAACAATCACTCTTTAATTAAGGTCTTGCCAAACATATGATCTTATGCAATGCATTTTTTTCATGCATGCAAGAAATGTCTGACATCAGCACAAGAAAAAAAAAACTGCTCATCACTGTGGTTTCCTGAGGCAGCACATAACTAGCAGTTTTCTCTCACGCTGACAGGTTGATGTCTTATAATCATCTATTCTTAGTCCTCCAATTGTTAAAAAACAAATGCTTTTTCTTATAATTAATTTAGCATTCAGATTATTTATATGCATAGGGTTCTTCTTCATATGAGCTTCACACCAATCATCATCTATAGTATTATATCTAAAGTATCATCTGAATTTTTCCTTAATACTAGTAAAAATTAATGTAATTATTATAATTATTACTCTTGATATAAAAAACGCGTTTATCAGCTCAATATTTTCCTGCATGCATCAGTAAACACACCGGCAGAATCTACTATCTTATCTGAACCAATTATAATAGACTCACCACAAGATCGGGAGCAGCTGGAGTCCAGACTTATTCTCCAACTATTATAAAATATTACTGCAAACTGGTCATTTTAAACAAAATGTTACTCTAAAATTGTTTTATTAAAAAGTCTGAGGTGGATCATTTCACTACCACCCGGTTACCTGTTATCCTTTTCCTGTTAGTGTGGCTGTGGCCGGTCACATGACCTACTCAGTCAGCTGGTACACCTTCCAGGGAGCGTCTATGTAAAACATGTCAGATAAAAACTGTTTAGTGGTCAGCAATAATTTCTTCTTGTTTATTCTTGTTCTTAAACTGACGGGGTCTTTGTAAAAAAAAAAAAAAAAAAAAAGCCAAAATAAAACTAATGGACGTTGCCGGAGAAAAAACACCTCTTAAAGATTTATTTAAGACACTGTAAGCTAGCGATATCTTGCGGTTTAAGAGTGCATTGCAGCTAATAATTCACTATGTTTAGGGTGAGTTTAGTTTTAGAACTTATATACAATTTCAAGCATTGGATGTTTATTTGTACAGAATATTTGTATTTAACCAGTTCTCGCCCCCGCTTATATATATATATACATACATACATACATACATACATTAGTAATTTCAATGACTCATGCTGATTTTGCCAGCAAAATGATAAAATAAATAAATAATAAATCTTCTTTTTTTTTAGTAAATAACCAGGTTTATTATGCTTTATTGTTGCATATCGGAGTCAACAGCAGTCATGTGATTGTGCCCCGGAAGTGCACCGTCGACGTCATTGGTCACGTTTATGGCGTTAAAGTGTTTTTCTTTTCTACACGGTATAAATTCAGATTTTAAAAACTTAACGTTGATGTATATATAAAAATTAACGGATTGTTTTAAAAAAATATCTAAAATTATAGTTAAATGAACATGATATTTAACAAAATCAGATGTCATAAACGCTTTAGGAAATTTCCGGGAATTTGACTATAATCCCTAAATCTCACGTCACCATTCAGTTCAAAGTAATAGAGTTTGTTATTCAATTGTTTCTTTCAGCAGTAAATCTCATTGAACCCTGACGTTTTTTCTTTAAAGCACTTATCGAAACATGACTGTAAGTACTTTTTGTAATCTTTGAATAGCAACTATAAAAGTGATCACCATTTATTGGTTTGGAAATCAATAGTTAATTTTCAGATTGCGTTTAAATCATTAAGCTGCTCAGTACTGTGTGTTCGACTCGGTGTCGACTCAGTATTTTTTCTGTTTTAATGAACCTTTTATTTTGTCTCCACAGACCCACGAGTTTTTCGTTGATATGACATGTGAGGGATGCTCTGGTGCAGTGACTCGGGTCCTAAAGAAAATAGGTACTAATGTTGTTCTTTATTAAAGATATTTTCTATATGATAAATGGACCAGTTGCTATATTTAAAATATCTGAACTATTAACTGTTCATTACATGCACGTGACTTTAAGATCATAAGAGGTGAAGTTAATAATATAGTTTACATTTACATCATTTATCTCTTTTATACAGCTGAGCAATTTCGGGGTTAAGGGCCTTGCTTAGGGGGCCCAGCAGTGGTAACTTAATGGTGCTGGGAATCGAACCACAATTAGTAGACCAACACCTTAACCACTGCACTACCATTTTATAACACTGGTTATTTTTAAACATGTGACATAAATGTTGTCTTTTTCTTTTTTCCTTATCAACAGATGTCAAGTTTGACATTG
This sequence comes from Bagarius yarrelli, assembly GCA_005784505.1. Taxonomy (NCBI): domain Eukaryota; kingdom Metazoa; phylum Chordata; class Actinopteri; order Siluriformes; family Sisoridae; genus Bagarius; species Bagarius yarrelli. The sequence continues at coordinate 4,076,693 of VCAZ01000008.1, read as the reverse complement.
ATCTTCCTAACAAGAAAGTCTTCATCGAGTCGGACAAAGACACAGGCGTCCTGCTTGAAACTCTGAAGAAAACTGGCAAAACTGTCACGTACATTGGTCCCAAATAAACCATATGTTAAACATTAACTGTCCGTATGGAACAACAGGTGTTTCCAATACCATCTTTAATCCTTCTCTCTACTTGATAAGTGTTATTCGTTGTGGTGGATTTTTTTTTTTACTTTTACACTGCACATTTTCCATATTTACTTGCACATATATTTCATATTGTACTAATAATGCTATCTATTCAGTTGTTATTTGGAAAAGTAGTTTAACTATTCAAGTTCAGTTCAGTTTATAACATTTAATAGTAACATAAGCGAAGCTCGTAAAATCTAAGTGTATGTGAAATCAGTCATGAGCTAATTTAAAGGAAATATTAATTTCTATAATACATAGAAGTTGTATTAGAAGTGCTTTATGTATTACACTCATTAGTTATTAGTTATAATTTACTCTACTTTACTTTAATTATACTCATTAATTAGGTTAATACATACATGGCTACTGGATTGTGTAATATCTTTGACCATGACTCTTGGCCTCCTGCTAGAAGAACATAGCACATAACATCAAATGTGAAAATGTATGTCATGTATTAAACCGCTAAACAGTGATATTGTATCAGGGTTTTTTTCCGGTTTATTTGAACAGTATGCTATACGCATTTTATGGCCAAAAGTTTGTGTACACCTTACAAGCACACCCATAACTGTTGTCTTTCCCAAAATGTTGCTACAAAGATGGAAGCACAGTTTAGAATGTCTCAGTTTGCCGTAACATTAAGACTTCTTTTACTGGAACTAAGAGGCCCAAATACTTCCAGCATGACAATGACACTGAATGAAAAAAAAACCTCCTCACCCATTAGTGTCTGGTTTTACTAATACTGTTGTGGCTGAATGAGGGAAATTTCCAAAAGCAAACTACGCAAGAAAAAAAGTGCTCCAGAAGTAAAAGTAATTATAAGAACGAAAGTCTGAAATAGATCTAGAATATTGTGCAGTTAGAAACCATCTCGTATTCATAGTTTAATCTCAACTCAATTAAAAGTTAAAATCGATTCACTTCAAACTACAATAAAGTTAGTTATCTTATATTAGTTACATGATCATTTTGGGCCCTATGAAATAAAACAAGGTTGGACATTCACACCCACTCTGTACTGTTACTACTAATAAACCATCTCCAGTGGCCCAAAAATGCATAAGGCCTTAGAATCCCCCCCCCCGATAGTCTTACAACCTTTAAATCATAAACAGTAAATCAGAATTTGATCCAACATTAGCACTCAGAAAGATTAAATATATTTGATGAGTCTCCGAAGCCATACTATAGGATCAGTATAATTAACATTCCAGTGGGGGGCAATATTACACTTTTATAACACAAAACTACACTAAGGGGACTAGCAAAACCTTGTATTTCCTGCTAGAATAAAAGAAACAATAAAAAAGTCTTTTAATTTTATATATTGACAGTTTATTGTAATGCACTAAAATTAACCACATCCAAATATCCAGACTGTCACTGAAAAAACTTTTTTTTGTAATTTATTTGTGCAACAGAAGCATCAGAATTTGTCAGTAAATATTTAGCAGTATGACTAAGCAATATGACTGGTATCATTAAATCCTGACCTACATCTGATTTTACTGGCTCAATGCTAGAGGAGTCTTCCACAACCCCTAATGTTAGTGACACCAGAGAGGCATAGACAAGAGTAGAACAGCAGCTAAGGAATTTGTACATCTCAGGCATTTGATCAACGATGGACACTAAAATATCTAATAACTAAGGAACAATTTGGTCAGTATACAGCATAAAATCTTATACAAGTATATACAGTGTATTATACAAGGTACTGTCACGTGGTATACATGGTGGGGACAATTGGTGTGTTGACGTTATGACCTATGTGAGGGTTGAAACCCAACAGGGTGTGTGCTTTTACAGAAAAAATATTAATCTATTTTCGACTTGCTGTAATACAGATAATACATCTTATCACACCCATACAAGAGAGGAAACCACAAAGGACACCTGCTATGTGGAAATTCATCAACTGTGCAGAACTGCATAAACACAATCTATGCTTGTTCTTTTGTTATATTAGGCATGTTGGTGGGTGTACGTGGAATTCAGCAATGAAACCCTTTTGTAAATTGGATAAATGGCTGAAAATACAAAAGAGAAAGCTGAGATTTTATTCATTTTAACCCTCATGTAATGTTCGTGTATTTGTTACCTTGCCAATGTTTATGGCTCTGGTGGACCCACTGCTTCATTGTGTTTTTAATCATAACACTCAAAGATTTATGAAAAAACACTTAATAGGTGTTTACTTTAGATTATTATTAGACATCATTCATGCATAATATTTGCCATTTACCCATTAGATCATGTTAAAAATATAAGCATCATTAAAAATATGTTCTGTTTTATGTTCTACGTGGAAACTGAAGCAACGCTAATTAGCCTGTTTCCAAAAAATATTAAAATAATGATTATTAATACTAATTCAAATAAAAGAAATATCCCCAGTGTGGGAGGAATCAGCGTATATCTTATCTTATTTCCTCTTTGAACAAACTTTGTAATCAGGTCCTACAGACCAAAACACCATACAAAGGTTAAATAAAAGCTGGAGTAATGATCTAACAGTACCGGATTCCTAGGGTTCCTATAGGGAAGTTCAAAACAATAAAAGCTTTAGATTGTTTTTATGCAAGCCACACACAGACACATCCAGGCTGGAAATGTAGTGCAGCTAGAGAAACTTTAGGCCTTTAAATATTTCCTCTGTCTCCACCAGTCAATGCAGAACATCCAGACTCACGTGTACAACTTCCTGTTCTCCACAAACACAGAAAAACACATCATTTACATCACCTTCACTGAATTCATCATGATAAGACAACAAGAGCCAACAAGAAAATGTCTGCAAAACATTCTAATCAGTATTCAGAATTAGATTTTGATCCATCACCATCATGATTATGTTTATCTTTTGGAGACTGTTGACGTCAATATTATCACTTATACCTCTTAGAGACTGCTGACTTCAGTATTTCAATTCAGGAGAAGACAAATTGATGTTTTAAGAGATGTGTCTTCTTGTCATTTTTCTTACTGAATAATTCAGATAAAGTGGCAGTGATGATGATGCTGATGCTTTTCTTGCACAGGTTTTAATTCAAAGTGTGTGCTGAGCATAAAAAAGCTAAGATAAAACATGATTGAGATTGCCTGAAATCGAATCTGTTTGCTTCCACAGTTTTCTGAAAACAGTCCATCAAATTGACACACTGCAAAAACGTACTGTATTCACACTGCTCCGTGTGCATTATCTGGCTGAGAATATTAATGTGTTATCTAACACCTACATTACAGCACGTTTATATAACAAAAAGGAAAAAAGGAATGAAGAAAAAAGGAAGTACGTAAGAAAGGAAGGAAGAAAGGAAGGAAGGAAAATAAGTAATGAATAAAATGCTACTGTGTGAAGTAAGGCAGGAAGAAAGGAAGGACGGAAGGAAAATAAGTAATAAATTAAATGCTACTGGATGGAGGAAGGAGGAAAGGAAAGGAAAGGAAAGGAAAGGAAAGGGAAAGGAAAGGGAAAGGAAAGGAAAGGAAAGGAAAGGAAAGAAAAGAAAAAAAAGAAAAGAAAAAGAAGCTCTCTGCCCTTTTACAAAGCCCAGACAACACCCTGTAGGTGTGCCATCCAATTACAGGGCACAGTTGCACACTATAGAATTACCAACACATGTCAAGTGGGCAGGGGAAACTTTTAGATACAGGACAAGTCAACAACTCTGCAAGAGTTTAATTAGAATATTCCCTTTATGCCATTCGGTAGATGCACTTATCCAGTCTGGCTTACAAAAGTGGTTTTAAATCTATTTGATTACATCAGTAGTGGTTTGCTGGATTGCAGACTAAGATTACCATGGGTCTAAAACGACATGGAATATATTGTAAATATGAAAGAAAAGAAGCATGACATTTTGATAATTATTATTATTATATTATATGTTATTGCTTTAAATGTTTGAGGAAGAGGAATATTTCCATCTGATCTTTTTTGAAGACATGCTTAGCTGTTTTGGCATTACTTAGAAGTTTATTCCAACACCTAGATTCCAGAACAGAGAGAAGTGTTGCAGAGTTTAACAACGCACCTGAACCAACTAACCAAAATCTTGCTTGGTATATACAAAATTGACATTTCTGGCATTTGGCAAAAGCCCTTATTCAGAGCGACTTATATTTTTACTTAAGGGCCTTGCTCAGGGGCACAGCAGCATTAACTTGGTGGTGCTGGAAATCGAACCCACAATCTTCCGGTTAGCAGTCCAACATCTTAACCACTGTGCTACCACTTCCAGGCAGGTGCGTTGAGGCAAGTTAGAGCTAAACTCAGACCAGTCCAGCAGTGCTTGAAGATTTCTAAGAGATTGTGGTGTAGTGCCTGATTTTCGGCTTTATAAGTAAGAATTATATTTTAAATCTGATGTGTGTAGCTACTAAATGTCAGTGTGGGAAACGTAGCAACAGGGTGGTGTGTGAGAACATTAAAAACAAATCATGCAACTGCACTGACATCAATATTTATTTATACAGGTTAAAATGCAGACATATAGACACTATTTATTCACAAATCTAGAATGATTGACTTGAAAACCCCTGCTATATTTAACGGTATAACCTTGCCATAGCGTGTTTTTCCTCCTCTTTAGATTCAGTAATAAGCAGACGGCTTCTGCAAGATGCATCATATCTCACCAGCAGGTAGCAGTGTGTAGCCAAAAAGGAAAAATTCCACTCATACTGCATACATATATTTAAGCAGAATTAAAGGACAGTCTGTACCTGCCTTGATAAGGACAAACATTCAGCACAACACCATTTCAGCCTGTTTTTATTCGCAGTAAATTGTATGGCGACTAGACGGCAGAAATGAAAAAGATGTAATCACTAAATTTCAATAAACTAAAGACTCAACAGTTTCTTGTTTAGACTCTTCTCAGTTACAGATTAATCAGCATTCTATCTTTTAGAAGGGAACATGTGGCACTCAGACATGCTGTAACACTGTTCTCTCCATGCTATCATAGGATCAGTGTTGGGCCTCGACATCAGGACTAAAAGAATGCACCTAAACATCCCAGATAAACATTAACATTCCTCACTGCACCATGAATTCGACATTCACCCCTCATATACTGGATGCTGCATTTTAATTACTCGCGTTTTTTTATTCCAGCACTTTATTATCGCTGCTGCAATTTTGGGATGCTAATGTTTATGTACAGCTGTCCTACCTTGCAGATAATAAAGGTCAATATCCCTATTTACCAACTGGCAGGGTAATTAAAATTTTGAGATGCTTTTAGAAGACAATGAAAACACAACCAACAGAAATCTTGCAAGGGCTTGACTTTGAGGCGATGACCTGGCAAACTGGGAGGGGATTTCTCTTCCACTTTGGAGTAACTTAAAACTGCAATAGTAACAGAAAGCATAGAGTTAATAATCTTGCTTCTGCTTAGGGGCACCATGAAAAAAAACCCCTTTCTTTCCTTTCATGTGCAGAATCGAGTGAGTATCACGGCATGCCTTACAGGTCGAGGCAAGTGCAGTCCTGCAATAGAGACTCAACATTATTTTTTCTTTACTTCTCATCTATTTAGGTTTTGTATATAATGTTTATTTTTTAAAATCACCAATAAGTCTAAATTATTTTATTTTTTATCCAATATTACTGTACCTTACTGTATAATATCACAATTATTATTATAACGAATACATCACTCTAAATTTTATTCTGAATACTATCAGTTATATACATGAGTATACGAATTAGGGCTGCACAATATTATGCGATAGTATGCTAAATAATGCAATATTCCATATGCGATATGATGACAATGACATAACCAACATATGTTTCTTTAGATACATTCACCTGTGTTAAAAGATTTTTTTTCTGTTAAGCATTGCTGATACATAGTTGACTGTAAAGATTTGTAGTGTCTCCCCTCTCCGTTGCCACTCGAGATTTAGATGTTCTACATAGAACATGTTTGTTACTAAATCGCAGGTAGACGCTGCGGGTGCCTTGAGCTAGCTCATCTTATCCAGATTAGCTCGCTACATAAGCTTCACAGCTTGTTGACTGTCTGTCAAAGCACGTGCACGCATATCCCAACTAACATCCGCGGGTTAGATAATCTTACTATCTGCGTCAACCTAAAACTTTAACCATACATTATTAACTAATTTAATCGTTAACCTTTCATGATATTGTGATATTTTGTAAAGTTCGATATATTGTGCGGCCCCAATTCAATATTTTCTAATTAAAATATTTTTATTTCTAAAACTGGAACTGCTTATTTCTGTATTATATAACTGTTTATTTATTTATTGCTATTTATATCTGTCAAATCCTCTTGCTGACCTAGAAGACATATTTAGTATTTTTTAGGACCACGTATTAAATGAATTAATAAAACAAATAAAAAAAGAAAGCATTATGTATATAACTTATTTAAATATAATAATAATAATAATAATATTCAACTTCATTGCCATTGTGCAAGGTACATGTACAGAGCCAATGAAATGCATTTTTCACATATCCCATCTTAGTAAGTTGGGGGTCAGGGCGCAGGGTCAGCTATGATACAGCGCCCCTGGAGCAGGAGGGGTTAAGGGTCTTGCTCAAGGACCCAACAGTGGTTGACTTGCCGGAGGTGGGGCTTGAACCCAGGTGTTTCTAGTCTTCAGATTAACAACTCAGCACCTTAACCATTTGAGCCACCCTGCTATTTGAAGCTATATAAGAAATAACATTTTAGAGCCTCATTTATGCTTTAGGAAATGTTATCTGATATTCATAATTTTTAAAAGCTGAAATTCTTACTGTCAATGTTTTTTGTGCATTTCAGACTTAAAAACAGAATGTGCAAGCCTGGTCTATTACACACGTTATTTCGTCTGCAACAGCAAACTTCTAGCAATTACACTCATCATGCCACTCATCTACTGCTCTTTTTTAAAAAAAGTGCTGCCCTGCTGCTATTACACCCACTTAACAGCTGCAGGAGAAAGCTACCGACAACGCAAACCCGCCACGCTTACTATTCTGCTCATATCCTCCATCTGGCTTCTAGTCATTATTCTCTGCTTTGATAGATTCTCCAGATGTTTTCATTTCACTGCTGTCAATCCTCATAGGAAAGTGTGCAGAGGAAGGAAAAAAAGGATGAGCAGCCATTGTGTTGCTCTGGGTCGGCTGAAGTGTCTCAATTGTCCCACCATTTTTGTTGAACTATAACTAAAATTTAAACATGAACAACATAAGATGATATTTTATTTTAATAACCTCTTAAATGGCAATTAAATGTTCCAGTTCTAATGTGGCGATTTTAGAATGAAAGCCTGTGAGACGCTGATAAAACAAATTCTGAAATAGGCTTTTTGTGGGCTGTTTTTGAGAAGAGAATATTGAGGAGAATGTTAAGAATGCTGTTAGATGTCTAAAAAGAAAGACTCACAACCGAGCTTGTTAGTAATCTCTTATGTAATATGGCGTACACACTTGTAAATGCTTGCAGGATTTAAACAATTTACACTGATTTAGAGCCGACTCAAGACATAAGCGAACTAAGCAACTCCTGGGGGCCCCCAGGAGTAAATAAAATTGCACTTTCCTGAAAAGAGCATAGTAATATTATATATTATATATAAGAGTAATATATAACACTACTATGCTCTTTTCGGGAAAGTGCAATTTTATTTGATGTAAGCAACACAACTACAACAAATACAATTAGAATGTGTTAGATTTATAGTGTGTGAATAATCAAAGATTGACAATAACTAATTATATTGGTGGCACAGATGAGCTTACAAATAAAATTTGGCTTAGAGCCCCCCAAAGGCTTGGGACAGCCCTGCTCTGATTGGTTGAATTTTTAGATCCAAAACTAGCTGTGACTTTACATGATAGTCTGGCATCTTCTTGTCCAATAAAAGCTGCTGTGTAATTTAGGCCATTAGTATATCATAGACTGGGAAGGAATGAACCAAATCGACATGGCTGCCCTAAGAATTAACCATAAAGAAAGCAACACTTTTAAATTTTTTAATCATTTTATGCTGTATGTGCAAATATTCATCTTAGATCAATCATCATAGAGATATATTAGACTGTAAAATCTATATATAACCAGTGAATATAAGAGTCTGCGACTTTAAGGAGGAAATATAGAGTTAAACCTACATTCACAGCATTCGGCAGATGCCCCTATCCAGAGCGACTTACATTTATCTCTTTTATACAATTAGGGGTTCAGGGCCTTGCTCAGGGGCCCACAGTTGTGGCTTGGTGGTGCTGGAAATTGAACTCCAGCCTTTCTGGTATCAGTCCAACAACTTAACCACTAAGCCACCAGTTTCCACTTAATTATATTGTTGAAAAGTCAAAAGCTTGGAGGCGTCTATGGTTTCTCTTGTTTGTAAATTAATAGTAAATAGACTATTAATGGCACTATAACAGAATAATCCAAATCCTGATGCTAAACACATCATGTGTTATTTGTCCTAGTGTTTCAGATCTCTTGCAAAGAGTAACGGTTAAATACTGCAAATGTAAATGAGTAGAAATGTTTTATACCTTCTGAAGCTACATTTTATCGTTATAAATCTAGCCAATGTTCAAGATGCAGCTTTATGATTATTTACCAAATAAAGCAGCAGTTAGGCTGGTTTATATAAACTGTAAGCTCAGGTGCTATGGTTTATTTTGCTCCCATGTTAATATTAGGTTATTTGCTATTGCAGGGTTTCAGTAAGCCCAGAGTTTACACAGAGGCAAAAACAGGAACCAGAATGAATAGCAGCCTTGTTCAGCTGAGGTTGTGATCCTTTTAAGAGTCTGGGGAGGAAGCGGTGGTCGGCAGCATACCCTTTGCTGAATGAATCAGAATAGCTATGTTCACACAAGCCACTAGAGAGGTATTTCCCATAAACTGTCTGTGAAGGGGCTACATTCCAAATATATCAAACCCACACAACAGTGATGCAAGAGCTGATTCCTCTAAAATTTTCTCTATATACGGTAATACAGTCTGTGTATTTAGGATTTTTTCCGGGATTCCAAATATCAGGTAGGAAAAATAAATTATTTATAACTTCACACAGATCAGGTGCTGTGACTGCGGATAAAAGCAGGTACAATTATACTTAATTGTAATCAGACAGCGGACAGGGGAGAAGAGAGTGGGGAGCATTGGATGGTTGGGTTCCCCTGAGCCTGTGGCCATGTGAAGACTTGTTAGACTGCTGTAGACAATGCCACGTCTGCAGCTTGGGAGAAGCGAGTAATTACATCTTCTCTATGGTCTGATCTGCTTTGACTCTCTGAGTTTGCTAAAGCCAGAATGCCACGTTGCAGTGTTGCTACTTTTTTCCAGAACCTTTTTTTTTCCACATCCAGATGTTTCTGTACATGCTCCTTAACAGACATGAGCAATCCACAGCAGAGCGTCTCTGAGTGCTGTCTCTAAGTTGTAGAGGCCAGAAGCTGGTTTGAACAGCAGACTGTGTTACTTTATGCTGAACATTTTTTTAGAAACCCACAGTACACATAGTTACCACAGATGCACACATGAACACAGAGAGAGAGAGTGAGAGAGAGAGAGAGAGATGGCAGATGGGAGAAAAGACAGACTGCGGAAATGTACTTTATGAGATATAGAATTATGTCAACTGATATATACAGAGAGAGAAAGAGAGAGAAAGGCAGAGAAAGAGAGAGAGATTAATTAAGATAAAGTATATGGACCCCAGAGTCGTATACAAGTACCAGTAATTAATGTAATGGGGACATATTTTTTTCTCCTAAATACAAAATACGATGTTATTTTTTCAAATGTTTTTCCATCGAAAAATCAACACAACATTTCTAAAAGATTAATTAATAATTATTTAGTACACTGCAAAAAAGCTATATATTTTTAAGAAGTACCTGTCAAATAAGGGCTTTTACACAAATGAAATCTGTTAAAACAGCAGATTTGGTTTTTAAGCATATTAATGAATATGGACAAGTTGGAATGGTTTACTCTTTTATAATTATATTATTGGAAGAATAGTTTCTTGTTTTAAGGAACTATTTTAGGAAAGAAACTTTGAAATTCGTGAATATAATTAGAAATAGGATTAGTGATCCCATGTGTGGTATTTGATCATTATGAGAACTAATAGAAAAAAAAAAAAAAAGTACATTTAAATAATATTTTCCTTTATTCAAAATATCTTTTCTTGTCCTAATATTTTTGTAGTACATGCAAACTGTAAATGGGATGCTTCCATTTGAAAGTAATTGATACGTTTTTTTATTAAGAAAATATTTAAATGCATTTATAAAGCATTACAATACCATATGAGGTCATCAGATCAAAAGCCGTACCAGTCTAAACCTGCACCGCAGGCATGAGTTGTTGGCCTAAGCTGAAGCTTCCACTGGCTACATAGAGTTAAACAGTGGGACGTCCCATTCCATGGCTGTGAGGGGGGGTTTGACTGGGCCTGCCCACTGCAAATGTTGTCTGTGTCGACTTGTGTTGCTGTTAGATAGTTTCAGACCCCTGCTCCAGCTGACTTCTTCCTGGCCTGCCTGCTTGCTGAAGCTGAGGTAAGATCACTCACTACATCATTTTCTAACTAAGTTTTTACACTGGCTTTAAGTTATGCTTCTGGTTTTAACTTAAGAGAAAAAAATACACATCTTTTTACATCATCACTGCAGTGAGGCTTAATTCACATCTAAATCAAATATATCAGATAAACTATTTAGTCATAGACACTGAAGGTATTTAAGGTACTTAACAACTAACATTTTCAGCATTCCAGTGTTTATTTTATAGGTCCATAAGTTTTATGTTTTTTTTGCATCCAAATATGACAATATATTTCATTTTTAAAAAACAATATACAAAAAAAACCACTGTTAAATAAAGTTTTGTCCCTGAGAACTAAGAACATCTATCTCATCTATTGTTGACACTTAACCAATGAGCAAGCACAGTGTTGGAGTACTGTGTGCCACATAGGCAAAGGGAGGGGTGACCACAGATTTGGGGAGAAAGGGGGAGGGGGTATGACTGAGAAAGAGACAGAAAAAAACAAGAAAGACAGAGGGGAAAAAAAAAGCATTTTCTCATAGCTTTTCTATTTCCCAGTTACTCCCATCAAAAGGAATGTGAGTTGCCATGGTCATTTTTACCAGCTGTTAAAATTGTGCAGATGTCAATTCTCTTGATAAATAACAAGACACTGAGAACAAACTGAATATCCACAGCTGCCGGATGCCTTGGCTGATTAAAATCATAGAAGTTAGATGATGGAACAAAAGACAGCATTCACACAGCAGTTAGTTTAATCCAGGCAATATTCATGAAATTATTTAAAGGGAAACATAAGGGTTTTTTTCCCCATGCACAAATATTTTGCAAGGTATCATGAATTAAAAAATAGCAGCCATCAACAATTTTATTTCAGCTTTGCTTAAACTGTAATGAAAAGAAAATAAGAATAAAATATTGTTCTAATATAAATCTATTGGAAAAATGAATACATTAATACTTATATTTACTAGATTATTTTTTACTTTATAATTGTGATCTTTTAAAAGCCATGACTAGGCTGCACGCTATACCGTTATATAAAAAATACTTTTATATAAAAAATCTTGGTCTATAGTCTCAGCTAATATAGCTTTAGTGAAGTGGAAAGCAGTGGAATGCACTCTTCCATATGCAATCACCTTTTCGCTTGGATAACACCGACTTGTAAATTGGAATGTTGAGGTTTGTTTATGCTGCAACAGCATGTAACAGCTTGACCTGAGAACTACGAGTTCATTTGAAGTCTGGATGAAGGCATAGAGAGCTTCTGGTTTATAATCCCAAAGGAAGATTGACCTGTAGAGCGAAACAGCCCTATGGCATGATGCCAAACTGCAAAATGTCTAAACCCTGTAGTTTAAAAATGAACTATTTTAGAAACCTTGTAACTAGGTGTGGGACAAAAACAGTTAAAGAACTAACATTAACTGATTTTACTTCTGACTTATTGCTGTCAGAAGTTGCTAAAATCACTTGAATTCCACATCTGGAAAAATAAAAGCAGGATTTACTAGGATTAATTTTTGTTGAGATTCCACAGCTGTTCTTTCTTTTCGTATGTGAGAATTTGGCCAGTAAGTCATTGTCCCAGCAGCACTAGGGGGAAGGGCAAAAAAGACTCCAAAAGGTCAGATGACTGGAAACTCAGGTTACGTGTCTCTTTTTCAAGTCCCTTTTGTCTGTGTCTAAACTCACTGGGATGAGTAACCCTCAAGTCTGTTAACCCACTGAACAGTGGGTGGGATTTTCTACTAAGGATATTTATTCTCTTGAATTTTGATGACTATAAACTAGAAGCTTTGTAAGCTACCGGAGGATATTTGTAAAATGCAGGAAGAGGAAAAATGTTGCGGTTGTTACACATTATGATCTAGCGAACCAGTATTATCTGTTCAATGATTAGACTCGTCGCTCCGAAGAAGGGCGTCTGCAAAATAATGTAAATGGAGAAAAAATATATTATAATATATAAGAAAAAGGTTTGGGTATTTTTGGATAGTAAACCCTCTGTGCGGTCTGGGTTCTTCCCTTGTACCTTTTTCAAGAACCTTACTGCCGTTTGTCAGAATGGATGTTTTTTTTTTTGACCAGCTGCCTCGCTGGCATGTGTTCTGCTATGAGTACACATCCAGATGAAGCACAGTAATTACCTGGTAATAGACAGGTGGCTTGCTCAGTGGTTTCTGTTTCCAAAAACTGGACTCTTGTGCCCACAGTTGCAGAACTAGACAGACACTAAAATCATTAAAACACATTGAATATACATCGGAACAATAGTGTGTTTGAGGACATAAATATTTCTACCTAATTATTTTGGACTGTCTAAATTGGAGTATAAACTTGTTTGCTGTAAATTTGAACAAATGAGCTTCTTATGGCCAAATTGCTCTGACAGTGGGAAAAAGTGACTCTATTTGTCCAGTGAATCAACTCCAGACCACCTGTTAAAGTCACTCTCGGAAAGCAGGAGGAATTTCCTAAATCTGATTGTTGGGATAAATAAGATGCCTTTAAAAAGCAGAGCACTGTAAATCTGTTTTCGTCTCACAGCTTGCTTACCTAACTAACCTCTAAATCAAATAGTGTGTGCAAAATAGGCATCCTTTATTTTGCTGCCATCCTTTAATTTTTAGCCTACTTGAGCATGAGCTGTACTTCCCAAATAAAATAGCTTGTTTTGCTCTTACGTAAGTAGGTCCAACAGACTAACAGCTTTATGCCTCATCTGTAAAAATACACATGCACATTTATGTATTAAAGTGTTTTGAAGGGAAAAGAATGAGCCTTCCAAGTTAAACACTACAGATTCATGTGACATATTTAGCTTTCCTTCAGGGCAGTGTATTCCTAAGGAAATTGTGCTATTTTTCCCTTCCCTAAGCGACTGGGAAAGAAGGGTCCTTGTTTGCCATGTTTGCCGTCATCAGCCTTAACTCTGCTGATTTTTTAATGACTAAATCCATCAGACATGGCTGGCTGACATTGGTTCCTGAGCAGAAGCTCGCTTTTACTGTATCCAATCCAAACAGATGGGGAAAAAGGCCTGGCTTGGCTTGTTTGGAGCTTGGCTATCTATCGGGTCAAATTTAAAGCATCATTTGGCAAGTTTTCTTTCCCGGCAGCTGCATGGAAAACCCTGAGATTGTGCCACATCGACACAAGAGCAAACACCTGCTTTAGAAGGACTTGTCAAGGCACATTAGAAGTGTTCATCAGATTAAACACTAATGACGCATGGGCAACTCCCTCAACATGCACTTTACTGAGTCTTTTAATGTAGTATGAATGCTTTTTATTTAGATTATTTTTGACTTAATAGCCATATAATAAAGCTTGATTCACATCTAAAATTTCATCCCACTGCTCTCATTTCCCTAAAGAATTTGTGACATGCTCTGAACTCTTTGTTCATAAAACAAGGATTCCTCTGTCTGGGGTAAAAGCACCAGAAAATATTTGTTACTGCCTGCGCTTATCAAAATCCCTGTAAAGCCCTAAGAATTTTATTTTTAAAGTAAGATAATCTTTTTTCATTTTTCATTGTATCAAATTATTGTAATGCATTCAAGCATATTAATCATTAATACCCTTCAGTATAACTTTTGCATACTGAAAATGCTTTATGAAGATTTCATGCTTCTTTTGTTTCCAACGGGAAGCCAGCAAACACGTCAGAGTTTTTCTGAAGAGGTTATTGGATGCCCGTCTTAATGAAAAAACACAATAATCTGCCTATAGAAGAACACATGAGCTCGTAGACACATGATAGGCTAGCTGAACCTCTAATTTTTTTTATGGTAGAAATAGCAAAAGAAAAAAGGCTGTACTCCACTTTTACAATATATATTGTCACTAAGCGGCTTTCCAGAATTCCCATTAATAATTTAGATACTTTTAAAGAAGAAATCTTCAAAAAATAAAGCAAGGTGTGTGTATAATTGCCTCTCAGATAGCAAAAAGTCTGGTAGAAAAAAATCAGCAAAGGCAGCTATAAGGAATTATAAGGAGAATTGAAATAGGAATAAATGTAATATTGTTCTTACATCACAGACGTGACAAACGTCACAAACGGCAAATAAGCCATGTTTAATGCTTGATGTCAGGGCTGGCCCAAAACTTTAGGGGACCCCTAAGCAGAATTTTAGTTGGGGGCTCCTCTGTGCCATTTATATAATAATTTTTGTCAATCCTTGTTGTAAATCTGTTCCTTACATTATTTTCACCCTTTTATGCATTCTGCTAATATAATAGTGTGTTGGGTTTTTTTTGCATTTTTGATTACCATTGTCTGTTGACAAGTAAAAAAAAAATAAAATATGTTGCGTTCTCTGTACTCCCTGGGATCCTAAGCAGCCACTTAGTTCGTTTATGACTTGGGCTGGCTCTGCTTGATGTCAATGTAAGAAGATTGAAAAGCGTAATTTTCACAAAAAAAACCCCAAAACTAAAAGGTTTCCAGATCTGTAATAGGTATACTGTGATCCTGTAATATAAAAAAAAAGTATTTTTAATTCTTTCTGTTTTTCTGCAGGCTAAATCCCAAAATGAGGGTGTGGATTGTCTTCCTTTTGTGCCTTGCTGGAAAGGCCCTGGCTGCCCCAGTAAGTTTACATAAAACATATCCTAACTAATTGACTAACTAAGCCAACAAAAACGAATTACAACTAATTTATTAATTTGTTTATTAAGGTTAGGGTTTGGCTAAATTTAACTGTATAATACCTTTAGTTAACATATCTGTGTCATTAGGATTGTCCTTATAATAATATAATAATAAATATTTAATAATAATGATATTTTGATACAAATACTAGGAAAATATAAAATATAAAATGGATGCATTTGGAGGTAATAGTGTCCTTACTAATAAAAAATTCATGTGAAGATTCAGTGATTTTATAAAAAGTTTTTATTTGCTTACGAAAATTCCATTAACCACAGGTTCCTGAGGTCAAAAACAAAGACGTGAACAAAAGTAAGCATCTAATTACACAAAACATTTACTGTGTATGTTTATTTTGCAGGCTGAAGAGGAGCCAGTCATTGATGAGGTCAGTGCAATTTAATCTGGATATAAAACACAGCAAAAAGGAGAATATTCTGAAGTTTATTTGCTGAATTGTAAAGACAATCCTTTATATGGGATCAGTCGTTATGTGTATAAGGATATTATTTGATTATTCAACATCAATTTTTTTTTATATCTCAGTTCAGTTCATTTTTATTTATTTCCCGAAGGCAATTTTGTTGCAGCATACAAGCATACTGTATCATATAAAACACCAAAAAACAATACAAAAAACACAATTTAAAAACGTTAAAGCTATGGGGATGAATAAATGTCTAAACCGATTTGTTTTACTCATAGGGGTTCTCTATTGAATAGCAAAAAGGAAAAGGTAAAATTTATGAAACATGGCATGGGAATAATCTAATAAAATAATCTGGGCTATACCCAAAAACCTGTCTATAGTATAACTGGGCCATGGCCATCTGCTTCATTCACATTATTTTACATTTCTACAGTTAAAATCATTTGTCATCTCCTCAGTTTAAAGAACATTAAGATTAAAAAAAAAACCCTCCAAATAATAAAATCCTCAATCCCTTAAAATCCTTATTACTCGCTAGGCTAACAATTACAGAATCATCAGCAAATTTTATAATATGATACTCTTACATTTATACGTGTATTTTAAAACTAAACTACTGTGCACAAAATAAATTATAAAGGAGAGAGGACACATCCTTGAAATCCATCCTATAGCACAAAAATCTAACCCAAATTTGTTAATGAGTTTTGAAGTATTGAAGGCGAAAATCTAAAATCATCCAAACTGTGCAGATACTTTTTGTTGTAAAAAAATTTGGGAGCTGATGGCACAAGTAATGTACCCCCTTTATTTTCAGGCCTTCCTGATTTGACATTATCACATCACTCACATAAAAAAAAACAGTCAGGCTCCCTGTTTATTTTACATTCATTTTTCAACCCATCAGTTTCCTGTTGAAAATCATAAATATCAAGTCGAACAAACACATGGGTAAATCAAAATAAAAAAAACAATTACATAAATTTGATCAATTTAATTCTTTTCGAATTTCTTCAAGCAAAATTTGGGACAAATCTCCACATCCAACAATGTTTAAAGTCCCTAACAGAAGTAAACAATCCAACAAACAAGCAAACAAATCATGCTAACAACTGTAGCTGCAAGTCGCTGCATCCAGAGAGCTACCATTCCAGTAGTTATTCAAAAAAAATGTTTCAGTAGTAACTGTAAGTAAATATATCGGACCAATATGTGTCACTATTTTTAATAAATTGTTTCTATTGCTTATCTGCTGTTAACGCCTAACAGGTAGAAGTAGGATCCAATCCAGTTCAAGTGGAGACTGGGGAGTTCGATGAAGCCATTGAGATTGTGGAGGATTTTGCTGTAGAGCGTAAGTAGGCTAAAAATGTACTAAAAAACACTTATGAGTACAGATGGATGAAAGAATACTGGCTTTCTGGTGAACCTCATTTTGCTAGGATGTGATAGTCTACATTTTTTACTGTATAAAATTTTCTTTGTGATGGTAGCCTGAGGAAATTACATAGCAGCAAGTTCATGAAAGCTCTGGTAATAACAGGTTATGCTTGACTACTAGACTGGCTATAATTATGTGGTGCATTAGACTGTGAGTTTGGAAAATCAGCTGCATGCCATGTCTCACAATTATGAAGTGGCCTACCTAGAAAAAGGTTAGGGTGCAAAAAAGCCATGGGCGTAAAACAATTCTTTTAACTTGTGTTCCCTTTTTCAGACCCCTGCCTCAACCATCACTGCAAGAAGGGCAAAGTGTGTGAGGTTGATGACAACAACGAGCCCCTGTGCGTGTGTCAGGATCCCCTGACCTGCCCTGCACCCGCAGGAGAGTTTGAACATGTGAGTTATTTTTTTTTTTGAGTCTAAGCTCCATGCCTTTCCTTTCCATACCATCCATCAGAAGGATAGACATAGGGGGCTAATACTTCCAACAATGTTTAGACCTTTTCTTTAAGAAAAGAATAATTCTATTGTCCATAAATATCAAATTAACAAAACAAACAATCAATATCTGAATCTTAGATTAATATTAATCCAGCCATGCTCTTCTATTTAACATCACTATGATTATCCAACAGGTCTGTGGCACCGACAATAAGACCTATGACTCCTCCTGCCACTTCTTTGCCACAAAGTGTGCTCTGGAAGGCACCAAGAAGGGCCACAAGCTTCACCTGGACTACATCGGACCTTGCAAATGTAAGTGCACATCACTGGAGTTCCTTGAAAGATAACATCTTGCCGAAATCCAGGCGGTTTTCTCCAGAGAATTTTTAACATTTATGCGAGTCTCAGCATCATCCATAAAAATTGTGCAAAGCTAAGTGCTTTAATGTGATTAATGAGCTCCAGGCTCTAGGCTTCCCTAACAGGGTTCTGCACAAACAGCAGGTCCTGACAAGTCTGCCTTAATCCAACACCAAAAGGCAGGAAAAATCTGTAGCTGAACATACGCACCAGAGAGTGTCGTTACTTGACCGTCTGGCCTGAAGGGTGCACATGGAGCTGCTTTTCTGGCAAAGCCTTGCAACAAAGCTGAGCTGCGTGGTTACAGATTAACTGAGGAAAATGTGTTTTGACATAACTTAATAGCATTAATGTGATCCGGAGCCCTTTGGCTGTGAAACAAGCTTTAATGATATATTTATTACCAGTGTCTCGGCTGCGGTTTCATCAGGAATTATTTGGTATACAATCTGCCAAGACGGATAATATGCAGTACGTGTGAAGGGGCATGTTAATTACTTTGTTTATCTTTGTCTAATCCAGTAATCGCTCCATGCCTAAAGAATGAGCTCGGTGAGTTCCCCCTGCGTATGAGGGACTGGCTGAAGAATGTGATGGTCACTCTGTATGAGCGTGACGATGAAAACAATCTGCTGAATGAAAAACAGAAGCTGAGGGTTCGTCCATGTTCTCTCTTACTCATTAGCCCTTCTTTCACAACCATATTATTCGCTATACTAACTATACCTGATACATTATTGTATTAATTAGACAGCAATCACCAAAATGCCAGTGCTACAAGTAATGCAGTCAATAAAATAACATGAATTTATGTTGTTTATTGCAGTGTATTGCAATACCAGTGAGGGTGCTATAGATTTCCTACATGTAGTATGTATAGTCAATCAGGCCGGCTCACAGAGAACATTTGTCAATAGTCAGTAAGGTATTAAGCAGGATTTAGCAGACCATAATGACGTTTTTGAATTAACATTTCACAAACATTTTTAGTTTCTGAACGTTATGTCTCCAGGTTTTAAGACATTTAACATGAGAAGTGAGCATAATGTTTAGTTAAATGTTCATATTAATAATTGTTATATTATTTAATATGTTTTGATAATATTAGTTTTTATCTTGTTAGAACACACTAACAAGATAAAAAGGCCAAAAGGCATTTAGGGCCAAAAACAGTTATGGCCCCAAATCACATAGAAATGCCTGAAAAGTATATAAAGATTGAATTAAGTTAACTTTTTAAACAAGCTGACTTTGGGGTTTTTGTAATGTCTTCAGGTAAAGAAGATCTATGAGAATGAGAAGCGTCTGATAGCTGGTGACCACTCTTTGGATCTGCTGGCCCTGGACTTTGAGAAGAACTACAACATGTACATCTTCCCTGTTCACTGGCAGTTCGGCCAGCTCGACCAGCACCCCTCTGACGGGTAGGTTCCTACAGCTTTTAGTACCTGCCTGACAATTAAATAAGTGCTTGTTGATGTTACAGGTACAGATGTAAACTTATACTTAAATACAGAAATAAAAGTGTCAAACGTTTGAATGTTGTGTTTTAGCTTTCTGTCCCACACTGAGCTGTCCCCTCTGCGTGCCCCTCTGATTCCCATGGAGCACTGCACCACCAGCTTTTTTGAGGCATGTGATGCTGACCAGGACAAGTACATCGCTCTGGAGGAGTGGGCCGGCTGCTTCGGCATTAAAGAGCGTAAGTTTTGAACATTTTTGTTGGGCTGGTTTTTTTTTTGGTTAAAAATAGTTAATAGTTATTCTGATCTTCTTTTTTGTTTGTTTCTGTTTGCAGAGGACATCGACAAGGACCTAATTGTCTAAAAACTCTCCACCATTGATGCTTTCTAGTTAGCCTGCTATTGGGACTAGGTTCTAACAATTCACGTTAATGGTGCTATTTGCGATTTTCCAGTAATCTATGTATACCACTAAAATAAAAAATATGTAAAAAGGAAAAATGCACAGTCCACTCTGAAAATTACAGTAACGGATAAACGCTTGTTTTAAATTTTATGCTGATATGATTTTTCTCTTCAAAAACCTGCAAATGGTGAAGCTAACTTAATGAAAGAGTGGGTGTTAGAAATGTCTGAAAAAGACGATGGGAGAAAAATGATGGACTTTGTACGTCGGAAGCCGATTTTAGACACGGATGCACAAAGAGTAAAATATTTTTCCAAGAATCAGGGCTTGATGTTGATGTCAATTTAAAGATACTGAGGAGAACTTGTAAAAAAAAAGAAAAAATAAAGTTTCCAAATAAATGTCCTATCTGCTTGCTTTATAAACCTTTTAGTTTTGTTTTTTTGCACTCTTTGGGTGTGGGAAACCATGTTTTGCTTCTTTGTTAGATTTGATGAGCTTCTTTATATTAGAGCCACAAATAGAAAAACAGTTGATGTGTCTTTTCCTGTTGATTCTTTTCAGGGTAAAATGTTTAGTCTCTTTTATTTAAAAAATAATTGGACAAGAAATAAAATAATGATTAATTAAACTCAAAGAGAAGAGCATCTCGCCGGATGAGAAACTTTTCCCTCTTACATGTTCACGTGCATTTGCGGTATTTGCCATGATGTGAGCAACTTGAACTTCTTTACATTAATAAAGATATTAAAGTGTCCAAACCCAACTATTGCATGCATTATCTCAATGTTTTATTTTTGTTCTGGATATCTGGACTGTCTCTTTTTTGCTTCAATCCTGTTTCTTCACATCAAGCACAGATTGCAAAACACTATAAACAAGCTGGGTGTTTTATTGAGCTTTTTTCCATGCGCTATATAATTTCCCATATTCTGGTAACTGCAAAACCTAACTTATTCTGACATCTATTAACCTGCAAAAAAAAAAAAATCTACCAAAAAAATTTAATAAAAAAGGGTGGAGTGAGCTTTAGCGAGGGTATTTTTTTTTTGTAGCCTATACTTAGGAGATTATTTTTAAAGTTTTCTAAAGTTCCTGATTGTCCCAAAATTCCAATCCTTGTATGTAAGGACATACATATAAAACCCACCAATACTTCCTTTTAATTGCATACTTCTACATATTATAATAAGTATTGTAACAGTCAGTCAAAATCTAGATTTGCCTCCCTGCACTTAGAACTAAAATCCGAATTTAGGCCTCTGTTTTATTCTGTAAACACATGTCTGTTAGACCATATCCTGGGAAATGTGATCTGTGGCTCTGTGTTGAGTTACAGTGCAGCAGTGCAGGCATGTGAATCGCTTTAGTAAGAACCAATTTCACCCGGTCTCCAGCTTCACCCTTTCAGCCAGACACTCCGATCAGGAATCTCAAACAATGGCAGAGCTCCAAACACAATGAACCAGAGACCAAGAGGCCCGGCCCCTTACATAACAGGGAGGAGAGAGCCTCAGCTTTCCAGTCCTCCTACATACCAGCAAATATGTGAATCGCAATGCAAAATGGTTGAAGCCTGCAAAAAGAATTTCCGAAAGATGTATTTGCATGCAAATCTATAAAAAAAACCATAACTTTTTTAGAGAACACTGTCAAAAAGTATTTTGAGCTAATTAGTGCTAACAAAAAGCTAAAAGATTATTTTAGTAGAATTCTCTTCTGTTAAATAATCAAAATGCATTTTTTAATTACAGACTAAGTTGTTAATTATTTGATAAATTGCTAAACCTATGCAATATGTCAGATACGTGTAATATAATAAGTATAACATGTCAGAGTTTTTTTTTTTTTACAACCTATGCTCTCCTGCTGACTGGGAAGTGTCGCCCCCTAGTGGAAGAACCACTTCTGTTGGAATTATGTTATCATTTGAATAGTACAATCACAAACACCTATGACTTTACTGCCACGTGTAATTGCATTATACAGGACACACATAAACGCACAAATATAGCATCCAAAATAAATGAGACCAAAATGTTATTTAAACATGCGAACGGTATTGTGTACTGCAGCTAAAATTTAAAAAGCAGTTAGATGTTGAAGTGATGCAATTATCTTTACTGAACACATCCTAGTTAACAGATAGTGTGGAGTCAAAACCTAAACCCAGGAGACTGAACAAGGAAGAAATACAACATGGCTGGGAATGTGAGTTTACAGCACACCATCAAAACACATTCATAAAATTGTCTTGTATATATCGATGGAACAGTTTATAGTTGTGGGAGGAAGCTAAGAAACTCACAAGGACACAGGAAAATTCTGCTTATTCGCTGACTAAATTTAAGTGTATAAAGAGGAATCCTGAAGCTTAGATGCAGCAATGTTATAAGATTTATTTATTATAAAAACTATAGAAACCCTTTCTTAGTATCTCTCTCTTTCTCTTCATAACTGTGAATCTGCACATGCCCTTAGTGTTCCTGACCCTTTTAATCTCCAAACCTGCCTAATGCCCTTTTTTGGGTTGGAGTTCTTATAACATGAAAGCCACAACCTTCTGCTGCGCAAGGCCCCACATAAACTAACTAAAGCCCTAAAAACCATGAAGGTAGCTTTGGACTGCAAATTATATGAACTGAAGTCTCCATACATTTGAAAAAATGCTATAATACATTTTATAGTTGGAATCACTTTCCTAGTTACACAATTGCACTTGTTGACCGCATATACTAGTCCACATTTGAAGTTGATTAAAACGTTTTATCAAACTAATACTTGTTCTTGTCTTGGAATAACACTGATAAACTTTTTTGAACCACAACTACTGGTAGTTGTCAGGGTTACCAGGCAAGTTACCTCACCAGACCAACAAAGGGCAACCCCGGGACTTCAGTTCCTTTGTTTATGTACATATGTTTGGTTACTACTTTTCTCCATACCTTTTCATATTTTTAAAGCTAAGTATTGATCATTACAAGGGAGATCAACTCAGTATTCTCGATCATAGAGAGCATTTACCCGAGGACCACACCAGCGAGTTCCTGGATTTGGCCTAGTTCACAAATTTCCCAAGCAGCAGCCTGAGTGTTTTTTTTATTTTGTAGAGATTAACAAAAATGCTCAGCTATATGGGAAAAGCCCCAGAAAAAAGTGGTGTATGTGGAGTGGGTGCTGGTAAGCAATAGTTCTCAGTTCACCCTGTGCCCTGCAGAGAATAATACAAGCCCTATTCCGAAAATCTAGTTCAACCAGCCATCTTACTTATTAAATGGTGATTGGCAGCTGATCACAGATACAGAGCTTGAGCCTGCCACAAGGTCTAATTCAGAAATAATGCTTGCACTTTTCATTATCCTAAAGCCAGAGCTTGAAGAATTTA
The DNA here is from genome assembly GCA_005784505.1 of Bagarius yarrelli. NCBI lineage: Eukaryota > Metazoa > Chordata > Actinopteri > Siluriformes > Sisoridae > Bagarius > Bagarius yarrelli. Next base: position 4,053,357 of record VCAZ01000008.1, on the reverse strand, counting down.
ACCAGGTATGCAAGCTGGAATCATTGAAAGATGGACTCTCAGAGGGATAAACAGCGGTGCACTGTGGCATGGAAGGAAGCCCCATCCATACTGCTGCTGCTGAAGATGAGTCAGTTATGTATTGTGCAAATCCTCACTAGCCCACCAACAACCTTGGACTTCTTACCTCGTCTTACCTTGAGGACAATGCCCCCCCTGCTTTCTGACTCTTCTCGGAATCTTGCTCTGCTTCATGATTTGCCTTTAGACCTCGCTCGGCCTCCTGACCCGGCTCTGGATCTGGCTCCGCACCTTGGCTCAGTTCTGGACCTTGATTTAACCCTTGGTTTAATATTGCTATGTCCTACTCATTTCTTTGATACCCTCTTTGAACTCACCGTCCTCCTTGCTCACCCTCTCTGTCCCCACCCTTTTCCTAGCTTCCTCTGGCCCCACCATCCAACTCATTTCTGGTGTAGGCCTTGTCCTGCTCCTCGCCCCACCAGGCCACCAGAGGGCAACCCCGTGATTCAGTTCCTTTGTTTATTTGGGCCATGTAGTCTTTGTTACGTAGTTTTGTCATGTGCCTTGTCATGTGAGTTATTTACAGAAATGTCAATTTATTGCTGCTTTGTGGTAAAAACCCTGGTAAAAGTTGCATCAAACGCTAATTTAATGCACTCTATAGGTGGACGGTTTTATTTTACATTGTTACACTGTCATCCTTTAGCTCTTTAACAGTATCTGACCACATTATTGCTGTTGACTGAAAATGTTTGGCTTGTAAATTCGGTGCCATGAATTTATGATATATATATCAGCACCAAGCACGAGGTCTCTTCTGTGCTGAGAATTGTCTAGGCTTAGGGTTATTATTTAAATAATATCTAATAATATCTAATCTTTAAGCACAATTTCCTTTTACTTTAACACCACATACAACAAAAATCGGTGGCAAAAAATATTTAATGCTTTTGAGTCAACATGGGCCAGAATCTTATAAGAATGTTTTAGGCTTATTATCTACTACTAGGGTTTCTAATAAATTGCTCATTCGCTGTATATAGCTGGTCTAACGTGTGATAACAGGAAATAACTTGTTCAGGGGTTGTAATAATACGTATAAAATTATCAGAATGTACAATAAATTTTTAATAAACAAAAATTGACTTTCAGTACTCGCTTTCATATGAAAGTAATTAACTTCCGGGTTATTTGATTATAAAAGAAGAAATCTCGAAACTAAACAGTCGTAAAAAACATTTGACTGCATGTCATATTATGTGTAATTCTGCATTAAATTCTTTTATTTGCCTGGAACACCGTGTTTTCCACATAGTTGTAATACAACTGTATAAAGTCCATCTAATTTTATTTGTTCCTGATTTTATGTCCTATTCGCGTCGTCTTTGAACAGCAGCACCTGAAAAGCGCAGTTCTAACAACCTTGCTTGTGAATTAAGACCACGCCCTAAAGTGAATTTAATAGGGTGCTGTAGATGACAAAGAAAGAGATGAATGGTTAATTTTTGTTATAGTTTGACGTATAGATCAGTGATTGGATAGTTCTTCCCTATCATAGCCTTCTATTGGTTATTATTAATTGTGACCCGGTACGAGGCGTGCGTACAGTTACTGCCCATTTGAAACCGGCTAAGCACGCGCTGCCATTCTTGCTCCACCCGGCTCGGAGGTGATTTCATTTAACTCCATTCAGATTTCTTCAAACAAATTATAACATCTTACTATCGGTAAGGAGCGGGAATATAATTAAATAAGTAAATAAATGTAATTTATGTGTTTGCATGTGAAAATGTTTAAGATTAACGCATAATTTCGCCGTTTAAACTAGCCGTGGGGGCTAACACTGCGTCTTAGCGGTGTGTGAGTATATTAGCCAGCTGTATAGCATTTCCAGGCTAGTTAGCTTTATTGCTGATACGGGCCGTGTTAAACATGTTTAGCTCTAACAGAGTATTTTTTTTTAACTGTGTGGTTTATTTTAGTCGGTGTTAGTAAAATGTCCTAATCCAGAAATGCTAATTTGTGAGCGCGGCTAAACTAAGCCATTGTACTGAACGATGCGCCTTATTCGCTTAGCGTTATCCGGTTACAGCGGGAAAAAACCAGATCCTATGATTGTACAATTAATTGGCAGGCTGATGATTTTGACCAATTTTTTGGACGTTTTTATAGCTGCTGTGTATCTCGACTATATCTTCCGTTTGGTAGGTTGGCTATCCGTCGGAGCGCTTAGCTAATTAGCTATTGAATCTTACCTTATCTTAATGGTGAACACGTGCTGACAAAACGCAAGCATTATATCTTTTTGACTCTTTCTGTCGTTGTCTTTGATTATTTTTGTCTAAATGCCGACTCTTTCAGGTAGCGTATGATTTTAATAAATTTTCGTTCTAACAAAGCCAAGCTAAAAGCTGGAAATTAGCCGTTCTGCTCCATGGCCGACTTTCAGGCCTGGTGTTATAACCCTAACGCGGTTTTCTACCGCTTAACAACTGAACGAGTTTTGTGTTGCCGTGGATACAAACGTTTCCCGTAGCTCGACAACACAAACTAATAAAGCCATGGAGTTGCTGTTGGAGAAGAGCACGCCATGCGCCTCCATCTTAGCATACAAAGGATTTGGTTGTATTGGGAAGGGGCCAGATGGTCGTGGGGGGTTTTTGCCAGCAGGTGTGTGATTTTAAGCTTTTCTGTTTCAGTTTAAACCAGCGGACCAAAGAAATGGTGATGGAGAAGCCAAGTGCCCAGCTTGTCGGGCGAGAGTTTGTCCGACAGTATTACACCCTTTTGAACCAGGCCCCTGACTACCTGCACAGGTAGGAAATGTTTGAAATGTGGTTAATGTCATGTTAAGGTTCCCTCTTGTAGGGGTTGTAAACTGACACACAAATCACCACACTTCAATCAGGATGTTGTGCGTGGTAATGTGGTTTAAACCGTGAAGTTAAAGTTTTTTTTTTTTTTTTTACTTTTGCTTGGATGGAGTTGAATATATATTCGACTGGAAATTTTTACTTCAAGGTTGAACAAGCATTTTTCTAAAAAAAAAAAAAAAATAAATAAATGTTTTGATATGTTAAATTATGACCAAAATATGATTTAATAGCTTGCCTAGTTCTCTGACCGTAACTTTAAACCTGACTGTTAGGAAAAAAATGGGTGTGTAGTGTGTTGTTACTTGCAGTTTTTACATTTACAATATTTAGCATACTCTTATAAAGAGCGTCATACAAAAATGCTTTGAGTCTCATCATTGAACAGCGCAATATGCCAGATCAGTGTAACAACCCACAAAAAACGGTTGAAAAATGCAGCACAGATCTTTTTTTTGTTTGGACATGACGGCACATGTACTTTTGACTCACTCGTTTCTTCATTTCGCTTTAGTCATCTGTTTCAAAACCAGGGTTTAATTTTTTTTGTGCCAATATTCATTATTTTTTGTCCCTTATTCATTGCATAAAAATAACAAGATGTATATCACAAGCTCAGCAGAGCAGTGATGCTTCTAAAATAATGTAATTATTCAATTATGTCTAAGACGAATGTGAATAAAATAAAACGGAAGGAAAGGCCTATTAAAGTTCATTAACCGTATTATTACTTTTTTTTTTTGTAATTATTGTTTTACCGGTTTAAATTTGCAGGTTTTATGGGAAGAACTCTTCCTATGTGCACGGTGGTTTGGACAGCACTGGCAAACCTGCAGAGGCTGTCTATGGCCAGTCGGTATGTATGCCAACACGTTTCTGCCATTCTCTGTCTATAGTTTTCCCTTTATTGTCCTTCTTTCTAACATGATTTTGTTCTGGATAGGAAATTCATAAAAAAGTGATGGCTCTGAGCTTTCATGACTGCCACACCAAGATCAGGCATGTTGATGCTCATGCCACTCTGAATGAGGGGGTTGTGGTGCAAGTGATGGGGGAACTGTCCAACAACATGCAGCCTATGAGGAAGTTTATGCAGACCTTTGTGCTGGCTCCAGAGGTATAGCATCCAACATTTAAATAATGCCTCAGTAAAACACCTTATGTTCACGGGGCTTGAAATTATAATGGATGGTACATAAGTGTAGCCAGTCAGTGTTTGATTTGTTTGCTTTTATTGATTGTGTGACTTACACCATTTGTTACTCATGCCAAACATCCTCTGGTTTAGGGCACTGTTGCAAACAAGTTCTATGTACACAACGACATCTTCCGCTATCAGGATGAAGTCTTTGGGGACTCTGACTCTGAACCTCCTGAAGGTGAGCCATTTTTGTATTTTATTTAAGGGGCTTGCTTGCAGGCAGCCTTTGGGTGTTGCTGAAGGCATAATTTCTCATCTTCACAGAGTCGGAGGAGGAAGTGGAGGAGCTGGAGGAGAGGGTGAACTCGCCTGAAGTGCAGCAGGAAGAGGCGGCTGCGTTCTATGAACAGAGTCCTTGGTAATGTCCTATTTTCTATTTTTGTCCACCTAATGGAAAAATTCTTGCATCATGGTGTATTAAAGTACTCGTAGTATTAAAGCGTGGTGGTCAAACTTGGAGACTTTTGTACCTGTTTACAGCAAGGAAATGTGTAGCTGTCACTGTAATTAAATATGGTGTGTTTAATTTACGTAAAGCACGGTCTGTGACAAGATCTTTTAGCGCTATTGGGACAGTGGTATGAAGGAGGCCTATTTAATTGGCTAAATATGGTCATCTTTTACCCTTTTGTCTTGAAATCCACAATTAAACATGTAGGATGGCCAACAAATTCTCCTATTACTTGGATCATAGTATAACGTTAATGGCGTTTGATTTTAGTGTGGAACCAGAGGCTACCCATGAAGAGATGTCTGTAACCCCAGAGCCCCAGCCTGAACCAGAGCCTGAGATCGAACCCGAGGCAGGTGGTGTGGAGCTGAAACAGGAATCAGGAAGCCAGGCTGAACCCCTTACTGTGGAAACAAGCCCAAGAGCTCCTCCTTCACCTCCACCTGCCGAATCCACAACTACCGTACCAGATGAAAACCGGGTATGTGCCTGTGCAATTCACTGACCTAGCCGTCACATTGTCTGCCATTTTGTGTGTTTAAGTGGACAAATGTATGAAATTAGTTTGTTTGCTTAATTTTTGTACTGGTACTTAAAGCATGCACAACACATTTTTAATTATAGTTCGTTTAGAATGTGGTCTTTAAGACTCTACCTTTTTTTTTTTTTTTTTTTTTTTTTTTTTTTTTTTTTTCTCCTCTCAGCCTTTCTCATGGGCTTTAGTCACCAGTAAGAATCTCCCCCAGGGTGGAGTGGTGCCAGCTTCAGGAATCCCCCCACATGTAGTCAAAGCTCCAGCAAATCAGGTGTGCCGTCATAAACAGCTGCTTGTTTTTAATTCAGTAGATTTCTAATCCTTTGGCAAGTTACTGCATTCACTGACAACAGAAAATGCTTCCTAAATGCACTGTATTTAGTCTTTATAGCATGCTTAGTCTTTTTGGCTGCATTTACACCACATGTATCAAGTGATCTATTTGTAAACAATTTGTCCCTCCAATGCGACACAGATGGGACATGACCCGTCTTGTAAGCAGGAAAAAAGCATGTCTAATTCTGGCCACATTCATGTGGAAAGAAATCCGATTTGGATCAGATGCATACTTTCTGTTCTGCCATGAAACAGGCCGATCAGATTTTTAAGTTTTTTTTTTTTTTTTCTTTAATGTCTGGTCAGTACGTCTACATTGGTGTAAATGCAGATATCAGATAAGCAGGTTGTAAAAAAAAAAAAAAAAATTCAAATCTGAATCAATACCTGCAGTGTAAATGCAGCTTTTACTCTAACTTTGCTTGTTTTGTTTTTTAATGAAAATTCTTTGGTTATCTAATTAAGCAAAGCAATAGATTATGTGCAGTCAAAATATTTACATGAAACCGTCACTTGCATTTTATTTCAGCAGCCCAGAGTCGAAGTAAAACCGGAACCCCAGACCACAGTACAGAGACCTCAGAGAGACCAGAGACCACGTGAACAAAGACCAGGACCACTTCCATCACAGAGAGCTCCAAGGCCAGGAGGTATGTTATAGCATAGAAATAATGTGCAAGGAAACGTCTTTGAAACGTCTAATTTAATATAAGCTGTGATTTCTATGTCTTAAGTAATTAGGTTATTTGTAAAGTCATTTGTTTAAACACCCCCCTCTGGCGTGATTTTAAAACTGCCTTGAACCAGATTAACTATATGCAGAACCCCGGTTTTGCCCTTGGTTTAAATGGCATCTCTTCCCACCAAATTAAAAAATAAATGTAAATCATAATTTATAAGAAGAAAATTTTGACTAGTGTAAATTCTGGCTGTTTAAAACTGCAGTTGTGTTTGCAGTGCGTGAAGGAGAGGGTGGCGAGCCCGAGATGAGACGCATGGTCCGGTATCCTGACAGCCAACAGCTCTTTGTGGGAAATGTGCCGCATGATGTGGATAGGGCTGAGCTAAAAGAGTTCTTCGAACGTAAGTCTGCCTCCCTGACAGGAAAAGCTGCCTTTAGATACATGGTCACACCAGCTACTGTTTTGATGTGGTAATTTAAGTGTGTTTGATTTTTTTTTTTTCCAGAGTATGGTACCGTACTGGAGTTGAGGATCAACAGTGGTGGCAAGCTACCTAACTTTGGATTTGTGGTTTTTGATGATTCTGAGCCTGTACAGAAGATTCTGAGCAATCGGGTATGTTTTTAGCCAGGCAATTATTTTTGATGGTTATTATTTTGAGGTATTTAGCATCTTATCTTGTGTTATAGCCTATTAAGCTCCGGGGGGATGTCCGTCTGAATGTGGAGGAAAAGAAAACACGTTCTGCACGTGAAGGAGAAAGGCATATCCGTCCAAGAGGCCCTGGAGGCCCGCGTGACAGGCTTGGAGGCCCAAGGGGCCCGCCTCCTAGAGGGGGCATGGCTCAGAAACCAAGTTTTGGTGCCGGGCGCGGTGCAGGTTCCAGTGAGGTGCGTTACACAGGGCCACGTCAGTGAAGCAGCTCCTCTTAAATCACTGCTGATGCAATTCACCCCGAATAACAGCTTTCCTCATCCTGTTTGCCATGCTGTTCCAGGCCTGCGGAGTGGCATATCCCCGTTATCTGGACTCTTTCTGTATTTGAGTTTGAACTCTAATTTGTTGTAGACAAACAAACTACTTGAATTGTGAAAGGAAACCCAGCGTTTTGTTTTAACGTTCTCTCCCTGTTTCTTAAAGGAACGTGTTTTTACTGCTCGAGCAATCCTGTGTATTGCTATCGCCCGTTTGTCAGGTCAATGTTCAAATATGGTTTTATTTGGAATTGTTGCCAAGTCAAATCATGGTTGTCTGAGTGACTAGCATGTAAAAAAAAAAATCCTGTTTGCCTTCTACTGTTGCACTTCATCAAGAATTACATATTTTAACAACTCTGCCGATGAGAGAACAGAATAAACTTAATGTACTGTTTTGAGCCCTGTGTTCTGTGATGCACTGCTCAGTTTCTCAAACTGTAATCTTTAAGTGCAGCTGCTTCTTTTTCAAGGAAAAGCTCATTCCTGTTATAGCAGTTACGTGAGTCAAAAAGTTCCTAAGTGTCCCTGTTCACATCAAATTAGATTGCTCCGATAACTAAATTTATAATCGTTTCATTCAGTGTTATAAAAGGGCATGATGGGGTTGGGCCTTGTTCGGAAATACCAAACATATTGTAAAGTGGTGCTGTCGTAATGTAAAAATGGATCTGTTGGACCCCTGACATGACAAAACTTAATTTATCGTTTTATGTTTGCCCTGTAGTCTTTGGAAGGCTAGTTTGCAATTTTATTACTAAAAATTTATTTTGCTGTTAATTTGCCAAGTACCTAAAATGATTTTCAAATTGTTCAACATTCAGATCCTAGACTTAACCGATGTGTATGAAACAAATTGTTTAAGGTTTGTATTTTTGCTAAAAATTGTCGCTATGTTACACCTGAGAAATTTAGATTTAATGCAAATGGCTGCTGTGAGGAGCCCTGAGAGTCAACTGAGTTAAACCTGTCAGCAGGTGGTATAAAATTAGCATGCACATGCTTGAGTCCTCACCCTATGACCCAAATGAGCTTAAGATGATGTCCTCAGCTGGCATTGACCTACAGAACAGATGGAGTGCCTTAATAAACTCCAGCAACATGAGCTACATTATGAAACTGCATAGCCCTCCTCAGAGACAAAATTAGACTGCATTTGTATGTTCTGCATTAGATTGTCTTTTTATGATATTGGAAACATAACCCTTTAAAACACACTTCAAACAAATGGTTTTCCAGTTAAAGTGCCTATTTTGAAAGCCAAGTGAGTATTCTTATAGACCTCAAACATTTAAATACTTCTGTATGCTAATTCTGTTGTATTTAGGCTCTGGAATTGGATTTGGTTTCCATAGTGAGGTATAACATTCTACTAAACTTATGGCATTAAGCCATATATATATATATATACACACACACACACTCATGTATGGGTTGGCTTAATGCCATAATTTTGTTTTAAGTATGATACCAGAATTTTATACCTTGATATTGATATAAAAAGTGACACATAACCAGCATCAAAAGATATTAAATATCTATTCTATGAAAATAAAAAAAACTAACACCACAAAAAAACGCAAACATTTTGAAGAATGTGGGTTATGTTTTGAGATTAAGTAAAACCGTGTACATGCACATACTTTCCTCTTTTTTCAACAGCTTCTAAACCGAAGCTTTAACAGCTTCCTTTTTTTGTTTCTAATACTTTTGAAATTGTAGGCTGGCCAATAAAACATTGAACACATACCATTTGTATCTTCTATATTTGGCATTTTGGCAAAATGCTCAGAAACAAGAAATAACGCCGATTACTATGCAATAAAGTATTCAAATGTACAAAATGAAGCCGAGACAGTAGGATTAGATTTCCAGATATCTGATCAACACTTCAGTGCGACATCATGTATTAAACTTGCCTCTAGCCTGATCATAAATATATTAATATTGCTTTACAATATTCTGCCATGAGAGTGATTGCGCGCTCCGGCATGCACTCACGTGATGACTTATAGACATGGGATGTAAACAAGCATACCGGTGCCCATGCTCGAGGTGGATACACCAGCGATTAGGAACAAGTGCTCGCTATTAAAACACCACGTTTCTCGGGTAAGATGGATTGGGAGGCATTTAAAGCTCAGTTTGAACTGTTGCTAATGCTGCAAGATGGTTTGAAAAACATAAAGCGCTGCAATTAGCACTGTGTCTCATGGATGATGTGCCTGCCTGCCTTTTCTTCTTAACTCTGGAAAAGAGAAATAACTACACTGCACTGGTTGAGGCTCTTCATAGACAGACGCAGACTGCAGGTGAGCCCCTCTGTTGCCTGATCTTGTCCCCCTTGTAGTGAGAAGAGCTGCCATCACCGGTAGAAAAGAGACACCGAAAAAAGAACTATGTCTGGTGAATGCACTACCTGCATGCAAAGCACTAAGGGTCATTGATGCATCAGAATAGAAGGTGCTACAGGAGCAGGATAAGGATCCCCAGTTGGAGGGTTAATTGCAGATTGTTCCATAGACACAAAGGAGCTGTGGTCAAAATTCTTTAAGATTAAGTGATGGGGTACGTCAGCAGACATGGAGGAGACAGGTGTTAGGTCCCAAATCATTAAAAAAAGCAGTTCTAGCTCGTCATGGTAGTGCAAGGACAGGATATGTGTCCTTGGAAAGGGTAGCTGTGGATATCACAGAGAGAGGTAGCCGTTTTGTGCTTACTGCTACTGTTTTACATAACCAAACCAAGAGGAAGAAACTTTGACTGACGCAATTATGAGCATTTGTTTGGTGAACACACAAGCTCTGGGAAATTGCTCAAGTGCGGCTGGAACAAGAGGACAAGAATCTGATAGTAACCATATTGAGAGTAGTCAATGCAAGGTCGAAGGCTTCTATCATTGTTTGCCATGAAAAATAAACTAAAAGCAGCAGAAAGGGGTAGATGGCAGGGTTTACAACACAGGGAAATAACAACAGCAATCTTAACCTTTACAGGCATGTGGAATAGGTTGATGTATCCTCTGCATGGTCTTTTGTAACAATATACCAGACTGGAGAGACAGGTTAGTAAAACCCAGACAGGTGCGTTTAATGATAATGTAAATATTTGGTTGTTAGTGAGGACTGCTTTTGAACACCGCACACCAGAAGAGAATGCGGAAGCATAGAAGAAGACGAACGGGACCAGGAGCTAAAGAAACATGACCGGAGGTTCCTGAAGCTGATGATAAGATAAGTTAATCTTTAGGTTGGAGTTGGTACTTTTGTATAAATAAGGTTTCCTTTGTTAATATCAGTGTTGAGTTCCTAGAGACCGTAGGGCCAAGTTTCTTACTTGGTAGACAAAGTCGTAAGTCCATACCAGCTGCCCTGGGGCCAATCATCGTCGAGCGCTCTCCCAAACTTAAGCACTAAGCTGCAGCCAGTCTTTTACAGTGGATAGCTTTCGTAAAGGGGTGTGAGGAAGGGGGTGAGTCCAGTAGATGAATAGGTCAAGGGGTTTGGCGCATACTCGGCCCATGGAAGGAATTCACTCCATCTAGTCTGTTTTTGAGCACAATAAGATTTTAAATACCCTCCCAGTTCCTGGTTAAGCCTCTCAGCTTGCCCATTAGACTGTGGATAATAACCTGAAGTGAGGCTGATGTTAATGTCAAGACACTTGAAAAATTCAGTCCATAATTATGACGTGAATTAGGGCCCTCGATCAGATATAATGTCTACCGGAATACCAAAGTTTCTGAACACATGGTTAAACAGTTGTTTAGCGCTTTCCATGGCAGAGGGCAGACCCTTGAGAGGGACCAGACGGCGGGCCCTTAGAGAATCTATAGTTTATTTTAAGTAGTGTGGTGTGACCATGAGAACTTGGAAGGTCTGTGATGAAGTCAATCGAAATGTGAGACCAGGGTCTTTGAGGAACTGGCAGCGGTTCTAAAAGGCCCTTTGGGTAGGTGACGTGAGGTCTTGGATTGAGCACAGACGGCACAGGCTTTTACAAAATCTGTGGTGTCCTTGCGGAAATCCGGCCATCAGTAAAAATAACGATGCTATGCAAACAATGGACTCTTTGTTGTGGTCAGGAAAGTGTCCAGATCCATAGAATTTAAAAGCATAATTTTTGATGACGTGAGACTTTTCAGGAAAATGTAAACTTATTAACTATGTATTGCTTTCAAGTACTAGCAATATCTTAGAAAACATTTCTGAATTTTCACAGCCTATTTTTTAAAAATTGCTTGTTTGTGAGTAACTGTGAAGCCTTTAGGGCTCAACAGCCTAAGTTAAGGTTTTACAATTACGTAATTGTTTCATAAAACAACATATTTCCTAAATATTTATTTTCTATTTTCTGCAACATCAAATTTATGCATTTTGGTATGGATGTACTCAATTTTGCAAACACAGCAATCGACTCCTGCACTTTTGATAAGGGAAATTAGCCTGTATGTATTTTAAATGAGCCTGTGGGCCATGTTTACATATGGCTTCCTTTTCGCATGATGGAGCTTTAGTTGGCATCTTCAGATGGCCCAGCGGATAGAGCGACAGTGGTTTCTGGTAGTATTTCTAGGCCCCTTTAGTATTGTCATTCACAGAATCATGCGAATGAGTGATGCATTGTCTCTGAATCTTTTGATGATGTTATACACGGTAAATGATGAGATTTGCAAAGCCTTTGCAAGTTAACATTAAGGACTATTGGTTTAAAGTATTCCCAATCTTTTAACACACTCTTGCACAGATTGGAGAGCATTTGCCCATCTGTACTTCATTTGATTTGAAAGTAAGTTTAGTTTTCATTTTATTCAAATTTTAAAAAAACGTCCCAACTTTTCCGTAATTCCCAAATTTTTTTAGCATAAGGGTTTTGAAATATTTAAAACATTGAAAAAGAAATAATAAAGTGACTTACCAAACCAAATCAGTGTTCTTGGGCCACTTGGCCATTACTGTTTACAGAGATGTATTTATTCATTTAACATTTAAACAGTTTCATTTAAAAGTTTTTAAAGCAATACATTTTACACCGAATTGCATAAATTCAACTGAATAACTGAATAAAGAAATAACCACATGTTGTATTATGAAACAAAAACAAACTCATTAACACGTTAAGCTAAGCCACTGATCCCTGTAGGCTACAACAAATTTACAGTTACACAGAAACAAGAAAATTATAAACAAATTAGGCTGTAAGAGTCGAGAATTTTTAAAAAGAAATTGATAAAATTCATAGAAAGATTAATAGAATTCCTGTTTGCTCAGAAGAGCATCATTTTTGTGACTGCTAAGCAAACCGAGGTCTATTAATACATCACCAACCTAGAAGACTTCATGGAAAATTATTAAAAGTGTCAACTATGAGTCCTTTTTATTATTACAGTGGCATTTTTTATATATGGCAGTTGTTCACATTTCTACCTGGAATTTCTGATTGTTTTTAACTAGAAAGAAAAAATGATGTGATTATCGAGGACCATGTGGTCTGGACAATACTAACCAAATTTCAATTCTAAATTTGTTTCTCACATACAAAATCATACATAGTATGACATGCAGTAAATAATTTTTTATAGCTAGCCGTGCTCAGATAAAATATAAAAACTAATAAAAGGAAAATAAATACAGGTACAGGGTATGTGCATATAATTACTAAAATGAGAAGTATAGGAAGTGTCCTCAAAGGTGCAATATATTTAGGATTGCAAGAAAAGTCATTTGATTTTAATCGTGGTGGGTTAAGAGGAAATAGAGGAAGAAAGTTTTCTGGTTAAGAACCCGGATAGCCTTGAAAAAAGGAATGTCCTCCATGTTCTCTCTGTATTATCTTTAAGGAGTGGAAACACTTTCTGACCACAGCAGAGAGAATGGTCCATTGTTTGGCTTACCTTTAGTCTTTCATTAATCATCCTGGTTTTGGTCAAACATTTAACACAGTAAATTTATGCAGGTAGGAAGCTCAATGTGGACAGAAAAAACTCGCACCACCCTCTATAGAGTCTGGCCTGCAGGGTACGTAAAAGTCCAGCACCTGAAATGCAGTTTTAATATCATCAAAACATAAGGCAAACCATTAAGACCGGTGGGCTATAAACATTACAGGTACCACCACAGGCTAACTTTAACCAAAGGTGTGAAAATTCAGAAAAGATCTCCCAGATGCCGAAGATTATACTATAAATGATCTCGTACAGACCACAACATTATATCGGCCTAGAAAAGAACTTTGGATTGCAACACAAACGAGGCCTTCTATCATTAGGAACTGGACTTCCTAGGACCAGGAAAACTCATCAAAGGAAAAAGATCAATAATTACAAGCAAGGTAATTTATACGTCTTGCATTTGTTTATGTCTATGTCAGTTAAAATTTAAACATGAATCTTTTATCTTAATAACACATTGAAAATTACATTTTAACCTGTAATTCCTGATGTTCCGTCAAGGTTTGTACCCAGATTCGACTGATGATGATTAATGAGACTTATCTGAGAACGATCAAAGTCTGGACTAATAGTGACCACCAAACAAACTGTGTAGTAGGTCCAACTGGATAAAGAGTTCATTGGAGCTTCAAAGGAAATCTTCCCTTCCTTAGTAAGACCTAAAGTTTTCATTTAAACTCTGCTGAGTAAATATAAGGTTTTACAGTATGAAGGTAATAGTAAAGTAAAGCCTAAAATGTAATCTGTCTTTATTAGATACTAAGACAAAGCTGCCTCCCCAGAGTACTATACGCCTTGTGGAAACAACTGCAATGAAAGGAATGGATGAAAAAGAACCCATAATACCGTGAAGGTCCAGGGTAACCACATGATCTGTGATGTGGTTTAATTACTACTTAAGTAATGGTATACTTTGAAAGCAAAAGCCTTTAATAATTACTTTTAATTGTATTACAGACACGAAATGTGTCGGTGTTGAAGCACGCGCATCTATGAGAAGTTTTGGTTCTTTGGCAAGCACGAAAAACAATTATATCATCATTAAATCCAGCAATGATGTGTGTGTACTATGTTTGATGCAGAATTTCTATTTTCCTGTAAAATTCTCATTTCCAAATGCTATGCAAAAACAGACATTTTATTAGTGAATTTTAATTAACTTTTTTTAATAAAAAGGAACAGAAGCTCTCTTTTACTTTACGATAACCTAAGTAGTTGTCAAAAGATAGGGTTATGCTGAGAAAAAATACACTCTTGTTAAACAGCACTGCCTCAATTTATAAGCGCTAAATTCAGAAAGTGATGATGCTTTAGTGAGTCAACGTCCAAAAAGATTATTAATAAAGTTAATTTTAAATAAATATTAAAAGAAAATATGTGAATTTTTATATAAAAAGCCACAATATGTCCAGGCTAATTATGATGACATTCTATCTTACTTCTTTACTTTAACAATCTTACTTATTCGTTACAATTCAATGAAACTGAATCGCTCTGACTAGAAACTAGAGAACATAATAATACGATCCAAAAGTTTAGAGATTATGGCAATATAAACAATGAAAAACGAAATTCCTTAAGTTTTTTTTCAGAATTTCATTTCCGAAAAACACAGCGATCAGCCGAATTTAGATAGCCATAACTTTTGCTACAGCCAAGTTATGAAGAAAATTAAAAAACGATTCTGTATAGGGCTTGATATTAACTTTTATGTGGTATCTGTAATAGGTGAAACTTCACCATGTGATAGTTAGGACTTTAGAAAAATATAAATAGGTTTTTTCAGAATATATTTCAGTTAGTGGGGTAAACGTTCAATCTAAACGTACACAAACAATTATAGACTGTGTTATTTAACATAAATTTCAAAGATAACTTTGGATCTTAAAATGAAGAAAGTTAATGAGATTCATGGATACTGATATGTTAAAAAGTTTCCTCATGCCACATATTTCAAATATCACAATGGTAAAACATGAATAAAAAAAACATAAGGCAATGATTTCCAAAACCTTTAAACTATATTTGATTGACATCAAAACATATCTAATGTTTAAAAAGAAGGGCAGGTGGTAGTTGGAGGAAAGCTGCTCCATGGTGAAATGAGGAGTGTAATGAGGCTCTTACAATGAGGAATAAAGTAAGAAGAACTTTCAATTATAATGATGATCTATTGGAATATAAAAAAAAATCAAAGCTGTAGTGATGAGGAAAGTAATACGAAGGCTAAGAGAAGTTACTGTTTTGAATTTTGTAGTAATATTGGTGAGGATATAGAAATTAATAAAATATTAATATGATAAGAAAGATAGGATAGCAAAATTAATACACAATGATAGACCAGTTAAAAACTGACTGAGAGCGAAATGTTTAGCGGAAACATTTATTACAATACATAGTGATACATAGCGATTTAAATTCCATCAGAAGAAATGTTAGGGAACAAAAACTGAGTCAGAATCCTTAATTATTAAAGGAAAGAGGGCCATTTGGTTGTACGTTAGATCAGCGTTCATTATGTATGAATTGAAGAAGGCCCCTCTGGAGTTAAAACAACCTCTACAGGTAGAGAACGATATTTGCTATGAAATGGTTAAAGCATCTTTCAGAAACATCACTTCTTAATAAAGTATAGGATTTGGAAAACTATCAGCAAAATGGAAAGCATGGGGTAATAGTGAATATTGCAAAAGCAGGCAAAGATTTACAGTCGTCCAATTACAGACCAATAGCATTAACTTCAAATTTCCACAAACTGATGGAGCGTGTATGGTGATAAATACATTGGTATATATATATATATAATATATATATAGATATATTATATTTATATATATATATATATATATATATATATATATATATATATACTGCTCAAAAAAAAAGGGAACACTAAAATAACACATCCTAGATCTGAATGAATAAAATATTCTTACATAGTTGAATGTACTGACAACAAAATCACACAAAAAGTTATCAATGAAAATTACATTTATTAACCCATGGAGGTCTGGATTTGGAGTCACACTCAAAATTGAAGTGGAAAAAACACACTACAGGCTGATCCAACTTTGATGTAATGTCCTTAAAACAAGTCAAAATGAGGCTCAGTAGTGTGTGTGGCCTCCACGTGCCTGTATGACCTCCCTACAACACCTGGGCATGCTCCTGATGAGGTGACGGATGGTCTCCTGAGGGATCTCCTCCCAGACCTGGACTAAAGCATCTGCCAACTCCTGGACAGTCTGTGGGTGCAACGTGGCATTGGTGGATGGAGCGAGACATGATGTCCCAGATGTGCTCAATTGGATTCAGGTCTGGGGAACGGGCGGGCCAGTCCATAGCATCAAATGCCTTCGTCTTGCAGGAACTGCTGACACACTCCAGCCACATGAGGTCTAGCATTGTCTTGCATTAGGAGGAACCCAGGGGCATGTGAAATTGATTGTCAATCAGTGTTGCTTCCTAAGTGGGCAGTTTGATTTCACAGAAGTGTGATTGACTTGGAGTTACATTGTGTTGTTTAAGTGTTCCCTTTATTTTTTTGAGCAGTGTATATATAAAATAATAAATTTGAAGAATTTGCTATTAGAAAAAATATGTTAAAGTGGATTTGGGAAGGGACGTAACACTGTGGACTGTATTATACTTGGAAGCTAAAAGGCTGAAGTAAATAACGAAGTGTTGGTTGGTGTCGTTTTGTTGTTGAAATAGCATATGATGTTGTGGAAAGTAGGACTTTTTAATTAAATTAGAGGGAATAAAAATTCTAGGTAGGTAAAATGTACAACTTTATGTTAAAGAGAATTCAAGTGTCACAGATACACAAAATTGAGAATGGAACACCTCAAGGAAGCATGAGCGGCCCGATTCTGTTAAATGTAAGGATTTATGACATCTTTGCAGAGAGATTGAATTAGAAATAGGAAGATCGCTATATGCAGAAATAGGGCGCTGTGTAAAAAGGGGGGGGGGGGGGGTAATGTGAAGGATGTGGAGAAATATATACAAAACACTGTTTGAAAAGTAGAGTTGGGCAAAGGAAAGCTTGGTTCTCTGTTTCAAAATATAATAATATTCAACTTCATTGTCATTTGTACAAGGTACATGTACAGAGCCAATGAAATGCATTTTTCACATATCCCATCTTAGTAAGTTGGGGTCAGAGCGCAGGGTCAGCTACTATGATACAGCGCCCCTGAAGCAGAAAGAGTTAAGGGTCTTGCTTAATAATAAGCAAACCATTAAGACCTGTGGGCTGAATAACATTTACAGGTATACACCAACAGGCTAACTTTAACCAAATTAGGATGTGAAAAATTCAGAAAATTGCTCTCCCCTCCCAGAAGATTATACTATAAATGATCTCGTACAGACCCACAAAATTCATATCTGCCTAAAAGAGCATAAACTTTGTGATTGCAAAGCAAACAGAGGCCTTATACTACATGTACAGAGCCAATGAAATGCATTTTTCACATATCCCATCTTAGTAAGTTGGGGTCAGAGCGCCAGGGTCTCAGCTATGATACAGCGCCCCCTGAAGCAGAAAGAGAAAGCAGAGTAGAAAGAGTTAAGGGTCTTGCTCAAGGACCCAACAGTGGTTGGCTTGCCGGTGGTGGGGCTTGAATCCTGGTGTTTCTGGTCTTTAGATCAGCAACTTAGCCACCTTAACCATTTGAGCCACCACTGCAGGTGATCTGTTTTGGGAAAAAGACAAGCAAGTAATTTTCTCTAATTGTATCTTCATTAAGCATCACCATTAAGCTAATTTAGTTTCTAACCCATTAATTAAAAAAAAAAAAAATTTTTTAATTAAAATACATTTTATTTTATTACTTATGTCAGCAAAAAAAAAAAAAAAAAAAAAAAAAAAAAAAAAAAAACAAAGTTTACAGATAGTTTTACTTGCTTGTTACCCTCCAACTAACACTGTATTAAAATAACATTTCACAGTTAATTGTAAAATTTGCCAGTCTCTAAGGTTGCACATATAACCTCGGTTCCCTAAAGAAATAAAACACTTATGTCTCTGACTGCGATTTTGCTTTACAATGAAAATTTTTTTATCAATAAACTGCAAGGCAAATTAATCACAACACATTTTTTCTGAAGCAAGCTGGTTAGATAGAGAAATCTTCTATCTAAAGTTTAATTTCTATCTAGAACTATTTTTTCCAGCTTTTGCTTTAGCTCCCTCTTCAGTTATTAAAAAAAAACAAGCAATCAGAAAGGTAGGTATGATTTTATTTGGAGGCATATAAAACTCATTATATCAGAAAATCTGATATTATCAAAGGGTACGAAGAAAGTAGTCTAAATGTAATTCATTTTGAAAGTATGAATATATTGTTAAAACTTAGGTGGCTTTAAATGTCCTTCAGCATTTGTTTGGTAAATTTGGTGGTATCTGTTTTCTTCTTAAATGTGACTTTAACTGACACAAACTTCCAGTGAAGCTATCATCATTCCACCAACAATCTTATTATGTTGGAAATCAGTTCACACGCACAATTTTACACTCCACAATACTCCTATTTGGAATAACAGATATATTCTACATAGAAATAAATCTTTGTTTTATGAGGTTTGGGTAAATAGTAATATTTAGTCATGGTTGGATTTGATGATGGATAAAACTAGAAATATGTTAAATTACAACTCATTTAGGTTAAAAACACAGTTTCACACCTGTTATGTTATCCAAAGCAATTGCTCACTGTTATTAATCCAATACCCATCAGTTATAAAAATGTTCCTACTCTGAAAATTACTGCAGTATGTATTTGAAGTATTTGAAACATAAATGTTGATATTTTAAATGTCCCCTTTTGTTTATTGTATTTAAAAATAAACTAAAATGTTTCCCAGATGCCCTTAACAAAAGCAGTCAAACTGTTTACCTTGTTCATACAATATGTTGTAACTATGACTATAATTTTATTATCAACAATATAATTAATGTTATTTGTTTTTTAGGTTGCTTTGTATAGTATAAGTATATTCAATTCATTGTGCAAGGTACGTGTACAGAGCCAATGAAATGCATTTTTCGCATATCCCATCTTAGTAAGTTGGGGTCAAAGCACAGGGTCAGCTATGATACAGTAGGAAGGGTTAAGGGTTTTGCTCATGGACCCAACAGTGGTTGACTTGCCGGAGGTGGGGCTTGAACCCAGGTGTTTCTGGTCTTCAAATTAACAACTCAGCACCTTAACCATTTGAGCCACCCTGCCCTTTTGTGTTATGTCTGTAGCCTAACATGGTTCTATTGTGTTTGGACTTTCTATATCAGATTCCTTATTGCATACTAATTAATGCCAGTTTGCTGTATTCAGATTTTGTATTTAATTAAAATTGCAATTTAAAAAAATCCGATCAGTCTGAAAAGAATCCACAATCATCCGTGAGGTCCAGGGTACCAACATGATTACAGGCAGTGTGTGTTTAATTACTACTTGTAAAGTTATAGATTTTTTTTTAAAGCAAAAGCATTTAACAATGACTTTTTTTCAATTGTATCCTACAGACACTGAAATGTGATGGTGTTGAAGCACAGCGCATCTATGAGAAGGTTGTTGTTCCAATCTCTAGCAATGCGACAACAGAGGGATTGGATTTTTCTTCTCAATGCTCCGGTCGGTGTGTTGTACAATAAATTTAAATGCAGGAATTTCTATATTCCTGTAAAAATGCTTAGTGACAAATTTCATTGTAACAAATGCTATACAATAAAAATGGAACTAAATTAATTAATTAAGTGGAACTGAATTAATAAGTCAGTCAATAAAAGACTAAAAACAACATCATTCTCGGGTCATGCTAAGCAATGACAGTGTTTAAAAAAAGCAAAGCTTGAAAATCAGATGGTTTTAACAGGAATGACAGCTAAAAAAAAAGGAAGTGTGGTAACCTTAATCTTATATTATAAAGCTATGAATGCACTAGAATCTGCAAGTGAGTGCCAGATTATGATTTTATAATACACACAGTTTATAGAATGTATTATTTAATATAATAATTTCTTATCATCTACAATTTATAATATTGTTTAAAAAATTCTGTGAATTTGGATGAAACTATATGCACAAGGACCAAAGGGACAAGAGAAAAACTCGATATTGGTTGCCTGTTATTTTTGGGTCTTTGGGCAGCATTGTATCAAAAGTAAGCATGATAATTACAAATCTAAGAGCTCAACATGCTACAACTTCAGACAAGACGTGCACCAACTAATTAAGAAAAGATCTCCAACAGCTTGACAACACACATGCTGCAAATGCTCACAACACAACCAAAAACAAAGCACAGCAAATAGCACAAACCACAACCAGTGATGGGAAGGTAACTTTGAAAATGGATCAGGTTACAGATTACAAATTACCCTCATTAAAATATAACAAGTAGTGTAACTTTTCAATTATTTTATGAAAGTAAACTTACGAATTATGTCTTGATTTTCTCTATGACCTTAAATAACAGAGTTACAGTCACCACCAAGCAAGCTTTGGCAAGCTTCAGCTTTATAATAAGATGTCGGAGCAGAAGAGACTAACAGAGTCTAATAGCTGCTGATTTAAATAATCTTTCTCACCTCAATCTGCCCAGTCCTGGTGATGTCAGTGCTCTAAACGATGTTAAAAAAGACATCCAGAGATAAAGAATCAGATGACATTTATATTCACAGCATTTTAGCAGACACCCTTATCCAAAGCAACTTACATTTATCTCTGTAATACAACCATTTAGTTTCGGGTTAAGGGCCTTGCTTCGGGGCCCAGCAGTGGCAACTTTGGTGGTGCTGGGAATCAAACCTTCCATCCAACAGCTCAACACCTTAACCACTGCACTTACACCTCCACTTGATAAAGAAGTAACTGAAGGGGAGGAATCTGATAAAGATATTGGCAATTGTTTAGAAAATTGTAAAATAATTGCAGAAAAAATTTCTGTATTGTAAAATTGTGAAGTCTTTAAATCCCTCATTATTTACAATTTGTTATTTTGTTCAAAACATTCCAGAGGGACAATGAAGAAAATAAATAATGGCTGCCTGTTATTTTGGGCTCTTTGGGCAGCGGTGTAGTGAAAACAAGCATGACTATTATTTTGATGCCCAATTTCGATTTTGTGGCTTTATCCGAATTTTGGATGACCCGCTTACAGCTTCTTTTAAAAACTGACCCGAATCCGGTACATGCATTTACACTATACACAGTAAACTATCCCAATGAGGACGTACTGACCAGAAAAGGAAGTAAAAAAGATGCGATAACTAATGAACGCAAGGAACTGAGACAAAATGACTAGCAAACCTTTCCTGTGCTGGGACACGATGGATATATGGAAGTATGCATTTTAAGATCTGTTTTGACACACCAGTCCTCAGATCCCTAAGATCATAGTGCGGGTAGCAACTCTACACTTTTGAGCTTAGTAGTGTAAGAAGCTAAATTTCGCAGGATGCTCCCACCCAGCATCTTCTTGGACCTACATGTAAAGGAGTTAAGGTAGGTACCTCTGGTTTGCCTCCTGGAAGTAAGCCTTATCTTTTTCCTCTATGTCGGATAGGCTTATTCACAGATGCCTCCCAGTGGCCACCATAGGTGCTTTACAATCGCTGATGGCTCTTTAGTGGCCCTGAGAGATATGTCTTTGTGCCTCTCATTTAGATTGTGTGTTTTCAAATAAACACTCTTTCCCAGTCACCATCAGGACAAATAGATTTATCTTAGATTAATTCAATCTGTATTGACTATTAAGAAACAATCATTCGTCTGTTTTATTTATTTGATATTTCATTGAACATTCATGGTAACACAATAAATCATTATGGTTTGCGGACAAAAACTCTTGAAATGCTATTGGCGATAATAATGCGAGATTAAGATTCATTTAGATGCATTCATTACAGTGATACTGCATTTATTTAGCTGTATTCATTACAGTGATACAGCATTCATTTAGCTGCATTTATTACAGGGATATTCTTTAATTATGAACAACTATGCAAATGTAAAAACATTTTATATTCAGAAGTTCAGCAAAACTAATTTTTATTCGGCTGCAAGAACAAAACAAGATGTACAGTGGCATAATAAAGCCGAGGCTAGATCACACACAGAAATTTGCCTCTGTCCTTAATTTTTAAAGTTTTTTTTTAATGAGATGATTGCTACTTGTGTTTATCCTCAAAAATAGTAATAACTTCAACATTATTTATTGGTATTGGCTTTGGGTGCATTGTTAATAGAACAAACACTTTAACATCAATTTAGTCTCCCATAAAATACACATAAGCCGCAGAGTAATTATGTTTATGAACAAATACAAAAGAAGTGAGTTCTCTATAAAACACTTTGAATTTTAGAGCTATTTGAACTTATCCATAAATATACTGTCCAAATAGGTAAAAGCTTAAACAAACCAAAAATAAAATCAGAGACTTTGTTCAGAAAATCTTTAATAGTAATAGCTTTAGCATAATGACATAATTCAATAAATATTTAAATATATACAGATACAGCAGAAATAGTACATTCCTTTTTTCCTTCAAATTGCTCACATTTCTGTACAAGCCAAAAATATCTGCCGTTATTTATATTCATGCAAAATATTCTATGTTTCAGATTTAAAAATGAAAAAAAAAGAACACGTTTGCTGTTTTTTTTTAACCGCTTAAAAGGGAATTGCACACTTTCATCATGATAAATAGCTAAATAAAGAGATGCACTTTGTGCCAGTACATGATATACACAAGTAATTTAGAAAAGAAAAAAATACAGATTAAGGCCATACAAGCTTATGCAAAAAAAAACCCCCAAAACAAAACAAAACAAAAAAAAAAAACCTTTTCCACTGCTTTTTTGTTAACATGGAACGGTCATGCCTAAAGTCACGCTTTAGTGGTAACCCTTCAAAAGTTAGCAATCAAAAAAGTAGTAATACAAAAGAAGAAATCATAAAGCGAATCATATCATGCCTTATATACTGACCATTTTAAAGAACCAATGCAAAATTTTATTTGAATATCTGCATTATAGTTTTGCCTCACATAGGCTCGGTTGCACATAGCAGATGTTTAACATTGCAGCGTTCCTCATTTCCGAATCACTCTGTGAAGGTCCAGTCTTTAGTTCTTTTCTGCCGCAGCTCAGATTTAAAGGAGAGGATCTGAAAATGAATGCAGTCTTTCACAAGGACAAAACGCCAGCGTGGGTACAATAAGAAGCTTTAAAGCAGCTTTTATCATCGAGCACATTTGGGAAAACAGCAATGTTTAGCTAAGGGTTTTAAAGTTTTACAAATATCGGCATGTCTTTAAACATTGTGGATTTCACAGCTGATAAAAATGGATAAAGCCAAAATGTAAATTGTACAATACACGTTTACTTTATGAGCGAGGCATCTCAATGCAGATCAGCATGAAAAATAGAAATGTTTATAAATCTTACCATAAAATCAAAAATAAAATCGAGTTACTGAATCATAGCACAAATAAACCACTGACCATTTGAGTAACCGCATGGCCGCAGTGCTGCAGAGTCAGTAACTGAAGACAAATACAGGTATTAATGTTAAACGCTGGGTCAGAATTGGCACGTCAGCTCGTGTTCTGAGTGCTTTATAAGGTTTATAATGTGAAAAAGGTAAGCACTTCTACTCTTTCTGCAGGATTTTCATTGAAAAAAAGGAAAAAGCGAAATAAATAAACAGGAGAAATCCTATGAATGTAACATGACACAACGGCTTGGTGAAGGAGAACAAAAAAGCACGGTTTAGGATTTTTCCCATTTCCCCCAGTCATGATTCAGTGGGGCTCACCATTTTCAGGCCTGGCACAAGCTAAGCATTTGTCCTGAAGCGAGAAAACTGTTAAACCTCAAAGACACACCACGCCAGTCCCACTCTATTGCAACTCAAATGTACATATATTTCACATTTAGGATGTCTCTTATCAGTATGACCTAATTAAATGATAATTAAATTAATAATGTGTAATTAATAATAATTTCATATTGTAAATGATTTGAACGTTTACCAGGTAAGGCTACCGAAAAACATCAATGTGATATTTTTCAACCAGATCAAACTAAATAAGCCCAAGGGACAAACAACATATTTAGCTGTGGGAGAATTAGTATGCATGCTATATCAGCTAAACATTTAAATCCTTTACATCAGATACTCGTTTGAAAGGCAGTGGCGATGCTTTAAGGAGATTAATCTTTGGCCAAAAAAACCCCCACCAAAACAAATCAAGTGGATGAACAGAACAAGAAATGGAGTAAAACACCGCCCCAATCTCATGAATGTTAATGAATAATAAATCCCCACTGCCTTCAATTATTTTGATTTATTTTAAGAAAATAAAACACTAGCAAAGTATGTGTGTGTGTGTGTGTGTGTGGGAGAAACCAAACAAAAAGATGTATATAATCTGTAAAGAAGGTAGCTTTGTCATGCATAGTTAACTAAGTGCTCCTTTAGGAATAAATAAATAAATAAATAAATAAATAAATAAAAAGACCCTAGGTCACTTGAGGAAATCAAATCAAATCAAATAATTGCATATATTCTTATTGCATAGAGAAGCCAGATGAGAATGTTATTCATGGAAGCATGTTGGAACTGAAATCATTTTTTAAATACATTGCAAACAATTTATTCTGCTGCACAATACATACTTTAATTTCGAGTTAAAAGTCACAGTAATACACATTTGGTTGGTAAATATTTATATGTAAGTTTATGGCAGAGCTGGCTGCTTATAAAAATACCATTTTTTGCTAAAGCCATTTAGATGTCAACCCAGAAAACATTGCAATAATGTTACAGGGAAGAAAATGAGTATCAATTAGTATTCATTTTTTTCTTTTGTCTGAGCTGGGAAATGCAAACCGATGTGGCCGAGAGAAAAAACACTTCTCATAGGTT
Source organism: Bagarius yarrelli (assembly GCA_005784505.1). Classification (NCBI taxonomy): domain Eukaryota; kingdom Metazoa; phylum Chordata; class Actinopteri; order Siluriformes; family Sisoridae; genus Bagarius; species Bagarius yarrelli. The sequence continues at coordinate 4,028,414 of VCAZ01000008.1, read as the reverse complement.
TTGCTTATCTTTCAGTTCTGTCATAATACATAGCTTGTAAATAGGTCTGTTTTAATAAATAAAGCAATAAAGCTTAATAGCCCAATAGGATTTTTTTTTGTTCTTTTTTGTTTTAGTTCTGTTTAAAATCTGAGGAAAATGGTACAGCAACATGCTGTTCACTTGGCACGTGTGTAAATGACGTAATTGGAACAAAAATTTACACTGACCACAGCTGGTATGAACGATATATTTCTGACATCCACTCGTCAACTTCCACTGATAAGGTGACATCATGATATCAAGATTTCATCATCATGACATCTTAAATTTTTGGGCATAGACAAGTGTTTGAAATACTTATATTGGAGCAAATCTAGACATAGATATAGATATAATCCAGCCTTGCTTACGTTACTTGATAATGGAAGCACTGAATCATCCGCTTAGCATTCTTTTAAAACCTTTCTGTTTTCCAGTTAGCTCTCTTGAAATAATTTAGAGTTTTGTTCTTAAATATCTTACATATTACAGTGCTGCGTGTATATCTTCTTCATATTCCCATAATGCAGCATGTTCTCAACTTGCAATAAGTAAATAAATAAATAAATGAAACTCTCACATGAACAAGAGCGCATTGAATGGGCCAGTTTGCTCAGAGGTTCTGTGATGTATCTGTGAAAGTCTAATATTCATGTTGTCATTTTTATTTTTATTTGAATTTTTTAGTAAATATATATTGCCACATTCATAAATCATGCATTTTACTGCATTGCTATTGCACAGGTCCAGATTATTCAGGAGCACAGGGGGAAAAATGGACAGAAGCAAGAAAATGAATATCGAGAAATAACTCTGCCAACGACTCGGCATTGAAATCAAGTGCTTGCTGAGAAAAGGAAGTGAGCACAGGGAAGAGGAGGGGCAGCGACAGCGGCAGCTTGGTCAGCTTGGATCTCACCCTTTTCTCTGGAATATTTACTGCTTGTGAATATCTTCGCTGCGGATAATCTTGTAAATGATCCAGTAGAAAATGTTAAAAATGAGGAAGACGAGTGGGAAGGCGACCCGTGACACTGTGTCGATACGCTTGGCGCGACTGATGAAAAGCTTACGCATCTCCTCCACGCTCTTCTCAGGTGGCATGCTGGAGGCAGGCGCGTTGTTGTTGCCCTTGATGGCCATGCCGTCTTTGGCCTGCAGACACGCGGGGCCCATGCCGTAGGCTGCAAAGCTGAAGCGCCCTTCACCTGCCTCCTCCTCCTGTAACACACACACAAACACACACACACACACACACACAGACCAACATACACCATTTGTCAGCTTATTATAAGTTGTGCATGGCTACTAAAGGTTAGCCTTCAGCTATAGTTGGTATCCACTACAAAATACCAATTATTAGGGTTATAACATAGCAATTAAATAATGAGTAAGACTACATAACCCTATTATCTATCAGTATAAACAAATAACTTTTTAAGGTCACATACACAACCATACAAAGTATGCAGTAAAGTACTTTTTTAACTGTTATAAAAATGCAAGAAAATAGAATTATATTAGAAATAAATAAAAAAAACTATACGATATACAACACAGAGGCAGAACAGTACAAATATAAAGAAAGTGCTAAAATTTGTATAGCTATATTGAATTTTTACCCATCACATGCAAATACTGTATGTTCCCATTCAACCTATTCCAAATTTAGTCTTATTATTACTCTTAATCATTACCTCAAAAAAGATTTTCTGCAGATTTGGGCACACTGGTGTAGGAATTTTTCATTTAGCCACAACAGTATTGTGATTTCAGGCACAAATGTCAGCTAAGGAAATCTGTGGTACAGTCCAGCTCTTCTTCACCCACCATAAAACACCATGTCATCATGGAGCTCAGGGGTTTTGTGCACAGGCGCATTGTCATGTTGGAAAAATGTTTGGGTGTCCTATTTTTTAGTAAAGGAATGTTATACAGCATGTAATGCTGTAATCTTTTATTGAAGTGTAGTAAAGGCCTGTTGTATCAAACAGCCACCTTACCAACTGATACCAGAAAGACTGGGGTTTGATTTCCAGCACCACCAAGCCATCACTGTGGGCCTCTAAGAAAGGCCCTTAACCCCCAACTGCTCAGTTGTATGAAAGAGATAAATGTTAGTCACTTTGGATAAGGACTTCTGCCAAATGATGTAAATTTTTGATATTTTGAAGATAGACATCGCAGATATAGATGTAAAAAGAGAGTTTTTAACATCTAAATTAAATCTTAAGTTTGAGCCTTAAGTAATAAATGTAATTTATTAAAAATGTGACTCATACATATATCATTTAAAATTAAAAGTATATATATTTTTATCTATTGATTTATACATAGCCTAAAGACATAGTCAAGGGTTCTGTTAATGATATAATCGTCTGCCTTTGCACTTTTGCTGTACTTGCTCCATTGTAAGGCTTTTTTTTGGCTAAGTGTGGGTATGAATTGTTACCATAACAGAGAGATTGTAGATCTGATAGAAAGCATCATTTTCTATGTGAATTATTGGAACAACCACTCCACCTTTGCTCAGGCTTATTCAAAACCGAGCAGATGCTTAATATATGCAAACCCATAGCAAGCGCCAAGATTAATTACATTTCGGCACGCATCGATGTTTCACGTCTTGCTAAAGCACAAATTGGTAATGCAGAGCAGGGTACTTATCTTTTTCTAATGCTTGGTGTAAACATGTAAAACTGAGGAGTGTAATATGGAGATGTAGTCAAGTCAAGAGCATATTTTCACATACTTTTTTTGTCCTAGCCTTTTTGCTACCCCATTTCTATTTTGTAACGTGTGTAGGGAGAAACAGTGCAGAATTCTCATATGTATTACCTGTATGTGTGTGTGTGTGTGTGTGTGTGTCAAGGCATTTCCTTTGCCCTCCAGTCTGGTGCACAGTTTTTTTCTTTAAACACCATGTGTTTCGTCCTTGCATCGTCCTTGAGCGCCACACCATTTGTACCCATTACAGATGCTCCACTTTATTGCTGCTGCCATATGATTAATGTGGTGGCGTGGAGACGTGACATGGTGCCGTAAAGAGAAGCAGGGCTGCAGTCCTGCATCGCTCTTGTGCTTTGTCCTTCGTGATTCTGCCGGACTCATTACCTCCCTTCGTAATTAAAAGACCTCTATTATCAAACACTGCAACATGCCAAGGCTTCTTCCGTACCTCGCTGTCTGACATCAGTGATAAAATAAATACAGATCAAGAAAGCAAGATCCATCCTAAAGAGCTCCTTTTCAAATACAAATTCATCGCCGGCTTCTGCATTTTAGAGGCACAAGCATCTGGTACCATGTACCTCTAGGGTCTTTCAGCCATCATTTATCTTTTTGCTTGGGGTCTGAGGCGTCTATAAACTTGACTGAGCGCATATGATTAATATCACGTAATAAACCATTGACTATGTGACAGTCGGTCAAGGCTTTTAGCGCACATGCGCGGTAATGTTTTTGCCGGGTATGAAACCTCATAGGAAAGCTTGTTTAGTAAACAATATGAAGACTAGAACGATGCCTAATAAATTCCTTTTATATCCGCACTTTCAGCCTGGATTCTATTGCAATGTATTCGATTTACAAAATGTCCCCAACCTCTGAGATTTCTATCGGTTATTGCACGGTTCTGCATATGAATACACCGCATTTACTACAAATGAAATAGAATAAAATAAGCTAATAAAATAAGCATGTATTATGCACATCCCCTCAGCAATTACAATTCTGTTGTGAATACATTTTCTAGAAAAAAAATTATTGTTTAAATTACATTTGAAGGCAATAACTCATATTAATTATTTCAGTTACCCAGAAAATAAACAAAATGCCCAAACAAGCAGGAACCTAATTCTAGGGTTTCTAACAGTTCTTCCTTAGCGCTTAACTCAATGTCACTCTATCATTCAACCTGCTGCCACTTATTCCTTCCTTTAGCAAACACTACACACTTCAGCTAATCCCACTATACCCATCATTGCCACACTCATTTCACAAGTGGCCTTAACTCACACATTTCTACACACTACAACACACTCCATGAGGACACTGCCAATCTTAAACAGTGGCTTAGTTATCCCTGCGATCTTATTTGCATAAATTCTCCTCATAGGTAGCTGTGCTTGGGATGGGCAAACAGACGGGGCCGCGGATAGGGAAAGCAGGCTGTTCTGATTGAGTAATCCATCTGAGCAGCAATCAACACTAACAAGGTGATTGATCGTCATCAGTGAGATACTCCCCATTTCTCACTTAGCAAGGCAAAAGGCTTCAGACAAAAGCCTTTTAGTTAGTTATTAACGCTCTGGATGAGCATAATGTCGAGCAGCTGGGGACAAGTAGAAGTCTCATGTACCCTGTCGTGTCCCTTGTGTGAGTACAGAGCTCACTGTTCCGATAGTCTAAGCCTGACGTTTACAGCAGAATACATGCTATAATTATACATCTGCAGGAATCGGGCTGGGGGTTTTACGACAAATTGTAATTTTAAGTAATTTCATGGCTATAAAAAAAGCATTTAAATTCAGTAAGAATTCTTTGGGATAAAATTCTATTGAAATGTATAGGTTTGTTAATTTTTATGCAGGGATTGCAGACTTGGCCCCGCCGGAAATTGCATACTTCCATACTATATAGTATGCGAATCTGAGTAAGCAAGGTGAGCAGTACAGTTTGCAAAGAGTTCCTGGATGACCTTATACTCCCGCCTGGATTTTAAAGTGTGCATACAATGTACACTTTACTATCCTATGAGGACACGGGAGGGATGCAGAAATGGTGGAAAGCCATGACACAGCATTTTTCATTAGCTTTAAATAGCTTTAAATACTCATAGCTTTAAATAAACGTATGTCACATGTCTATGTCAACATCACGAATGTAGTACGTCTGAATTTTATTCATTCTACTCATAAACCATCATAGTTAATTGTAGTACATACTACAGCTGCATACAGTCAAGCTTCATAAAGACATGGTGTGCCTCAGTAAACACCTTTTGGATAAACTGGAATGCAGACTGCACCCGAGGCCTCCTTACCCATCATTAGCTTCTGATGTCGTTAATCATTATGTAGCTAAATGAGAAAATCCCCACAGCCACACTCTAAAAATTAGTGGAAAGTGTGGAGGTTTTTATAGAAGCAACAGTGAAAGTAAATGTGGAATAGGATGTTAAAAAAAACACATATGGGTGTGATCTTTAGGTGTCCAAAAACTTTTGCCCATATAGTGTATATGATATACTTTGAATATTTTAGAACCACAGTTTGTGTGATGCAGCTTCACTACTTTAAAAACCTCATTCAAAACAGTTTAAACGTTTCCTTTCGGAAATGCTCATACTTAACCAGTATGTGTCCAGCAGGGGGAATCCTGTATCTACTCTATGAGACAACAAGAGACAAAAGGGGTAGCATGAGCACTCATAACAGCACTGAGCTGCAGCAGCCAGTGTGAATGATGGCCCCTGCAAAATGCGATAGAAAGCTTGAGCTCAGCTGTGGATCACCTCTGCCAGCGAGCTTCATTAAGGGAAGTGGTGAAAGTGTAGCAACCCTGCTGCTACCGCTCAGTCGCTCGACATTGATCTTGTCACTGCACCCCACCAGACGACTGGGACACTATAGCGGCAACATACACAGCCATTTTGTGCTATACGCTGGTATATACTGTTGTATAAACTAATTTTAAGCAAGTGGATTATTATTAGTCTGATTGCACATGTATTACACACTATATGTTATTTATTTTATTATTATTATAATTATTATTATGTATGTGTATATTTTATATATTTTTGCAGACAAAGCCAAACAGAATAAGCAAAAATATAATATTTATATTTATACTTACAATTCTAGACACCCTGAATCCAGAACAACTTACATTTATCTCATTTTAATTTCACTTAATTTAATAACAAAATGTTAATATTCTAAAAACATATTTTAACACTACCACTGAGAAATATGTGAAAATATGTATAGAGGAATAGGTAACATCTGGGTTGTTTGCTTTAGGCCTGAAAAAAAACAGGATGCAGCGTGGCATCGACGCAGAGGGATGAACAAGTTTAGTGCTAACACAATGATTTACTGCAGCCTTAAAGTCTCATTGGAAATGACTGCATGAGTGAATTAATAATTAACATTCTGTATGCGGGTTGCCAGCTATTAAAGACATTAAAATAAAAAATGACCTATTACTTCATATTACCAATGTAAATTATTAATGATATATTCATCACATTTTTGCATGTCCAATGCCAGCAGCCATTAAAGGCAGTTTTTAAAAAAATATTTAACAAATAAAAGTGGAAAATATTTCAGTTACTATACTTTGTTACTACATGTAAAAATTATTTTACTTCATTTTACATCAGTCGTACTTCATTAGTCTCACTTAAAGGTCTTATTTGCTCTCATGAGCTCACGACTTTATGCTGCTTATCTATCCAGTGCAGTTTGCCATCCAATCATTTCAATCAAGTTTATGAAAGTAGAAAAAATACAATACAGAATCATGTATCATGATAATTAGACCATGACCTTCTCCTGCAACATGATGTAGTTATGGCTCTAGCTATATGTGACTAGCCACCCTAGCACTACCTCATTAAAATGTTTCAATATGATGGAGTAAGCAATTAAGTGCTAACAAATATCTGCCTATATTACACTTTATAGGCCTGTGTGTGTTGCTAACGGTGGACTAGCATTGATTTTACTAGCTAACATAACTGACTAGGCAGCCTGGCAAATTTCAGCTAATGGTTAATATTATGAACGTACTCAAATGTCTACATTATGTCTTCAGTGTGTTTGCACTGTATTTTGAACTGTTTTTCAGTAAATCATCTATAAATAAAATAACATAAACAGGAGCTGAACCAGCCAGAACCCTTATTTGTTGTTGTTGTATCTACATTTCAAATGATGTCATTTACACAAATCTCCTACAAAAAGCACACAAAATAAAAAACTGATAAGATTACCCAATCAAATCAGAGATAGGGACAAAAGGTAGTGTTTTTATTAGATGTTCAACAAGCCTTGTTTATCAATCAAAAGTAGAACATTTTAGTACACTTGTTTACAGCCTATAATTTTAATTGCAGACAAACACAATGGCCCGTTCTATATTTTATTATTATATGGTGCTGTGTCTTTTGTCTTTTGTCTGACTTATTTAATGTCTTAATTTAGTTTTTGGCTTGTGTCATTTATCATGTGTGGCGCAAGCTTTATTGTTCATATTTTCTAATTCAAGCCATTTATATAAAATTTATAGCTTTCATTAAAAACTTTACAATACTTGTATTTTTACTCTCTGTCTGGTAGACCAGCATGAGGATATGTATTTTCATAAACTCTCTTACGTGCAGCTATAAGTTGCTCTGTAGAACCCAAACTGATTAAATGTTTGATTCCATCGTATGTCTAAATTTACACACATTCAGTGCCACAAATAGGATGTTAAGATTTTTACATAGGTTATTGGTAATTCTAAATTGCCCATAGGAGTGAGTGTGAGTGTGAGTGTGTGTGGCCCTGTGATGGACTGGCGACCTGTTCAGGTTGTGCTCCTCCTGCTTTTCGCCCTTTCAGAGACGGCTGGAATAGGCTGTGACCCCGAAATAGGTAATATGTGGGTATAGAAGATGAATGAATGAATGAATGAATGAATGAATTTTAAAATGAATCCTTTTTTTTATCAAGAATTCCTAATAGGACATGTGTGTTAAATTTAGTTAAGGGTTATTATGTTAGTCTGTAGAAATAACATTTAGTATAAGTATCATACACAAGATATGTAATACATGTGTTTAATTTATATGTTTGGAAGGGGTTTGTTAAATAGTGTGCAGAATAAATACATTTTAGAATGTAGTTCTTAATTCTGCTACATCATATTCCTCACATAGATTTCCATGACCTTGTGCAAAAGGTTGCACCCTGTAGTGTGTTGGGAACCTGCAGGGAAACAGCTGGATTTGCAGCTTGTGCTGTTAGCAGGTAACTGGGGAATAAAGCAGGTTGAGATCAAGACCAACTGTGTATTTTCTCTGACGGATTTACCAGAAGAAATGCTTAGAGGAGCTACATTTTGTTATCTGCACATATCGGGTTATGGATCACAGTAGGATTCAAGGTTTAGGTATAGATCTAGTTTTTTAAAGCTTTGAGAATCATTGTAAACACTTATATGGCAGAGGGTAAAGCAGCAAAAGCCTCCACCAGCTTTTTACCAGCTTTTCTAATGATACACTTTTCAGCTCATTGAATTCAGCAATATACAGCTTGAGGATTTGGATTAAAAGTACTTTAAATTTATATCATAATACAATTTCCACAATAAGCTGCAGCGAATAAGCTACATGATCCTATTAGTCTGTTCTGTATGTTTAAATATTACAGGATACGGGTGACCTAATTGATATTTTTTTTTTAACAAAAAGCTAGTTTGCCCAGTGTTATGTATGTAATAAATCATATTCATAAGGTGCACTACTCGTAAATAAGTTATAAAATATTTGAGGGTATTTTTGAGGGTACTTTGCCAAGTTCATCTGACACCCCATACTACACGATACACAAGAATAAAAAAAATAATAATAATAAAATAAATAAATAATTTCTCTGTATCTTAAATAGGGGAAGACATTTTAAATAAAAAGAAAACAACTGTACAAAAACTAAATACACAAGAAATCAAATCTCGAAACAGGTAAATTATATAAAAAGAGATAAATTAAATTAAAATGTCAACAGCCCACTGTCGTTAGCTAGTAGCAACGATCCAGCAATGTAGTGTTACACTAACTTTCTCCATTTTAATTATTTCAACAAAGCAAAAAAAGTATGAAAGTAGACAAACCGACAAAATTCAATTAATCAGGACTAAACCCATAATTATCACTGCTTTATTTTTCATGTTTTTTTTTTTTTTTTTTTTTACAAAATATCACTGAATGCTGCTGATCCATGAAGCTTTTCGCTAAATGATTGCTGCTTATTTATAAATTGGCAGGCCTTAAGAGATTGCTTATGCTGCTTATAACAAGACACAGCTTTGAGGCAGTCGGTAATTAATTAGATCTTATTTTAAATTGTACTGGTCTGCCAAACAGGATTCACACTAAATAATCAGATGAAGACTTTGTTATCTAATAAATTAATAATAATAAAATTAACAGCTAGGCTGTCTCATTTCAGATAATACTATGACTACTACTGCCCAGGAAAACATATTTTACTTTACCGATCAGGATCAAATGAATGCTTACATAACGGGAAATTTGTTGCAATAAAATGTTTCTATAATAAATTTAAAAATGTGTCTATATTATTCATTACTCTGTTGTGACTTCAATGTGTTGTTCTTTAATTTTATGCAGATTAAGTTTTTAGGGTACAACAAAAAAGGAATTAAAATAAAATCCTAATTATTATATGACGGTATGTTTTCTTGTGTTCTGTGTTCTTTTCACAGAGTCTACTTTAAACTTATAACTAAAAATATTCAAAATAAGTGAAATTAATTGTATAAATTGATTTGTTTACTTATAGGTCTGAATTTTTCTTAAAATATAAACTTTATAAACTTTTAAAGGCCTATAAATAAAGGCAAAATGCCCCCAAAAAATAAAGCAATATATAAAAAAACAGGGTTATATTACCTGCATTAACTACATATAATGTCAGTCTATAGCATTTTATTCAGGGTGCAGGTTTGAAATGTCTTTCTTTAATATAGTGATAATTAATACCAGAAATACAATACTTTTGACAATGTATGGAAATAAAAATCAAGGAAATAAGATGTGTGGGAACATGCATGTTGTCATTTGTTCAAATTTCCTTCAATCCATGTATTAAGTTGTAGGTTTTGTTCATTTTTGTTTGTACTGTGTGTATGTGTGTGCATCTGTGTGGTTAAAGTTAAAAGTTTACTTTGTCCTACTATTTTTATCATTTTTTGAGTTCTGTGAGTGTGTCAAGTTTACTGTAAATCCCATTTACTTCAGTGTGTGCGTGTGTGTGTGTGTGTCTTCAGTCACCTTTAGATGTCGTCTCCTCCTCTGGAAGCGCAGCAGTTCTTTGTGCTGGCGAGCAATGAAGTTGACAGCAGCATACTCTAGCAGAGCCGAGAAGACAAACAGCAGGCACACAGCCATCCAGATGTCAATGGCCTTCACATAGGAGACCTGAGGCAGACACAAGGGTAAACCTGAGTGTTAGCAATGAGATTAACCATTGAGCATGTCAGTGTAGAGTCAGGACCATCAACACAATTCACAAGATCTTTATAAATACAACAGAATTCAACATTTTCCTGAGGATGTAATGTGGCTATAGAGTTACAAAGCATTTTTTTTTAAATGCCTCAAAATGATATGTCATATGATATGTGAATAAAACACAGCAATGTTTAAATTCAAGGTGGTAGTGCGCCTAACTGTTTACAAGTCTGCCTCTGAAACCACAATTACGTCAAACTACAACAGAATTCTAAGTTGTTTATTAGAAGACCAGGAAGACATGGGTTCAAGCCCCACTGCTGCCAGTCTGCCACTGTTGGGTCCCTTAGCATGACCCTTAACCCTTCCTTCTCCAGGGGCGCTGTATCATAGCTGACCCTGCGCTCTGATCCTAACTCACTAAGATGTGATATTTGAAAAAAAAAATTACTGTGCCGTAGAGACTATGTGACAAAATAAAGACATTTTTATTTTACAAAAATGCCTTGATTAAAAGATAAAAGAAAGTATTAGGGTCAAGTATTTGGTTTTTTTAAGCGTTTTCTATCATTATACAAATTTCTGTCATTTCCGTCATTATACAAATATCATAACATGTAAGATAAAATTTACGCTTAATTTCTGGCAGACACCCTTATTCAAATATATATAAATGGCGGATTAACATTTTTAAAAAATCTGTGGAAGTAATTAATGTGTAGATAGATAGATAGACAGACAGACAGTCGGACAGATAGATAGACGGATATTGTTTCAATTTTGGTTTTTCAGTTTTTTATTTTTTCTTGTTTTTTCCAATATAACAATTATTTTTATATGTGTGCGGCAATACACTGAATTTCAGCTGTTGTCGCGCGCGGTACCATCCAGCATTAAATGGACCCAAACTCTCGTTTAGAGTAGCTGCTTAATAATGGCTGGGATGGTGTGTGATGGTTTTGTTTTACAAAAATGCCTTGATTAAAAAGTATTAGGGTTACGTATTAGTTTTTTTTATACGTTTTCTATCAGTCATTTCTGTCATTATACAAATATCATAACATGTAAGAAACATGTAATTTCTGGCAGACACCCTTATCCAAATAATTTGACCTAGATTTTATATATATATATATATATATATATATATATATATATATTATATACTATATATATATATATGTATAATTTTAACCTCTAATAAATTGTATTTAATGTTGTAGAATATTTAACTGTGTTTATTGCACAAATTCTGCTTATCAGACATATTAATTTTAATATAATTTTGTCATGATCATATCAGGAACTCAGAAGCTCTAACTTTTCTGATCCTTTCTTTTGCCCTTATTTGATTAGCAGTAGAATTTTTATTTTAGTCTTATCACTCTTCCACTAAAATTGAATTATTAATGTGTCTCACTGCTTGGGTCAAGGTTGTCAAATAATACAGATAAAGAGAGCAGAATCCTGATGAAGTAAAATTCGTGATGGGATTCGAGCTGAATGGTGGCATTTCTTCCCATAATTAGCACTGAGGGTTCGGTCACACAGATACACACAAGAGAATACAAATGAGTACCAAATCATACACACACACATGACCGCACTGACACGGTCAGACAGCTAAATACACACCCAATTCTTGCCAACCATAGAAGGGTAAGCAGACTGATATCCCAGGTGGGCAATTATGGGGGTGGGTTTGAGGAGATAGCTACTCTGTAAAATTCAACTAATTAAATGATGAAATATTGTTGTACTGATATTCTTGCTTGGGTTTGGTTAGAAGGACATATATTAAGTCAATATAAGCACAAATATGTTTTTAAAATGTTAAATAAATGATTATTTTCAGTGTTTAGAATGACTAATGACTGGACTAATATGCACAAATTATAATAATCTTTTTAAAGTTGGAGTGAAGTTTGGGCCAAATAAAAATTAAATATTTAATTAATATTTTAAAGATATAAATTGAGTTAACATTTTTAAAAAATCTGTGGAACTAGTTGATGTGTAGATAGATAGGTAGATAGATAGACAGACAGACGGACAGACAGACAGACAGACAGATATTTTTTCAGTTTCAGTTTTTTAATTTTAATTTTTTTCTTGTTTTTTCCAGTGGTATGCTTGCACCACAGACTATTGTACAGTTTAAGTATAACAATTATTGTTATATGTGTGGTAGCACATGTGTGCGGCAATACACTGAATTTCAGCCGTTGTCGCGAGCGGTAAAATCCAGCATTAAATAGACGCTCGTTTAGAGTAGCTGCTTAATAATGGCTGGGATGGTGTGTGCAAGTTAAGTTCCATTGTTTCGCTTCCACCAGCAGAATGATTTTGAGGTGGAGAGAGTCGGAATAGTTTCTGACATGTGAGCCGAGGATGAGGGATTTCTGAAGCAACAGCGACCACATTACGGTCACTGTTGCTGGATCCACCGACAGGATTTTTTTAAATATACCAAAAATTGATGCAATACATTTGGAAGCAAATATTTCCACACTTTATGAATTGTGTGACTGTTTTTATCTCCTCCATAATCCCTAACCGAATGGCAAGTTACTTACATTCAATCAAAAACAGGAAACTGTTTGGTATTGCGTTGAGATTGGTCAGGGCTTTCTACACCCCTCCTTAAAAATTTCCAACACAGAGCCCGCCTTCGATTGGTGTTATCAAATTACAAATCGTACAAAAGAAACTAAAAAAACATATTTGTATACTGCTGTCTTTACCATATTCTGATTGGGTGGGCAGGACAGACATTGGGGTGGGTTCAGCCCTGTTTGTCTCCCATACTTTTGTTATTGTTGTTGTGTTTGTCCATGATGTATTCATTAATACATTTTTGTGCCTTGGCAAAACTGTAACTATATATGATTATGCCAATAAAGTCTTTTAAATTAAATTAAGCAGTTTTATGCACCCTAGTGTGCTGTGTACTTAATGTGTGCATGTAGATGTGTCTCTGCTGATACTTTAATTATCATGACATCAGATAATAGGTGATTATTGCATGCTGTTAATTAAAAGGGCGCTTACAATTAGGCAGATTAACTGTTCAGAATAATCAATTAGTCTATCATAGAACAAAGAAAATTCCCTTTCCCAAGTGAATTTATAGGTCTATTCTAGCAAGAATTAAACGTGATAATGTCTCTTGAATAACTAGCAAACCATCTCCAAATGTCGAGCTGTCTTGAGTTACTCCTCAATGCTGTTCAGGTCAATATCTAATCACACAAAACTTATCAAAGATACACTAACAGGTGTAAATGGCTATAGGTTCAACTCTAACTACAGCTTATACTTATAAATGCATTTATCTTCATTCATCTTTTTCGATATTATGTAAATATAACATAAAAAGAGAGAGGAAAGAAAAAGACAGAGGGGGTAGGAGGTCAATGAATTGAAGATATAACAGAGTTTCTCTTGACTGACCTTTGGTAGAGAAGCTCTGGAGCCTGAGCTCTGAGTTGTCATGGTGAGCACTGTGGTAATTCCCAGGCCCACACGAGCAGGAGCAGCATCCATGTTGATCCAGAAGGACACCCAGGACAGAATGACGATTAGGAGACTGGGGATATACATCTGAATCAGGTAGTAACCCATCTGCCTCTCCAGATGGAAGCGGGCCTCAATGCATGTGAACTTTCCTGAACACACACACAGAAACAAGACAAATTCGGTCATCATCACGGATATTCATTTTGCTTATACATGACAGAAAACTTGTGTAAGTAAATGTGTAAATAAATTAGGATTCACATATTTATAGTAAACAGATTTTTTTACATTGTAAATAAAGATTAATCAAATAACTCAACCGTTCATTATATTTCTATTCAGGCCGCGGCTACAAACCTGGGACCTTCTTGCTTTGAGGCAACAGTGCTAACCACTATGCCAGCGTGCTACCCTTAATCAAATAATTATCTAAATCCTATGTGGCAGTATTGTTTCACACAAATTAATTTTTTTAGACTTTAATTTTATTATTTTGATTATTTATAAAAATTCACATTTGACGTCTTTGAATTATTATGAACATCATTCTCGTAAAACAGTAACGCTGCATTCAGGGCTAATTTTCAGATTTTCTGTTTACAACTAATATAAAAGGTGATTAAGTTTTCTGTTAATTCTAATTAGACCAGATGTTTACTGACTGGTGTTTCTTTTTTGGTTCGTAACCCATCCCTTTGTCTCACAGCATTCTCTAATGTGAAGTATAAAGGCAGGAACTGGAGCTGCATTGAAACACTTTGGGAACATCCTTTTATAACCTTTAGAGTTTAAAAAAAAAGTGTATGAGAACCGATAGCTATGTGAGCTTTGATCTGGCTGAAAAAAAAAACCACTCTGCGAATTCATCCCCCAAGGGAGAGGTCCAACTCCAGATTTTACCCTCCAAGAAGATGGAAGCCATGAGTATAGAGGGGAGTGTGGAGTCACTACTATGCTTCCCAGTATATGAGGAGCTGGTGAAGGTGATAACCAGGGCTGCAGGTAAGCTAAATATAAAGTGGTCAGGCGAAAAAAGGGACGTTCGTCCTTTGAGTAAATTAGATAATTGCTATCTAAAGGCTAGGGTGCAGCCTTCACCTAGGGGCCCTCCCATTCAGGATTAAGGTGTAGAGATCCTAGAACAAGCCATATTCATCAAGGCCGTTGAAGTATGGTTGTCAGGTGATGCCATGAGTTGAACAACTAGTAGGTCATGGGTAAACACCGTGCTAAGTGTGGCTAACAGCTAGCTCAGAGAACATCAAGATATTTTGTTGTTTGCTTATTTTTTAATACGAGAAAAGTGACGTAATGATTCTTGCTTTGACGGTCTGAACAGCTGCACCCTAGTCAGATGTGCACAATATAGACATTATTAGCAATTCGCTGTGTTAGCTGTGTTAGCTGTAACAAGGATGTGTAAGATGTGTGTGTGTAGTTTACCGCTGCTTACTGACTCCACAGTATGCCACTTAACAATCATGCCATGGTCAAGGTCACTAGGATAATTGTTTTGCCCTAATTTTAAAAGTGATCTTAAAATTAAATGATGCTTATGTCCTGTGCCTACATGCATTTATGTTTAGGATATACTCTTCTTATATATAATTAAAAATATCAGTCATATAAATAGTATAAATGTCCATTGTTTCCTGTGTCTATAGAGGATGTGCTGGTAGAATAGGGATGATTGGTGTCAAGCAGAAATAGCATAGAGTAGTTATTCTTCACCTGTTTTTTTTAAAAAGTGACAGCAAAATATAGGAACATACTGAAGCTGAGACACCACTTAAAACGTAATCACCCACAACATCTTCGCCCATATACCTCCTCTCAGCTGTCCCAACAAGCAGAGATATGTGTCAAATTACTGTTTCAGAGGAGGTTACAGATACACCACATACAATACAGGCAGCATGAGGTGAAAAACATTAACTGACTCTATGAAATTCCTATCTCAGGGTATGCTACATTTCATCGCAGTGGAGAAGCTAGCATTTAAAGTAATTTGAGAGTAATTTGACACACAATGTGGCTTCCAGCTAAGAATATGCTTCTCCAACAAGACATGTCCAGGTCTATATAGTATAGAAATGTTTGAGCATTTTTAGAGCAGGTTAAAACAATAGTAGTAGACTAGCTTGGGAAATATATGAATTTTAATTTAAAAACTAATTTACAAGTCAATACTTCTTGTCACACGGACGCATCCTGATCCATTTTGATTCACTGTGGCACCTCATGGTGACAGTGCTATGATGAAAATTCTAACATCTGTCTCAGAGACCCATTAAAGGTAGGACAGAAAGAAGACAAACTATTGTTATGCCAAAAACAAACTCTATACTTAGCAAATCAAATGTGACAGCAGCTAAATCAGAAGAAAGACATATGAATATGAGTAATTTTGACACTTCAGAAAGAATGTTTGCCCTTGAAGAAGAGTGCATAAACATTAGTGGAATTAGAAAAAAAAGGGTTAATGGGTGAACCTGGGGGGTGAGGTAAAGATAGTAGGAAAGCACCCTCAGGATTTGCACTGGTGTCTCGTCCACCAGACAAAAATGGAAAGGTGAGAAGAAGTGGCATATTGCAGCAATCTGCTCCTCAACTACTTACAGTATAAGAAAGGACAAATAAGAAAGGAGGAAGACAGAGGGAAAAATCTTACTTTGATTAGAAATAGAAAAAAGAGACTTTGATCTCTTTCTTAATACTATATTTTTTATATTTATATATTTTATATATGTATATTTTTATATATTAAATTGCCTGGTATTTAATTTTCTCTTTTGCTTCTCTCTTTTTTGTATTTCTGTTTTCTAATAAGTAGAAATATTTATCCAGAAATCTTTATTTATCCAGAAATATTCCTTCTGGATAAATAAAGAATAATCTTATCTTATCTTATCTTATCTTATCTTATCTTATCTTATCTTATCTTATCTTATCTTATGAAGTTCACAGAGAAAGACATTGCTCAGATCTTCATAAACAATCTAACACTCATTTTTGACACAATGTCAAACTAGGTTATTTTATTTAGGGAATAAAAACAATCCCTAACTGTATTAATTTAATGTTGAATTTCAGGTATATACATTTGAGATAATTCCACTAAAACAAAGTCAAATTTTTAATTAACATATCTAAGACCCCTTTTTATACTACAAGCACAGCCCTTCGACCTTTCTGCACAAATTCTACACCTCTTAAGAGCGTAACTCCAAAGGAGACATATACCTTTGGCCTTTCTGTTTTGCTCTCTTTTCCATTAGATCCCAAGTAGATTGGCCTTCAGCTCTAATTTCCACTTGATTTTGAGGGTAACAAATCCTGACTGGCGAGAATGGCCAGACAGATGGTTTGTAACCTAACTGAAACACCATGAAGGAGAAAGCATGGCTGTTAGGCTTCTCCTGCCACCAGAGACTATTATCTGTTTTCAGCACTGCTTGTTAAAGATAAAAAAGGGAATCATAAAGTCTCTGCGAAGGTTGTAGATCTTATCATCAGGGATTTTTTTAATCAATAGAAGGACCTTGCGAAGTCTTACTTGCTCCAATACATTAACCCACCATTATAATTATTATTTTTAAAAGTCTAATACCACAGCACTGAGAACAGCACTGAGAATCATCTTGTGATGCCTAACCTGATAAATTAAGATCTTGGACAACTTTTATATTCTACAATTAGTGTATGTAAAAATCCAACTACAAACTTGCTACTCAGTATTTGGTTGATCTTTTAACACTTACATCCCAACCCAAAATTAAGATCTTCCCAGTGTGGACTTTTACTGTGGAATTCTCTTTCAGCTGACATTAGAAATGCATTCATTTACATTTACAGCATTTGGCAAACGCCCTTATCCAGAGCGACGTACATTTATATCATTTATATAACTGAGCAATAGCGGTTAAGGGCCTTGCTCAGGGGCCCAACAGTGGTAGCTTGGTGCATTCATTAGATATCTTAAAACTTCCCCTAAGAATTTTTCAGAGCCGCTTTATATCTTTTGTCATATTTACAGTTTTGTACCATATTGTTGTGTTTGCATTTGTGTGAAGCATTTTTTTGTAAAGTGCCTTGAAAAAGCAACCAAGCGTAATATAAAATAAATATATTATTATTGTTATTAAATTTCACAGCAAGTTTTTTATATAGATTAAACCGAGAGAGATTGAGATATTCACTGCAAAATGCTTTGGGGCTGAATATAAACCTAGACTATCTTTGCTGGTTTAGCACTCCAGAAATAGCAGGGGAGCTCCAAATGTACAATATCTCCCAGTCTCAGCAAGTGTGGGGAGGGTTCTAACCTGTGTTGTAGTGTTTGGTGCAGTAGCGTAAATCTTTCTCCTCCTTCAGGATAAACTGGGGTAACGTCAGTCCATCAGCCACCTGCACGGCACCTTTTTCATCCCACTCAAATATTAGATCGTTCATAGTATAGCCGACTGGGAAAAAAAGGGTTAAAGAAGTAGAAAATTAACACTTCTCACAAGGAGATAATAAAAAGAAAGGAAATAGCTTTTGCTAAGTGCCAACCCCCTTGAATCTGCTGCATCCAAGGACAATAATGAAAAAAAGAGTGAAAACAGGAGTAGGCAATAACCTGAGCTTGCAGGATCTATCCACACACTCGAAGGTGCGCGTAAATTACTGTGCTTCTCATTACTTTCCACGAGGCCAGCAAAACATCCATCTTTGAGCCAGTGAATAAATCTTTTCCAACATTGTGATAAACAGGGCATACTCACAGCTCTCCAGCTGCATTATACAAGTCTGCACGTCCATCGGGAAATTCTTCAGGTCCATGGGACAGGCCAGAACCAGCGTTATCCTGTTAACAATCAAATCAGGCATTGCAAGCAAACATTACATACGAAATGCAGTTTCAGCCTTTGCCTTTAGTTATCTGCAACATTTAGAGGTCAGAACTAACAAACAAATGCTTTACATATAACCAGTGAAACCCAAATGGTTAGAAAATGTCAGCCGGTCATTCTGATAGATGCTGCTAAGGTTATTTCTCCCAAGCCTCATTTACACTAAAAATTAACTACAGTAAACTTTACATGATTGCTACTCTCTCGAGTCTGTGACTACCACAGAATAACAGCTATTTTTTGGTGGGCAATTGAAGCATGCACCAGGCCTGATGCAATTAAGAGGGTGCGAATAGCCAAAAGCAGTCTGATTTGAAGTTTTCATTTGATGGTGCCAAGTTAAGGATTGATGAAATTCAAGATTACCTATCTGCCCTCAAGGCACAATTTAACCACTTTGGTTAATAGAGGCCAGGCGTACATTCCAAAATCTGAACTACAAACCTTATATTATATTATACTGTATATACGTAAGCTGCATTGAAGTTCATATATACATTTATACTATACTGGAGTTTACTACTATTAATACATGTACACTACTTCCCGTGTACTAGTTTAACACTAAACTGTACAAACATTTAAAGCTCTTTAAATTCTATATGCTAGAACATATTTTAGTGCCAATTTAGATTTTTCTTCATTGATGGGTTATATGAGACTGAGCCACATTTATTTAGTGATGTATAAAGCAATCATATGGCTGTCATAAAGCCATCTTTCCCCTTTCTTTGGTCCACATGTACACCATATGGAGCGATCCGCTTGCCAGCTTGTGATTACAGTTAGCGCTACAGGTTTCTTGTCCTCAAATCTGGGCACAGCCTCTTTTCATATTATCCCTTTATCCTCAATGAGTTTATTTTTAAACTTTTTTATAGTATGCTATGGAATTCCATCACAACCTTTAGCTTTGAGTTTGTTAGCTTTTTCATATTCGCCTTACTAGTTTTTTGCCCTTGCTGCTAGCAAAAAAAAATTGCTATATTATGCATTATTTCCTCCTCATTCTGTTTGGCTAATTGGCCAGAGAATAACTGGCGCCATGACTGAGCCTGGTTTCTTCTAAGGATTTTTTTTCTCTATTCAGTTTTCCCATGTAAAATTCTTTAAAGCCAATTAAAAGCACCCGTTATGGACAGATGTTCACTGACCATCAAAAGCCGGCAGCATCTGCGTATCATTTTCCCAGCATTGACTACACTGTGATAGTTATTTTAACATGCTAGGCTGTCAGATTAAGACCCCGACTATAATACTTAGATAATTCTCCACATCTGGATAGTAAATTCATGATTTGATGGCAGAAATGGCTCAACTGAAATCAGTGACTTAGGAGATGAGACCAATCAATTCAGAGGGTCTGGCTTAGATCCTGCAGCAATGACTGGCACAATGCAGTACCAGTGGACTGAATAGGACTGGATGCTACGGATAACCCATAGCACCAAATGAGCTCCTTTTAAACACAGGTTGCCAGCAAATGAGAATCCTTACCACATAAACCTAATAGCAGAATTCCTAATACCACATAGCAAAGATTTAATAAAGAAGTATTAGGACAGGTAGCTCATCCATGGCTGACCCCATGTCATACGTTGTAGCTAATATAATAGATCCTGAGCAGGTCCATTATCAAGGCTTTTATTGCTAGTAGTTTTAACAAATTAAGCACTGTGTCTATATTTGTGTTAAATGCAAGCTCACCAATAAAAATATTGTATTGCACTGTGTGTAAAATGCAATTAATAACATTAAGAGTATTTATTGTTGGTGTTAAAGCAAGCGCTTATACCTGAAGAAGTTGATAATTGTGTGAGAAAGCTCATCAGCATCTTCCTCCTAGTGGTGAGACACTCTAGGCCAGGATATAGAGTGACACCAGGCAGTGACAGCTGGCTTGTAAAATGTTGCTTGGTACAAATTACAATTGCACAAAGCCCCAACAAGGTTATTGCTCTAAACAACCTTGACAGCTTGGCAGATATGTAATCGAAAAAGTAGACACCAATCAACCTACATCCTTGACCAGAGGGTGCTTTACCGAATTTAATATTTGCAAAGGTTGAACTGGTTAATAGACATACTTTAATTCTGTACGTTTAGGTAGTCATGTGTGGTTCAAGATATTTACCTTAGGTCTGGTACACATACGTAGGTGTGCAATGGTTGTATTTATTTTCCTATTGCCCCATTACAAATACTATTTGAGTTTTTTCTTTATAGTGAGTATAAAGAGTAGAGCAATTGCACAGTAGGAGCTTCATATATAAAGGGCTATCCTGAAGATTGCAAGCCATTGAGTTTCACTTCCAGTCTGAGCTCTAAGCGGTGACTTCAACAGAACCTGCCTGCCATATAGACATCTCTTCTTGCAGACCTTTTTTATTATAGACTAGGACAGAAGAATCCTGTGTAAGACTAAACTAGAATTCAAATTTGTTTGTAAAAGTCATCATGCAGTTAAACCTAAATTTAGCTGACTTAGCTTCAACATTCTGAAGACAGTAAATGCTAATGAAGCAAGCTGAGGTTCATCAGTGTGTTTTAAAAGATTCAGACATTGTCTTTTTATAGTTAGCAGTGCCTGCATAGCCTTTACAGGGTTGACTATAAGGGTAGTCAGACACAAGACTAGTAACCTAGACACTTATTTGTTACGGGAAGACAGACTCAACAGTATACGGTATGAAGAGGAAATATATTAAATATCTAGCAGACAGCTGATTTCCCTTATCCAGGGTTATTTACTTTTATTTATTTTTATTTTCCTATTAACAATTGAGGGTAAAGGGCCTTGCTCAGAGGCCCAGCAGTGGCAGTGGTGATTAGAATTGAGACCCACAATTGTCTAATAAGCAGGCCAACACCATAACCACTGAGCTACTGGACTGCTTATGTTAGACATCAACTTCTAGTTACTTTGTACACTTGGCAGAGTATGGAACACTTAAGAAATAAATCAACAAATGATAGGGAAAACACTGCATGTCACCTTATGCTATACAAAACATTTCCATTCTTGGAGATTCTCAGCAGCTTGTTGTCAGTGGTAACCTCGTGGAAATTTGCCCCCTTTTCATTAGCAAAGAACAAATCTGGCTTCCAAATGGAGTCCAACATAGAGGGGTCCAGATCAAGGGAGTCATCAGGGTATTCACTGTAAGCCAGTCGAGGGTCATTCCACTGCTGTCTCAGGAAAATATTCACCCTGTAATCCTGTAAGACAACAATAGCTATGTCAGCAGACCAGAGGTGAAAATTTCATTTTGACTAGAGCATCTAACACCACTAAAAAAACACCTTTTTTTATTATAAACCATATACTGGTTTAACCGAGTCTAGAAAATGCACAATAACATTGTGGTGTTGAAATGTCTTAACATGCTAACATTGCTTACATGATGTATATGTAACATTGGTCAGAATTAAGTCAGTTCATTAAAATCAGAATAAAAACTTTTTTTGTATTTTGCTTTCGCAAAATAGCGAAATAAATTAAATTAACAGCTATCTTGCGAAAGAAAATTTAAATAATTACACTAACACAAAAAGACATTTTTGTACTAAATTGAAATTTATTGAATTGTATTAAAACCCACTGGATTTGTTTTTTTTTTCTTGGGTCTGAAAACGGTGATCCTGAAATGGCGAGCTACCCATTTAAGAAGCTCTAATGGAGACAAAAGAACATTCTACAACACGTTCATTACCAGAGGAATTCTCCCATTAATTGTGGTATTTCCTTTGATCACTTCTATTGATTTTTTCTGTTGTTGCACAGAAGTAACTGTTGCACAAGTATTTGTTTACACACACATATTTTGGATTGCTTATTTTTGTACCACTAGCATTATTCTAAAGTACATTTACGAAACCAGTTAAATACTTTTTAATCTTACTTCCAAATAAAAATAAAAAATAACATACATTTAGGTGATTTAGTAAATTTTCAGTAAAAATAAAGTGGCAGGGGCAGCAGCAGCGGTGGCTTAGTGGTTAGCACTGTTGCCTCACAGCGAGAAGGCCCGGGTTTGAGAGGGTACTCCGGTTTCCAAAAACATGTATGTTAGGTTGATTGGAGATTATAAATTGATCATAGGTGTGTATATGTGGCCCTGTGATAAAAAAACAACAACTTTACAGCCACATAATTAAATATTTTTAATTAAGCAGGGTGGTTCCTACATATATGCAAATAAATATATGCCATTTTCAAAAACAAAAAAAAATCCTTTACAACATGTAGAAGCTTAGGAAAGAATTTGATTTTCTTTAATGTTATTGCATTGAGCATAAGCACACGACACAAGGACAAATAACTACTTAACTCACATGTAAACTCATCTGTTCTAACTTACTGGAGTGTGGGAACAATCTTGCTTGAAAGTTTTTACACCCCCTTTTTACGCTGTAAATATTTTAATATTTATTGCAAAGCAAAATCGATAATACTGCAATGCAACACAACTGTGGATACATTGGTTTACTTATTTTTAAGTAAAATCAATTTGACCCACTGAAGTTTATTTGGGCATAAAGGCTAACAAAATATTTCACCATAGGTAGTAATGCAAACCCCTGCCAAGTCCATGTCAATATTTTCCTTTTTAATAAATAACCTACAGCAACTGTAAAATAACAAGCAACATCTTGATACTAACCCATGGGCACTGCAAAATAACAACATCCACATCCCGAGCTAGTAGTTCCTACATCTTTATCACTTCGGTGATTTATTAGCTTTTCTGATTTGTTTGTACTGCTTTATTAACATTCTACTATCATGCATTTTGTACTTAATAGTATCCCTTTTACTTTAAGTCTAACATGGCTATCCGGCTATCTTTTATTACAGGCACTCTAAATAAAAGGGTATCCTTTAAAGTCATAGCATTTTTTTCTAACAGAATGATCTAGCAAACAAGTATGGAGTGGGCATGCATTCATCAGCATAAACTAAAGAAGGGAAATGGCCTCATATTTCCTGCTATGATTTCTCCAGGCTAAAGAGAGTGATTTATGACAACGGCCAGCACATAATATGATTCAAGCTCAAAGCTAAGAACCCTTTCTGACGCTGACAGATTAGAAAAAGTTCGGCTGTTATCATGACTCTACTTCAACTACCATCACTAACGAATTCTGGGATTTATTTCCTACTTGAGAAAAATAAAGAACAAGTGAGCTAATGAAATGCCCAGTCAACCAATCCCTGAGCGCCAGACATTCTAAAGAGTGTTAATAATGTAGCTAGCAGCAGCCAACGGGGAGTTGCTGGTCCCAGAAGTGGTTAGGCATTGTTTTGTTCATTATGGCACAAAATCACACAATCAGCCCAATCAGATTATCGATGTAATTCTTATTTGCAGTGCCTTTCTCCTCCTGCTCATTTAAACATCAGTGTCAGTGACTCAGATCAATTCCTCTGGCTGAAGAGACAAGAAGAAGCGGAAAATACCGCATTTGGTTTGCATGAGGTACTCCTGTGGGCTGCAGCAGTTTTTGGTTAGTTCAGCAGCGACAAAGCTGGAAAGCTTGGCATATTTAAGCCTTGGCATTAAAACTACTTGTGTACTGTAGCTTTGCTGGAGGCATTTGAGAGTACTTTAAAGTGCTGGTGAAACGGTGTAAATTGTTGTCTGCGGGCTTGTTTCATCGCCAATCACTGCGTCCTTAGGTGGGGAATTCTACTGACTTTTATTTTAGTTCTAGCATTACATTTCTAGGAATTTCTAAGACATTATTCTTAGTTTTCTTTTAACACTAAATATAAATATTTACATATTTTCTCAAGTGTCATAGTGTATATTGTCTGGACTCATTTTATAAATAACTAACTGTTATTTTTGAGTATGAAAATTTGCTCTACATTTTGGGAGTGAAAATATGATATTTTTGTAAATGTGTAAAACTTTAGAGAGGTCTTGGTCACATGACTTGAATGGATAAATGAAACTGCGGTCACCTGTGCTAAATTTGTTGTTTGCGCTCCCTAAAGAAGGCATGTGCTGTAACTGTTCGAGATTTAATAAATGCTTTTTAATTTACAATAGTCTCTCGTCGTTCTGAAGTGTTATTTAATGTGCATAGTCTGTGTCGACCTATTAAAGAAAATGTTTCGGTCTGTTGTTTATCCAAATACTGGTTTATACAAATTATAAACGCACACACATACACACTTTCATTTTAGATAACCACTGTATTTGAAACCATTAGTCACTGTTTCTCAATTACCATTAAATACTTGACATGTAATTATGCTCTTGTGTCAGATTTGGCATAGATAAAGAGGATTTCAAGATCTCCAACACAGCAAAGCTAGAAAAAGTAGTTATCTTCTGTGCAGAATAATCAATAAACATTTTTAAGATAATTAACAAGTGCAATTGTCCAAAAACACTTAATCCCACTTTTTACTATAATAGTATTTAAAAATCTGTATAAAAGGGAATCAGATCATATAAGTGACCACAAATGCTCATTTTCTGTCCTGTGATGAAGACAGCAACTAAATAGACAATTGTATCTAATAAAAAAAAATTTCTTTTTTAAAAAGTTAAAATATTAACCCATAATTTTTTTACTGAATTTAAATAAAATTTAAATAACACACATATAACACACATATTTCAATTTGTTCCCTGCCATAAAAAATCTAGGGGTGTTATATGCTGTAAAACGTATAGTTATGTAAAAATCATAGTTTTTTCCTCACCATTGTTGTTTCAGCAATGGATCCAAAACTGTTAATAAAAATGTTGCATGTTACATTCACAGGTGGACCTGTAAAAATTCAAAAAGAATATATATGTTAGTCATGTTGGCAATAATATTAGCCAACTAGGACATCAATAAGTGGCAACTTTATTTAGGATTTAATGTAATATTACAAGTGTGTAACCTACCTGATGCTTAAGCCAAATAAAGTCAAACAGAAGACCATTTATATAATAAATTAAGAACAAACTTCATCCTTGCAAACATTCTTTACCAAGGTGACAGTTTTTAGTTTTTGCTTAGCTGGGATAGGGTACATTTACACCACAGGAGCTAAAATAAATTCCACTGAGAGGAAAGTATCAAGGTTAAAGAAAATAATTCAATGTTGCAGTGACCCATTCCTTACTAAACCCGAATACTTGCTTGTACAAGCATTAATAACATTAGACCATGAGTGGAACAGACTTTTAGTAAAATCTGGACAACGCCGTAAACAAGCAAGCCAATATTGTTAAGATGAGGCGTGACATCCATATCTATTGTATTAAGCATGACTGCCAAAGTGCTCTCTTTTCTGAGAGCATTAAAATAATTAAAAAAAATTCAATGCCAGACAGACATGAGTTGTTCAATATAAAAGAAAAAAAAAACAAAAAACAAAGATTGCATCATCTTTCTGTACGTGAAATTCAGCCTGACACATCTCCTAAATACTGTCCACCTGTTGCAGAAGTCTGATATAGAGCTTAGACAGGCTTGCTGAAAAAAAATTAAGTGTAATTGAGCTCAGTTTTTACCTCTTTAACACTGTAGATTTTACCTAAAAAATACAGAAGCAACTGCTTAGTAAAACAATAGTGGGTGTTTTAATATTTTCTAATATAAAATAAAAAAGAGGACACAACATTTAAAGCAATTCTGACTGATTTTATAGCATGACATACAAAGATAACTTTAAAATCAAAACGTTTTTTTGGTATCATCCTGTTTTAAGGCTAGTTTCTTGTATGTGTGATTTACTGGTCAGGGTAAAGCAAGGTTCGTTCTTTACACAGTCTGCTCAGAATAATTTGTCTTGACATTCCTTGCCGTGTGTGACGCACTGCCTTTTTGTCGCCTATGCAGTTTATCTTCATCTCCTCCAATGAGAGGCAAGAGGCCATGCTCATTAAATGTAAAAGCAGGGTCATAGCCACTTATATGCACAAAATAATTTGTTTTACCACATTTCTGCCAAATGATCTGGGCAAACCTGCAAATATTACACAATAGCCAAAAAAGGAAGAATTTCGTTATCTGCTCTCATTTTGGTGGCACGCTTTTCGCAGAATGACGGTAGTTAAGAGGCATCCCACGTTTCACTGCGCTTCTATATATTGCGGGATCATAAACACAACAAGCTAGCTTTTAAAAGGCAGTTTTGCCCCTACACAGTAGACCTGCCTAATCAGAGAAACCTTGGTTTTCAAAGCCTCAAGGAAGCAGGCTACGAGCAATTGAGTTTCTCAAAAGCGCTATTAAATCCAGAAATTTATTGTTGTGATTCATTCCTGCAGTCACTTTTGCAGCCTGCATGTGCCGACAAATTATGCAGTTTCTCACAGATGCAAATACGTAAAAGAAAGAAGATTGCCTAGAGAGCAATTCCTATTTTATTAACCAACACTGCTTCCCAGCAACGCTGTGACTTGTTTATAGCTATCCCTCACAGACCACGCTGAGTCAGGCAACTTATCTATACCGATGCTTTAAGGATGATATCAAACACCCAATCTATCTCTCCTCTCTAGTTATTTAAGGGGAATACCATGGCTGGCCAGATTTGACCACATGACAGCCCTCTTAAAGGAAAGCAAACAAATTTATTTTAATAAACTGGTGCTCAGAATGCCTTTCGGATAAGTGGATTGCCACTGAAGAAAATGCACCACATAAATATAAAAATCTTAATGATATTGCTTATGTTAAAAATCCAGCTGCTCTCAGCAGAATCACAATGCCCATGGCACATTAAATATTCATATCACCAAGGCTGTACCTAGTAAGTGTTGGCAAGGCAAGTTTTTATTGGTCTAATAAACAGGATATTGCCCACATGCATATATAAGTGAAGCAACAACTCATTGTGCTTCTCGGAAAAAGAGGAGAAAAACAAACTGCTATTCACTTGCCTCACCTAGAACTCTGAGTCACTGTATGTCAACGCTGTGTTAAATGCACTGTTCTTTTGTAACTACATGTACAGCATTTGACAGACGCCCCTATCCAGGGCGACTTACATTTGTCTCATTTACTGAGAAATTAAGGGTTAAGGGGCCCAGCAGTGGTGGCTTGGTGGACCTGGGAAATAAAACCCACAATCTTCGGGTTGGTAGTCCATCACCTTGCCCATGAGCCACCTTTTACCACTGAAATAGGTGGGTGGGGGTGTGTGTAGGGAAATCTGTGATGTTAAAAAACAAATAAGCTGCGGAAAAGACATGATTTTAGTTTCACATAACACCATCCAGATAGAAAATGGAAATTAGGACACAGCTTTACTATTCATCATTGTACATTTTTTTGAGCTAGCGGCAACCCCCACCATTACAAAGATTGTATTAAAATTCATAAAAGCAGGGTTGCTGTGGGCAAAGCTGAAGGAACAGTCTTAGCCTTCAATGTCAGACTCCTGAAAGTAATGACAGGTTGCTAAATCACCAGAGTCCCTTAGTTGCCCCTGAGGCTAGCACTGAATGACATGAGGACATGACAGCCTTGTGCATGGAGAGGGACATTAATCAATAGAAGGGCCATGGCATGCAGTTCGGGATAGAGAACAAATTGACTGCTGTGTGATTATACTGGCTTACGAGCCTAGTTTTTCCCCAGATCAGATGAAGGACAGAACAATGTGGTCAACAGTGTAGTGGAGAGGCTTACTCCAAGACTGCACTAATGGTTTTAGCAGTGGTTAAGCATACACAGATCTATAGCTGCTTTGTCCGGTAAATTAGGGGATCCTGTGATCAGATGGAAAATCTTTATAATGGTTTTAAAAAACACCAGATATTTGTCATTTGGGACTTCCTATATAAAAAAAATGAAGTAAAACATATTATTACTATCTCATTTAATCTATAGGTCTAAATATTCATAGGTCTAATCGGGTGTAAAAAATACATTTAAATTCTCACAAATTCTCTAAAAACTCAAATTTGCTATTTTTTTTCCATTCAACAAACTTGTCAAATTTACAAAATTGGGAATTACATAAAATGATGTGCAGTTTTATAGACTAGTAAAGACTTTTTAATTAAACTCATGATCATAGGTGACACGAATGCAAAAAAAAAAAAAAAAAAAAAAAAAAAAAAAAAAAAAAAAAAAGGCACCTTCTTCACAGTGTCATTAACTTAAGCTCAAAAAAACATTAAAAACAATGATTGCACACATATATCGGATGTATATATCATAAAAGAGACATTTCCCTCGCAGGAAAATCTGATAAGAATTCTGAATGTATCACCCTGAAGCAATCAGTGAAACTCTTGGAGAGATATAGCTACTTTTATTGTTTTACTGTCATGATATTCTTATGTGTAATGCATCCCAATTATCAAGTGATAAATGGTGTAGCACGATCAAAATGAAAATGCACTGATGTGTTGAGGCATGTGACTTCGATTTAATGTATGCAGCAAAGGGATGTGCACTGCATTGACTTTTATTTCAAAACAAACTATGTAGGACGCATTAAAAGGATTATTTAATAAAACAACACAAATGTCCTCTTGTTATAATAGTGAGTATCGTAATGACTTTCAATGAGTATTACATTTTAAATCCAAAAGCAATCTTTTTTTTAAGGCTTCAGAAAGCCCAAGACAGAAAATTCCTCCCCTGAGCATTGGTCGTTCAGATCCACCATTTCATATAACTCTATGTCTCAACAGAGGTAACTATAACCATAGACTAAGCCAGAACATCCTATGGTAAAAAAAATTAGCAAGCATGTACTGGGATAAAATAATTAGCCAGAAGCTAAACAGTATTTACTGAGGTAAAGTATGAGTCAGAAGCCAAATTATAATGTACTGTGATAAATTATCAGCAATAACTAAAACAACAGTTACTGAGGAAAAACTATTAGCCAAAAGCTAATATACAATTTCCTGAAGTGAAAATGTTTACCAGGAGCAAAAACTGATTTTACTGAGGTAATAATATTTTAGCTAGATGCTAAAACAGACTATGGTAGGTCTATTAAAGACTATTCAAACAAAATTGGCTAAGGTAAAAAAATATATATATAATAAAAAAAAAAAATATATAGACTATAGAAAGTACTGTGATAAATTATTACCTAAAGCAAATTTTACTAAGCTAAAACTATTAGCCAAAAGCTAAACCAGAATTTTCTGAAATAAAAAATAAAATAAAATAATTAGCCAGAAGCTAAACAGAATTTACTGATGTAAAATGTTAACCAGGAGCAAAAACTGATTTAACTGAGGTAATAATGTTAGCTTGATGCTAATACAAACTTTACTATGGTAGGACTAGAAGACTATTCAAACTAAATTGGCTGAGGTGAAAAAAAATATCAGAAGCAAAAACAGTGTTTACTGAGGTAAAATATAAGTTAAAAGACAAATTATAATGTACTGTGATACATTATTAGCAACAAGCTAATATAAATTTGACTGAGCTAAAACTAAAACTATTAGCCAAAAGCTAAAACATTTTATTTTCTGAAATAAAAAAATAATTAGCCAGAAGCTAAACAGAATTCACTGAGGTAAAAATGTTAACCAGGAGCAAAAACAGATTTAACTGAGGCAATAATATTAGCCAGATGCAAACTTTATTATAACTCTTTAAAGACTATTAAAAAAATTGGCTGAGATGAAAAACTATCAGAAGGAAAAACAGTATTTGCTGAGGTAAAATTTGAGTCAGAAGCCAAATCAGAATATACTTTGATACATTATTAGCCAAAATCTAAAACTATTAGCCAAAAGCTAAAACAGAATTCCCTGGGATAAATAATTAGCCAGAAGCTAAACAGAATATACTAAGGCAAAAATGTTAACCAGGAGCAAAAACTGATTTAACTGAGGTAATAATGTTAGCTAGATGAGATAAAATTATTAGCAAAAATCTAAAACTGATTAA
This sequence comes from Bagarius yarrelli, assembly GCA_005784505.1. Taxonomy (NCBI): domain Eukaryota; kingdom Metazoa; phylum Chordata; class Actinopteri; order Siluriformes; family Sisoridae; genus Bagarius; species Bagarius yarrelli. The sequence continues at coordinate 3,997,853 of VCAZ01000008.1, read as the reverse complement.
ACTGAGGGAAAAATATCCTAGGCATTTCTCTAACACTATATACTTTATATAACCTATCTACAGGCAAGTTTATTGACTAATCCAGCAGTTATTATTATTTTTTTGCACAATACAGTGGACATTAATGGCAATGGTCATATAAGTTGGATGCTGAATTTCCCTAGAGAAAAAACCCTACTTTAATTAAATCTACTGTAGAAATTTTATAAAAACAAGACATTTATATACTCTATTTCCTAAAGAATTTGTAAAAATTGTCATAAGCCCTGTGGTAATCTTTTGGGAAGTAAATGATAATTAAAAAAACTGCATGATGTATAAAGAATAACGCTCACTAAGGAGGTTTGTGGACGCTGATGCAATGGCCATTCATTTGATAGCACTGGCTCACTGAAACAAATCCCCAAGGCTCTGCATTACTCAACAAACTGTTGTGTTTGGGAACAAGCCATGTATACAACATCCTGAACCGTTCTCGATAAAGCTAAATAAAAAGAGTGTAATAAGGATTCAGTGCCAGTGCTGAGCCGACAGGGCTAAGACTGCAGTCATTGCTAAAAATCTGTTTCTTTTTTCCTCATGCACACACATACACACACGAAACCAACCGCTCAGAAACTTACTACAGTTTAGCTTAACGCCAGTAAATTATTTCACACAAAATTTAATTTACAGTGGGTATGTTACAACCAAATATTGTTAAAAAATCACAATAACGAACTTATACTAGCCATCTCTATAGGATAATAAAAATTTCAGACTGCCTCAAAAGCAAACACCAAGAAAATGTTAGGTGAATACGAGTCCAGCTTCAGTACTAAAAATTACCTACCTTAAAGCAAGCCAGTACAAGACTGTACATCTGTAAGTGTGACATTATTAAAAAAAAATTAAATATGATAGACAAACTGTTAAAGCTTCATTTAGAATACATTCAGCTCCAGCACAAGATAAAAAAAAATTAGCACTAGAGAAAGAGAAACATCTGAAACATACAAGCACACAACAGCTTTTACTGTTACCGACCACTGTATGCCTGAAACCCTTACATAGTTTAGCTATGCTTTGTATTATGTTAGACCTGGGGTCACCAAACTCGGCCCTTAGAGGGACGGTGTCCTGCAGAGTTTAGCTCCAACTTGCCTTAACACACCTGCCTGTAGGTTTCAAGTGTACCTAGCAAGACCTTGATTTGCTAGTTGAGGTGTAGTTGATTAGGTTTGGAGTTAAACTCTGCAGAACACCGGCCCTCCAGAACCGAGTTTGGTGATCCCTGTAGTTAGACGGACGTCACTCCAGGTGCAATATTTACTAAGCTTGTAAATCCTGGATAAAGAAAAAGAAGTACCTTTCTTGTGAGTACCATCCGATTTGGGGCCTTGTGGGTCTAATGAAAAAAAGATCAGGATTAAACATATAATATTCTAACATCAATGATTTTAGCCGCAATTTTCTCTGCAGAAAAAAAAACAACAGAACCGAGAAAAGAAAACATAAGAAGCATGACCCAATCCTTCAGCTAGTTTACCATACACTTAAGCTTCGAAGTGTATGGCAGGGAAGACTAGGACCAGCGCACTAAAGGCAAGAGCAGGTAGGATGCACTTATCTGTCCAAGATATCAGCGGGCAAGGAGAAGAGGTTATGCAGAGAAATAAAAAAAGGGTGTGGGGGTGTGCAATGCAGATCTCATTACAAGAGGCAAAGGTGGGTTAGCAAAATGCACTGAGATGCAAGTATATTATAGAGAAGGGAAAATGCAAAGACTACATGTCACACTGGCTTCACTGAGCTTGTGTGTAATCTTAATAAATTGCGAAAATGCCAATTTCTTTATATTTGTTCCATAAGGCTTTTTAAAACTTTAGTGGTATATAATCCTATTCAATAAAATTACTAAAAGACAGAAAGCATTCACAGTGATTGTTCAACACAATCTGTTTCCTTCATCACAAAATGGGATCTAACAGCTTAAGGCATTTTCCCTTACAGAAATTTTAAGCAGACTCTAGTAAAAAAATAAATGTATCTTAAATCCAAAAATCTTTCCAAATTCCCATTAGCACATTTCTCTGTTACAAACTTGCGTTAATGACATTTCCTCTATCACCGTGTCTGCAAAGTAAGCACACAAAATTGGTGCACTGTACCCTGTCACAGTGATTAATATGTGCAGAACGACTGTGACTTTCTTCTCGAATATAAATGACAACAATGTCACTAAAATAACATCGAAGTTTTTCTAAAAATGAAAAGAAAAAAAAATAGACAAAGAATTCTTTTGACAATTGTTGAAGAAAAGCAATAATGTTGAATGTTTATTTAAAAAAATGCAGACATAAATATATTTATATCCATGTGTCTATCCTCCATAAAAATTGTATACATCTGTCTTAAATGGCAAACAAATCATTATCTGCCTGGTAAGAAATGGAAATCTGCCTGCTGGAAAGATTCGTGTTAACTGCATTAATCTGTCTGTGTAACATGCAAGGGAAACCAAGTGATGAACTGCAATTACTTGATAGAAACATGAACTGCTGCAGACGGCTGACATTTTCTTCTTCTATTATGCTACCTGACTAGCACTCCTCTGTACCAACATAATCCTGTACATTCAAGTAGGTTTATCCTTTGTGAAGAGGATCTGTCCAAACTATGTGAGACTCAATACATCTGACCCAGGTTTGACTGTGCTTTGTATAAGCCACATACTATATTTTTGGACTATTTGCAAAAACATGTCTTTATAAATGTCTAACTAAGACACAGTAAATAGAATAATAGTGAACCAATCTTGTACACATAGTTTACCTACAGTTTAATCAGTATTCATTCAAACAGTATTGTAAACTTATGCAACTTTTAATATTTGAGAATTAATTTTAGATTATTTTAATCTATACACACCGTATTTAAATAAAATACAATGATTGTTAAAATAATGACCCACTTTTTTTTCTCGTCGTTTTAAAATTCAGAACATTTTTTATTTTATAAAAGTAGACTTAATGTAACTAAGATCAAAATAACTTATGATGAAATAAGAGAGAAAAGTAGACACATTTATAGTGTTTTATAAAGCTATGATTGGTTTAATAGTAGATTTCGTGGATCTGAGAGCATCCACTTTTCTCCTGGAAATCGTTGAACATAATTTATATATTTTATTGCCCTCTACTGACAGCACAGAGTCAGATATAACAGAGGGAGCTGAGACCGGAAAGGAACTGAGTCAGAATCAAACCCAGGTCGCCGGAGCTCAACCGCACATGTGGGTGAATGCACCTTTACCGACTTCACCACGGCGCCGTACAACATTTTTAAGATTTATATTTAAGGCTCTAAATAAGATATAACTCAAAAATATTGGGGTTCTGATTTATTTATTTCTTAATATAGCATTTTACTGGTAATTTTAAAACAAAGAAAACATAAATTACGAAACGTAAATGTATTAACTATACCACAGGAATGTCGTCTAATTTTGCTGGAACTTAAATATCTGAAATTCAGATAAATATTTTTTTCATCTTTCTTTTAATTTCACACAAATATTTTTTTTCAGAGCACCACTCCACCACACACAAGCATAACTATTTTACATTTACATATTCATTACAACCATTCATGAACACACTGGTGTAATTCCATACTGGGTCACCAATCACCTTTGAGCCAGCGCAGCTGAACTGCAGCAGCCATGCATGCTGACTTTAAATTTGTGCAGCATCAGTTATAAAATGAAATTGACATGGTTCGATAGTGTTTGCAGTACTGAGAGAGTGGAAGCTTTAAAATGTGTATAAAATGTTGAAATTGAATTTACCCTGGTCCCTATTAGATGACTGCTCTACCACACAACACATTTACTGGCCTGCAGTGTCTTTGAAGCTCTGTGCTTTGGCTCTGGCATGTTCACATCCCGTGGGAAAACAACTATATTTTTTGCTCCTTCCATATGACTGCAAATGCCGCATTGGAGATATAGTTTAATCTACTTCTTGCTACCTTGATATGTTGGCTAGCTTACATCATTTGACAGGTGGGAATTCACCAGAGAGAGAGAGAGAGAGAGACACCTTAAGCAGCACAATCTTGTTTTGTGTTTTAGCTTGGTTTTAAAATTCCTAAATTAAAAATGACAAAGCCAGCCAGTGCACAATGTCCAACAACATATTAGCACACAGCACTATTTCGAAAAACACCGGAACAAGTCGTCCAATTCTGGCATTAGATAAACCAGGGGTCCTAAACTACAGCCATTTTGACTGGCCCTCTGAACAATGACAGAGTCAGAGGATTCCGGGTTGGTATCCATTTTCATCTTTATTCTCCATTAGCCTACAGCACATGGAAAGCACTTTATCTCTTATTGCAATAAAACAGGGTCAGTGCAGGCAGAAAAATCGAACAGAGTAAACAAACAGACAAACCTCAGAAATACACAGAAATAGAAACACAGGAAAATAACCACTCGGTAATGCTAGGCTAAGCTTAACAAAACTTTGCGACCGACATAAGGAAAGTAGAGTTATTAAGAGTTACAGAGAGGTGAGATATTTCGGAACTATCTCAGTAGTTCCATTATTTGTTAAATTCAACACCAAAAGATCGGTACATTCAACATAACGTGATAATCACGTGATACTGCATGCCAGACAGCAAGAAAATTCATATTTAAAAAAATGACCAAAGGGCCCATTAGATGCCAGATGCACCTTTACAAATTGGTTTAAACTGAAATGTGTGTTGGCAGTATATCACCTACTGTTTTTTTTTTATTCATTAAGCCGTGTTCAGATTCTTGTTTTTGGAGACCACATGGACCAAGGCCACTCCCACATCAGTTGACTGTTATCAGGTTGGGTGGGTTTCCGTCCATTTGCGTTAAATTTTGTTTTTGCTTTTATGTTATGTTATCATGTCAGACTAAAAAAAAAAAATGCACTGGGCCTGGGCTGCTATTTTAACACGAGTTTTATGCTGAATTAATTATTTATTTCAAGTACCAACAGCATTTTACCCCGCCCATTTTGGCCTGGCTTTTTTATAGCCGGGTTTTATGCTGTATTTAATTTGGTGATTTTTAATCCAATCTGGCAACCCCACCCGGCCCCAAGTGAGATACAAAATATCCACCGTTGTTTCAAGGCTGGTTGAGCAGAATACTGCCCCCGATCTACCTAAATGTTTCAGGTTTGTGTGAATTATTTCTCAGCAGACTTCTTCATAAACAATGGCTAGTATAAAGCAGGTTTTGCTCTGAAGCTACTCCTTAAAAATAAATCAGTACCAGCGATTCATGTCCCTGCTTCACCTACAGAATAAGTGATTATATTTTTATTCTATGATTTTTGGAAATTGCTTAAGGATGAATGCAGCTTAAGCGTAAACTCTCAGAGAACGTTGTTATGTTGTTTTTTCAATGTACAACTTTCTTAATTTAATTGTCATGGATGAGTCATGGCTTTATTTATGAGTGTGGAAGGCAGGCAGGAGGAGAGGAGATTAGCTTCGGTGCTACGAGGATCTTGACCCAAGTACTAGAGCTTTTGATGAGAATCAGGCGAGCAGGTCAGTAACGGAATGCTAACGAGTCTGCAAATATACATGAAACGTACGAGGGAAGACAGTGACTGATTGGAGAGCTGGTGTATTAATAAGGTGAGTGATTGTGGTGGACTGGTGAGGTGCAGGTGTATCTGAGGTGCACCTGAATGGCGAGGGTGCGTGCTGATTGCGTGTGGAACCTGGCATGGCTGTGACAATATGACAATAATTCTAAATTATTGTCACGTTTATAATGAACAATGCATTAAGGTGGTTGACTGCATTATGCAATAAACTGTGTTTGTTGTCGGTAAAGATAAGATGGATCAGTGAAATGCTCCACAGAACAGAAGGGTGGGCTGAACAGAGCTCATTAGCAATTAAAGCAACATGCAGTGAAATGGGTTGCTGTAAACAGAGCTGATTTTGACACGGTAAAATGACTGTTGTTTTTTACACCAACAATAAGAATATTATAGACTTTTCACTAAGATCCTAAAGAATCATATCAACTTGGAAAAATTTGCATCCGATGGGCTCTTTAAAGCATTCAGGCACAAGAAGCACTTTTATAACTTCTTATAGCTGTAACAAATATATAACTTTTATAGCTGTAACAAAGATTAATTGTACTTAATTTATAATGTGATTCAATTTATGTATGTGAATCCCCAGAAAAACATGAAAAAATGTTTATTTTATTTGCATCTTTCTTTTATTGCATTTATCCATGCTTTTGTGTATTATATTTTATGCAGATGCTCTCCCTTACAAACTCACCAAAATCTTTCTAAAATAATAAAATCCTTACATATAGCGCTATTTATTAGAGCTATATATTTCAGAAAAATAAAATAGCACAATGTAATTTTTTCCAATATTGTCCACCCCTAATACATGTATACATTTATATATACGTATACAAACACTGGTCATTATAATAAGATGTGGTTGTATTATTAAAATCTGAAGGATCATAAGAAGTGAATAGCAGAGGATCTACAGTAACTAACGGCTGGGAGATCATAGTGGTGTAATACACTGCTTCTCATATTCACTGACAAGGTGAATAAAGAGACTGCGGTCAAAGCTTCATTCCTCTACAGCTGTGGAAGACTGTTGATGATTACATCAAAGAGTGTTTGTCAAAAAAAATGTCACTACCTCTTAACTTTCCTGACTTCCTACAACTCAAATCAAAAATACAACCAAAGGGAAAATACCTTTACATGCATTGAATTGAAATACCCGGCTGTGCTCGCCCCAAAGTTGATATAAATCTAAATATTTTAAAAGAACTCTTCTTATATGTCCAAGTCATCAAGTGTATATTGTCTTTTTCTCATTCATAGCCTAAAGCAACCCCATTGAACATTCTGCTCACGGTTTCCCCATGTGGTTGATAAGTGCAATTGTCTGTTATCACTAATAGAGCTTTTCTACCTACATTATATTTTGTTCAGTTACCTGGATGCACGGCCATATTGGAAACAAATACAAGATCCATTTAGTTCATTACCATTGTTTATGTTCAGTGCCACTGGTATGACCCACTTCCGGATTAATGATGTAATGTAAACAATCTTAACTTGTCAATTTGTTGACTAAGGTGACGAAACAGGTGAATGGAGAAACCTCGTTTGGAAACCATGTCCACCGACCAGGTAAATTAGCCCACGTTAAAATATCGGTAGTATGTTAGCCTAGCTTTTTTTGCTTAGTTCATGTCTAGTGTATGTAATTTGTATAGTAGAATAAAATGTCTGTGCAATCATGTAGCCATAATGCCATTTTAGCCTATACATCCGTCATTGCCATAGTTCATAAGATTATAATTGAATAAACATTTAGATCCTTACAAAACTAGGAGCATATTCTATTTTTTATACCAGAACTGTAGCCATTCATTTAGAGCAAAAAGTCTACTGAACCTCTCAATTCAATGTATATATTCAGAACTAATACACTCAGCTGGCTATTAGCATCGCTTTTAGCATGGTAAATATAAATACCGATAATATTAGCCTACTCAATGACTACAATAAGACTACAAAGATTATGCACATGAACTAAGCTCTCAGTTAGCACGAATCTGCAACTTTTCACCATAAAAGATTTATTGTGGTTTGTTAGTCATCGTTAACAAGCATTACTTGTCATAACACTAGGTTTGTAAAGAGGCTTGACATGCTAATTATTAAAATATCACAAAATGCAAGTGATGGAGATTGGCAACATTACCATATCTCTCGACTACCTTATGGTTTTAAATTGTGAAATAGTAGTGTACCAATGAACAACCTGAACACAGCCGTATAACCTTAAAAGTACAGGATTATATAAAAAAATGTACATGTACAAGTCCAGTAGCAGAAATGCTAACTCTTTCTCCCGCTCCCTCTCCGTCTTCCTATTTTTTTTTCTACACTTCCTCTGACAAACTCCCTTTGTTTTTGGTTTTAAGACTCACATATTAAATTGTTTCACCTTATAGTTAGCTGTTGGCTAATCTCAACCAGGCTATGAATAAAATAAGTGATGTGTGCCATAAAGCAGGTCACGCTCTGGCAGAGGATGGAAGAGGCTGTGTGTACCGACCCGATCACGTTACTTAGAGTGTGGTTATAGCCGTTAGAAGGTTGCTCAGCTTATAACCGCAATAAGATTCATCCAGTTAGAAGTTGTTTTAACACTGAAATAATTTTAAAGACATTATTTTGAGATTGAAAAAACTATATGGTGTTGCTTTAAGGCTGTGCTCCAGCATCAAATCAGCAGGAGCGGTGGTAGAGTGCTCCTACACAGTAAGTGCTGGAAATAAATGTCTTTCAAGACAGACAGTGTATGTGTCAAAGCAACCTCTTACTCAGGACACCATCATAAGTTCAGTGTATTAGATCCCTCACTGAATGAATGTCATTACTGTTCTCCACAGCAGAGCAGCCAAAGGCAGAAATGTGATCGCTTCTGGAGCAATGTACTCAAACACTCCTGACTTGACAGACGTGACATCCCATTGACTTTCATAATGTCTTTTCTTATGACCATTGGCTCCCTTCCCACTCTTACACAATAAAGTGAATTTCATCGTGCTGTAATGATCAGAAAGGCCAGGGCTTAAGCATTTTTCTGCAACTGCTTTCAAAAGTACTCAGAAAAAGATAAGCATTGTCCAGCATGTAGTATCGCTTAGCTTGGGCAGAAGATCTACCTTCAAATATCGCTGCTTTTAACAAGTCTGTTCCAAAGGTGCAGAAGTTAACAAACTTCTTTCACATTGTCGTTACCAAATATCATTTGTCGAATTTAATCTATTTTGGAAGATATAAAAATTAGAAAAATGTGAAAGCACATTTTGTTTGAAAAAAATAAATGTATTTTGAGATGTGTATTATAATTTAGGGCTGCATACTAGGGGATAATAATAATAATAAGATGAAGAAGCACAAGAAGAATAGTTATAATAATAATAATAATATTATTATAATTTTTCATATTAATAATAGTAATCATTGTAATAATAATGATAATAATAATTATCATTATTATATGTTCAATAGCACAATAAAAAAGTCATTTTCTAGCAAGATTCCTACACGTATAACATTTGTCGTAGAAAACTTAAATGATGCAGCTTCCTTAAAACATTAGCCAATCAAAAACCTCTCGATTGAATCATGTGCTCTCTTTATCATTTGTTCTATAAACATAAGAAAGACTCTCACATGTTCCACATTATTTACAGCTATCTGGGTGTAGGTATGTACCACAGAGATACTATACTATGGTTTTATTTATACACAATGTTTTATACTATAATTAATAACTTATTCTGATCGTTAGCATATAAAGCCTAAGGAGGCTTACAGCAAAAAACTTGGAAGGACTTTTCATTATCACAATTTATAATTACTGTGGCAGATATTTTTTTACACAAACATAAAACTTTATTTTTTACATGTTGTTACGATAACAATTATTTGTGTTTATGACTTATTAGTGACATAGCAATTTAAGAATATACATTTTTTTGCTTTTGGCATACATATAGAAACTGTTTTGGGTTCGGTTTTAGGGTTTGGGGTTACAAAGCAGCTTTTACATGATGTCCCAAAAATGAACACAATCCAATAGCTGGTGTGTCACAGATACAAATATTTATAGAACAAAATGGGTTCACACATTATATTATTTAGCGTTTTTTCTTATGGTGTAAATCGCTGTTAATCATAGGTTTATTTATTTATTAATTGACTTAAATAACATCAAATATGTAAGCTGTTCGTGTCCCTCAATCTAAAATAAGAGCACACATCTATTCTTCTAAGGAAGCAAAATGAATTGGTTAACATTTTGTGCTCCTAGTTTCAGAAATCTAAAATAATGCTATAGCTTCCAGCAAACTAATAAAAGCTGATCCACAGAGTTTGCACAAGAAGAGCCTCAGCAAAATTACTTAGCATTGACTAGCAGTGGGGATAATTTAAAGAGCTCAATGTTTTTTTCCTGCATCTAAGACTAAATGTATTCTTTGTTGGGTTTTTATTTACAACTGAATTATTAAATAAAAATGGATTTAAAATAATTGCAATTAAGTCTATAGCTAAAGCATTCAGGAGCACAGCCTACAACATCAACCTAAACCTACTAACGCAAACGAATGTTTCTGTATGTGGCGGGGGAAAAAACAAAAATCTAAGCTATTGGGCAAGAGTAACCTACTAAGCACCTATAACAGTGCAGAAATTCTAAAAAGCAAGAACATTTGCTATAAAATATATATGCTTTATATATACAAAAGTGTATATATATATATATAAATGAATTCGTTTTCGAGATCATCTTTTAAATATGCAGCAGTAATGAGAAAACGTCTATCGTGCGTCTTTATTGAGACTGAGGTCTTTTCTAAACACTCTTATTACACACATCACACAGAAGGCGAATACCACCGCACACATACTCTTAGAACACTGACGTAAAGTTACGGGCTCCGGACAGGAATGTAGCCAGCCTAGGAAAAGCCTTATAAGGAACAGCCTCCTAAAGTCTTATCACAGGGATCATTTCCAAAAATGAATAGAAATGAAAATCCAATTTCACATGCTAATTTATTTCATGCTTCACTGCACTGAAATACGGACATAGCTTTGCTGTTCCATTCACATGCAAATGCCATTTCTTCAGTAAATCTTGGGGATTGTATTTCAAACTTGACTAGGCACCACACACATAAAGTTCACTTTTTTATGCTGATCTTCCATTTTTATTTTTTTAAATCTGACACCTTATTTTCTACAGGAAACCCAGTAAAGCTTGAGCATTTCAGCATACGGTGGAGACATTTTGGATCAATAGCAGAATTGATCACTTGCTTCCGTGTTTTTTTTTTTTTCTTGACCAATGATCAATGGTCGAAATGCACTTTGCTGCAATATGCAATTTGGAACGAATCCCCAGCTCTAAAAGTCACATGCCCAAGCATTTCCATCTATTCAATCCAAGCCATTGCTTGGCTACATTCCTGTGTTTTTTTCTGCCGGTGTCTCTTTTGCTGCACCTACCCTTAAAATTAGGTCGGATTCTTGCGTCGTACCCAGAGACTTTCCCCATGAGTTTGTCCAAGAATTCTGAAGGGGGCATAGGGGACGCAGCTTTCCGTGCTGCAGCTTGCTGGGATGCTGCCAAGCTGAAAAATAAAACAGAAAAAAGACACAGGTATGTTAGAAAATGTGGACACTTGTCCAAAAAATTTTTTTTGTGCAGCGTCGGCTACAAAGATATGAATTCGAAATTCATGTTTTGAAAAGATATAAATGACATTTGCTCAACATTTGTCTAAGATTTTTTCATTATATTTAAGAAAAGTGGCATATTATCATTCTATCACACAATCATTCTATCAACACAATCACACAATCATTCTATCAACAATAGGGTAAATGTTTTTTAGGAGATTTACCTTTTTTTTTAATCTTGGCAAATTCAAAGTAACATTTCCTACAGAATTATCCTCGTAGTTTAACTGTAGCAACTACATCATTTTTTATATTACGCTTTTCAATTAATTCATTATCAATGTGTATGAAAAAACTATGTTGAATAAGATCGACTAATTAAAAACACAATATGTTTATAAAGTTGTAATTGTGCACCCAAAATTATACCACATATATTTATAGCATGATTTATACACAGAATAGAAAATGCTAAGTTTTCTGTTAACTTAATTCAATTTAATAAAAAAATCATTTCAGAACTTTTTTTCACTATTAGTAAAGAACCACCAGTAGCAATCAAATAAAAACTTTTAATAACCTGCTAGCACACTTTTTAAATCAGGTATGTGTTTTGTGTTTACATTTACACATGAATGTGTGTTGAGAAGGCATAGCTGGCTAACAACTTGGCTAGCAACTTCTAGCTAATATCTGCCAACATTCAGCGAAGCAGGCTGTGGAGTTTCTTTCATTTGAAACCAAAGTTAATATATAACCTACAATAATATAACATTCGAAATGCTAAAGAGCTTCAGGCAATAACCTCCAATTAACTAATGAACTAAAACAATGACATTAATTTTTCATTGGCCGCTGAATTGTTTTATACATAAAATACAATATTTTTTATAATTTTTTTATAGAAGCAAAAAAATGATACAACAGTAATTGAAGTGATAATATATGCAAACTATAGAAAAATCATTTTTAGAAATAAATAGTACTACAGTTCATTGCTATAGTCTGCTCTACAGACATAGTTACACTGCTTTTTGCTAACAAGCATGCAGCCATCAAAATATTTATCCCTATTAAAAAACACAAACATTTCAAATTAATTTTCAGATAAAAAATGAAAAACCTTTATTGTATGTAAAGTTTAATACATACAGATAAATACCAACTTTAACAGCGGCTGCAAGGAATGCATATTTACTTTATTTTTGTCACTTTCTCTTATGATTTTGCTAAAACAGACACAGACATTAAACATGGCATTATGAAACCACATAGTAAAGACCTGATAATATAACTGTAACTGATACGGTAGCAAAAAAAGAAGGACGTTTTAAATCCACTCAAGCTCAAGAATTAGATCAGTTTTGGTCCTGCAGAGTTTGTCATCTGTTCAGGATAAAGGTCACTAGTCCTATTTAAACACCTGCTGATTTAGAACAGACTTTCTCCCTAGTCAATGTTCATATTCAACACCACTGCATCGATTACACACACACACACACACACACACTATCATTAAAATGCACTGACTCTAATGGCCAATTCACTGATCAAAGGACCAGTCATTGATGAAAAAAGGCCTTAATTATCATTTCATAGCTTGGAGTACATTATAGTTTCATTATTCTTAAAACATCTACATTATTCAGGTTCTTGGCATTTCTGTTTAATTTGTGGTCGACACGTCCTTATTTTAAGTTAACTAACCACCAGTCAGCCTCATCCTACTTCACACATCGTTAAGCTTTAAGCTCATTAACATTTACCATTGGGGTCTATCTGACCGTTCTAGCTTTTATACAACGTGTACAATATTTATTATACATATCTAATTGACATATTTATTCATTGTTTGGATGAACTTGTCTAAAAACACTTCCGGGCCTGGATATTATACAACATGATTAAATTTTGCTAGATAATTTACAGGCATTAATATAGATAAAAGCTTAAGATACAATAATTAGATGATACTTTTAAAGCGCTGTGATTATTTGCTTATAATAAAGAAATTACAATAGCCTATGCATTATTGGATAAAATGAGATTACAAAAAATACTTCAAAGTGTCTTAGATTTTTGTACAAAGAAGGAAATTTTGCTTGTGTGGGTGGTTGTAATCTGATGACTCGCTTATTCAGCTGTGTAAAATTGAAGAATATAAATGCCACATTACAAGTCTTCCTGGTATGTAGACACAATGCATTCAGCATTAGTAAAACATGCTGCAGCTTCTTTTATTATGCTTAAAGATATGGTCTTGCAGCGTAACCCAAACAAGATTAGTTATGGGTTGCAGGATTGTTGTGTTGTGTCCCATTCACAGCTTGATATCCATTACAGTTTCTTTACGTGAGCCTATACTGCTGATGAAATGTTTTACGACAGTGTGAAATCTGTGGGTCTTTGTTCTTTTCAAGTTATTTTATTTTCTGATGTTCTGCTAACCGGTTTAAGAATGTGTGTGCGCTGGTTAGTGTGACTCATTTTTTTAAGCATAATGATAAAGCATGTACTGTATAATGATTAAAGATTTAAAGATCAGAGTAAAGCTGTTCTAATTAATTTGGATCAATGTTGGCTAAGAAACTTGTGAGGTATTGATGCTACTGCTGATGCAGCACCAAAAAAAAAACAAACATGGCCGATCCCCGGTCCAGAAAAAAACATATACAAACATAAGTTTTTATGTATTAATCACTAGCGTTAAATCTGTTTCAATTTTTGGTAGAAAGAATGTATTTGTAATTAATATGGTCTGTGTATTAAAAACTTGCTATGTAAAGTTCCAGTACTGCACTTCCTCAAATGTTTAGACAGATGACTATTTAAACAATTAAAATTTTTAGGAATATATTTTACAGTATTGTATCTTCTGCCATAAAGATGATAAAGAAGGAGTGAGTGTGAGTGTGTGTGTGTGGCCCTGTAATGGACTGGTGACCTGTCCAAGGTGTTCCCCCTTCTGTCTTTTGCCCTTTCAGAGGCTGGGAAAGACTCCAGCAGATCCCTGTGACCCCGAATTAGGAATTAAGAGGATATGGAAGATGAATGAATGAATAAATTTGTACTTAGTTTGAAAAATAAACTATTTAAATTGTATGTCACGAATGTACAAAATAATCTTTTAACTATTATTCTACCTGGGGCCACCACTTCATCTTGACCAAAAAAAGACCATTACAGATCTCAATAACCTTAAGATTTAAAAAACATACCCATTCTTCGATATGTTCACATTTTCCACTACATTTCCACAGTGCCACAAAGGGTTGCATTTTAAATCCTGAAATGAACCTGAGTTATTGCTGATTGGAGTGCACTGCATTGCTTATTCACCTTTTTCCAGGATTAAGAGTGATAGTTGATAAGTCATTTGAAGCGCAATCAGTCTCGGGCAGTGGAAGTCAATAATGTATTGTAATGCATGTGAACTTGTTCAAAAATGCATGTGAACTCCTTTAAGCAATGTATTGCGTTATGCTCAAAAGATTTTTTTCCTTTCTCCTGCAGCAGTAACAAAAAGACAGAAAAAAAAAATAAATAAATAAAAATACAGAAACAGATTATTAGGCCTGCTGTGCTTGGATAATTACTACACAGAGTCTCATGTGATCGAGCCGCACATAATGAATCCTATTCTTATTATACCCAATGCCGTTTAGACACAACAGTGCAATTTTTAAAATTGCTTTTTACTCGCCGAAATGAGATTGCTTTCCACTCCTAACCTTCCTGTTCGCTGGTGTTTTCTGAAGCTGGCTCAAGGTCACATTGGGGTTTGTTTTCTACAATCTACATAAAACAAATACACATCACATTTTTATTTACAGGTTTAATTTTATCAGCTCCAAAAATCTCCATACACTTTTATACTCAGCAATAAAGCACATATTATAAAGAAACAGAACAGGGGGAAATAAATTACCAAAAGCACAGGAGGATTTTTTTTTACACATAACCAAATCTTGAGCAACTTTACCAAACTGTATTTATAGCAGGATTCTTTATAAAGGTTTTTTTTCCCATTTTCTTGTATTTGTGTATTAAAAATGAGATGTTTTGTATATATTAACGAATACTGATTTTATCTTTTACAGATGCTTTATTCTGCATAAGGAATGAGCACACACATTTACACATTTGGGGAGTTTAGAGAAGCCAGTACATTTACCACCATGTTTTTGGGCCATGCTTTCCGGCTAATGTTTTTATAGGTACACTTTGGAAACGGTTAAATTATTTGTCAAAATTTTATATTGTTTTGTGAATAAATTTGCAAAATAAATATAATATCACTAAGGTAATGGGTGTGTTTAGTACTGTATTATTTATACACTCATCAGTTATTTCACTCGAACACCTAGCTCTATTATAACCCAAGATCCTGTGGAAACAAACATCCGCCAGAAAGCAGATGCAATTAATAAAAAATTTAAAAAAAAATCTGGTTTGTGTGCATTTTGTATTCATCAGTGGTCTTGGCACTGACATGAGAATCAATGTGTGGTAACACGTCTGCATGTAAAATGAAATCTGTGGTCAGGCTGAGACTGGGAGAAAGATATCAATTAAGAGAATTTGAAAAGTTCAGCAGTGAAAGTTGATGCTGCAGTATCACAATTATACTACATGAATTAATAGCCCATGCAGAATATTAAATACTGGCTAAAAACTGCTATGCAACAGTGAACAGAACATTTTTAAGCAATGAGAGCTCTAGTTTAATAAAGGAACGAGATACCGGATATTTCTATATTTGTATTGTCAGTAAGGGTAACTAGCATTTTATAACTAAACAAAATTAAATATAGTTTTATTTTTAGGAAAAAAAACAGACACATATAGATAAGGTCCGGAAATTCACAATAGGTTTTGAACACCACAGGTCCTCATTTGATATGGGTGCTGACTAGCCTTGATTACGTCATATCTAATCATTGCAAAGACAAAAAATACTATTCATAGAAAAGTAATAGTATCCTAGACAAAAACCGTCTATGTATCTTTGACAAAAATATTACCCTGTCATAGGTACATAAGGGCCTCACTAAAAGGAATTATTCTCTTCTTAGAAGAAAACACTGTGGGAAAATGAACAGTAAATATTATATTTATTTTTTACCTTTAAAACGATAAATGTATAACCTAAATGTTTAATAGATATTCATAATTATGTTTCCCCTTTTTAATACTGAATCAATGTTTTAGTGAAAAGACAGTGGTTTTTGGTTATGACGCTCAGTGGACGCTAGTAGTCGCTGTTAGGCTATTTGTCCTGCTACACTGGAACCGCATGCAGCTTTCCTGGCTTGTCTACCTGCTTCAACAGGGAGGCATTAGCCTGGGAGCAATTATACACACTTTCACATGTCTTCAAGTTTACACAGGAATAAACAGTGTTAGATAGCATAGATATAAGCGGGCGCTACTGCCACATTATTATTTGCCTATTAAAGTGGTTCTTTTTTTCTCTTGCCAGAAAGGCTGCATTTAAACCACGTCCAAAATTAATCCCGTAAAGTAAAATGGTTTCACAGTTATTTAGTTAAAATAGCTCACTTACCTAAAAAACAATAATGTTTCCCACAAATAAATTCCAAGTGCGCTTAATCTACACATTGTGGTAGCCTTCAGCTCTCTTGCTTGCACGATTTCTCAATTGCGATGATGATCGATTGCTATTGTGTCTGCTCGCTTTCAGGATACCAGATCCAAACGTAAAACGCGATGCTTTCAAGACCATAGAAACGAAGTGAGCATGATCCTGGCACCTGATGTGAGGCTCGCACCCACAAAAAAGGCTCTCCAGATCAGGAGGCGATCCAGCTCAATTTCAGACGTTCACTCCGGACAATCCATAACGGCGCGCGCGAAACACTCTAGCGTCGTGAATTCATCCGTGCTGCACACGTGCCCGGCGAGTTTCAACGTCCGGATGTCACCCCTCGACCTCTTTCGCAAGGTGCGAATCCAGAAGAAGTAAGACAGAATAAATGCACACGCGAGCGGTTTTTTTTATGTCTTTACGCATCCAGTGACACGCGTTCCGGGATACACTGCGTCGCTTCAGAGCCGCGCGCGCTCGCAGGAATCCGGCCGGTGTGGACCGACGCGCTTTTGCAGATGATTTTATTTCCTGTGTATTTGTTTCCCAAGGACGAACCAATACTGCTGTAGGAAACCAATTCCATTGTCCGGTCCACTTAGGGAACGCGATTTGTTTTTAATTTCATATTTAAGATGTTTTTCTTCATTTCTGTGTATTCATTTAAAAAAAATCCGGAAATCAGTGCAACCCAGAACTATAGGACAAATGAAATTGCCACGTTCAGCGCGTCTCCCATTACCGGTACGCCCGTGCGAAACGCTGCTGTATTTCTTGCTGCAGTCATTTAGTAAACTCAAAAAGCGGCTCACCTTTGCGCGCACGCCCCCGCGCCGCTGCCATTGGTCCGAACCAAAACGCTGCCGTTTCGATGCTTTCCTGAGCGCGCACGTGTGCGTGTGTGTGTGTGTGTGTCTGTGCGTGCGTGTGTAAACGGGACTGCAGTAGTTCACGGCCACACTCTCAGGTGTAATATTGTGACTGTTAGCTAAAAAAATACGGAGTCAACTAATGGGCATCCCATGTTTTTCCAACTCAGAACACTGTAACTAAGGTCAGCTGTGTGTTAATAGATCCCGCAAATCATCTTTAGAACTGGAAACAGAAATAATTGCCGTTTTAAAGAACACACACATGATTAAATACTGTAGATTGGATCTTCTGGCCAAAATAAATGTTTCCCCGAGTCGTTGATTTGTTTCATCATCCTGTAAAATCTTCTACAGCTGACAGAATCCTTAACAACTCTTATTTCCAGCTCCTTCCAACATAAAAACCAGAGAAAACTACAGGTGAAAAAAAGAATAACCTCCACTGTAAAATCATTTAGTTTGTTTCTCGCTTCATGTTTCCTGCACTGTTAGGATTTTTTTAATTTTATGCATTAAATTATTACATACCACTCAGAAGGCTACTTGCTAATCTGAAAAAAAATCTTAATATACATAGTGATAAATCTATTAAAGGGGAAGTGGTAGCACAAAGGTTAAGGTGTTGAACTGCTAATTGGAAGACCGGGTTTCGATTCTCAGCACCACCAAGGTGCCACTGCTGGGCCCCTGAGCAAGACCCTCAACCCCAAATTGTTCAGTTGTATAAATGAGATGAATGTAAGTCGCTTTGGATAAGGGTGTCTGCCAAAATGCAGTAAATGTGAATGTACTACTGTAGTCTTAGCAGTGGGACCACTAAGGGGAGGGAGGGAGGTAGTGATGAAGGGAGGGTGCCTCGGATGACCACAAGGGCTCATGCACCTTGGGGGGCCCCCAGAGATTTGTTTTATTAGTAGTAACAGTGCAGAATAGGTGTGGTATAGAGCCAACCTTATATTCATAGGGCCCAAAATTGCTAGTTAGCCTGGTTCAGGTACATCATCCAAATTTCTTTCTTTCTTTTTAGCAGCTTCATAGAGATCTTATTATAATTCTTCTTAGTTAACATAGGTCTATATCATATCTTATTAGAAAGCAGGTAGACTTATTCTGCACTGTTAGTTTTGTCCGATAAGATTATAGGTGAAAATGGCAGTATCAAGCAGCTATATTAATGGCGTAATTTGCTATTTTATGCGGAGTTAAATCTGGTCAGCAGAGGATATTCAACAAACTGATCCAGTGACAAAATTATATATATTTTTTATTAATAAAACATTGTCATTGATCGCAACAAATAAAAAACACCACAGGGGAGCCAAGCAATTTTGAATGTCAGCCACATAGGTTTTGCCTGCCTGCACTTTATAAGATAGTTTTATGTTTTCTCAGATGGTGTCTGTCTGGCCATGGAATTTTATTAAACCTGAGTTTGCTGTTAGCCATATCAAGTAGTTTGGAAAAAGAAAAAAAAAAACGTCGAGTTTGCAGTGCAGAAAAGTGGAACTTTTGAAGGCCCATATCAGATAACTGAATGTGTCTCTTTGCTATAAAGTATACCTTAAGAGCAAGAGTCGGAAAGCATTAAAATCACTTCTCATATGTTTAAATCTCACTAAACAAGGTGATAAAAACAAAGACTAGCACAATAGAATAAACTCTTAAACTGCTATGTCGTTAAGAACAACAATAATTATAATCTCTAATAATCATTTCCAATAATAATAATCATAGTAATAATGCTCTTACTTGGTTTTAGAGATTTCCTTCTGATTTCTCCCCCTAAGCCATGTGTTTTATACTACTTGGCAACACTAAACTGTTGTAAAATTGTATGAATGTGCCCTGTCCATGGTGTCCCCTGATTTTGTGCTTCAAATTTCCTTCAAAAATCAGTCTTCAGGTTCTTTGTGACTCTATAAAGAATAAGCATTAAGAACAATGGATAGATAGATAAATACAAAAATAATAATGATTTTGAGGAAAATTCCAGCAAAGCTTATTGTATTGCCGAAGCAAAACAGAACACAGCACTAGTAACTGTTTCCGAAATGTAATCTTTGCTCAGGGTAAGGTAGGATTAGAGTGAGTGTCAATCAAGCTATAATGCATGCGGAATAGGCACACCTGTGACTGGAATTACATGAGAAAAAAACACATGGGAAAGCTAATTTCAGCAGGTTATACACCGATTCCGAACAGCAGCTGTCAGAGCTTATCTAATTTTTGGCTATTTTGTCTAGAGGCTGCTGCTATACAGTAACGCTAAAAGAGATTTACACTGTTTAAACTTTTATTTATTCATTTTAGTATCTGCAGCACTGAATGCATCACAGGAACCCTGGAATCATAGGTGGGATTTCAGAACATCTGTGTGTGCATTTTTGTCTGTGTTTATTTTTACTGAAAAAATGTAAATGTGTGTTTATGGCATGGTTGTATAAAGCAATTAAATGAAATGAAAATTAATAAATGAATAAATACAGCTTTAAAAAAAAAGTACTTACAAATTGGTCTGTCTCAGAGTAAAACGCTAATTTTTATCCAGGCACAGTATGTTTGGAAAGCGAACATGCAGGTCCTGCTGAGAAACACATCACACAGACAGTATGAGGTTATCACTTACTCTACAAATAAATTTAACGCCACTGTGAAGCCTCCGGTAGGTGGTTTCATTTACAAGTGACTTTTAATACTAAAGCCCAGCATATACTAGTTGCTAGGTGTTGTTGAGTATTGTAGTGTAATCTCTTAAATAAGAAGGATTGTGGTTGATGGTTTTATTGTTGCAGTTTCTTTTAAGACAAATCATCTAAGAATCAGGATGCAAATGCTTTGACCCAACACACCGCACGAAAGGGCTGGACGATTAATTGAAAAGTATTAAAACTATGTCGTTATTTCATGTTTTTTTATTGTATCCTCCTCCCCTTATAAACATACTGTCATGTGTCACCTGACTCTTTCTGGTCCACTCAATGGAGTTAAGACTACATGGCGGAAAGCTCAAACATGGAAATCAACTGAGCAACAGGAGGCGCTTGTACCAAAGAAAAATGCAGTGAACTATAAAATAAATATTGTTCATTAATCCAGGTTTTGAATTATTCGATTGATTTCAGTGAGGTTTTGATTTTAGGTCCCATCGCTCTACCCATCTTCTGCATGGCTTTTCTAAACTTAACTTTGAGTGACAACATAGCTGACACAATCACCCTGAAAGCTAAGTCTCTTCATATTCACACAAGGGAACCATATTTTGTAATCTCTTTAATTCAGCCAGTTTGATCAATTATAGTGCTGGTTGGCAAGTTGGCTCAGGTTGTCCTGACTCCAGCATACACTGACCTTAAATGTCTTTTTTGGTCACATTATGTGACCTAAGACAATTAGATAAACGGTATAAAGTGCACACGATCTCTCTGAAAGGTTACAGAGTGTCGTATTCGTTATCAGCACTATTCAAACAAAAAAAGGAGGTGGGAAGCTTTTTATTTTAAACCAGTGATTAGGCCACTCTCGAGCTTGACCGTTCGTTGCATTGGAAAAATAAACTTCTTTAGCAGAATCACATACCACTTATTACATACCAAAACTGAAATATAGATATATAGATTCAACTTTACTGTCATTGTGCAAGGTACATGTACAGAGCCAATGAAATGTAGTGTAAGTAATGACCTGGGTTTGAACCGAGATTCTCACAGGAATTAATTAGCTCGCTAACCCACTGAGCTGCCAGGGGCCCCACCAGGTCGGTATATAGGTGAATTTAACCAAAGATTTATTATTGTCCCATTTTTTATAGATTAATCATACAATCTTGCTTTTAACTTACTTTCCATCTGTCAAATAATGACCTTTATAATGACCTATGAGAAGAACTACAAAAAAAAAATTCATAAGTCTGCTCTTAGGTGCTTTTTATTTTACATTTATTTAGTCAAAGCAAATCTCTTCCCTTTATAATATATTAATAGTCATATTTGACAAATAAAAAAGAGAAACTATTGATCAAAAACATAATCATTTTTATGGTACTAATAAAAATGACCATGTCCCTATCCAAATGAACCATAACATGGACCTCCCGCAATGCAGTCATTTAAAGACATACAAAGTGCTCAAACATAAACCTGACCTTTGTATTGACATCCCAGGACACTTATTCAGTAAGAAAGACACTTTTAAATCTAGATTCCTGTAAAATTGCTTCATAGTAACATCTGTTGTTAAAAGCATTACAGACAAACCATTAAATGAGTTATATAAGACTGCATATGCAGTAAAAGATACATAATCATGAACAGAATTATAAAAGATTACTTAGCACTGAAAAATACTAGTGAGCAAACTGTAGGGGTGCCATTATTAATGAAATGTACAGTACTGTGTTAAGATTAAGGTTTATTGTGTGGTTTATTATATGATTCATTTGGTAGAAATGTATGTACCAGGGCAACATCTGGCTGTAGAACTACTATAGTGTATCTGACTTTGGACTCTTACAGTTAGTTTAAAGCTTCTGTTAATAAATAACTCTGCCAGTTGTAAACTTTTACATAATTACAATTATAATCAATACTGTGCCTTCTACACAGGGGCGTTTGATTCCGGCCTAGATTTATTTGATATGACATGAGAAAGATGGATAAAGCTTCCGGGCAAGGATAAAAGGACACTGCCCCAACCTTCAGGTTCCTCAGAGGCAGTGAATAGGAATTCTGTCATCAGCTCCCTGTCAGGGTGATAATTGGCAAGGTCAGACTTAGCTGACATTTACTTTTCCTGCTAAGTACCATCAAACAGACTGAGATAAGAAAATACGGAATACTGTCTACTGAAGCAAAAACATATACACTAGAAAATGTAGATGAGATCTGCTTAACTAAATTCTTATTGTAGCCTAGATTACAAAATGTATATATATATATATATATATATATATATATATATAGATATATATATATATATATATTATATATATATATATATATATATATATATATATATATATATATACACTATACACACACACAATATATAGGCATTTCCGCTTGGTTAACACTCTAAAGCTATATATACTTTGATGTTTTCATTTGATGTTGTCCCATGTGTGGGATCCGTCCAATCGAAAAGCATTACATCACAGGTGGGTGATTATGGTTATGGCTAGTGGTTATGGGGTTGGCCTGGTGATCAGAAGATTTCTACCCTGGGCCCCTGAGCAAGGTCCTTAACCCTCAATTGCTCAGTTGTATAAAAGAGAATAATATAAGTTGCTTTGGGCCAGGTAGGCGTCTGCCAAATGCCGCAAATGAAAATGTAAATGTAAATGTAAATGCAACCAGGAAGTAATGCTATATAATCATGTGTCGCAGCGCACCACTGGCAGTTTGCATTTAGCGGCGGGCGTATGGCAAACGGCTTGTTCTCTCAGCCAACCTTACGTAACCTGAAGACCCCAAGCGTGGCACGGCCTTGGTCTGTGTGACGTCACAAACAAAAGCATCTGAAAACGACTTGACTATGATTATGAGAAAGGGTTGATTATGAAGATTTAACGAGATTAAAAAAAACACTGGGTCATCTTAATCATTATAGGGTGGCTGTGTACACACCTTTTTTTATTTTAGTTTAAACAAAATTCCAAAAGTGCATGTCATATCAGTTGACCCCTTTAAAAAGAATTATATGCACGGTTGTAAGTTAATTCAAGTTAACAGAGTCGAGTTCTGTTCTTGTTCTGTTTTCTTAAACGACAGATCAGTCTAAAAACAAAGCTAATGTATTTACAGAAGAATGATGCCATATAACATATATTATTTTCTTTTCATTCTTTGCCTGCATCGTTCCATGTAGGCCACAGCACAGCTGCATCCCCTAAAGACTATTAAGAGCAGATGTATAAAACAGTAAGACAGAACTATAAAAATGCTGTGTTCTGCAGAAAAGAGTTTCCAAAAATTCATACAGAACCTGAAACGTAAACAAAACATGTTATAAACCTACACAAGAATAACGAAACAGCAATAAACAGTCTAATTTGAAGTGAGTCATATAAACATTTTAACAACATACAATTTTAATGCTATCAGGTATCAGGCTTTAGACACTCTTTGAAAGGTTTACATGGGCTTGCTCCAGAGTGCATTTTTGTATGTTATAACTGCACTGTGTGGCTAGACCATGAAGATCTTCACAGAGTTTGCTGTTACATATTATAATTCATGGTTGAAAACCGTGGCTGCCCCACATCTCTGGACTAGTCTTCTATTGTTTCATCATGTGACTCTCTAGACTGTTTTAGTAAAACTCATCTCTACTCTGTGGCATACAGTTGTCGTTAGGTGTAGGGTAATTGAACAGTAATAGATATCGTAATTAGATCTTGTTTTTTGGTGTTTGATTAATTTTATACCTCTTAAAGCACTTTGGTCAACGGGTGTTGTTTTAAACGCCCTTAAAGAATTAAGGTGTCGGATTACCAACCCGAAGATTGTGGGATCGATTCCCAGCTCCAACAAGCTACCACCGTTGGGCCCCTGAACAAGGCCCTTATCCCCCTAATTGCTCAGTTGTATAAATAAGATAAATGTAAGTTTCTCTGGATAAGGATGTCTGCCAAATGCTGTAAATATAAATGTGGATTGATTTATTGATACCTGCTTGATATGTGGAAACAAACTTCATTGGTTTTTTACACATGCCCAAACATGATATGTAATAACAAAGAATAAACATTGGTCTTCATACAACATGCAAGGATGCTTGACTGATTTATATGTCGATATGTTATGATATGTAAACTACATCTTTATGAAATAGCTTTTACAGTGGCAGTGAAGAAGAGTTTTCAGTAGTAGCAATTTGTGTGTCCAGAGAAGCTTGTCTGTATCCAGCCCAGTTGGTGGATCAGCCCTTAGAGACAATAAGCCCCAGAGGCAGATTCCCAGTGATGACCTTGCCTTCTAGACAAGACCATAGAAACTTGCAGCATAGAGTTACCTGCTGGTTTATCTGGTCAGAGGAGAACTGGCCCGCCGACTGAGTCTCGTTTTTCCCAAGGTTTTTTCTTTATTTTTTTACTGATGGAGTTTTGGTTCTTTGCCGCTGTCGCCTCTGGCTTGCTTAATTGGGGTCTCTTCATTTACAGATATTAATTAAACTGAACTGAGTGTTATAGTAAGTGTTCACGATTGTCTTCTTTGATTTCGTAAAGCTGCTTTGACACAATTTCTATTGTTAAAAAGCGCTATGGAAATAAAGGACTTTGATTGCAGTTAAGCTGGGGGAACTAAGACTGCTTGAAAGGGCAAAATGTGCATATCTATCTATCTATATCTATCTATCTATCTATACAGCAAATTAGTAATATGTGATATTTGTGTATATATCATTTAATTATATATATAATATAAATTATTTGAAGTATGTTTCTTGCTCGATTTGTGAAACGTGTTACACATGATGAAATTTTAATAAAATCTTTTACATTTTATTAGATTTTCTTATGCCATTTATGATTGGCGTGATAACCTGGTCCGACTGTCGATATAAGGGGTTCCATTGAGCTTTGGGCAACCCAAGTCGGATGTGGAAATAAATGTGTGTAAACATATATCGAAAGATATTTTAGCCAATATGTAGTTGGCCATTTTTTATATTTTGAAAATATATATATATATATATATATACATATATATTGTCCAATTAAGTTTAAAAAAATATTTTTTGTTATAAAAGTTTTTTATAGTTCACATTTATATAGATAATATTCTGCCATCTATAATATATTTACATTTGCAGTATTTGGCAGATGCCCTTATCCAGAGTGACTTACAATATTCCTTGTTATACAACTGAGGGTTAAGGGCCTTGCTCAGGGGGCCCAATGGTGGTGGCTTGGTCAAGCTGGGAATCGAACCCACAACCTTCGTGCGTTGGTAATCCAACACCTTAACCATGAGCCACCACTTTCCCCATATATCATGTGTAGCAGTAGATATTATGGTACTAATAGAAAGCAACAAAGAGAAAAACGGTCAGAAGAATTACATCATTGTCATTAAAACTAAACTAAAACTAAAAACTGCATTTGATTCAATTAGAATTTATCACTATCAGATACTATCAAATCTATTTTAGTTGAACTTTAGGATTCACTTAAAAGCAGTAGTACTGCTGGACATTAAGATAGATCAAACGCAATTCTACTAAGATAAGCCAAAGAAAGCTCCTGCATTACAAGACAATAACAGTGTGTGTGCATACGGCTACTGCTGCTTTCTGAAGAAAAGGGGAAAAAAAAGACTGAATTATAAGACAGGTCATGGGGTTTTGTTTTGACAGCTCCAGCTTTCTTTTTGGACTAAAGCAGGTAGGCTTTATTCTTATTAACAGCTTAGGTGTGTGTTGATAACACCCAGCTCATATTTACAGATATGTACCTGTTTTTTTACACTATAAGAAGAAAAAAAAATAATTATTAGTCTGAAAGATTAAAAAGTGGAAGTGTTTACTTCCCAGTAAGTCCTGTACTGAAATGGGTTTTCTTTGCAGGCTAGTACAGATTCTGATTTACAACAGCAGTAGTAAGCAAATAGTGGCTTTTCTTCTACAATCTCCCTTACAATGACAGCATCGCTCTGAAAATAAGACTACTGATTTTTCGATCGACTATTTAAATTGCAGCTAAGCAACTGTAAAAAAATCCACAAGTAAACATCATCTTACAAGTACTCTTATGTCACATGTTAATTATTTATTTATATATTATTTGCTTGATCAGTTTTTCAAGACCACTGCACCATGAAAAAATTTAAGGCTCTGTCCAGTTCCATAACGGTGATCTCACGCGATACAGTCTGGAGTTTCTATGCTAATTATAGTAAGTGCTGTGTTGTGCATTCTGCACTGGTCTGTGAGACAGTTTCTCGGTGAGCTTGACATTCACATCAATAGCAGTTTGAGAATGATGGATTTTCAGTGCCAGCAACACAGGACGCATCTTGATTGCAAATTCGACACATTCAGTGACGCAGGCGGTATGGGCCAGAGATCAGATAGAACCAAGAGAATGTATAAGATCTGATCTCATGTGTCTCAGGCAGTTTTAATAGTTTAAAGCTGGATGACAGCATCATTCTTCAGAATCAGAAAAAACTACCTGGAGGCACAGTGACTAATCTCTTATTAGTAAGATGATGTTATCATTCATTTCGCTGTTCTCCTACACAGAGGAAACAGTTTTCAGTGCTACAGTATCTTATTAAAGCTCGATGTTTGAAGAATGTGATATGTAGGAATAACAAGGGTTGACTCGAAAAACAGCAGCATTTAACGTAAACATTTTCTGGGAAGCTAGAGCCTTTTCGGGGGGGGGGGGGCTCCTGGAACACAGTGGTGTGTATTTTATGGTTTCATTTCTTGCTGGCCGTATCCTGCTTCTGATCATGATGAGCAGTGATATATGGCAAGGCAAGATTAATGCAATTTGCTCAACAGCTTTTTGCTCTTGAGCCTCTTATCAATATCAAGGAGGACCAAGGCTGAATTATTTCTTTTATCATCTTAAGCAACTACTATGTCCACAACACTTTTGCAGCCAAGGCTGGGATATTGAGAAAAAAAATAGAGCGTGTGAGGGTTTTGTAAAAGATTCTAGTGCGTACAGCTGCTGTAAGCAAGCATTTAAGAATATAAAATAATAAAGTCTGCAATGCAACACACAGTAATGGACCGTAATTGTCAAGACTTATTGTGTGGCCTGTAGTGCTGCCATACAGCAGCTTGACTTCTATATTTAATTTATAATATAGATTATAATTAATATTACATAATGATTCAGCAACAACTGGCATTTTATTAAAATATTTTAATTTTCAAAACAAAATATCTTTATTTACAAATAAAAACAAGGTTTCTTATCAAGGGCCCATCGGAATGTAACAGGCAACATCCAGATCGGATGGATTTATGCCCAACTGCGCTTCTTTTGATCACGGCAGACTAAACAAAATTGCACTGGACTTATTAACAAAATTTAGGCTGCTTTTTAATACAAAAGGTGGGATTTTAATTATTTAAGTGTATTTTTAAGTGTCAGGGACACAACAGAAGACAAAGACAAACACAAGGGCTATAAATACAGAAGACTGACCAATGAGAACACATAGACAAGGGGATCACATAAGAAGGAGCACACAAAGAGCAAAGATCATGTGACATAGGACAAGACAGGAAGTAAACAAAAGACATAACATGAACAACATGAACTCAAAAACATGACATGAAATAAATTAAAACAAGGAAAAGATCAGAAAATAAAACGAACATAAACATGACAAAAGAAACAAACATGAACCATAAACAAAATATAAACATGAAAAACATGAAACAAGATAAACATAAACATAAAAACATAACCCAAGAACATGAAGCAAGAACATGGAACATAAACCTTACACTTTCTAATAATTTATATTTACATTTACATTTGCAGCATTTGGCAGATGCCTTTTATTCAGAGCGACTTACATTTAACCCCTAAGGGCCTTGCCTAGGGGCCCACAGTGGTGGATTGGTGGTGCTGGGAATCGAAACCCAGTCTTTCTGGTATCAGTCCAACACATTAACCACTAAGCCACCACTTCCAATAATGTGCTACAGTTAGCAAACGTAAACTCTCAGGAAACATTGTTATGTCTTCTTTTCTATGTACAACTTTCTTAATATAATAGTCACGGATGAACCAGGCAGGAGTCAGGGATAAAGACACTACCCAGCAGGTCGCTTTATTCACGAGTACGCAAGGCAGTTAGTAGGAGAGTTTAGGTTTGGTGCTAGGAGCATCTGGACCCAAGTGATGGAGCTTTTGATGAAAATCAGACGAGCAGGTAGTTTTCTTACACTACCAATGAGAATTTTTAATTAAAGTATATTATACACTCCTCATTTAGAACTGAAAGAATCATATCCACTTGTGAAACAATGGGCATCCGATGGCCTGTTTAAAAGCTAGTGAATGTGTAGGCTACATTTCAGAGTCTATTAAACCGCATTTAGTCAAAAACCGCAAAACCCCACTCTGTATTTCCCTTCGGCTAACGCATTAATGATTACAAATCGGCTGTGTAGAGGTTTTAGAAACATTTGTGTGCTAATAATACCACAGTGAGCGATAACGCCATATGCATTTGAATGGCATTACATTTGATTACTGTGGCTTCATAAAAACAAATGACTAGTGTCACAGCATCATGCAACAACATCTTTCTATAATGTTGACTTTTACCTGTGAATATTAAGCGTTTAAAGAAAAGTGTCTATACTCAGTATTGTCTATATCTTTTGTGGTACATTTATCATATACAGACCCGAATAAGGAATATAACAATTTTACCCCAGATACAGAAAGTGATTTATGTCCATAAGTTTATATTTTTTTAAAAGTTAGATTTTTGCACTACTAATTTGCAAGTCAGCTAAGCTAAGAATTTAAGCATCATTAAAATGAGAGTGTAATTAATCATTAAATCATTAAAATCATAATTTTTTGTGTTATAAAATATGTTTATTAAACAATATTTAAGTATGGAGGTGTTTTAACATCCCAGTAATTTGTAAAACCAAACAAACAATAAAAATTGTGTTATACGCTGTTATTGCTACTTGATGTGCAGTACTTTCCAGACTGTGAACAAAAAGAAATCAGTTGAAATGCATGCTTTGGGGCCTGTTGGTTGCTCCCCTCAAAACGGCCCAAGGCATAAGCGAACACCAGGTGACCCATAGGAGTACATGAAATGACATATATATATATATTATATATATACCATTATATATCATATATATATATATATATATAGATATATATATATATATATATATATATACATATATATATATATATATGGTATACAAATGGTAATTATACAAAATGCAATATTAAATGATTTTTTAACTATTTAGTGAAAATCAACACCTGACCACTATGGTGGGTTTGCTACTGTTACAATTAAAATCCTAGAAGGATAAAACATTGGTGAGATGTAACAACAAATAAAAATGATAATGGGATAATGATAAAGTGTGGGAATAATCAATTGTCTATTAGTAAAAATAAGTCAAACTGTATGATATACTGTGCTATTTTACATCTCCTTCATGATGCCGTTTGGCTCTGGATCTTAAGTCAGCATTACTTCTACTAGAACAGCTTTGCTGGAGATTTGTGTAGGAATCAATAAAAGAAAGGTACATCATTTCACAGGATCTGTCAGACATATAAATATTACCCTGCACCTCGGATAATCAAAGATTCCAAAGGAACATCAGGCTTTTTTATTATACACATTTACTATAAATAAAAAACAATTTTTTATTCAGCAAACTTGAAAATTGTAAAAGTTAAATATTTGCCACATACAGGTCATATCTATAAGTATCAGCGCGTTTGTTTTAGTATGTTACTGGGTCTAGTGGTCAGGAATGGACTACATGTTGAATATCTTGATTACAGCTATAAAAACAATTGTCTTCTATTTAATTGTAATGTAATCTTATTTATCATTGTGTTTAGAGAATTCTAGAGATTCTAGAGAAAGCATTGATTCAGCTAACAGTTTAAGTGACATACGGCCAGGTAAAAAAAAAAATGTTGGCAGACCAGAATAATGATTATATAATGGATAAAAAACATTTATAAGAATTTACTAATAATAAATAATAGTCAGTATAGTAAATACAGTGCTGTCTCAAAGAAATAAAGATGTTGAGTATGAAAGTTTATGATATTTTGATTGGTTAATATGGTCCTCTTGCCTTTATGATTATTTTGCATCCATCAGCCCTTTTGGAAAAATCTCCTGTACTCAGTTCACAGTTAGATGCATTTCATTACTAATTTCAGTTAATTTGTCTACCATAAACCCATCTGACACTTTATAGTTGCAAAGATTTGAATTAAGAAACACAAAGAATCAGCAACAGGGAAAACAAGTGAGATTTAGGAAGGATATGCTATTTCAGTTGAAGTCAGTAAGTGTTAAACATCACACCAATGAAGACTACCAAATACAAATGAGTCCCAGTTTCAGTTTTATACAAAAATATATATGACGGTGTATAAGCCAAGGCAGCATATGGCTGCTGACTAAGCATTAGGAAGTGAAGGATCTCAGTGTTTTTTCAGAAATAATAAAAACTGTTGTTCCACAACTGACCCATAAAAAACTGCATGACCAGACATTTCTTCATGATAAAATAAAAACCATTATGCGTATTTTCACTCGTTCATCAGTTTATATTCTTCGTAATCCTATTTCTATTTTAGGATGTAGTTCTTCCACGCTTCACACCACTACTCCGATCATCCAATCACATCCCAACTTTTTCTTACACTCTCCATGATCTTTTTCTAATATCGTTTACTGATCCACAGATTCACACAGCCATATTTTACATTTACAGTTATATTTACTGATTTTGCTAAATTTATTATAATTATCATGGTTGGTACAGTGTGTGTTTCCACACTGCTTTATTAATCATTCTATCAACGCACAGACTTGCTGTATCTACCTGGGTAATTAATCATCCTGTCAAAGGAGCAAGCCATGTGATTCTACACTGCTCTTTCTTAAGGGATATATTTAGTGTGGATATCTTGCTCAGTGGCTGCAACACTGCTAGAGAGGTTTGTAAATGGGTTCCCCCAAAGCTATAGGTTGGAACTAATTATATACATGCTGCTAAGTCCTGAGGGAAGCAGGTCTGGATGTCACATGTTTATCGGAAACTTCATACAGTGGCTAGACAAAAAATAATTACTTAATTCTGGTAACAGGAGAGGTCATATCCTTATGCTGCAACTCTGACAATATGCCTGGAGTCAATTACTAATTAAGTCCCGGTGCTTTCACAACTCTCGGTCATTGCCTACTATGTCTATCCTTATATTTCTCTCTCTCTTTCTCACACACACACACACATTTAATAGTGCAATGTCTCTATATAATGTGACCCCACTGCCACTAGAGACCGAACTATGGCTTCACATTTTGTACTGGATGAATCTGGAGTTGCAGTGACAGCTTCATCCCAGAGATGTCACTCTGAAGTACAGGATATCTATTCCAATGTGCATTGACTCTGTGGGTCATATTTGAATTGAGCAGAATGCTCAGAGATTGTTCAAAAAAAGCTAGCAGATGTCCTCACTGACATTCAATCTTTCCTTGAGCAGCGTTGTTGTTCCTACGTTCCTCAAATCCACTAGCATCCTTCCTGCCCCTGTGCCGAAGAAGTACACAGTCTTCTGCCTCAATGACTATCTCACTCACACACATTATGATAAAGTGCTTTGAGAGGCTTGTCATGAGACATATCAATATCTTATTGCCACCTTCACTGGATCCCTTACAGTTTGGTGTATCATCCAAACCGCTTCACAGATGATGAACCCTGGACTTTCTGACTGGGAGACATCAGTCATTCCGGATTGGCAGCAGCACAACCACAATGAGCACTGGGGCCCCACAGCACTGTACTCCCAGCCCACTGCTGTTCACTTTGCTAACTCATGACTGTGCAGCAATGCACATCTCAAACGATATTGTTAAATTTACCGATAAATATTTCAACAAAAAGAACTATGAGTTAGCATATAGAGAAAAGGTGCAACAGCTAATAGCCTGGTGTAGAGCAAACAACCTGTCTCTGACTTTCGACAAAATTAAGGAGATAGTTGTTGACTTTAGGGTTAGTGTTAAATTCTCCCTAGAGATCGTCAAAAGCATTACATTCCCTGGTGTCCATGTAGCATGTACCTCTCATCCTGACCATGTTCTCTAAAGGGGCCATTGAGAGCATGCAAGACCCAGCAGTGGATAGTGACAACAAGTTAAGTCTCTCTTTCCTTCATCACAGACATTAAGTATAGATACAGATATTTAACGATACTGCAGCATTCGGTCGCTCACAACCCAAATGTGCAACAATTTCCTACCTCATCCATCCAGAACTAACTTATCTCAAACTGACCACACACACACATAAACACACACACCCTTAATAAATGACTCTATAGTTAAAGCACCACCCACATAAACTTAAATAAAATCATTTTTTAGTGCATCTCTTTAGGGCTGTTTTGCAATCTTTATTTTATTTGCGGTGTTTTAATGTATCTGTAAAAAGAGGTATTTGTATAGTTTGTTCTACTGTTTGTACCAGGTTGCACACATGCACTTTATGTTGCTAAGACACCTAATCTTTTTTCCTTAGCTCTGTGTTGTTCTTTTGTTAAGTAGTTCTTTATTGTTTTGTGCAATACTGTGTTGTTTTATATAGCACCATGATCCTGGGGAATCGTTGTTTCATTTCACTGTGTATTGCAGCTACTATATATAGTTAAAATGACAATAAAGCTTCTTGAACTTGAACCAGGTTGCATACTATGCAATTTGTGTGGCTGGGACAATTTAGCCTTTAGTCCTTAGCTCTTTGTTGTTCTTTTTTACTTGTTGTTTTATGTAATTCTGTAGCACCATATTCCTGGAGAAACTTTGTTTTATTTCACTGTGTACTGCACCCTACAGTATAGACAGTATGGTTGAAATGACAATCAAAAGCTTCTTGACTTAGATTATACCTGTCATCATGACACAGGGATTACACTGTGGATGCAGCTGTCTTCCTGTTAATAACATATTCCTGAGGTAAAAAATTAATAATAATAATAATACAATTGCTAAATATAGCAAAATAGCTCAGATTTTGTAGACTTGTTTGATTGATCTTGATGTTTATGTTTTTAAAATAGGATGAATGCATTTTTTTAATTGATGACTATTTTTGTAGATCTTATGGTGGAGTTTCTATGAAATACCAGTCAATAGAAATGCAGGACTTGAGCTTTATGCACACATAAATCTATGATTATAACTTTGGATTATTGCCCACACCAAAGATTTTCATATATCCTACACTTGCCCTCGGGCAATGAGTATAAATCGTCCAAAATCAATAACCTCCATTTTTTTCAAGTTCACTTTCAGACAGAGTGCAGTAAATAAATGCAGGTCTGCTATGATTAAAAAAAAAAAAACACAGACGGGGCAATGTTAAACTGAAGGTTAAACGCTAGATCTTTATCTCATGAGAACTGAACCCTTACACTGGACAAATAACTGCTCTACTTTCCAGATTCTAATAGAAATTTAAAAAGCGTTAATATGACGAGATCTCACTTTACACCAGAAGTTGGAGGTTGAGTAAAAAAATTGCTTCATGCTTTTCATTTGGCTACAGCAAGCAATTATTTTTAATTAGCAAACATTGATGAATCAATGAGCTTCACTAATAGATGAGCAGTGATTCTGCCAAAGTATGGCCCACATATTAATAGCCAGTGTAACATTTTAACTGACATTTATGGGACACATAAATTTATGGGGCTTCTTGAGTTTAATTCCAGCACAAGACAGCTTGAGACATTTAAAATTGATCTTAAAAATTGAACTTAAATAAGTCGAGGCAAAACATGGCTTTCAATTTTAGTGCATGGTGTAGAATAAATGACATTTCTGCAGGCTTGTAATAGCATCAGATATAAACCTTCTGTCAAGAGATCCCAAATTTGAGTTCTGACATAGCCGTCTGGAGACAGATGTCCATGATTACATAATTAGTCTAGGGTTATAGCTACATTGAGAAAACATATGTATCTATATGATCGGTGCTGACATGCAGTGTAGGAGACTTAGCAAGCAGGTGGCAAATAAAAACTTTTCATGATGATCTCCTAGGTTACTGATGTTGGTTTGATAATCCTCTGAACTATGTGAAATTCTTGGAGATTGATCGTCAGATCAATGTCAAATAAGGAAAGTAAAGCTGCAAAGGGTGGGTGTATGTGCCATAAGCTTTGTAATACCAGGCTGACCCATCAACAGATTTTTTTTTAATTCCATGTCAGTGTGCGTACATAGAAAATGGAGCAAAGACAAGCATGCCAAAAAAAAAGGTATCATTTAGGCCCTGCTCCAATTTTTTCGGTATGTTGCTTTCAAAATAGCATAACAACAACCTTTAAAGGCATCACTGGCACACAGGCCTCAAATGCAGCCAGACTGGCTTGCTCTTCTACTCCTCACTGACAAGCCATCTGGCAGCATCCAAGCATTTTTAATGGCTTCATTATAAGATGGAGATGCTTCGACTGCACAAGCTGCAATTGAAGGACTCTGTACTCCTGGCCATAGTGCAAACAGGACAGTGCCAATTATAACGTAAACACGCTATGGTTCTGCTAATGATAAAAGCATGAAAATGATTATTTCTCAAAAAGGTATGCTGTAGTGTATAGAATTACAGGCTAAGGTCCCGGTGGGAGTATTGCCACAGAACTGAACTCCACTGGACAGAGTGAGGCGCATACTGTGCTACCATTCTAACTCTATTTAGGCTGGCGCTAACCCATCCAAGCTGTACAATCTCGGCTTGAACAAGGCATCAGCATATTCCCCAGGTGTGAATTTAGAGCAGCCTTAGTCAACACTGTACATATTGTTTGGAGAGCATGTGTATAGAAGTGTTAGCTCACACATAAGTGCCTTCTACCAGAGGCAAATGTTTATCTAAGTGTAAAAAAAAGAAAAACCCTGGTGTTTTATAGACTGTAAACACGAATGCACTTCCTGTGTGTCCTCTAGACAGGAACTTTTATCTCATTATTTGCGTAGGATTCCACATGGAGATGTGAAAATTTGAACGACATAAGCTCTTAGTTTAAGAGGGATATTGCTCTTGTAACACACCCTAAGGCTATCTGTCTGATGTGTGATCATAACTTATATTCAGTACTTTCGACAGTAAAAGGTTAAAAAAAAATGGAAACAGAGGGATAGTAAAAGTACTATGAGAAGGAACGGGTAGGGGTGGAGGGCAATCTAAAGTTATAGATTGTAGTTTTAATTGGAATGTGCCCTAGGAAACCCCAAGGTCGGGTGATAAATGTGTGAGAAGAGCTCACACATCTACCGAAGATGGTTGGATTCAGGAGTGCTTAAACCTTCTGAAAACAGCTAATGGGTTGTAAACTTGCAGGTTAGCCATGGTTCTCATATTGGTTTTATTCGGTGCTTCAGAAGGCATATTTCTGTCCCTGCCGGCATTCACAGGAAACCCCTCTTGTTTTATTTTATGTCTTTCATTTTCCTGTTTTTATATGCTTCTATTTTGGAGGGTGGTTATTTATCATGGGTCCTGCTGAGGGGGAAAAAAAAGCACAACCGAGCACAAAAAACAGGGTTGAAGGATGATTTATTGCTCCTTGCCATGCTCCACTTCTGCTTTCCTGAGTCAAACGTAAAAAGACAATTCACTCTCGCCAACGTTCACTTCCTTCTCATGGACACTTTCTAGTCTGCCTTCCTACGGTTTCACCAGTGATAGACAAATGTTCTTGCACCTGCTGTGTAGGCACCTGTTAATTACCCTGCTAATGAACTTATACAGACAGGTTGATGTGTAATTTCTGTGCATGAAACAGCTTAGTCTCAGTGACAGTGCCCTGTGGTGAGTGAAGGAACACCTATGGATTAGGTGCCCAAGAATTTTGACATTACACCCATGGGGTAGCAGAACATTAAGCAGTGGTTAGGGCAGCAGTAAATTGCCACACTGCTGTGCACCTTTGCTTTTTTGACTCAGTGATATATAGCTCCATGCACTATCCTCTTTAGCAAAGGAGTCACTGTGCATGATTCAGGTTTTTATACAGGATTGTTGTAAAACATTATCATTTTTCAGCTATCAATTTGTCCCATCTCTAAGTTAGAAAAAAGACCAAACCCCATTAAAATACATGGATTTATTTTAATTGATTCTGATTTTATTATTCAAAAGGAATTATCTGCAAAAATATTGCATATTTCTTCTCAGTTGACAGTCCAGGGCTGCATTTGTGTTTACTAAGTAAAAAAATCCATCCTGCATTTAGTTCTGAATCACATGACATGCCGCAGCATTCAGCGCACATAAATGCATGTGAATTTTTAAAGTCTTGTTTTTGAAAGCATAA
This sequence comes from Bagarius yarrelli, assembly GCA_005784505.1. Classification (NCBI taxonomy): domain Eukaryota; kingdom Metazoa; phylum Chordata; class Actinopteri; order Siluriformes; family Sisoridae; genus Bagarius; species Bagarius yarrelli. The sequence goes on along the minus strand of VCAZ01000008.1, from coordinate 3,960,995 downwards.
AAGGAGGACCTGTCTACAAAGCTGTTGCTGATCATCTTTATAGTATTATATAACTACATATCTGTGATGACATATCAGACATCAAAAACAATCATTGAAGGCAAAACTGAAAATTGGTCATTCATCCTTTGCATGTATTCTTCTTTTCTGCCATAGTTCCTGTCTTATATTTGTTTATCCTCCCTTACTTTGACTGTAAAGAGGGTGATATTTTGCCCTTGTGGCTGATGGAGGATCATCATCATTAGCTTGAAGCCACATTTTCTTGGTGCACGATCATTCATTCGGCTCACCAGCACTAATGGCCCTGCCAATGTCACACTATTCGTTCAGCGCAGTCACAATCTCTCCTCTTCTCTTTTAGCATTAAAATACATTTAAACCGATCTCTAGCACATGGCCAGACAGATGAAAGCCAACAGCAGTGTTGGTGTCTTCAGTTTGATAATAAGAGATAGCAGATGGCTAATAACGCTGCTCAGTTGTCTAAATACATGTTATGTAAAACGTTATGTAAGTTCTTATATAGGAAAGTGTAGGAGAAAGATTATTATATGACGCTTGTGCAGTAAAAATGGCTGGTCTCCTGGTAATTTGGTTAAATTAGACCCTAAACGAGTGTAGAACAATTACGTTTCATACAAAACTAAATATAAATCTTCCCTGAACTCATTACTATAGTGACTCATTGGGCATTCCCAGTCATGTCTTTAACCCAGATGTAAATAGGTAAATTAGGAAAGAATTCTGCCAAGCAAAGCAACTGCTCGAGATGTAATATAAGCATATTAAGTTATACATATTTAATACAAAGACACATACAGATTTCTTACATCTTTCTTTCAGTTTTTGGTCACTAGTTTAGTTGCACATTTTTATTTGTACCATTATATGCAGAAGTCTTCATGTTGTAATTTCATTAAGCGTTCGTTGGACAATCATTACGGTTGTCCAAGAATATTTTTTTTTTAGATTTTTTCCCCCCACCATTTTATAAATTATACATTAACTTTATCTGATTGGAATGAGGTTTATAGAGAAAACTCTATTAGTAATATTTTATTGATTTAAGATACTTTACAAGTCAAAAGCTTAGGCAGTATTGTAGCCTTTTAAAAGAGAAGCAAATGCTTAGAAAAACCTTATACAGCATGATAAGACCTAGTGGTCTAGAAGTCCTTTTATTACCTACAGTAAAGAAAAATCCCATAAGGATCATTTTTACACCCTGAAAGAAACACAAGCTCAAATAGAAGCCTTTTCTGCCTCTGGATATTTGAGCCTGCATTGCAGAACATACCTTTACTTTTTTTTCGGATTGATTCATGAAGGCCTGCATCACTGTAAGATTTGTGTATGCAAACAGATGGGTGGGATATTACAGGTAAAATCATTTCTGTTAAGCCACAGGGGACATTTTGCTTTCATGGTTTGTGTTTGTGTGCAATTATATAGATAACTAAAGAATCATGAAAAGTGTTCTTTTTCCTAGCCCCCTGTTTTATACAAGAACATTACTATGAGAATGGAGGTACTGTCTTCCAGGATGACGATTTCCCCATCCTCAAGGACACAAAGGCTAAAGGATTTGATTTGACAAATTTGAAAAAGATGTACAATCTGAACCATATTAAACATAGGCTGCAGATTTTGGAGCATTAAATATGATTATTTGCCTTTTCATCATTGAAACTGCATTTGAGGAAATGTTTTCGTTGATGACACCTCACTGGGATCCTTGATGGTATTTTTTTTTTTTTTATGTAGATTTTTCTTACTAATTTGTGCAGTGTACCTTTACCGTCCCAGTGATAAATGCAACAAAAGCACTAAAATTTATTAAAAAAAAAGAAATAAATAAAAAGTTTTTTTCTTTGAGTTCAGCCTACATTACATAGCTTTATACTAGGATTGCAGTGATTGAACGATTTTACTATTAAACGGATTTTAAAACTTCTAAAACAATGTAAAACATAGACATTTTTAGTTTTTGCTAGCAATTCAGAAAAATTAAGTTTGGCCTGTCAGAGGTGTCTCGCGAAACAGCAATGACCTCATATGCAAACAACCTATAGTCTATATCTGATTTCTCCTCCTTAGTATTTTACTCATCATCCAATATTTCATCTCTGTATGGGAAAGAGTTCATTATAACATGGGCTCTAACATCACCAGAATTGACCCCCTTAGGGTAATTGTTATTTTGATTAGTATTTTTTAAGTAATATTAAGAAATAGAAAGCTTTAAGCAGTTTTTTTGCACCTCTGCTGGCTATGTTCTTGCCTCAATTAATCACTATTTATTGCATCTAACAAGTGCCAAGATATTTTTTATAGATGATGGACATATAAAGATATAGACATGACATAAAATAATTATGTAATGAAAACCTAATTTTGACCGAAAAAATTACAGTTTGTTATTTATATTCCTGTAAACTTTAAATTCCTGAAAGTTAAACTTAACTTTCGCCTCCATTTAAAAAGGTTGCTAAGTTAAATGTTGAATGGATCCAATCTGTGGTTAGGAAATTAACTAATTTAGAAAATCTAGCTAGTACTGTATAGTACTGTATGCAATTTACCAATATCGGTTTCGGTATCATTTAGTTGCTGTTGTTGTTGTTGTTTTTGTTGTTGACAAAATCAGTAACTGCCAAAAAATCCTATCAGTGCATCCCTAGTACATACTGTATGTATATGTAATGTATGTGATTAAAAACAAAGGAAAGCATTTTTAACCATGTTAGTATTCAAGAAAGTGTTTATTGTCATATGTACAATGAGGAAAACTGTGTTTTCTTGTACAATAAAATCGAATACATGGCACAGATACAATCTGATCTGATGTAAAGCAGATGCTTCTGGTTTATATGCAGGGCCTAAGTTTAGTTTTAAGTCTAGAAGTAGCAGCAATACGAGCAGAATTGTTCACATGGGATTAAATTCGACATTCACTAGATGGCATGTCAGGGCCAAAGCATCCCCGTCCATCAGGGTTTCCAAATCCAGCTGTAAAATCTTTAGCAATTTCATGCACAGTGATTAAACACATTGGTAAGCTTTCTTTTTCCTACAACTTTCTACCAACTTTCTGATCATTTTTGTGAGCTGTGGGTGTCTATAGTTATATAAAAATGCAAAAAACACGCATGTAAAACAGAATTTTACTATTACTCTGATAGGATATCTGGTGTGTATTAGAACTCAGTGATGCACTAAAGTAGTACATAAATGTGCAGTTTAAGAACAAGCAAGGAAGAGAGGGATATTATGTCAGAGTGTCAGGATACTACAGCACATACAATTTGTGATGCCCAGTAACATTTCAAAATATTATCATATAATTTATCTTCGTTATTTCCAACTGAAAATTGTGAGTTTCTCTTATGCTTCCATTTGTAAATCAACAGAACCATAGTTTGGAAACCCAAATTGATGAAAATCTGATGCCTTAAACTGAGTTGACTTTCACAGAGAGTACATTTTAAGTAAGATTTGTTTAGATTATACAATTAAATAATAATCAATCACCACTAATTACTATTGTTTTATATTAAACTGCAAAAAACTTTTCAAGAGGTCTCTCTATTTGGGGAAAAATGTAAACCGTAAAAAAAAAATGTAAAATATTTGACAAATATAAAATATTTTTCCAACCATACAAATATTTGGACTTGGACGTGATTAGCTTTTTTCATAAATTTTTTCATTTTAACCTTGGACAAAAATAATTTGACCATTACATCCAGATGTGTTTTTTTTTGCCCATCCAGATTATTTCAGATTTAGTTTTACTGTCCTAATACCCTCCACACTTCTGAAAAGACTTTTCAATAGATAGTAGAGTGTGGCTTTGGGGGGTTGCTTTTTAATTACAATAGCATTAATTTAATTAATTAGTTTAAGCACTAATGTTGTGTAAGGACATCTGTGGGACAGTTGTGATTTAAGTTCATACCTAAGGTGTTCAGTGGGGTTGAGTTCAGGTCTTTGTTCAGGTCCCGGAGCTCTTCCACTCCTGCTATAGCACATTTTGTGTTTGTAGCATCCAAAGGCTTTGTGCCTTGTCAGGCTAATGCTTTACCATATGAGGGGGTATCAAAGGTTTTGTATGCAGCTTGAAGCCTTATGCTGCCATCTGTTGGTATGTTTTGAAACTTTTTGATACCCCACAGTGCAAAGACATTCTATGTAGATTGTGTGCTGTGTGCTTATAATTTTATAGTAACAGTTCAAAACAAACAGTTATAGGAATGCTGTTTAGGTGTCCACAAACATTTGTCAATATAGTGTACATACTTTTATTATTTCATCATAAGTCCAGGAAAGGAAGATGCCAGGAATGATCTTTAATTAAAAATAATGAAATGATTCATATAACATAGTTCTCATACAAATGAAATGTGTGTGTGTGTGTGGAGTATGTGTGTGCATCTAGTTGACTGACTACTGTACACACAAAAATTACAGGTATTACATCTATATTTTCTCATATGAGTGAAGGTACTGCAGTGCATATTAATGATTGTAAAGATTTGCACACCCGGACATGCCTTCACCTGCCTCCTCACTGTTTTTCAAATTAAAGGCAGTGCGTAGGCTGGGCAGAAGGGGGCAATAAATCACCCACACTCTCTGGTGCATTCCCTGTTCACTGACATTCCACTGTCAGGCAAAAGTGATTGACTTTCCCTGGGTGTTTATGTTCACAAAAAAGGCTATCTTCTTGCAATGAGGTAAAATGCAATTCTAAGATGATGCCCCATATTTTAAACAAAGGGGTCTGTGAATAACGAGAACCTGTAGTACTGTCTCTGGAATTCTTTCTGTAGTACTGTCTCTTCTGGAATTTTCAGTATTTGCACTAAATGCAGATCTGTTCAGTTCTGTTTAAGCGCATACACTAATACATTTCTAAAATTGATTTGCCTTGATCTGCCTTTCTGTGTGGAGTTTGCATGTTCTCCCCATATTTACGTGGGTTTTCTCCGGTTTCCTTCCACAGTTCATAAATATGTATGTTAAGTTGATTGGTGACTCTAAACTGCCCATAGAAGTGAATGCGAGTGTGTGTGTGTGGCGACCTGTCCATCACAGGGCCACAATGTACCTCTCCTGCCTTTCACCTTTTTTTAGAGACTGCTGGAATAGGCTCCGGCAGAACCCTATGACCCTGAATTAGGAAATGAGTGAGATAAATAAATAAATAAATAATTTGCCTTGAGTTTTTCAAAACCTGTTTTTCACATCCATATAAAATTTTCCCCAAACTGTAGGAAAATAACAAACAAATCCATTGAAAGCCCTCGTATTCTCCTTTTGCAGGAACCAAAAATCCAAAACCTGCTCCAACATTATCAGCGCTTGTAATAAAGGTGACTGATGCCCATGAGCTTTATTAACAATTAGTTTTTACTTGGCTCTGCTCTCGGTCTACAATTAACATTTAGTTCCCTCACTTGGCATGGAAGCACACATACTACATATCTCCTTTTTTTAGTAATACTTAACATTAACAAAACAACATAGACAATATAACATAATATTAACTGAACTTTAAATGTTTAGCTACAGTGTCTCAATTTATAAGTCTAAAATCTCATTGATGGTTTACAAACTCTTTTAGGAAATCTTGCTTCGTTGCGGCTGGGCTGTCACACTAGATGGAACACTGACATTGGGTTCTGTAAACCATGAACTGGGCTTTAATTTCACTGAATTTCATTCAGCACTGTCCGTACAGTCGCAAGATGCGTCTGCGTTCTATGCTCTATAAACATTTGTGCAAGAGATGGGCTGTTTTCCAGTGGTGTATGTCAGTATTCTTGGAGAGCTATGTATGTGTCTTTGTGACTTGCCTTGGCTTTTTAAAAAAGTAAGTTAATTGCCTGGACAGTTTTTTCTGCCTTGCAGCCGGGCCATTATCTGTTAACATTACTTTATGTATACCGTATCTAGCAAAGTGCTGCTTACAAATGTGAATAATGCATGTTTTTCACCTTTCCCTTCTGATAAAGTTGGAATAGAGTCCACAAGTATGACGTATTGTTCAGAGTTAAATTCAAAAAGGTCAGAGTCTACCTTTTGCCATGGCCTTTGTGGAATTTTATGCCCTATCATAGGCTCTTACATTCCTCCCCTTAATGTATTGCACACACTTGGAAATTAGGTCAGTAATTTATATTGACATGCCAGGCCAGAACATTATGTCTCTTGCTAATCGTTTAGTTTTTTTCAATTCCTTGGTGACCGGTATGTAGTTTGTGTAACATAAACCTTTGTTTACTTTGGGGAATGACAATTTGGTAACCTCTTGGGAGTGACTCATCCTCAACAGCCAATCACGATAATCCCCGTAAGGTTTTGCCTCATCGGGTAATTCCTGTTTGTATTTAGGCCAGCCTTTTAGAACAAATTTTTTGATGATAGGTAAAACTTTAATTTATAGTAATTTATTTTTTCCAACTTTTAATAAAAACAGGCGTAATGGTGCAATCGGCTGCGCATACCTCTATATCATCTTCTGCTGTGTCAGCAATCTGTTTGAGTCTGATCGTTTCTGCTATGTGGAGCTCCTATCCTATCCTTTATATGTCCCTGAAATGTCACATTTTTGAAGATTAAGTAGCACTGTTTGAAGTCTGACTGGAGTTTCCTGCATAGGTTTTTTTATGATCATCTCTAATGGTTCATGATTACTTTCTACTGTGAAATGTCTACCGAAAAAGTACTGATAAAATTTCTCACATTCAAATACAATAGATGCCAGGTCTACTTCAATTCTGGCAAAACGCTTCTTTGGTTCAGTAAACACTTTGGAAGCAAGTGCTATGGGACGGTAGTTTTGTTGTAACATGGCACCTACCCCAGTGCTGGGTGCGTCCACACTGAGAGTTATATTATTTTAGAGTGGTAGCCACTGAAACCATTTTCTGTAATTCTGTGAAACAGTTGTCATGAGCTTCTTCCCAGCACCATTCTGCTATCTTTTCCAAAAGGAGTCCTAAAGATGCTGCGATATGAGATAACATTGAAAGAAATGTTCCCGAATATGTGATAACTTCCAGGTCTTCAAATATTTGTGATATAATTATTTTGAACATTTCTCCAGCACATCTGATTTGGCTTATCTTCCAAAAGGGCTGTTTAATGTGCATAATTTAGAGCTCTCTTTATCCAGTTTATTTGCCAGTAACCAGACTGCGCAGTGAGTGTTGTGAATGTTTTTGCACCTGTCATTCTTGTTACCACTTCCTCAATTGTTGTAAGTGGGCAAAGCTCTCTTTCAATTGCAGCATTTAAATCCTTTGGGTCCATGCATATTTTGAGCTTCTTCTTTTCAGGTTCAGGTTCTATATAGTAACCATACTGTTGACCAAAGCTCTCGGTTCCGCCACCTTTTTATTGGCAGTGGTGGCCCAAATGGTTAAGGCACTGAGTTGTTAATCAGCCAGCCACTGTTGAGTCCTTGAGCAAGACCCTTAACCCTTCCTGCTCCAGGGGCGCTGTATCATCTGTTGCAGCTCGTCCTTAACTTTGTTTCTGATAGCCACTGGAACTTGTCTGGATGTATGGCAGGCTGAGCATTTGGTTTGATCTTAATTATTTGTTTTCTTCAATACAGCCCAGTCCTTTGAAAACGTCAGAATATTGGTCTATAATATCCTTCTGTTGTGATGTAACTGCTGCTACACGCTTGATAAGCCCCATCTGTATACATGTTTTCAGTCCCAATAGTGGCTGCACATCATCTTCCAGGAGACGGCATTCAGTATGATAATATTTGCCTTTGTATTCACCCCATAAAAAGCATTTGCCCCTGGGTTTTAAGCATTGTCCACCGTATGTCACCCATCTTGCTTTTGATTATTCTATCTTGGAATAGCTTTGAGTGTGTATTGCTTGTGAAATAATGTTACATCGAGCCCCTGTATATATTAAAAATTTTGTTTAATGGCTGTTTAGTTTAATCATCTCCATTACTTGCATTTACAGAATTCACATATAACTTTTTTTCATCTAAAGTATTTATTTTTATGAGGTCTGGTTGACATACATTTACTAGCAGAATGGTTGTTTACCATATCTTGTGTGGTTTTCTCTGTATTCTGGACCTTAACCTCTGTTGTGATCTCTTGCACAGTTCTGTATGATTTGCTGGAGGTGTCTGCATCATTAGCTTGTGTTCCTTGGTTTTTTGGGGGGTTTTTGCATCTGTCTCACTGTGTGAACTTTTGCATTAGATGCAACTCAAATTTGTCATGGCTACGTGCGACTCGCCTCGGCAGTACGGCGAATTTAAATCGCTTTGTGCAAGTCTAAATCAGTCTCTCTTACCAGCCTGGCTCTTAGGGTGCCATTGTGAATGCTAACAACTATTCTGTCCTTTATTAGGCTGTCAAATAGTAGTCCACACTCGCATGATTTGTGTTTTAAATCCGTGACAAAAATTTTAGATGCTCAAGATAGTCATTAAATTTCTTTATTATAACATTGTCATTTTTGTCTTCAGTATCTGCGAACTTGGACATGTTGTATATTTGTAAAGCTTCATTACCAATAACGTAGTAATGACTGCACTTATTGTATGTGATTGTGCATGCTTGTGTGTGAACACACACACTATTCTGCCTCTGGTTGGCAAACAATAGAAATTCACTCTAACTGAACCAATAATTATCAGTTACGTGGTTATTTTACCCAACCTCAACACACTTAACCCCCCCCCCACACACACACACACAGTAATTATCATCAGTTATTTGTTTCACGCAACTCCACACACACCAGAGAAAAACTTTCCAGGTCCTATGTCTGAGAGAGTCTACAGGGATGAAAATCGCTCCAGTAAAGTTAAATATATTAACAAATATTAAAACAGTAGTGTGCATTTTATTGTCAGTAAGAGTACAGAGAAAATTACTCGCTACTGAAAAAAGTCGTTAGTAACGCAGTTTATTTATAAAGCTGTTATTTGCCTCAGTGAACATGACCATGCCCAAAAGAATTTCCTAAACACATGTTTTGTCATAATGCAATTCATAACCTGAATAGACTAGCACATACATCTGGCCTTAACTCCAGCGAATTCAATTCAATTTTATATGTATGTCGCTTTTATTAACGGACATTGTCTCAAAGCAGTAACAGTGAACGTGTCAGGTTGTCCCTAATAAGCAAGCTAGGGGTGAGTGAGGCAAGGAAAAACTCCCTGAGATGAAATAAGAAGGAAACCCTTATAGGAACCAGACTCAAGAGGGAACCCGTCCTCATTTGGGTATCACTGAATGTCTGTTTTTTACAGCTTATGGTAATAGTGTTTAAATACAATGTTAACTGTAGCCTTGGGTCAGTGGAGCAAAATGAGTCCCAATCCATCCTCCAAGCTTCTAGAAATTCAAGGAAAGGGGCAGGAAACTAGTCACAGGTACCTCAGAGAAAGAGAGAGAGAGAAAAAGAGAGAGAGATAAAACACCCTTGGGCTGAACTGGAACACCATGACCTTAATGTGACATCATTGTCTGACCTCACTAATATTCCTGCATCTAAATGGACAGAAATTCCCACAGCCATAGTGGAATGTCATAAGAATGAACGAGGACAATATATGGAATTAAGTGTTCAAAATTACATATGGGTGTTAAGGTCAGATGTTGACATACTATTGGCTGTATAGTGTACATGTATACTAGAGAAATAGCACTTAACATTGAACTCTAATGCCTGAGCTATTTTACTAAAAGGTTCGTAAGCTATAATTTAAGGATGTCAGATGACTAGGTTTGGGATAGGTCTAAAAGATAGATATACATTTTTAACTGCTATTAGACTGCACTAATTACCCTTAATGGATAGATAAAACTTGAAAAATGCAGAAGGATTGATTAAATATATTCTATATTCATTTTAAAGGAAGGACACGACAGCCTCAGAGTTAAACATAAAATTTCTACCATCGATTTATGTGGATTTGACTGTGTGCTTGTACTTTTAAACAGCACATTAAAGACGTCTCCTCTGAGACAATTTTTTTTAAAGGATGTCTGATTGTGTGTTTGTGTCACCATCCATGTCTGTGTTTCTTATGTCTGTGTCCAGGGGATTTTAGTTTGTAGTTCTGTCTCCCTGTTGTTGTCTTGTTTCCTCGCTGCTCTGCTCCTTTGGTTGTTGCCATGGACACTAATCTGACCACACCAATTCTCTTGTTGGTTTCTATAGTTACTCATTAGTTTTCTGGTTCCCCTCTGTGTGTATTCTGTACACACATCTTGTTTTGGTGAGCTGTTGTTTCACTCCCCACCTACAATCCCTGCCGGTACCGAGACTCAAAACCGTGACCTTTGGGTTACAGGTCGGACTTTCTAACCATTAGGTCTTGTATATGTGCTTGTATTCGTGTGTAAGTTTGCATCTTGCGATTAGTTTGTATTAATAACTACTATAAGAATCATAGTAACCAACCAGTTATCATTTAAGTGTTACTATATATTATTCAAAGAAAGAATCGAAAATTATACTGTTTAAAAGTTTGCCTCAAAAGGGTTTGGTTGCACATAATATATTTTTTTATCAAGCCTAAAATGAATGTAACTATACTATACTATACTATACATATAAACTATAAAACTTTCTTATTAGGTCGCTGGGAAGAATGAAAAAAATAATCGTTAATAATAATAATGTGTGTGCTTTTACTTACTAAATCGTTAATTAGAGTTTTCCTGTTAGGTAACAGCAGTGACTAAATTGTTAATATTGTGTTACTCGTTTGTTCCTGTGTGCTTATTAAATAATGACGGTAAGTGTTACTCTTTAGGCTTTTATTTTCCGTCGTGGTTTGATTTTGAGTTTGCAGTTAAGGCTTTGACACGGAAAGAGTAGCTTTGTTGTTTTTCCAACTTTGTCTTAATGAACTTCCAACTTCCTTGATAGAATGATTTAGTTGTTAATTAATTATCAAAAGAGCAAATCTGTGTTTGTTGCAAAAAAAGTTATTAATAGAGCTACATATACACTCAAGTTCTAAATCAAATTAATTTATGTAAATTTGAGGCTAAAATCCAAAGTGTGTATTTTACTTGCTTTTATGTCTTATGCTTATTGTTATTTTTCAAGTGATAACAAAAAATGCTTAATTTTAAGTAAGACTATTCAAACATACTGTGCAAATTTTTCATAGTTTTCTTTGGGAAACTGTTCTCCAGTATTTGTTTGTGTGTATTTGCAATTACGTAATTTTTTTAATTGGACAATAATAATATGATGATTCCACTTTTACTAAAGGTGATGACTCTTCTACTTTTTCCAGCCACTAAAATAGTGTTTATTTGAAGGAGGTCATCGACTGGCTGCTTGTGAATTGGCTTCCTGAAAATAGGTGGAATTGTTTATTCTTCTCCAGCCTTTGTTTGTGGCCAGTACTCAATTTATCACTTTCCTGCTTGAATCAATACTTATAAATATTATTCAGAACAGATTTTTTTGTAATACTCAGGAATTGCTGAAACTGTGTTTTTTATTAGCACAACGATGTTCACTTCGATGCACTTTTACACACTTTATCTAAATTAATAATAAGGTTTATAATGCCTCAACAACATTACAGAGCAACCATAGTATGTTTTTTTTTTATATTGAAGCTTAAGTTTTTATGCACTGCAACTTCTATAAAAATCCTGTTTTAAAATTGAAAAAAACAACACAATCACAAGACTACAGTACCACAGTATTGATGAGCGGAGACATAAGGCTGTTACTGTTCTTTGCCCTATGCTAAAGTAAACATTCTTATATTAATACTGATATTGGCTCCTAAACAGAAAAGAACAGCAAATAAACTAAGTTTGTTATCCATCCATCTTTTGCACAAATTATTCATTAAAGTGTCATGTATACATATAAAAAATCGGAGGTGGAGGCTGCATCCTAGCCTTTAAAAATATTTGTTTCATTTACTTCTGGAATAAAACATCTCTTTTTTTGGCCACCCATCCAATATTTAATTCAACCAACTCCACCATCTCCACCAGCTGCACCTCTGCCTGGGGCAAGAAATCCACATTGTGGGCTTCGTCAGTCATATCAAGACCCGTGAAGCTAGCGGTTGGGAGGAGATAAGGCTAGGCCTAATTCATACTCCTCTGCTTGAGAGCTCCAAGATTTCAGCCTGCACTGTGCCTCAACAACAGCGGAGACCTGAGCTTTAAGGACCCATCATCATTAATTATGGCCAGACGGGAGGGGAGCAAATGCATTGGCAGGCATTCACAATGCTCACAGTCAGTGCCCTCAAAATCTGACCGCACATGCTCCACTCCCAGGCAGCTAACACACTGCGAGGGTGTATCCATGCCTGAAATAAAGCTGGGACACAAATAAGCAAACCAATTCAATTTCTGACTACTTTTATCTGTCGATCTTTTTTATATTAGACACACACATACACACATGCTGAAAAGAAAGATCTTACAGAGATTACGGTGCAACGCTTATTTATATAGCATTACTTCCTGGTCAGTGATGTCACATGCCCATGACCTAAGGCTTTCTGATTGGACAAATTACACACATGCTTCAGGCTAAAGGTTATAAAAGGCCGTTCCCAAAACGTTTCGACACAGCTCGAGTTTCTGAAAGGAAACATAAGTTATTTTTGATTTGAAAAGCTTTGACGGGTAAATTAGCACAGTATATAGCTAGTTTTTTGACATACTGCACAAATATTTACCAGATTAACACCTGATTTTTGATACAGAGACAGGTCCATCTGCCTTTTGTAATTTTGCCCTCGTATTTATGGAACAAGCTTCAAGGTACATTACATATAGAATTTTTACCATCTCCCACTATGTTTAAAAATATTCTGTAAAAAGTCTGTCTATACAATATAGAACAGTGTACATGTTTTAATAACTGATTAAGATTTTTTTTTGCTGCGTTCTGCTTTTGTTCATTGTGTGGTGTCATTTTGCCCTGGACCTGGTAGAAGTTTCCAACAGTACTTCCTCGTTAAATAAGAGAAAAAAAATCTAACATTAGGAAGAATGTGCACTATTTTGACATATTAATATTAACCAAGTGTTAGTTATTAAGGAAGCAGAAGAAAATCCTTGCTCTTTTCTGTGCTCTGGCATGGTTTAAGGTTCAAGTCATTCATTATTTAGATAGCCCTGAACATAGCAAATGTGGGCTTTAACAACTGCTGTCCAGTGCAGGAACAATTATATTGTAGTCAAAGAACTAATTTCTTGTGAGGTCAGGATACTATTGGCTTAAATGCATACTCAAACCCTGCAGGGAGAAACGCTTGAGAGAAAATAAAATTAACCTGCCATTTATATGAGGCTGGGATGCTCAGCTCTCCCAACATTTGATTGCAATGTAAATCCTAGCCATTAAACAAGAACACTTCTTTCATCCAATATTGCCTTAGTCCCTGTGCTAAACAGCAGTGTAACCCTGCCCTGGCGTCACTACGTTCTACCGGTGCTGCAGCTTTAAAACATACCAGATTTTATAAATAGTTTTTTTTAGCAGTCATGGTAGACTGTAGGTTTAGTAAGCCAGCAGAAACCAGATCTTTTTTTTTCTTCCTTTTCAACAGCTAGAAGCAAAACTACTACTCCAACCACTGTGACAAAGCTGTTACAAACTGCTTTCTCCTTCCTAGTAAGCTTCTTGGGGAATTCCTAGCTCTTCAGGATTTTCTTTGTTTGTTGTCCGAAACAAATACATGCTTTGACTTTTGCCTCAGACAGCTTAAAAATAATGCCTTTAAAAGCACTTGACAGCTTTAAACTCTTTATCTAGAGTTGTGACCAATTATTTTATAAGCCACTATTTGATGTGGTGGAATTAGCACTTTCCTGGGGTCATCCAATAGCTGTTAGATAGAATAAAGTTTCACATTTTCTGGTTACAGACGTTTTTATTTGCTTTGATAGTAAATTCAACTGGAATAAGTTTTAGTAGAATTAGTTTAATTTCTGCGCAAAGAAATTGTCCATTTTATTTTTCACATTCACATCAATACACAGTACAAAGGTTTCATTCACGGTCAATGCTATAAAAATAATAAATGAAAAGAATTTAAAAAATGAAAGAAAGTTTAGTAAAAACATCTATAGTAAAACCGTAGTAGACTATTAAGAAGAAAGTGTAAATGTGCCAGTGTGTGTAATTGTAGTTTGATATAAAATGTGCAAAAATCTGATAGATGTGACATATATTGTGTAGACGAGTCTAAAAAATCCTGATTCTAGTTTTGTTTTGGATTGAATAGGCAGCGGTGTTTAGCTTAAAAAAGCAAAAGCACATCCTGGAACACAAGTGAGGGAAGATTCTCTTGTTTGGATAGCACAAAAATGCAGGATTGTGCATTTTCTCTTGCCCATTAGGATAGTTAATGAATTTGTGCTTTGTCCACTCTTACACATGCATAAGAAATAAAGAGCTGGTAATTATGCTGTGCTGTAAAATTTGTCAATAAAAGGAAGGAGGCCAGTCAGAGTGTTGCACTGCTTTTCCACTCAATTTTGCTTCTAGTCTTCAAGGTGAATTAACAGACAAAAAAGAAATAAATAGACCTATTTTAAATGCTGAAACAGGGAGTCTCTCTTTTATATGATGCTTGTAAATATATAAAGTACATGTCCCTCATTCATGCATAACTAAGCTCTCTGCACACACTGGCATGAGGCCAAGATGCTAAGCAAATTAACTTTTTTTTTTCTGGGAATCAATAAAATGATGCTTGAGTTCAAAATGCAGAGTACAAAGCACGGTTTTCTACATCTTTTCATAGAATATCAATTTTAGTTTCTTTGTCTGGTTTTGATTAAATACATCTACATTGCTAATATCAGTTTATTGATTGATGGTATTATCTTTTAGCAGTGCCTCATACTATATAATTTTGGACTATATTTATCAATGGAAATTGGGGAAAGTGGTAGCTCAATCGTTAAGGTGTCGGCCTATTAATGAAAGATTAGGGGGTTCGAATCCCGGCACCATCAAGTTGCCACCGCTGGGTCCCTGAGCAAAGCCCTTAAACCCAATTGCTCAGTTGTATAAAATGAAATAAAATGTAAGTCGCTCTGGATAAGGACGTTTGACAAACGGCACAAATGGAAATCAAATATTACAGTTTATGACCAAAAATGCAAACACCTACATATATAACATCCTTTCTTAGAACCAGAAACCACTTTTTGGACCATGGCTGCAGTAATCTGTTACTCATTCCATCACAGATGCACAATGGCGGTGATGTCCAGTAAGAAAGTTTGGTGCCAAGTTGGTGTTCCAAGTCAGTAGTATTGAGGTCATTGCTCTGCTCAGGAAATGAAGGTTCTTTTATATCAATTATGACAACCTTTTTCTCTTTGTAAGGACTGCGTCATTTAGTTTCAGTAAAATGATTCTACAGCTTACCAAGTGTTATTATTTCAGCAGCCGTTTAGGAAAGACTGCATGTAATGTAGATGTTCCAAAACTTTTGGCCATATATATATATATATATATATATATATATATATATATATATATATATATATATATATATAGCACAATCACAAGATAGCAGTCTAGCTGACAGTTCTACAGTACAGAAAGGCTCAAATAGAGCATCAGTCGTCATGCCGAGCATTGATCATTTTTACTATTTTACCATTTGTTGCCTCACTGCTCATTTTGTCCTTGGTCTTTGACAGCTGTCTGGTAATTAGACAGAAACGGATAAAATATTTGCTAATGAAATGTGAAAGGTTTAACCAACTGAGAAATTAGCTGACTTCACTACCCGTGACGTTAGACTGGTCTGCACTGAAATGTTTGTTCGGAATGGAAACTAGGCACCTGTTACAGGCTGGCATTGGCCCTTAGCCAAAGATATAAGTGATTGAATGCTACTTTCATGCACTGCAGCAGACATCCAGCGGTCTGAACTCTGAAGAAAAACTCAGATCAGCGTTGTAAATATAACTTATGCCTAGATAAAAGTTATATATAACTTTGTACTTTTTTCTTGCCATTTTTAAATCCCCTGTCCACCTTGTATTTATTATCGGGTGTTTGTCAGACTTAATTCATTTGTAATGATCTGGCAGATACCATTGTAAAAGATGCACACTAAGCTAAAGGGTCTCAGTGGCAACAGCACAACTGCTTGTTGTGTCATTTCTGTTCAAAAATACTTTATAATGCACTGTAATGTGAAGCTCCATTAATCACACGCCTACACATTTCGCGATCTCTTTGTTTTCCTGTTAGCTTCTTCCTCTCACATAACAATCCTACAAAAAGAAAGACTGAGTCATGCTTAAATAATAGTTTAGCTTTTAGTTTATTTATCAAGCTGTTTATTTCTGTAAAGTCAGAGCAAGAGAATTTTATTCATACTACACAATATGTTTTTCTTGGAAAGTACCAAGTTCAAAAGTCTATGTCAAGCCTAGCTTTTGCCTCAGTGTCTGCACAAGTTTTCTCTTCAGTCTTATTCAGTCAGTTTTATGTACTACTTTCACAGTCATGGGGCAGAACATCGTTACATAGAGGGAATTTGA
This sequence comes from Bagarius yarrelli, assembly GCA_005784505.1. NCBI lineage: Eukaryota > Metazoa > Chordata > Actinopteri > Siluriformes > Sisoridae > Bagarius > Bagarius yarrelli. The sequence goes on along the minus strand of VCAZ01000008.1, from coordinate 3,944,427 downwards.
ACCAATCGTGCAAACTTAACAAGTGATGACAATCTGTTCCAATTAAATAGGGGATTTCTGGCTGTGGTGTAGTGGGTCACGGTGCTGGCACTCATGCGTTGTTGCACTCCATCGACCAGGGTTTGACTTCAGCTTGGGTCATTTACACATTTACAGCGTTACATTTGGCAGCGTTATCCAGAGCAACTTACTTTTATTTATACAACTGAGCAATTGGGGGTTAAGGGCCATACTCAGGGGCCTAGCAGTGGCAACTTGGTGGTGCTGGGAATTCAAACCCTGATCTTCCAGGTATTAGTCCAACACCTTAACCACTGGGGTACAACCTTCCCTCCAATTTCACCCCCTCGTCCTCGATTTTATCTATGATCTATCAATAAAAGCAAATATTCTCAAAAATATTTCTTTCAAAAAAGGGGGGATTTTTGCTTTTAACCACTCTATTATTGTTTGTTTTACACATTGCATAATGGTGACAGGTGTGTGAACCACTGTACTCTGTAAATGAAATGTTTGTTAACCTTCCTAGGTAGTTTTAGGTAGCTGGGAATTGTTTTTAAAATCATAGACACATAATCTTGTTTTGTTCAGCAAATGATGTATGTGTAATTTGTGTGAAATCACTAAAATTGTGCTTTGTAAGAAAATTAGCGCTTCAAATGGGTGTGTTAGCTGTTGGTGAAGCATAAAATTTAGCTAAATGAGTAGTAACCGTACCCCCATTTTATTCTACTATTATGCAGATACAGTAGCTGGCTTTTATTTACAATACAGAACCTTGAGATTTTCACACATTTGCTCACAATAGTTTTTGTTGTTAATATAAATCAGTTATAATCATCTTTGAAATGTTACTGAAATGTTTGTGTTTATGTAGCTTAAGTGCATCCTTATTTTTTATTCAATGATAGCAAAGCACCACCGGTTGATACCTTATCAATCCTTATCACATCATTGAAATGCAAATACTAACCAACATTTTTAGTATATTTAGTACACAAAAATACAAGTAATGCTGTCATTTTATCCTATGTATATGACATAAAATCCCATTTTTATAAGTCACCAGATATATAAAAACTATTTTTAGCTAAACATTAAAGTAAAATGAATATTTTGATGATGTCAGCTACAGTATAGTGGGAATACGCCCAGTTGGAAACCTGTGCACTGTATTATACCTCATTTAAAAAGCAGTCCAGGCTGAAATGTGCTGAACAAGCTGTAAAGCTCAGAGAGGAATCCTCCGGGATTTCTGTAAAATGCATTTAAACCTCTTTTTTTTTGATGTCTACATCGATTACCTGGTTATGTGAAGATACAGCTGTTTTCTGAGAGGCAGGAACAGCACCGACGTTGACTGTTTTTTAACACCTCAATTGTTCAATTGTTTTAATGACACAAAACTCACAACCAAAATCATTAAAAAAATGAATGAAAATGTTAAATTCTGCTGTATTACTAATACGATTCTTTGGCTGACCAGTAGCTTTAAAATACTACTGGTAGTCTACCACATCCGTAGGTCGATGGTTAAGTCTGGTTAAGTCTCCGCATTACTGATCAGTACTGATTAATGTTCTCTGCTGCTGGAATGATGTGACCTGGCTAAACCTTTCCTCTGACCGCAGCTTCTTAACAAGCTGGAATACAAGCAAAAGAATTCAAGTGTTGTGTGCAGTATATACTATCCACTCTTATTTTAAGTTATTTTTGTGGTGAAATATGGTAAATACACTATCACTGCCCCACATTCAGAGGACGACAAGCAGTCGACGGAGCAGTGAATAATTTTTAAGTGAAATACACACAGTTCATCTGTGTGTATATACATGTTTAATAATTAAATCTAATAAAAAAATGCAAACAAAGCTAAAGTGTAAGTGTAGACAGTCTGTCTGTAAACCATTTCTGTTGTAAGATATAGTGCAACATTTGGCAGAGGTTATGGAGATTAATGAATTAGTAATGCCCATACATCAGAAATTAGTGTAAACAGGGATGACCTGTTTCCTATGCAGTTATTTTGGCTGGAATTTTGCTGAAACACAAATTTTGCAAACACACCTGCTGTATCTACAACTAAAACTTGTGCAGAGACGTTGCTAAGCCTTTATCACATAATTTTGTTGGCATATTATCCAGTTACTTTTATAAGCTAGAAGCCTATTGCATAGGACAAGTGTAACAACCTGAACAAATGTAGCATTAAGCATTAGGACCTATGTTATTAGTAATGTCATCGTCCTGTACATCATGGATGATATTTCATCATATTCATATTATCCTCAATAACATCCCAAGGTTTTAGGACATGTGTGAATTTTTATGGACTAGTCAAAAACTTAAATCTATTTAAAAATTAAATAAATATCAAGTTTTTATTTTCCAAATTTCCAAATTCTTTCTATAGGACTATTCGGGGCCACATTACACACCCTGCTACAGCAAATTTGCTTGAGATTTCCCTGGAGTAATATATTTACAGTTCTTTGCATTTGCATCACTCCCAACTGCATTCATTTCTTTTTTTCCATAACAAATAACCTTCAATATGCATTATACTTATTAAACTCATAACCATGCAGATCACATCAGTGTTTCAGGTCATTTAAAATGAAGAGAAATAAACATAACAGAAATCAGGTATTCTATAGCCCCATAATTACACACTCCTTTTGGAATGACACATCACCTCATATTTTGAATAGTGTACTTGGTAATATAACCAGGTTTCAGGCAAAAAAAATGTAATAATGAGGGAAAAGATCATTAAAAATGAATTTTTGGAATACTTATTTCAGAGAGGTCTGCCCTCACTTTGCATAACTTTAATAACTGAGAGAAAGATTTGTTTCATTTTAAAGCCTTGAAGGAGGGCACTAATTACTCTGTGTTTCTGACTTTTGACATAAAATCCATTAGAGAAACTTTCTGGTTAAAGGCTGTATCCGACACGTCTCTGTGTCTTCTCAAAACTGTTACTATAAAGTTGGAAGCAAACAGTTGTCTAGAATGTCCTTGTAGGTCATTATATCATTCCTTTACTGGAAGTAGGAAGCTGAATCACTGTTCCAGCATGACAATAAGCTCCAGGAAGACATGAAGTGTGTTGTTGGTGCTTATGGTTGGTTTTGAAGAACTCAAAAGAGCTCTGACTAAAACACCACTTAACACCTTTGGGAGGATTTGGAACACTGACTGATATCCTCGTTTAAAATTAGTGCATCATCTTACTAACACTATCATACTACACAACTATACTGATAGAAAAAAATACTTCCAATTCTGGAATAAGTTTACATTTTTAAAAAACACATACTAATGTGACGGTCATGTGTTCTAAATAGTGTGTTTGTCTATATAGTATCAGAATCAAATATGTGTATATATATTGTGGGAAGTGGTGGCACAGAGGTTAAGGTGTTGGACTGATACCAGAAACACCAGCGTTCTATTCCCAGACACCACCAAGCCACCATTGTGAGCAAGGCCCTCAATCCCCAATTGCTTAGTTGTAAGTTGCTCTGAATAAGGGCGTCTGCCAAATGCTGTAAATGTTAATATATTTGCAGACAAGTTATATAAACTTTATTTAAATAGCGGATTTAACAATAGAGATTGTGTCAAAGCAGCTTTACAGAATCAAAGAATAGAATAGTGTGTTAATACAAGGCAATAGTGAACTTTCTGAAAAGTTCAGTCTTACTTGTATCTGTAAATTAAAAGTCCCCAACTAAGAAGCCAGCGGGATCAACGACAATTCATCTAGAATCATGCTCAGTCAGAGGGCCAGTTTTCCTCTGACCAGACAAACCAGCAGGTTATTCCATGCTGCAGCAAATTAAATGTAAAATGTTATAGTTTAAATTGAATTTAATGTTGAATGTCATTCATACAGAATGTTGAATGTTGAATGTCATTCATACAGTGTAAAAGGTTTTTCTCTATTTATGAGAAGTATAAAAAGTGTAGTGAATATATGATTATTCTCTAAAAGCTATTGCACATCCTGTGGCAATCATTTATGATTTAACAATTAGAAACTTTATTTAATGTCTTTGGTGAATAAAATGATTCTTAGGCTAATTAAACCCTGAACTAGACCTGTGGGTGATGCAGTCGTCTTCGTGATTGTCACCTTAATGGCAGCATGAAAAATTAATATCAAATGAATTCATTGGTAGTCAATTATAGTAGTTCTATACTGTCGGTTTACTGTAGTTACTAAACAACTCAGTATAATCATTTTGAGAGAAATTATAACCAAATATTCAGATATGCATTCAAAGAGATAAATATAAGACAGTTATAATTTACGTATAATGTTTAATTGAAAATAAAATAATTTTAGCACTTAAATATTTATGTTTCTTCAAATTCTCCGAACTTCTATAAAAGAAAACTTTATATCAGAGCACAGATTTTATTAGCATTTAGAATAGGACATAGTCATTGAAGAACATTGATTTTGATGAATGTTCTGGCATGGATTTGGTTTAAAAGTGTGTCTGGGATCAATGTGTTGCTGAAAGGTCTGGCAATTACTCTCTTAAGTCATTAGAGGCAGTCTAGTTTGTGACTAATTATTGTGCTGTTATTCATGATGCCATTAATCTGCAAAAATTTTTAGATGCATCACTGGCTCACCAACATGATTCAATGCTGCTTTTTATTTATTTATTTTAATTTTTAACAAGATTTTATACATTAAAAAAAATACTTCCACATTATAACAGCTATACATTGTTATTTTTTCAATTTGGCCTTTTTTTTCTATAAACATTTTAAAAAGACATGAAAAATTGCTTCATATCAAAACGTGGGTCATACATATCCTTGTATAATATTGTTACCGATAAATACATTGGGATGGGATACAAACCAGCCAGTGGTACTGAACTAAAACCAAAACGGTGCTGCTATAGATAATGAATCATAGTTAAGTATTTAACAGTACTGTAGAATCAATAAATGATAATGTCATACTACTGGAATTTGTGGCTCATAAACCACTGGTCCAATTGTGCACAATAAACTAATCCTGTCACTTTAATTTCAGCACACAGCTTCTCATCATCACTGGTTCTACAAAATCTTTATTCCTTTATAGGGCTGCTCTCAAACTGATAGCCATCCCAAGTCGTTCCAATCTGTTAGTGCAGTCCAAGTAAATCTTTGCTAATTACCTTCTTCTGTGGGTAAAAAACCTGGACGTTAGTTTTTACGTTGGTTTAAAATTTGACAAACAGATAAATACAGATCAAATCAAATCCATGCTTTTATTACATCTACATCGGAATTAGCTTCATTTCGGGATTAGTCAGTCAATCCTATCTTTTTTTGGCTTTTAATTAGTACCAAAAAATGGGGGAACATTACAACAGTTTTACGTTCTCGGCACTGATTGCCTGTGCGCCACTGAATTAACCTCAAAGTTTTCTCTTAGTATCTAAACATTTGCCCCTTTTGTCGCACTAGTTGTCCAACCACTAATTATTATGCATCCCAAAGTCAAAGCTGAAATGCAGGGGTTGCCCCAGCTTCTCCCTAGACTGAAATGCTCTGCCCCTCTGTATCAGATCCACATCTTTAATATCTGTTTTTAAATCCATGTTGACACTTTGCCTTTTTGATTTGGTGTTTTATCAATAAGAATGCTGTTCCTTTTTTTTTTACCAATTATTCTGTATTGTCTTATTGACATATTTTTATCCAGCAGCATGTTGGTCAACCCATGGTGGTGTTTAATTAGTGCTATATAAATAAAACTGACCTTGACATTGACGAACACAAAATTAACGCTTCTATACAAAATCATTAATCTTTTTAGCTAAGCACTTTATTCAATTCCTCTGCTGGCTAGACTAGACTCCACTCCCGGCTCGAGAGTTACAGCACATCAGTACGACCTTGAAATTAGATCGGTGGTTATCTCTTGGGTCTGGGTCCTGGCCCTACAAGATTTCTTGCTAAAGTATTATCAGTGCTGAGTGTCTACAGAACACTGGGCTTGAAGAGAAGATGTTCTAGGATTTGGTGTTAATCTCCTAGACTCTACTGCAACATAGATCCCAGTTTAATGTTTTATAGTGTGATTTGCATTTTAATGTGATTTGCAATGCAGGTGTCCTGACTGCAGTAACCCTCCAGCTATTTTTTATGGCTATGGCTTGCCAATTAATTACCCAGACCGGTTAGATATCACCAAGAAGGGGCAGTGTTGTTTGCAATTACAATAATTTTTGTTTATTAACGCCAGAATACTTTAGCGATTGACACAATTCTCTGTTTACACTTCCGAGATCCAACTTCAGTAACTGAACAAACGGAATAGTTACATTTTTACCTTGATTACAAGTTACACATGAGTATACATAAATTCCACTATTATAAAAAATTAAAAACAAAAAGTGTATCCATATTAAATTAGCCATTTCATTCTTTCTCATTTATAAATATACTGAATCAATCCATACACAATTCCATGTATGTGTTTGGAAAACCGGAGCAGCCAGTTAAAATCTCGACTGTGTTTACAAATTTCTAATGTTTTTACATAAAATTCCACCTGTTTATATGTAATTGTAAACGTAAAAAGGTTCAATTTATGAAAAATACGTTTTTCTGTGACTCACTTTTTATCCACCATGCCAATGTAATTTTACAACACAAATCTGAATACAATTTATCAAAGTTCGATAAGCAGCAAAAAAAAAAAAAAACTTATTGGAATGCAAATAGATTGTTGTACTTGTTTTGGAAAAGCTGGTAATATCTAAGAGGTATAACTGTATCCCTCTAATCGCTCCAGCACTTTGATGAATTGGTCTTCAAACATGTCAAACTAAATTCAATGTGCCGTATCCTTGAAGCTGCGTCAGGGTATTAAGGCTTGCTCTGGTTACCAGCACATCACAGTATATGTTTATGTATGATAAAAGTGCACATTACGAAAAAGCATTACAGTTAAAGTTCATAAAAAAATCACTTATCACAGCTGCTAGAGGGGAGAGCTCATGCATCAAAGTGAAGGGTTGAATTTAAGAAAAGGTCACCCTGTTTACAAATAATTCTTCACGGTTGCTACACATAGACAAGACTGTAAGTACTGCATGAATACCGAAGGGGACTGGGGCATATGACCGAGGCCAGCTCTTGTTGGCATAAAAGGAGAGTTATTAATTTGCTTTGGTGGTGGTCGTGGTGGTGGTCTGTTTGTAGAGGTTGTTTTCTATCATCCTGGAGAGGTAGTAACAGCAGTGCAGTGCTATTCAGTATTCAACTCAGCCATGGAGCAGGAGTCTGCAGAGGCTACCGAAGAAATACGAGCACTATTGTCACACTTGGCTGCAGTCCCTGAATCTTTTTTTTTTTTTTTTTCACACTCTCCCCAGTGAAGGAGGAAAACAGTAAAGGATTCAAAATGTATGATGTCCATTTATTTGTTTTTTTGTTGTTTTTTTGCTGTAAGCATTACTAAATATTTCATCATTTTTCTATGTGTCTTCTCGTCTTCTTGTAGTCTTCCAGCTGACTGTTAGCAAGTGGTGGAGATAGATGCCATAGATATATGGTAGTAAAACATGAAATCTGAACAAACCGCATAACACGCATACACGGACAAAAAACACTCAAGCATGAAATAAACATGAGCAGTGCAGGGTTGAAACGACAAATATGGAGGCGACTCACAACACAGCACAAAAAAAGATTTGACTTTACGCACCAAACCAAATCATATGTCATACGATGTAAAGTAAGTGTGTTCAGGTAAATTTGCAGTTGCTGATGGGAATCGTGGTCCATCACAACATGCTAATTTTCTATCATAATATAATATTATTAACAGAAAGAAGAAAACTAAAAACTTTTAGACATGCTGAATTAATTATTTTATGAATGTGGTAGCGCTTGCTTAAGGTTCTGATCCCCAATTGCTTAGTTATATGAATAAAGTTAATGTGCGTTGTTCTGGTAAGACATCCCCTATATGCCACAAATGTAAACTAATTTTATGAAATAATTGAAAATTTTGAGTTTCAAGAGTCAAACTTTGTTCTTGTTGGGTCCACTTTTTTTAAGATTAAAGTTTTTCGATTCCAGGTACCCGGCATCTTTTTATTCTCTTTTCCAGGCTGAATGTTAAGTATTTCCACCAGTATTGGGTCCTAGTTTAAACCCAGATAGCAGCCTTTTTTTTAGCAACCAGTCGCATTCTATTTAAGTGCCAATAAGTTGTTTGCCACTTGCAGACCTTTGAAAAATTGCATCCGGCTGAGTTTTGAAATTGCACTACTTGCGGGGCTAAAGCAGCATGTATAGGTTGAATAAAGGCACAGGTAAAAGTTTGAATCTATACTGTCCTGCGGGTAGGACTTTTAGAGGATAAAGACTGGGTCTTTCAGTTTATTTTAACTTTTTTAATAAAAATCTGACAGTAATACGGATACAATTTTTTTTACATACACACATAAGTTTCAAGTGAATCAGCAATCTGTAAATCTGTGATTTTAAATTAAGCTCTGTTGTCCATTAAGTGATAAGCATAATGTGACCATAATGATTGAAGATCTTTTTTATTAGTATTAATACACGAGTATTTTGACAAAAAGTCCATTGGCACAGTATGGCCACATAAAAGAAGTTTCAAACGCTCAGTACATATGAACACTTCTTTAATTTGGGATGATGGTGAAGCATCTGAAGTGACCATTTAAGTGAAAGAAAGTTTTTAACACATTAGATAGATAGATAGATAGATAGATAGATAGATAGATAGATAGATAGATAGATAGATAGATAGATAGATAGATAGATAGATAAATAGATAGATAGATAGATGATTGATTGATTGATTGATTGCTTATTGCTTAGAAGAAATCAGCTGCTAGAAGCCCAAACCACAAACTGTGCAGTGTGTTGAGAAGTGTAGCTTTGTAGGGTCTTTAAGGATCACAGATTATCTGTGCTGTGTTGCATAACACCCGATGTGTCAAGTAGGTTTTGACTGGTAGCTGAGGCACTAAAGCATGTGAAAATATAAGGGCTGTTGTCTATGTGCTGTCATCTAAAACTTTCTGAGGTAGCTTTACCACCCCAAAGGGCAAGATTTGTTGTCTTTTACATATGTATCATCTGAAATAGACAAAACATGGAGGTCAAAGGTCATGGAAATGTATTACTTTCAACATCAAAATAAGCAATGTAAAACTGAAGGGAACTTCTATACTACTACTAATGATTATATTAAAAATAATAATTATTATTATTCTATAAGTTTTTACATGCTGTTGAACTCACTCAGCTCAATTCTGAACTTTTCTTATCTTAGAGGGTCAGGAAGATACAGCGATTGTTCTCGACTACAGTAAATTGGTGCTCAAAGCTTAAAGTTTCTCGTGCCCCAGGCCTTCCATGGGTCAGAAAGCAGAGCTGCTTAAAAATAAAAAAACTATTAAAAACCGTCAGTTGATTAAAAACGAAGCTTGATGTGATGGTCATATCCGAGAGCTTCCAAGAGAAAGCTACATCTTGTTGTGTTAACCGTTAATAAACTGAATTGATCAGCTTACTCAAGTGTAAAACACAATATACCTCGGGTATACGCTCAGTGGATCTGTGAATCAGCCGAGCAGAACCAGGGAGATCGAGAGGGAAAATATTAATGAAGGTGACCTGAAATTTCAATGACGTGAGGGGCAGATAACGTTGGCATTATTTTTTTTTTCATTTATTTTCAGTCCACTGGTGTTAAGCATTCATCCGTCACCATCTGTTCTATTCCACATGCCCCCGCACACGCACTTGCTTCACAATAATATCTAATCTTCTCTCCCAGCAGTAGAGGAAACTGTAAAGATGTTTAATTGAATTTGTTTTGCTCCCCCACACCCCCCCCCCCACCCGCACCCTTTTACCTCACAACCCTTTAAAAAGAAAAAAAAAAACAATATGCTTTTAAACCTTTCTGCAGCACAAGATAAATAAGACAATGAAGCCATTTATGAATGGAATCCATTTGGATATGGAAAATATGTAATAGGTTGCTGTCTAATAAGACATATGCTACTAGCTTGCGCTCTCATATTTGTTTATCCTTCCACTAGCACAGGTGAAATAATTGATATGTTTTTTTTCCTTATAAAGTTACTCCTACTCACAGATGTGTATAGTCCACTGTGACTTCTGTTTGAAGAGAAGCTCTGCAAATCCCCATCCATTTTTAATTCATGGTGTTTTATACTCGCATGACAGATACTTTTCTACAACATCATGCAACATGGTTCAGCCCTGCCTTTCTGGTGTTTTCCCATGGGTGAGAGATGACATCTGCGGTCTATGTATGAGGAGGGGTGTTTGGTTGCCCCTTTTCTCCCCTAATGTTGTCAGCTGCCTTTTTATTTGACAATACACTAGCTATTTTTACATCAGTTTAAAAACAAAACCAAACATAATCTTTTTTAAAATAGTTTATGGATAGGTATTAAATTATAATTCTGCTTAATTTAGTTTCATTAAAGCCGATTAAAAAAAAAAAAGAAACATGCATGATTATTGCATTAGAGAAGTCAAAGTCGGTCTGTCCTATGACGTCCTTAAGCTGCTGACAATACTGTAATAGCAATTAAAGTTCTTTGTTCCTTGTCCAAGTGCAACATAATACAACCAGAAATTTATTTTACATTTACATTTGACAGCATTTGGCAGACGCCCTCATCCAGAGCAGCTCACATTTATCTCTTTTATACAACTGAGCAATTGGGGGTTAAGGGTCTTGCTCAAAGGCCCAGCGGTGGCAATTTGGTGGAAATATGAATTAAACCCTGACCTTCTAAGAAGTAGTCCAACACCTTAACCAATATGCTACCACTTCCCCCAGTGTTTACTTTGTTAAAAAAAAAAAAAAACAACAGTAAAGGTTCGGTTTTCATTTCACTATTACAGCTCAGTTAAAACTATATTGAAGATGTATTGTACTATTTATAGTTAATTCACACAGTACTGTACATGTCTGTCTTTTACAAACTGTTTCCATAAAGTTGGAAGCATACAGCTGTCTAGAATATCTTGTTGTAGCGTTAAATTATTCCTTCGCTGGAACTAACAGACCCAAACACTGTTCTAGCATGACAATGCACCTGTGTACAAATCCCCTGAGATCTATAAAGTCATGGTTGGAAGTTAAAATAGCGAACTCAGTTGTCGTGCACAAAACCTTGACTTTAATGCCACAAATTGTAAATTAAATTTTAATCGCATGTCAGACTTAACACAAAATTAGTGCTAAAAATCATGCATACTATTATGGTTATTTAGAAAAATTCTACAAAAAAATTTACAGCGAAGCTTTAAAATCTAGTAAGCATCATCTCCAGAATGATGCAATTTTTTCATAGGATGTTTAAAAAGACTGTCTGGTGTCTTGATACTTTTGTTCATATAGTATACTGCATACAATTCATACTGCAATTAGTGGGAAAAATTGGGGAGAGTATAATTAGGCTGCATCTTAATTTTGATAGTACAGTATGTCACTGCGCTCTCATTACTATTTTAATTGCTTTCTTTGCTGACATATTAAAGCAATGTACAGCTTAATTGAGTGGTTTTTGTATGGCAGCTGAATAAGTAGTAAAATGTTGAACAATTTAAATAATCTCTGTTTTAAAATGAAACACACTTTTATTCCAAACAGAGTTTGTGTATTTCTCATTCATTTCCTTCTTAGCCAAAACCACCAGACTCTTATCAATGCCCAGCTTTATAATTGATAGACACCTTTTCTGTTTAACGGATACACTTGTAACTGAAAAAAATAGTCGTCTTGTGTATAAACCTGAGAATATAAGATATATAATGCATATATAAGATATAATGCACATCATGTTCCTATAGAGAAAGTATTTTTTCAAGACCACAGTCTTTAACATGTGGACACGTGTAATGAAACATAAGAAAGACTTTAAAGTGTTGGCATAGTTTCCAGATATAAATGTCATTTACTATCTGTTGGATGTGGACAAGCAGGTCTGATCCATAAAGACACCACTGCACAAATTAAAAGAATTAAAGATGGGGTGTCCAAACTTGGTCCTGAAGTGTCGGTGTCCTGCAGAGTTTAGCTTCAATCCTAATCAAACACACCTGAACCAACTAATCAAGATCTTGCTAGGTATAATTAAAACTTGGCAAGTTGGAGCTAAACTCTGCAGGACACCGGCCCTCCAGAACTGAGTTTGGACACCCCTGGCTTAAAGTATCTGCAACAAATGTCTTGGCACCAGATCCCACAGCAAACCTTTTGTAGACTTCATGCCTTAAGCTTTTTTTTGCCGATGCAGGGGTGACTTACATAATATTAGACTGGTTTTAATAATATGGTTCGTAGGTGTATCGTGTTTTCAGTTATTTGGTTAAAAGACAGTCACACACAGTATTTCAAAATACAATTTCATAGTTTAGCAGAGTGTTAAAGGATGTTTCCATGCTTGGGCGACCCTCAAATTCAGACTTGCTCCAGGTATAAGTTCTCACCGAGTTGCATCTTGCATTTATATCCAGTTCAGGTGTTGAGTCAAGGGCAAACATTTAGGCAGAAGGAGAAAATAATTTATAACATAAACCAAAAGGTCTATAGTTACAGCTGACTGAATTTAATGAGTGTTTATACCAGAAATCGAGCTCGGCATGTGAACTGAATGTTGAACATTCTGGTATCTAAACAAATCCAATTCAGAGTTTAATATAGAATGAGTCTTTATCTGTGACTATAACCAAAATGATGCAAATCTATTCGCAAGTAACGATATTATTTAGGGGTCATATTAAATAATCACTTCATATACTAAGGCCATTACTAAAGACAAGTGAAATAGTAAAATAACAAATCTAGAAATATAATTTCATTTGTCTTAAAACAAAGAGTTTAGAAATAAATGCTTATTTTCCATACACACACACACCTACACTGTCGTTCACTAACTACAGAGCTGTCAGCTGTAACTTTACTGTGGCAGTCAGCACATATGAGTATGAGTATCATTACATTCTCTCTCTCTCTCTCTCTCTCTCTCTCTCTCTCTCTCTTTTCCTATCTCTCTTTGTCATTTGCGCAGTACCTTTCATTAATCATAATCTTGAATCCTCCTCCATGTTGAGGGCTGATGAGTCTTTTTATAATTATAAGGAATTAATAATTAAAATTAAATATGGCACCCAATCCTTCAGTTCCCTGTCCCTTAATTCTCCAGTCTTTTATTTAATAAAAATGTATTATTATCCTTATTAACATAATTATACATGTCATTATAGTATATTTATCCTCACCTGAATTTTTTGCCAACATTATTAAAAGGTGCCTCAAACCTTCCAAGTCATGGATAACCTTCAGAGCAGTATATTTTATTCTATGCTTAGATTATAAATATAAAAGCAATGGTTTACCTGTTGAAGTTGGAATCATTCCAGAGAAATCTGAACCCTTGAGGCAGATGCTGGTACTGTTAATAATGTTTTGCTGGTAGTGGCAGCCAGCTGGTAATGAGCTGCATAACTGCGTGATATGGAAAGTCATCATATTTTAACCAGACTCTAAAAAAATTAGGTTAGAAAGGTTTGCAGCTGGAGTGCTAATAGAAAAGTGATAAACTGCAGTAATTCACAGTGAAAATAGTTATATTTAATATAAAATATAACTGTAATTAATACTTTAGACATGAATGTTATTTCACAGTATGTCATCTATATTTTTGTAGATAAATATAAATAATTGATTATTTGCCTAATCTACAGTAAACTGTTCACATGAATAATGAAGTTTGGTTCTGCCCCCGTGGATTAGCTACCACTGGAAATTGTCACTTTCTTTCTTTCTTTCTTTCTTTCCTTCTTTTCCTTTATCTTTTTTTTATTTATTTATTTTCTGGGTTTTTTTCTTTCTTTTTTTCTTTCTTTCTCTCTTTCTTTCTTTCATATAAATTACCTCTTTTTTCTGTACATTTTATAATTCCCAAAAGCTGTCATCGGTTAATTTATTAAATAACCATGTTTGAATTTTTATGTGTATTTTCATATTTAATTTAATTTAGTTTTTAACAATCAACAAATACAATAAAATCACAGCTGATTCTTTTATTCTATATTTTTGTAAGGTTTAGGTTTAGGTCAGCAGACAACATTTTATGTTCTGCTGGTTAAAACTCTGTTCACACACCAATAGCGGTCTAAATGTATGCATATATTCTGTGGAAGGCGTAGGACCAAGAAATGTTTGTTCCATCAAAATGTTTGACCCTAAAATTATGATAGGATTTCCTTTCCTACCTGCCTGTCAGCATATGTATACGCATACCTTTGCACACCTGTTTACACAGACAGGATACGTCATCAGCCTGTTTACGTACTGCAGAAAAAAAAAGCTGAATCAAAACGGCGGTTCAGCAAAACCTGATATTAATGTCGGTTCTGAAAGATGACATTATGGTTGCAGTATTTCTTTAGGACATGTAAGAATATGGTGTGATTAGATGTAGCTGTTTCGATATCAATGTATAGCTACGTAATTTGTGTAACTTTTTAGCTTTAGCTCAACTACAGAATCAGTGTGTGATCAGGTACTATTTTAGAACTGTAAGGTTTTCTCACCGGTGAATGACACTCAGTGTATAACATTTACATTTGCAGCATTTTGGCAGATGCCCTTATCCAGAGCGACTTAAAATATTCCTTGTTACACAACTGAGCAGTTAGGGTTTAAGGGCCTTGCTCAAGGGCCCAGCAGTGGTGGCTTGGTGGGGCTGGGACTCCAACCCGGGTCCTCAAGTTGGTAAGCCAACAACTTAACCACTGCGCTACCACAGTAATGTTGTCTTTTATTGTCTAGTCTGTGGAAGTTTATGTGCTCAGGAGGCTTGGTTTTGCTCAGTGAGGGAAGGACAAACACTTTGAAGTGCTATCAGATTACAGTTAGCATTTTCCAAGATTTCCCACTGCACCTTTAAGCTTAACACTTATTTAAAGGTGGGTTGGTGAAACATCTGCAAGGTAATTATTATTTTGAAACCTGTGGACATGTTAAAGCTTCTCTCTAAGAATGTACAAGGTTTTTTTACAGTGCAAATATTTGTTTGAAAAAAGGAATGCCGGCTTGGTGACATCTGAATAATCTAAAGAAAGGGTTCATTGACATGGACTAGCGGGCATAATCAGAACATTAGTAGGCTGCAAGTTAGGATCTCGGGTGCTTAGAGTAATCAATCACAAAACCCTGGAGCAGTGACAGTGATGTATGCTTTTATTCCAGTCACCAATGTTGGGCTAAGCTAGCACCCAAGGATGTTTTCTTTTTAGCCAAATGCTCAAATATATCTAAATGGTGTCTGCACAAGGTTAAAAAACATTTTAACCCACAGAAAAGCATTATTGTTACAATATTAATGTAACAATAAAAATGGTTAATAACTAATTACCAGTTCTACTAAGGTAGCGTTTTCCCCATCTGTTCTGTTTTGTCTACATAATTGCTAATCTCATTCTTTTTGTGCTATCAACAATTAGCCGTTGAACAGTTAAGCCGCTCTTACACAATTCATCGGATTAATTGTTTGTCATTTCTATAAAAGACACACAGAATTAAAACTCCATTAGAGTTAAGCTTCTTTTTCCTGATGGTCTCACTGATGGGATGTTCCTGTGTTTCTTGCCCTGAACAGAAGTGACGGGAGGTAATAAGATGCTGTGTGGCTGCAGTAGGCGAGGGCAGAGCTGTCACAAATATCAGGCTAAGGCGTTGGAAAGTGATGTGTTTGTGAATACTGGGCCCACACAGTGCTGTTCCTGAGGAGAATCCGAAGCAGCTTCCAGAATGGGTGTAAAGATGACAGTGGCAGCTGCTTTCCACCCATTAATTTTTTTCCTGTTTTGTCTTCTTTTTCTTTTTGCTGGAGATTCAAGAGTACCAAGATTCGCACCATGATTAATGTCACCTCTCAGCAGAGCAATTTCCAAGCATATACAACGGTCTGAGTTAGCCAGCATCAATCACTGTAGTAGTTCTGCAGAAAAAAAAAACTTCAGCTTGTTCCAGTGCTGGTATCTATGACATATCAAGGTGGCTCAGTATCAGCTGCCTTCTCCTGAGACTAATGATGATTATACAGTAATCAAATATTCATTGTGAAAATGAACTATGGCACTGATAGGCGCTCTGTTTATGTCAGACTTTTATCTCATCATCTCGTCTCCTGCTGGGTCGTTGTAACATTGAGAAATAAGGGTTTGGTGACACAATGGTTTTGTTTAGACTTTAGACACATTACCGCACAACTTTATTAGAGAATAAGTGAAGGAGGACAGTACATTTCTGACTTTATTAAGGAGTTGTAGTAGAGATTACATTTACAACTGTAATACACAGCTGTTACAACATACCAGACAGACACAACAGGCTAGGGTGAAAACCCAAACGGGTGTGTTTTTTTAATTGGTTACTCGGAGCTGCCGGAAACTTCTGAAACTTGAAGTGGCTTCGGGAACCACAGGAAGGACGCCAGAAACCAGCTTAGGGACGGAGTGCCTAGGCTTCACGGAGACAGGACTCTGGAATGCAAAACGACGGAGAACTACCCGAGAGGTAGCTAGCGATTAGCATGTAGCTGATAGTGTGGAGCGCCTCGTTTCTAAACAGAAGACAAAGGTTAGTCTAGTGTGCTTGTGTGAGACCAGATGGTGATAAAGTTAAATAGAATGGAGTGAGAGTGAGTGCTAATGCTAAACAGGTGACAGTGATTAGTACTCATGGGAATTAATTGGCTGTGGAACCTGGCGTTACCGTGACAACAGCAGCAAAGAATAAAACTAAAGTAAAAAATTCTAAAAAAAAGCAGCACCAAATTCATCAACATTCCCCTGAAAAAAAAAACATAGGTCAAACATCACATGCTAGTTGCTGATTGGCTACAGAGTGCATCTGTCTGAGTAATTAGAGTAAATTGCAAAAGCTGCGAAAGGATGTTTATAGTAAAGGAGAATATGAGCCTAAATTAATCTCCCACTGCTTTTAATTGTGCATATTTTTATCAGACATTTGCATAATGTTCATTCAGATCTGCAGTATAAGTTGTATTACTCCTTACCAGAACATAGTAACTTTTCTATGTGCAATACCGGTTACTGCTAACCGCGCTAACCGGTTTACTAGCAGTAATTTATCTTGAAAAAATAAGATGGAATTAACAACAAAATCATTTGTTTGTGATATAATCACCCCTAAATCAATTATCTTCATCACTTACTGCTGTCATCTGTCCTCTTTTCCTCTTCTATCTTTGTTTTTCACTTCTGGCTGTCAGACAGATAAGTTCTTCTCATGTTTACATTAGCAAATGCACTGTGATAGTTAGAAAATGGCGGCCGACACATCACGAGAAAAAAGCACCCCATACTGTTTTGTACTTTACTTTTGTTGTACCTAAATTTACAGTCAATTGGCGGGGACAATGGAAAGGATAGTTTTTTATGTTTGCACATGAGGCTGCATATGCAATCATTTAAAATTATTTTTACTTGATGGCATACTGAAAACTTGCATTTTTTTATTCTGTTAATAGTTATACATCACAAACACAGGTGTAATGTTCACTGAGGAACCACACTTCTATTTTGTGTTCTTGGTTTGGTTGTTGTGTTTGTTAATTTACTGTTGGGATTGGATTTCCCAAACTTACCGTTGTACTATACACTTAATTATAGTGCTTGTTAATATGCCGCAGTACAAATATCCTCTTTATGCACTGTGTGGCCAAGAGGTTATAGTCCCCCCCCTTTACTATTCCAGTTTTTTTGTTCTGCACTGCTATTATAATAATCCTCCGTCTACTGGGAAGGCTTTTCACTACAGTTTGGCATCAGACACTGTCTGGGCTGTAGTCAATGTTCCAGTACATCCCAGAGGGCTTTGTGTTAAATGCTTCCACTCCAACCATAACACACCGTGTGTCTTTATGGAATTTATTTGCTTTGTGCACAGGGGGTACCAGTTATAGAAAAAAACATACAATACAGCATACAAAGACATTCTATACAATTTTGTGGCAAGAGATTAACCATATAGTGTTTTTTCTTGTAAACTGCCAGCCATTTAGTGAAATGTGAAACTGGACTAAAGTCCTTTAAGAAAAATAAAGTGTGTAAACTAACCTGTAACAACGCAACATAATCCTTATTTTGTCCTTTGTCCCAAAGGCAAAGGCAAACCAAGATGAAGTGGAGGCTCCCAGGCAAACCTTTTTTAATATATCTTTGTTACCTAGATATATATATTAATACAAAAAGTAGTCAAAACACATATAATAAAACATAAAATGTTTGGGGAAGTAGTTAAGGTGTTTGACTGCTAATTGGAAAGTCCAGGTTTGATTTCTAGCTGCCACTGTTGGGCCCCTAAACAAGGCCCTCAACCCCCAATTGCTCAGTTATATAAATTAGATAAATGTAAGTCGCTCTAGACAAGGGCTTCTGACAAATGCTGTAAATTTAAATGTTTGTTTTTTAAAATAAAGTGCTTATTTTTTTTTAGCAAAAATATTTTCATTTTTATGGCAGAAAATACACTACTGTACAATATAACCTTCATATTACAATCTTCATATTTACAGTAACAGATTGTCACCTGCTAAACACTACGATACATACTGCTGCTAAGCGTAACCCACGCTAAGCTGTTTCCCGGAAACACTATTAGTAATTAAACTAGTTATTCATCTTGCAAATAGTTAAACAAATAATATGCTGGAATTAACAACCAAATTATTTGTTTGTCATATAGTTATCCTTAAGTCAATCTTATCGCCATCACTTCCCGCAGTTATCTTTCGTCTTTTCCTCATCTTCTATATTTATTTTCTGCTTCTGGCTGCCAGACAGATAAGTTCTCTTCTTGTTTACATTAGCAAATGCACCAATAAGCGCTGCGATAGTTTGAAAATGGCGGCCAACACATCACGAAAAAAAAGCAATTGTACGTAATATGAGACGGGAGGCCACTAAAGGGGAATGCAGGTATATTGTGCCATGTTATATCAATAATGACATTTCCGACTGTTCAAATGGTCAGCTGTCAGGGGTCTCCTAAAAACCCGGGGCACTAGGCAACTGCCCACCCCATTGCTGCGCCTCTGTCTAAAGAATTTGTGCATGGTGAAGCCTCAAAACTTAAAGGTAACTTTTTAATTTCTTTATAATTCACTTTATATGTTTGCGACTAAAAAATAATTTTAAGAAAATACACAATTAATTAAATTTGTCTATTAAATACATTTTCCTCAGCAGAAAAAAAAGGTTACGAACTTTAGATTATATTGACAAAAATCTATCAAAAATCTATCTTATGGCTGCTGTGACACATTGATGACAGCTTAATTTAAAAAACAAGTGCATCTCTGCTTTTCGTGTACAGGTTTATCCTCATAATACTGCTGCAGGATATTTCCATCACCATGTTCCCCCATGCAGCTGATTGTAAAAATAAGGAGCACATGGAACATTAAACGATACTGCACTCAGCCGAACAGCCATTCCCTCAACAAGCAAGGCAGTGGGAGAACGGCCTAATGATGTTCTCCCCAAAGATGACCTCACAGCATGTCACAAATGATTATATCTCATGTCTCACACACACACAGCTGAAATGCTTTACTACTGTCTTATTGACTTCTTATATTTATTTAAAGCCATTACTACCTTCAATCTTTTGATGTTAAGGCTTGTGACTTATGTATTGAAAGGGGTGAGTTGTTAGAGTATGCCTGATTTTATTACGATAGCTGTGAAGGACCACCTCAGCAATGGCTTTCACAGTGGGGTTTAATGCAGCGGAAGAAGCATTTTAAGGCAGGAGCATCGCTCACAGGCAATTAAGCTGCTTTCAGCATGCCTCCTGCACAGCCTACCTTAATACTCCGCATTTCCCCAGACACTAGTGTTAGCAGCCTGTTGTGAGAATTAAGGCTGTTGTCTAGGATAAAAGATAAGCAATCTAAAATGCTCTTCCTTTCATACAAACTTTGCACGCTAAGGCTATAAAATTAAATTAGGCGTCCATTTTCCAGTCAGCAGTGTATAATCAGACAGACTATCAAATGTGATGTACAAAGCAATTTTGATCCCACCGAGTACATACCAGTCTGGATGATTTACAGAGGTAAGTTCTACGTTCGATTTTATTTAATTGTACAAAGTAGCAGACTACAAATGAGACCAAGCACATTTTGTTATCCTTTAAAGAACATTGTCTGAATTACCAACGATAATCAGTGGGAAGGCTGCGTAGATTTAATCTTCAGTGGTAGCCAGGAAGAAAATAGCACAGTTCATTGATTCTTAAAGGCTCTCAAAGAAATTTGCTTTCACAAAGACATCAAACTTTCGATAATGAGATATTTCTGTATTTTTCTAATGAACCATCAAGCTAAAATGACTGAAGTCTTTGTTACATACAATCGATGCACTCGATGCATCTATCTATCTATCTTTTTTCACATTTGTCACGTTTGGTTCGATTAAAACGATCTCTGGTGTGATTACTTGGTTAGTGCAGTTAAATTAAGTAACTATAAACCCTGCAATCCAAAACCCTGGTACACACCAAATGAGCAAACAGAGACTCCTACAAAAGATGCGCTTTTAAATAAACTCTGGCGCAGTTCGATTAATATATAAACGCAACATGGACCTAATATATCTAAACGGACCAAAATCAGTATGTTACAAGTTGCTGTCACAAGGTGCGCCGCAAATGCAATTCTGATCGTGACAGAACGCTCAAGCATAACTACCTGGTTTGTCTCATCAAAAGACCTAGGGTGCCTATTAGTGAGAAAAAGGCGTCAAAAACATCAACTCTTTGCAGCAGATCTTACTTTCTGCATACAACGGAGGAACTCCTGGTGCTGATTTAAACAGTTTATAAGCACATGATGGTAAGTTGCATCTCAAAATATGCGTCACAAAAGCCAGCCAATCAGGTTGTTACCTTATCACTAAATGCCAGTGTAAACGCTAAACAGACCAGGACCAAGTGTATAATTTTTTTTCTCCAAACCAAATGAATCAAACTACAAGTGTGAACACACCCTAAGTCATCTACTGTAGTTCCAATGCCTATGTTTAAAGGTAGCAAAATGCTAAACCAATGATCAGTAAGAACTTGTCGTTAGACAACAGACATTAGTCAGACATTTTTCGTTCAAAATTAGTGCATATTTTCAAACATCCAATGCTTGTAATGATTTTTCTTTGCACAGAGAAACGCAAAGGAAAATGATTATGCTAATGTTATTACTGTATTAAGATTAAATGAGTGAAAAGAAAGAAATGTTTATTTTACTGCTGTTTTCCCCTGACAATATCTAGGCATATTTATCTTCTGACCATCTGGTTAGCATTTCAGGTAAACATATTTTAACTGTGGTAAGTTGACATTTTTGTAATTTTATTAAATTGGTGAAACTTGGTAGGCATGTGTAGATTCTACAATTCTAGTATTTTGTTTCATAGCGTTCTATTATTTCTACACTTATTTTTTAATCTTGCTAATGATTATTACCAGGAACCGAATCCAGCAGCATTTTCTCAGTACCAACTTATATAACTGCAACTGAATTTTCCTGGGTTTAATCCTCCTTATTTCGGATAAAAGGCTAATACATAAATTTAAATAAATTGATATACAGTAATATTAAATGTACCATGGTGTCATCACTGGCAGGTGTCACAGACAGGCTAGGGGATCAACTCATGAGAGGGAATTTGTAATCCGACAGACGGCAGAGATTTTTCTCTTAGTGTATAACAATAATCCACAAACAGGGCAGTGCAGTTTATTTAGCCAGTGCAGAGTGGTTAATGCATCAATATATTAAATGTAATGTCCATGTCAATACATTTCCATACTTTGATCTAGCAGCTTATTATTTATTTATTATTTATATAGAATAGAAACTATATATATAACTTCTATAAATCCCACATGGCCATGTGGCAGAAGCATTTTTTATTATAAAATAAACAAATAAATAAATAAAATGTGTCATGCATAATCCTAACTGGATGATGCGGAAATGATGTATTGTTTCCCCTTCCTCTTAATCTCCAACTGAGACAGATATTTGTTTCGCAGTGATATGAAATGATGTCTTCTCTGAGACTGAGACACTGCACAAAGACACAATACACAGGATGAATGATCACGTTAAAAGACAACACCAATTATTTATGTTTCCGTAATACCTTGAATCGATGACAGACTTCTTAAGCTTCTATTATTTACACCAATAATTTTAGTTGACTTTATAATGTCACAGTTTTTTGGCCACTGTTAATTAATAATCATTTTTATAAACACTCCTCTTTGTATGTTAGGTTTAAACCTAAATTAGGAATAATTTAAACAGACATCTCATTGTATCTATAGAAAAGATTTAAGCAGTCTCGTGTTCACAGCAAATGCCTAAAAAATGTAATAAATTGTAATATTTATAATATAATAAAGTATATTATTAAATAATATTATTATTTTAAGAGTATGAAGAGCATGAGTTTCAACTACAGTGCCTTGTGATAAATGGATAAATAGGGATATAAATATAATGCTCTAATCCTGTATCTCTATTTTCTTTTTGTGCTGCTTGAAGATATTATCCATTGTTAAAAGTACAATAAATAAATTAATTCATTTGTATTAATAAAACTTTTACAGTGGAATTTTGCTTGTAATTAGGAAGCATAAAGTGTCAAAAAAGAACAAACTGCTAAACTGTTAAACAGCTAAATTCTTTTCATTGATACTACTACTACTACTACTACTACTACTACTACTACTACTACGTTACCAACAAACAGACTAAATGAATAATTGTAAGGATTGTGTTTCTTGTTTCATGTTTAAGTTTCTTGATTTATGTTTATATTGTGTTTATGTTTCAAGTTCATGTTCATTGTCCATGCCTTTGTTTACTTCCTGTTTTGTCTTTGTCATGTGATCCTTGTATCCACATTTGTTCCTGTCACGTTATCCCCTCATCCATGTGTCTAGTTTCTATTGGTTAGTCTTGTGTATTTATAGCCTTTTTTTCCTTTTGTGTTTGTCGTGGATTTCGGTGTCCCTGTACTGCTGTTGTAAGTTTTATGTCAAGCTAAGTCCAGTTAAGTTTAATCTAGTCTAGTTCATGTTTGTTGTTCTGTTTGTGCTAAGCTAAGCTAAGCTATCTTAGTTAAGTAACCATGGAAACAGACACTGCATAGAAAAGAAAAACAAACTCCAGAATCGTAACTTACTCAATAAAAATAAAAAATAAAAACCCAGGCCTAATTTAATTGAATATGATAGTAAGCATTAGTAATGTTCATGCCACAACTGCTTCCATAAATAGACAGGGAACTCTTTCTCCTCCATTCTCTTTAGCTCGCCTCTCTTGAGAAAGCTTGGGTGCCTTAGCAGAGCTCAGGATTTGATTAATGACTAAGGAATGACTCAGAGTTAGTAATATTTTAAAATGTGTCATGGAGCCAGATTTTTGCATTTAGACAGATAAGTGTCAGAAAAGTATGTGTGTGTGTGTAATATAGTGTGTATTGTTTCCAAAAAAAAATTTAACCGTGCTCAATTTTATACCCTGAGCTAAAATATGAATAAAATCACATTTCTTTTAACTTCTTTTTTCAGTTGATGACTATCATGGTGAATGTCACGGTCTGGGTGGTTTTGTATGCCTCTGCTGTCACAAAAGCTCCTATAAGCCTTTTACTGTTTTGGCCTGATTAACATGAAAGGTCAAAGTGTTTAGAATTGATGTCCTAGCTGTCAGGGCTGTCTTGTGCCTGGGAGCAATAAAGGTAACTTTTGAATATTAGAAACCCCAGGAATCCCAGGTGAAATGTGTGTGTTTCTGTACAGACCTAAATTTTCGCAGCTTTTTTGTCAAATATGGTAATTTTGAATTACAAGGAAATCACAGAGAAGGTGTCCTATAAAAATATCTTTTATAGTCTGTTGCATTTTCTTAATACCCGAAGGGGAAAAATCAACATAGATGAAAAAAGGGGAAAAAAAACCTCTCTCACTCCAGAATACAAATGCTTATTGAAGGCAATCTTTTCAACTCTGAGATACTAAGGAGAATCCTAGTGGCAGACGATGAAGGATGACAAATTTGTTGTGTGCTCTGAATAAATTAACTAAAAGTCAATGCTATAGATTCACCCATTCCGTAAGATGAATTTTTTATCTAATTGTGCTTTTTTTGATGCTGTAGTTCTGCTGTTTTAGAGAATGTATCCCAGATGATGTAGGGATCTTGCAAATTCTTTCACTTTTTTTTTTTTTTGACAAATGCCTCAGTCTATCCTGTGAATAAGACCTGCTGATGCTAAGTCCTGTATCATGGTAACACTGACGTCTGGGTAAAGAAATGCTTTTTTTTTTTTACATACTGCTTAAAAAACAATGTATGTACATGTTGTTGGCCATCCAGTCTTTTTCCAAGATTAAAATTCTTCATATTTATGAGATATATAAACAACATGAGTTACAAAAATATGAGTTGTGCTGTGCTAAAAGCCAAGACACACACATTTTCACCTAGGGATAATTGTGTTTAGCCAAAACATCTGAGAGTATTTTTATTTTCAGAAATAAGAAAAAGCTAAAGAAAAAACTAAAACAGGATTACATAGGTAACCTCAGTCCTCAGAGGGAACGAGACCCTGCGTCGGAAACACTGCATCACAGTCCTGAATTAGTTCACTGGGGAAGCGACATGTCATCGTTGGCATCACCAACCAGGAGGTACAAAGACATCGAACTACGCTCAGATAGGCTTTAGCTGAAGCATGTAGACAGGGATATCGGCAGTATGGGTGAGAGACAGAGCGGCTCATTCCCTTAACAATCCTGGGATGTTTTCCTACAGGACCTTTGGCAGCATCAAAACTCTAAGGGAACGAGATGCCCATGCCACCATAGTGACCATCACTCTCCTGTTGTGATTTAACACATTCTTGCCTAGAACCCAGCAACCGCCATGTCTATGGCAGGTATTATCACCTGTGCCCTCTATAGTGCGTCCTAAGAACCCATGTGGTGGAATAATTCCTTCATGCGTTAAAGCACATTCAGGACAGCAGTACCCTGGATTCTGGTGTATCTGCCAGGTCTAAGTTATAAAAGCGCATAACTGTGTGCAAGGAGGCCCAGCCCGCTGCATCATAAATGTCTCTCAAAGTGGTTCTTAGAACCAGCGCCTCAGAGCCATACCCCCTGTCGAATGTGCTCTAAGCCTTTCCAGGGTTGAAAGGCCAGACGATTTGTATGCCAAAGTGATGGTCTTGACCACCCACCTGCTCATCGTCTCTTTCTAGTCGCCGGAAGCCCTTTCTTCGGCCCCCTGCAGCAGACAAACAGTTGATCCGACTGTTCAGATATTTTGACTGATATTTATTAATTATTTTTTTACCGTTTTTTTATTTTTATTTCGTATCACAAATATTATTATGAATACAAAATACAGTTTTAATTTTTAGTTTTAATTTTAATATGTAGGGTTTATAAAGGAAATACATAAAGTAAGGAAGAACTAAACAAGATAAAAGAGCAGTCTATCACAAAGCCTCATGCACATCCAGTTTACCAACTCAAATAGGAATATTTTAAAGCAGTGAAACCACCACTAGAATGTTTTGGAGAATAAGAGGTTACTGGGCAAGAATATAAATCTCTATATAGGCAGTAACCTGAGCTCAGGATCAATTACATTTACGGCTTTTGGCAGACACCCTCATGCAAAACGACTTACATTTATCTAGATTTTTTAATCCAATCGGGCAGTTGGGGTTAAGAGCTTTGACCCAGCAGTGGCAGCTTGTTGGTGTTGGGAATTGAACCTAGCACCTAAGGGATTGTCTGACCAGCAGCCCAACACCTAAACTGCTGAGCTACCACTTCCTAATTAATAAACGTTGTTAAAAACACACACACAACTGCACATTGATATTATTGCAAATTTTCAACAATATGAGTGCATTTTATATTATCTAGAGTTCATTAATTTTTTTATAATTTTTTTAAGTAAATTTAAATGACAATCCTAGGCAAAGTGTTCCTATCAAAAGTTGTGATTAATTCAATGTTATGGAAAACAAACAATTATTTTGTAGGGGTTTTTTACTACAAAATAAGAGTCATGCAGCTTTTAATTTAGCTAAACATTTTTAAAATGGATGTCATGTGTAATTGGTGGAGTACGTAAAAAAGATTGCAAAACGTGTGTGTGTGTTTGTGTGTGTGTGTGTGTTTGTGTGTACTGTGGTTAATGAGAATCTAAATAGAGCTGAGCTCCAGTGTGTTCCGTACACTTTGAAATCAATATAAGAGCAGCTTTGTAATTTATAGCTGGTGTCGACCAGAATGGTGATAGGTCAGGAGCCCCTGGAAAAAAAACTGCTTAGAGCAGCGCTTCAAGATGCAATAAATATATTTTTTTTCTCATTTATTATGCTGTATTGCACCAAATGTAAGAACCCATCCTGATTACCCTAGTTTCTCATTTTACTTTTGTGGCTTAGTAAAAGGATTTGCTGCAAAATCAAAGATGGTTGTGTACATTAAAGATGCATATTTAGTAGCAATTTAAAAAGAAAGACAAAAAAAAAAAAAAAGAAATCTGGTCAAGCGAATGTTGGTCTACACTGATAAGGATTTGATCATATCAGCACCACAATGCAGTTTCTTATGAAAATATAAGCTGATGCCAATAAGAAGCAATATAAAACAGATCAATGATTACTGTCAGCTATGTCATGCTAACAAAACCATTTAAAGATTCGCAGTTTGGAATCGTACCTTGATGCTTACACATACATATTTCAGATATAGAAGTAGATTGCATCTAAAAGAAGGTTTCTATGGGCAGTGGATCTGTGCCCAATAAAATTCAATTCACTGCACTGCACTGTGCACATTAAAGCAGAAGAATATTGCATGTCAGTTGTATTTTGGTAATGGATTTGTTTAGATGCTCTCTCTCTCTTTTTCAGGATGATATCCGCACTGTCTCCTCTGTACAGTCCAGAAGATGTTTAGAGCCATCAGAGGTTCTAAATTATTTTTCCCATCTGGAGTTACTTTTCTCCTCTCACACACTGACTGTATTTATGGGATGAGTTTACCCTCCTCTGTGAGATACGATGCAATTTTTCTAGCAAGATAAGAATAGATATTAGAAAAGATCCCAAGGTAATCTGATGGTTAATGCTCTTTGGGGTAAAAAAAAAGAAGCTTTGAACAAAGAACAGAACCTTCAACATGAATTAGGTTATATGAGCACCAATGTACTGTAATGGCAGACTGAAAGAAATCTATAACTACAACTGTTATGTTTATTTATTCATTGTATCATTGTATTAGTGTTGTGCTATTTCACATACAAAAGATTACACAACACACTTAAGGCGATACACACACTTAAATTACACAACTACAACTTAGGAACTAATATTTTTCTGAAACGAGGGTTGTGTCAATATATAAACGTCACTAAACGAATCTACAGCTACAGCATAGGAAGTTTTAGACCACTGCAATGTTAAATACAAAATACAGAACAATCTACAAAATACAAAATACATATAATATAGGGATTTATCTATAGATATAGATATAGATAGATAGATAGATAGATATAGATAGATAGATAGATAGATAGATAGATAGATAGATAGATAGATAGATAGATAGATAGATTGATTGATTAGATAGATAGATATAGATATTTATTTATTTATTTATTTATTTATTTTTATTTTTTTTTTTGCTTTCAGCTACCATGGCATTTATACAGTATGTCCAAGCCATGATTGATGTACAGTATAAAACCCAGTAAAAATCATTAAAAATAGTATCATACCGATTAAATAAAGAGACTTTAACCAAGATTTGGTTGTCTGAGACAAATTTTGAAATCGGAAAATAATCCTACAATCCTTTAATTGCAAGTTTGACATGTTCACCGGCATTCAGTAAATGTCCATTGCAATCCCTCTGATCAAATTCTGCCATTTCACACACTACCAGCATTGTGACATCTTCTATGATGACCGTCAAACCAAGAACCAACAGGACCTCCAAACCTCATGATGCAATAACCATGTTGAAAAATGTTGAAACTAGTGTGGTGAACAGCACAGCAAGATATGCAACTTAGAGGTATGTCATGAGCAACATTACTGCTACAGATTTTTTGCGATGGCTGCAAGCTACCTTTTGCAAGAATACCAAACATGTCATTGATTGATGATCTGACTCTGAATAAGTCTTTTTGTGTGCATCCAGATTTTACTGTTGTTTAAATGTGTCTTAACTGTTGTGTAGTCT
This sequence comes from Bagarius yarrelli, assembly GCA_005784505.1. Taxonomy (NCBI): domain Eukaryota; kingdom Metazoa; phylum Chordata; class Actinopteri; order Siluriformes; family Sisoridae; genus Bagarius; species Bagarius yarrelli. The sequence continues at coordinate 3,916,001 of VCAZ01000008.1, read as the reverse complement.
GACAGTATGACAACACGGATCCTAGAGTGTGACATCATGGGAATCATGTTCGTACAGTCTGATAAGCAACAATCGCAGAAGACTTTAAAAAATCGCACTGTGTGTGTCCGGCTTTACTTCTTTAACATAAATTGTATTAAGTAATCACTATTTATAATACAACATGCAATAATTAGGTTTGCTGCAATAATCAGGACAACTGGAACTGGGAACACCACCAATAACACACAAAGTATTTGTCTATCATAAGTAAAATGGCATCTACACCAACATAAGTCTGTTTCTTTCTTATTCCAAGCTCACCATCACTACCAGATCCAGTCTGTATCCAGCCCAGTTGGCAGATTGGCAAAGAGACAATAAGCCCCAGTGGCAGTTTCCCAGTGATGACCTTGTCTTCTAGACGGCTATTCAGACAAGACCACAGAAATGTTGCTGCTCCATGGAATAAACTGCTGCTTTATCTGGTCAGAGGAGAACTGACCCCCACCCTGTGCCCCACATGTAAAATTTCCTGTGGCAAATAATGTAATGTTTTTTTAACCTTATGTAGTAAATTTACCATAGTCAATTGCATGGTGGGGTATATATATAAATATACTGTATATGTAATAAGCAATAATCTGATATTGCTGTCTATTAAGAATGAGAATCTGGTCTTTGACACCTAAACACATTACTATATTCCCCATTACCAACTCTGTTTTCCATAGAACAACATAAATATTGTCTATCAGTTTACTACAGTTCTTTCTATAGTACAGCATTTTGCATTAGCAAAGTAGTAAATACCACAGTATAACAGTATAACAGGGAAGTGGTAGCGCAGTTGAGTGGTTAAGGTTTTGGACTGCTAATTGGAAGATCGGAGTTCGATTCCCAGCACCACCAAATTACCACTGCTGGGCCTTTAACCCCCAATTGCTCAGTTGTATGAAGGATCTAAGTGTACATCACTCTGCCAAATGCTTTAAATGTAAGTTAATACTAGAGGCTACTACAATTTGTTACATCTTACTGTATGAAATGCTAAAGAATACTATAGGTGTTTTTATGTGGAATATGTGAAATACTTTTAATAAAATCTGCATTTCCTTCACAGTCATGCCACATTTCTCTGTGTTCCGTACCATCACGACATAATAAATCTTCTAAATTGTTTTAGATGATGAAATTGGGACTTATTATGAGGTAGTGGATAGCAGAGATATTTGTCTCTAGAGAAGGGAACATAAAGTGAACAGCCATAATGGAGGTGTCTTAAAGCTGCAGTCTCAGTAAGTATGCATTAATGAATGCGCTGTGGATACTGCAGTGCTGTCGATAAGGAGCTGAAGCTAGAGCTCTGCTCTCGTGGCAATATACTCTCAACAAATGCAAGTGGGATGGTTGCAAAAGTGCACACTAGCCCCTCAATTTCCGCCCTTTTTCTTGTAACATGCTGTTTTGGGCGTCTACACTCAGCAGTCCCACTGTGCCATAATGAAGCTGCTTGCTCATTTCCCAACCCCATTCTGTCACACCCCCGCCACAGTGAAATATACATCAAATCCCACAATAAAGAGTGTGTGCAGCCAGCATGCCCATGCTATTGGCAGACCTATAATGAAGACAGAGATTTATTTCAGGGATCAGCTGTGTGTTTGAATTATAGTACCTGATCTAATGTCTGAGAGAGGGAGTAGTTGTGAAGGTGAGTGGTGCAATGGCATTGACCCCATATATATATAGCTCGCATGCTACATCACATCAGTGCTACAGAGATTTGTTTTTGATGAAACCAAAATTATTTTTTTTTTACTTTTTACGTTCTCTTTAGTTTTTTTTTAGTTTTTTATTCGGGAACAGAAGGATCAATTGTCATAATTTCTAAAGTGTCGGTGGTGATGAAGGCTTTGTCATTGCCAAACTAAATTTCTTCCAAGGAAGCTCACCCATGTTTATCTCTCAGCATGGGTTTGGATGAAGGACTGTAATATGAGTTGATATTGGACATTTTAGTGAGAATTAGAGGAATAATTGGAGGGGAAGTGCTAGCGCAGTGGTTAAGGTATTGGACTACTAATTGGAAGATCAGGGTTTGATTTCCAGCAACACCAAGGTACCACTGCTGAGCCCCGGAGAGAAGCCCTTAACCCCCAATTGCTCGGTTGTATAGATTAGATAAATGTAAGTTGTGCTGGTTAAGGGCGTCTGCTAAATGCTGTAAATGTAAATGCCATTGATCAGCCTTAATAAATCAGCTCCCACACCTTCTGTCTATTAATCATACTTAAAATTAAATTTGTGACATTTTATTATGGTAATATAAAATTCTATACATGGAATAACTGTTTTAAAAAGGGACAAATAGTTTGTTTAAATCTAATGACTTTCAAATTATCTGTGAATAATCTGTGTTCTGTTTAGACACAAAACCGTCAAAAAACCCTGATCGTTAAATCCAAGTTATTTTAATAGTCAACCTTAAAAAAAAAAGTCCACAGAAAGCCAGATTTAGATTTAACTCTCTAATAAGCAAAACATGTGACATGGTGTCAAGAAAAAAATCTGGGATGAAATAAGCAATTAAATGTCCTTGTGACATTGAAAAATCAACAGATCTAATAATTGAAATTGGAACATCCTGCTTATCGGCCATGATACTGTGCTTCTGTACTCTTAGTAAGTACATCAATTTGAGTATTTAAGATAAGGTAAAATATCCCACAAGTAATGAAGCATAGAATTGTGTCATGTGGTTTTTAATTGGCTAGTAGGCTACCCCAGAAGACATTTAGTAGGGAAACAACATTAAAAATTGTTGTTTTTCTATTGTTCTAAATTGTCCAAACCAGCTACCCTACCACGTTATTTGCGTGTACTTAAGCTTTTGAAAGATATTCGTAAAATAAATAGATCTTATTGCTCTCTTAATATCTTCAAAGATATGAGTTATCATTATTATAGGAAAAAACTGCCCCATTTCTTTAAACTATTGTTGTTTTCTCACACTGAATAGCAAACAACCCAAAAGCTCAAAAGCTATAAGACAACACTCTCGGTACCGTTATCGCATATTTGCCATCTGTTTTTTGTAAATGTACTGTACATAATTCATTTTTTAAATCTGTTTATACCAACTGGTTTATACAAAACAAATGACAATGCACTGTCATCTGCTTGGAAAAATTATTTGTACTGATAAACTTTTAAGGACTATAGTTTCTGCAATATGGCAAAGTTAAACAATTAATCACATAAAAGTGGTGAACGTTATTAAAAATAACTATGAGTCATTTTTTTTTATCTGGACATTCCAATTAGCCAACAAGTTCCAAGCTAATATGTTAAATTCCCAAATGTTAATTAAAATCATGTTATAAGATGAGATTAAATACTTTCTCTTTGGTACAAAATGAACACTAATTGATTTTACCTGAAAATCCAAAAATAAAATCTACAGAGAGAAAAATGTCTGTATAGTGAAATAGAATATAATAAAACAATACAATAATAAAAAACAATAAATCTGTATTATTTAAAACAATTCATAATACAACCAGCTACATTAAAGAGATTGTTAAATCATATGTTAAATCATAGATGTCTATTTTAAGTGCGGCTTTTGGGGTCCCTGAAGCGAAGTTCTAAGTAAAAGCTTGGAATTGATCCAATTCTGATTACTGTAATATCCAATAATTTTTATTCTTTTGAGTTTTTTGAGACACTCTGTGTTATTAGACTCAGTAACCTTCACATGGTAAAATCGTAATTTTTTAGTAACTTTGTAAGCTCTACTTAGGGTCTGCATGCACACTTCATAAGTTAAGCAAGGCCTCTAAAGTCTCATAAATAGATTCAGGGACAAAGAAGCTTACAGATTGACGTAAAGCCTAAATGTATTAGCTTTGCAAAGTATGTATATAACTGTTAGATATAGGTTAATATACGCTGTAGTATAAAAAAAAATCCTATATATTTAAAGGCTGGGCAACTGTTCTACTTTGACTTATAGGTACATAGTTTTAGATTTTATATTCAACTCTATTGTCATTGTGCAAGGTACATGTACAGAGCCAATGAAATGCATTTTTTGCATATCCTATCTTAGTAAGTTGGGGTCAGGGCGCAGGGTCAGCTATGATACAGCGCCCCTGGAGCAGGAAGGGTTAAGGACCCAACAGTTGTTAACTTGCCGGTGGTGGGGCTCAAACCCAGGTGTTTCTGGTCTTCAGATCAGCAACCTTAACCATTTGAGCCACCACTGCCCTTTTTATAGTAAAGATAAAATAAAGTTGTATAGTATATTATGAAAGACATGTAGGATTTTGTGTGTACGTTATATTCCTTAATTAGCTTTTTGGGTTTTGCCTTAGGCAATTATATCCGAGAAATATCAAGCCATAGGATTCTGATGTTATTTATAGGCTTCAGCATCTGGGGCTGCTCAGGACGCAGAGAATGAGGAGAACATTGCTTTTGTTGGTAAAACAAACAAACAGAAAAAACATTATGAGCTTTCATTCCTACTTATAGCAATCACATGGGCCTCAGGCCAGAAAGGACTGCATTGACTTTGTCCCTCACTGAGAATAACAAGACCTTTCATGGATGATTTATGAAAAACACACATAACACTGGCTGTGAAACCCCATAAAAGGTGGTGCTGATTGTGAAATACCGTTTGTCCACCTTGGTGCAAACAAATGCATATAATAGTATTAGAAATTCCGTAGGGAAATTAAGCAACTCCGATGCCCAGATATCTTTTCAAATGGCTGCAATTATGTTTGAAGTATCATATACATATTTTTTTTTTACTCCAGCTGATGTATGTATGTATTTGCGGTTGTATTGTAGATGTTTGGAGACTTATTAGGGTTTTTTGCTTTAATAAAAATAGTTTTCATTCTCAATACATGAAATTTCTCTCTGTCTGTAATGTCACGTCATGTTATATTGAGTTTTTGTATAGTATTGATGGTTTCTATAATTGCGACATGATAGTGGTGGTATCAGTTGGGTAAATCCTCACTGAAGGCCCAGGTACCAAGTGCAGAGAATAATCTACGAGCAGTAACATTAGCGCTCAGTAAACAACCCTGCAACAAACCCTTGCAAGACGAGAAAAAATGGCAGGAATAATAATCCCACATCCCCAAAAATACAGGTATCGGTATTGGCAAATACCAGGGGAAAACAATCAGTACTCGTATTCTGTCTTTATAAAAATGGTATCAGTGCATCCTTAGTATTACCCTTGCAATGTTTGCTTTGTTTATGTAATGTTCTCATTAGGGTTTTGTTTAAAATTAGAGGGAGCCTTGAAAAATGCAATTAAATCTTAACCCTAGTGGTTTTACTTTATAAAGTTAAAAACAGATACTCCAGGAATAAGTGTGATATATTACAACTGCCAAATTGAGGAAGTGAAATGCACAAGTTTTGACATTCATTCTATTTCTCATTATGACTCTACTGTGTATTTTCAGTACTATAGTAATGTCAGGATTGCCTACGAATGCATGCTTTCAGCAAATATCTAAATAGAAATATCTGGTCACAAAACCTATAGAAAATGGGAATTATTTTAATCATTTAGAATTTTGAAATTCTGATATTATAATTAAGCATTTTTCATTTTATATTTTGTACATCAGTATAAAAGCTTTAGGCTATTCATATGAACCCCTATAGGACTTTGAGTTGACACACCAAAACACTTGGCAGACAATCACTATGCTGCAGTTTACCACACCGATGATTATTACAACAAAGCACCTTGACGGAACATTTCGATCTCCGAAAGCTTGACGGAAGTCTAAAACATGCATGCATTCGAGAACGGTGCGCCCCGTATCACCTTATCAAAAGACCATGCTGTATGCAGTGTGAACAAATGCCAGAAGTGACTAAGCACAAAAAGTTGCCAAGAAGGTGCTTCGCTCAAAAGCTAAGATTGACTACGTAGTCAACAGCATTATAAGAACATATTTAAAATATTTTTCATAATGTGTTATGGTAATAAAAGCTTTCAGTGTGAATTTAGAGTAACATGACATAGTTTGAGGTGCTGTTTATAGAGGGCAGATATAACCCAAGCTTTTAGGAAGCCCTAAACTGAATTTTACCAATATGACTAATAACTATCAATCCTTGATAATTCGCATACTATAAATCTCACACACCCTTATTAGTTTTATTTGTTGTAGCTGTGTTGCTTAAATCATAGCAATGTTTTTACCCTTCTACGATTTTTATTGTAACATGAGCAAACGCTCAGGTATTAATTTACACCTAAAAGTCTTGCTGTACTAAATGACATATTAAATGTAGTTAAAAGTAGCTAAATAAACCGGCAAACATGCATTTACATTTACAGCATTGGGCAGACACCCTTATCCAGAGCGACTTACATTTATCTCATTCATACAGCAACGCAATTGGGGGTTAGACGGGGTCAATCAATGTGAACAGCCCAGTGCCGTAGCCACTGTGCTACCACTTCTTCAACTACTGTAAACAAGTTAATCACTTTAATTGCTTTAAATTGCATTTAAAAAATTAGCCATGTGCAAAAAGTGGAATACAATCAAATACAAATTAAAGAACAGTAATTTTTCTTTATTTAATATTGCTTTTATGTAAAATTCCAATTGTCCACTGAAATGATATATTAAACAAATTATTTATTGTACTTTTGGGGGCCCCATGGTGGTTCTAAGCAGTTTGCTTATGCCTTGATCCAGCTCTGGTACAGGTCCAGAGTTAGCCGTTATTCCTCTCCAGCCTATAAGGTTTTAGTGTTTTAATCTTAGGGTTATACCAAAATATCTTTATCAATTTATAACCCATTTTTAATAACCAATCCTTCGCTGAATCTTTTTGAGCATTTAAACATGAGGCGCAGTGGATCAGCAGTTATCATTCGGAGGCTCTACGTCACTGATCAGAAGGTCAAAGATTTAAAGCTGACATTGTTGGGGGTTTCTGTTGAGCCCTAATCCCTCTCTGCTCCGAGGGTGCCGTATCAGGGCTGACTCTGAGTTCTGACCACAGAACTCCCTAACAAGCTGTGTTATGTGAAAAATAAATATCACTCAGCTGCAATGCATACTGTACATAAGAAATAACAATTTCTCTTAGATTGGTTAAATTAGACTACAGCTACCCAAAGCTGTCACTAGACCAGGCCAATCTTTCCTCTTCTTCCCAGAGCCTTTATGGCAGCAGGCTTGAAGAGTAACCCTGGTGTGACACTGCTAGACATAAGGTCAAGTTCAGCAACAGAGGAGAAATTGTGGCATCTGCAATTTTCCCAATACGAGCAATACAATTGCCGATACATGTCATATATGATATATGTCATGCATATACTACATCAGGACATCCTACTGTGCCACCAGCACTCGGCACAGTTATCAGCAATAGATGTGAATTCCGGGCCAATCAGCTGAGGAGCTGTCATGCTTGCTGAAGCTTGTGCCTAGGGCATGAGTGCAGTATGGCAGCCTGTCCAAAAGCTCTGTTAAAGCTTTTGATGAAGATTTTGCACAGTGGAGTGTATTCCCCACCACCACTCTAAAATATATCATTTTGAAATACAGTGTAAGTGCTTTAAGTTATGTATCCATAACCGTAGTTTTAACTGAAATGTAGTAAATGCATAAATTGAGACAGAGGGTTAGACTGATCAATTCTTGAATTCTGTAATCATTACCTATTTTGCTACTGACTGCATATGAACAAAACATGTAAAGTAACTTACCACCGACTGTGCTTTGACTATGTAGCAGGTCAGAGTTGTGTAAGCAAAGATCCTCACATTTACCCTGGTCTGGATGGTATACATTTGTTTTAAGGTGTAGTTTTCTGTAAGATTTTTTCATTTACTAAAACTTTAATCTCAGCGACTTACATTTATCTCTTTTATACAACTGAACCCTTGCTCAGGGTAACCTGGTAGTTCTGGGAATCGGACCCACAATCTTCTGGTTAGCAGGCTAACACCCTATCCACTGAGCTACAACCTCACAGCGAAGGTTTAAAAGTGTTGTTGCTTTTTAAAGAAAAGAATAAAAAGGAAATTTCATGGAGCAAAGCCAGAAATTATTAATTATTTTACTATGAACTAATTTACAGCATCCACTGTTGCTCTTATATTGTTTTTAAGTTGGATGACTTTAAAAACCATCGCTGGTTAAAATTGTGTGGCGCATCAGGAGGGAAAACATTACACCATCACACACCAGCCAAAACATCATACACTGCATTTTGCCCCAACCAATAACGTTAGTCAAGTATTTAAGTTCCCTTACAGTGATTCAATAAAAGCTCTTAAACAAAGAAATTTCTCAAACAAGACTGAAACCGTTCTCTTAAGGAAATATTAACTGATTTAAATAATAAATTACTTTTTTTGCTTTATATTAAAATTTTGGATTAGACAACCAATCTGTCGTCATTAAGATGTTTAGGGTTTCTTGTAACAGTAGAAGCACCGAATTTGTATTCTTCGTTTCAAGATCTCTGGTGCCCTTGACTTTTAAAGGCACAGCTCCTCGAATGCAAATGTACATCTGCTCGCAAGCTATTGCCATGTGTTTACAGTCAGGTTGCATACAAGATCATTGTAAAATCCAGGCTTACAAATGAGACTGTGCCCTAGCTATTAAAAAAAAACACCCCAGATGGAATAAATCTTTATTTCAGCTGTAGCTCATTTGCAGCTAACCTGAACCTACTAGTACTGTATACGAAGATAATTTAATTAAATATATATATTTTATTCGTGTTAAATCCATATTCCATTTAGCGCTTATAAAATGGATAAAAAAAACTTTATAGGAATATAAGCTTTCTAATCTATATTTTTCCCTAATGAGGAAGTTATAGGCAGTGATGCGGGATGACATTGGGAAGCAACTTAAGGGGAATCAGACTTACAATAGAACCCATCCACAACTGGGTGTGCACTTCATTACCTGACTTGATAATGAAAACTCATTTTTGTGTCATGTGACAAAATGTTTACATTTACGTAAATTAGCAGATGCCCTTATCCAGAGTGACATACAAAAGGTTATGGATTAACAGAAAGGTAATTAAGCAAAACAAGTAATTATACATCTTGGATTTTTTTTTTCCCAAATCAGGAAAAAGAAGGGGGGGGGACTTTATAAATGTCACTGTACATTTATTTTATTTTATTCAGGCTAAAATACATCACACATCAAATGCATTCAGGAAAACTAAACCTAATGAAGAAATGTGCAAGAAAAATAATGTAAGGATTTACGGATTCCATCCACATCTTTACAGATATGAAGCACTGAACTATTATACTTTGTAGCAGGAGTCTATTGTAACTGAGAAAAGGTCAGTGGTAATATCATCTAGAAAACTGTTACTTTTTAACCAGAGACCTTCAAAAATACTCCAGAACGTAAAAAAAATATCAATGGGCTCTTGTGCCATCTGCTGGACAAAAAGTTAATTAAATAGAATAATAAATCGAGTCTGATGGCACAGGTTTGGTCAGTATTTTTCTTACTACTGTTACATTTTATATAAAACTAAAAAAAATGTATGTGTATTGTCTGTAATATAAGTTAATAGTCGTTTGGTATCATTGCAGATTTTAAACACTGACTTTTGAACAGAAGTCTATCTATCTATCCATCTGTCTGTCTGTCTGTCTGTCTGTCTATCTATCTATCTATCTATCTATCTATCTATCTATCTATCTATCTATCTATCTATCTATCTATAATCTTTATTGTGTTTGTAAACGCAAACCTCAAAACATGTCTTTTTAGTAGTTATTTTGGCAAGGTCTGTTCTTATAGATAGATGGTGGATGGATGGATGAATGGATGGATGGATGGATGATCCATCGATTAGAAGATGGATGGAGAGGAAGCAAAATAGACAGACAGACAGATAGATAGATAGATATAGATAGATAGATAGATAGATAGATAGATAGATAGATAGATAGATAGATAGATAGATAGATAGATAGATAGATAGATAGATAGATAGAGTTAGGGGAGCTCACAGACGGTTGCAAAATGGTTTTATTCCTTCAAACAGGAACGAGCTGATGAAGGTCATACTGCACGTGCTCAGTTAGCCCCTCCCCCCACCATTTATTCCTTCTGGAAGAAAGAAGGTTCAAGGTAAAAAATAAAAAAAGGATGTTTTAGTGCTCAAAATTTTTCTGTCTAAACTGTTATTGTGCAGCATTATTCATTTAGATAATATTTATATAGTGTTTTCTTAGCTAGGTAGACCTAGCAGGTGTCAAAGGTATCGTGAGTGTATTGTGTGTGTGTACTTGCTATAGTGTCTTTAGTGTCTGGATGTCAGAGAAGGGACAGTTAAAACACGTTGCAACCGTCCCATCATACTGTTGTAACTGTCCCTTATCACAACATTGACTGATTGATAAAGATTGTTACAAGAAAAAGGAATACAAACTCTATATATCCACAATTTTTAAATCTAATGTGGTGCGCCAACAGCACTGGCTAAGCTAGTTAGCGACGTGTTTTGTTTTAGTATAATGTTAATACGGAATTATCACTTGTTTTAACCTTCTCCCCTCTACAGTTTAATATCAGTCTACAGGTGAGGTTATTCTCAGGGCTTTGTGCTACAGATCCATGAGGACAGTTGGGAAACCTTACCGTTTGTGTGTATGGTGAAGGTAGGGTTGATAAGTGTTAACAGTTGTGTGTTACTTTAATAACCTTCCATTTCTAATGTACCTGTTGATTCCAATTTTAATATAACCTCTAAATCAGTACGGGTATGAAAAAATTGGCAGGTGAGTTTATTTTTCTGGTCCTGATTTGGTACTGCATGCGTTCTTTTACATTTTATAACCTCGTGTTTCTGATGTTCCTGGTGATTGAGTTGAGAGGACTGGCTACGTAAACTTACCTGCTTTTAATCTGTTTTCATTAGATTTGAGAGGCAGATTAAACCAGACTGACCTCAGCTCAATCCACAGAAACATGGAAAACACCGGGCTTTAATAAGTAACAAGTTATTAAATAAAAAAGAATGCATGCAGTACAAAATGGGAACCAGCATAGTAAATTTATCTGGCATTTTTTTGTACCCGTACTAATTTAAGAGTTATAGTAAACATGAATTGACTTAGTTAAATCACCAGGAACATTAGAAATGCTGGGTTATTAAATTTACACGCTATAACTTTTGGTTTATCAATCCTACTTTTACCATACACTCAAACAGGGTTTGTAACCCTTACATCTTTAATACGGGAAATTAGCTAACTTCTAGCTAAAGCTTCTGACAACAAACATCACATTCATTGTAATTTAAGCCATACACCAATGTTATATTTTAATTACATGTTAAGTTCATTTTAGACATTTTTATTGGAAAGAAGAAAATTTATTTTGATTACCGTGTTCGCCTACATGTATGTACTCTACTCCTATTTGACAGTAAATGATACAGCGTCTTCTCCTAATAGTACTTCTGATAGCAGTTCTAAACAGGTAGAATATTTAGTAGTCTTATTTGTGCTTGTCGCAGTTGCAAAACAGCGAAACAGAAAATGCCTAATTTCCCTTCAGGGGCTTCACTTTGGGAAACACTTATATAATCTTTGCACTGAAGCACGTGTGTAATCCGACCAATCCAATCTGAAAATATTATGTTACAGGCTGGTGATGTTATCCACCAGAAAGTAATGTTCCTTTTGGCCTGCTGAATATGGGACCGCTACACTGTTGGCTCAAAATCAATGGTTTGTCTCCGAGAGGCAGTCCACGCTGCAAAATTAAGGTTTCACAACGATTTAAACCTTAGATATAATGAAGTGACTATTGGTCCTGGTGCATGGTCTGGAACTGGGGGCTGTCTGTCATCATGTAACACTTGACAGATGCCTTTCTCATAAGCTGGGGAGTGGTCATGAGTGGAAGCTACACCCAAGGCCTGTGGGACAATATCATTTCTTATGGTACATAATTTGCCCGGAGATGCTAGCAACGTTTAAGGAACTCAAGCATTTTCTTTCAGACCTGAGCTAGTATATACCGACGACATGTCAGTGGTCGCTTATATCAACCACAAGTGAGGTTGGCGTTTGTGCTTGCTCTACAAGTGCACTTACACTATTGTTTTATTTGTATTAATAATGTGACCAGCCATTTTATCAGCAATTATCAGTGCTGTTATTTATTTATTTATTAACTTAAGCATTATTATTGCTGTATCTTTTTGTGTATAAACTTTATTCCTAAAGAAAAAAGGACATACTAAACCTGAACATATAAAATAGCACGTAATGAGTTATGCAGGAAAGTGAGAGAAGCCGTTAACCTGTTTGTATCTTTGCATAGGATTTAAACACATTGAGCAATCACCTCTGACCCCAACTTTGTCTAGCCAAAACAATCAGACGTCATTAACCTTAAACTGAACTGCCCTTTTAGTGGAAGTGCAGATTAAACATTATTCAACAGGGTCAATTAGAATTTTATGTTGAGTTACTTTAGGTCAGATCATACAAAAGAAAGGAATAGAATAAAAACTATTTTTACTGACTAATTATCCTGAATTTTATTAAAGTAACTGGACGAATACATATTAAATAAATCACATTTATGGCATTTGGCAGACACCCTTATTCAGAATAACTATTAACGCTTTTATACAACTGAACAATGCGAGGTTAGAAGCCTTGCTCAGGGTCCCAGCGGTGGAACCCCGATCTTTCAATAACCTTAACCACTGGTGGCTGCAGACAGACAGGTAAAAACGGTGATATACTTACACATATTTTCACAATTTTATCACTTTTACACTGATTAAGATGTAGACAGAGGAGAGCATTTTGCAGTATTGAATATTACTCACAAACTTTGTGTTGTTTATTTCAAAAGTTAACTGAAGACAAATTTAAAGATAAAATAACAAAACATCTTAGACTGTTATTGAGTTATTAGACTGGGAGATTAAAAATGTGATTGTCTTTTAAAGAAACATTTTAACAATTCGAATATGTCAGCATCTGATAGTTTACATCCAGACCTGAAGGTATTAAACCAAATGCTATTATTTATTAGGATTATAAGTTGTGCTTTCACTATTTTTAATAATCACCAGCAACCACTAATATAAACTTTGCTTGCTTAAGTCCAAACCATATACAGTGTTCTGTTTTCTGGTGGGGGTGTATATTCATCTGGTTGGATTGTTGCTAGGAAAAGATATCCAGATGTCCATTTTTTCCCACTTTGCAGCTCACATGCAGATAAAATGAATAAATTTTCCAACATATTGTATATTAAATACAGCATAAAGTACTAAGCAGGTGGAAGTGATTTACATAAAAATTCTAAGAAGTCATTGAAGGCGTGGGGCAAAAACAAAATGTCCAGACAAGAAAAACTGTGTTTAATCCTATTGCAAACTACTTAATTATACTTATAATGACTCAATGGTCTGTGATCTAACAACACTGCAGATAGGATTAAAAAGCAATCAGATCACTTAAATCATCAGGATTAAGTAAGTTAGACATACCAAGGGTTCACTCAAGGGGCGTCTGCTTTTAGATATTATACAGCCACCAGCTTCCAGACGAGATCAGATGTACTGAATAAGTAGATATATATAAATCTAGGCTCAACATATTAGTTGTGCATCAACTGAATGTGCTAAATCCAATCTAAATAAATTCTAAATTATTTATTCTGTTTTAGCGTTTTGGTTATTCTTATGATCATTTTAATTCCTCTTATGTAAGGCACTTTAAATTACTACTGTGTATGAAGTGTGCTAAATACATAAACATGCCTTTTCCTACCTTCCCTTGCAAAAATATTATTAATGTCAAAAAAATAGCAACATTATCAACAGAACCCATATGTTATAATTTATGCTACAATCTCTCTTTTAACTAGAAAAATTTTAACATATGAAGTCTTAAATGATGTAAATAAAGGTTGCAGGAAATTGTTACCTGTCTTTTGTATAAAGCGGTAACAATGGCACTTTGAAGTTAATAGTTTAAAGCAAAATCTTTGCAGTTGCTTAAAATTAACTTGCTCCCAAAGTAAATTCCTATTTTAAACCCCCTCCATAAATTTTAACTTTAGGATAAAACAAACCCCATATTTAATATCATTTTATCATTAATATCATTCTGTCACTTAGGAGTGTACAGTAGATAGAGATGTGGATGATAGAAAGGGCATTCTCAGTGTACTTTTATGTGACTCATGTGCTTTATTTATTCTCTTGCATGAGCAATAATAGTGCTCAAACAATGTTATTTGTCATGAGATTCCAATTTTCTATTCAGTGCCTATGCTTTTAAGATAAAAGCAGTTTATTCTCAGCTACAGATGATCACGTTCATGTTTCATGAAGCACCTGCTGTCTTGTGCAATTAACTTTACACAAACAAATCACTATTTGAACTTTGCAACCTGATTGTACTTCATGGCTACACTCAGATAGGAATTCTTTTTAAGAAAAACCTCACATCACCTCCAAACGTATGCATTGAATCGATGTTATGTAGGTGCCTGTAATGAAAAAGGTTCTGGTGCATGAACTTTAATCACAAAAAATGGTTTCGAAAGCATATAAAAGGACAGCTCATAAGGTCATGTGCATGTTGAGTTAATCATAAGACAAAAGAGCTGAGAGTTACTGTTGGAATGTTGAAATATATATGGGCTAAAAGGGACATTTCCATTGCCTTTGTTTTTTTTTTAGCAAATAATACAATCAAAAGGTCTGTTCTAATGGTTAAGGGTGTGGTTTTTATTTGTTTTAATAATTTAATAATTAGTTTTTTAGCTTTGTATTAAGTGAAAGAGCACATCATTAACATCGGATAACCAACATGGACTTATTTTTAACGATTTTATTAAACTATTTTCTTTTCCCTTAATAAACCTTATAACATTATAGGTATGTCTGTGAGGCATACAATAAAACAAGTGAATTATTAAGAGTCAGTTAGCAAAACAGCAATATTCAGAATCTGAGAATTAATATAATCTAACCAATTTAAATAATAAGGTTAAAAAAGCAATTAAATTAACCTTTAATAAAGGCTTTCATGGATTTGTCAGTCGATATTACTTGAATACAACTTTTAACATACCAAATTCTTAAAAATATACAATTACGAATACTGTGTTCATAGTAATTACTCGCAAAGTATGTTTACCCCCTTTAGACGCTTCCATAAGTAAAGCAATTTCTACCTAATGATCAAGTTCTGTTTTGTGAAACCACACAGGATACGCTATATTTAGTAAAGTGGTTTACAGTCATACATACCATACAGGAATAAAAGGGCCTGTCATTTTTATTAAACATTCGTTGCCGGATTAATGTATAACCTACCCAGATCATTTTATAACATTTTGATCATCAGATATGATCTGTAGATAATACTTTTGCAAGTGTGTCTTGTACTAATTTACTAACTAAATATAACTTTACAGTACTGCAGCTGCTGCAACTCCAGCAGTAACAGTATCTATATTGATGGTTCGCGTGTAAGGTCATAAAGTGTGTAAGTTATATGTGTTCCCAAACAAATCGTAATGAACCTATAATATTCCTATTGACAACAAGCAAATTTAAGCGTAGATTTAATCATCCACTTTAACAGATATTATACCTGAAGCATTAAAAAAAAGAGGCAATTACAAAGTTATATGTTTTTACAAAGTTTACAAGCACATAATAATCCACTGGAAACCACTTGAAAAGAAATCCACACCTATGTTGGGGAAAATCTTATACTATCATTGAAATCAGATGAACCTAAATGACATGTCCAATCAGAAACTGATTTGAAGGCAATGCTCAAAATGTTATTATAGTTAGAAATATATTATAGTTTTGAGACATTTGTGACTCTGGGAACTTCTTGAGATCCTATTTTGGGCAGTGAGAGCAGTGTGTTGCCAAAAAGCCTCGCCCCCTTTTTAACGCACAGATCGAATCAAAATGTGTTTTTGCGTTTGGCTGTGTTTTTGCACTCGCTGTGCTGAATAAAAGAGTGTGATGGAAAATGCGCTCTACAGTTCCAAGAACACTGAAGTTTCTGAGACATCACCGAGCATTATGAGTGTGTTTCGACTGGATGATTTTTTAGCAGGTTGGATAGGAGGTAAGTGGTTATCCATGCATTAGGATTAAAGTTGTCATCGTTAATAGATAAAAAAAAGGGAACATATTGAAATAGGAAAAAAAAATCCAGGCGGGGTTGTTTGTTTATTCGCAAAACAGTTCGATACGAGGTGTTTAAAGTCAAATAAACGTCGTTCCAAGGGTCAAGAACACGTTGACTCCTAGTTTGTGTACTGAATCGGGGTTACTAAAACTCAGATTATTGCTAAACTTTTGTTAAATCTAACAAAAACAGATGATCTACTTGCTTTAAATATACGTTTTTTTAAGATCCTAGGGTAAAATATGCTTCATTAAAATTGTATGTAATAACTTTGGTTTTTTTTTTTCTTTAAATCAGCAGTTGCATCTTAAGTGTTGTTCAATAAGACCTGTTTAACATGCAAAGTGTTCTCCGAATACGAGTCTCAACACTGCATTGTTTTCAGTACAAATTGTTGCCGGTCGGATCACCCTAAATCAAACCCTTTATATAATATACCGAGCTGCATGTTTACTTTTCAACAATCTGTCGCATGAAATTGCTATAATTTGCCTAAGGCACACAAAGAATAGTATTCACCCTAGAGGACAAAGTGTTCTTCATTCATCATTCCCCAGGCTGGACAAGCTGCTACAAAGTTAAACAGCCCATCCTCTCCTGTAATTATTTTTTAATTTAAGATCATTTTTGTTTAATTTCCACCAGGTGCCTCCAGTGTGATTGTAGGACATCCACTCGACACTGTAAAGGTATCACACATGTAAAATGTATGTAAAATGGAGGGAAAAAAATACCTGGAATAGAAAATAAGGATTCTTTCCTCATTTTAGTTTATGTTTAACTTTAATTGGAATCGTTCTGCTTTGTCGAACTTTAATCGTAACATTTCCCTCTAATAGACGCGACTACAAGCTGGAAAAGGTTACAAAAATGCCTTTGACTGTATAGTAACCACCTACAAAAAGGAAACTGTAAGTGATGCATACATTACCCTTAAATATCTCCAAAAAAAGTCTCCTTGTTCTTATCCAAATATTCTACTACATTTAAAGCCCCGGCAGTATATGGTTGTATATGGTGTGAGAAATAATCTCAAGTTAATTTTTCACTTGCAGGTTACCGGCTTTTTCAAAGGCCTGTCCTTTCCGCTAGCAAGCATCACAGTGTATAACTCGATGGTGTTCGGCTTCTTCGGCAATGCTCAGAGGTTCATTAGTGAAGTTCGTTATGGGGACAGAGGACACTCATGCGATATGCTTGATCTTACTCTGGCCAGTATGCTGACAGGCTTGGTATCAGTCGGTGTGGGAGCCCCAGTGGACCTGGTCAAAATCAGACTCCAAATGCAAACTCAACCCGTCCTTTCACGTGAGTCTACAATTAAAACCAGAAGTGCTTTCTCTCCCGTTGACTATTTCCGAGTAAATAAAACGTGTGCTTAGCCTTGAAAAGAAAAATAGAATGAAGTGCAGTAATGTTTTGCTACAATTTCTAGCAAGGGTAGGACTGCAGAGTGAGATAATAATTGTTACATAATGTAACAAGTCTGTAACTTATGCCTTGAATTAAAACATCTTTTCAGAAAACGTAACCCTCGCTGGCAACGGCAGTTTCCCGATTCGATCAGTAGGACTTCAGAATCAGCCAAGGGAGGGTACAATATACAGAGGACCCCTTCACTGCATCAGTAGCATCCTGCAGACTGAGGGAATCCAAGGCCTCTACAGAGGTGCGGGAGCTATGATACTCCGCGATGTTCCTGGTTATGCCCTTTACTTTATCCCATACACGCTTTTCTGTGGCTGGATGAACCCTAACAGTAACAGCCCCCCTCATCCCTGCTCCATATGGCTTGCTGGTGGTTTAGCAGGTAAATGAGAGAACGGTGTGAATATAGACATACTTTGAAAACTTTACAGGTATGTTTTTGGTATGTTGTTACCCTGGAATACTGGAACATGGAATATTTAATAAAATATTATGTTAATACACTTGGTATTATTATAACATAAAAAACACTATATAGCATAAAAAAATTATGGGTAAATCAATTAAATTAGATCTCATTGATGCCTCTAGCTTGAGTATATGGATCAATCTTAAATGTATCTTTGTTCCACAGGATCAATCTCCTGGTTCACAGCAACACCAGCTGATGTGATTAAGAGTCGACTGCAAGCTGACATAATGCACCAGAGAAAATATAAAGGAATTGTTCACTGCATCGTAGAAAGTTACAAGAAGGAAGGACTACATGTAAGTTTATTACATGCTAGTTATCTATGTAACTGTGGTTTGTGGTATACGCAAAACATACCTTAGACCTTCTTAGGTCCATGTACAGAACATAAGCAGCTTACAGCAAAGGTATACAGTATTTGAAAGTTATTATCGCACTCAAGTGATACTTATACATATCAATGCATTACCACATTAAATTATGAAACCACTTTATAACACATTTGACATGTATGTTGCTTAAGGGTTCTAGCAACCCTAGTTTAAAGTGCTTACCTGCATCCTCAGCAGGACCACAGTGTCAATAAACTAATAATTGCATGACACTGTCTATGGTACACTACTATAGTATAGTAGTCTAACTTGTGTAGAATTCTTGTTAAAAAGTGTTGATTTAGGGGTGTTGCTTGGCAGGTTGTTTCATTGTGCTGTTGATAAGAAATTCTCAAGGGCTTTTTAGGCCGTAAGGCACATATGGCAGGTTGGAGTTATGAGTCCGACAGCACAGCATGGGCACATTTTGAGCCAAGAAGAAGAAAAGGAATGCTGTTGAATGAATAATGGTATTTAGATTTTTATACATTCTGTTACTTTGTGACTTATTGAAGGTCTCAGCCTGCATATGTTTGCAAAAAAAGGCATCCACATTATTCTCACTGCTCATATCAGTAGGCTGGTTTACAGTAGTTTACTTTTCTTCATTGTCTCCTTAGGGAAATTCTTCTTCACAGCATCATTCTATTCTATAGACAGTGTCACCATGACACAACATCATCTCATAAGTATTACACACATGTAGGTGTCAAAACTACAATAGTCCGCCTCATATTAAAGTCCACATCCTTTTCAGCGAGGTTTTATAACAGCAGGAATTAGGCTTTTCCAGAAGCAAGTTCTTCTGCATCTCAGTACCCTGTATTTCTGTATGGATTAGGGTGAGGTACCCATTTAATGTTTGTGTAATGTTCTGCTTAATTGAATCTGTGTGATGGCCCTATTATTCAATTCTGTCGAGTTTGCTGTGTGCAGCATGGTGGCTTAATAGTTAGTTCTGTTGCCTCACAGCAAGAAGGTCCCAGGTTCCTTTCTCCGGCCTTTTCCCTGACAGCTGGGATAGACTCCAGCAGATCCCTGTGACCACAATTAGGAATAAGCGAGTATAGACAAGGAAGTTTGGTGTGGGAAAACCAATTATTTTGGAGGCTCTAGTAGTTAAATGTATAAGTTTGGCCTATCGTTTAACAAATAGCATGCCAAAGAAACAGGTGGAGCAATGTAGAATCATATTTTCAGCAGGTTCTTTAAGATACAGCAGATTCCTTAAGATATATAAAATGATCAACTATTTCTACCGCTTGGCTGTTAATAAGGATAGAATGCTTAACACTTGATTTTACCTGATTTTTATTTTAAAATAATAATAGTTTCCTTTTAATTTGATCCTGGTAAAGAGTAAAAGGCACTTAAGATATTTGTGAAGTACAAGTTAGGATTATTGCCTGTAAAGGTTGCGAAATAAACAAAGACTTGACTAGTGTGTTATAAGTTTTTCCAACTTGATTCATTTTACTATGATAATATGACAAGAGAGAATATTGAATCACTGCTTTAAGTATATTAATAGATTAGTATTGTTTTATTTGATATGTTATATACTGTATTGTTAAAAATTACTGTGTCAACTAGGACAAAAGTATACAAGGTTCCGTCTCTAATGATTTCAATCTCCAATTCAGGTCTTCTTCCGTGGTGCGTCCATCAGTGCCATCAGAGGATTTCCAATGAGTGCTACAATGTTCCTGGGTTATGAAATGTCTCTCAAGTTTTTCAGAAGTCTGTGATTTCACTCACACAACTGACTTTTCTGATTTCTTTCTGAACATGTTAAATGTTGTGTAGTTGTTGATACTTTATTGTATATTTTGTATCAATTACATTTCTATTTACTTCTTATATTAAGAAAAAACATAATTTGCACACAATTAAAAAAAAAATCTTTCTTTTAAAAAGCATTTTAATCTATGTATATTTAATATACATAGATTATGTATTTAATAGATGTTTTAATGTAATTTTTTATCAGTTGCAAATTTAACAAACCCGATAGCCTTCTAAATTGAATCCTGGCAAATCTGGTCAAATTCTGTGTTAAAGACACAACCTGAACAGACTCCAAACAGCACTGTAAACACTGGGGACTTTGCTCAGATTGCTGAATGACTGAACATGTTTTTATAATGTCACAAAAATGATCTAATATTTATATAAATAATATAAGGATAAGTTTTGTCAGGATTATGTGTGACAACAAACCAGTGAAGTTTTAAATACGTGGAGTAAATTATACTAGCAGCAATTTTTGTGATTTTGTAAATGTTTTTTGTGTGTGTGTGTGTGTGTGTGTATTTTTTATTTTATTACAATTTACAATGATATCCTATAAACTCTAAGCATGAATTTACAGACTGACTTGTTGCAACTTTCCACCAGGTGGAGGCCTTGTATAAAATTGAAATGGTCAGTGCATTGAGTTGTGTCTTGCTTCTTTTTAACGCTGGGGGTCAGCAGTTTAATTAATTATATTATAGAACCAATTTTTTTTTATTAAGCTAAAGGAGAATCTGTACTTACTGGTATTATTGTTGATTATGATATAAAAATATTCAGAAAGGCAACCGTTAACTTTACTTATAAATACAAATTAAACCTTAAATCAAAATTAAATCTCTCAAAATCCATCTTGCCAAGCTCTTTATATATTAGTAATGTCTTAGGATCTTCTTCGGGCTTTATTTGCATTAAGTAAGAGAACATTATTGACTCTGAGATTTTAAGTAACAGTAAAATGCTTGTTTTTGCCTAAAGTGTATTTTCATCTTCTATTCAGATGTGCACAAAGTGTTATATCATGGATATTCTTTGTCTACCATTTATGGAGACCCAACACGCATAAAAAGGCTTTATTGTTCCTAAGTGCAACTGAAAGCCATCAGTTGGAAGATGAGTAACAGAGCATAATCAGTTAACCAATTCAGTACATTATACGAAAGAAAATCTTGCATTTTTAGCCTTTGTCTTGCCATTCACACAAAATCCGGCTACATAAACACTGCAAAAATTATGTTACTTACAAATACTTGGTTTTGAAAAAAAAATTTCAATGAAATTTATTAAATATCATGTTGCAGAAAATACATTGAAATGTTTCTTTATTAGAGATGAGGTAACCACTAAATATTTATGAAATGTTTATCCTGGTTTACAGACAGTGTGGAAGAGATATTGTTTCCATTACCCATCAATGTTGACTCTGGGGAAACTGAATCGAATCAATCTTGGTATAATGGAGCATGGAAAATAGCATATGATCAATAATCATGCTAAAAAGCAAGTAAAACTACCCTACAGAAGTGCAATATGTAGCAGGACCATAGAGTAAATTTATGTTTTTGCATCCTCTAGAATGCTTAACTGGGGAAACTGCTATCCTATTTAACAAATATTAGCAATCATATAGAAAGTGAAATTTCTAGTGAAAGCCATGGTTGAAATGAGAACAGAATCTTTAGTCATTGATTTTTTTTAAATAATTAAAATGGAATCTGGGGATTTGAAACCTAAGCCACATAAATGCATCTCTGCTCCTAACATAAACGAATTATTATCCTTCTTAACTTTGTCAGCACTTTGAGCTCATTTGAAGAGGAATTGATATTATCAACCCAAATGCTATGTAATAAAAATAACATTTATTTAGATATTTAGGTCTGTGATATTTATATGCATATGAGTTTAAATTTGGAGCCCCAAACCCTCACATGTCACTGATAAAACAATGCATTTAATTAGAATTCAGTTGCATTTGCAAGCCGCATGCTATAATGCACTGTGCATCAGTGACTGTTCCTCTGCCGAGATGATGTGATTGGGTTACCTCAGCGTCTGCGTGGATGTCATGAATACGGTTTTATTGTGCTTTTATTGTTAGGACAGGAAAGGTTCGCATGCCAGCTGCTGCTCCTGGCTGGTATATAAATCCCCCGAGTGCACCTCCCTACACAAAGGCAAACAGGAGACAAGAGAAACATAATAACTAGCCTCTGCACTACACAGGGATACCACTTTACCTAACCTTACTGACTTTACGAACCGTCCAATAGATCATCTGGACATTATTTGGGTCAGAGACATTGATGAGCGGACATATTCAGCACCAACAATAACCAAAAAATTAGTTTCATGGAACATATGTGAAATTTGGTTGTTATAAATTCTATAAACGGAGTCATAGCGACAAAAATGAATGTGTAAGTCTCACAATGGTATTTATGCTATGATGGCCTACTAAAATTTCTCACAGCTTATTGTATACGATTCCCAAAAGCAACACAAAGATGCTTATGATACAACATGTTTTACTTATAAACACTTAATGTACAGTTATAATTCTATGACGCTTGTAGGATGCTGTATGAAGTGTGTGGGTGTGTCTAGGCATAGAGATTTTTCTTTTTAAATAAAGACTTTCAGCATGTTTCTAGACAGAGCAAAGAACATACTGTATAAAAGATTGCAATTAGCTAAAAGCAGGTCTATTGAATGTTTTGTTCAGTGAGCTGCAAAGTCATAAAAGACCTGTCCATATGTTACAGTCAATAGATCTCGCCTACGTAATAGCTTATTCAGCTTTCCGGACAGCAGGATTTATTATAGAAAACTGTGGACTGTCCAATGAAGGTGATCAGGATTTTTGTAATTTAGGAACACTGTAGTATATAAAAGGTGCAAGTGTACAACTGATATACAAGAGCAGGTTTATGTGATGTTAAAATAATAGAGAGGGACACCATGCCAGATTTTTTTATCTTGTCATGGGTAATATTCTTTTCATGTTTTTGCAAAAAACTATTCCAAATGCATGCCATTTTAAGGGCATCTCTTATGCACATCCTGCTTCAGGTGACAGATTTTAGATTCTGGATTTAGTTCAGATGTTGAAAGTTACATACCATTTAATGTAATTGGTACATTAAAACATTACATTCGAAGTAATTGGTACATCCTGAGCACAGCCACATTCCCAGTTATAACCATTTCAGAATTGATTTATCTTGTGGTTTTTTTTTACTTGAAAAAAAACTACTATTTCGTCCAAAGTGTGTTGACTTTCTATATCCATTGTACTTTATTGTGCATCAGATGACACAATAAAAATATGAAACCGCTGTTTATGTTATTTATTAATTTAAAAGGTAGCTTTAAAAATGTTTGGTATGTGTCACTAACAGTTATTATAATAATTTTGCATGATTTAATCTCATTGTGAATTTAATTATGGTGTCATAAGCCTTATTATTCACTTGCTATAGTTGCGGCATTATAAATCATTATTCATTTGCAAAGGGTATACCTGTTGGCAGTCAATAATGTATTGCTTGTTTAAAAGGTTATGGCCTGTAATTGACAACTAATATCAGTTATCCACAGTAAATGTTCCGAGGGTTATCTGAACTGCAGGTTTGATTAAAAGTGATTTGATTTGACTTTTGACTTTTAGTATATATATATATATATATATATATATTTGTCAGTTAAAAACAACTGTAATTGTTGTATATTTAAGAAATACATATTTAAAAATGGTTAATATTAATATATGATTTAATTTGGTGTGTATAATATATAATAAAAATGTATATTAAGATATTTAAAGATAAATACAATGAACAAAAATGAGCAGCCGACAAAACACTTACAAGAGTCTGTAGTTTTACTAAAGATAGCACTACAAAAATATGATACCAGAAAGACCAGGGTTTGATTCACAGCACCACCAAGCCACCACCGTGGGCCCCTAAGCAAGGCCCTCAACCCCAAATTGCTCAGCTGTATAAAAAATAAATAAATGTAAGTCACTCTGGATAAGGGCTTTTACCAAATGCTGTAAATATTATACATTTGGAATTATTAATGTACAGTAAATGTTAATAAAATAAAAAAATAGTTTATAAAAATAGTTTCTTTTTCAACTGTTCACATTCACTCACCGTGTTTTTGAGAATATTTTGGCAATTTTGTATATATTTATGACCTGTATGACATAAGGTATATTCAGAATTTACCCACTATGAGAGGTACTGAAGCTGTCTGCGTGTTCAGCACAGAAAGCAGCCCACTGAGCTCCATTATATTGTACCCTGGCTATGCCTACTGCACAGACGGAACAGCTGTCAGCAGTGTTTGTTTGGCTCTGATAAATAGAGAAGGTAATGACCGATGAGTACAGCACCTTCACAGCATCATTGAAAACCTGTAAAAACCCCTCACCAAACTCAAGTAACTGAACACCTGTTTTGCTAAACCGATGACGAATAGTGCCAGAAGCTTAAAAGCTCCCCAAAAAGTAATTACGTGCTGACGTGTTAAATGTGGAAAGAAAATTTTGTTTGTTTTGTTTTCAAGTTTAACACCTGAAGAATCTTACAACCCATAATAATTCTCACTGAATGGAAGTGAGCCATTACTCATACTGTTTGTATTTGGATTGGATTGCTATACAACTCACGTCGATTCTGGACTTCCACAATTTATTCCTGACAGGTCTGCCTTTGAGCACCATTTGACCTCTGCAACTGATCCAGAACGCGGTTGTTTTCCCCATCTCCACAAATGACCATTCTCCCTCTACACTTGCTCTTAGCAGCTGCCAGTATCAGGGTGAAAAAACAGTGATACATTTCAACAAAGGCTAAAACAGATCCACACCCACTTACCTTCGGCACTCAGCACTCTCTTTCTTTACTGCAACACATTTCTTTTTAATTCTCTAGCTATGCCCTCCACTATTTCGCACAGTATGACACCTAGGTGGTGAAATGAACCTTCTGCTAGATGCGTGAGTCACTGTCAGTTTTCGAACAACCGAACGCCAGATTTTTCAAGCTTGTTCCTATGGCCATGAAGGGTGGTTTTAGCATACTCTGTACAGACATGCTAATGAAAAGGCTCCTGCCCGGGAATCGAATCCTTCTTGTTCTAAGGCAACAGTGCTAACCACTAAGCCACCGTGCTGCCCTAAATTAGTAATATACACATAAAATGAGGTTAGAAGAAAAAAAATAAGAACACACAACCATACATTCAGTCTTTCAGCAAATTATATTTATCGATAGATGCTAATTTATATATATATATACAAGGGGTTATTGCTGTAAAATAGAAACTGTTACTAAGTCTATTTGTCTTTGATTTTAATGATCTGTGCCGTCTTCCTGATGGCAGAAGTTTAAATATATGGTGTCCAGGGTGTGAGATGTGCTTTTATTATATTCTGTGCTTATTTAATGAAAAATAAATTACCAACATATCAGTACACACAACCATCATGTAGCTGATGTAATGACAACAGATGTATACTAAAGTATCTTGTGTATATGGTGGATTGTGCTTGCTTTGGTGTTATTGTATAAAATCTGCTAGCCTGCGAAAGGTCTTTATGATTGGTTTGCTGGACTTGATTCATATGAGCATAACTTTATTTGAGAGAATGTACAGAATAGTTTAACATGGCATGTATTGATAATTTACTGTGTGTCTTTAGCGCTGTGTGGTCCAGGTCCCTAGTTTTATCCAGTGTTTGGCATAGTGGGGGAAGTGGTGGAGTAGTGGTTAAAGTGTTGGACTGCTAATTGGAAGGTCAGGGTTCGATTCCCAGCACCACCAATTTGCCGCCCCTGACCAAAGTCCTTAACTCCCAATTCTTTAGTTGTATAAAAGAAATAAACGTGAGTCTCTTTGAATAAGGGTGTCTGCTAAATGCCATAAATGTTTGGGTTACTGTCTGTGTGAGTTTAATTTATGCTCTACATTTTATTCCCACCTGAATAAAACAAACACCTCAGTAGGTGAAGTAGGTCATTTCTTTTGAAATTCTGGGATCTGGAGCACTGCTAGCAATTTTGGGCCGTATGAAAGTATATGATGTTGGGCCCCTACCACACCCATTCCGCAGCAAACATACTATTACATTACTGCTAGTACTGTTACTACCTATAAAAACAGATCTCTAGGGCTCACAAAGTTCAACTCTTAGCCGTGCCCCTGCCTTGGATTGACTTTTAATATTAAATGATTGTGTGCATGTCGATAGATGCTAATTCAAAGTGTGACATAATGATTACAATTCAACAACCAGAATGTTGATCTGTATGTTAATTTACAGAGAAAGATTGTAAAGTGGTGACTCAGTAATTAAGGTGTTGGCTTGTTGATTGGAAGATTGTGGGTTTAATTCCCAGCACTATTAATCTGGTATTTCAGGGCCCCTGAGCAAGGCCCTTAAGTTCTTAACTTCTTGGTTGGAAAAAATAAATGAAATAAATGTAAGTCTACAAGCATCTTCCAAAATTACAGAAAAGTTAATTGAAATACATAAACTTAAGCCTCTGATAAAGTCATTAAACTTAGATCAGCATATTCCTGTTTATAATTTTTTATATCAAGGTAATATTTTTTGCATATTTGTTTTGCACAAAATTTCACATCAACCTGTTATTTTTATAGCAGGTTTCATAAAGTAAAGAAGACAGAGCTATAGGGAGGGAGGAAAGGATACACCGTAAAGGAGGTACAGAGAGAGAAAGAGGGAGGAGTGAAGCTCTGCGGAAGAAGGGAGGGACAGCATGTAGGAGGAGGGAGACACGGAACAGCTCAAGCTAGCAGATGCTTTCCTCTTCAGGCAGATAAGACAGAGTAACCCAGAGCCTGCAACCCTCTCTCTCCCTCCGTGTCGGTGCAGGTCTGTATGTCTTTATCATCTTTGCATGCTTAGCTTAATATCTCATTAACATGCGCTTTAATAAGCTCGCGGCCTCAGGGTATCGTCGAGCGCGTAATGTATGAGGGGCAGGGCGCATAGAGTGAGACGGGCTGTACTGCTTCAGCTTCAGGTTGCACAGGAGGTGAAGACCAAAAGAAAAAAGGGCACACAAACACATACACCAGAAGTAAATTGCAGTTTCCAGTTGCATGAGCGTGCGCGTTTGTGTCTGCGGAAAGAGGATAAAAAGATGTGCAGGTACAGATAGTGAGAGATGGAGGAGGCGGCGGAGGTGGAGGATGCTGCTGCTGATGCTGCTGCTGCTGCTGCTGTGTAGGTTTCGTTGTGGAGGCTGTCGAAGTAACGCTAGTGTCCTAAAACAGGAATCACACTTCTTATTTGGTTCCTCCCGTTAGTTGCACCACTAACACGCACGGGCCTGCGCAAATACACTATAACGCATGCATACACAGCTTAAATAATTAATTTGCTGTATTGATCTTCCTTGATGCCTCAAGACCACGGTGTGTGTGTGTGTGTGTGTGTGTGTGTGTGTGTGTGTGTGTGTGTGTATGTGTTTGAGTGTCTCTAAGAAATTTCATTCTATGCATGGTGTCCAGTTGAAAAAATGCATCATGCATGATCATGCAATGCTGTGTAAAGTCACTTGAGTAAAAACATCAGTACTGATGTGTAGATCCACAAAATAAGCTGCAGACCACAGACCAGATAACATGAAACACACCATGGCAAAAACACAGGA
Organism: Bagarius yarrelli; assembly: GCA_005784505.1. NCBI lineage: Eukaryota > Metazoa > Chordata > Actinopteri > Siluriformes > Sisoridae > Bagarius > Bagarius yarrelli. The sequence goes on along the minus strand of VCAZ01000008.1, from coordinate 3,888,014 downwards.
CATGATGATGCTTCTGTCTACTGCAACACAGACACTAGCTGAAATGCACACTGATGTTTTACATTATTGGATTCTGAGGCAAAAGTAAAATAATGCAAAGCCTTTGAACAGAGCATAGATGATTATACAATTAAAATTAGATTTTAGTAAATAATTAATACTGGGAAATGCAAATGAAAAGCAATGAAATATTGCTGTGTGCATTCAATAAATACACTTAGTGAACACCTTACCAGTGCACCCATTTAATTGTGTCTTTTCCACTGTTACCACAAAGTTCCAATCACACAGTTCAGTAGAATGTATTTTTATGTTGTAGCTTTACCCTTGGACCTTGGACACAAATTGAAGACGTATTGTTTTATGGTTGGTGTGTAAGAACTCGAATGTCCTGCTCAAGGATGTCCCGACCTCAACCTCAGTGAAAACCTTTGGAATTAACTAACATGCTGTCGGCACCCCAGACCTCCACGCCTGATATAGCATCTGATCTCACTAATACTATTTATACTAAATAAGCAAATTGCCACAGCCATGCTAAAACTCTGGTGAACATAATTTCCAGAAGTTTGTTGGTAATCGTAAGAGTAAGAATGAGACAAAATCAGACGTGTAAAAATCACTTATGGTTGTGATAGTCAGGTGTCCTATTATAATTGACCAATTTATGTAAATAAAAGTTTTGGAATTTTTATAAACATTTAAACACCTCTTTGGAAAACATTAAATCAAAACATTAAAAATGCAAATGCAAATGTAAAAATAAAACAACAGCATACCACATACACTAATCCTATAATGAATAAATATATAATATTAATTAATTAAATAATCTATTTGGAAGGTCAGAATGGTTTAGGGTTACTAAACATTAGGATGATGTAAAAATATTGATCCAGCTAATTATCGAAATATTTTTTTTTTGCATGATAGTGTATCGATATTTTAATACTTCAAATATAACATTTTTAAACTAATTTAAGTTAACATTTAATTAAATCCCTCAGTGCTGTCTAAATGCTTCCTCCTCCGCTCCTGTAGTTGTCACTAACACATAGCAATTTTTTTGATGTATTGTATTGCGACTTATCATGATATATTTTAGTGTGACCATATGTATCATATCATGAGGCCCTTGCCAATACACAGCTCTACTGAACATGATAATAAAGTGTAGAATTAGTCATACGACTTTGGGGAGGAAAACAATTAAATGTTTCTGAATGTCGGCATAAGGTTGGCATAAGTCATTTAAAAACGTTTTGGCATAGGTCATTTAAAAACCGTTGCTAAAATACACACACACCTGCACCATAATCGGTTATCAGCTATAAAGCTGTTTGACAGGTGAGGAACAGCACATTCATTCAGTCATCAGCAAAGCCCAGCAGCATAAAGAGAAATCAAGTGCTAAATAATTTATATCTACACCAAAGACCCAGCCTATGCGGAATGTAGTCTGGGCTATCTGATATTCACATTCATCTTGCTAGTTTGGAATGTCTTTTATAGCATAGAAAAAACTCAGGACTTACCTTTTTAACTAAATAATTAAAAAAATTGATAGCTAATAGAATGTTGTATTACTTTACGTATATATAATATAATATAATATATATTTAAAAATACCTCATAGAGCACAGCAGGCTCGTTCCTGTGGCACAGATGGACTAATATGTGTTTCACAGGAGTAAAATTTATAATATATTTTTCTAATCTAAAAATCTGTGTGGTGCATAAAAACTGACTCTCACTTTTATTTGAAAGTCTTAAAAGACAGATTTTGCAAGCTGTGTTTTTTGGATTGTTTAATTTATGAGGTCTGCATTAACTACCTACTGTTTATACTAAGATAATGACAAAACAGCAGACAGTAATCAGCCTTTCTACATGCTTCAGAGTCAAAAGTTGCCCGCTTTGAAAATTAGACCTATTTGAATAAGATTTAGTGGTAAATATGAAACTTAAAAAGTAGTGATAAATTAATCATATGTAATAAATGATGACTGGATAAATAATGAATAAGTGATAAGTAATTATTTGAGTTACTAATAAACTTTGTTTATTTATATTACATATGTATAAAATTGTTGTGGCAGTTATTCACTGCTAAGATATTAGCAGCAATAGTGTTTAAACTTTGGCTGAAAAGTTAAAAAACTGTAAAATTAATAAAATCTTAGTTTTTATAAAGGCCCAAGATAATGCAGGAAAAACTACTATGCACATTTACACATTTTATTGCTAAAAATGATATTCACAGCTTTATCTATTTACTAACATAATTAAAAAATATATTATACAGTATTTAGTTGAGTTTCTAAGTTCGTTTTTAAAGATTAGTGGAAGTGGGACCGGCTGGGGGCGGCTGTCCAACTATACCTTGGCGGAGCCTTATATAGCCTTATATAATATTTATTTTAGCACCTGAATGGTTTAAAATCACATTTCAAACACTAAAGCACCTTGTAATGCAGTAACTTGAGTAGTTTTTAACAAAATACTTTAATAATATTGAATTATTATTTTTTCAGTACTTCTACTTCTAATTTATTTTTATAATGGCAATATTTTTACTAAGGTAGACATTTTCAGTACTATTTTTACCCCTAGTTCTACCACTTTTTGTACTACAAGCATGTAACCATGTGCTTCTGTGCATGAAATCTGCTGTACTGTAACTATTCAAAAGATATGTGGCAGACATGAATACGGTGTTGTGACAGAGGTTAATTGGCCCCCTATGAGAAAGGAATCTTTTGTGACCTCCCATGGTGTTAGCACACACACTGACATACTTTGACACCTACTTAGCAGGTGGTTAGGAGAGGTAGTTTGTGAATGGAGAACCTTCCTTGAAAGCAGATCTTTGCTGCTTTAGTATGTGTTTATATGTATGAAAAGTGGCAAAACAAATAATATGTATCTTACATATATTATTAATTTATTAATATTGGATATTTATGTACTAATACTACAGTGTGTGTGATTTCTTTTTAGTTAATAACCAAAAAAACAGATGTATGAAAACAGAAATAACATGCCTGAGATGTCTGTTTTTATATTTCAACACCTTAGTCTCCAGCTCGGTCTACCCTAGGACAGTGAGTGCATTGTGGGTAAACTTTTTGATCTACCTGGGTGCTAAAAGGTACATTAACACTCCAATTTTAGGCACAAAATCCACAATTGCTAAAAGCTTTAGAGTATCATTATGTTTATAATGCAATAAAATAGTCAATAGTTTTAAATAATTATATCTGATTTAGAAGGAACAGATAATGTGTTCTAATAGATACTAAAACAGATAAAGAGCTACTTTTATTTTTTAATAGAAAGCTCGCAAGACATTTCACAAAGCATCTGCTGTTACTATAATTGTTTAAAAAATAGGAACGGCGAGGGATCTTTCTGTTCATGCTGCTCTAAGTGTGCGGCACAAAGAAGAAAAAAGACATGTAGCACTACATAAGATATTTACATCATTATTAGTAATGGTGTTTAGTAAACGGTTTAAATTAGGCTAATAGTTTGTAGTAATAACAGAAACATCCTAATGTGAATATTGTATATGCATACGCATGAAGGGAAAATAATAGGAATAAAAAGCTTATGTTATGAACAGGAGTGAAGTAGCAAAGTGTTAGAATCTATCAGTACCATATTTCACTGACCAAACCACAAAAACAAAAATAAAATTAGATTTAAAAACGTGTTGTTTCCATAGCATTGTGTTGTGACTGCTATTTTGATGTGGGAAGTCGGAATAGACTGTTTGGTCAGAAAAGATGGGAAGATTGTAAAAGAAGGTAAGAATGAAGCGGATTTAGTGTCAGTACTTTTGTCTCCTTTACTTTATTGTTGAATTACAGTTAGTCACAACAACTTACAGTTAGTACCACTGCACCATTGCACTTGTAATCTGACCATCATAAAAGGTGAACCAACATGAAGTGGGGGCCCCCAATTAAAAGTAATAGATGAGGCCCCCTCTAAAAGATGTTTTTGTTAAAATATGTTTGTTACCTAGACATACAGTATATCAATACAACATACAAACAGTAGTCAAAACACATATAATAAAAAAATTGTGCTTATACTGTAATTAAAATATGAATCTTTATAAGATACAATAATGTACAATATAATCTTAATACGGTACAATCTTCATATTTACAGTAACATATGCTAAACACTACATAATACATACTGCTGATAAATGTAACCCATGCTAACCTGTTTCCCAGTAACACTATTATTAATTGAACTATTGCCAGTAATTCGTCTTGCAAATAGTTAACTTACTGATGTAATTTTTCTTCTTTTTGTTTTTTTTTTACTTGTGGCTGGCAAACGATTAATTCATGTTTAAGTTAGCAAATGCATGCGTGAGTGCTGTAATGAGTAGCGTTGCAGACGTATCAGGAAAAAGCAAGCACATCCAGCTTAACATAAGAGAGGGGCTCTCTATAAGTAATGCAGATATATTGCTGCATGTTATATTAATAATGACATGTCTAATTGTTAAAATTGTCAGCTGTCGGGTCCCCACTCAAAATGCGGGGCCGCAGGCAACTGCTTGTCTTGCCTGCTCCATTGCTACATCTCTGAATAAGTGAGATTTTGACAAAAATTATAAAACACTCTGAGCGAAATCTATTTGGTGATTAATAGTATCACATGCAAATAAGGGTTAGGGTTATTTTTTAATCAAGCATTTTAAAAATGCTTAAATTGATGTATATTTTTAACAGGACGGGTTTAATTTCAAAGAGTAATAGGGGGAAAATCAATAGATTGAGTAAGATAGGCTTTAAAACCAAAAAATGACCTTACCCGACAAAAAGGTTACAGACATGTATGTGGTAGTAGAAAGAACGTGTCTGACATATCTTGGAGACATTTTATTACTTAGCTGGCGGGCTTAGCCACGTAGCAAAAAATAAGGATTTAACATGATTTACATCCAGTAGACATTTCCAGTTGGTCAGGGTTGAAAACCCTGACAGGCAGGTACAGGTACCTGAGAGAAATGATGCAATATCATGGCAAAAATTATATAAAACTTATTCCTGCCTGTACAGGCTTTAAATGGCTTTTCTGCCAATGTGTGAAACACTTAATTAGGACCTAAATAACCTTAGATTATTTAAATCTAAACTTTTTACATCTCTTTTATTCCTATAAAATCTTTGGCTCTGCAAATCTAATTTTCATGATATTTAAGTGCTGAACTTAAAAAGTTTTAGAGTATATGTACAAAAAATGCTAAGTTTTCAAGTATATGTACAAAAAATGTTGTTTTTCTAAAACTAAAGGTTTTTTTTATATTAACTATCATTTATATTGTTTCTCTATCCAATAAAAATGCCTTTTTTTTTATCTGTTTTGTTTTTCCAGAAGAACATTTTACACCACCTGTCCAATATGTTATGTTAATTAAAATGTTTTTTTACACTAGGCATCGAAACTTCGTTTTAAAACCTTTCCCCTTTCCCTCCGCCTTGGACCTTTTCTCTCTCGAAAACAGCTTTTTAAAACAAAAAAAGTGTTGGAAACCACTGAAATGCAATAGCACCATGTAAAAAAAAAAAGGAAAATAAAAATCCTGACACAACATACACGCCATCTCATCGCACTTGGAACATCACTCATCATTAAAACCACAAATTATTGTTCAGTCAAGCATGCACGAAGCAGACAAAGAAGAGGGCAAAGTTAATTAACGTTTCAGCAGGAATGGATGTAGAGTCCCATAACGTTAAATAAACCTCACACATATAATGTTTTTGATAGGAGAGGAGAAATTCTTCAGAAGACTTTAATTTCCCAAATGCAAAGGTCATTGTTTTACTTTAACAATTTACTGACTATTTTTATCTCTGCTTTTCGTTTTACAGCAGCGTTATGTTTAAATTTGTCATGATACGAGTAGGTTTATTTTCATACAGTATATTAAAAGAATAGAGAAAAAAGAAAAAGATGGCTGGATATCTTATGGAGTGATGGATCTGCACAGTGTCCTCTTTCAGCTCTATGCCTTACATTTAATCTTACAGTCTTTGGTGCTTTGCTGTCAGAATCATTTTGTAAACCGATCTGGAAAACATGCAGTTCAATTTAATTATGCTTCATTACCTGACGTCCAGCATGCCACCATAAGACCCTCATTTTTTTATGTGCAGATCAGACCATTTTCTGATTCTAAACATTAAACAATACTAATAGACAAATGTACAAAATCCTCATGCAACAGATTGGAAAGTGTTTAAAGATTTGACGTCCTGGAGTCCATAACATGATTGGACGCGTAAAAAACACATATAAGTATGATGATGTTTTCTAAACTAAAAAAAAAGGAAAAACTGCTCCAAAATATTAAAATATTGTAAGGCTTAAAAAGTGAGGAGACACATATTGTTAATGTTATTTTTAACATTATGTGATTTGTTGTACGAATATTTTACCAGGTGCTATTTTCATTGAAGGTTCAATAGATGGTTGTCTTCATGAACATTTTTTGTTCTGCTGGTTAAAAAGTCTCTTTACACTGAGATAGCTATAATGATGTTATTGTGGTTTCAATGTATGTAAATATATTTATATATCTTTGGAAGGCGTTTGCACAAGAAATCAAACATTTTGATATTGTAGGGTTATAATATAGTTTTTTCTACCTGCCTTTTAACATACTGTATGTTGCGCTGTGCTCTGTGCACCCTGTTAATGCAGAAAGGCTTACGTCATCAGCGGCAAAAAAAGGCTGGAATATTTGATTGTGTAGATGTTGGGGGGTTTTTTTTTCAAAACATCTTCTTGTGCCCCTAGTCTTGGGGCTAGAATCCAGGATTCCAGTGACCTTGTGTAGGATATGCAATGCATAAAATGTGTGGATGGAAGGATGAATAGATGGATAGATAGTCTTTTTAGTTATGATGTCAGTGCAGTTCTTCAAATCCATTTTAACACAAAATTTCTTAAAAAAGACTCCCCCAGTGTCTTTTTATGACAACGGCTCATTTATTTCTTCATTGTAATGATTTTGTCCTTCAAGCGTTTGTAAATGAGACAGCTTTTTTTAGAATCTATTTTTGGGCTAACGGGTATAAATGAGTTGAGTTTTACTAATTTGTTATAGACCTCTAATATGGGTGTATGATATTGTAGTAAAAAATGTATGAAACCGGGCAACCTTTCCCTCTAGCACAACCTGCTCCTCTAAATTATTACCACCGCGTCCCGGGAAGAAATGATCTTAGTCCACTTTGCCACTTTTGGTTGTATGGACTTTTTGATAATTCCCTGTCTTTTGTACTCAATTGCATGTTTTTATGTCAATAGCACATTAAAAATCTCTTCTATATTAATCATAATATTGCACAGGTATGAACTTGTTTCTGCTGAATAATTTTATACAATTGAATCTATTATTTATTTTGAAATCTGCTTTGCTTAATTAATATAAATCAGGCCTAAATAATCAAAACAGATGCATAACCTCTATATACATTCATTCTTTCATCTTCTATATCTGCTTATTCCCAAATTCGGGGTCACGTGGATCTGGTGGAGCCTGTCCAGTCTCTGAAAGGGCAAAAGGCAGGAGGGGTACACCCTGGACAGGTCGCCAGTCCATCACAGGGCCACACACACTCCTATTGGTAATTTAGAATCACCAATTTTTTGACTGTGGGAGGAAACCGGAGTACCTGGAGTAAACCCACCCAAGCACAGGGAGAACATGCAAACTGCCCGGGAATCGAACCGGGTCCTTTTGGCTGTAAGAAAACAGTGCTAATCACTAAGCCACTGTGCTGACCTACCTTCATATACAATTTTTGCAAATATTAATTGGACATACTATATACTTTGTCAAAGCACAAAGAAATTTTTCTGTATTTTTTCTGTACAAATACAGTGCTGCCAGGGAAATAATGGTGCAAAGCCATGAATAATACAGGCCATTTGTTGGTTTGTTTTCTAAAGTTATTTATAATGGTGTGCTAAGCATAGTAAAAAAACATTTAATGGATTTGAGCACTACTAAAATGCTATACATAAGAGATTTGTTTGTATTTCGGTCCATTTACATGATCTAACAAAATGTCATGCTTAATTTACCCAAAGAGCAGCACACTGTGTTGCATTAAAAAAAAATCTTGCTGCACATAACAGTTATTTAACCCTCTAATATACACTATATAACAAAAGTATTGGGACGCCTTGTCATATTTATGAGTTTAGTCCAATTCTAGTCCAATATAATAATAACCTCTATTTTCTTGAAAATGTGTTCTGTAGAAGTGTGGATGTGGCTGTGGTATTTATTTAATATTCTGCTAAAATAGCATTAGTAAAATCATGCATGGACTGGATAAGAAGGTGTGGGCTACAGAAAGTGTTCCAGTTAATCCTAAATGTGTTCACTGGAATTGAATTAAAGTCAGTATTCCAAGACACCTTTTCACTTCCACCATAACACACAATGCTTTGGAGTCTCTTAGTTTCCATGAAGGAAAATCTTAACTCTACAGCATGTAGAGACATCATATATAACTATGGTTAAGGTTTTAACACACATTTAGCTATAAAGTGTAGATTAATAGTATGCAATGTTTGTTTTTTTAACATAACTGATTTTAATTCATAATAAGCAGGAATAGCAAAAATACCTTAGATTCCCACACGTTAGATTTTAAAACATAGTTTTATCAGTTCTCAGCTTTGCAGTTTTTTATAGTATATGAATTCCCACTAACTAGCAAAGTAGAAGTGTTCATGATCAATAGATAATATATGTATGTGCATAATTATTTTATTAAGTAACATTCTGTGTATATTGATTAACGCACTGGATGCACTGTTGAAAGCATTTTTTATATATATATATATATAAATCATTAACCAGCATTTTTTGTTGTTTTCTTTTCCCAACAGACGTGAACACACCATTATCAAGCACAAGAGAACCCATGCTGTAGCGGCCTACCACAACTGGGACTGCTGATAAATTACATGCACCGTTCTCTCTAGCTTTGTCAAAACCTGATATCAAAGTGCATCATGGATTTTGTAATGAAGCAAGCGCTGGGAGGTAAACAACATTTTTTTCCACCAATATTGGAGATTTGTAGCTAAAATGCAGCATGGAGAGCTTCACACGTGTCATGAAAAAAGATTGTTAAGAGTTTGTGTTATTTGTTTGTACGAGATATAGATTTTCTCCATTTAAGAAGACAGGTTTTGTTTAAAGGTCAACTCCTCAAATCAATTCTTTGCATCGGTTTTATCGGCTAAATGACTATAGATAATGTATTTCTCAATTTCCATGGATGGGTCCAGATGTGTCAGGCACTTCAGAGCCATTGTGTTTAGATGATGACCTTTAATGCATTGTGTTTCAGAGGTGAAAGCATTAGAGTTGAATTACTAGCCTTGAATGTTTTTGTTATCTACTGGCGTTAGCATTAAAAAAGCAATTGTCCCTTTAAATTTGTTATTACCAACTGCAGAGTGGCTGCTGCTGCTGAACTGTGGCTTTTATTGATTCAAATGAAGGCATTGGCTTTTGCTATTGCTCTTATTGGAGACAGGATTATTGTGATAAAATGTAAAGCTTTGTTCGGTAGGCTTTAGTTATTTATCTGTCCATCCATCCTTAATGTACTTAATGTAATCATTTGGATTAGTAATTAAATCATATCAAAAAGTGTTAGAGCATTTAACCAAAGTAGACGGTTTTTATTAAAGAATCGTCACAAATTTAAATAGAAACATTCGACAGTAAAGCTCGTCTGTGGAACTCAGGTCAGACCTGTGTATTTCATTCTGTTGCACCATTTAGTTGTTAATAAAACAGCAATGACCTTGAGTATATCTTTAGTGCTCATGCATTCAAAATCAATTAGCCAAATGGTGACCCACTGGGGCGGCAAATCAATTATCTTTTAGTAATCCATGTTGGGGGGCAAATTTAGGAATTAAGAGCAACCTTTTTACTGTCTACACTCAAGAGACTGTACACACAGATAAACTGTAGCTGAATTCTAATCCATCAGACCAAGGTGTCCTAATCACACACAGGTTTGCCAATTAAATCCTCCACTGGAAGTCCTTTTGTTAGTAAATGCCCTGGAAAGCCTGTTGACATCATTATTGGCGGGAAAAGACTGCGCATTATTATCCACAATCGATTCGAAAAGGGTTTTGCAGCAAATCTTCAGATTTCAAAAGCACAGACACTCGAGTTGACTATGAAAATATGAGCCATGCATTGACTGGACAGATGAAGTCAATGACCACATGAAAACACTCTGTGTTAGCTGATTTAGTTCACAAAGAATTACGCTAAACAGACATTCAGTTTTTTTAGTGGCTTATATGAGGCAGTAGCGTTCTGCAGGGTTTTTATTACGGCCTTCAGGAAGCAATTGTAAACTACAAAAACACATCTTACACATCCCTGTCACAGCTAACGCGGCTGTATGCTAATTACAAGTATATTATGCACTACCGACAGTATATGGCGCTTGGAGACTTGGTGTTTAAGAGCTGCCTCAGTAAAGCTGTTCAGACTGTCAAAGCCGAAAATATTCTGTGTCGTTTTTATTTGTATTAAACAAGTAATTCATAGCATTCATAGTTGCAATCTTTGAATTAGCGCACAAAACAACCCAGTCAGCAAACAAATTTGGCCCAGACTTGGCAATCCTCTGGCACAGCTGGCATTTATCCGGCGCTGGCATACAGCACGTAGGCCAAACATGGCCCGGGTTTGGCAGAGGTGGTACCGTCTTTAAGACGACACACAAGACATGGGCCAGATGTAAAATGTAGTATTTAGCCCAAATGTCAAATACAGACATGTGGGCCGATCTTGTGCCATATTTAAAATCAATTTAGAATATTTTTGAGTAAATTTTAAGTTAAAAAGGTTTTAATACAAAATAACTTTTTTAAAGATAAAGGTTTTATTATTTAAATTATAAAAATCAACTCCTTGATTTCAGTTCCTGCACAATTGCTAAATAACTAATAAGCAGATTTTTTTATTTATTAACATTTTTCTTGCATTCAATATTATATGTAATCAAAATGTAATTAAAACCAAACTAAGAAATATTTAATTTTTTATGACCATTCACATCAATTTAGCCTAATTTTTGACACACAACAAAAAAAATACTGTTCTTCCATTATTGTAAAGGGTAGGTTCAGGGTTGGGATAGGTATATGTGCCAAAACAACACATATGCCTTGCTTCCTCAATTATTTCTCTTTAGTCTGCATAAGTGCACATTGAAAAAGGCGTTGTCAGTGGATCGGCAACAAGATCCGTTGTAGCCGTGCCAACGACTGCGGCTGTTATTTTCTTTTCACTTTTATACCCCGGAAAGTCAGAGGCAGCAGAAGTCCCTGCTGTTTCTGATGGCCCACCACTGCCTGAAGGTATATACAGAATATATTTGTTCTAAACTGTAACAGTTCAGAATGCATTTTCTTAAACATAATTATAAAATATAGGAAATAAAAAATAGGGAAATAGTAAAATATTAGAGATAAAGTAGTGCAGTAGAGCTGAATAATACATTAGGTAATATAATTAACATCACTATAATGTTCCTAATAGCTGTTCTGCAGTTTTACAGATAAATCACTTACACTGTGACCGACAGAATCATTAGCCACATAAATAATTAAAGCAAATGTCAAGCAAACGTCATGTAGGAAGTATTACAGACTGTTGCACTTTTGTTACCATGTGGTATAAAATCTTGTACTGTACTCTGGTGCAATTTAAGGTAACCTTATAGAGTGTTTTTTTTTTACTATTTACTCTTTTATTTATTGTATTCGACTGTTTAGCACTGTAAGCACCAGGTTGCACACTATGCCTGTTATTGTGGCTATGACCATTGCTTCTCAGCTCAGTTGTTGATTTTTTTTTGTAGCCTTGACGTTTTTGTGTAGTTTTGTTACTTTTTATGTAGTCATCATGGTCCTGGAGAAACTTTTTGTCATTGTGTATCGGGCCGCTATATATAGTTAAAATGACAATAAAAGCTTGTTGACTGGAAATATATTGCGAGTCATTTGAAAGTTGTAGCATAGAGAACTTTTAAAGAGTCATTAAACTCATATGAAAGTTTGTGTGTGTGTGTGTGTGTGTGAGAGAGAGAAGAAAAGAGAGAGAAAGAGTGATAGGGAAAGTGTATGTGTACTCGTGTAGGTGACAGAGAGACAGAGAAACACAGAGAGGAGGAGAAATGTGTGTGTAAGAAAAAAGAGAGCGAGACAGAGATAAAGAAATGTATATGTGCACTTGTGTAGGTGGAGGAAGAGTAAGTGTTTGTGTGCGGGTATGGGAGAAAGAGAACGCCTGTGTGTGTGGGTGTGTGAGACAGAGAGAGAGAGATACAGAGGAAAAGAAAGTGTATATGTGCATGTGTTTTTTTGGGGAGGTTTTTGAGAGAGAGAGAGAGAGAGAGAGAGAGAGTGAAAGAGAGCAAGTCTTGCTCAAGAACCCAACAGTGGCTGGTGATGGTGGGGTCTTCCTGGTCTTTAGATCAATAACTCAGCCTGTTGGTGGGGATTGAACCCAACAGTGGTTGACTTGCCGGAGGTGGGGCTTGAACCCAGGTGTTTCTGGTCTTCAGATTAACAACTCCTTAACCATTTGAGCCACCCTGCCCCCCGAGAGAGAAGAGAGAGAGAGAGAGAGAGAGAGAGAGAGAGTGGCTGGCAGTGGTGGGGTCTTCCTGGTCTTTAGATCAGTAACTCAGCCTGGTGGTCGGGTTTGAACCCAGAGAGAGAGAAAGAGAGAGAGAGAGAGAGAGAGAAAGACAGCGAAGGTGTATGTGTGTGTGTGTGTGGTGTGTGGTGTGTGTGTGTGTATGTGAGAAAGAGAGAGAGAAAGAGAGAGAGAGAGAGAGAGAGAGAGAGAGAGCAAGAGAGAGAAAGAGACAGGTCTTGCTCAAGGACCCAACAGTGGCTGACTGGCAATGGTGGGGTCTTCCTGATCAACAACTCAGCTTGGTGGTGGGGCAGAAAGAGAGAGAGAGAGAGAGAGAGAGAGAGAGAGAGAGATGAAATACACAGTGTCTGGCTGTAAAAGCTCTCTTTCTCTTAAAAGCAGACTTAGACACGTGAAACAGATGGCTATGATGGAGGAAAAGCATGTCCCTTTCCAGTGGCCCTGTTTGGCTTCTTTATTTTGGCTGAGAAACATTCATTTAGCAAACGTGTCACACTGAGAACATCGCAGTACGTACAGTGAAACCGCCTTTACACAGACAACCAGGGGACACTTGCAATCAAACAGTGTGATCAAACCTAAAGGAAGTGTTTTAATAATTACAAGCGTTCCATATGGCCATTTGCACATATTTAAAGAGACTTTCAGGAAAACAGATAGTATGGATTCTGACGACATTGTTTTTAATGTCTTATTAGCTAATCAAAAGCAGTAATTAATATCAATTTAGTTAAATGATATAATGTATACAAAGAGCTATAACACACATATTATAACACACATGTTATAACACTCATATTGGATGTCCTCTACAGGGGCCACGAAAGACATGGGAAAAATGTTGGGTGGAGAGGAAGAAAAAGACCCAGATGCCCAGAAGAAAGAAGAGGAGAGGCAGGAAGCACTGCGGCAGCAGGAAGAGGAGAGGAAGGCGAAGCATGCTCGCATGGAGGCAGAAAGAGAAAAGGTCAGACAGAGCATCAGAGATAAGGTGAGCTTCCTTAATATACCTGTGGAAATTGATCCAATACACAATACACACATTTATTACACATTTCATTTAAACACAAGCAATGTTGTTGTTATGTTTGAAGATGTAAGGATAAACTTTTCTTAGTAAAAGAGCTCATTATTATAGTCTAAAGCTCTTCAGTGTCATATTATAACAAAGAAAACATATAAAATAGTGCCAATGTTTTAATTTTATCAAATATTTAAAAAAGAGGTAAAAAAAAAGTTTATTCCAATAGTCTTTCATTTGCATAGCACCTTTAACAACAGACAGTAGCTAAGTTTATTGTTAGATCTTTTGAACAGCCTTTGTGTCGTGTGTCATTACGTAAATTGTCCGTCAAAATACCAGCGTTATAATAAAACATTACTTAACACCATTACTAACTACTTTTTTCAGTAAAGATTAATCAAACGAATTACTGTTTCCCTCCGTTACAACACTCTTACCGTTACTGACAATAAAATGTGCATTACTCTTTCAACATCCTACTCGGATGAAGTGGTTACATAACATTCCCAACACTGGCTATTGCACATGCGCAGAACTTTCTAGTTTCAGTTTTCACTTCAAGTGTTTGCATGTCCTCTCGATAGGATTAGAAAAGGTTTGAACTTCCCCTTACAATACGAATGAACCTTAAATCAGATTTGGCCCAGTCTATCTGATTGACACGTCACCTTTTTAATCTGATTGAGTTTTATAGTCAGATTTATTAGGATCATTAAGGTTCATGTAAAATGCAGTTCAGGGCATACTCCACCAGCCTTGGCATTGGGGTACCATTAGTGTACAATTGTAGAATGGTGGGCTGGGCTACGCCACATATACTTGTCTACTTTTACAACCTGGATCAAGCTACAACTCCAAGTCAACAACTCAAGTCCCAACACGTGACACTGGGATGTGGGTGTCTCATTCTCAAAGCAAGTTCCCGAAGGAGAACAGCACCGGGTTAGATATGTGGCCATGGTTTCCCAAGAGAATGAAATGCTGTGTCATGTGTCATACACCCAGCATCCCTGTCACATGATCCTAACAAGGGTTGCTGCTGCTCGTGTTGATACAGCACACTTATACTTCCTGGTCGATAAAATCATCCACTGTGACATAATGCTTTTTAATTGGTCAGATTACCCACTTATTTTATGGCAAAGGATATAAAAGAGCATTCCCAAAGCGTTTTGATGCAGCATCCTATTCACTCAGGGAACCATGGTTACATACATAATCTGGAGACTTTTTTTAAGTAACCTAGAAGTAAGTGTTCTAGAAGACCTAATAGTAAATAATTACTATTTTTCTATACTGTAAAGTCAAACAAGTGTTTTAGTTTTTATTTATAGCTCTTAGGAAAATCAAATGTAAAATGTTATGTTTCTCAAACACAGGATCTGACAGAACAGAGTGCATATTTAATGTAGAATTAGTTATGCAAATTAGATTTAGCTGAGTGTTCTTAAGGAGGATTCACAGCCTCTGGCAATTGGTGGGCAGTAAACCTTTTTATTTAAAGGAGCTTATGAGTTAAACAGAATAAAATCCCTTTATATAAATGAGCAGTGGAGGGTAAAAGGGCTCTGCGGTGGCTTGCTGCCATGTTGGAAACAACTGTGACTTGGATGAGTGGGACAGCACCTGTTCTTGTGTTTGTTTCTTTTCAAGTGCAGATAAGAAAATGGAGCATTTTAAACTACTCGCAAAAAAAACAGCACAAAAATGTGCCACTAAATAGAATTATTAAAAACTAAAATAAAAAAATCCCTAAAGCTTTTATGCATATTTACGCATGTATTACTTCCTAAAACCTTCATCTTGTTTGTGGTCTGACTTCTTTATTATTATTTAGTACGGGCTAAAGAAGAAGGAGGAGAAGGAGGCTGAAGAAAAAGCAGCCATGGAGCAAGCCTGTGAAGGCTCATTAACTCGCCCGAAAAAGGCGATTCCTACAGGGTGTGGAGACGATGACGATGAAGAAGAGGAGAGCATTTTAGACACCGTCCTAAAATTCTTGCCCGGACCTCTTCAGGACATGTTCAAAAAGTAATTTGACGGGAGACTGTTATTGTGGGCTGCTGGGAGGTTTACGTGTATGAGAAGGATTTAGTTTGAGACCTGGGATAGTGGGAATCTTGCCAAACGGTGGAAGGCTTTTCACTGCCTCAACAAAATTGTGCTGGTTATTTCTACTGATAAAAACAATCCATTCCCCTGCAAAGTTGGCCAAGTCACTGCCATTCAGTTTCAAATTGTTGATATGTTAAAAAAAAAATTCTATGGGTTAACTTATGCACAATCATAGCCTCATAGTCTGCAAACTGTGGGCCATCAGGATTCATTATAAAGAATATAATACTGATACATTCCATGCAGTTGGCACAAGAAAACTCTGGCACCGGGATGATGCGTGTATATGTGTGTGTCTGTGTGTGTGTAGTTAGTTTTTTTCAGAAACACTACGAGGACAATTTCAATAACAGCAATTTTTTGGGTCCTTGTGAAGGTTTTCTGTTTTGATTAAGGACAACATGTTACACGATGGCATTTATTAAGAGTGGGTGTGTCCATGTGAACATGAATGTTTGCGATTCAAGGCAACCTGACTACTAATACTCTAGTTGTCCTTTTTTTCGATACTCTTCTTCCTTTTATAAATTGTTGTCGGGTGAAGTGTGAGAGAAGTGATGGTCATTGTCAAACAATTTGAAAGAGAAGTAATATGCACATAACTGCCAGCATGAGTTTGGGAAAAGAAAGCATGTAACGGTTTGCACTGGGTTAAATAAATAAATAAATAAATAAATAAATAAATAAAAACACTGCCACATTTTAGACAATTACTTTAGTAACCTATTTTTCTTTATGAAGGACAAGTGTGTCACATTATTATTATTATTATTATTTAATGCATATATACATTAGTATCGCATTATAATAATAAACAGACTCGGACTGGTTAATAATGCGATAATGTCAGCAGTTTTTTTTTTTAATCCAATAACAACTTATTATACTGGAGGTATAAATTTTCCCCAAAAGGACAATCAGATAAGACCAGTGAAATGCAGTAAATGCATCAATATTTCATTGAAATTTTCATTAAAGACTTCACCAGACTAAAAAATTCAGACAGATTGTGTCTAGGAAAATATTAACCTTTATTTAAAATTATTAGACCAAAGAAATTTAAAAGATGGAAATTTAGACAGATCTGGTTTCGTCTTTTTGTCCTTAAAATAGGAATTAACAGAAGAATCAATAAAATAGACATGATAATTTTACACTTTAGCTCTTACTATACTATATTATACTATACTATACTATACAATATCTAATACTGCCACGTTATGCTATGTCATCTTTCTTTTTTTAAGCATTTGTAAGACATTTAAGAATTTTAACCACTGTGCCATTTTAATTACATAAGATGGCGAAAGACATTAGAAAAAAAATGTGTTTACTGACTCAATTCGAAGATAAAACATTTTTATTCCTTTACATTGCATAAAAATATAAAAAACTTTTATAGAAAGACATTTTAGAGAGTGTATGTTGTTATTGAAACAGAAAAAAAAAGACATATAAGGTCAAAGGCTAAGCTGAGAAACGTTGAAAAAGATCATATAATAAAACCTTTAACTAACGTTAGTCAGTTCCGGTTAGCAGCTGTAGATTTCCTGAGTGTGTTTAAATCCATTTCCTGAAACTTCCTGAACTGCTTATTAAATCGACGGTTTTGCTTGAAAATATATTGAAAGTAAATATTGATAGCATTTTAGGTGAAACCCAGCAAGTAAGTTTTCTATTTTGAATAGATAGAAAGAGGACGATTTTTTTTTTCTAGTGCTAAAGATTTTTTTCACTAGTTAAAGCCATATTGTGTAGACTGCAATAATTAATGAAAAACTATATGTAGGTAAACAATTTTTCTTTATGTCTTGCCTTCATTTTCTGTAAAAATGTAGACGTTTGTGGATGCTTTATGTATACGCCGATTTTCTGTAGTCTTTGACATCATGTTTGTTAAAGTGTGTATATACCTAGGGTATATATGCAAAAATTCCTCAAACGATAACTTACTAAAAGCCATTGTTCATGTCTCTTCGGTATGTACTACGAGTTCTTTTTGTGAATGTGTGTACGTATCCGTGTTCGTCTGTAACATACATGTTGTTAGTTCATGTACTGTAGATGCCGTATAATTGAATGTGCACAAGTCTCATTGAGACAGCACAATGTCTGACTTGCATGCTGTTTGATACCAAAACACTCGGTTCAGTGCTGTTTATGTCCAAATGTCCCTGCAACAGAAGCTGCTCTTTTGATTGAGGAGGAATCTACTTGTTTTTTATTCAACATAGAAATTATTTCTGTTTTAAAGTGAATGTTTGAGATTTCCAGTGGTTTAATCTGTACGTGATTTAGTCTTCTTCATGCACTCTTAGAAAAATGATTACAGTAGGGGTATCGTTAGTGCTGTACCTTTAATTCTCACTGGGGGAAGGACCAGCACACCTTTTGTACATTTAATATGCACCTTTTATCTGGAAATGTGAATATATTGTACCCTTAATAATACTTTGTTACATAAAGGGACCATAATTAGTTTTTATAGAAAAGCTTTTAAGGTACATTATATACAGCTTTCTAGGTAAAATGTCACACTAATGGTACAAAAAGTGGACGCGGAAGTGCACTACCTCAGCAAACATAGATACCGATAGCCTTTTTTTTCCTAAGAGTGTATGACATCATACACTACATACAGTATCACATTGATAAACAAATTCGGAAGATTTTACTCACCCTTGATCATTTTTAAGGTCGGATAAGTTGATTTTACATCGAAGAAACCGGTTTTCCTGGAAAAAAAAAAAAAAAAAAAGTTTACCTGAAACACTTGAGTGAACTGTGCTTAAAATATGATAGATAAATGCATTAAATTATATACAAATGCAATCAAACAAGTTTTTTATTATTCTAATAATTTTTTTGGATACAACAATACAGTCAAAACAAGTTTACAACAAGTTTAAAGACAGTTACAAGAACAAGCCTGTAGCAAACACGTGGGGAAAAAATCACAATCTGTTTAAGGCATGTTTTTGAGCGCATAAGTAAAATATTTTATTTTTTGTTACTCGCAAACATTCCATTAATGGAGAGGAATAAAGAAAACAAATGAACAGCCGTACATGAGTTAAATACAGCAAATAGTACTTTAAACAAATTTTTCAGGTATCCACAAACCTGAAAAATGGACAAAAGAAACAAACAACTGATTAAACATTCATATGTTCATATTTTCACTGTTACCAACAATTCTATAAAGTTAAATGCACCGGCAACCATGTTAAAATGGTGTAACTTTAAAACAGCCAATCAGGGTAGAGGTAGGGGGCGTGGTCAAATAAAATCTTATAATTGATAAAATCATTGAATTGAATTGTAGAAATCACTTCAATTTTTCATAATAATCCACTACATCTTGAATATTGTAAGTATGATTTAATTAAACTCTTTAAATATAGATGACATTTGGGCTAACAGTGATTAAACACAGCTATAATCTGTAATTACAAATGTTCCTTTTGTGGGTAGAAAACATTCTACTAAACTGGGTAAAAAGGGCTGGATATGCAAAGTGTGCGTCTACATTTTAGATATCAGGGGTCTAATTAAATTTTCCTCAGTTTGGCACATACTGTACAGCTTGTTTAAGTACAGGAAGTGAAAGCATTTATTCTGTTCTTTTTTTTTTTTTTTTTTGTTGCAGTTAAAATCTGATATCATGCAGGCTTTTGAATGCTTAAACGTGACATATAGAAATGGTGTCGTGTCTTGACTCTCATCTCTGTCTTAGGCAAAATGTAGAGAAACTACCTGTGCTAAGGGCTATTAAAATACAACTCTACAGTCGTTCCTTTGCATGATTTTGCCGCGTCAGCAGACAAACTTATTGAAAAAAAAAAACAGGCTGCATTTACACTAGGGTTGAAACGTCGGTCTTAGTGTCCCCAAAACTGCTTCTGAACCTTTAATTTTCTTGTTCATGAAATAAAATGGATAAAAATCATGTTATTAAATTTTATTTATTTCAGTTACAAGCATAAAACTCAAAACATGCTATGAATTATGTGAGATTAAGTCTTATTTATTATCCAGCTATAGCAGGTCTTTTCTATCTGCTTTTTAAGATGTTTATTGTTAGAACACACTTTTCATTTGTGTTTCTGATGGTGTTTTTTATGATATTTTTAGTTAAATTGTAAAAATAATTTAAGCTGTTGAATTGTTTAATCAGTTTCTGTTGTCAGGGACCTTAATAACTTTAATCAGGGGAATAATATTATTTCTCAAGATCTGTTGCTACATACTGTATTTCTTATAAAACCTACAACATTTTTCACATCGAGTGTATTAACTTGGAATGTTCTTTCTGGAAAAAGCAATTACACTAAATGTAACTAAACATGTGATGTGTGAATTAATGTATTAATGTTTACTGCTTGATGATTAGTCTTGCACTTACTGGGGGTATAACTGCCGGGGTTAGTAATCGAATCGTTTATTCTATATAATACTTTCAACTTTATCATGAGA
The DNA here is from genome assembly GCA_005784505.1 of Bagarius yarrelli. Classification (NCBI taxonomy): domain Eukaryota; kingdom Metazoa; phylum Chordata; class Actinopteri; order Siluriformes; family Sisoridae; genus Bagarius; species Bagarius yarrelli. The sequence goes on along the minus strand of VCAZ01000008.1, from coordinate 3,867,645 downwards.
AATAAAATTTGAACATATTACTGGAGCTAAATGTTGTGCATTTATGTTTATATTGATATTGCATGTAGAAATGATTATTTTTATTATTTTATTTATTTCGTATTAACGAGACCCTTTAAGAATCTTTCAGAATGTCAGGATACGACAGCAACTGATTTACACTAAACAGCTAAATAAGAAACTGCATCCATCAACCTGTTAATACTTATAAGATAGAAAACAAACAAAAACATTAGGGAACATGATTATATATATATATATATTATATATATATATATATATATATATATATATATATATATATATATATATATATATATAACAGGATGCCAAAAAGACGAATAACATTAATAATGACACTCTCTTGTTTCTTCATATAAGTTAAAGTACTTTGTGTTCTGCTTCTGTATGTCATTTTTTATATTCTGTAGACTAATGATAAAGTTGAAAGGTATTGACTTGAAAATAAAAGATTAAACACAATTAAAAAAAAAAAACATTTTTTGATGCAGGATGTGTGTGTGTGTGTGTTTTGGCATTGTATATTGTAAGCCCCGATGAAATATTTATTTGATTGCATGTCACAGTAAACATTTGTCAAAATAAATCGCTGTAAATTTCTCATCAGAAACATTTAAAAGTTAAACTTAACCTTTTGGAAAGATGATACACAAATAAAAATGGATTTTTAAAAATATTTCTGTGTTGCACGTGTGTTGAAATTGTCTAAAAATTTTATTTATAGTTGATATAATTTTGTGCTATAATTTGTTAGAATGGAATGTTTTTTCAACAAAATTGCAGTTTAGAAGATAATGGAAATTTGGACATCCAGAATTAAAAGTAATAATAATAGTGTACAACAATAGTGCTAATAGTGTACAATATTAGTACACTATTAGCTGTGCTAATAATAGTGCTAATAGTTTACAATAATAGTGCCAATAGTGTACAATAATAGTGCTAATAGTTTACAATAATAGTGACAATAGTGTACAATAATAGTGCCAATAGTGTACAATAATAGTGCTAATAGTTTACAATAATAGTGCTAATATATAGTTGCAATAATAGTGCTAATAGTAGTATACAATAATAGTGTGTTTTACTAATAGTTACAATTACAATAATAGTGCTAATAGTTTACAATAATAGTGCTAATAGTGTACATAATACAATAATAGTGCTAATAGTTGCCAATAATAGTGCTAATAGTATACAATAATAGTGCTAATAGTTTACAATAATAGTGCCAATAGTGTACAATAATAGTGCCAATAGTGTACAATAATAATGTTAATAGTGTACAATAATATTGCTAATAGTTGCCAATAATAGTGCTAATAGTATACAATAATAGTGCTAATAGTGCTCATAGTGTACAATAAAAGTGCTAATAGTGCTAATTGTGTACAATAATAGTGCTACTTGTGCTGATAGCAACAATCTTTTAAACTAGTTATTCAAATAAAAAATAAATCTTTATAAATAAATAGCTTTCTGCACAGAAAACATGGACAGAAATTACCCGACAAACGTGATTTGTTTTAGACCCGGCATGGGGTTGTAGCATAAGTTAAAAAAAAAAAAAAAAAGAGGCAACTCATTAAAGCTAAAAGGATCAGACAGGTTGGAGGCAACAAAGAAAAGAGAGGAAATAAACTTTAATTGTCTGGGATAAAGAAGATGCCAAATTCTTTAATGGCAGTAATGAACTAAAAAAGCATGACATTGTTTTTATTAAAAGCCTGTAAAAGCAGTTATTTGCTTTTGATAGGATTTTTTGACACAAATATTAGTTGACACAAATATTTAGATGAAACTACACTGTAAAATTGATTGTCCGAAGTCCAAAGGTCTACAGAATAATTGATTTTTAGGTAGAAAACAAATAAACCGCCATCCGTGTTGCATTTCTGTTCTGGATCCTAAACAATCAGTCTGTGGGTCCGTTTAATGCTCATCTTGTGTGTGGCTGATGCCTGGAAAGTGACATGATTTAACACACTCCAGGATGTGTCTCCGTCTCTCCAGAGATTCCATTTAGATTAGCAACGTCAGAGTTTTATGAATTCTGTTACAGGGATCTGGACTGTTCTAATTTCATTTCATTCATTTATGAGACCAGACCTTATCAGTAATCTGATTTCATCACTGGGAAGGAAAGCTGGTTTGGGTGAAGTTGAATGTTTGCGGATACAAAAGATAAATAGAGAGAAATCATTTTTGTGTGTATCTACAGCACTAATAATTTCCTGATAATTTACATCTGTAAAGGATGTGAGGACAAAGTCAATCGGACCAATTCCCAAACCTTTCTTCCTTTTTTTACGATTTAAAACTGGTGGTTTTTATTGGATCTGTTTGTCTGTGGAACACAGTGCACACACACACATATACACACTTACACACAACAAAACATCTGGACAGCCATGATGACCCTGACAGAAACATTTCGGGAATCACGCTGAGGTGAAAAAAATAATATAATATCCTGCAATTTAGCACTTACAAATCACATCAGTCCCTAACGCAGGACTGCAGCATGGGGGCAACAGAGGGTGACTGACAGAGGGGAAACCGAGGGGGTTTGTATTGTGCCTCAGTCTATGGTTACGTTCAAACACTGGTGAGTTTTACTAAGACATTTTCTTACATTTACATCATTTGGCAGACGTCCTTAGCCAGAGCGACTTACATTTTATCTCTTCTATACATCTGAGTCATTTTGGGTTAAGGGCTTTCTTTGATCAGGGGTTCTTTGGTGGTAGATTGATGGGGCTGGAAATCGAACCCCAGTCTTCCACTTGGTAGTCCAACACCTTAACAATTGAGCTACCATTTTCTTCTGTCTTTAATATACTTGCAAACTGACCAACTCTAATCTCTGATCTATATTTACATCCATTTCCCTAGGAGACATTTCCGTTCTGATTTTTTGCGTTCCACCACTTTAAACCGTGGACTATATTACATCCTGCACATTGCATCTATTAGATAATATACATACAGTTTTATATAGCATGGTATTTATGGAATTATATACATGGTATATGTGGAATTATATAACCCTGCAGTTGAAAATAATAAAAGATTTTTAATATCAGACAGATATTAATAAACAGAGAGAAGGACTGTCAGGGTAGATTTTTTTTTTTTTATAACTCTCCTACGCTCACCTGGATAAGACAAGAGAAATTAAGCGTAATTAAGGTGGATTCAGAAGGTGTTTGAAGCTCCCTGCAGTGTGTAGGAAGTGAAGACGAGAGACATCCTGGAGCCTGCAGGGCTGAGTCACTGGAGAATGGGGTGAGGACAGCTGCCACCTGATTGTGTGGACACACAGCATTCAAGCCGGGAAGGTCTGTCACCGCTGAAAGAGATTAACTACACTCCTGTGTCTAATTTCACTCTCTACCTCATCCCCCAGTGACCGGAGACTCCAAGTCTGCAGACAACCGGTGTTTACTTAATCAGCGTTAGCCCTTTACTGCACTTTATTTAATGCATGGCACAACTCGAGCACAGCGACTGTTGACCTCAGCATGTAATAAGAGGCAATGAGTTGAAGAGAAGCCATATTGTCGTAACAGCAGTTTCCTAGTACCGGATAAGTGACACAGTTGTCAAATGTTTTTTTTTGCTGCATTAGCAGAGCCTTTTAATCAAACTCCCAATCCCGACAAAAATAATGAAGCCAAATTTATTCTTTGTCTAACAGCGTGATTTTTTTGTAATATGTCTAAATGAGTAAACATTATTAATCCTCAGGTGATGGTGATGTCTTTATTAAAAATATATATATAAAAGAAGTGTCTCATTTCTCTTTAAACAAACTTGATTTAAAATTTTCAGTGAAAAGCACTAAATTCTAGAAAATTATAGTTTATCTAAGGGCAGCATGGTGACTTAGTGGTTAGCTTACAACAAGAAGGTCCTGGGTTCGACTCCCAGGCAGGGACCTTTCTCCCCGTGCTTGCGTGAGTTTACTTCCTTCACAGCCAAAAAAAAGTATGTCAGGCTGACTGATGATTCTAAATTGGCCATGGGAGTGAGTGAGTGTGTGTGGCCCTGTGATGGACTGGCAACCTGTCCAGGGTGTACCCCTCCTGTCTTTTACCATTTTAGAGACGGTTGGAATAGACTCCAGCAGATCCCCGAATTGGGAAATGAGCAGGTGTAGTTGATGAATGAATAGTTTAAATAATAATCAAACGCAAAAATGGGGCCCTAAATAAAAGTCAGTGTAAAGAAAAATCATGGGCCTGGATGCAATTTGTGGACAACTAAGCGTAATATTCATATTTGGTTTTAAAAACCCTTTACTGTTATATCAGCCACCAGACTTCTAAGGCGACTTTTTATTACTGTTTTATTACTGTACTATAAAGTTTTCTCACCGGTGGATGTCACATGATACCATTGTAAAAATTTTGACACTGGTCATCTTTGAGGATTCATGTTTTTAGAAAATATGGCTTTGGACAGTGAAGGTGGGATTTACGCTTTCAGTTCTAACATTTTCCAAGGTGTCCTACTGCACCTTTAACCTTTAAAACATACGTCTTGGGGTTTGCTTTTTCAGCTACAACTGCATTCATGAAGTTGAACACTGATGTAGGGCAAAATGTCCTGGGGTGCGTTTGACATTTCAGTTCACCCCAAAGATGTTTAATGGGAACACGAGAACACTAAGTGCAAAGGAGGGATGCGCCATGGATGGGACACAAGAACACGGTTCAAAGCATGCAATCTAGAATTACTTATTCATCTGAAACTTATGCGTGACGTGCCACTGGTTGAGTTACTATAGGTGGCATAAAGCCAAGGAAATAATAACTTTGCCCCATAACCACTGGGAGCTGTATTACCTGAATACACGTGTTACAAAAACATAAAAACATTAATGAGACTATTTGTAAAAGCGTTACACAGATACCTGAACACGTAAGCTAGGTTAAGTAAGGTTAACCATGTGGAATCTGAACTAGATAATAACCATAACCACAAAAAAGCATCATAGACTGCTTGCTGCCGTATATCCATAAAAGTGGTGGCCATGAGGTACATGCTTTCATGAGAAGGTGCTAGGTAACTAAAGTGTCTACAGTGATATAACATCAGCTTTGCTTAGACAGGTCTTCTGTTTGTGACAGATAAAGTTAGTTTAATGATCATGGAGTGCACAGAATAATAGATCCCATTTGCCTTTATGGAACTTCTAAAAGTCAATTTGGGTGATATGACCATCGGCACGTGGGTTTAACCTACAGTGACACTTGTGTATTATGTCACCACCAATAAACAACCTATTTTCCAGGAAAGGATTCACAGTCTACATGATTAATGGAAGCCGGGGGCTCCAATTCAGGGTCTCCAATTCAGGGTGAAAATGTTATAACAAAAAGTTATTTTATTTTACATGAAAGCATTGGTGAAATATAACTGCTCCAGAATTCTCCATGAACTAGGTGGTATTTCATAGGGCCACGCTAAAGAAAGCACACAAGAGTTGTTTTTTTAAATTCGCTTGTTTTTTCCCCCAAATGGTTCATTTGTATATACTAAATAACTTTAATATAAAATCTTCTATATGGTTTACTTCTTCAAAATGTTATACCTCTGTAAAATTACTTAATTACTGAGTTTATAAGGAGGACTTAAAAAAAATATTTAACCCAATTAAAATGGTAGCAAACGAATTAATAATTTCCAGACTTTTTGCAATCGATACACATCTGGACAAAATAAATATTAGAAAAAATTTTTAATAAAAAACAAAAAACAAAAAAACAATAAATGGTGGAATGTTGGCAGGGTGGGACAAAATACGGAGCAGGCGTTCTATAGCGGAAATGGTCACGGTGCCCTCTAGTGCCCAATTTCCAAAATGACGTACAGTATATACTATAACCTGCAAGACATTTCACGACTGGTTGAAAATCTTAAAATACACCTGAAAACTATATCATATTACCAACAATTAGTTTATGCAATAAGCAAAACTCCATATTTACAGATTTTTTTCAAAAAGCTGTCAAACATGACAAGCAGTGAAAGGAAAAGCGCCTGTGATTCTTACATTAGGAAGGATTAGATCCTCCTCTATGCATGACCAATAACAGCAGATGCTTTAGGAGTTACAATGACGTGTCCATGATATCAGTGAACTGTTTACGAGTCATTAGGAAGCCCGAATAGTTTTACAGTCCCCGCTTCCCGATTGCTGTCGTATTTGCCCTCTTTATCGTCACAGGCGTACGCCAGAAGGGGCCTTTTTGGGTGCCAGGCTACAGTGAAGGTTGGGGACTCGCACTGCACTTCCCAAAGCTTCTCCCCTGCACATGAATACATTCCAAATATCTTAAGTCAGATGCTCAAAACAAACACACAAGTATGACAAGGGAACGTAAATTATTTAAACTAAATTATCTTTGATATGTAGATATAAAAAAGTTCACCTGTTTCTACTTCAGCAATGTCAATGAAGTGATCTTCTGACGCAGATGCCAACATTTTGCCATCATGACTGAAACTCAGGGTTCTGACTGGCCAGTCTAACCTGCAGGAAATCCAATCAACAGAAGGAAAAAAAAATGACTCTATATGTCTGCATTCTTTAATCTATAAGAATTTTACATTAACAAATAAAACAACTGCAATAGAAAACTCTCTTCACCTAGAGAAACAGCGAACGCACACCAGCTCCTCCACATCCCATAGACTAACCAGAGCATCTGCACTTCCAGTAGCAAAATATTTGCCTGTGGGATCAAATTTGATGCAGATACAGTTGGATGGATGGGCATTTATCGACTGGATGAGCTTCAGGTCAGGATAGCTGGAACAGAAAGCCATCACAGATCAGACAGAAAGAACAGGAAGAACAAATGATGATGTTTATTGCTGAATAGTGCAGCTGCAATGAAATTAAAACAATTTATTCGATTATTTATCTGGACACTAAAATATGGTTGTGTGTGTGACTAAAGCAAAGCAATCAGCAAGTACTGTCTAAGGGTGCATTGCATTTTGACCTATTAGTCTAAATCAAAGATTGGATACTTTGGAAGGTTTTTGCTTTGCAGGAATGTTCAGAAAAAAACCCATTAATATACACTAATTAGCCTGTTTATAACTTTGCTGGGTTTTCATTCTAAGGTACGGCAAATCCTGCCAAAGTATAAATTAACTGCGTTTCCATTAAGTTGTTCAAGTGGCTGACTGTGACGCATGACTTAAGCTCAGGTGGACACCAAATGAACATATACAGAACAGTGGACTCTTAACTGAGTTTCCCCAACTAATAAGTTTTTCGAGATAAGAGTCGTCAATTTGCTAATTTTTTGCTTTAAGACGAGAGCTAAAATTTGGGTTACAATCCTGCTTCAGACACCAACCGATAGTTGGTGTAACAAACGCCACAGTTAAAACAATTTTTTAAAATCAATCAATAAATAAATAGGACTGTTGGGTCCTCGAGCAAGACCATTAACCCTTCCTGCTCCAGGGGCGCTGTATCATAGCTGACCCTGCACTCTGACCCAAACTTACTAAGATGGGATATGCGGAAAATTCATTTCACGGTACTGTAAAAAAGTACATGTGACGAAATAAAGGCATTCACATTTTAACTTAGCGATCAATGCTACATTCAGCCAGGATGCAACAAGAGCTCTCCTTTTTTCCCTCCTTCTAAAAAGATCATCGTTGCTGACCCTCAAGCATGATGTGGAAATGACATACTGAATTATCATTTCGTCCAGGTCCCCTGGATTACCATTTTACTTCCTTTTCTGTTTAGTACGTGTTTTTTTGTTGTTTTGCCATGCATAATGTAAATGCAGATATCAGACACAGGTCAGTTTTTAGAAAAAGATGTAAGAAGCAAAAAAATCTACTATAGTCAGCAGATCGAAATTGGGCATCAAAATCTGCAGTGTAAATGCAGCCTAAGTGAAATTTATATCCGCATTGATATCCAAGCAGTAAACGCACAAACCAATTAAAAACCCACTACCTGCTGTGCTGTTATTCACCACAAAACACTTCAAAATTACCTCAAAATGTTAATGCAGCCGTTGCCGTTAGTCAGAAAGAACATATCGTTGTCATTGTTCCAGGAAATCTCATTAACCTCGAACTTGAACTGCTCCTCAGCACGCGGACGGTGAGTCTTTGCATCGATGAAAGTCACCACATCGTCCTTATTCCCAACAGCAATGGTCTGACCGTCAGGACTCCAACAGATGTTGATGTTCTCTCCTAAAAATATCAACAAATACTGAGTGATTGTGCATTGAGTAATAGGTAAGGGGGGGGGGGGGCAGTGACTCAACAGGTGTAACAGCTGGTTCCATTTACTGATAATTCTATACATGGATGCAAAAACAACTGGAAACATGCTGTAACTAAAAATGTCCTTCTGCAGCTGTTTTCCGTCGGCATTCACATGCATTTATGTTCATTTATAATTTGCCCGTCTCCAGACCGACTTACAGTTATCTCTTTAATACGAATGAGGAGTTGAGGGCCTTGTTCAGGGGCCCAACAGTGGCAATTTGGTGGTGCTGGGAATCAAACCTCGATTTTCCAGTTAGCAGTCCAACACTTTAACCACTGAGCTACCACTTCCCAAATTATTCCCACATCATACAAACTCTCCTCTAAACATGAATATAAACAGCACAAAGACATGAGGCGTTGTTCTTTTATAATATGCAAAACGTCACAGTGTGACCTGTGAGAGGGAATAAAACACGGAACGCACCACGGTTATTACTGGTTTTGCTATAACAGCACACCCTGCGGTTTATTCCTGCTGAGAACAGGGGTTTTACCTTTCGTGCTGACTGTGGCCATGCATTTAGTAGTGCGAACGTCCCAGATGCGGATGGTTTTGTCTCCTGACGCAGTAACAAACAGATCCGGGTTGGTTGGGTGCCAACACAGCTGATCGACACTGTCACCATGTCCTCTGTAGTTATTCTCCTTCACCTGTGTGTTCAGCAGAGGAAGAGCAGCTTAAAACAATGGCAAACAGTTACAGAACAACATTTTACATTTATAGCATCCTTATTCAGAGTGACTTACATTTATCTCATTTATACATCTGAGCAATTATGGGGTAATTAGGGGCCTTGCTAGGGGGCCCAACAGTGGCAAATTGGTGGTGCTGGGAATCGAACCTTGATCTTCCAATTAGTAGTCCAACACCTTAACCACTGATTCTGCTATCCTATTAATAACACATTATACATTTACGATAGACTATATACATAAATAACTTATACTAAAATGTATTTTTAGAAACAGTAAATGTTACAGAATCATTGAATGCAATACATTTTGGAGAAGTTTGAGAACGTGGCTAAAAACGGAGCGGTTATTATTATTTTCAGTGATTAATATTAACGCACTGATTCTAGTTCTTGTTTCATATAAAGAAATTCTAGCAAAGAGAAATGTAACTTTAATAGATGGCGTGTGGAAATGAGTACGAACAAGTACGAACACTCGCACCTACCAAACGGTCTTTTTCCAGGACAAAAACACTCGCTGTTTTATCGAATGAACCCGAAGCCAATCTTTTTCCATCACAGCTCCAGGCGACAGAATGAACTTTCGCGCTATGTGCTGGAAACTCCCGACTTTTGCTATTGTTTTTGAAATTCTCGTGCATATCACGATAATAGGATGACGCCATGTTGCCAGCTACTTCTTCATGACTCGGTGCGGCGCCGAATGTTTAAAAATAAAAAAAAACCCTAATGAAACGAAGGCGCCACCTAGTGTGTGGGAGGGCAGTTTAGCTTTAACAGTTTAGCATCAAACTGGAAGCTTTTTAAAATTATCTGCCAAACAGGGGCGTCAAAATCAGTTCCAAGAGGGTCGAAGCCCTGCAGAGTTTAACCTTATTCCAAACCACAATACCACCAGCTGTTGATCTGAAGACCAGAAACACCTGTGTTCAAGCCCCATCACCGGCAAGCCAACCACTGTTGGGTCCTTGAGCAAGACCCTTAACCTTTCTTGCTCCGGGGCGCTGTATCATAGCTGACCCTGTGCTCTGACCCCCAACTTACTAAGATGGGATATGCGGGAAAAAAATTTCACTGTACTGTAAAAAAAAAAGTATTTGTGACAAAATAAAGGCATTTGCATTTACATTAGCTGGGTCAGGTTTGAAGCTAATCTCTGCAGGGCGTCTGTCCTTCAAGAACTGAGTTTGACACCGGTGCAGTATAACATCCATCCATTGTCTATACCCGCTTATTCTAGTCTATCCTGGCTGTCATTACGGTAAAGGCAGGGGTTACACCTTTTACAGGTCGCCAGTCCATCGCAGGGCCGCATACAAACCACCAAACACACACACACACACACACTCCCCTTTGAGCAAGAATCACCAATCAACCTAACATACATGGTTTTGGACTGTGGGAGGAAAGCGAAGTACCTGGAGTAAAGAACCCTGCTGGGGATACAAACCTGGGACCTACGTGCTGCCGCCTATAGAACATTCCAAAAGAAAACATCTAGTCCCAGGCCTAATAAAAGTGTATCCCTCGTTATACATGCTACATTTAATCTATCAAAAGAACACATGATAGACAGATTCTAGGCTTAGAAACTTATTAGAATAGTTATTTATGTTTGCAGTAAACTGAGTAGTTAAAATATGTAATATAACTAGGAATGTAACTAGGAATCCTTAAATATGCTATATATATATAGGATGATTTTAAACCTAACAAAACCTCCTAAAGATTTAAGATTTTACAGTTTTTACTAATTGGCATATAACATGTAGCATATATAAGAATTATGTTTTTACCCAAAACACTTTCAAGAAGTCACTTGTGAATCTGCACTCACCACAAACTAAATACTAAGACTAATACTTTGAAATGTAAAATGCTATTCAATTTTTATATTTGAGCTGTTTGTGCTTAAAGGAGAAATATATTAATTTATCAAGATTTATTTATGGTTCAAGTGACTTTTTAAAGTAACATTTGTAAAAAAAAAAAATAATAATAAGTAACAAAAAAATAATGTTCATAACACCAGTTATCATGATGCAAGTCATTAGATACCAAAAAATCTTTTCAGTGTAGCTTCATTTTTATTTATTCTTTTTTAAAAGGTACAGTGCTGCAAAATGACAAGGTTTCAGATGAAAAGGTGCACTCATTTTAAAAACACACACACACACACGCACACACATCACATGATCACAACAATCAGATAATCTAAATTCATTTACCCTACAAAGTTAAACCAATAAGGCTGAAGAGGAAAACTGGTGTTTGAATTAAGGCCAATAAACATTCCAAAGGTGCTGAATTATCAATGGGTCAGTTCATTGTTTTGGATAAATGTATCCTAAAACTGTTAGAGAGCAATGTTTTAATGTGACATACATATAATAGGAGTAGTTATAATGCGTGTAGGAATCCAGTCCAGTAAGCAAATTATTTTACAGCCGATACAGTAACAATTTGCAAGGATTCATATCTTATGGATGTTTTGCTGACGCCACAGTGCCTCTGATGGAAAAAAAGCGACACGACGTGCATTAGGTCCGGTGCACACATTACGAATAGCAGATGTTATTGCATCGTCAGTTAAGGTAACAAACCCCAACACACCTAGCTCTACCTTTAAATTGTATTAAAACATATCTGCATAAGTGCCCTTAGGACAGTACGTCTATATTACAGTGCAATAAGTTGGGCGAGACTACAGGAGGAAGACGTCGGAGAAAAACACTTGGCTCCTTGAGGGTCTTTTGCATTAATTCTTTGATGTTGGGAAACTGTACAGTGAAAGTTAGCTAGGGGGCGAGTGTGTTCTATAGGAGGTAGAGTAAATCCACCTTTACTTTTCTCCTTAATGCTTATCCGCCTCAGTGTAAGCCCTTACATAACTTATGTTTGCATCTCAAGAGTATAACGAAGAAAAAACCCTTATTAAGAACAACAAAAGTGCCGCGATGTGCAATATTGTTCTATAAATCTGGTTCAGAATTGTCTATTGTGATAATGATTTTTCCTGTTCAGTTTTAAAAGTAATTAATATTGTGGGTAATAATAAAGCCTGTTAAAATTACAATTTTCACTGTGTAGTGTTTATCAGTTTCAAATTATTATTATTATTATTGGACATATTTTTCCGCACTAATCAAACTGTATTTGGTGGGTACGTTTCTGTGACTATTGCTCATTGTACTTATGGTACACATTACCAAATTTTACCATCAAAACAGGAAATTGGCCTGTTTTTTTTCCAGGTGCCAGAATGTAATACTGTTGCATTTCATAAGTGAGTAACTAGAACTGAAGACTATCGCTGGATTTAGGAATAAATCAATTTAAAATCAAAACAAGATTCTGTGCAAATGTTGCAGCTGTCCTGCTAGTGCCGTTCGTTACTGTTAACACTCAGCATCCAAGCTGCTGTTTGCTGCGTTGGTACTGTCTGCTGAGGAGCTGATGGTCACCTGTGGGTCTTTGTGCTGTGCTGGATGGTTTAAGTCACTGTGTTGTTTATTCTCCTGCTCTTCATCTTTAAGCTTGCTGAAACACATTATCAAAGATCTTAGAGGGGTTTTTAATGGTTATGGAACAGTTTATTGTGGAAATAAGTGAAAAAAAAATCGGGGTTTATACATTATACAAGTCTAATGTAGGTTTAAGAAAAGGTTTGTGTGTGTTCTGTGCACACAAGCCCATGAGCGGGACTACGACTGGGAATCTCTAAGAAATACCAAGAAAAGTAGACGACAAAAATGTGCAGTCAAACAACAAAAGACCCAATTAAAGACAAAATAAAATAAATGTAAAAAATATGTTACAATTAAAAAAAATCTTAATTTTATTCTTTACACACATTTAAAAAAATATTTTCAGCTCTATAATATCAACATCTCAAAGCCTAAATTTTTTTCAGCGTAGTAATGACAGTAAAAGTCACTTTACCGTGTAGATGAGCCGTTAGATCACCAGTTCAGGGGACTCTTTTTCTAAGAGAGATGGACACACAGCAGCAGTTTGCTTGCTTTCGTTTGTTTCAGTGCCTAAATCGGAGCTGCTCCTGGGGCTGGAATCACTTCCTGACAGAGAGCTGCTGCTTGGTCTGTCCGTGTCTTTTCCCGAGTCTGAACTGTGCCGGCCATTCAGACTATCAAATGAGGACACTTTGCTGATCTGACCTTCCACATCATCTATAAATATATGAGAGCAGTCTAATTAAATTTAGCAATAGGTGTAGAAAAAAAATATAGGAAGCACATATAGAATAAATTTAGTTGATTTAGCTTATTTATTTATTTTGTATATATTTTGTGTATTTTAGCTATTTGTGTGTGTTAAATGTTTGTGAACACCACAAAAACTACACTAATTGTTTAAACAAAAAAAAAAGATGGGTTTAAGTGTTCAAGTTAAGTACTGTTAAAAGATTAATCAGTCTTGTGATATATATAAAAAATCATGATCTCATACTGTTATTGTACTAAATAGATTAAAAATTACACTTAAATCTTAAAATAAATGCAATTTATATGACAGAATCCACGTCACAGACAATCATGCAGGGTTTATTTATACTATTAAATTGGCATATTAATTTGCCCAAGCACACAAAAAAGTGGTAGTGGATAGATGGAAGGGGTTAAGGTGTTGGACTGGAAATTGGAAGATTGGGGCACGATTCCCGGCACCACCAAGCTGCCACTGCTGGACACCTGAGCAAGGCTCTTAACCCCCAATTGCTCAGTTGTATAAAAGAGATAATTGTAAGTCACTCTGGATAAGAGCATCTGCCAAATACTGTAAATGTTAAAAATCTTAACATCAGACTAACCAGCTGAAGCTGGTTCACAGGCCTGTTTACGTCTCCTCCTGAGAATCACTTCCAGTTCACTGTCCTTCTTAACAAGTGAAGCCTCCTGGAAGCCACGACTAGGACTCTTTTTTACTGCATCCTATAACATCAAAAGAAAGAAGCTTAACAGTACAATGACACATGTACAGTAACATATAGACTTCCTTATAGTCATATACTATATATATATATATATATAGTGTGTGTGTGTGTGTGTGTGTGTGTGTGTGTGTGTGTGTGAAAAAGTACCAGGATGCCTTTTAACTCCTCCATAGCACTTTCCTGATGCTTCTCCTCACTAGCTGGAATTTGCTGTTAAACAGAAAGAATAAAGCATATGCATTTTAACATTCAAAAATCTGATTCGGTGGCATGAATCACTGTCAACGGCAAAATATAAAAGAACGAATAAATCTTATTAAATCCTCTCTATCTTACAAATGAATGATATATAAAGGAGCATAAGCAGTTTCTGGCACCGGAGCACAGAACAGATGGAATATATTAAAATCCTGACCAACCTACTGATAATTAACCCCTACAGATTTAGTGAGACTCTAAGACTGTTGTCATGGAGGCTCAGGCAATCAATGGCTTGAACAGTCAATTTACTCCCAATATTCGAGATGTCCTTTTACAACACAAGCTTAATAAACTATTCCTCTGGGAACGCAAACAAGCGGTCATTTTCTAAAAGCATTTTGTTTATTAGGTCGAGTTTTAAACTCACCTTTGGAACAAATCTCTGCAGACGTGTCGATCATTCCAGTAAGTCACAAGCAAAACAAATATAAGACTTTGTGTTATGGAATAGAAAATACAGTAAAATACAAAGCACTGAACAACAGGTCACCAAAAAAGACACTAAGCATCACCTTTGTGTCCTGTCCTTTAACAGGTCTGAGGACCACCCCATGTTTGATCCTTTCCATCATTTCATTCACAGCTTTTACCTTAACATCATCCACAGCTTCGGGCACTGCACACAGAAAAGTCAACATGTACACGGTCAAGTCAGAACAGCGAAAAAGAATTTGGTGATTTCAAGTCGTGCATGGAGTCAAAAGCAAAGTCACCTGGAGCCTGTTCTAATTTTGGAGAGCCTTTTCCTGCTTTGGAAGATTTCCTCATGATTGCGATCAGGGAGCTGTTCGACAAGATTTGTGTATAATTAAGATTAGTGTCATCAAGCCACCATTCAAATATACTTATTGCTACTGTTGCAAATAAGTAACAACTCAGATACACACAGATTTTAAACCAAACTATCGAGTACTAGCCTAACTGAGCAGTTGAGGGTTAAGGGCCTTGCTCAGGGACCCACCGGTGGCATCTTGGCAGTGCTCGGAATTTAACCTAAAATCTTTTAGGTCAACACTTTAACCACTGAGCTACCACGTCCCTACATGATTCGCCTACTAGGCAGCCGGTAGTGATTTCTGATAAATGTGTTGGTGGTGCCGCACTGCAGGTTTTACAGAGCAAAAAAGCATGTTTGTGAACTAACAGAGATACACGCAGTTATTACCTGAGGGGGTTGCAGCGGGAGGGAGGTGGTGGGGGAGGAGGGGGAGGAGGGGGTGGGGGAGGTGGAGGTGGCTGTGGAGGAGGAGCAGGGGGAGGTGCAGTCCCGGGAGATGGAGCTGGTGCTGATTCAGTGTTCCTCTGGGACTCCTGTAGCTCTTTCACTGCAGAAAACAGAGGCGTATTAATGCAGCTGCTTTTGGACGGTGTCAAAAATGTATCATGCTTCTATAGCACCCTGACTGCTTTTTTTTAACACTATGCAAACTTAACGTTTCAGATCCAAGCAAAGAGCTTCCTGTCTTTTGTACGGCAATCTTGATTCACTGTACAATCTTAAAATATTGACACTATTATTCAATACTAAAATTGACAAATCAAAAATAATACATCACTGGGCAACAGAACGACTTTTATTGTTTTTTTTAGTTTATTTAGCAATTGGTAATCTAAAAAAACCCCCAAACTACAGCTAGTAAAGCTATTTCCCCTTAGTCGTCTCTAGAAAAAAGGATGTAGACTATTATAGTCTAACGATAGAGATTATAACAAATTATAACACTGGAGAATATTCTTCCAGAATTACATTATGTGAGCTCACCTCTGCTCTCCAAGTCACCACGCTTTTTCACCTCCTGCTGGAGTCGTTCTTCTGTGTCTTTTTTCTCCTCGTCCAGTAACTCCAGCTGTTTCTGCAGCTGTTCTATCTGCTTTTGCAAGGCACTCTGGTCCATCTCAACCATCAGGGCCTTTATCTACATAGAATGAAAAAACATGTAGAAGGAAAAATTCATTTAAACGGAAATTTTATTTTATTCCAGCTCCAAAAATAGACTAAACCAGCAACACATATACGATCAGACTTATAAGTATATTCAATTCATTGTCCAAGGTACATGTACAGAGCCAATGAAATGCATTTTTCGCATATCCCATCTTAGTAAGTTGGGGGTCAGAGTGCAGGGTCAGCTATGATACAATGCCCCTGGAGCAGGAGGGGTTAAGGGTCTTGCTCAAGGACCCAACAGTGGTTGACTTGCCGGAGGTGGGGCTTGAACCCAGGTGTTTCTAGTCTTCAGATTAACAACGCAGCACCTTAACCATTTGAGCCACCCTGCCCCCAGTTATCTGGTTAGCTTGGAGTAAGCAAACAATTGATTAAAACTTTACTATACAACTAATACTTAATGAATTGGTTATATAAGCCTCACTGTAGACAGTCTGTCATCATTGTACAATATTGATTGAACCATTTCTAAAATTTGCATTTAAGCCCTGGGCAGCTGCGCGTTTATTGATGTCCTACTAGTCGTACTTCACTTTGCACCTGTCTGCTTGTAACAGCAATTCTGTCATCAGGACTAAAGTCTGTCTTTAAATTGAGAAGAAATTACTTTTACATTACCCAACGCTTTAGATATCAATATAAAAATTAAAAGCATCTGTGAAATTGCCAGCACTTTGTGATATGCTTTTCTGCACTGCTTTATATTATTTTTAGGGACGCTGGATATTCCCTTCGATATGCTGAGGCTGTGCACACCGCACATAGTGAGGCAAGGCAAGACTTTTACTTGCATCTGCTTATTTGTGATAGCACCTCAAGGAAATGATCGATCTGCTGAGCATGCAAACACAGTGCTACTGCTGTGCAATACTCGAGACATAATGACCCTTCTGCACTGGTGGACGAAGCATGCAACACTCACAACAGTCATTAATCCAGAACCCTTAAAAATGTATGTATGTATAATACAATATATTTTGTGTGTAAGATGATTAGTAGGCTCTGTCCAAAATCAAATACTAAATCCGAGTTATTATGCCCTTCCCGACTTTGTAGTACGGTTACAGGTAGTATAAATAAAATTCAGAAGCAATTAAATCTGCCATGTTATTAAAAAAGACGTGTCACAGCTTTTCACACTTCCGCATAGGACATATGATTTGGTGGTGCGGAAATACTCAAGCAGGGCTCGATGCAGCCTATGGTGGGCATCCAACCTCACCCATATCAAATGAATAAGCAAGCACCACTGTGTGATTAATTATGCTTTCTTTATAAACTGTGTGTCTTGCACCAAGTTGGTACATGCAAAATAAACCACCGAACTGTTGGTGGAAGTAAAGAGACTTGGTGCAGAGCAATGCAACTTCCCCTAATTGTGTCCTGCTTATTAGGGTTTTTTTTCAGTTAGAAAATTTGCCATGCGTTGGCACTTCCTTGTGGCTTCCTTGTGACTTGCTATTCCCTTACATTAACCAGGGTTTCGCAATCACACAATATATTAGCCCGTGCTATGTTATTTTGCAGTTTAAGCATGTCTGTTGGTGAGAACAGTGAGATGGTTCACCTTTTCTTGGTGTTCAAGTCGTTCCTGTTCAAGTGTTTTGGTTACGTTTGCTAAATCCTCCAAAGCTTTGAGCAGCTGAACACTGGGGTCTGCCTGCTGCAGGAGAATCATACTCTGCCTGTTAGCTTCTTTTTGCTTCACCAACATCTAAAAGAAGAAAGGAAGACAGTTAATTTACTCTGTCTGAACATTACAGCTCCACTTCCAACTGTAAACGAGTCATCTGTCTTGCTTTCCTTACAACATGCTTAACAATATATAATATAAGCGGATAAAATATTAAATATTAAACAGTAGTAACCCTAGTAATGGATGAATGATCAGTCTGAATCATCACATCTTTTATCATACCTCATGTGCATAGGTCTCTGCCTTCTGCCTCAGGTTCTGCTCCAGATCCAACTGCTCTTTCAGATCTTCATATTCATTTGCAGCCATCATGGACACTAAGAAGAGAAACATTTTGTAAATGGAAACACAAAAGTGCTTTTTTGTGGGTAAGTGCTGTACTGCTGTACTGTAGCGAATAGTTTTTTGTACAGTCACAGTGAATAGAAAGAGGGACGGAGGGAGTTTGACAGATTGTATTTATCTGTGTTTATAATGTGTGTATTTTATTTTACGCAGATGAAACTAATGAAATCCTTCCAAATATAGCTATTCAATCATCTGGGGTATTTATTTCATATTTCAATATATATATCACGCTTAGTGGTTAGCACTGTTGCCTCACAGCGAGAAGGTCCTGGAATCGATTCCCAGGCAGGGGTTTTTCTGTGTGGAGTTTGCATGTTCTCCCTGTGCTTGTGTGGGTTTTCTCCGGTTTCCTCCCACAGTCCAAAAACATGTATGTTAGGTTAATTGGTGATTCAAAATTGCCCATAAGAGTGTTTGTGAGTGTGTGTGCGGCCCTGTGTTGGACTGGCGACCTGTCAAGTGTGTACCCCTCCTGCCCTTTCAGAGACGGCTGGGTTAGCGCAGATCCCTGTGACCCCGAATTAGAGAATAAGCGAGTTTAGAAGATGAATGGTGAAGTCGCATTAAAACGAAATATCGCATTGTCAGTTGTTCCAATATCGTGCAGCCGTTATATTCAGTTTCTCTTTTCTTAGTCAGACCCCAAGGGTATTTCAGCGCTGGATCTCCTACTCTTAATTCCATCACACTGATTAATGGGGACCAGGACTGCGTAGGCTAACAGGAAAGATGTTGGATGTACAACATTTCAAATGTGCTGATGGCATGCATAGACAGTTGAATGCTTGGCTCTACAAAATAAAAGCAATCGTTGGTAATCACCAGTCACTACATTTCCTGACCAAATAGAAGCAAAGTAAATTCACCTCGCTTGAATCTTTTGATAGTCTTGTTTTGCTGTTCAATAGTCTTAGAAAGCTCCTTCATCTCTGCTTGCTCTTTTTCAGTCTAGCAAATAGGAAAAATGGGTAAAACACAAACCGTACAATTTGTATCAGTAAAAATAATGAATTCCAATTTCTAAATATTAAATTAATGTTATATATATTCTGAAAATGTAAAGTGACAATGTTTATTAAAATACCAGAAAAACTTCAGTAGAAACTTTTGCCTAATTTATTATAAAGCTGACTTTACTTGATTATTATTAGGGTTGCAAAGAGTCGATACATTTCTGGTAAATATCTAAAAACTTTTCATGGGAACATTATTTCGGAAATTTTCCAAGTTGACATTTATGGGAATTTACAGAAATTTATGGGAATTTATCCGAATTATTTAGCGATTTGGGAAAATTTACATATATAACCATGTTTACAAACAAATCTAAACATTTTATTTGATTATAAGTTCACATGCAAGCACTTAAAGGAATGTATGTTGCAAAGAGTCTTTTTAAACAAGTTTTCATCTAAAAGTGAAAGCTCAGTCATTGTATTGATTTTTACAACGATAAATTTATAGATGTATGTAATATGATTACACACAATAAAGTTTCAAACGTACATTAATGTAAATTTTTAGTCATTTACCTTAATTGACGCTATTTTTTGTGCAGGATTATTTTAAATGATCAGTATATGTTATGGATGTAATGCATAGTGCATGTGAAGGTGTGGCTTCAATATCCCAGCAGTGTCGTGTGCATGAGACTAGAAATTTAACAGAAACTGCATTAAACCATGTTTTAACCAAAGATATTCTACAAATGTTTATTTACTATATTTAGGTTTCTTAATACAGGCTAACTGGCAATATTGCAAATTCGCAGTTTATCCTTATTATTTCCTGTTAATTTATCCTAATTCCAGTTAATGGCGAAGTGGTAGCTCAGTGATTAGGGTATTGGTAATTAGAAGATCTAGGTTTAATTTTCAGCACCACCAAGTTGCCACTGCTGGGGCCCTGAGCAAGACCACCAATTAACCCCCAATTGCTCAGTTGTATAAATAAGAAAACTATAAGTTGCTTTGGATAAGGGCATCTGTCAAATGTCATAAATGTAAATGTAAATCCTATGGAAAGTTTCCATCTTCCTGAAATTTTGCATCCCTATTCATTATTATTTATTATTATGCATCTCCAAATCTTTCACTCTGTTAAGCAAGAAAAAAACTCTCTCTTTTGTGCTAATTATAGGTACTTACAAGAGCTGTTAGTTCCTCGATTTGCCTTTGCTGCTCCTGTAACTGACAGGCTAGTTGCTTTTTTTCCACTAGTAAAGCGTTGACTGTTTCCTGAAGATCTACAAAAAAATTGATAATATATATATTTACACTATAAGGAATAATCTGCTAGTAATAATTTTTACACTTTCTAGCATTAGAGTGCCGTTCTGATGTGTACCTTTGACCTGCTGTTGGTACTGGGTGTAGGGGTCTGGACTGTGTCCCTGTGGATCACTTTCCTCCTCCAGAGAGATGCAGTCCGATATGCTGGGCAGGAGCTCATCCAGACACGGTCGAGACGACAGGCTCAGATACTTTAGCTTTTTGTTTTCACAGTTCAGCTGGTGAAGAATAATTACACACAGATTACAAAAACATTTACCTACTAGGTCATGCATCCAAGACAAAAGAATCCTGACATTTAATGGATTGATAAGAACACGTGATTGTCTGTAATAAACGTGTATTTAGGCTAAAGATGGTGTAAATGGTGGTTGCTTACCTTGGTGGCCAGTGCCTCTGCATTTTCCCGACAGGACTTCTCAATCTCGAGCTGAGTCTGCAGCACGTTCACCTCCTCAATCACCATTTGGGAAACTACATGTAACAAAAATAAAGGATACCACTCTTTCAAACATTTAACATTACACACGTAATAGAACATTCCATGGTCAGTATACCGTTACACTTTTAAAATGATAAACACAAACATGCCTCTATTTTTCTCTAGCATGTAAGAAGAACCACCAAGATGGTTATCTGTTCCGTGTTCACAATGGAGAGGCTCTCAACAGCTTATACAACACAAATACCCTGCCACAGAAGCGTACTAGAGTAACTATACACCACGTGGAAGCTTTACAACAGCAGATCAGGTGTCATATAGCAAAGTCAAGCACGTTCACGTTCAAATGCCTTTTTTTGTGGAAAACCACAATTCATTCATGGAGTCAATTATTCAGAATTAGATTCTTCAGCAGAAAACAAAGCAATGCATAAGCATTACATTTTAGGTGCATCATAGGTAAAAAAACCCCAAAAAACAAATTCCCCCATGTTTTATTTGTGGCTTTATAAAGTGTTCCACACAATCAATATGCTGTACAATCATCAATCATCAATATTTACATAAGCATGGAGACATACTAGAATAAACCACCACTATTTTAACACACACACATTTCACACTGAAACTAACTGAGCCCACTATAAGTATGTAATGCACAGTGTTTCCATGAGAGCCTTATATTACCGTTCTTGGCTAACAGAAGTGAAACCTGATACAGTCTTCTGCTACTGTAGCTAATCCACCATAAGGTTTGATATGTGGTGCATTCTGGAATTACTTGATGTTGATTATTGAAGCTGTTATAGACTTTCTAGGTTTCTACATTAATATTTATGTCTTTTGTCAGAGCAGCTTAAATAGTACTCGGTACAGATGTACAGATCTTCCTATTGAAATAGATAAAGTGTGTAATTACGTGAAGGTGGGTGATGTTACGAATTAAAACATGTTGACACAAGCAGCTATAGTCATTTGTGACAAACATTTCTGCAGAACATATATTAAAGAACATTCATGTCCATGTTTAATTTTTTATCCTGCTTGAACATCACCACTAAAAACACTATTCAGTAAAAATCTGACATCTCAGCGGATCCTTTTAGAAACCCAGTACTGAATCGGTTTATCAATAGTAAAGATTTCCTCGATGTCTCAATATATAGCCAATGAGCAGAATTAATGAATTAAACATTTAATAGAGTCACAATTTTTTTTAGGGTATGATTAAAGTAGTTTAAGCAAAAAAAACGCTTTGTTGTAATATGATACTTGTTTCAATATTGTGCAAGAACTGTTTCCTGTGCATGATTCATTCATCCCTTCTAATTTATTCATAAGACTGAGATAGGATGTACAGGCTGGTGGTAACAAACATTCGAATGGACTATGGTTTCACTCAATAAAAACGTCAAGGCTCCCAGGCCTAACAAAGCCCTCCGGACATTAACTCGACCCTTTATGTTACCTAATGAATGACTGATCTCGTCTGTTCAGTTTCTAGGTCAGCAACCATGTTGTGCTGGATTAGGAGAATATGGCTAACAATTCCCTCTATTAGCCACACTGAAACTGTCTGCTTGTGTCAAGCTAATATTAGTCGTAATTAACATCCACCCTCCCCTTTGATTACAGTTATTAAAGTCTAATGATAAATCTAAAAAGCGTGAGTGCAACTTGAGTCTTAGCTGCACATGAAGATTACAGCCTGGCATCTATCTAACACTGCCTCTACTTAAGTATTAAAGGCAAATAATATTATTTATAAATACAGGGCCATATAATATGGCAGTATGTGGTATGTAAAAGTATTAGAGAATATAATGAAATAATATATTGTCTCGCTCTTGTCTAGTTCATTAAATCCATAGTGACCCTTTTTATACTAAAGAAACTACTGCTTAGCTTAGCATCATTAAAATCAAGATTCGAGGCACTGAATTTGCCAAATCCTGCTTTTTGTTATACTTCAGTGCTGTACAGCACAACCAATGATTATATAGCAGTCACACCAATTACATGCAGTCAGCAAATCCCAACTGCATGTCATAAACTAGGTCAAATTGTACTGACTGCTGCAGAGTCACGTTAGATAAAGCGGAAAGCTATGCTAACCGTTGGTAGGAGTTTGTGGCTGAATGAACTGAACTACTGTACATTAATCTTACACATTATACATTTCCTACATTACAGACCGTTAAAATTTATGTTCAAAATGAGGTGCCATAAAATGCACGAGATTAATAATTGTAGTCGTAGATGATTTAATGAAAAAGAGCTGTGCAGGGAAAAGTACAGATTTAGAGTCAGTTGACCCTTCAGTGGGGTCCAAGAGTCTGGAGCTTCATCTAACTAAGCTTTAACGATCCCTACAGATTGTGCTGATGAGCCGTATCATGATATATTTTTGAACGGTTACAATGGATTGTATTATCATAAAACGGATTTACCTGCACAGCTGTTCTTCTGTTGACTTACAAATGGGATAGACTATATTACTTTTGCTAAGAAACTGATTTTGCTAAGAAATCACTATTAAAAAAGTCCCCCAACTTCAATATCTGTTTTCAAATAAAAGACATGCAAACCTCCACTATACTGATGCAAAGCATGTCAAATAATAAAATAATTATCGTTGCCATAGTAACAATTTTGATCTTGTACAATTACAATTGAACCTGAAAACCATCAAAATGAAATAAAATGAAAGGTGAAAATCTGCCCTTAAGTGTCACTAAATTGCATAAAAATATCTTCAGAATTGGATCCAAGAAGCCATGGGGTGTGGAATAGCACTTTACATTGGCACACTCAGACATCTTGAAAGCCGTGTGATAGCTAACAAAATGAGTAAGGAGGATTTTGACATCAAACAACAGTCATGGCACCAAGTGTCAGATTAAAGACCTAATGAAGTGACTGTCTCATACAGAACCCTCACGGGAAAGTAAATGCTGATTGGTGTCCATTACAGCACTCATTTTTAGTTTAATACATAGTCTACAGCATCGAAATACATTTAGAACACACTGGATGTTGCTGTGGCTGAATTCTGTCAAATAACAAAAAATGTGTGATATGGTGACACCAGAGGATAGAATTTTTTTTTTTTTTTAATTTTAGGAAAGCATACACTACAAACTATAAAAAAATAATACAATTTTAACATATAAAATCCCATCTTACCACATTTATTTGCCGAAAATATATTTTTATAGTTTCACTCTACACCACCATGAAAATTGTTTCATCGCATATCCCACCTCAGAAAGTTGGGGATCAGAGCACAGGGTCAGCTATAATACGGCCTCCCTGGAGCAGAAAGGGTTAGAGGTCTTGCTTAAGGACCCAACAGTGGCTGACTGGCGGTGGTGGTGCTCGAACCCAGCTCTTCCTGGTCTTCCAATCAATAACTTAGCTTCTTAACCAGTTGAGCCTCCACTGCCCACATTATTAGAAATAACTTCTGTTATCAGAGGGCAGCACAGTGGATTAGTGGTTAGCACTGTTGCCTCACAGCAAGAAGGTCCCAGGTCCCAGGTTCGGGCAGGGGTCTTTCTGTGTGGAGTTTGCATGTTCTCCCCGTGCTTGCGTGGGTTTACTCTGGGTACTCCGGTTTCCTCCCACAGTCCAAAAAGATGTATGTTAGATTGATTGGTGATTCTAAATTGCCAATAGGAGTGTGTGTGGCCTGGCAACCTGTGTGTACCCCTCCTGCCTTTTGCCTATTCAGACGGCTGAAAGGTGACCCTGTGACCCCGAATTAGGGAATAAGCGGGTATAAAAGCTGAATAATTGAATTAATTTAATTTTAAGTATAGGATAAACCAACACTAATAGTATACATTTCAACCTTAAGTAGTAAATAAAGTGGTTTTATATAATTAGATTTGTTGTTTGATTTTGAAAAAAGGACTTAATAATAACTACCTAACTGGATTCTGACTTGGTACATTTACATTTACATTTGCAGCATTTGGCAGACTTGGTAGCGATATGGATGCATCAACCAAATAAATATATTTCTGTACTGAAAGGTCCTTTATTTGTACCAGATCATTAAGCACCTTGCTGCTAATTTAGCAAAAAATATATTATTGATATTAAAAGATTATCAGCATGATGGCAATAAGGCCATCATTTAGACTTACCTCTCTTAATGTGCTTGAGTTGTCTTTCAGCTTCGTCTCTTTCTTCAGTCAGTCTCAGGCACTAAAGAATTTATAAAACAAGGATGACAATTACTTACCATGCAATATGTAATCATGTTATTTTAAAGATGTTTTAAGTACAATTTAGTGAAGGGATTTAGCAAGCTGGCCTTGTCTTTATAAATGAATGCTCTGAATAAATTGCTGCATTTACATCGCTGTGGTTCGAAAATCCTGTGGTTTTGATCAGAAGAAAACGATGGGATGAAACCTGAGAGATGACAACAGACCAATGTAGCCTGGCCAAGATTTGATCAACTTTGTCTCAGTGTGTAACTGAACGGAATCGGTGCCATTGTTTGTATTCAATTTATTTTATTAGACTTTACAAAACAGTACAGTGTAATTCAAGATTTAAAATTCAAAAGCTTAGCGCTGTTGCCTCACAGCAAAAAGGCTCGGGTTTGATTCCCGGGCGAGGGTCTTTCTGTGTGAGTTTACTCCGGGTACTCCGGTTTCCTCCCACTGTCCAAAAAACATGTATGTTAGATTGATTGGTGATTTTAAATTGCCCATGTGAGTGCGAGTGTGTGTGTGGACCAGTGATGACTGGCTTTGACAGTGATGGACTGCCCAGGGTGTACCCCTCCTGCCTTTCGCCCTTTCAGAGAGATCCCCGGCAGATCCCAGTGATCCCGAATTAGGGAAAATAAGCGAATGATACAGAAGATGAATGAATTGCTTGAACTGTTATTGTATGTTGTATGAGCATTTTTTCTTATATACAAGAAAGCAGGTGAGCTGCTGTATCCAGGTAAGAATATTCCTTAAAGAAAAGGTTGCACATGTACACACATTGTTATGAGGATCTAAGAGCATTAATTTGGGTTTATCCTACTGTACCTACAATCAGTATATTGTTACATTTAGGATGGATTTTAAAGTTCTGTTCCTCGTCATTCAATGACCTTTAAGACCTAATATATTTCAGAGATGGGAAGTGGTAGCACAATGGTTAAAGTGTTGGACTGCTAATTGGAAGATCAGGGTTCGCTTTCCAGCCAATGCTGGGCCCCTAAACATGGCCCTTTCCCCCAACTGCTCAGTTGTATAAATGATGATGATAAATGTATGTCGCGTTGGATAAGGGTGTCTACCAAATGCTGTACATGTAAATATGCTCAGTGAATATTAACCAATCAGATCACTCATATCATACGACCAAGGGTTCACTTGAAACACTGGGAATCTGTTGTTACCTATTCCGCAGCCCGCAGAGGGAACCAGCATTCAGCAGAGATCAGATGTGTTGAATCAGTAGCATCTTTAAATTCAGACTTAAAACACATCTGTTTAATTCTGCATTGACTGAATAGGCACTGTGATACAGCCGAATTAACTATAATCATTTTAATATTCTTACCAGTTTTCATTCCTTTTAATTGTCTGGTTTTATTTGAATTCCTCTGTTTGGGGTGTTTTGATTTTTTATGATCATTTTAAATAAGCTCTGTGTAGGAAATGTGCTATATAAATAAACCTGATTATATTTGGCAAGCTGCACAATGTATTAGTCCCTTTTAGTCTTTAAGATCCTTAACGTAATTAATTATTTACAATAATCGCATGAATGATCAATAGCGGGTTATTACATGCAGTGAAAGGTTATGATCTGTATATGAAATTGAGTGAGGCTGAAACAGTTTAGCTGCAGATGGGTGTGTACTTCTGTGGCCTGGATCAAGCCAAACGCCGGTTAACAAGCGCTCTGTGACCTACACAAACTCGACATAACACTTCATACACGATTAAAAAAATCACCCCAAGAGCGTTAATACTAATATGTTTTTTTTGGGGTTTTTTTTTTGGAGCCAGAGCCTGTCTTACCTCAGTGCTGACTCTGTGAGCCTCTCCCTGCTCGGCTCCTCCACTGGCCTCCATCGCTTCTAAAAGGATGAATAAAGTGCGAGCACAATAGACCGTTAGAACCGAACAAATGCGACTATTTATTACCGTAAAAACTCGGAAACTGATTAAAATAGTTCAAATAACAGGCATTAATTGTGTGATAATAATAATAATCATAATAATACCGTTACCAGAGAGCCGCTTCGCATCCATAGCCCCTTTAGGCAGACGGTGAACGGGTCCAACCGGCAGGATGAGAGAGAGAGAGAGAGAGAGAGAGAGAGAGAGAGAGAGAGAGAGAGAGAGAGAGAGAGAGAGAGAGAGAGAGAGAGAGAGAGAGAGAGAGAGAAACCCACTACTCTCAGATGCGTGCGCAACCAGCCTCAGCATCTAATAAGCAGTTAGCCAGGTTTTTAGATAACGATAATATAGCGCGATATTTTTTTTAATGTTATAATAAAACTAAAATACGAATAATTAAGTGAATAAAATACATAAATAATTATCGGGAATTTAGTAAATTGCCATAAATCGCCATACGTTATTATTCAGACACCACGTGACCAAGCTCAGCCGAACGTGGCTCCGCCCACTTACCCATCACATCCAGCTTGATGTTAATAAAAACAATTAGACTTTATGTTGCATCCTAAAACGAATCTCTGATGCTGAGATTATAAAGAGGTAAAAGCGTGTACTTCTAAACGATATATCATAATTTATAATAGATTATAAAAAGTTTATTTGCAACTATTCATTCATAAAGTCATACCACTTTGAACAAATGGAGATAAAAATTAACTTCAATAATTATATATTTGTTTAATCTAATTAATATTTGAACTTAAAGGAATTACCTCCTTGAATAGTTGTAATAGAATATTACACTATCTTGTTGGACCGCCTTTGGCATTGTTTCAATACACTTCTGCAATATCACAACAGTTATTTCTATCTATAGTTGCATTGATTTTTCGCCAGGATCTTGTATTAATGAGACTTCTCCCACACTTCCCAAAAATTCTTAATGCAGTTCAGGTCTGGACTCTTTGGTGACTAATCCATGTGTGCAAATGATGTCTTGAGCTCCCTGAACTCTTATTCACAATTTAAGCCCAATAAATCTTGGCATTGTCATCTTGGAATATTCCTGTGCCAATAGGAAAGAAAAAAAATCCATTGATGGAATAAACTCATTTAATATATTCAGGTAGTCAGCTGACCTTATTCCTTGGGCACATAACATTGCTAAACCTGACCGTCTGCAGCAACCCCAGATCATAGCACTCTCCCCACAGGCTTGCACTGTAGGCATTAGGCATCGTAGATGCATTACTTCATCCACCTCTCTTCTTACCCTGATCTTACCCTTCTTACCTTATCTCCTTAAATGTTTTCTTTGCTTGATGCATACCAATAATTTGACCCTTCTGAAACAGATTACCACATCTTTTCTATAAGCACAGGATGTGTCTTCTGACATTGTTGTTTAAGAAATGAGAAGCTGCTCACTGCATCGGTTAGAGGTAAAGAACTTGTTGCCAGCTGAAACAGAATCATCCATGCAGTAATTATCCAATAGAAGGTTTTACCTATTTTCTTGGGTAAATCCAGGTGGTGAGTTTTTTTGGGAACAAATTGTTTATTGAAAGATGACCTCTGAAGGTGTGCTTTGGTAAGTTATGTGTTAGGGCCTCTATGGATCAGATTTTTTTTAACCATCACGTCTCGCAGAACAAATGCTCCAAAGGACAAATTAACACAATAAAAGCAATGTAGAAAGAAATTATTTTAATAAAAATATTTTTTTATTAAAAATGCATCTGGAACCATGAAAAGAAAGCTTCAATTATATACAAAAGTCTAAACAAAAACAGTGCAGAAAAAATAACACTAAGAAACAGGGTTTAGCAATAATGAAGATGATGTAATATTTAAGCATCTTGTATGTGTTTTAGGTTGACAAAGTTTGCTAGTAATCTCAGTTACTGTTAAAAGAGGAAGAGTGGTTCAGTAAGAGGTGCAAATCCACAATACGATGAAACATCAATGGTTTAGGGTGTTTTCTCTGTAAGAAATATTTCCTTGTCTTTATAAATATCCTTAATAAACACTGGCCCTGAAAGAATGTAAAGGAAGAAAAATCAGGGTTTCAAAAGTTAAAATATCCAAACATTTAACAAATACACTTCCAAATAAAGGAATCATTGTACAGTTAAGGATATTGTAATTTACCTAGTCAAGATTCAGTACTGTGGGAATATGTTTTATCAAATAAAATTTCAAATACACAAGCAATATAAACATTTACCTGGAAAAAGCTACAATGGTTATTAGAGCCAGAACTAACTCCAGGGCATAGAAGCAGAGGAGGATAACATTGAGAATAAATTCAAGACGAAGTATAAAAGTCTGCAAGAGCAGATAGTAGACGCTTAGTACCGTGCAGGGCACCAGGACACAAACACTAACGATAAGCATCAGAGAGCGCTCACACAGGTTTCCCTTGCAGCCTGAAAAAAAGGTATCAGTCAAAAAAATGCTATAAAGCGATAATATGATTTATTTAATTCTGACATTATTTTACACTGACCATAAAATAGTCGCAGGGCTTCCAGACAAATGAACAGGAGCAACAGAACAATATCTAGGATAAGATTCGCTTGAGGGTATGGCAGCAAGATTCCTATAATGAGTAATTATAACTATTATCATCAATGCTTTAAATGTACACATATATATATTATATATATATAGATATATATATATATATATCTTATATATATATATATATATATATATATATATATATAATAAATCTATGCACACAATTTTAGTTTATTAGAAATTCCTATCTTCAGTATCTGGCAAGTTTATCTTTAATATATTTAAAATGTATCTATAACTGATAGCATAGCTCATATATTGCTATAACTTGTGAGTGGCCGTGTAGTCTGTTGCACTAAACACGCAGGAGTTTTTAAACACTGTGTGTTGTCCCGTCCTGCTTATTTACACACTGTAGCCTTTTACCATGTGCAATTTGGGCTAACTGTCCTCTAGTGTCCCCTACTGTCCAAATGATCCGTACCGCTTTTATCAGGGCAGCACTGATGCTATGATCATTTTTCTCCATGGAGCAAGTAAGACCCAATAAATAAAAGACAAGTGTATGAAAAGCTGAAATGTATTGCTTGCATTACTCTTAATTTACAACATGTAAAAGAGAAGAATTAATAGTATTTACCTTTATAGATAAACATTAAAATTTCAGCTACAAAGAAGGCAGCATTGTACCAGCTGTTTAAATAAAACAGGACCTGAAGGGGCATGGAGGACAACTGGGAATTTGTTAAGAAGGATAAGGATTCGTTTCATTGTAAAAACAACAACAACAACAACAAACAAACAAATAAAACAACAACACATTGCTCAAATAAAAGAAACAGCAAGCAAAAGGTACAGAAAGGGAAGCAGGAGTAAATATTACATTTAAAAGGATACAATGGGATGCCGTCCTGCAAAGAGAGAAAAAGGTTACAATCCTGTTTACCATTTAAACTGATGATGAAGTGAAAATTGATCTACTGATGTACTGAAATTAAGTAGTGAATAAACTACTAAGGTTTATGCAGATTGTTAGTCTGAGCATCCTATAATTTCATAATTCAACAACCCACAACACAACTGTTATAAATATTATTTAATTTAAAAAAAAAGGCTTTTAAATTGTCTAAAACTACGCAAGATGAAAACATCTAATTATCTGTGTTGTTTTGTCACTGTTATTCTGTGTGTGCTGTGGAAGCTTCTGTCACCCTGTGTAAACATACCCAATAAACTTCATCCTGATTCTGATCACAGGTAAGTCGTTTGAATAGCAGGCACAACGCCATTTTAAAAAACAAAACGATACACTTTTCTCTTAACTCATAGGAAAAAAGTTCAGACGAAATCCTTGTCTAATTTTGTTACCGAAACAAAACACAGCAAAGCTGAAGTTAAAAATGAAATTCTTTATTAATGTCTTACCGTGGACCGCCATATTGGAATGCCATGGAGACAGCGTCATTTTCTGAGGGCGACCGTTAATTCTCCTCCAATGAACATTCGCGAAATGTGCATGTGACTTTAACCCAATGTAAAGACAGAAAGTGGGCATGCGCAGTAAAACGCACACGGTGCACAAGACAGTGTTGTCATTATATTACATATTTATATATATATATATTCTTTAGTTATTAATATAAATAGAACTATGAAACGGTGAACTATTCATACTTAGATATATTTACAGCTGTAATTTTTTTTTAGTTTTAATGTAAAATGTACAGTACATTTGGCAATATCAGCAATAATGGTTTATTAAATGTCTGTAGCTTTAATTTAAAGACAATCTTAATAATTTGATTATTGCAATGTTACTGTTCATTTTCAGGAACGACTTCTTTTAGGAAATCATCCTAAAAACTCAAATCATTCATAACGAGTAGTTTAGCACAGCCAATTCAACATACTGCCTTTTTTACAGAAGTGTAAAAACACCAGGAACCCCAGAGGAAACCATTAAAATTAGGGTCAAACTGGGGACACTGGAGTCATGTGCATGCCATGCTGCTTGCTACATAAGTATGACTTATTAAACAGTATCTTTAGTCAATATCTATTTTTACCTTTTTTTTAAAAAAACAAATAAAGTGCACATAGTTAAACACACAAACAGTTTAATACACACAATATATTATACATAAAAACTGATCAATATTAGCAGTTGGATGTTAAAACATTCAACATCAAATTCAGCTGAACTGTATATACCCTTGGCATAAAAACAATACAGTAAGCAAAAATAAACATAAAAACAATTATAGTACAGGACTGTATATGATAACCATTAGAATAGATGGCTGACCCTTGTCTAGATTTTTAGTGCTAACAGGGACACCTGGAAGCCTTTTTCACCAGATTGCTTTACCCATCCAAGGACAGTTTCCTACATACCCGAGTATGGCCAGCGGGTAGTTAAATCTAAAATCATCTTCTTACAGACTTTCCATTATGTATACATTATTACTTTCCTATTTTTACAGAGCTGCTTTAAAATCGTCCCCTCACTGACTTACCATTATGTATATATTACTTCCTATTTTTACAGAGCTGCTTTAAAATCGTCCCCCCACTGACTTTCCATTATGTATATATTACTTCCTATTTTTTTACAGAGCCATCTTTGTGGTCCTAAAACAGAGTAAAAAATATAAAAAGCATCAGTAAAAATTATTTACATATACTTTTGCTAAGATGTCAGAAAAAACATTTTTGTAACGGATTTACCTTGACTTTCTTACGATGGGATAAACTTCTGCAGTGTTCGTCTTTTGCTTCCTCTTCAGAGGCATAGATGACATTGCACAGGTTACAGAAGTAGCCCACTACCGGCCGGACAAACTCAGTTCCTGTAAACCGAAGATCACAGTTTGGTCCTATGAAGCAGTGTGCTACATTCTTTACAGTGTGATATCCAATGGCAGGACACACTGCTGTATCACTTACCTACTGGCTCGTCTGTTTCGGCAGGTTCATTAGCTGGATCTGTGTTACCATTTAATGCATCATTCTTATGATTATTAGTGGACTCCTACAAGAACAACATCAAATGCAATAATATGTCTATATTAATAGCACTTATGGTAGACAACTTATATTTATTTTTGATATACTGCACTAACAGGAATCTTGAATAGACACAGAGGGCTTACATAGCCCTGAGCAGTGTTGGGAATAACAGCGTTATAAATAAATGGCGTTCCTTTTTTTTTTAGTAACGAATAAACAAACAAATGACTAACATACGTAACAGATGCGTTACTATTAGTAATATAATAGATACATGGTGTTACTTTTCTAAAAATGTATATTAGAATTGAGCTCACTGAAGTGGGTTTAAGCAGAGTTTTTTGTGGTATATGTCGTGGGCTGGGACACTGATGATGACTGGTATTGGTGTGTTTGCATGTGTTGGGGTGGGAGATAACTACATAATTGTTAATGATTGGCTTGGGTAAAGTAAATTTCACATTATTGCCAATCAGAGGCGGAGCATGCAAGCATGCACAGACACAGCAACGACAATGACTCAGTCTGAAATCGCATAATACTTATGTATATACAACATTACAACATAAGTATGTACCTCCCGACTGCCAACAAAACAGGTTCTATATTTTTCTCAAACTGGAGGTATAAAAACTACTTTTCCCTCATTGAGGTGAAAGACAAGACTGTTGATGTAACATGCAAGAAAAGAGGAAGAAAGAGTCTCTCCACGTCGGTGCCAAGTAATTCTAATCTAATGAAACACCTCACATCATCACATGACATTAAAATGCCGTAGAATAGTGTACAATGTTTTATATCAATCATTTATTTTATTTAGTGTCCATTTTATTCATTTAACCTATTTAATATTTGGCACGTCCAAGTAATTTGACATATTTAAACATTAAAATGCAAGAGTTACTTTCCCCAGTAATTAGTTACTTTTACAGGGATGCAGAAATGGCAAATAGAGGTAATTTGAAAACCACCAGTAAATATAACTATATTATTTTTAATACATTTTATACTTATCATTAAGGCTTGAATAGTTTTAAAAGAAAATAGTCTTAGTAGAATTAAGAAAAAGAAATGAAATCTATCACAAAACACAAAGCTTTGACCAATAATATAAATTTTGACTTAAATCTACACCATGTCTTTGGAACTCCATGCCCCACAAGAAAATCATCTTTGATTGATGCCCAAACCAGACTCACCTTCAATGCATCTTCTCATGATCTCATCTCATTAGAAAAATCAGTTAATCAGAGCCAACATTAAGCCTAAAGATAAAGAACAAGCAGATTATTGATGTTTTTCAAAATCTGTTGCTTAAGGCTTGACTTTTCCACGCTTCACGGGCAGAGTTTTTCAATGCATCCCTTGTACTATTTGAATAATAGACCCATTTTGCCAAAGGAAAGGAACAATACATCCCTTGATATCTCACTATTTTTGTTGCTACCCTTTGCCCAAAGGAAAGGAAGTTCTAATAATTATCCTATAGACCACACCCCTCTCATTATGAGATGCACATATATATATATATCGATATATATAGACAACATGCCATAACTCATTGACTATATAGGTATTATATATATACACGTCAAAAACTCTCTTATAAATACATGCAGTCATAAAGGATTAATAAACTTATAGAAATTACCCGTCCTCTGGCAGATGGCAGTATTTCTCTGACACTTTAATCTTTAAGACGTGACCACGTAGTGCAATATTTTGATTTTTAGACTCAGTTGCGACCACCTCAGCACTGGACGCGAGTGCCATCTCAACAAATCCCTACAAGAAAAGTTAGTTTCATAATCGACCGACAGTCCTAAAAAAAATTATCAGCTTGTGTTTTAAATGTTAAACATTAATAGTTTCTACAGCTGTTATAAACACAATTAGAAATTACGCAGATTATTTTTACCTTTTTGCAACTCGGAAACAATACATGGCAAGTAACGTCTCCATATCGCTGTATAATGTTCAGAAAGTCTACGTCCGTATAATCTTCAGCATTGGGAAGATTTTTAACCTCAAGGACTTTGCCAAAACTTTCCTGAAGAAAAAAATATTTCTAAAGGTAAAAACAATAATAAAAAAAACCCTTTTCCGGATTTATATTGGAATTACAGCCATAAAATGAGAATTCAAACAGGTTAGTTTACCTTAAGATCATCTGTTACTCGTTCTGTGTCGTGTTTTTCTTTACTGACACTTTCTTCTTTAGGTGCTTCAGGTTCATTATCGCTTTGCATCACAGGATTTGTGGATGTGGTTGCTTCGCCTGATGAGTCCTTAAACAGTTTACAAATAAATCAACAACCTCAACAAATTATGTTTATTTACAGACTATTACAAATCTTTCTGAACCTTTTTGACCAAAGTCCCAACCTGCCCTAACCACTCTTTAGATGATCAATAAATATAAGTTATAAAAAAAACCCTTTACCTCGGTTTGTGGAATTGAGGGTTTTGCCTCCTCTGATTCTAAAATAAAGATAACCACAGTTACTTGCAAATTTTCCTTTCAAGTGCCAAACAAACAATAAAATCCTGCCATTTTCTGGCAGTTGTTAAAAAACAAGACCTGGACAATCCAAAGAATTTTCTGCTGTGAATTCATCTAAAGTCACACAATTCTCAAGAATATTAGGGAAGTCATGGTCCTCCTGTGAGCAAGCAAAACAAACAAACGGTTACAACTTATTTACATAAAAATGTATATTGTTGTAAATCTTCTAGGTTTGATAAGACATGACGACTTTATTAGGAACGCCTTTACACCTTGCTCGTAATTGCAAATATTTATTTATGTGACTGAAGCACAATGTATATGATCATGCAGGTAAATGTTATGAGATTCAGGTATTGTTGATAACAAAAATCAGAACAGAGAACATGTGATCTTATTGCCTTTAACCATGGCCTGGTTGTTGGTACATGATTTTTGCTTCAGAAATGTTTACAATCTACAACAGTCTGGTCGGGGCCATCCTTCATTGATTTCTATTTATAAGGTGCTCCTGCCTAAAATCTGACACTCACTGGATATCCAGTTTATATAGTATAGTATAGCATAGTATACTATACTATAAAAATGGAAAGAGACCTCACCTACCACCAACAGTCATGCTGCAGTCAGTAAAGGCCACATTTTTGAGCTCACCCTACAGTGATGTTAGTCAACATTGAATGACTGTCCTGTACCTGCATGACTTTCACTGCCTCTATATAAGTATCTGATGCACTAGATGCATAAATTGATAGGTGCAATAATGTTCCTAATAACATGGTCAGTCTGTGTACTGCATTGGTTTTGTTCCAGTTTTACTGTAAGTACCTCCTTTATCTCAACGTCTTCATGATCTTCAAACTTTTTGCCCTCAATTAGACTGTTTGGTGCTTCTGATGGAAAATAATTTGGAGAATTATCACCAGTGTTCACTTCTTCTGTTGTATGAACATTCGTTACCTCCATTGGTTCTGATGGTAAATTCTCCCCCTCACTTGTTGCGGGTTCATAGTCATCAATGTCATGTGCCAATTCTTCACCATCATCTGCTATCACTTCCACTCCTTCAAGGTCACTGTCTGAATCCACGCTGTCAACGTTGTTGGTGCACACAATTTTTTTTTCTGTGTCTGCTCTTGATTCTTCTGTTTCAGCGTTTGAGCAATGGTCTGTACCATCATTCTCCCTAAAATTTTGTGAATCTTCTTGTTCTTTTACATGGTTACTCCTATCGGTGTAGGTCTTCTCTGTTAAATGTCTTCTTTTGGGGCTGGAATGAGTCCTATCAGATGAACACCACCTCTTAGGGCTGGAATGAATCCTCTCTGCTGAGCGTTTTCTCTTAGGACTGGAATGAGTCATCTCGGCTGAGCGTTTTCTTTTGGGGCTAGAGCGGGTCCTATCTGACGAACCTCTTCTTTTAGGGCTACAACGGGTCCTATCTGATGAGTCTCTTTCCTTAGGGCTACGGCGGGTCCTGTCTGCCGAGTGTCTTTTGGGACTAGGCGATCTCCT
Organism: Bagarius yarrelli; assembly: GCA_005784505.1. NCBI lineage: Eukaryota > Metazoa > Chordata > Actinopteri > Siluriformes > Sisoridae > Bagarius > Bagarius yarrelli. The sequence continues at coordinate 3,830,971 of VCAZ01000008.1, read as the reverse complement.
ACAAGTAAAGTGAAGATATATAATACCCGAGGCTACAAAATGCACAAAGTCCAACTACAATCGTAAAAATCCATGAAAACTACTTGCCTTAAAGACACATATTTACACGAGTAGGTGACTTTAATTAATTTTCCTTTTAATTTTAGTTGATTGGCTGAGTAGTGGTCAACCAATTTTCTGGCTTCTGTTAAACACCTCATTTCCACATAACCCTGTGGATGGGATAAGAAAGTGCAAGTTTTTTCAAATTTATGCTTTTAATTTGAAATATTATCGTCCACACTAATGGATATTTAAAGGTTCATATACGCAAAGAAAAACTTTACCTGGTTCTGTAAAAACAAGGTGTTTTTGACTGAACCAAAATGTTTAGCGATGGCAGTCAACTCTGTAGTGATGCCCTCTCCAACAGGTAACGGTGTGAAGCTCACAACTCGGGATACCCGCTAAAAACAGAGGTTAACTACAGACTTGAAATACACAGTAAGAAGTTGCAACATAAGTACAACTTACTTTTGATTGTGACGTCTTCAAGTCTGAGATATTTCCTTTTGAGGGTCCATCTTAAACAGGATACGCCACAATTAAACTACTGTACTATAGAATATTATATATAAAACACATTAACATGCCTGAAAAAACGTTTACCTCTGTAAGAGGACGTGTGATCATCATTCCTAATAATAATGAAAGAATTAGTATACAAAATAGCTGTATTTTAAAACTAAGTGCATCAATTGCTGAGCAGGTTTGTTTACCTTCTACAGGAACGAATAGTCCCATCCCACAAAGGGTACCTACAAAAATAACATTTCTTGTAGTGTAAAGTAATCCATTATTTAATTAACATACATATTAGACATTTACACTTTGGATATAATTATTAGGGCTGTGTTAAAAAAAAAAAAAAAATACAGATTATAGCTAACTATCGCAATTTCATTCACAATAGTGTACCGATGTTCCAACCTATAGGATCGATACATATTTAAATTACATTTCAAAACTACTTTACGTTAATATTAAAATAAAAAAAAGGTGTCAAACAACTTTCTTCTCAAAGTAGTTAAGTGGAACGAAAATGATGTCGTTTTTTTTTTTTTTTTAATACAAATAAAAATCTGAAAAATGTGGTGTGCATTTCCAAAAATATCCTAAGCTTTGCACATCTCAAAAAGCACTGTTTAAGCCATCATCCAAAAATGCCATCACTGCAAACCTACCAAGACATGGCCGTCCACCTAAACTGACAGACTAAGCAAGAAAAGCACTGGTCAGAGAAGCAGCCAAAGAGGCCCATGGTCATTCTGGAGAAGCTTCAGAAATCCACAGCTCAGGTAGGAGAATCTGTATACAGGACAACTGGTCATGTACTTCACAAATCTGGCCCTTATGGAAGAGTAGCAAAAAGAAAGCCATTGTTGAAAGAAATACATAAGAAGTCCCATTTGCAGTTTGCCACAAGCCATGTAGGGGACACAGCAAACATGTGAAGAATTGTTCTTGGGTCAGATGAGACCAAAGTTGAGACCAAAGCGCTATGTGTGGTGGAAAAGTAACACTGCTCATCACCCTGAACACACCATCCCTACTGTAAAACATGGTGGTGGCAGCATCATGCTGTTGGGATGCTTTCTTCAACGGGGACAGGGAAGCTGGTCAGAGTTGATAGAAAAATGGATGAAGCTAAATACAGGGAAATCCTAGAAGAAACCCTGTTGGAGGTTGCTTAAGACTGGAAAAGAATTTCAGCTTCGAACAAGACAATGACCCTAAACATACAGCCAGAGCTACAACGGAATGGTTTGGATCAAAGAATATTTATGTGTTAGAATGGCCTAGTCAAAGTCCAGACCTAAACCCCATTAAGAATCTGTGGCAAGACTTGAAAACTGCTGTTCACAGATGCTCCTAATCCAATCTGGCTGAGCTTGAGCTATTTTGCAAAGAAGAATGGGCAAAAATATTCCATATGTAATTGCAGCAAAAGGTGGCCCTACAAAGTATTGATGCAGGGGGGAAAGTAATAAAAATGCACACCACACTTTTCAGATTTTTATTCGCTCAAAATATTTAAAACCATGTATCATTTTTGTTCCACTTCACAATAATGTGCTACCTTATGTTTAGATTTGTGATTGTAAGGTAACAAAATGGAAAGAGTTCAAGGGGCATGAATACTTTTTCAAGGCACAGTTTAAAGACATTTTCGACAACTGTGTGACTTCAACTGTGTGGGATTGACACACTTGGGTGTGCTGGTAAGGCCTACAAACTTTTAGCCATATAGTGTATACCTTGATTTTCACATGCCATGAAAACTGAATTCTACAAAAGTAATCTAGTAAAGGTTTGAGGGCAGTTATTGAGCGCGGAGTCTTTTTATTTTAGTAGTCCGAAAAATAGGTGTGATTTACAATCGTTTAGTGCGCCATGTTTATGTTTAGTGTAAAGTGTAAAATCTGTTTGGAGCTGGAAGAGTCAATCAGAACATACAGTACAGGCTACCAAAATAAATAAATAAATGTTTGACTTACCTTTCCATAAGCTTAAGCTGACTCTTAGCATGCTGAACACCTGAAACATGTGCGGACCAGGCCTACAAAAAGAAAGACATATCATACACCGGATACCACCGAATCACAGTAATGTCAACCATGCCAAGTTTATCCATACTCAAGATAAATCTTAAATAAGGACACATCACAATGTATGCAGATGTTGTTCAATTTAGAGTTACAATGTTCAGATTACAACACTGACAAGCAAAATACCCTTTTTTTTAAAATTTAACAAATCTTCTATTTCCAAAGTTGAATCTGTATTTAGTTTTGTGTTCACATCATCGTTTGCCCTCCTAGGGATATAACGATTTTCTATGAAGACTACTTACATTTTCAGAAAAGACAGTGACGTTGCAAAGAATACACAGGTGAGGAAATACTGGAGGATCAATGCCATTAAAGTCAGAGGCCTCTTTCCTGGTTGGAACCTTGCAAACTTCTAGGATTTTAAAGAAAATACATGAAGTAAATACTACTAATGATTTCGAAAACCAACAACTGTATCTCTATCTACAGTATCCTGTATTAATTAAGTCTTAACAACTGATACATTAGTCACAATTATTTTGCACATGCATTGTAGATAAACTACATCAATATACAAGATATGCAGAGCCACTGTAGAACCACAGCCTAAGTGATCAGGACGATCTCAACATGCCACTTCCACAAGTAACAGATCAGATGTGGACATTTACCTTTGGAGTTTACTTTCCTGAAATTACAAGAATATACAAGAGCCACATTTAATACATAACAAGCGTAAAAGGACACTGAATAAGTGTGTACAAAAGAGAAACAGCACTAAAGGAAAATAAATTTGTTAAAGTTTAACATTATGGCCATAAAAAAAATCAATAAGGCAATAAAGCGTGTATTGATTTATGATCAGTACTTGACGGTTTTGTCCAAAAGTCAATAGGATTTTAGTGTAAATAGTAGAACCTGATACAAATCTGGTCTGCTCAAATCAGTATAACAACTAAACTGTGATGAAATATTTACAATACAAAATACAATATCTTTATTTACCTTGCAGATTCAACAGTGTGATCCCACTTTGGGTACCTACAGAAAAAACGCACGATAAATTCAGCAACAGCGCAACATCTAGCCGACAAGCCGTTTTAGGAAAATAACAATCTACATACAATACATTTCTTTGTCAGTACCACCTCTTACCACACCAAATCAAGCAGGTGGGATGATCTATTGTTTTTTTGTTTCACCTTTACCTTACCACAACAGTCATCACATTTAGACACTCCCAGGGGTGATGGAAGTATGCAGCTGCGCAAAAATAAAGTATTACAGGAGAAGCCAAAGGCCATGCTTAACATGGAGGTAGTCAAGGTGTTCAAAAGAGGCAGGTTCCAGTGGTCCTGGTTCCCGAAGCAGATAGTTTGGTCTAAATTGTCTGCATACCTTGTGCCTTTCATTGAAAAATTGCTTATTTGGTCAGGTCCAGCTTGCAGCATGAAAAGCTTTTGTGTAAATGTGTGTGTGTGTCTGTACAGTACAATAAAAGTATCAAAAAGCTAAGGTGGTAAAAGAATTTAAAAGCCAGCCGGGGTTGTCCCAAGTCCGCCTCCCAATTATGCACTTACTTTTTCACAAAATCAAGCTGACGGTCAGCATGCTCACTACTTTCAATATGTACAAGCCAGTCCTAAAAAGAACACAAAAACAAAAATACATAAAATTGTTTCCGATAATTAACCTCGCCGCTGGAACGTTTTCTTATGTCATATATAACACCTCTGTTCAAACAATGACCATGAAACTTAACAAGAAATGTGATAACGATAAATAAGATACAATACAATACAAGGCAGCCATTTATTGTGGGAAAAAAAAAAGGTTACAAAAATAAATTTCCTGTAATAAATTAAGAAGAAAATTGCCAGAATTGATAAAGAAAACTTCTGAATTGATAATGTTAACAGAAATTTTCGATTTTGACTTAGTTATTTTTTTGGCAACCCAATAAACTTACCTGAGCGTCCAAAGCTTGTATTAATTTACACCTTTAGCTGGTTTGATGACAGGGTGGTGATGATTGCTGTATACTGTAAAACTGATGACCTTACTTACCTTTGTCGAATGGACAGTAAAGTCACAGAGGCGACACAGGTGAGGAAAATCCGGGGGAATTTTGCCGTTGAAGTCTGAGGCCTCCTTTCTAGTTGGCGTGACAATAGGTGGCTCCAATTTCAGTGAAAGTAAAGGCCTCGGTCCAAAATCAACAAATGTGTGTGATGAGGGCTCTGGTGATTTTGTGGTATCGCGATATGAGTCTTGGGAGATGCTGTAGTCTGGAATACTGCTGCTTTTGCTGCTGGAACCGCCGGTGGTTAAAGTACTCATTCGTCGGGGATTTCCCCAGCGGTCTTGCCATGTTTGAACTTGCTCTGGGGGAAGAGGGTAGGATGGTTGATCAGGACAATCGATTGGATACTTGACTAATGTGGTGTGGCTGCTACTTTCCCAGGCATGAGCTGAAGTATTGTCAAGGGGCTGACTTGTGCTGGGCCTAGTTGATGAAGCGCGGGACAATTTACGTTCTTTAACCTGTAAAAGCAGCTGGGGAAGTGTCTCAACCGTGATGAGATGCTCGGGAAGTTCAGCGAGGTCTGCAAGGTCGTCCGAATCCAATCCACAGCTGTGAAGAAATGACAAAGCCATGCCAGTGAGGGGGGCGGTAGAGTCTGCAGGCCTGTTTGAGGATGTCGTAGAGCATGTTTGCTCCTGAGACGAGGATATAGCGCTCGGCTGGTACGTACTGCAGTGTCTCTGGTACGAGTCTGCATACATGTCTTGATGTGATTGAAAGTCATCCCCACTAATCGTGTAGGGGTATTTCTGGGACATGCTGCAGGGTTGACAAAACTGTAGAGGACGTAGCTGATCAGCAGAAGAGGAAGAGGAGCTGAGCCGGTTGAGTTGAAGACTATCATTCACCTGTCGATAAAGGTTGTATATAAGTAAGTGTAAGTTGCTCTGGATAAAGGAAGTCGCCAAATGCCGTCTATGTAAATAAGAAGAAACCCGTGAACTCAAAGTCTTTTTCGTAGACAAGCAATAAGTCAACAGACTCAGACTTACCTCCAAGCATCAGTACGTCATAAACATTCAGATGCTCGTGAATTAGACAATCATGTCTGAAACACCGTCACACTGGGATTCTGAAATTGGTGTGTTGGTAAATGCAAAGGCAGCCATGTTTTTTAGTAAAGATCAGCAAACCAAGGTCTTCCCTTTAGTGGTCTGTTTAAAGATTAATGTGCTTCCCAAAAATTAAAATGGTGTTGCAGACTAGATCCCGGATCCAGACAAGTCCAGCAAATCGGAACACATGATTCTCTTGAAACTAAAATTTTTCATTCCAAAATCCGAGGCCTGTATCTGACTGGGCTGCTGGCTTTATGGTTGGCCAAACTGATAACTACATAAATGAGCAGATAGCCAGCTGTGACCATTGAAGCTGAAGCTATAGTGTGAATGATCTGTTAAGTAGTGATGGGTCGTTCTTGTATGATTCATTTTCGAACAAATATTTAATGTGACTCGTCTTGGAAAAGGATTCGTTCGTTCGCAAACGCTGTTCTCTTACTGCATTGGTTACGTTTACAGGGTTGTCATGTGATGCACATAGCCTCAAACCGGAAGACCTGTCAGATAAAAGGTGAGGTAGACTAAAGACGCAGATAATCAATTATAGTTTTGTATTGTTTGTAGTGTGATCCAGGTTCGGGTGAGGTCTATTTTGCTAAAATGGGGGTGGGGGGGGGGGGGGGGTCCTTCATTTTGCTGAACGAGACTCAAGGTCCGAGCCGAACTTCTCATCACTACCTGTTAAGGATGTGAACTACATAAAGGGATGAGTATTTAACAGCTCTGTGGAAATATTATCTGGATTATTATTGGACTTCTTTGCAGACTTTGAAGTGGTCCATCAGCCAGTTGTTCCTTATTCACTAATGAACACAGTGATGATGGTGGTGGTGCTGGTGGGGGGGGGGTTTGTTGTTGTTGTGACACAGCTGCATAACAGCTGGGCACGTCAGTATTTATACTAGTCAACATTTGAAAGAAATCAAAAGCTTTTATCAGAGTTGTCCTAAATTCATAACAATACCTGTTCTTTTACAATATTACATACAAAAAAATAAAATAAAATCACCTTTATTGTGTGCGTGTGTGTGTGTGTTTGTTTGGGTCCAGTGTTGTTGCACCTAATTGCGACTAAGCGTTTTTAATAATTAATACTTTTATATTAGCCTTGCGTTAACACCAAAGTATCTAATCTAATAAATTATTAGACATACGTGAAGAAACATCATGAAAGCGATAAAAGGTAGTTTTAATAAGATTATACCAGCTTTAGACGCTAGCTACGCACATCCTCTGTGTAGCATACAGCTAGCTAGCTAACAAGCTATTTTTTAAAGCTCTTGATCGAAACCCGTTGATTTTTTTCCTGCAGTTACGCGTCTTTCGATTATTCACCAAAACTAAAGCGGCGCGAAAAGACGAACACAATAAAATTAGTCGGATAAATCGTACCTTTGGATGAATTTAGGGAAAGCGGCGTAGCAGGACAGCTAATTTCGGCCACAGAAGAGAAATGGAATATGAGGCAAAGTAAAAGTCGCTGTAAGAGACGGATTACACACACACACACACACACACACACACACACACACTCTCACTCACTCACTCTCACTCACTCTCTCACACACACACACACTGCGAGTTTACTTCAAAAACCCTTCAAGTTTTAGTTTTGTTTTGTTAGTTTTATTGCATAACAACTTTTTATATACTCACACACACAATACTGCTAATATAGTATTTAAATCCAGGCGTTTCTTATTTGTCTAACTTTCGTTTTTATGTATTAATCTTTAGTTCCTACTACAAACCCAAAACTTGGTTCTAATCGTTTCTTTTAACTTTTTTTATTTTAAGGTTTTTCAAATTTCTCATTTTTTAGTATTTTTATTATTATTCAGTTTTCATTTTACCACTTTAGCCAACAAGCTCCAGAATAATTAGGTAGTTATAGGTAGAATAATTAGTAAAACCTCCTTAACCTGATAACAGTTTTTACAAATACATTTATGAGACATAAAATTATTATAAAAAGATTTAAAAGCAGAAAAGAGCCCATGCAAAGAATGATTTACTGTGTAAAAAAACAACCAAAACACCAAAAACAATAGCACACCCAAGCACACCTTTTTAATACACTTGCAAAAACGATTAACGAGTAAATGGCTGATTGAACTGATAGACACAAATTCAATCCTTTATTAAGAGAGACTAATCAAATAAAATTAGCCTCATTTACAACTATTTACTGTACAATATAAAATACACGCCTCCATTGTTCAGTTCTTCTTACGGTTACGCTGCGCTTTGGTTTTGTCTTTCTCCAGGTATATCTAGAAAGAAAAAAAACCCATTAGAGCCTGAATAACTTAATTCTTGTGTTTTTAATACAGATCTCAGACATATAAAATACACGAGTCATATAACATCACCTTGAGTTTCTCAAAGTGAGCCTGGCTGCTGCAGTGAACCTTCTTGGCAGCCTTTTCGCTGGAGTAAAAAAGCTGACACACTCTACAGTAGTAGCCCATCTTCACAAATTCCACACCTAAAAAACAATGCAGTGTTAATGATTTATCAGCACCACAGCTTAGGCAAAAACAGAGCAAAAATGAAAGTCAGGCTGTCATTTAGATTTTGATAACTTACCCACTGGGACGTTTGGCTCATATGGACCGAGAGCATCTGTAGTAGTGTTTTCAGGCTGTTTGACAGACTCAGTCGGAGGTGTGGGGGCTTCAGTCGGCTTTTGGCTTTTCTTACACACACCAGCAGAGGATGCAACAGATGACGACTCAATAGGAGCAACATTGATGTCACTGTTAACCTTTTGCTTTATGCGAAGAGAGAAAGATTAAAGCAAAAAAGTTAACGGGAAGGTAAACTGTTTATAACCCATGTAGACATAAATAAAAGGGCATTTACCGCTGTTTTAAGCTCCACATTTAGAGTTTTTGTGGTGAAGTTGTTGTGCGCTGCTCTGTGCTCGTTGTTGACTTTAGAGTTATATTTCTGTGGAGCACTGAACACTTTACCCGCACTGGGCTTCTGCTCTTCGGATTTTCTGGATAGGGGTGCCTCTTCTGTATTGTCTTCAACAATTGCTAGACTTCTAACTTCAAGTACTTTGCAGGTTTCCTAAAATATGTAAAAAAAAAAAATGTAATTTGGATGTTTACAGACATAAAATTAAGTGGACATCAGGTTTGTTTACCTTCAGATCAACTCTCTCCTCTTTAGGCTGTATAGCAGAATCTTTTGGGTTCTCCGATGTCTTGGGTTCTGCAGTTGATTTATTAACATGGTCAGTCACCTCTATGAACTTTTGGTCCTCCTTTTGACTGTTTGGTGCTTCTGATGGATCATCATTTGGTGAATCATTTCCAGTCGTTATGTCTTTTTCCTTTAATTGATTATCTGTTACATCCATTAACTCTGATGGTAAATTTCTCTGGTCACTTGTTGTGGGCTCATGAGCCAGTTCAGCACCAACTTCCAGTCCTTTACGGTCACTGTTTACATTTAGGCCTTCAACGTTGTTGTTGTTTGTAGTTGTAGCTTTAGCAGCAGAGCCTGAGGAACGATATGGCTGTACGGAAGTGCTATCATTCGCCTTGAATTTTTTAGAATTGTCTTTATCTTTGATGCCGGGACTTCCAGAAGAGTGGCTCATTTCCGGTGAGCGTTTTCTTTTGGTGCTAGAATAATTCCTCTCTGATGAACTTTTTCTTTTCGGGCTAGAGCGGGACCTTTCCGAGGAGCGTCTTCTCCTGGGACTAGGAGATCTTCTTTGGGTGTGTAAGCTTGGTTTGCAATTACCTTCTGCCTCTCTGAGCCACCAACAAGGAAGGATGATAATATTAAACATGGAAGAGATAAAAAAACTAGAGGCTACAAAGTGTACAAAGACCACCTACAATCATATAAATACATACAAAACTACTTGCCTTAGAGAGTTATAGTCACAAGAGTAAGTGACTTGAATCAATTTGCCTTTTATTTTCAGTTGATTGGCTGAGTAGTGTTCAACCAATTTCCTGGCTTCTGATAAACACCCCATTTCCACATAACCCTGTAATTGAGAGGACAAAGTATCAGAACGCATAGTAAAGTTTCCTTTTTTAAAGGTTTAAATTATTGTATAGCTATATGTGACACACACACACAATCTTACACACTAACTGCAGCATTGAGCACTGAGTGTATGGTCATTCCATACTTTAAAATTTTAATCGTATGTTCCTCACTAGAGAGGGAATTAATTGATTAGTTATTGATCAATCATCAGTTCTTCATTTTCCACAATAAAATCTTTATTTCTAAACATAAGAGTCAAACAGCTTTATGTTGAAATACACAAAACAATTGTCATAAATCTTAGTGACAATTAGTTTAGAAGCAGAAAACTGCTCCGCTTACACAGCTTGAGATGTACTGACATACTAACTAGTGGTAAGTAGCACAGTGGTTAATGTGTTGGACTGCTAATTGGAAGATGCCACTGCTGGGCCCCTGAACAAGGCCCTTAACCTCCAATTGCTCAGTTGTATAAATAAATATAAATTAAATAAATGTAAGTCCCCTGATAAGGCCATCTGCCAAATGGCATGAATGTTATGATACCAGGGTCGGTGTACCATGTTTAACCAACATCAGTGTGGTTATTTTGTTGTTGTCATGTTTGTTTTCGATTTCTATGCCCCCCCACACCCCCAATCAGTAACTAAGGAAAATCTATTGCATAGGTCTATTTCAAGAAATGTCACACTCACTACAACATATCTTTAAGTTACATATTACAGACAAAATTCTTAACTATTACTTATCAATATCGATATCCAATAATTATGCCCATCCCTATTCCACTTTATTGGATACTTTACATCCACGTACACAACAGACACTTTACCCGGTTTGGTAGAAATAAACATTTTCTGACTGATCCGAAACGTTTAGCGATGGCAGTCAACTCTGTAGCAATACCCTCTCCAACAGGTAACGGTATGAAGCTCACAACTCGAGAACACCGCTGACAAAACACAAAAAAACAAATGCAAAATATGTATATTGAATATAAAAGTATGTACAGTTTATAAATATATTACAATATAACATATTACATTGTGAGGTGTGAAGAAATGCACATTTTTAATCAGTAAAAAAATAAAAGGCAAAAATGACAACGCAAAACCTACTTCATTTTTTAAGTCTGATGCAGTTTCTTTTGAGGTTCCATCTAGTGTGCGATAGTGCAGAATTACTACATACAATTAGAAGAAATACTAATTTAACCTGCTCAGCCAAAGACACAGACTTTTACCTCTTATGTCAGTGGAGATGTCACCATCAGATCTGATAAATAAAAAAAGGTTTAGTCCAGGAAGCAATCCTATTACATAAGTTGAAACTTTGTAATAGGAGCATATCGAATGTTGTAACCAGATGTGTTTACCTTCTAGATGATTGAACAGTCCCATCCCACTCTGGGTACCTACAAAAAAGCAATGCCTTTTACACACACGTTTATGAACACTATAGTATATCATGTCTATATTAATTACACTGCCACTGACTGTTGTTTTTTTGTTTTTCTAAATATATAACAACTAAATATCAACTAAGTATATTTCGATGAGTTCTGCATGCCATGCCTAGAATTCTTTATGAAGGTAAGTTAGGCCTGTAAAGTCTGGATATCTCTAGAAAAAAAGTTAGTAGTATGTTTCTAGTTTTAGATATAAAACCAATTTTAAAGTGCATCCAGTGCAGATTGAATGACTGACTCACTTTGCCATAAGATCAAGCTGACTCTGAGCATGCTGACCACCTGTAACGTGTGCAGACCAGTCCTACGAAAAAGAAAAAACATTTTATACATCAGATAGCAAAGAATATTAGCTTATATGCTGTTTTGTGTGTAAATGTGAATATAAGATTATGTAGTAATGTTGCATTCACTCACCTTTTCAGAAAAGACAGTGATGTTGCAGAGAACACACAAGTAAGGAAAAACTGGGGGGGCGATTCCATTGAAATCGGAGGCCTCTGTCTTGGTTGGCACTTTGTACACTAAAAGGAAATTGAAATAAAATAATACTTTTATCAACCCAATGATCGCTTCAGACTTAGTAGTCTTTGAAACTATTTGGCAACCGGAATTCCAGTTTGTCAGGCTGTTTAGAACATTACACTAGAAACTATACTATTTATGGTGGTTTTAAACCAATCAGATTAGTTAGAAGCCATGCACAATTCAGCACGCTAGATAAATGAACGAGGTATGTAGTGCAATCTTGTGTCCACAAGGTAAAAAAGAAGGGAACCCCAGCCTGAGTAAAACAGCATCGTCACAACAGCCGATTGTATAGTGGTTTTAACTAGATAAAAAAAGAGACTTTTACCTTTAAAGCTTTCATTCCTGAAATTATAAAAATATAACAAAGTCATGCATCCACTTTTTTTGCAGAAGTAAGGTAACATTTTACATAGGTAACCTTTTATGAAGAATAAAATTGTAAAACTAAAGTGCATGCATCCACTTTTTTTGCTAGTACACATTTTAATAGGTAACAACATATTTTATGAAGAATAAAATTGTGAAACTAATATGCATTCTTTCAAAGTAGTCTGATTATATTAAACAGTTAAACTGCTTTTTACTTTCTGCAAAAGAAGGTTAAACAAATAATTTATTTATTTACCTGCCAGGAAAATCAACAGATTGTGCCCACTTTGGGTACCAAAAAAAAAAAAAAAAAAAATTATGATCAATTCACCAGCAAACTAAACTCTGGCCACCAAAACTATATAGTTATTACACAGTTATAATGAAATAAAAATAAAATGAAAATAAAATAATAATATAATATAATATATAATATAATATAATATAATCGAATATAATCTTACCTTTTTAGAAGATCAAGCTGACTTTTAACATGGTTGTTGTTACCTCGAACATGAGAAAACCAGTCCTACAAACAAACAGCGAAAAACACAAAAATAAATCTCTACTCCTGTTGAGATGCTACATAAAAATAATTACGTCCAACAGCAGGTTTTTAGGTTATATACAATGCAGTTATATTTAAAATAGAAAATGACGATGAAACTCAATTAGAAAAGCTTTTAATGATCAATGGGTTAAAACACAAGGCAGCCATTACACTTGTTTTGTAAAAATGTTAAATATTTATAAAATAAATGCATAAAGAAATAATCAACATTCAGTTTTATCCTGCTCAATACCAAGCCATTAGTCTACATTAGAACGTCAGCAGAAATATTAAATGGAGGTTACCAGCTTTTCAGATATTAATTCTAAATTGGACAGCCTACTTCATCCAAAATAAATGACTTGATTACCGTTTAAACTTTAATATTTCTTTTTATATATTTTTTCTTTTCTATACACGTATGTGTTTTTAAATACTATATAGCAATACAGCTATATCCTTTCCCATGTAAATCATTTTTTTTGCTGAAATGATATAATCATAAACTTGAACATAAATATCAACATTATCTTAAACAACAAGTCCAGGGTTAAAAATAGATCTAACTTGCCCAAGGAACATATATTAAAATACGTACAAAGATAACAGCGTTACCTAATAAACTTACCTGAGCGTCCAAAGCTGATTAATTTACATCTTTAGTTGGTTTGGTGGCAAGGTGATAATGATAGCTGTATGAAAACTCATGACTCTACTTACCTTTGTCGAACAGACAGAAATGTCACAGAGATGACACACATGAGGAAAATCGTGGGGAATTTTGCAATGGAAGTCTGAGGTTTCCTTCCTAGTAGGCTCAACAACAGGTGGCTCCAATTTCAGAGAAAGTAAAGGCTTCGGTCTGCTGTCAATGAAAGAGCGTGACGAGGAGCCCTGTGATACTTTGGCCCTGTGATCTCGAATGGTGTTCTTATAGACATTGTAGTCTGGGACACTACTGCTGCTGCTTCTACTGCTTGATCTTTGTCTGGGATTTTCCCAGCAGTCTTGCCAGGTTTTACCTTGCTTTGGAGGAGCAGGGTAAACTGGAGGTGCAGGCCGATCAATCGGATACTCAACAGATGTGGTATGGGTGCTACCCTCCCAGGCATGATTCAAGGTATCGTAAGTCTGACTTGTGCTTGGCCTAGATGATGACGATGATGATGTGGATGCCCTTGACAATTTACGTTCTTTGATCTGTGAAAGCAGGCTTGAAAGTGTCTCAGCTGTAAAGAGATGCTCAGGAATCTCTGCAAGGTGGGCAATGTCGCTGGAGTCTAGACCACAGCTGTAAAGAAATGACAAAGCCCCGGGTAGCTGGACAGAAGAATCTACAGTTCTGTTTGAAAAGGTTGTAGAGCGCGTTTGCTCTTGAGACAAGGATCTAACACTTGGCCGATACATACTAGACTGTCTTTGGTACGAGTCTCCGTGCATGTCTTCATGTGACTGAAAGTCATCCCCTCTAATTGTGTAGGGGTGTTTCTGGGACATGGTTTCGGGTTGGCGATTATCAAGCGACAAAACGATCGAATGAAGCAGCTGATCAGCAAGAAGAGGAAGGAGGAGCTGATGTTTGTCGATTTGAAGGCTACAATTTACCTGTTGATAAAGTTTGTAGATAAGAAGAAAATCATTCACTCAAGGCTCTTCGTGTAGCCAAGAAATGAGTCAACATACTAGGACTTACCTCCAAGCATCAGTAAAGCATTAACATTCAGACTAGTGAATTAGGCAAGCATATCTAACACCATCACACTGAGATTCTGAAATGGGTGTGTTGATGAATTCAACAGTAGCTAGATGCTGTTTTTTGTTCTGAAAGACATTTTTAAGGCAGGCATGTATTTAGTAAAGATCCTCTCTTTACTGGTCTATTTATGAATTGCAGACTACACTCCAGATGTCACCCAAACAAGACCAACAAACTGCAGATCATCCTGCTCTTGAAACAAAGAATTAACGGCTACGATAACAATAGTATCACATTACATAGTAAAGCAGTTTCAGCATCCAGGGCTCTAATTCACTTGACAGACCTACATGTCAGATGGTTCTGTTGGTACTATAAAAATCATCTAAATACTTTACCCAAAAGTAGGGTTGCACAATATATTGTTTCAGCATTGATATCGCAATGTGTGCATCCACAATAGTCATATTACAGGATGTGTAATGTCAACTGCACCACACATTTTAGAGCACATGTGATTTGTGGAATAATTACCAAGTTTAATAATACAGTGAAAGTTTTATTTTTCTGTTTTTTTGTGTTAATCAATTCACTTTCAGCTGACCGTCCATGACCTGCCCATCTCAATACTCCTGTCCCAATACCAGCACTTGCACCCTTGTGCCCCTCATTTGCAGGTTCCCGCTGAGGGATGAAAGTGCATAGGTTGTCCTAATTCGCTGGCTAGTTTCTTCTGTTTGACCTAATTGTGCCCTCAATGCACACTTTCTGTAAGCGTGACTCCAAGCGGACGATATTGCTCAACGATATTACCCAGAATTTATCTGAAGGTGTGACGCTTTAAACCAGTGAAGAAAAACAAAAGCCGAGCAGTTCTGGCAAACTTTTGGAAACAGCGCAACAAGATGGACAATGATAGGAAAGTTAAGTGTAAGTAAAAGTTTATTTATGTAATTATCATTTTTTAACAGCAGTACTGCGTACAGCGTGACTACCGGCACCGCCATTTTTTTCTGAGGGGTATCTGTACAATGACGTAGCAATGATGTATGACACAGAAGGGTGACGTCCCAATTCTGTACGTCAGTGCCCTTGTTTCCCTTCGCACTTATCACTTTCATGAAAGACCTTAGGGCAGCGGTGCCCAGACTCAATCCTGGAGGGCTGGTGTCCTGCAGAATTAAGCTCTAACTTGCCTTGACACACCTACCTGTAAGTCTCAAGTCTACTTAGCAACACCTTGATTAGGTGATTCAGGTGCGTTTGATTAGTGTTGGAGCTAAACCCCTCCAGGACTGAGTTTGGACACCCCTGTTCTAGAGTGTAGCGTGGGTATTGGGACATGGTCTATGTATATTAAACATTAAACATACATCTGTGCCTGTAGGCTTTCTCAAGGCTTTGGTTAAAGTCCTTTATCAGGTGCTCTAATGAGATTTCTCAGCGCTGTAAACATTTATATTCTTAGCAATCAATTATATTATTGATCATCAAAATTAATTATATACTTTATTTTAGTTCCTACTCCCAATGATTAGACTACAAGAACTCACATCACTGCCTGGACTGCTTTAATAACTTTATAAGGCATAAAAAACACAAATATTCATCAGTTAGCTGATGAATAAAGAAATGGGAATACCAAAACTGTTAGGAGTTCCATACAACTACATGCAACATCTACAAACATCTACAAACATCTAAAACAGCTATAAACAGTTAATAGTACATTTATGATATCCGGCAGACTCCGTTAGTCAGAGTTACTCGCGTTTATCTCTTTATTTTTTTATCTAACTGGACAGTGGTGCTGACAGTGGTGCTGGGAATTGAACCCACACCCTTCCAATCAGCAGTACAGACCTTAACCACTGACCTTTCATTAAAGTTGCTGTTAAAGCACCACTTTTTAAAAGTAACTCAAATAAAACAATGTAGTTGGTGATTTACTGAAAATGATGGCAATATAATCACTGATCTGACACTTTTTAGTAGTGAACACATTCACCTATGCCGTGGGCCGGTTCCGCCATTAATGTTAACTAAACATGGGATTTGAACTAATCCAGGAATAGGATGGGGATGTAAACATTCTGTGGTATTATTATCTGTCCTACTGTTGGACTTCTTTGCTCTCATGTGTCTTGTGATGCAGAGACGTTTGGCCTAGCGGTCAGTTTAGTTCTGCTCCTTTGGTGACACATTAACACAGTGGAGAATGATGGAGAGGTAAGAGGGCACACCAACCTTTTTTTCGGGGGGGGGGGGGGGGGGGGGGGGGGCATATAATTTTATTTGAGTGTGGTGGTTAGGCTGTTAGACTGATAATTAGAAGATTGGGGTTCGATTCCCAGCACCAACAAGTTGTCACTGTTGGGCCCCTGAGCAAGGCCCCTAACCCCTAATTGCTCAGTTGTGTAAAAGAGATAAATGTAAGTCGCTCTGGATAAAAATGTCTGCCGAATGCTGTAAATGTAAATGATGACTATACAACAGCTGTACACCTGTGTGTGTGTGTGTGTGTGTGTGTGTGTGTGTGTGTGATCATTGTACTGAATGGCTGCTTGGCGTCTCCTGTGGTTGATACTGTAACGTTATAGTTATAACAACAACAAAAAACACACACACTGAAGGCCGACATTGCCAATTAAAGCGATTATAAACAGTTTTAAGTGTTTCCATTTCTTATATTTTTCCTACAATTATACAAACGTGTGAAATTTATTCATGGAACAGATAAACATCGACATGTTTAATATAAACCCGCGGCTATAAACGTTAGCTCACATACACATATTCCCTCAGTGGAGGAACATCGAATTAACTACTTTATAACCGTTGTGAATAAAAGCCGTCGGTTTTTCCGTCTGCAGACACTTAAAGTTACAAAATATAAAGCAAACAAACACACACACACACACACACACACATATATATATAACACATACCGGGTTTTGTTGAATGTCCTGAATTCAGCGTAGCGAGGCGGATAATGCTAATGCCTCCATTCGAAAAAAAAAAAAACCGAACGGCAAAGTAAAAGTCTTGCTGTAAAACGAGGAATAAAGATACACAGTAAGCTTTCATTCATTCTCAACCAAAAACACCAAAATTTACAGTGTCATTAAAATGTTTTATATATATTTTTAAATAACACGTTTTCTGTACAAAAATACAAAAAAAACCTTGTAAAAGTGGCTCCTAAACCTTGCTGAACCTGGTGTAGCAAGTAGCCCCAATATAACGTTCTCTACTTTGGTAGCCCCTAAAAACAAGTTATGTATTATTAAAAAGGTGGTCATGGTGTTAAACAGGGTGGTAACGCAGTGGTTAAAGTGTTGGACTACCAACTTGAAGACCCGGGTGCGATTCCCAGCACCATCAAGCCACCACTGCTGGGCCCCTGGACAAGGCAAGGCCCTCAACCCCTAATTGCTGAGTTGTATAACAGGGAATAATTAAGTGGCTCTGGATAAGGGGCATCTGCCAAATGCTGTAAATGTAAACTGCTAACTGGAGATTGTAAGTTCAGGTCACAGCACCACCAAGGCACCACTGCTGGTCACCTGAGAAGGACCTTAACCCCCCAATTGCTCGATTGTATCAATAAAATAAATGTCACTCTGGATTGGGGTGTCTACCAAATGCTGTAAGTAGGCATAAATATTAAATAATGGCCAAAACCAAAGTTTTAATTTGTTATACTTTATTTCCAGGAGTTGAAATAGTGGCTACTCCATGTTTCTCTTAAAATAAACACCTCAGACACCGCAAGTGACTTGAATCTTCTGGCACAAAACCTTTAAAACGCTTTAAATCAAATACGACACCAAAGAAGCAGACAATGGATCTAATTTTACTTTTTGGCATATAATTTTTAAATTAAACACCTATATACCAAAAATAATTAGACAAGCATGATGTTTAAGAATACCTATTGATTGTATTATAACAATTATTAAAAAAGAAAAAGGATAAAAAAATGCCATTAATATGAATGTTCATTAATATCGTTTAGAACCAGCTTCTGATGTCATACGGGTGGATGCAGTACACGAAGCTATTTCATGATTGGACAGAGGAATCATTTTCATATAGAAATTAAAAGAAGAATATTTCTACAGCACCAGACATTAATATCCAACATGACCTGACCTGCAAACTAAATCTTTTACATATTGCAGTTAACTCAATTAAAAACATTAATTACCTCAATTTTTTCTACACTAAATTGTATGAAAAACTAAAACCAATACAAAAATGCTAAATATTTAAAAGGATTGTATATGAATCGTTCACAATCAGGAAACGGTCCGTGTGTTGAATGTTTTTGTTTATTTAAACAAAAGGTTAAACAAAAGCAGCGATTAAAAAATAAATCACAACAGTAAGCCATAAAAGGGCTGTGTTCTACTGAGAACAAGGAAACGTCTCTAATACACACATAAGAAAAACAGTCAGTGAGTAAATTAAAGAATGAACCTAAAAATCAATCCTTTAATAGGAGGAGACTAATCAAACTAAGACTCATGCACAACTCGATACTGTACAGCAAGTAGAGGAAATACACTCCTTCATGTTCAGTTCTTCTCACGGTTACTCTGTGTTTTGGCCTTTTCTTTCTCCAAGTGTTTCTAAGAAGTAGAAAAAAAAGTAAGTTACATTAAAAAAAAAAACACAGTTTAAATAATTTTTATATTTGTTTTTAATGCAGATCTCACAAATATCAAACTCTCACATATACATATATAAAAACACGTGTCGTGTAAAATCACCTTGAGTTTTTCATAGTGAGCCTGGCTGCTGCAGTGAACCTTTTTTGCAGTGTCTTCATTAGAGTAAAACAGGAAGCACACTCTACAGTAGTAGCCCATCTTCACAAATTCCACACCTAAAAATAATAGAAGTGCTGTTAGTGATTGAAGTGCTGCTAGAATGAAATCTTTCACATTCTAACTAAGAAATAATGTAACATCATAGAGTTATTAAAACTAAATGACACCATCACACTTCCGTTTCTTACTACATTTATAAAGTACTCATCCTCTTATACACACAATAACCAGCTGGGGGTGAAAGGAATTGTAACTAGAATTTAAAGCACAGTTTCTCCTTTATGGAGTCAGGCTGTCATTTAGATTTCGGTTTTGACACATAAATAATGACTTACCCACTGGGACGTTTGGCTCATATGAACCGAGAGCATCTGTAGTGTTTTCAGGCTGTTTGACAGACTCAGTCGGAGGTGTGGGGGCTTCAGTCGGCTCTTGGCTCTTTTCACACACGCCAGCAGAGGATGCAACAGATAAAGACTCAATAGGAGCAACATCGATGTCACTCTCAACCTTCTGCCAAATAAAAAGAAATAAGATTAAAAAAAAAAAAAGAAAGGTTATGGAGATAAAAACAAACCGAAAACTCAACACGGACCTCTGTTATGTGGTGTCCGTTTTGAGTTTCTGTTGTGGAAGTGCTGTTTTCCTCTGCGTTTTCTACTTCTACATTATTTTCACCAGTTTCACCCTCCACTTTCTCCTCCTCCTCCTGCTGCTCCTCTTCCTTCTTATTCTCCCTCTCCCCCTCCTCCTCCTCCTCCTCGTCCTCAGGTATATTCAGATCTTTCTCCTCACTAGGCTTCTCCTCTCTAGCTTTTTTGGTTGGAGGTTCCTCATCATTCACATTGGTGGTTTTTGTTGAGGAGCTGCTTTGAGTTTCTTCTCTCTCCTCAGAGTGCTCCCTCTTGGCTGGCCGTTTGTCTTCTGCAGTCGGTGGTCTGTGTCTGCCATGGAAAAAAAGTTAATCAGCAAAAATTAGCTTTAAAAATTAAACATGCAAATACATGGGGACACTTTATTGTACACAATAAATGTACACAATAAATGTACAAATTTATTTATAATTTTACACCATGTAAGCAGTAATGGCTAAATTCACGACAAGAAAAACATAATTTATATTGATAAAGTTACTATTTGGTTAAAAAAAAACAAATTAGTAATACAAATATACAAAAAACAAAAAAAAAAACACATATCCATAGTTATATAAAACCAATAGTAATTCATTTATAAGAGCAAATCACATAGTTCTTTAACTCAATGCCGACAAAAATCTCAAAACTGTACCAGGCAGATTATTTTAGAAAATATCCATCAATGTATTCTATAAATACCAGTGTTGCCGAGCATCATTTAAAAATGGACAGTCAATTACAGTCACATTCCTATTAAATTATGACAAATTAAATCTGAATTGTTTTTGGGTGTGTATTTAGGTGCTGGAGATAAAAGATTGTACACAAGAGGAAGTGAGCACGAACCCATGTTTAAGTTGCTTGTACTTCCTGCTGATGTAGACGAGCAAGCGTTTGCCTTCAAATTTAAGCGGGTTCAGTCGTGTTTCCTCAACAAATCTTTCTGCGTCCTCGCCCCTCTCCATTTCAAGGAAGCACTGCACGCAAACGCACAAAGCCAGAACATCATGCGGGTGTTACAGTAAAGACATGACGCGAGTCATTAATATAGCGATTTGGCAGTTACCTCACAGCGGGACCGATTCAGATAGTAACGTCGGACTTTTCCAAAAGGCTCTGCGATCTTCAGAAAGGATGCGTCTGAGGATTTAAAAGGGGGAAGGTGTCCAATGTACACGACTTTGCCACTCTGTAGTGTTTGCAGAAAATTCAACAGGTTACTTTAAACTGAATTAGCATTGTTTCACTGCAGAGAGGAATAACGTTGCTCACCTGGATGGTTGCGTAGGTCATGGAATGATAAATCTTAACCGATTTTCCACACACGGATGGCATGACATTCCCGTTGTAGAAACGGACCATTGCTTTGGCTTCTTGTTCACTGTTAAATTCTAGAAAGGCCTTTACAACAACAAAAATGACGAATATAAAACTTGTTGCTGTGATGTTAAAAAATAAATAAATTATTAATTAGATTTTATTATCATTAATTATACACTTATAAAATGGTTTGATTAAGAATAAGACTCACTGCATTCAAGCTTTAGACTATAATTATTCTAATCTAATTAACATCATTTAATGATTCATGGCTGAACTTTTATCTGCTACTGCTTGACATGCAAGTCTCTAATGCATTTACTACAAAAGTGTTGCATGCTTTAAATCTTTGTTTAGAAACCATCTTGTCAGAAACATAAATAAAAGTTATTAATAAGCAACACTAAACAAACGCATTCAAAAAAATTACAGAACACACCTAATACAGGCAAGTTAAAAAGATTTACCTCAGGCCTGGAATGCAGAACCAAATTCCGTACTACTTTGCCGAAGGGCTTTGCCAGAGCCAGAATCTCATCCAGATAGCCATAGCCACGTTTAAATCCAACCACATTGACAACTCTCAAGCCCTGTAAAAGATATTTGGTGTATTACAGCAGATTCCAGATTTTTTACAAGGTAATTTTTTACCACGAAGTACAGCAAGCTTAAAGCTACAGTCTAAAAACCCAAGTTTTCAATAAAAAGCTAATGTATAAACATTACTTTTGCCCAAACTATTTTAAACAGATTAATGTAAATCTCAAATCGTCACGGTTCTATTAAGACCATCGTTTCATCCAGGCGAATAAGCGTTTATTCAAAGTAAATACAAATACTTACTCCACTGTCGTTGGATCTACCTAAAAGCAAATAAAGAAAAAAAATACATTTAGAAGCAGCGCTCATCAATATCACACAAATTATATTTTAAAAATGTAGTAGCCCCAGACAGTTTTGCTGAGAATATTTTTGCACCAAACGACAAAACCACACATTTCCTCTTTAAAAAAATAACCTGAAGAAGCTGTATCCCTGGATTTCGAGTCATATCGTTCAGCTTCATCCTCCTCTGCCAGTTCATCAAGAGTGACAAACTCATCCAAGTCTTCAGGGGAATCAAATTCTTCAGGTATCTCCTATTACCACAGGGACAGAGACAATACTAGATTAATGAGTGTTTATGCTAAACGATGTGTTGTGTAAACTGTGATGAGGGTGCAAAATTGCGTATTTGGCAGAAATTGCATACTAAAGTATAAACTACATTTAAGTAAGTATGTACCTCCCGACCGTTTAAGTCTGTTCTATATAGTACGAGTAGTTTAAGTAAAATTTAGACGCAGTACATCCATCATTTTGACATTGTCACAAGACATGCATCAACAGCAGCGCAAATTTTGTTGAATAATGTTTAACTTGAATGATCAACTTGAATGTTGAACAAGTGCATCTCCGCTTTCTGCCGCTTCCACATAACGTTGTCGCTTGTGGCATCATGAGTTAGCATCATCTTAGTTACTTAGATACTTTTCTTTAACTTTGCACTCACCTGCTCCATGGAATCATCGGCAGTCCCTTCATCCTGCTCGACACTATCTTGTCCATCCGTTTCCTTGGCTTCTGTGTCCTCTTCCTGTTCCTGATGCTCAACCGCTTTCTCAGTTTGATCCTGCTTTTCACAAGCCTCCTCTTTTGGAATTTCGGCATCTTCACCCTCATGTACATTTTCTTTCTGTTCTGGTTCCATAGCTGAATCCTCCATGGCAGCTTCCTGATCTGGCTGTGCACTCTCAGATTCTTCTTTCACTAGATCTTTACCAAAGGCAGTTTCCTCTTCATCATGAGCTTCCATGACACCCTGACCTTCATCACTAGAGCCTGCACCATCCTGGACATCCACTTCCTCCTTTCTAGACTTCGAAACTTGCGCTTTTTCAGACAAGCTCTCTCTTGGCCTGGAGCTTGATCTTCTTTGAGACTTGGATGAGCTTTTGGAACTCGTCCTACTGCTGCTGTCCTTCAGACCACATTCTCCCAGGGCCTCTTTTAATTGTTCTCCTTTACCAGGTACCACCCTGAAACATATTCCAGATATCAGGCTTTAATATTTTTTTAGTTGATTAGTTATATGCCGTTTCTTTAGACAGAAGTGTTACTTACGTTAAGGTCTTGTACTTGGTGCAGATGTTCATATGGATGGTCCTATGACTAATAGTCAGTGTATGGATGGTGTAATACTTTACTAACATCTCTGCATCCTCAGAGTTGCTCATTTGTACAAATGCCTGTAACAAAGAATTTCTGTGTACACTGGCAAAAGACTGACAACAAGAATCTTTTCAATGGAGCCTAAAAGATTGACCATCAGTAGGTAGGACTTATGATGGAATTTACCTGATCGTTTAAAAAGAGATGATTTACAACAGTGCCAAATCTGCGGGCGACTGTAAGCAGCTCTGCTTTCTTCTCAGTCTCTCTTGGCAGATTGGAAAAAAACACCACTGGACCGGTATCTCGACTTCTGGTCTCTCTATCTGGTCTGTCGTTTTTCTAGAGCGAAAGAAAGTTTTGCATTTTAAAACATTACTGCTTTTAAGACTTTTATTAGTCACACAAATTACTAATTACACATACAGTAGGCTATTATAGTAGAATACAAGGTGTACGCACAGGTATTGTGTTTCAAATCAAATACAAATGCACTTACCTCAATTACCAGCAGATCCCTGGACAAGTAAACCTTCACTTCTTTTCCATGCAAAGTGGCAGGTTTATTCTGGTAGTAATTAGTCATCGCGAGTGCCTCCTCGTGTGTTGCAAGCTCCAGAAATGCCTACCAGAGAATTAATGTTTATTAAAAAAAGAAAAATCCATGTTTATATTTACCACATATTTTCCAAAACTTTTGCAATTCTACATTTTAATGACTTTTCCAAGTTTTGATGACCCGACAGAAACAAAACATTTAATTATTCGACTCTCGTATTTTCTTTCCATCAACCACGCAACATTTTCTGCTCCTCTTTTACCCTTTTGTCAGTCTAATTTAAAGCATAAAACAGAAACCTGTCAGCCAATTCTGGGATACACCATGTTAATTTCTAGCAATTACATGAAAATAAACCAAAAAATATAATATAAAAAAATTTAACTTAAAGACAACAGGAAGTTTAAATGATTTACTTTAATGACAAAACAAAATAATAATAAAATAGTTCCTCACAGAACTTAACTGAACTGAATCTTTTAGTAATCAGCTGTCTATGGTAGATACTAACATGTATATAGGAATAAAAAAGCTTTAACAGTAACTAGAAGAGTGTTATATGCAGTGTGTTACCTTATTTTTCAGTACAAGATGTTCACGGATGGCACCGAAGCGCCTGGCTAACGAAAACAGAGCAGACAACTTTGGCTTCTCATCGTATTTTACCACCACTACCCTGCTTCTGATCTAAAATACAAAGACAATTACAAATATAAAGACAGAAGAAGAAAAACAAAAACAAATTTGTCATTTCACTGCAAGTAGGACAAAAAAAGTAAATTATTCAATAATATTTACAATAATATTTAATATTTTTATCTCAGCAGTGGAATGAACGAATGTTTATTGCCATATCAGCTTCAGTGGCTATTTCATAGCAAAACGAATTAAAATTGTAAAAACAGTTAAATACATCAGTAACAATAATATAAAATGTAGGATCTAAAAATGATTTTTTAAATTTATTTTTGTTAAGCACGCTAAAAGTTTTGATGGAAGTCAGTCAAAGTTCCTCCTGATAAAAAGCGTTGTCTTAGGACATTAAAAAAAGGACGTTGCAGAAGTGTGTGCTGTTACTGTTAAGTTTACAGTACAGTACTGACATTCTGAAGCAGCTTCTTCTTCACAGCTTCCATGGGTAAGTCTAGTGTGACCGATACGACATCTTGTATAGATAACTTCATCCTCTCTTGATTTAAAAGAATAAATAGATTTTTCCCTACTATAGGATAGATTTCAAGAGTTTGTTATCTCAGCAGTGGTTTGTACATTGTGGTTACCTTTGGTGTCGAAGAATAAGAGGATGTTTTGTTTGACATACTCATGCTAGAAGAAGATCCTAAAAAACAGGAATTCTTGATTGTTAGCCTGCACCTACAGACTACAGATCATTATTATAGAAACATATGCATCTTGTCTACTCAAATTACTCATCTCTTTATAAGTAATGCCTGCATGCTCCCAGACGTATCGTTTAAAAACATTACAATTCTTTTTCACACAAAAGTAAGACAACTGTAGTACATCAATAAATAAAAAGTTAGCAACAAACCATCACAATAATGTAAACAGACTAATTACCCCAGTTTGAACTCATGCTTGTTCGCTGTCTTATTGAAGACGGTGCGACACCAAGTAGTCCATCTGATCGGTTCTTTGAGCTCACAGAGAGAGAATCTGACCTGTGAGAGACAAAGTAAATATTTAAACCATTGAACATTTCATTATATACACATTAAACATATAATTATACAGTATAGCTTCAAAGCATCTAGGCAAAGTTTCCATGTCTTTGTAAATGAAGCGTAAGGATTATCATCACTTTCCAAAAGCTATTCTGTCATTCGGTCATTTTTTTTACTTAATGTTAAAGCAGTGTGGCACAACGTGGATCTCCCACAAATGATCATACGACTATAACAGGATTTAAATCGTTTTGTACTTATGAACCACTTGGTGAGCTCTTGTGCCCTGTAGATTTAGAAGCATCATCCTAAAAAGCTAATGCACTTTAAGAACTTTAAGAACTGGATCCAAAACATGGCAGCATTAATGGGTTATTTATCTGAACACACACAAAGTATGATGTACATACATTCGACCAGAGGGCATCTGTGGGTCCCAATCTGGATACCTACAAAGAGTGGAAATAAAAGGTGTTTCCTGTGATGGATGTGAAAACCTTACAATACAACACATTTCATAAATAACACAAAATTACTTAAACAACTATTTCGTGAGTGTGGTATTTCTTGAGACTGCAGTTGAAACCTCTCTATGCAGAAACTAATTTCTACATAGAGATGAATACCACAAGTTAGAAGAGGATTAAGGATTGAGATGATAAAGTCATGAAATCATAACTTAATGAGACATACTAATTAACGGCAAATAAAAATATAATGACATCATAGTAGACATACAATTGCAGAAGGAGCCTCCGGTTTTCTGCATGTCGCATCCCAGTTGTGTGCTGAGTCCATTCCTGCAAATATATGTATACGTTGTTTGCTTCTAAAATAAAATTGTAATGCTGGCTATGCTGAATAAGTATATTTATATAATATATATACACCTCCCAAACCAGACAACCGATTTAAAATTAGTTATGGTCAAAACTTGCACATTGCTATGTTCTTTAAAAATATTATCTTTACACCAAATTTAATATTTTAACATGAGGAGTAAATATCGACTACTATAGATGCTAAATGGGGACCCCCACAATAGACACACCAGATAAACTGAAGAGCAAAACAAATTTGGACACCGGTGTTCTCTGCCCTGTGACTAATATGTTAAGGAGGGGAAAACAGTCGATGTGTAAAAGAAACTGTTTACTACTATTTAACTACTCACCATGGAAGAATGCACATCAAAGTCACAAAGGGAGCACACGTGGGGAAACATGTGTGGCATGACACCCAAGAAATCCTGAATTTTGCCCTGAGATGGGGATCCCATCCGTCGCTGCATAAAGAGATCATCAGATGTCGAAGATGAGGTCATGCTTAAGCCACGATAGCGATCAGTGGAAAGCTCGGAATACTGGCGATCCCGACTGCTGTTGCCACCTCCGTAATCAAGCATATCATAGTTGCGGGAGGATAAATCTTGAGTAGAACTGTAGCCAAAATCAGCCTGCGAAGTGCGGCTCTGACTCGTGGAAGCTGTGGAACGGTCCATTCTTCCCACCTGCATATCTCCCCACTTGTCTTGACCCCCTCTATATGAGGGGTCTGGGGAGACATTCTGAGATAGCAGGTCACTGGACAGATGGCGACCACCCTCTGCTTTTCGGTTCTTCAGCTGCATGATAAGCTGAGGTAATGTTTCCACACTGATGTTCTCTTCAGGCACCTGGGCCAGAGCATCCAAGTCATTGGGAGAGAGCCCAAGACTGGCAAAAAGCTTCATAGTATTGCTGAGATGGTTGCCCACACGACGGGTGGCCAGCTGGGAATCCTGGCTGTCTACTCCACCCAGTCCCAACAATCCACCATGCTGCTGAGTCGAAGAACTGTAAGGATCTGACCGAGACTCGCCCATGCTGAAGTTCAGAGTTTCAGCAGCGGCCAGAAGCCCCCGGCCTACAGCAAAGCCTTTCTGAGCGCTGTCTGGCGTCAACTTCTGAGACATGGCTCAAAATGACAGGAAGAAGCGATGACACAACCTTAGACAGGCAATAGAAGTTAAGAACGATGATTGAGTTGTCCAAAAAAGGACAGTCCGTGGATAAACTTCCAAATGTCAAAAGATAAGCCAACGTTGAAAATGGACAGATCCTCTTCAATGACAGAATGAAACAGGTCTGCAGAAAGACAACGGAGCAATGATTTCTATTCTAATCTGATTGTTAGCAGTGCCAGAGCTAAGCAATCGAGTACAATTTAGACAGTGAAAAGTAGTAATTAATGACAATAATATACAGCACAACATGCCCCCAAAACATCAAGGTTTACAAGAAAGATTACATGGAATTTATGATCAAAGTGGTCATAAAGAACTGTTAAGAAACAAGACTACAAACATCTATAAAATGACCAGGATTGAAAGAAAGCACTGCACATCACAGCCAGGACAGGAAAAACCATGAAGATGTAAAGCAGTTTGGGTTTTTTTTCCTTTTAAATATTAGTAGAAATGAGCTTCAATTGGGTAGAAATTTGGCAAAAGAAGATAGAACAATGTACCATGATTTACATGCATTGTCTTTAGGAGGGGTATACTTTTATTAGAACAAGAAACTCTGGGATAAAGTAAATCAGAGGTGACTTAGAAACAGCATGAAAAAAATCATATGGAATTACTTCACTAGATTATAATGAACAAAATCTATTTATGTATGGTGAAGTTTAGGTAGGGACCAAACCACTGCTACAGATTATCGGGTTAATCAAGAAGTGAAGCATCAACAACCAAACAACTAATTAAAAATACATTAAACATGCACTCATTTCTTTTATTCTCTTGTTTCACTTATGTAGGACTTTTTAGGCCTAAATGTTTCTAAAGTAATCCACTAGATTTTTTTCTTTGTATTATATTCATCTATTTGCACAAGACTTTCACTAAAAAACAGTGTTGCTGGTGCTGCTTTCATGGTAAAGGATGACAAGACTAAGCCTTCTAGCCAGGCTGTACACTGCTCAAGATTAAAACCTGTAATTCCCATGAGGAAAAGCTGAAAGAAAACGCAACGGTTACTGCTTCTGCAAATGTGAAATTCATAATTGCACAGTCGGGGCGGTCTTCTTCAATAGGTTTTGTTGCAGTTTACAGTGCGGCAACACCTTCTCAGGTTAGGACTGATGGTCACACAGAAATCCATGATGAACCCATGATAAACCCAGGATGTCCAGGATTTGTTTCAGTTATTGTAGTGGTCAAAATCACAGCTTAATTTACTAATATTACTAGCCCAAGCACCAAACGTAAAGTGCACTATTCATGGAAAATCTAGGACAGAAAAGCTCAATAAAGGACATTTGTGAAGAGGAAAAAGCTTAAAGTTTATAGAATAGCTTTACACAGATTAGGCCTTTAACATGGCCCACGTTTTGCGCAAAAAAAATTAATAAAACTTCAAGTCACATGTTTACAGCTTCATACTTGGAGATAAAAAGGCTGAATACCAAAGTGGGCAAAATTTCAGGACAAATGAAGCGTCTAATAACAGCCATCAAACTGATCTGTGCAGTCTGGGGGTGCTGCTTTGTAAACAAGGGCGGGTCCAGAAAAATATATATAAATATATATATATAAATAAATATAAATTCCTGATTGTTATGCTAATAATCTGACATTTACATAGAACAGCAATTTCTGTAATTAATGTCCAAGTGCAACAGACTTGGCACTGAAGATCAAGTACTGTTCCTCTCACACATGGCTGTAAAAAAACATTGTTTTAATGGAGGAATACAGAAGAACAAGAATATGTCTATTAGCGTCCGACAGTCTTGAATAACAGCACATTAAGAACATAATCCAAAAGACTCTTAAAGTTGGAAATTTGACTTCCTTTGTAAATTGACATGCTTATTGTTTTTGCAGTACAACCAGCAGTTTCTAATGAATTGTATGTACAGGACACAATAAACAAACACGAGGCAAGATTTGTTTTAAAAAAAACAACAACATGGCAGTAAATAATGTTTTTAACTTCCTGAGCCAGTCCTTATTTCTATCAGAAAAGACAAAAGTCTGTCCAAACAACAGGAAGCAGGAGCTGATTGGATAAGGTGCAGGACTGCTGAATGGTAAATAATGAGGCTTAATACCAAGCTGCCCATGGAGGGCTTCCAAACCGGACCCTGGATAATGGTGTCTGCCAAACACCAGAAATGTAGATATGGTTTGCTGAATATAGTTTCCATTATCACACCGGAAGAGGAATCGTATCACCTTTAACTGCTATTAACCTTCTACGTCACGTGATTTATAAGCGAAAATGGGAGTTGGAGGCGGATGTACGAACGAGTTTTTCCAGCTACACCTGCGCAAAGTTTTTTTTTTTTTTACTTTACTTATTTTTATCGTCAGATTTTCAAACGTTATAGTTAATATTATTTTGACTACTGACACTAACAAACAGTTTGACTTCCTGCTAATTTAAAATCCTGTCAATGCGCGTTCAGTCTGAATGCGGAGAAATCCACAGCATTTTGTTATTAAAGAATGGGTTAAATCTATTGATGGGCGGAAATGTGAGATTAAATGTTAGTAAAATAAAGGACAGAGGTTAATATTCTGTATGTGCGACGTTTTATTTGTAAAGCTGTAGGATGAATCAGACACGTGTTTGTATACATTTCTATAGAAACAGCGTAACCGCCTTCTCCCTGAGAGACCAGCAGGACACGGTGTTGCAGAAAGGCCGAGTCGCTCCCTGCATATGTACTGTTTAACCGAACACACACACAACCTCAGACTACTTGCAACTAACTAACAGTCTAAACAAAACTACACAATTATTAACAGGCAAATTATTAACAAATGTTGGTTATTATGTAAAATGTCGCATTGGAACAATGGCAAGGACTAGACAATGCTAACATGCTAATGGGGAAAAATGGCGAACCGAAAAAAGATACTTTTTTCTGATGCAAAATAATTAACTTTAATGCATTATTTTTTAATTCATTACTTATAAAGAAAAATATTTGTCTGTAAATCAATTGCGAAATGATTAAGTACTTACTGTCTTATTATCCTGTTTATCGCTGCAAACGCGAATATATTTTAGTCACAGGCTTGCAAAGATCACCTGACTGCCACACTTCCGGTCAGCCAGTTTTTTCTTCTGCAACCTTAACCAGAGGCGCACACTGCCACCTAGCGTACCGGCTGTTTGATCTCCTTTTGTAATGTACTGTAATGTTCTGTATATTATTATTATTATTATTATTATATTATTATATTTAATGGTGTGTGTGTGTGTGTGTGTGTGTGTGCGCACATGTCCTTCAAATCCCTTAACTGCTACTTCATTTTTTCTCGGATTTAGTTTTACCTGTTAAATTAGTTACCAGATTAAAATTCCCAAATAATAAATGTATTAAATCAAATTTGTTTAACTACATCCAGTTACACTGGTTCTTACATAATAACTCATTAATGGAGGCTGTTACTTTATTTGTAAGTAAATATGACTAATAATATTCTAAAATATGCTTTGTAACACAAATATGCTTTTTTGTTTTAAAGAATTTTTAAATAGACACAGTTCTATGCAATTAATTAAGGTTTTACTACTCACAGATGCAGTATTATTTTTGTAAGTATTCCTGGGGCTCTGGGTACATTTTTGTATGTTTTTGTCAAAACTAAGAACATCAAATTCAACAGTTGGCTATAGTGTAACTGTTAAACATTTAATGATGTGCTATATTATACACTGCATCTAAAAAAAACCCCCAACAACACTTATCATCATATTTTAGAACTTCTCTATTCCAAAAAGAAGTTTTGTCGCTATAGGAAAGTTCTACTTTTATTCTTGACAACTGCTGTCTGAATAAAACCAACAGACTTCATTTCAAAATTACAGGGCATGTCAGTGTGTGTTGCTTTTGAGTCTCAGGTATCACCTTGTGTTTACTCTTCTTCATTAAAAGCTACATTACATATAATCATCCCATAATTAGTAACAATTATTTACCCAAATAGTGTGAAATAACAATAAAATGTATCAAAGTTAAAATTACAAAGTAAAGATTGAAAGTTGAGACATTTCACATAAAAAGGCTGGTTTACAGGGAACAGACTTGGAATTATAACAGGCATTTTGCTTAGTTTTGATCATTCATATTTTGCTTACTTCAAAATGTAATAACAATCAGTATTAACCTATTAATGATCAGTCCTTAACTTAGTCAAGTTTAATACTTAATGGAGGTCTGATATATGGAAATCTGATCCAACTATCTGGCTTTTGTTTACAGCTTGCTTTCACCGACACTATCAGAATCCGAATCCTACAGTACAATTTTTAATGGTGTAATTACAGAAGTAAACAGCAGAGGGTGAACGAGAGCTTTATTTTTACACGACGTGCATGATTATTTAAAAGGTCAGACAGGAAAAGTTTACTGTTTATTTTTTATTACATCTAATGCAATATAAGCAAAGTAATAATACTAATAATTTACTGCAGCACTTCTCCAGTATTTTTCTGGAATAATGACTTTTTCTCTACAGGAGGGACAGATTTAAGTTATAGATAGATAGATAGATAGATAGATAGATAGATAGATAGATAGATAGATAGATAGATAGATAGATAGATAGATAGATAGATAGATAAAAGGGTGGATAGATAGATAGATAGATAAGATAGATAGATAAAAGGGTGGATAGATAGATAGATAGATAGATAGATAGATAGATAGATAGATAGATAGATAGATAGATAGATAGATAGATAAAAGGGTGGATAGATAGATAGATAGATAGATAGATAGATAGATAGATAGATAGATAGATAGATAGATAGATAGATAGATAGATAGATAGATAGATAGATAGATAGATAGATAGATAGATAGATAGATAAAAGGGTGGATAGATAGATAGATAGATAGATAGATAGATAGATAGATAGATAGATAGATAGATAGATAAAAGGGTGGATAGATAGATAGATAGATAGATAGATAGATAGATAGATAGATAGATAGATAGATAGATAGATAGATAGATAGATAGATTGCAAATAGTAGAACTGTGCAAATGAGCAGGTGCAGATAAATGTGTAAGTATGTACACTATGTCGGTATGTGCATGAAAGAGTATGTGCCAGTATTTACAGCATGTCAAGTGTAGTTGTGCATTGTGCAGAAGTGTGCATTGTGTACATTGTGTACATTATATTATTCAGAATGCTGGTTGTGGTGCGGATGGTCCTGTATCTCCTCCCGGATGGAAGGAGATGAAACAGTTTGTGACTTGGGTGACAGGAAGTCCTTGGTGATTTTGGGTGCTCTGCGCAGGCATCTACTGTGGTGAAGAGACTCACTGGCAGGTAGTTGTGTGCTGATGATGCGCCCCGACCCTTTGCAGTGATTTCTTTTCACACACTGTGGAGCCGCCATCCCAAACTGTTTTTGATTGAATAAATTGTGGATTTTTTTAATGAATATTAAGTGCTGCATTACTACATTTTAACAAATTTTAAATGAAATAAAAGGCTCTTAATTTAGTTTTAATTTCTCGTCATTCTATATGTATGCACTGATTAAAGATTGTATTGTATTGAACATTTGTCTGAATTTTAATACTGCATTTTGATGCAATGTGACAGATAAGGAAAAAAAGTTAAAAAGGAAAAAAAAAGTTAATAAGGAAAAAAAAATTGAGGATAAAGTCTGATGTCATTAAAAAACACACACAAACGTAAATGTTTTAACAAGATATTTTTGCTTAAGCGCATTTAAAAATATAAAAACTCCATCTTTCAATCTTCCTTAATCACATAATAGTAATATGCCCAAAGTTCCACAAATTATACAGATTTTATATATATAAAAAAAGAAAATCCTAAACAAACCATTTTAGACAAGTCACTTTGTATTTATGAGGCTCTTTGAAGAACCTTTTTACCTTGTTGGCCTTTGAGGGTCCTGCGGATGAGCTGATGGAAGTGTTTGTCAGAAAAAGCAATTTAGTTGTCAAAACCTTAAGCAAGTTCAGGCCTGAGGGTTTCTTCAGGAGATTATTACTGCTCAGGGGTTTATATCCTCTACATCCTATAACACAAGAATCCAGACTATAAAAAACACCTGCATGTTAGAAATCTGATGATTAACACTGGTGTCTGTTGAGTAACACTTAATATCTACAGATTACACCACTTTATCTAAAACACATTAAAATCAAGCAGACTGAGAGTTTTTTTTCGGTCCACAGGTGGTGCTACTGCAGTTCTCAGAAATGTGAGGCATTTCAGTGATTCAACAGACGGAAGATGTGCAGTCATGTATAAACTCACACTTTCAGCAGAAGTGCTTTCTGTTTCTCGGTTCTGGAAATAACAGGTTTGGGGTAAATCACCTGTAGGCCATGACAGCAGATTACACAGTATAGAACCTTGATGATCCTCATCTTTGAAATAATTTCCTCCTGAATGGGTTCGTCAGAGACGAGTCGTGGATGTCAATTAACTTTGTTCTTCTCTTTTTTTTTCCGTTTGTAATCACGGCAGCACAAACGTATATATTTTGGTTCAAAGGGCTTTGGTAGGAGTTATGCGACAGTTATTATGAATGTTTGGGTTTACTAGGAGATCATTCCATTAGATAGATAGATAGATAGATAGATAGATAGATAGATAGATAGATAGATAGATAGATAGATAGATAGATAGATAGATAGATAGATAGATAGATAGATAGATAGATAGATAGATAGATAGATAGATAGATAGATAGATAGATAGATAGATAGAACGATCCTTGTTGTCATTGCAAGGTACAAGTACATACCAACGAAATGCTATTTGGCATCTACCAGAAGTGCGAATAGTAGAACTGTGCAAATGAGAAGGTGCAGATAAATCTGTACAGTCATTACGAAGGTTTAGGTTTTCTAGTAGATCGTTACATTCATTTATGGCCTATTACACAGGTTATAGCAGCATCATGCAAATTAAGGACAGTGGAAGCTCAGTGATTAAGGTGCTGGCCTGCTAATCTAAAGGTCGGAGTATTATTTTTTTTCAGTACCACCAAGT
This sequence comes from Bagarius yarrelli, assembly GCA_005784505.1. Lineage (NCBI taxonomy): Eukaryota > Metazoa > Chordata > Actinopteri > Siluriformes > Sisoridae > Bagarius > Bagarius yarrelli. Next base: position 3,796,307 of record VCAZ01000008.1, on the reverse strand, counting down.
TGCCATTGCTGGACCTTTAACACGGCCCCTAACCCTTGAACTGCTCAGAAGGGGTTAATGTTAGTGGCTCTAGATAAGGGTTGTATCTGCTAAAAGTATAAACTAAACATTACAGACTTTAATGTGTCCGAAGAAACTCGTAGTGTTTGAACAGATCTGATCAACAATAATCCAAAAAAAAATACACAGTAAATGTAAAAAACCCTAAATACCTCAGGGAAATGAAAGTGTTTCAGTTCCGAACATTCCGATTAAGATATTCACAATTACTTAAGATTTCAACACAGAAAATATTACTTAAAAACAACTAAATAATAGATTAAACAACTAAATGACGGATAATATAAATAATATCCTTGTATTTTTTTTATGATCTTTTTTCCTCCTTTATTGTTAACAACAAGACCAAAGCCAAGTGTTTTTAGTTCTGAACAGTTCTAATGAGGCTGTGGTGAAAATTAAATAGCAGGTCCAGAAGAAAGACTTAGCCTTCTGGTTGAGAGCCTGCGGAAAGAAATGTCATGAGAACGGAGTAATGGACCAGAAAAAAAGAGTAAAAGAGGCATCCAGGCATTAGAACAAAGAAGGATGAGAGAGAAGAAAGAATTCCGCGGCCCCCAAACTTTTAATTTTTCCTTCCTTTAATGGGGGAAATAGACATTGTGATTAAATTTGATTTTTATTATGAGTGTACAGACAAACAAGCATTACTTTTCCAAAGAGAAGAAACTATTAAAAGATGAATGTTGACAGATTAAACACACCGCCGTTTTTTGGTGTTAAGCGGAAAAAAAAATCACTTGTTCAGTTTTGGTTAAATTTCTCGCATTCTGAATGAACTTTTTCTCTTTCCAAATCATTTGGTCATTTCGTTGTCCCTTTGAACCGGAAACCTCCGGGTACTCCGGTTTCCTCCCACGAGCCAAAACATGTATGTTAGGTGAACGAGTGTGAAGTACGAGTGTGTAATCGCCTCTATGCTGGCATGCATTAAAAAAAAAAAAATAATAATAATCTCTCTTTTTTTCTCTTTCTTTATATACTCCAATAAAGAGAATGACAGCATTCGACCTACATCAACCTTTCAATAAAGTTTACTTTATAGTCTACTTGAAGTTTTTTTCTGTGTTAATGTAGTAAACATTAAGTACTCAATTAGTATTATAGCATACTGATTTCTTTATTTGGATCAAATGAGTGCAAATATGTCAAATAAATAAAACCCAAGTACCAGCTATACTTCAACTTGTATTAGATTTGTCAGTCTACACAAGCACATATTATTATTATTATTATTATTATTATTTGTTTTACAATCACTATAGTAACAGTACTGCCTTTTTTTGCAAGGTCTGTCCTAAAACCATACAACACAGCATACTTTTTCTTCCTTCATACATTTTCTCTGCCTTTTTTTCTATGCAGCAGAGTTTCAGGGGACCTGGAGTTTATTTCAAGCGACTCTGGGCACACGGTGATGGACAGCCTGGAGGGGCTGCCAGAGGGCACAATCACACACACTTGCATACTTTCTCACACACTTTTAGACATGCCAAACATGCCAATAATATGTGTCTCCTATGCAAAACAAATTTAAAATGATAGTATAAATGTACAATTCAGTATTTTTACAGGGCAACCGTTGCACAATTAAGAGTGTGTCTATGACTGTATTAATGCTTGTGGAGAATTGATTTGAGTTTTGGTAAATGTATTATATTAATAATAAAAAAAATGAAAAAAGTAAAGAATCCTGACACGAATAAAGCGCACGCAAACAATCTGTATTGAGCAGCGCGGCTAGTTAATACTGAAAGTGCTAATAATTGTGCTGGTGAATTGTCTTGAGACTAAATTGTTTTGCTCAGCGTCTTGATTAGACGAGATCTCGCGCTCCTCTCAAAGCCTGTTATAACACTTGACATTTCAGAGCGAGAAATGATGATTTGGGGCTATTTTTTTTTTTACAGCTGAAGTAAAGACCAGGGGCTTTCAGAGAAAGGCTGATGAGCGAGCACTTAACTCAGCAAGGGTCCTCAAACCAAAACCAGTAGACAAGAGACATTTTTTCAGCTCATTCAGATATCCTCACCTCCAAACCTGAAATAAACCAAAACTGAAAGGTATCAGCTGGCAGGACGGGAGAATTGACATAATACAGTTAATAATGATGTTCATCACACAGTAATAATGACTAAATAATAATCACACGGCAATAATAATTAAATAATAATCATGCACTAATAATGAATAAGTAATAATAATAAAAAAGATTCGGTTCTCCACTCGGTTCTGTAAGACTAAAGGCTGTGCTCTGTTCTCTAATTGTTTATTTGATTATTTGTACAGCAGCTCTATGTAAAACTAATTATTCAAATTTTTAACACAAATAAATCAACTAAGTTACTTAAAAAACAACTAAATTATAGATAATAAAGATAATATCATTTTATTTGTTATGTTTGTTTCTTTTTTTCTTTCTAGTTAACAAATGACCAAAAACAAGTACAGATTTGTTTTCTTTCTTTTTTTATCTATCTAGCTTTTACTTCTTTCCATCTATTCCTCTTCCCTACTTCCTTTCTTCCTTCTTTCCTTTCCACCTTTTCGCTGCTTTCTGTCCTCCCTTCCTTTCCATCTTTTCCTTTCCTTCTTTTCTCCCTTCCTTTCTGTCTTTCCGTTTCCTTCTTTTCTCCCTTCCTTTCTGTCTTTTCATTTCCCATGATTTCAATCCATCGTATCTTTTCGTTTCTTTCCATCGGATCTTTCAGTTTTTTTCCATCATATTCTTTAGTTTTTTTTCATTGTATCTTTTCGTTTTCTTTCAATTGCTTCTGTTCATCATGTCTTTGTTCCTTTCCATCGTATCGTATTCCTTCAAAAGCAGTTCCATATATTAAGCAACCAATGTAACATATTACCCACCTTTCTGTACATACTATAAGTATGATTTACTGCGTCTCTCATGTAGGATGGGCAAATTTATAAAAAGATCTAACACTAATGACTGAAAGATCTAAAATTCAATAGAATCTAAGAAAGACTATTGTAACTTTTGTAAATATGATCATATCAATATGTAGAATCACAAATATCTAAATCCCTGAATAAAACTATACAATTTCTGATGTATCCAGTTTTAAAGGTCACATTTTAGAATAACTGGTTGTTACTAAATTACATCAAATTAAAATCAGATCCCATTGGTCTCCTTTGGTTGTGTCTACAACACACACAATGTTGTGAATAACTGAGCAAATTCATATGAAACACATCTGCCTGGTCTAGGAGCCTAAATGTAGACTAGATCAGGTTCAAGGGAGCGAAAGAGTGATGAGTGAAGTGAGCAGGAAGAGGAACGACTGTGGAAAAACCGCAATAATGAGGAAAAATAAAAAGAATAAAATGTTTTAAAAAAACGTCCTGGTTTTCAGCCGCATGTTGTTTTGACTGCATCTCGATGGTGGTTTGGTATTTAGTCTGATGAGCACATGTTTAGGAAGCAGGTCATGTTCATGTCCGTCAGCGTCTGCGAACACAAAGTGGAGCCAGATGGAGACGTCTTCTGCTCTTCCTGCACTTGCCACCCTGCCGTCCTGCACCCGTCATTTAGATCAATCATCCTCCAAACAAAGACACTGTTCTGTAAACGATCAGGGATGCAGCGATCAGCTGAATCGAACCTTCAGCCAAAACATCTGTGTATAGGAGCTGATTGGTGCGCGGAGTAGAAGACGAAGGACACGCTTTACTTTATATTTCATCATCTTTAATTATTATCATGTATTAGAGCTGTCACATAGCAACAGAAAAAGTCATCCACATAGCTCCCTGAAAGAGAAGCCTTACATGAAAAATATCAATCTTTATATTCACCAAAATAAATACTGAGTTTACAAAAGTTCTTGTACAACTTATGGAGAGATTTACAACACATTCATCTTTTACAACTTCTGTCTTTAGGGCGTCATACACAGTGGTGTTTGGGGTGTGTGTGTGTGATGTAGATGAGAGAGAGAAAAGGACCAATAAAGCGATACAGAGAATAGGTCTTAAAAGAAAAAGAATATACTAAGAATGCATCCATGTTTGTTCTTTCTGCCTACACAGCTGTAATACATCATCACCCATAACGAGATCAAAGAGTCGAAGTGATAGAGTGATAGATCAAAGAGTTGAAGGGGTAGCTGTGAAATATATATATATATATATATATATACACAACATCTGAATCGTTTTCAAGGCTGGAAACAGGAATTAAATGAGAATTTATAAGTAAAATGGCTTAAATGGCTTAATAGGCAGAAGAAACTGCTCCATTTTTTACAAATAAATTACTATTACATTACAAAATAGCATGACAGCGTAGGTACAATTTACGTGACATGTCACTCGTGACGTTACATATGTTAAGCACGTGCAACGCGGAAATGTTTTAATTCAGTTTGTTGGTTGAATTTATTTATTAATCTGTATATAATTGCTTCCTGTAAAAATGTTTCGGAGTGCTATGGGGGTGTGTTGGTCTTTCGCTCTCCCCTCTCTGGCCCCGCCCATGTTTGGCAACCTTGGTGGGAAAATTTCTAACTCACTTTTGCTATGTTTTCTATGTGTCTGTGCTTTGACACACCGAGAATTGACTGCATCCTCATCAGCAATCTTCATACATGAAAAATTATGTGGGTTTTTTTTTTTTATGATTGCATCTTCTACTAAAATTGCTGAGTGCTCAGTGACTCACGGTCAAAGGGTGCTACATAATTAATCAGCTGAAGTATCAGACTGGAACAGGGGGGGGGTTTAAATAATTTTCCAGACTGCTTGTTGTTAAATAACATCTACCGAAATCAGTTTTTAATAAACAGCTGTAAAGCCTGCTCTGGGAATTCTGAAATCCTGAGGACCACAAAACGAAAAGCTTAAATTAAATCTTATGACATCTTGGGAAATTTTATAGTCTAAATTAAATGCACTAAAAAAAAAATCTAATAAAATGTAAATGTTTGTTACGCTCTCATTAAACAGAATAGTTGTTTTTTTTATAAATTTAGTTATACCTATACGATTAAAATATATATATTTTTTTCAGGCCAAAATATATTTAAAATATATGTGGAAAATATTTTTGTATACGTTATGCTTAGTAAAATATATTTTTGAAATCAAAAACATATTTTATTTGAACCAAAATTTATTTTAGGCTTATAAAAAAATGTATCTATATATATATATATATATATATATATATATATAGATATATATATATATTAGGGCTGTTGTATTGGCAAGGGCAATATCACGATACCATGGGTCACAATACAACATATCATGATATATTGTATATGAATATATGATATTATAAAAAATATATATAATGCAAGACATTGCAATAATTCGAATAAAAATGTACAATAAATAGGTAAAAATTAGAACTAATACAAAGTTGGAGGCGCCCTTATTTTGTCCGTTATGTTTGGAGGGAGTTTTTCAACACAAACTGAGGGTTTTGAATAAACATTAACATAAACGTAAAGTTTAAAACATAATTAAATGTGTATCGATACTAGCGATACTAATTTTTAATACACTATATTGAACAAAAATCGCTATAGTTAGCTCTATCGATATTTTTAAACTGCTCTAACACACAAATTTCAAGTCTAACAGATTTCACAACTCGAGCAAGAAGTTATATATAATCTATATATATAATATATATATATATATATATATATAATATATATATATTATATATATATATATATATATTATATATTATTATTATATCAATTTTTAGAGTAGGATTCTTGCTGGTGTTGGTCTCGTAGTAGTTTCTAAAACATAATCACTTAAAACATATACAAACAAATAGACAATAAATGTAATTTTTTAGAAAACATATGTATGTAAATATATTTTAAGCAAATATATTTTGGCCATTTTTTACATATTCTGAAATTTACTTCTTGAAAATACATTTTTCCCAGGTACAGGTTTCACAGCCAAGTTTTATGAGGCAGTAATAATTTCTTAAAAGTCTTTTAAAAAATACCTTAAATGAGTTGACTGAGAATATGAGTGATCTTATAAAAAGCTCTGTGAGATGTTGCTTTGTATGACGCTGTGCAGTCTGGCTTTTATGTTAACTGTTGCGCTAATCTGCAAGAAAATGCTTTAGAATTAAGCGAGCGGGGTTTATGCCAGCCATTACTGGATTCCTTGCATAACAATATTTCTATTAATAATAAAATAAAAACGGACCGACATGCCGAGCTCTGACATCAGCACATAAAGACCACCTGCTAAAAACATACAATTAGACCTTTTCACTATGCACCTGTGATATAGCTTTAGCATTGTTGGCAAAGGAGGGAAACACTGTGAGAGTCAGAGCATGTTCAGTTTTTTCAGAGCCAATTCATAGCACATGGAGCCGTAAGTTGACCAGCTTCCCTTGCTATGTGGGATGAAACAACACTTTAACAAACTCTCTCGGTCAAAACTTTCTTCCTTTATAAATTCGATGAAATCTTAACCAACAGAATACGGTATTATTCATGTAATCAATAGTTTTTAAAAGTGCTAGAAGTGCATTAATTGCAGCAGAAAATATTATTTAGAAAAAAAAGGGGAAGTAAAATGAGGGGAAATAATTGAGCTGTATATAACTGACATGTGTTTATTCTTTCATTATCTTCTTTTGAGAATAGCTGACATCGAACACTGACATGATCCTAATGACCCCTAATCAGAGTGTTTAGGAAGAGGATGAGATGAAGGCTAACAACACCACCCTCTAGTCTATAGGCTTGATGATTGTAGGACTAAAAACGGATACATAATTTGTGGTTATTTTCCGTTCCGTTTCTGTTTTCATGATGTTTACATGCTTGTGCTCTGTAATGCATATGATTGTAATGCATTTTCCAATCCTCAAAAGATTTCCTAATGAAGAATTAGGACAGAATTAAATGATAAAAAGAGGGTTTTAGAATTAGAATAGATTTTAGAGAGACATAAATAAGTATTCTGTTTTGCAGTTACATAAAGAGCTGAATATATAGAATACACTGAAATCTAAGACGTCCAGTATTAAACCAGATGAAACAGTGAAAGGAAATGAGTATAAATAACCATTTTAGTGCAGTTAGAACAGAGCAACCAACTAACTTGATGCTCATGTTCCACTGAGCATGCTCAGAAAGGAAAAACTGAGTCTTTTGTAGTTCCATATTTTATAAATTTAAAGATGCTTAAGTACCAAATCTTCCCACTCTTCATCTCACCCAAAGGCACGTTTACTGTTGTCGCCTGTCGTTCAATAACTGCATCAAAATATTCAGTTGTATAAACTATTTGCAGGATATTATATGGGTATCTTTGATCAACATTTTCATGTTTACTACAAAAACAACAAAAAAGTGCATTAGTAATGTAAGAATCGATTAAAATGAATAGAATGGACCACAGTGTGTTTGTTATGCAACTTCTGGGATGTGGAAATTCTCCTGATTGTAAATGCTGTTACGATATTTTTCACAAAATATACTTATCCATCATATTTTGGCATCTTAATAGTTGTCGCAGAAAAATGAGTCCAAATCATATCTGGTCGATAAAAATAAAATAATTACATCCTTAAATACGATTTAAATACCTTTGGCAACATTGTTCACAAGCTTTTGAAGCCTAAAACTCAGCTCAGTCCACCACTCACTAAGTTGTTGAGAGACTTTCCTGTGCGATCTGACGCTGCAGGTGTGTGAGGGGGCCGATAGTGAGTGATGGCACTTTCCAGTTTTTGCCCTGATGGAGTGTTTAGAAGCAGGATTCCTGCGACTCTGGGTCATTCTGCAATGACAGTTTCTCCTGTTCGCTGTTCTTTCCATTGTGTAGAACTGAGTACCTGAAAAAAAAGGAAAAAAACGTCAGTTTCTTTTTTGGGGCTGCACGAGATCTTGTCTCTTGGTCATGTAAAGCGCTCTGCACACCGCAGTTTCAGTAATGATGCTGTAATAGAGCAGTGTATGAGGAGAATTGCGAGTAAATTGAAAACATTGACATGTCTACCCCCCTTCCCACAGCCCACCCACTACCTCTGTGTTCAAAATGCCAGCATAATCACTGTTGCCAACACTAGGGAATGCGAAGCACTGCCTGTAAGGTCTATTACATTACAGAACAGAATGTGATAGCAGTAAACACGAGGTGTAGGTTTAGTCACAGTCTATATGTGCTGGCCAAGACTGGGCTTGTGGAGCGGATGTGTTGAAATCCTAACCTTGAACTTTTCCTATATTATTGTTAGAACCTTTATTGTTAAAACCTTGGGAGGAGGAGAGGGGGAAAGGATACATCATATTGTATACCATATTCCTTTAATTGAAAATTTGATAAAAACAATTGTTTACAAAAAAATAAATAGCAGGATGTATTAAGCAATATGAGCAAGCCTCAAAGAAACCTACATACAGATATCACAGGCTTTTTCCTTATGAAACCAAGAAGAAACACCTTAAAACCGTAAAAAAAAATTAGCCATCCCAGTTGGACTTACACATAGACAGCAAAATCCGGCATATGCCAAAAAAATCCTTCACAATTTCAAGAACATCTTTATAAGTGAAGCAAAAGTCTTTAACGTTACAGTGAAAACTGGACACATCCAACAGCATGGCAGGACGAGAACTAAAGACACGGTGTGGTCTGTGAAATGAATTTTTACGGTTTTGTTATCTGTCCCGAGGATTGACTTGCGATGCAGTGTGGGATACTCACTTTGTTACGTCAGTGGGAGAGTAGGCGTGCAATCTGAACTGAAGAAAACGAGTAGAAGTCTACGGGTGCTGAATTAAAGCAAGACAAGGCAGTCCAAGATAACTTACTCCATAATATGATACCATCTGCAATTTCAAGCTTGTTAGTGAGGGAAGGACGATCTATTCCCAATTTATCTGGATAGATGTGCTGCAGCTGGCATCAGGGCTTCAAACTCATTTTAGCAGAGTCTGAATAAGAAATGTGATGTTTGTTTTAAAAACAGGAACATGCTGCCTTATTTACAGATGGAGAGACTGTTCTTTTTAGCGAAATAGCAATATAGCATATCATGTCTTATCATATATCATTATGAAAAGGCTCTTCCTCATGTGGCCCCTTAAGTTTAAAAATATTCGCTTTCTAAGCAAGCTATCAGGCAAGATTCTAGCATGTGAACTTAGCAATGGCTGCAGTTAGAAACATACAGGAAGTGTTGAAAAACCCTTGCAAATATTTAAGGTCTTTGTAAGGGGAGAACTGAGGTTTTACTCTGAGTTATGTGGTAAACTGAAACACAAATGTGCGCCAAATAGACAAACAACACGCTGTTTGGGTAGCAGTAATGCACTCATATACAACTATTTTGTACTCAGAACTGTTTGTGAGCATTTATTTAGATGTGATTTGGTGTTATTTTAAAAGAAACATTTTAAAGGGGCAGTAAGAAATATTGGAAAGCTTGATAGCACCTAAAGCATACGTCCCATCCGTGCCGATCAAAGCCAGGCCTATTGAATGCATGAACCTGCACTAACTAGACGACCAGAGACAACATTACTACAATACATCATGTATCATTCACTGGTGAGAAAACATCATAGGACAGTTAGTAATAGTACTTCATCACAAACATAAAAACAGTAGATTAAAAATAGACTACACACTTCTGCTGTAGTTAAGCTTATTCGTAAAAGGTTCACAAACTACATAAGCTATATGTTATTATAAAAACACACAAAAATCCAATCACACCATATTCCTACCTGTCCAAAAGAAATACTGCATCTTTCAGATTTTTTTCGCAGAACGTGAACATGCCAATGATGTATTCTGTCTGTTTCCGAAGACAATCTCATTAGGACTAGTGGAGCGTCACGGCTGTTGACCACTGGGGCTTAGCATTTATATTGGAAGCAGTATCACATTTCTCAGCGTGTGCACTTCATACCAGACTGCTTTGCCATGTACCTAATATAACCTTTTCCATCAGACTCGTTGGCAGAGAAATCCCAAACACTCTGTTCTCTGTGTCTCCGACAGCTTGTGTGGAACAAAAAAAGAAACCAAATTGATATGTTTCTCTGCAGTAAAAAATCTGTGATCTGAGAATTTCTTTAACAGCGGTGCATGTTAATAACATGCACACACACATATGCACACCTGTGCACCGATTACAGTTTAAGGATTTATCATTCCAAAGGTGAATTACAGCACAAATGAAGTGTTGCTTATCTGAGCTGAAGAGCAGATTTAAAGTGGAGGAAGAGGATATCAGGAGAGAGAAGTTTAAAAGCACAAGGAGGCCCACAGAGGAAAGACGAGTACTAGAGTTTACTTAAGGGGGTAGATTCTTCTGCAAGCAGGACGAGAGGTCGGTGTAAAGGTTAATTAAAGGTGATTAATGTTTCCAGTGTAAAATCCTACCTGAATATTCCGATAAATTAGTGGTTCTCCACTTAATCCAACATGCTGAACACAAATTAAAAAATAACAATTAGTTTTAATTAGTTGTAATTTTTTAATTAATTTAAAAACTTACTAAACTTTGAGCTATAATATTTTTATATATATATATATATATATATATATATATATATATATATATATATTAAGAATATTATTTTCGGACATGTTCAGACTCACATTTAACACACAGGCGACAGAATTCAATTCAGTTATCAGTAGTTATTAGTTGGGTAAAATTAAGCATCAAATGGAAGATTATCCTTAATTACAGACATGTGGTAAAAAAATCTATAAAGAGAAACTCGGATTATGAAGTCTGAATGGTTTTTCCAGATTTGGATCATTATACATACAGACTACTGTACAACTTACAGTCGTGACTTTCACCACATCGGTCAGCTACTGTTAACATCAGGTGTCCATTAATAGTGCGCAGAATTATTTTTTTAACATGAAAACATTTCATTGTTTAGATACCATAATATTTACAATATCTTCTGCTAATACAATGAATATATATATCAGGTTGGTTTGTACTGGTGCCAAAATATGTACATTTTATATAATCCTATGAGATCATAGTGCAGCCCCATGGAAAAAAGGTTGAGACCTGCTGTTATAAATGTTTACGAGCCTGCACAGTGGATTGCCCAAGTCGAGGTCTTTATACATGAACAGCAGCATGAAACTTCAATTCCTTTCCTTACCATGCCAAAAATAACCCAACACCAGCAGACAGTTGATAAATACCCTCAGATACGTCAATGTGTTTACCATGACAACAAACTCGAGGATGTAGAGAGGACATGGCTACATGATTAAGGTTGCCAAGCATCAGTGCAGCAAAAAAAAACCTTTTATGAATTTGAATCTTGCAGAAGGCAGTATATAAAGTTTAATGTCATATTTGGAAATCAATTTCTAAAAAGTGAGAGTTTGCTACCACATATTGAGACTTGCGCTTTGGAGAAACATATTTTATAAAACTGTGTACATTATAGGAGCTTCAGATGATTTTCACAATGAAGATCAACATTAAAATACATGTGATATAATACTATGGTGGTGAAAAAAAAAAAAAAAAGATTGTTGAGGTCAAATAGCCTTATAGTTACCGGTTCTGTGTAAATAATGTATATTATGGGTAGTAGTTTTCGTATAAGTTTAATAGTTTTTGTGTAATACTAAAATGAAGACATGATCAAAATCATTGTCAGTGAGTGTAATATACAGGATGCCCCAGAAAATGTACTTAAGTCTTCAAATGACAATAAATGCATTGATTATTGAGTAAGAAACAAGAGTAATGGATAAATGCATGTTTACGAATGTCTAAACTGATGACCACCGCTTTTCAAATACAGCCTTTAACTCGGACTAATGGATTCGAAACTGTCTTACAGTGATCTTATATTTTCTTTGTCATTTTTCGATGTTCTTATTTTAAATCTTAGTTGTACTTCTGCCATTATTATTATTGTGAATAAGCCACTTATGCACTTCTGGTTAGATGCTAACTGCATTTCATTGGCTCTGTACATGTACCTTGCACAATGACAATAAAGTTGAATCTAATCTAATCTAATCTAATCTAATTATAAGGGGTCAATTTGTTATAGCGTGTTAAAATGTAAGTACATCCTTTTTTGCCATCCTGTAGTTTCTAACTGTATTATTGCAATCTAATTCTATACAGATATCCTTATTATGCTATTGTTAAAATATTCGAATGTTATTTGTTATCCTCTGACACTAAAAGAGCGACGTGTAGCACAGCGTCCCTGTGTACTCGAAAAGCTGATTTTTGGACTAAATAAAAACAAATACATTTGATTTGAGCGACTTCACATATTCGAGCGTGTTAGATTATGGGCCATAAAGGCAGACACACACTAAACCATTAGGGTGCTGCTGTTTCTTTACTTCATCCTGCTGCTTTTCTTGAACCAGTGGGATACAGGCTCATTTATATTCCGCACTGATGGTTTTTTTGGTTTGTTTTTACAAAGCAGAAGCAGGAACAGTCAGACTCTAAGATCTGACACAGGCTTTTCTTTTTACTTAAAACACACTGATCTGGACGTTTTTTATTGTTTGCTGTCATCTCCCATAAATCAGAGCTATTTATTGATTTATTCTAGATTTACAAAACAAAACAAATTAATGTGTTTATATATTCTAATCAAACTGCTTGTTATTATATTACCAAACATTAAAACCAGTTAAACAAGCATCGCATCAACTTTCTCTGGCTTTAACACAATTTCCTTGAAGCCAGATTCATTACTGGCTACACAAATCTTTAATTAGAGGATATTAGAGGATATTTATATATAAAATGCATTTTTGTTATTATTATTATTATTACTTACTCTTATTAACCCTGCAAATATAGAAAGAGATTAACAAAACTAATTAATAAATATACAAAATAATTGAATTTAGTCAAAGAATCAATCAAATAACAATGGCCAAATTCATCTTTTCATTGTAAAGATCTATCATGCGAAATGTAGGCAATTAGACAGAATTAGACAATTATAGTAAGCTATATTTCATCGTTCTTAACGAATCCAAATATATATATATATATATATATATATATAAATACAAAATTATACAGAATATTATTTTCAGACATGTGCAGACTTAAGTGATTATACATTTAACACACACAGGCGACAGAATTCAATTCAGTTATCAGTAGTTATTAGTTGGGTAAAATTAAGCATCAAAATAGAAAATTATCCTTAATTGCAGAGATGTGGTAAAAAAATCAAAATTATGAAGTCTTCAAAATTACATTTATTTCACCCGGACTTGATCTAACTTTTATGACAGACAGAATTAGACAATTATAATAAACTATATTTCATCGTTTAAATATTTTAGTACAGCTCGTTGGTTTGTATTTTCCATTATTATGTTTAATGTGTTATGTTTAGTCTGGTACGACATATAAATATACAATTGTAACAGCTGGAAGTTAATTAAAAGCTGTCAGAAAACAACAAGAATTTCCAGCACAAAATAGCTTACTAGCCATTTTAGTCTCTTGGATGCTGTGATAGAATGCATGGACAATTTTAGAAATCATTAAAAAGATGCCTTAATTTTTTTGTCTTCTTCTTTTTCTTAATATCTTCAGCACAGCTGTACGGTGGCTGCAGCTTCCCTGTATTGCATATAGCTCATACCCGCGCGACCACACGACCGTGCGCTATAACACAACGAGACCACACGTTTCCCTTGGCGTAAACACTTTTGAGTCTGAAACTGAATAAAACACATCTGTGTATTAAAGTCTTTTCAAAGGGCAGGCAAGAAGCTACAAATTAAAACACCATGTTTTTGGGTAGCCTAAGTATCGTCAGTAGGCCTAAATTATGTCTATTGTTCATATAAAAAAATACTAATACAGAAAACTGTCATTTTCTGATTCATTCATTCATTTCATTTTAATAGCTATGTATCCTGATCAGGGTCATCCTGGATCTGTAGCCGATCATACAAACACTGAGAAAGCTAGAAGAACTTTTTCTAGAGAAATGTTCTAAATGTGCACTTCTGGATAGTGTGTTCTATACAGTATGGTCATGAGTGGTATGAATTAAAATCAGACGTACTACATTTGCCATGTTGATACTGTTTTGTGATATGATGTCACAGCAACGTTAATTTACTTAAATAGGTGTAATTTAACCTAAAGCTACCTAACCATTATGTACACAGTAGGGCTGAGTGATATGGCAAAAATGCAATCTCGATAATTATTCTCCATATTGATCCATACGATATATATTTTGATATATGATCGGTAATGCTGCCAGCTTTAAAAGAGTATCTCAACAGTCACTGATATTATTTATGTTTTAAAGTATAGTTTATTACCAAAAACATAAAAATTCGGCCTTAAAATATTAACACAACTTAATTAAATGATCAATATTAACACCTGTGCTAAAACTTTTATTTTAAAAACACCATCTAAACTCTATATCTGAAAGAGCATGGCACGCGAGTACAGTGGCTATTCTGTTTGTTTTGTGTAGCTTTTGCCTTGTGTGCAAAGGCTGTAGATGTTATAAATATTAATGTAAATACAAATATAAATTTAAATGTGCCTGGACTACACATTTTAATACATTTCTTAAAAATATATGGATTAATGGCTATTTTTCTGTAATTTATGGATATGGGTGATTTTTTTTTTTTTTTTTAGTTTTTTATATATGTGTGTTTGGCTGTTGGCGGTCTGACAAATTGTATCTTAAAATGGTTTGCATTATTCAATAACAAGAATCTCAGTTTTCCCAAAAATATGTAACATGGTTAGCTTTTTGCTTTTTCTAAATGTTTTTTAAAAAAACCCAGGATTTTAACTATTTAATAGGCAATTAAAAGTTTTGTCGAAGGGTAAAAAAAAAAGGATATAGAATAAAAATATACTATAGAAATATGCAATTTCGGACAGAGCATATATGAACTGCAATGCTCCATGTCGCACGCCTGAGATAATATTTATCATTAACAAAAACATATAATGGCATCACATCACATCACATCATTTAGCACTGATCGTAAAGATGCAATGGTTTTAAACTTTCTTTTTTTAAAGGAATAGATCCATAAATGGAAAAAAAACAATCTGGGGTCTGATTGTTGCAAGTGCCTCAAATATCTTATGCTGGAATTAAGTTGTAGGGCATTAAGGTAATAATGGCTCCAATTCCCCGGTGTATTTTTTTACTGTAAGGTACAGAAAAAATAAAACTTCTCCAACATTTTGCAATCTTCTCAACACCATTTCCGTTCTTTAAACTTCCTCAGACCTCCTTAGGCCAGTCTAAACACACATTCCTTCTACTGATCTATTTTTTCCAACCACACAGAGAGGAACCCTGTAAACTTGATCAAAAAGCAGAGAAATCCTGTTTTATAAAACCCCGATACTTACTTAGTATGCCGAGCAGTAAATGTACCACCAGAAAGTAGAGACAAACAGAGCAATTAGCATACATTTAAATATGAAGTAGGGAGATGAACTTCATGCATTAGGATCATGGGGGTGGTAGTTCAGTACATATGGCAGTACCATTCAAAGAGCTATGACAACCATCATGCTTATAGCTCTGTAAATGGCGCTGCTATCTGCACCACACATATTGAGTTCTTCAGGGTTTCTGGGTTCTCCTGTTATGTGGGAATGCAATAATGACAAAAAATATCACATTATAAATGCAACACCAGTTTCTTTTAAATCACATGAAAGCTGTTTAGTCGCAGATGTTAAAATGAAACATACAGACGAGTTATGTTCAACTGTAATATAAACTTAATTTCAATTTTTATTTTCTCAGCACTGAATAAAAGTGTAAGGAAATAAATTAACTAATTGTGTTAAGTATTTATAGCATTTTTAGCAAAAATACTTTTGGAGCTTGTAAATACCGAATTGGAATAAAGGTCTAATTGTGGTCAAAGTAAGCTGAGCAAACAGACTATAATATACAGACTTGTTTTAAGGATTACAGCTCTTTACTGACAGTTACTGACTAAATAAAAACGATAATGACTGTAAAAAAAAGGGTAGAAAAGCCTCATTATATTTACTTAAAAAAGCCAATCTCAGTTCATCCCTCATGCTTTCCTCTGTGCAATAAAGTGAGCATCATTTTAAAGGCTTCTTTCCCGTCTAGTACATTATTTTACATATTATGTAAAAAATATGGACATTATACACAGTAACACTAATTAGATGTCCTTCATTATGGGCAGTGAGAAACGTCAAAACATACAATACAGGAATTTAAAGAATAAACACATTAATAAGAAACCATCAGTCCACCCTTTAGACATTTCGAATACAGGGTCTGAGACTGAGACACATTTTTATCAAGAAAAAAAAATGATTTAAGTAAAATGTCTACATCCTGTTCAAATACAAATTTCACTGACATTTTAAACTGTTTTTGAAAAAAAAAAGCCAGACTAGGTCTACCATCACATTGCCATTTGAGAATTGGGTAAGGGCACAGAGTCACAGAGTCATAACTTAGATCATGACATCAACATTTCCTAAGTTTGTGGAACTGATTGAAATCAATAATGTGGTTCCCCTTTAGAGCACCAAACATCTGTCTCCAATAATGTCAGTATCAGCATTCAGAAATGCTGCAACATGACATCTGCCCTGCTAAATTTAACCCAGACAACAATCTAGGTTGCAATTTTTAGTCCTATCGGTATTTGCCAAAGTAGACACTGACTGTGATTTTACAATGACACAAAGTAGACAATAGGATGAGTGGCTGGGTATCTATAACTATACATAGGGTCGTGTACAGCAGCAGGTACATTATATAGCCAAATGTGTGTGGACACCTTACCAGCACACCCACATAAGTGTTTTATTCTTATATTCGCCCCTTGAACTCAAAAGTCAATTTAATATCCATCAAAGGCAAAGAAGAAGAAGAAAAGAACCACTGCTTTAAATCACTATACGTTTAGAAAAAATACATAATTATATCTATAGAGTTGTAATTTAATCTATAGATTTTATATCATGAAAATATATTTATTTAGGACAGGGGTCACCAAACTTGGTCCTGAAGTGTCTGGCAGAGTTTAGCTTCAACTGCCCTTAACACACCTGCATGTGAGTTTAAAGTTTACCTAACAAGACCTTGATTAGCAAATAGCTTGATTAGCTGGTAGTGTGTTTAATTAGGGTTGGTCCTAAATTAGATATTTCTCTTTAGAAACTTTAGAACATTATATCCAGCATCTTCATATAGCAAGAGAACAAATCCAGTCTCCAGCTCTCTTAATTTTAGGATGTATCGGTCACTGTTAGTTATCGAGCGTTTTTTGATTATTTTAAAGTCATTGTCATATTGAAAATAGCATAAACAAATCAATACTAGTTCATTAATTTTACTGCATAAAGACATCCATATACCTCTGTACATTATGTACCCCCACCTCTGTAATTATCAACCCCATACCCTATTTATTACACTGATATTTATTGTAAATAAGCCACTTATGCACTTCTGGTTAGATGCTAACTGCATTTCATTGGCTCTGTACATGTACCTTGCACAATGACAATAAAGTTGAATCTAATCTAATCTAATCTAATCTAATCTAATCTAATCTAATCTAATCTAATGAGTTGCATGTCTGTTAAATAATCCAAAGTTTTTGTCTGGGCCAAATAATAAAATTCTTGCAAAATAAAATTAGATGTAAATGGCGTAAATTTCAATGAAATTGTAAATTTCTGCATTTGCATTTGGGGTCCTGTAGATTTTCGGATCCACATACGTATGTGGGCATGTTTTCTCTAATATATAACTATATAAAAAACAAACATCGTCCTCGCCTCACAGACGACAGTTTACAATCCTGTGTAAAAATGAAGGTGACATCTTATAGCCCTGATGTGGAGGTTCAGGAGTAAAAATCACATTAAGTAAAAATATTAAAAAATATATTGCTGTGTTTAGTGAAATTGTTCTTTTTATATTTAGGTTGACGGCTGAATATAAAGCTGTGAAAGATAAAAAAATAAAAATGCTAAATAAACATTAACACTTTTATCAGAAAGTGTACTTCTTCACAGTGTTTTTCAGAGTTCAAAATTTCTAGGTAAAAACGATATATGCAGTGTTTTCTTTATTTTAGATGTCAAACTAGCCTGTGACTCCCGATATTCTTTTTCCTTGGGAAACTGGCCCAAATGGCTCTGAGTGTAAAAGGTTGCCGACCCCTGGAATATCCCACTTGTAAGGTAATTATCTACATTCTTATAGGCTCTGATAAAAATGAAACTTATGATATCAAATATAATTTATAATATAAATATAATTCAAAGCTTTAACCACTGCTCAAACCACACCACTAATTTCTGCTTGCCTTAAAATGCACAGGTCGGGTGGATGGGGGCTGCACTGTCTGCAACCAGGAGTGTGATGTGCCAGCATGACCAGAAGCTTTGCTATGTTCTGATTACAGATTAGGTATCAACAGATTGTCAAAACACCGTCCAATGACCTCAGACTTTAAAAAAAGGATTATCTGGATGCTCTAAATTACAGCGTTGGCATATCTACTGACCCTCTTCCTGCCAATCACCCCACGGTCAGATATTTGAAAGTTAAAAGGGTTCGAGTTTCATTAGTTCGGTGTGCCAATATTCTTCTAGAGTCTTCCAAAGCGACTAAAAGAGGCGCTCAGAGCTAATCAAAAGCTGCAAATAATGTGGTTGTGTTTTGTTTTGTTGGTTATCAATATATTTTACACCAAGCAACCGATATTCATCTGTTTTCTTTCAAAACTAACTGAGTGTAAAATTTTCTCATTTTGAGCCGACAGAAGGACCAGATGGAACCTGAGCACTGATATATAAGCCCATGTACTGGCACACGTACATAATACACTCAGTCTCTCTCTAGGAAATAAACAAAGAAAAGCTCTTTTCATTAGCATGTGGATTAGTAATGCTGAATATACCACATAAAACACAACATGCATAAGAAAAACCTGCTCTGTTAAAAAAAAACATTGGGAAAATGAACACACTGAATTTTATAAAGATATACAAACTTTACTGACCCTGAATCTGAATCCACCAGAAAAAAAGAGGGGTGTGTGTGTGCGTGTGCGTGTGCATGTGTGTGTCAGTGAAAGACTCACTTGCGAGCTCTTCACACAGCACTAGACAGGAACAGGCTTTGTGTTGCAGAACCAGAGCAGAAGTTTAGAAGCAGAGGAGCAGCCGCTGAAGAACAGCACAGGTGAGACAGAGGGCAGCCGAGAGGCAAACGAAAGAACGAGAAGAAGAGAACAAAAAAAAAAAAAGTGAAAGAGAAAAAACAGAAGTAAAAAGAAGATAAGCAAGTTAATATATTTTTACACAGTTTGCTTTGTTTGAGTGCTCTAGCAAGAAATGTTTATTTGAATTGAGTTACAGGTGATATTTATATTTCTTACATCACTGGGAAATAAATGGCTGTAACGGCATCGCAACGTTAGTTCTGTCTATAATTCGAATCAGCCTTATATTCATTTATTTCAATTAATTTCGAATTAAAATTTGTCTGTTGCTATTTAATTGTGTCGTTGAAATTACATGGTCGACTGGGACAGAATGTAAGACTAATTTAAACAAATCCTAATAAAAAATTTAAAAAAAAACTAATAACAGACAATTATAAAAGGAATTTAAGGAATTAGGGGATGTTCACTTAAATGCTTACGTCAATTTATCAATTTATTTAGTCAGGAGGCAAATACTTTGTTCTACTATGCACTACAACGCACCAGTGTCTCTATTTATTTAATATAAGTATTATATTTGTATGAACAAATCCTGGAGAATTTAGTATCTATTCAGTATCTACAGGAGACCTGCTTCAGAAATATCTTATGTCCTGGAAACACTTTGTTTATTTTGCTACATCACTGATGAGATGATGAAGCTTTGATGCTAACAGAAATACAGGTCCTCTCTGGGCAATGAGAAGAGTCACTTAAAATACACTTTGTCTAGACTCCACGAACAAATTGCGTGTAAAGGTCAGCTATCAGTGCTACTAAAATAGTTCGGAAATATTCACCAAACACAACACAGTGACTCACTTCTCCCCAGATGGAGGCTTACTGTCTGGCATGTACTGCAATATCTATAAGACCCGCTCCAAAAAGTGTCCAAAGCCATGTGGATTTATTTCTAATTTCATACATCTAAATTCTAAAGAACTTTATATACAAGAAAATATACACACTGCTGAGTATACAGTTTATCATCTGTAGATTCTGTACACTGCTCAAACTGCTTGACTGGTTCAGCGTGTTTATAGTGATGCTGAACTGGGACGTCAGGATATCTGCACATGACCAGGAAGCTCTTTGTAATGTACAGTGTCACGATATTCATCAACTGCATCGCGGACATGCGTGCTGAATGCACATATGTAATGCTGGGTTTGATCTGTGAGATAAATCTAACCCAAATAAACGCCTGATGCGATTCATATGTGGAAGGTTTACCGTAGATCAAACCGAATAGGCCGTGGCTTCGCTCCATTCAATGGTAAGATCTGACGTGCGTCGTTTCATGGCTTGGCTGCATCAAGCAAACATTCGGCAACGGTTGTTTGAGGGAGCGATGAGCCTCGATGCCTGTTCCACATTACATGTGCCTATTAATCAGTTCTGCCAGTTTCAAAAGATTGCAGCGATTATAAAGTTTACTGAGTGGAACACACCAGAACCACACCCTGTAAATAAGCCTCCTCCCGGTAAACTCTTTCTAACATTGTGCCAAATTTTTTAGTATCTGTTTTAAAGCTTTTTACATTTGCAGGCTAAAAGGATTCTACTAGGGCTGGGCTTGTTACCGTGGAATAAACTGTTAACAGTAATCATTTTTTTACTATATTTATCAAGGCCTGAATAAAAAAAAAATAAAGTAATAAAAGAAGTCCTTTTCATTTCTAAAGATTTTATGTTTATTTATTACATAAAGACGCTTTTTCGGAATAACTACCTACTTAAATAACTAAAAAATTGCTCATACTGTAAAATAGAATGTTGGACATACCGCCCATTCCTAGATTTTAGCAGTAAAAAGCAAGAGTTATAAACGAACCCTCTGGGGAGCGGAATAAAAGACACACAATCTATTCGTTTGATGGGTTTATAAACTTTAAACATGCTACTGTTGCACCAGTGTAGGTGGCATGCTGTTATCAGTGAGTGTGTGTGTATGTGTATAGGGTGGGAGGGAGTGTAAATACACTTAACTTACACACAGCTTCACACACAAGCCACCATAAATCTCGGCACATCTAATGTGTAAAAGTACTATTGTCACCCTGGTTTTATGTAGCTGACCTACACTTCACATAGCTCATCTATAAATTCCTTTACATAAGCGAAAGAGAGAGAGAGAGAGAGAGAGAGACAGGGAGAGAAAGAGACAGAGAAAGACAGAGACAAAAAGAGAGAGAGAAAAAGACAGAGAAAAATGAGAGAGAAAGGATTTTAGCCGCACATCAAATGCTTCACACACACAATAAACTTTGCTAAACAGGCTGGACCTTTTTCCATCGGAGTTCAACAGCTAACGCGGTATTGACATCCAAGCAGAAGCTGCTACAACTGCCACCAAATAAATAATGTGGCAAAAAACAGTTTATGGTAAAACATTTTGCACTGTGTTTATATGTTGTTAATCACCGCATATATAATTTATTAAAATAGAAGCTTAATTTCATAAAGTACAATTTTTTTTTTTTTGTGCAATCGCATTTTGTGTTTTTAAGTTCAATAAAAGACAGTTTTTTCCTGTATTTCATTATTAAGGAATTTCTTTTAAAAAAAGGGTCTCAAACTCTAACCTAAAATCAAAAATCTAATCTAAACCCCCTAGTAATGGGTCTAATTTATGGCTGTAAATAGTCCAACACAAACAGTGTTTTTTAGGGTGGTAGACATTACGTAGAGCTTTCAGTCTGGCTTTAGAAAGTTTATTATAAAACAAGTATTTTCTCATGGTCTCTATATGTAGTACTGAAGGGGAAAAGTATGTGCAGTAATCTAATAATAAGCCTGTCAGAGCAACAAAAAAGTTTATAAATCAATCAGAGATGAACTCAATAGACTTAATCTACATCAACATTTCTGGCATTTGGTAGACAGCACTTCTCTATAGTCTTTTAAAAATACCTTTATTATTTAATGTTTACAAAACAGACTGTCTATTAATAATTAGCTTATAATTAACTGACTGAGTAAGGATTTCTCTCAATTCTACATGATGTTAAATTAATCAGGTATGAAACAGATGCAACACTTACACTCGCTCAGTGTAAGTACAGCAAATCCGGGATGCCAGAATTCGCCGTTAATCTCTCTGGAGGCGTAGCAGGATTTTCAACAAAATGTCAAGGATGGAAAAAGCCCACATGGAAACCCTTCTGACATTCGAGCTAGTTTCTTTAGTGTTGCTTTAATGATCAGTGGAGGATCCCTTGTATAGTGTCGCAACATCAGAGTAACACCTTTTCCTGTATATTTCTGAACTTAATTACCTCAACCTAAAATCTAATAAAAAAGCTATTACAATTCTCTGGGATGAAATGATGTCTTGGTTAACAAAGTGCAGTACAAGTAGAGGTTTTCTTTACAAATCTGGCTTAAAAATGGTCATTAACAGAATTTACACTGCAATTATTGTGGTAATAAAAATCTCTCTTATTTTAGAGAAATATATGAATGACTAATATTTTTTTCTTAGAAAGTAAAAAGCAATTACCATGTCTGTCCAAAAGAACCAGTTTACAGCAACAAGGGTGCATATATGCAATCACAACCTTGACATTTTTATATTTGCGCCTAGAGAAACGCTGATAATTGAGCACATTGTAGAAAAGTGTTATTGCTTTACTGGACAGATTTTTTTTAGCTCAGGCAATAGATTTACTATTACCCGTGGCCTGCAGTTCCGTTTGATATATAAAATATTCTAGATGTTATTATATGCCAGTGATTATGTGTCTTACTCTGTTGACTCTGAATATTGTATGACACACAGTTTTTTATGAAACAAAGGTCACTGAGAGGATTATCGAATGATCTGGTTGAGGAGTGTGTAATTACAGATGTCAGAGAACAGAATGAAAATGTAACAGACTCCACTGAAGCGAGTGGTATTATTTAGAACCCAAAAGGTGCAGTTTATTTACAAAGTTACCAAACATTAAACATAAACTAAACTTGGCTTAGCTTGGCACGCTAGCACAAACATAAACAGCAAACATAAACTAGACTTGAATACACTTGACTTATCTTGACTTAGCTTGACAAACAGACTCACGACAATGGTACAGGGACACAACCGAAATTTACGACAAAGACAAAGACAAGGGGGAAACACAAGGGCTATATATATACACACAACACTAAGAGGGAAAACATTAACCAAATGAGTGACACCTGAGCACAATAAAGACCAATCTAACCAATGAGAACATGACACAAGGACAGGGGGATCACATGACAAGAAACAAGACAGGAAGTAATCGAAGGCATAAATAATGAACACAAACATGAACTCAAAACATAAAACATGGACTATATAAGATAAAACATTATAAACATGAAGCATAACCTTACAAAAAGCAATTCTGAATGGATGTTTACCGTAAGAGGCTGTGAGATCATCCAGACACAACTGCTAAGAGTGTTCATTAAATTAAAAGTGCTGCGTTTTCTAGACTCGGCAGCCATAAAGCAATCTTATTGATGGCCCTAAGAAAGAGTGGAGATAAAGGAGCTGTTGGGGGAAAAGACCAGAAGTAGTATCAGATGGAGAACGACTGATAAGTGTACTTATACCAAATTGCAGACCCTAAAACACACAAGATGAAAAGGGCTTGGAAAATGCACTATTGTGCAGTCACAGGTGCGATGTGGATAATCGCAAACGTTCATCATGCAACGTTTATGAATTAAAAAACAATCGCTGTTTAGAAATGATTCGAGTTGTTCTCGAAGGAGCCATTCACGCACTAAGCCAGATGGAACTTTTTGTGCTTAGAGCATAACACGGCATCAAACTAGCAAGCCAAGACCTATAAATTACAGCTACGCAACTGGCATAAACTGCAGATGCAATAAGCTAATGAAATCATAAAAAAAGTTTTTTTTTTAATTATAGCAAATCCATTTGAATTCCAGCGTTAGATATTATTACAGAAATAAAGCTAATTAAATCACAAAAACTTTTTTCAAATTGAAATATATCTTAGTGAATTTACAGTAATTTTAGTTTAATCATTATGATGATGTTCATCCAATCAAACTATTCCAGTTCCTACGTGTAAATCAATGTCTTTTTTTCTCTAGAATAAAACAATCTGCAACATTCCGGCGTTAAAACACAAGAAAAAAAATCTAAACAATTTAAAGGCACAGCAGTAGGAGTGTGTTACGGTTACTGCATTAGGACAGCATGTGAACAGTCAGTTCTTGCTGTGCTAGAATGATGGGATATTGTATGTGTTGTATTGTTTGTAACTGAATCCTGTCATTTTGTAAAAATATCCTTACCAGTGACTGGAGATGCAATTTAGCTTTATAGCTAACTCTGGCACAGCACTTTTGTTGTGCATTGTCCCTGGATAAATAAATGAAATAAATGGGAAAAAATGAAAAGCAGAAAAAATAGGCAAACGGAAGAAGTGCAAGTTGTTGCATCAGAACACATGAGTTGGGACTACATTGGAATTCCTCCTGAACATTAAATTTAATTAAAAAAAGAATGCCAAAAATTGAGTACCAGGTCCATCATGTTTAAATTGTCATGTGACAGTATACAAATTTAAAGTAAGATGATGTTAGATGACAAATTAAGCAAATTAAATCATAAAAACTTTTTTTTTTTTAACTTCAATCCAAGTAAAAAGGCTAATTGACAAAAAAACTTTTTTAGAAGTATTTTGATAATGCTAATTAGATCAAACTCATCCATTTCTCACAACTTCTACTTCTTCTAGTATAAAAAAGATCTGCAACATTGCAGTGTTGAAACACACAAAAAAGTCCACATAATGAAATGGGACAGCAGCAGGACAGTTATTTAGGTCTGGGTTAGCACTAAAAGGGTTAGCACTCTCCGAAAACATTTGGCTGTCTCTGGATTACATATTTAATACAATCACAACAGAGCTGAAACTTGGAAAGGCAGCTGTTCAGAGACCCCTGCATACGTCACGTCTATGTTTATCAGCCAGATTTACATGCTGACTGATTTGCCATTTGGAAGCAGTTCCATGATTATATCCTCATTTTCAAGTGCAGCAGAAATCAAGGAGAGGCGGGACATTTACAGGAGGCTGGATGGCCCGACATTGACATGATTTTTCCTGGGCTTTATTTTTTTTGGTTAAAAAGAACCCAAAGGAGAAGAACTGTCTTTCTCTGTTAAGGTAAAAAAATATTCTTAGGAGTCTAGCACCTGCCATGACACACAGTAAGAACTGACACGAACTTCCTCTGTGTTAAAAGTCAAGATGGTTATTGCACTTCCAGGCCAGGGATTAAGGCATTCTTGCTCCATCGTTCATCATTTTTTTATGGCTAATACCACCATTCTATTTCAGGCTTATAAAAACCTCTTTTGCAATGACTGTACCTGTCTTGTTTGTATAAAAGGTCAGAATACCGGGGTAGATATTTTAACTGGATTTTATTTTTCATTCATTCATCTTCTATACCCGCTTATTCCCTAATTCAGGATCACAGGGATCTGCTGGGGTCTATCCCAGCCGTCTTTGAAATGGCGAAAGGCAGGAGGGGGACACCCTGGACAGGTCGCCAGTCCATCACAGGGCCACACACACTCTCACTTCTATGCGTGGAATTAGATTTTATTATGAGTAGTCTGACAGAAAAGTATAGGCATGTGGTACATTAATATCCATCTATTAATCCACCCACCCATCCATCCATCCATGCATCTGTTCCGTTTTGGTGTTTTTTAAGCTCCAAACATTGAATAATATTGGAGATGTATGCTGTAATACAACCATAAACACTTTTTGAGTATTTTTTTGGAGTTAAACAATCACAAAGCACATAGCAGAATATGAGTTCGGCACTGATGGCATAATCACAGCATGTCAGAATAACACATTTGATGACTGATTGTTAACATGCTGACCCTCTTGATCTGAAATACAGAAATTAGCATTTAAAAAGCATTCTGCGTCTATAGCATCTTACCAATTCACGTTCAAAAAAATCGGTGGATGATGACTTGCGCCGCAATCTGAATCGTCCCTATAGAGAAAGACAATGTCCAAGTGCAATGACCCTAGTGTTAATCTCATGCTGTGTTCCCATGGCTACAAATTAGATGCTTACAAAAAGGCCACACTGTTGCTAATGCAACCAGTTCATTGTTGCTGCCCTATAAGAAGGATGTTTTATAAGCCTTCTAAAATATGACGTGCGTTAAAACTCTTTACTTTTTGCATTTCTAATTTAGCTCATAAGAAAAGAAATCTGACTAAAGTTTTAGAGGTTTTCATGTCTTTAATTTTGTGATTTGTAAAATAGGCAGGACTCAGAAAGAAATATATCGGTAAAAGATTTCCTTCTTTCAGTATTAGTTACTGTGTGTCACAAAACATCAAAAAACCTTGTAAGAAACTCTTATTAAAAAACAAAGCAATCCATAAGCATGTGGAAACCTTACATCATTTCTTGCAGTACGTTAATGCATCAGAACATGCATGTTCACACATAGAAGTAATAACAAATGCATAGATATGTCTATAATGTCCCTCAGGAATTTAGCTTAAAGGATCCAGCTGGCTAAACTTTATATTTAAAGCAGTTTGCTATTCTACAGTCAAAGCCTGGGGGAGCTCAGCCCTTAGACCTAATCATGGAGTAAAAACAGATGGAAAAGACCTTTCGCTTCTGCCTTCACCAGTCCTTTTTAGTGCAGCTTAGAGTCTTTAGTTTACAGCCGTTTTGGTTTAAAAGAATTTTTAGATCGGTGATAGAGTGATGTAATCGGACTATGGTGAAAGTGCATCTCTAATGTTCTAAAGAATTTAAAAAAGAGTGCTATAAGGCATAGAAGTGCAGCGAGAGACAGAATAAAAGGACAAAGAGACAAGTGTGGGAGAATAAGTTGACGGTTTGGGTATGTTCTAATCTTTTCAAATTCTCACGGGAAAGTCCATGCTAAGCTGTGTTCAGTCAAAAAACACATCCTAACAACAACGATACAATATTTTTACTTAGTAAATACAAACCAAACATGGTGTGCAGTGACAAACTTGGTGTTTACTATAGTCATGTTTTGCTGCGCTGTGTAAGAATAAACATCAGGGAAGTTAGAAAAATGGCTGATTCATATACTCAACAACCTTTTTTATATCATTTTAAGATTAGAGTGAAAAAAATGTCATTAATTGCTTCTTTCAGGTCAAAAAACATTCTAGAAGTCATAGTTATTAAATTGTATTGTGTGCATGTGCACAGTAGTGGACCACAGAACCATTATTTAGTTTAAAAAGAAAGTCTTTTTTTTATCAAAACCTGCTTGTTTCTATGGCAGCCATATTGGATGCAGTGTAAAAACTGGTTCCTAATATCCCAGACAATCAAATGCCATATCACCAGAAAGCACAGGATGTCCTCTGTGCAGTACAGCAGATAGAAATGAAGCTAGAATAAACAAATTTTAAGTGTATTTCCGTACTTTTTCTGGCTGTGTTGATAAAAAAAACAATAATGTGGTGGGTCCACCAGAACCATGAACATGGGCTAGGTAAGAAATATATGAACACCACATGAGGGTTTAAAGCCTTGCTCAAGGTCCCAGCAGTAGCCGCTTGGCGGTGCTAAGAGTCAATCTCCCAATCTTTCAATCAGCAATCCAACACCTCAAACACTGGGCTACCACTACCCACATAACTCTATAAAAGTGCTAGGATGCAGGTGTCAGTGAAAGTATATGGCTATGAGATTGAAAAATGAGATTTTTTGCTGTTATATTGAAACAAATAGATGACATAGATAAAGTTTGACATAATTATTTCAGTGTAACACATACCAGGACAATTCCAACCTAAACACTGACAAGCAAAATAAACACAAGTATCAGCATGACAGATGTTCAAGGTTCTGAATGATTTCACTTACTTGAGCACATGTGTGGAGCCATTGATCTGTGTAGCTGTGCAGGGTGTTCTAGGTGCGAGGATGGAGGGCCGTCGGTAACGCTGGTGGCCACAGCAGAGGATGATGAGGAAGGCACGACGGAAGGACTTGTTAAGGAAGGCATAGAGGATAGGGTTGAGCATGGAGTTAATGTAGCCCAGCCACAGGCATGCTGCCCAGAGCTGCTCGGGCACTGTGTAGTCTATGAAAGGGTCCACCACGTTGGTGATGAAGAATGGAGCCCAGCAAAGGCAAAAGCAGCCCATAATAATGCACAAAGTCTTTGCTGCTTTGGTCTCCGTGCGCATGCGGTGGTTTCGCTGGTGTACGGCACTCTCGGGGCCGGAGGCCGCACCACCTGCCCTCTGCAGCATGCTGATCTGACGTGCATGCTCACGTGCCGTTACATAAATACGTTGGTAGGCGAGCACCATCAGACCCAGGGGGATGTAGAAGGCCACCACTGAGCAGGTGAGAGCATATGGCTTGTTCACCATGAACACACACACCGTGGAGTTGCCACTGAACTTCCGTGCTTCTATCTGTGAGAAGGGAAGGGGAAATTTTATCTACACACAAACTGCACATTTTGCACATAGTAATGCCTTTCACTCTTCTTTTTTAAATGAGTTGGTCCTTTTCTCAGTGGTGAATAGAGGAATCCAACTAAATACATTTAAAACAGAACAACATTAACTAAAAAAAACACCATTTTGTTCACAAAGACAGCCTTCTAGAAAAGACCAGAACCTGACTGTTCTTAAATAAAAATAAATCAACCCTAATTCCTCCTACATAACACAGGACTTTTCTCCAATGAAACACACTTTAATTGGATGCAACCCAAATAAAATATTCTGCATAGTGTTCTTAAATGGACGGGATCCTGACGCGCATAACTATAAATATGCTTGTAATCTGCTGTTTATTCATACCATCGGTTGAAAAACAAAGACATTAAAAATGAAAACCCCCTTTTATCTGACGCTAGTGTCTGATCTAACTAATACTATTGTAGCTGAATAAAAGGCATATCTCACATGTAACTTTCAAATTGTAGTTAAAAGCCTTTCTAGAAGACTGGAGCTTAATCTAACAGCAAAACGGTAAGTAAATCTGAAATAAAAGTGCTTAAAATCACACATGTATGAGATGGTCAGGTGTAGGGCTGGTCAATCATATTTTTACAGATAAATATCACAATATTTTTTACGATAGTATATCGATATTCAAAAGTCTAGCATCGATATATATTTAAATTACGTTTGAAACTGATTTTAGTTAATATTTAAGTAAAACGCTGAGTGTGTGTCAAATTATTTCCTCCTCCACTCCCATAGTTGTTGCTGACGAATACGGTAATGGTCTCAGAAGCAAACATAACAAAAAAAATAAATAATTGTGTCTCTGGCTTTGTTTTTATTGTATTTTTAGCTTTTTTTTAAAAAAAAATTTTTATTTAAGTATTGCAATATGTATTGTATTTCTGATATATATCGTGATATATGGTATCGTGACCAGTGTATCGTGATATGTATCGTATCGCGAGACTCTTGCCGATACACAGCCCTAATCATGTATCCACAAAGCTTTGGCAATGTAGTGTATATTTTTCTCCTATAAACTATCCATGTTGATTTTTTGTGACCCAAGCATTCGGTGGAACACAAGTGGATCCGGCTGTGTTTTTGATGTTTTGACTTTAAAGCGTGCAGCTACAGTAAATTAGCATCAGGATCAAACATTTATTAAAAAAACATTTATGTATTGTGAATGTTTCAGAGGTAGCCCAACACAAATCAAACTCTCTCTCATGTTTCCCCGCACCAGGGAATGGTCCTTAGGATTATTATTGATAGAAAGTAAAGAGCAAAGAATTCCGCTGTGTATTTAGTTAATGAAATGGGTTGATCCAACGCAGAATAAATAACCCCCGAGTTGATGAAGCCACCGTGTTATGAAACTCTGCATGGAATCTTTGACGGTGAGTGAAGAAAAACATTCTCAGGATGCCATTTAGACATCTTTTTCTCTAACTTAATCTTCATCCAGGCTGTATAATGTTTGTTTACTGATGTATTATAGGCTTTAATAGGGTGATATAGAATTTTATTTTTTTTATTTATCATACTTGTAAGTGGAGGGTTATTAAATCAATCTTTTGTTCCCGAACAGACGAACAAGATGGCTGTCGCTTCCTTGAGCATATAAAATTGACCCAGAATACAAAAATATCTTACAAAATCTAGTAAGAACCTCTAAAGAACCATATAAAAATCTTAAACGCTCCAAAATACCCCCACATTTCCATTTCTATTGAGCTGATTATCTCACTGAATGACTAATCATTTTACTGAATCAAATGTTTACATATTCAACCTAATAACTGAAAACATTTCACAGCCGAGTTCGTTTTTGAACACTGGACGAGCTGCGACAGCTGAAGGATGTGACTCACCAAATCATTTATACCGATGCTGTTCCAGCCTTGCATAATTGGTAGGAAGGATATGACAGTAGGGATAATCCAGCATCCTCCTATCATAAGAGCAACTCTCAGCGGGGTCATCTTGTTTCTGTAGACCAATGGCTGACAACAGATGGCATAGTACCTGCAACAAAGTATAACATGTAGAAAACCAATTCAATACAAATCAGACCATAGTAAAAATCAACAAAGAACTATCAACCATGTACATCAGATTTAATACACTACAATTTACATTCGTATTAAGTAAATAATAAAATATAACAGGGTGTGTCGTTATAGATAAATAATGGTGTAATGCCTAAAACACCAACAACAGTAAGTACGCATACAGAGCACACGTGTCCCCGGATACACCACTGGATTAGACTATATAGAAAATAATAATTTAGTTAATGGTTTTGGAATATACAGCATACCAAATACTAAAATATGACAAATATGTTGTACTGGTGGGTTTTAAAACCCCTAATTTTGTTGCCTAGTCATAAATGAAAGGTGAGAAACACATCCTAAAACTTCTCATTTTAATACAAACATACTGTAGCCCATATTAAAGCATAAAAAAAAAGGGTCTCTAAACCAGTTCAAGAAATGAAAACCGAAAGCGAGTGAAACACATTGAAAACTAATCCATCAATAAACTGAAATATTTAGGCTGATATGTAAAATATCTTTCACGTAACTATTATAGATTTAAAATGTGCTGAGTTTATATTCAGTTTGTTGTTATTATTTTCAAAATCTGGATTTTTTTTTTTGGGGGGGGGGGGATTTATGAATGATGTTTTGCCAGTCGTGATGTCGTACAGTATTCCACACCGTTTATGGGCTCTGTCGCTGGCTGTCAGTTCACTCTACGTTTAGCTGCGAATAAAAGACAATTGCCCCTGCTGGGCAATGAGATGTACTTCATGTCCATGTTATATCTAGCAGCGAAATAGGTCGGTATATTACAGGGTCTGTTTTCCAGTGATGCACATTTTAGTGGCTGCACCTGCAATTATTCATAGAACCGTTTGAATGAAACAATAAATTATGTAGAGGTGGGCATGTTCAGTGAGCTTCTTTGTCCCGCTTGTTTTCCAACTACCCCTGCCCTATCCACTGATTACCTCAATCTGGTGTGATCAGTCAACCAGAAGATGAGAGTTTCTAATTCACTTGGTCTTCCTCAACTGCACCCTGAACTAAGATAGTATCTTCCAGCTTCTAATTGACTGCACACACCTAATCTATTAATCAGAGTGTGTGTAGGAAAGGGTTAACTGAGAAACAAGCAGGACAGTGGAACTCAAGGAGCATGAGTTACCCACTGCTGGTAATTCACAGTGTAGTAAAAATAATAACTGAATGAACAAACAAAATACGGCCTTAATAGCAAATTTATTTTGCACTTTATTAGGTTTATTTAGTTAACAATTAATAAAAGGTCAATTGATCAATATATAGATATATATATAATATATATATATATATATATATATATATATATATATATATATATATATATATATATATATATATATATATATATATCTATTATATATATAATTTCAGGCGAGTTTGGCGGCCCGCTTTGAACACTCTAATTTTTTCAAAGTAAACGCTCCGGACCCCTGAAAGGTTACCGGACACCCAGCCAAGGGCATCCGGGGGGCGCCGGGGAGGCAGGGTCTGGGACAGGCGGTGGCTCGCCTCGCGGCGGACCGCCAGCCCACTATATATATATATATATATATATATATATATATATATATATATATATTATATATAATATATAAAAATCTTGCTTTGTTCTTTATTAATATTTAACCTGATGCGTTAATGATAAAGTTTTGTTGGTGGTTTGTGACTGTTAGTTGTGTTAATTTTTTTATAACACAGTACCAGTATTAAGTTATTAACTAAAGTAAGATGTAACTATAATACTATAATGCTAGATTTTAAATAGCCACTAATAAATGTTCTTTTAGTTTATTGTTCCTCTAAAAAAACAAGTTAAATAATATACGGTTTTGGACAGAGCCTAAATCATTCCTCTGTTATGTGGATGTTCGTCAACATTACGTTACATCAATTAACATTTGGAAATATAAAATCGATTTTTGACATTTGTGAATTAATTCAGAATCCTCCACGTTCCGTATCGCGATGCATCGAAAAATCGATTTTTTTCCCCCACCTCTAGTGCCCAATGGTCCTTACAACACACGTAACACGGGCAAAACAGCTTGTGCTGTACTATCAGCTATGCCATGAGAATTTTTTTTCTTGACTAGTCCTTTGCTGCTAACACCCAGAGGCTAAACAATGTGATAATACATCTTGTGATATTACCATTAGATGCATTCCTGTTCTTTATCATTCTTGTTGTTAAAAATAACCTCCAGCTTTACTCTGCTGTTTGAGTGAATGGGACAGAGACAAGTGTTTAACAGCAGGTCATCAGTAACATGACCCGCACATTAGTCTCTCGGTGTGTGCCAGCGCATTACAGACCGCATTGTGTTACTTGGGGGCTGCTGAACATTACAGGGCAAAAGCAGGTCTGTGAGAGGACAGGTATTTAAATAACTACTGTGACACGAGTAGCTAGTATCAGACTAAGTGCAAACATAACAAGGCTTAGCTAGTTACTAGCCTGAATAATTCCATATAATTACATTTTATTGTGAATTACATTGGACAAAAACTGGACAAAAGCAGCACTAGGCTTACTTGGCAGCATGCCCAATCTGAAGAGGTGTCTTGTTGTCCAATAAAAAGCATAACCTGAGTTTTGCCCGTAATCGAGGCATTAAAAATAATTGTTATACAGTTGGCTGTGAAGGCTGTAATGCATGCATGGCTGCCTCCTTTATGGCTCTTCTAAAAATAGAACTCTTAGGCATGTCTCTGCTCACCTTTACTCCTGCCTTTAGGGCAATGTGTAGCAGCAGAATCAGAAAATAACTGCATTAGACATTGATTGCTGGCCATTTAGTGGCTGTAAGTTCTAAATGCAGCTAGTTTATGTGAGGTTCTATTCTTTAAGTGCTGATGTTCATACTCTTGCTTTCATATCTCACTAAAATAGAAATACACTGTGACGCATTAGGGCACCTGACCATCACCTTTTTTGATGCTATTATTAAACTTTGCAATAAATCTACAAAGGACATGTGTTCTGAACTGTGGTGCAGTCAATTATAATCCCCATTCAATATTGCACATCCTGTATTGAAGACGCACACATTGCGATGTCGATGCTAAAACGTTACATTGTGCAGCCCTATTTATCACTTACATTTACAAACAAATACTGTGAGAAACCTGCTAGCACCTGTTTCAATGTACATTAATGTAAATTAGTCTAAAAATCAATAGCAAAGCTATCGGTGGTTTACACTGCCTAATGAAGCTTTAATTGACTGTGATTAAATATGGATTAAATATTTATAGCAATTTAAACCATGTGGTTGGCTTTAGTCAATGGTGCAACACAAAAACACAGTGTAAAATATGCATGTCTGTCACAGAATAAGCATATTAATGACTTTAAATCTAAAACATAAATTGTGTGAACTGTTTTGACTGTAAGGTTTATGGTTCTTGTTTATTAGGTCGTGTTTTAGGTTCATGTTCGTTTTTGTTCATGCTTGTGTTAACTTCCTGTCTCATCCTTGTCATGTGATCCTTGTGCCCCATATGTTCCTGTCACGTGATCCCCTTGTCAATGTGTCTTGTTCCCTTTGGCTCGTCTAGCGTTTATATACCCCATTTTTGCCTCGTGTCTTCGTGTGTATTGTTTGTTATTGCTCTATTGCAGTGAGTCTATGTCTAAGCTAGGGTTTATGTTTAAGTAAGCCAAGTCCAGTTTATTTGATGTGTTTTGTACGGTCACTTTGTAAATAAACTACACCTTTGGGTTGTACAATACTACTCGCCTCACTGAATTCATTACATTAACATTTCCTGTGTAAACTAGAATCTTCTTCATTATTCTTTTTTTTTTATATTCCTTTGTGTTTGAAAAAGGCTTAAAAGCTAAACATGAGCTTTGCGAACACAATGAGTCAAACTCACAAAAAGATTGATCACACCTACATCACAGCTACTTTAACTGTAACGTCCTGCTAAATGTATGCTGACTCTGTGAAACTAACCGTGTTTCTGTTCCAATGTACAATAAAAATA
Source organism: Bagarius yarrelli (assembly GCA_005784505.1). Lineage (NCBI taxonomy): Eukaryota > Metazoa > Chordata > Actinopteri > Siluriformes > Sisoridae > Bagarius > Bagarius yarrelli. The sequence goes on along the minus strand of VCAZ01000008.1, from coordinate 3,761,383 downwards.
TCGAATGCTGAGATAAAAAAAAATTACTTTATGGTAGAATGCAAAAAAAGTCCCAGAAGTAACAAATATATTCAAGAGAACGAGGGGTGAGAAATGCATCAGAATACAGAAGACAACAAATTAGTTATTTATTCATCCCATGTTTATGGCGCTGGTGGAACCACCAGATTATTGGGTTTCTTAATCAACACAGCTGGAACAATTTATAGAAAAAGGATGTTTACTTTAGCTTATTTGCAAGGAGTATATGCATTTATGGTTAATATTTGACATTTCCCCTCTTAGATTACATTTGTGGAAAAGGAGCCAAAGCCCCCAAAAACACACAGGGGTTAATTATGTCATTATAAGAAGTCATTACAATAAATAATCACTTCAAAAAAGTATTATTTTATTAAATCATTATATTAGTGAAATATGATGAAAAATTAAATGATTAAATAAAGTATGATATGAATAAATATCTAAAACATATGCTGTGCTAGATAACACTGAGAAGATGAAGTATCAAATGAACTAATATAAATCGTTTTTTATTGATCAAGCATTCTGCATCAGTTCAGTCAGGCCTTGTAGACAAGCACTTTTACCTGCACTATAAAACCATATGTTTAAATTAGAATAATAATGATAGTTACTGTGTCTAAGATTTTATAACCAATAGCACTCCAGAACTAAATATTATTGCACTTAGTATTCTTACTCAACCTATTCATTTTTCGTTAAGTGTGAATAGTTAGCTAATTCTAAAAATAGCTTTTGGCACTGGATAGACAGGTAAAGTGAGAGAAGTACAAAAAGCAGCACCGTTTGTATTGCGTTCATGTCTTTTGTGCAACATAATAACTCCACAGAAGAATAATCTTCTGCTAAAACCTTTCATAAAATGCTGGTGTTTAATAACCGACTTACTCCTTACTCCTCAGTGTGTACACTCAATTTAGAAAAAAATGCCACAAACTGCCTGATATTTATATATATTCAATGTTATTTAGCAAATAGCCAATTGTCCAACCAGCCATTGCTGCATTTTAGGAAACTTACCTGTATCTACTGACAAACATGGGGCTATTTACAAAAACTGCAAGAAAACTTTCTGGTATAACTGAACAAAACTGGGCAAAGAACATGAACTGTCACATATGAGTAATTAAGTGAGAGAGGCTTTCTTTTTAAAATGCCCCTCTCACTATCAGCCTAGAATAAACCATTTTCTGGGACCCTTCCCATACACAATCCCCTGTAGTCACTTAATGTGAATTCCTCCTTCCCATTTTCCAGGTTCTGTGAAGTAAAAAAAAATACTGTCAGCCTATAATAAACTATTTGCTGCTCTGTCACTTTTATTTAACGACCATTTTTTACCAACATTTCTTGTGGATGAGGGAGTCACAAACAAAATGGGGAGAAAATAGAACCACGAATAGGGTTCAGCCCCTTGATATGTTAACATCAAACCTGTTTCGTTTCTTTTTCTGCTCTTGTGACCTGATAACTAGCTCGATCCTTACATGATCTCGGTGAATACAGGATACAAAAGACGCAAGCCAGGCAAAGCCTCCCTGGCGCTTTCTTACACACCAGTCAGTTTAACAGGTAAAACTGGAATAAAGAACAGCACTATTGTTCAGATAGAATGATGTGCTACAGCACACAAAGGTATGAGAAGCTTTTAATTCCAACAAAGCGTACTAATGCTTATTTCTTCCCCCCCCCATTGTCAGTGGTGCTAAACTGTTTACTTCTACAGTAAAAAAGCTGCAAAATTGAATGTACTACTGTATAATGGATCACAGATAAAGGTGTACACGGTGAGCTGAAACAAATTGGTTTAAAAGACTTGAGCACAAAAAAAAGGGGCACTTTTTACAGAAAAGCACTAAAGTCATTTGGATGAAAATAGGTTCTCTTCGGCTGATGTCCTTTTCTTCTATTTAATTTAGTTCCTTTAAAAGCAACATCATCTATTCATTTATTTAATTAGTTATTAGTCTATTAAACAGTCTACCTACGTTTTTATAGATAGTGAGGACGTTCACTGTACAGACTACACAGCCATTTGGAATGTGATGTATGGAAAGCACTTCCTGTGTTTTACTTGTCTGAATTTTCTTGAACTCAATAAGTAAAACACAATTTTTCTTCTGTTCGTGGAGGTGTGTCTGTTTGGGGCTTCAGCTTCATATGAAGTTATAGGAAACTAATGGTTAATATAATGTAATCTAATTACTCTGAAGCAATAGGATGACCGGTCAAGTTTAAGGAGCTTTATTGTCATTTCAACCATATATAGCAGATGCAGTACACAGTGAGATGAAATAACGTTTCTCCAGGACCCCCTGGTGCTACACAAAACATAGAATTACACAAAACAACAAAGAGCCACTAAACAGGATAGACATAAAGTGCGTGTGTGCGACCTAGTGCAGACAGTGCAGAAACAGACAGTGTAATAAACAATACAAACATTACAAAGACAGTGCAAAAAGACAATGTCCAGCTTAAATAAAGCTTAGTAAAAAACACTTTTCATGACAGCTGTGTAGGCAAAATCTTATATTCCTGAGAATTAGAATTATAGCCATAAAACTATACAGTAATTTTCAAAAATTCTTTTTAGGAAGTCTATAAAAGACCCATTCCATACATAATCTCCTTTAGGCATTAAGATGGAATTCAGGATGGTAAAGCAAGTAATGCCATGTTTATTATTTTTTTTTATATATATTTGTATATATGGTTTAAATAACTTCTACCGAATTTCTAAATAATTTTAATGAATTCCTATAAATTCTGTAAGTTCCCACTTTGGAATATAATTACCAGGATAAAGTTTTCATGGAAAATTTCCAGATATTTGCTAGACGTTTTGCATAAAATTTCAAAAAAGTACAGCCATTTGTGCCTATAAAATGTCCTACCTATTAACGTCTTCATTTTAAAAAGAATACTTCAGTTACAAATGTTGAAATTACGTCTACATTGAACTACCTAATATAAAGGGATTCACAGCTGCAATAAAAGCTTGCCTTTGGATTCCCCTTGACCGTATTATTTGGACTGTAATTGATGTGGTAATCACATGGTTGGGTCTGAGTTAGCAACTGAATATGACAAAGTCTCACAAACGTCTCCATGGAAGCAGCAACATCCAGCAATACGCTTTTTTCCACAAAATTTAACAAATCAGCTTATTATGCAATTCTTCTACATTACGTACCTACATTAAAATGCATTTTTAAATGTGTCTCTCTGTGGTTGCCTGGTAAAATTAAAGGGCGTCTGGAGGCCATGGAAAAGGGTATGCATGTTTAAGTGTGTCTCACCTGTCCAGAGATATGCAGCACAGGTGCAGGATGGAGGCAGTGGTAAGCAGAACGTCCAGCGAGGTGCGCACCAGGCAGAACGTCTCCCCGTAGATCCAGTTCTGATGGATTAACTCGATGGCCCCGAACGGCATCACCAGCACTGATACCAGCAGGTCGGCGAAGGCCAGCGACACTATAAAGTAATTGGTCTTAATTTTCCTACAAACAGACAGAGTCTCGGTATTAGTCTTTTACATTTGATTTGATTCTTTTGTTGAAGACAAACACAATTTTATTTGGTATTGAATCAAATGGAATCAATAATACAGACATGAATATTAATGTTCAGTCTTATAATTGACTGGGGCTGAAAAAAGGGACTAGGAATTAAGCTGCATATTTTTAATAGAGTTTAATTAAACCTTCTCTTATATATAATATTACATTTATAACAAAATTCTAATAAGAATGAAAATAATTGCTGGCTATTTAAATAAGGATAATTTAAACCACTGATCAATGAACATTGATTGGAAAATGGAAATAACAAATATAAATTGTAGGGGCAACAGAAATTTTTTTACCCCATGATTAGAAGTCAAAGGGAGACAAAAGGCCATGTCCTTATATAATCTCACTTCTCTGTCACTCATTGTGACACTAGTTAACTGAGAACACTAGAGGGACGATGTATGTAGAAGAGGGTAAACAGCATCATACACAGTGCATGTTACACTATCCTGTGAGACACCATTGAAACAAATTTATCGGGACAAGTATCTGATTTTTGAAGATCCTATTCCGAATTTAGTCTCACTTTTACTCCTATAATAACTTTCAAACTTTTCTGTGAATTAGATTGTGGCGTGTATCTGTGATGACTTTCCCCAAAATGATCAGTGGAATCAGATACTGATCATCCCAAAGGTGTTTAGTGGAGTTGAGGTCAGGGCTCTGTGCGGAACTCCACACACACTACAACACACCATCCCTCATCATGAATACCATGCAACATATTGCAAAATCTTAAAGCGAATAAAGTGACACAGCAGAAATATTTTACTCAGACTGTGAGTTTTTTTACTAACAAAAACTCGCTGTAAGTCATTGTCATGTGACGATTCAAATCGGGTAATAACGGATGGAAAACTAACAGAGATTGTAAGATATACGATATGATATTCTAATAAGATATTATATATTAATAGGGTATCGAGTAACACTAGACAAAAGTTAGTGAAAGGGTGTTTCTTTCATAAAAGGAAATTGATATCCTGCCTTAATACACTTTATACGTAGTTAAATCAGAGGTTGCATAATATGAAGGTGTGTGTGTGTGTGTGAGAGAGAGAGAGAGAGAGAGAGACATGGAGGTAATCCTTGCATAGAATATCGTAGACTCTTACGTGGTGCTTTGAGAAAGACCAGACCCTCTGGCTTGACATTAATAACTATTAAAATTCCCGCTAAAGGGGTGGGCTGTGAGAGCCGCTGTGCTATATTTAGCGCACTGAGAACCTCTAAACAAATTCAAATCACTTTGTCATTTGTTCAAATGCAGCCATTAAAATGCACTGCCAGCTGCCTGCTAACAATATACATCTGTGCATGAATAAAGACATGAAGTGTTGACATCCGTTGGTCTATTTGACATCAGATAATTATACCATTGGATTATATGTCAGTGTTTACAGAGGCCTATTATTAAAAGCTCATTGTTAAAGCATAATGATGCCAGATGGCTTTTATAGCAATAATTCTTCTGCATCAAACCATTTTCAATGTCTGACTACTGTCTCTGCGATATACCTACTGCCTGCCCCACTGTCACTTAATGTCATTTCCAAGTACAAAGTTTACACACACCTGTTAAAATTGCTGTGTTTTTTGTTTTTTTTTGTGATGTTAAATATAAAAAGAAAATCCTACGAAAAAAAACAGGTGATCTATATCAGTCGGCCCCCCATTTTGCCAAATTACTAAAATATAATATTGAAGGGAACGTTACACCTTGCAGCAGATCGAGGGAAAACAAAATCTGTGGCCTGAACACTCCCACTCGGTGCACAGATAATATATTTCGAGCATTTGTCTCTTTCGAAATTTTGGTGCTTCCCTATAAAAATCTGCTGACTTAACACCTCCTATATTATAACTGTATGCCTACCTGGGCGCCCCCCCCAAGGTTTGCGAACCACTGATCTATATGATAGCGGGATATGAATTGGATAATTCACATGCCCCGTTATAAAAAGTTGTACTTTCTATCACTTTTATTAGCTTTTTCTATTTAGATTTTGTTCACTGCGATGTCACAGTCAAAATTAGGGAAAATATTATTTATTTTATTATAATAATAATATATTTATTTTATTAGTATTTATTTTATTATTATTATTATTATTATATTATATTATGATAAGATAATAAGATATTATTTAATTTACTGTAGTACATAGACTTGGTATAAACACTCTATAGAATATGTATATATATATATATATATATATATATATATATATATATATATATATATATATATGCAAAAAGTTATGTACTGTACATAACATACACACTTGTCCTGTCATTTTTGTTAAATTCTAAAATGACATCATTACCTTCAATGATATCAGGTGTTATAACAACACAAACACTGTATTTAACAATGTGGTGGCTCTTCAGGACTGAGAATGGGTACTTAGCTAACAAAAGATGTTATGAATGAACTGAAAATGACAAAGTCACTTGGAGAGAATGCTGCATGTTCACTGTATAAAGAAGAGTTTATTGCTGACTCAAACTAATATACTGATTTTGTACAATGTAAAATTCCGCTTTATGATACATTATCTATCAACCCAACTTTTTAATTTGTAATTTTATAAATAGTTGATTCGGAATAGAATTTCCTTTCTAAACAGAAAGGTAAATGAAAGGCACAGAAGCGGAACATATGACGTAATATAATAATAGAAAAAATGTTTAAAAATGTACTTACTGACTATGTTCTATACAGTACGCTTTAGGAGTGTGTAAAAATACTAATCATTTGATATTATATTAATGAAGTATGAACTTTTCATTTAACATTAGCCTGGATGTTGGTATCTGATCTCCTAGAATTTACACCCCCAACAGTATGCAGTGTTTACACTTAAGCTGTTGATTATGTGCTCAAAACATCTCTAACCATCTCTAACTTTAAGTGTCTGGTCAAGCAGCACTTTTCATTCAAGCAAAAAAAAAATGTTTCTATTGTTATCAATAGCCCTCTTAGATCTAGTGTAAGCTCGAAGTCAGAAATCCCAGCCGCTTTGTTAAACTGTCTAAGAATGACAAAGAGCCGTCGTCATGTGACGTTAACAAACTGGAGCTTGAGTAATGTTCTGTCATTGCTGTTTTTTATCCGTCAGTTCTTTACATATCCAGGGAATGAAGTTATGAGTGTGACAGTGACTTTTATTGTGCTCAAAAACAACTTTTTAAAAACACAGCATTACCCTTTGTGTATTGATTGCGCTTGTGTGTGTGTGTGTATCTGTGTTTGTGTTAGGTATTAATGTGCCAAGAACGCCTCATAATGACTGCTGACCAGTTTGGGATCTCAAAGTCAGCTGTTGTTGATTTGTATTGGACAGTAACCTTAAGCAGTACTTTACCTTGTCTAACACTCAAGCATGTTGTCATGATTGACAGAAAAGTTGATGGCATCTCTGGACCCGTGAGGTCACTTGAGCACTGAGACGGATTGAGGTATTTTAGAAAATGATCTGTGTGCGAAACAGGATTTTTTTTTATAGAGAAGTATGTTTAAAAATATATTTGTGTGGCCGGAACTTAGTCACTGCTGAGGGGGAGGAAGACAAATTGGTAGCAAATAGAAAATGTAGGATAAAATCATGTGGCATGCCTTTAACTATATTGTTATGAATAAACTACTAAAAGTATGGGTGATTTTGTCATACCTAATTTAATTCTTTTCATTCATTCATTCATTTGTCATACCTGCTTATTCCCTAATTTGGGGTCACAGGGATCTTCTGGAACCTATCCCAGCCGTCGCTAAAAGGGTAAAAGGCAGGATGCAGTACATTCTGGACAGGTCGCCAGTCTATCACAGGGCCACTCACACACTCACACTTACTCCTATAGGCAATTTAGAATCTTCAATGAATGTGACATAATGTTTTTGGACGGTGGGAGGAAACCGGAGAACCCGGAGTAAACCCACGCAAACACCGGGGAGAACAGGCAAGAAGAAGAATGTATAGTTATTAATGGAGTGACTCTCACCTGAGTTGCCGGTCCTTACAGACAGCCACCATGACCAGCAGGTTTCCCAGGACGCTCATAAGCATGACCAGTGACAGGAAGCTGATGAGAGCAACTCTCTTCGTCATGCCGTTGCTGTGACAACAGAAAGATGATAAAGACTTAATTTGACAGCAATCAATAGCATGGCACTCACTTAGGTCTGATTAAAAACAGAATGAATTAATGATTAATTTCATGATCAAATGAGGAAACGGTACACCGGCAAATTTTTCAGCTAGTTAGCAAAATACAAACATGTATGTATGAACTGTATAAATGACCGGATTTGATAAATTGACCTAAGAAAATCTTCTACCACAAGCAGAAACCTTGACGTAAGCAGTGACCAGAAAGACACGCATGAAGAGCAGCAAGTGTGTGACTACATTGCAGTAGAGCAGATGTCTCTCAGAGATAATGAAGATGCAGTGTAAGTGTTCTGACACACATCTGACGAATAATAAAAGATCTGACCTTGAAGAAAGAAAACAGAAAGCCGAGTGTTTTATTTAGCATCGCGGCCCAGGAGAAATGTTTAATTTGTTTGTTTTTTTGTGGTTAAAATAACAATGAAAGCTTCTTGATTCTGCATAATTTTTACCAGTAGAATAGCTAGTATTCTGTTATGTTGAGCCTCAAGTTTAAAAGGATAATTATAACTTTAAAGCTCCTGGATGTAAAACTTCTGTCTCACAACCCCATTCGCATGCACTCTCACCAAACTACGGCAAGCCCCGAGGGGGAAAAAGGCATTTACCCACACACACAGAATGAGCGCTGACACAAAATTACCCTGTCTAAACTTAATAAACAGTTTAGTCTGTTACATAAGCACTGACTGAAGCACTCACGTATACTGGCGAATTTGCTTAATTTGAACAAAAATGGACATTAAATCAACATCAAATTAAAAATTAACTGTGTGACTTTTTTAACGCTTCCACGGGATTCTAAAAAAAAAGGTGAAGTGAATTACTCGGTCGGTGGCGGTTTTATTGCCAAGTATTTGTGCTCGTTCTCCGTCGTGGATAACACAGGGTTTCACACACAAAGAACATTTATGAAACCAAATCATCTTTTTTAAGATGGATGATATTGTCATATAAAAATTCCAACTATAAACAAGAAGAATAGAACTCCAATTCTGGTGAAAATGTAAAGAAGAAGAATCAATAAATTGAAACATTTATAATAATTCAACCTCATCGCTGTGTTTCAGAGCTTCTTAGAGAGACTGGAGATCAGAATATCTCGGATTCTTCTATAGGTGAAAAAAACTTGACCTTAATTACACAGAAATGATGATATTGTCTGTCTCATCATTAAAATGAGGTCATTTATCATCAGTTCTTCTCTTTCTTCAGCTTTTCCCTAAAGGAACAAATGTGTTGATTAGGAAGCAAAGGGTGTAATTTGCATGTACAACTGATGGATAATTTATCCTTATATATGCGTCTGCGCGTGTCCTTCTTGATAAGTGGACTGACAAGTTTAGAACAAATTATACCTTATTAATTTTGACCCACTGGGCCATTAGTAAACTGGTCATGTAGCGATGCACATAAATATTATTTTATTCACTCAGATGTAATTTACATTCTGTACACTGAATAAATAACGCCTTCAATTTGACAAGTTCTATGATTTCTTTAAACGGCCATAATGTAAAATGTTTAATTAACAGCCTCAACCCTGGAAATTAGGACAGGATATAACAGGGGCAAAAAATAAGGGCTAACAGACTGGACAGTTAAAAGATTAGGTAATAATGTTTATTTGAAAGGCGAAATAACATTTTTAGCAACTTTTATTTAGCATTAATACTGGATAAGCTCTCAAGGGGAACCTCCGACTCTGCCTCCCGTCTCTCTCTACCCGCACAACATGGCTTCTCTCACTGTCTTCCAGATTTTCCCCTTGATTCTTACTGATTACTATATGTTTCATTAAGTTCATATAATTATTACCGGGGCTGTGCAAAAAAAATTATAGAGCTAACTATCACAATATATCTTAGGCGATAGTGTATCAATATCGCAACCTCTAGTATCGATAAATATTAATTATTTGAAACGGATTCACAATAATATTATTAAAAAAAACAACTTTCTCCTCCGCTCCTGTAGTTGTCGCTATTGTCTCAGAAATAAGCATGGTGGAAGAAATCCGAGCACATCCGGCTTTATATTTGTTGTATCTTTAGATATTTGTTTTGCATTTGTATAGAAGGTTTAAATATAGCAGTGTATTGCATGATGTGTTGTATTGAAATATATCGTGATAAATTGTATCATGTATCATGTATTGTATCGTGAGGCCCTTACCAAATTGCCAGATTAATCAAATGGATGTAATTCACGCAGAAACACTTTTAAAAGAATCAGGTTAACTATAAATATCATATTATTGTACACATTTAAATAATGGCTGTCACCATTAAGAGGCTATGTGAAGCTATGCGGAGTAGAAGAACCCCTAGTCTACAGTACTCAAAGAGGCTCAAAAAAACAAGGAAACCTGTTGATAAAACCCACATGAAACCCGACTAAATTACTGAACATTACCAAGACACAGGTTATAGAACTAAACCCCACGGTGTAAATTGCAGTTTTATAAACAAGTTACTGTTCAAACTCTCAATAGTGACCTACAGTTGTAGCTAACCAGGTTGCCTAATCTTTTGTGCTCAAGACTGAATTGACTTTCTCCAATTATCCTCGAGTCTTTTAAAACTCAATAGGAATCTAGACTCGGTGGAAAGTAAAGATCATAGTGGGGTGGAGTATGAAAGAAAAAGTGTTAGGCCACCACCAGCTTCCAGGAAAGGTATAATAGGCTCACACACAGATCTGAAAGATCTTTGAAAGGTATAAACACGGCTCTGACAAGAAAAAATATCCTTCAGTTGCTATTCTAATAAAGTGAGTTGAGGTCTGGTGAGGGTAAGGGCAATAGCATTTATTTTATTTAATATCATGGTGAGGCAAAAAGATGACAAAAACAGGAAAATGGTAAATCAAACAGATATTCGTTTGCATTAGCATTTACCATTTAAAAGTACACAGACCCTAAACATTTTAGCCACCGTTTTTTTTTTTTTTTTCTAATTTGTCCTCCCTCTTTGTACCTTTCCACTCTATGAGTTTGTGGAGCACTTTCTCTAATGACGTTGTGTATAAATCATTCTGTTGGCACGTCAGATAAACAATAGAGCTTTCCATTCGGCAGTGTAGCTATTTACTACACATGCAACATTTTTGAGGAATTAATCGAGAAAATGATTCCGGCGAAAGAAAGAATAGAAAGGAAATGAAGTTTGCGTTCTAAAAAGCTAAGAAATACGTCTGTTCCTTTTCACATCCGAGCCACTCCGGAATCTCCAGTTCTATTTGCATATGAAAACTCGAAGAAACAAAATATGTCCATCAACTGACTTGTATTTCTTCAGTCTCATGCAATACACACATAAATCCATTTCCTGACAATTATCATCCACACATTTGCACAGACTGTTGACAATTCATTTAGAAATGTGATAATAACACGCACCTGGGGATGAGCAGGGTGTCTGCATATGCTAAATTTACCCGCATGGAAAATATACAAATCTTTAATGCTGAAATCTCAAAATCTTTTAACGCTAAAATGGCCAGTATGTCATTAGCGTGTTGCCTACAGTAGTGTGCAGATGTGTGCATGTCATAGCATAGAAGATGGATGTCTATATAATAATACATTCATCTGTTAAACATAATCACGACCAAAATCACTACTGCATATGCTCGTGATCGAAAAAATCGGACAGGACTTAAAAAATGTCAGCTACTCCAACAAAAAAATAAAATAAAATATAACTCATACCTAACGAGAGCAATTAAACACATAAAAAATACCTTATTTACTGTATAACATGGCTCCTAATCCTGCAAGAAAGTATTTGTCTTTAATTGCTAGTTTGACATGTTAACCGGCAGCTGATTAACCGGCAGCCGGCCATGATGAATATTTCCCTTTGATGGCAGCCGTAAAAGATTTCAGACACTTTCCTGCACTGTTACGTCTCCTACGACGACCGTCAAACCAGGAACCGACAGGAGCGCCAAACCTGATGATGCAATCTGCGCAACAACTTCGAACCACCTCGGGAAAGTGTTAAAACGAATCCGGTAGACAGTATAGAAAGTAATGAAACTTATTGAGTTATGGAGGGAAAAGGAGTGTTTGTATAATGGAGGGAAAAGGAGTGTTTGTATAATGGAGGGAAAAGGAGTGTTTGAATGATAGAGCCGGAAAAGGACTGTTTGTATGATGTAAGAAATAGCATTTTGATCTAATAAATGCTAGGTCTTTGTGCTAGCCACCATATAGCGGAGTGAATGCGGGTTATTGTACGTGTTTTGGATTGATGATGTAAAACTCTTCTTGCGTGCGTCTGTTTTTGCCTGTCATACAGTCGGACATTATATTAACTGAGATCCCACAGTGTTACACAGGGATCACGTTCCAAATTGCTCAATTTCTATAACCCGTCCTGAGTTAGGACAAGCTGAGAGCTGTTCTGTCTGGCACACATTCATGTTTTTGCAACATTTGTAGTGACACAGCACACACATTCCTCTGAACATCATTGTGAGTTATTCCAATGGCATAATAACGAATGCATCTAATTAATGCTATACTACAATAAAATCTAACCTTAACCTTGACCTCGGACCGCCAATGAATTTTTAAATGTATTCCGTTAAAAAAGGCAGTTTTTCTAATGTCACTCAAATATTTCTATCCAAGTTGAGACATTTCATGTCCTCCATGATAGGAAAACACTAATAAACAAAATAACTATAATTAAACTATTCTTTAATCAGACTAAATATTAAGAATTCTAAACCGAAGTAACAGTACGATGGAGCACTGTAAGTTGCAGCTGTACAAATTTTAGGCCTTGACATTATAGGTATATAGTCTAGCTGATCAAAATTCTTCCTCTTTAATTTGCTTAGCAGCAGAAGGTCAGATTTCGTTCCCCTGAACTGGAATTTACCGCTAGCTTTGACGCCATGGTATTTTATGTGATCCGTTCAGTATCTAAAAGATTAAGATCTGGATAAAGAGGTTTACAATCTGCTGCTATTCCTAAAGTATAAATCAAGGGACTTTTTTTACTGAATATTTCATATAACTATGATGTAAATCAAAGATGCTGAAACTTCTTTAATGCACCAACTAATGCTAACGTTACTGCTAGCGGAAAATTCTATATGCTCACTTTTGGGTTTTTATTTCAGATGTTTTATCAGATTAATCGTATTAGGTACTTGTTTTTTTACCTCTTGATTTTTTTGCAAAACAAAGTTTGCAGTAGGTCATGCGTGGGATTTAATTAATATAATAAATATAATATATAATAATATAATTAATATAATGAATGACTTGACATTCTGACATAATGAGCCTGACATTCTGTTGTTGCTGCCGGAGTTGAGCTGAAAGTTCTCTCAATGACCTCAAAAGAAGGATCTTTGGTATCGGAGTGTTTTTACGCGTACGAGTTCATGAGCTCCGTATCGGGCCGATACCGACACCAGTATTATTCCATTCCTAGCATTAAGTTTTACAGTTTTATTTATTTGATAATAATTTTTTTTATTCGTTAATAATACGATTTTAGTGCTATACTGACTATTATCTAAATAATCATGAAGTGAATGTATTTTATTGGCCTGCCAATTGCAGAGCTGCGGTAAACATCCATCACTGTGATCACTGCAGTTTTTTCACCATAAAATAATATATTATAGCTGTGATTATATCAGAGTATTTTTTTAAAATGTACACGTTCGAAGGAGCAGTCAGAGATGATAATCATGAGCTAAGCCCCGGCTTCCTGTGTTTCATCAATGGGAATTTTGACAGCTTTGTTAGACACACTAGTACAACCATTCAGACGGAACCAGACAGCTGGCGGAACTATTCAACCTCATTGTGCACCTCAGAAGGAACTCGTACACTACGACTGCTAAATAAACGTCCTATTTTGCATCAGATATTAAAGTCCTACAACTCCTGCAACAATGTTCCAAAGCAACAGACATCACACTGGCAGCTACAGCCCAACATCACAGGATCAACTGAACATCAATCCATGTTCAGTGCACAGTCATGGTCACTTCTGCTGCTTTTTATACATCCTTCTAGTTTGATGATGGTTGAAAATTGTCACGAGATACTTATGGTTCATTTGGTACACGGTAATGAGATAAGGCAGTTGGGAAAGTAGATGCCAGGAGAGAAAGACTGTGTTTTCTGTGATGAAAATGAGCCAGCGCTTAAAATCCATGATTCTTTTTCTCCTTTCACACAGCAGGTCACATTAAAATAAGTTTAATCTGAATGAAAATGCTGCATGTAAACACCTCAACCAGAATAAAAAACACCCAACATGATTAAAATCAGGGGTGAGATAACGCTTTCCATAACTCAAATAAATAAAAATTCCTCTATGTATATGACTCGTTTTGGTTACTTTGAGTGTCATAATGACATTATTTCTTAGGAAAATTTTCTAGGAAATAAATTTTTCTGAAAGTTTTGTTTTCATTTTAGGTCGCTAAATTTCTGCAGCACAACTCTCACATGTCCTAATTACGCATTTTAATTTACAGACTTTTGCTCTTTGTATAGCGGGAAGAGGGGCAGAAATCAATATCTTGTAGTAAAGCAACGCTATGGAAAATCTTTACTTTGCATGCACTGTCATTTTATAAAAGATTTCAGCAACAGCAGGTACTTTACACACCCACCTGCTTGAGACAACACAATACCAATAACTAGCGTGATTAAGGAATGCAGCTCATCTTTACAGGATGACATGCTGTACACATGACAAACTTATTCCAACTGGAAGTGTTGACACACGTTAACACCAGTTAGGAAGGGATAAACACTCAACCCGAATATTTCATTTACATTTACAGCATTTGGCAGACGCCCTTATCCAGAGCAACCTACATTTATCTCTTTTGGGGGTTAAGGGCCTTGCTCAGGGGCCCAGCAGTGGCAACTTGGTGGTGCTGGAAATTAAACACGGATCTTCTAATTAGCAGTTTAACACCTTAACCACTGCACTAGCACTTCCCCCTGTAGTGCAGTGCGAATGTTTTAATCGGAATGATCTCAATCATAATGACAAAAAAGTGTGCATGGAATCGTGGCTACTGAGTTGAGATGAAAGTATTAATGATGCACATTCATAATGAACATGACTGAAGAAAGAATAGGAATCCTTACGACACACACAATTATAGTAATGCAGTTCTTACCTTTCACTGGTATCAACTTCCTCCATTACAGGCATCTGGCCGCTGGAACTCAGATTCATGTACCCATAGACGAGCAGAGTCTCTGTAATGTAAAAATCCATGTGTGCTTTTACTCAATCTACATTACTGCATGTATAAAGAATAAAAAAAAGGAATAATATTTTGTAAATGGTTACAAATGAATCTAAAGGTATACAAATAAAAAAGTTTATGTTTTTTTTTATGTTTGCGAAAAATGTCACTAAAAAAGACTGAACGGAAACAGAACGACTAATAGGCTAATGGCTAATATTAAAACAGGAACACAAAAAAAGTCTATAGCATACACAGTATTAGGGGTGCTCCATATACAGAAATTTGTAAGCGATTAAAAACATATAAATAATAATGTATGGATAAGGTTTTAGGTATCTTTCACGCAGATATTAGCTGGGATATGCGTGTGTGTGATTTAATAAAATAAGCCAGTCTGAGGCATCCCTGGCTGCTACTGACAGTTTAATGCCCAAAACGAAGAAGCACCCAAAAAATATAACAGTATTTTAGTTTATGCAGACTAAAGTTCTATGTAGAACCATGTAAATCTTAAGTGGCAACACAAAGTAGGGAATAGGTATATGTGAGTATGGGAATAAATCCCATCTTTAACTGTAATATCCATGAAAACCTCAAGAACATCTCATCACCCCCCTGCCAATGTATGTTTCCTTGGGGGAAGTGGTGGCTTAGTGGCGTCACGGTGTTGGCTCGCTGACCAGAAGATCGCAGGTTCAATTCCCAGCCTCCACTAAGCTGCCATTGTTGGGCCCTTGAGCAAAGCCCTTAACCCTCAACTGCTCAGTAACCTAAGATCCATTTTGTGATGTGTTCAAATTGAATGTGTGAATCAATGGACTGAAATCAACTGGCAGGCTGCTATTTTTAAAATGTGTATCAGGTTTTCATAGCTGATCCCAGAGATATGTGCTTAGCAGGGGTGCTATCTGATTCAAATTAGCAGAAAAAACACGGCCTGCGCTCACGCCATGTGCCAGAAGGTTTTCTTGTTTACATTTGCAACCAGGAGATTCGCAAGCGCAATAAACTTCTTGGTGATCAGCGAAACACAGAGATTCTCATGGGCAGAACAGCAAATAGCAAAAGCTCAATTACCCCCTGCCTCTTTTCCTCCCTCCACCCCCGCATGTAACCGCGATAGAAAGAGACAGAGAGACAGAGTGAGAGAAAGCTTCCTGCATGACTACCCCGGCAGGATGTTCATCATCCTTTACCAAGTCAAGGGGGAGAATTTCTCCACAAGCCTACCAGTAGGGAGTCTAAGACATGACAAACTTCTGCAGATGTACTTCAGATACTATTAAATGTGTATACGGACAGTAAACTTGTGTGAGTCTATGTTTTAACAGCAAAAGATTTTTTTAAGGTGGTGATGAACAGTTGAATTGTGCAGGTCACAAGTTTTTTTTTTACCATTTTAATTTTTAAGGACAGAATTAAAGAGAGTAAGCAGGAATATAGGCTAACCGAATAATAACAAACATAACAAAACCTTATTTAAGATTAACAGGGCTGTGTAAAAATATTGCTACAGCTAACAATCACTATCGATATTTTGTATATTTCGATAAACAAAATATCGATATATATCAAATATTCCAATCTCTAGTATCGATACATATTTATATTAGGTTTTACACTGATTTACATGTAAGTTAATATTTAATTAAACGTCTCAGTGTGTGTCAAATGACTTCCTCCTCCGATCCTGTAGTTGTTGCTGACACACAAGTAAGTATAGCGTGAAAAATAAGGGCGCCGGCGGCTTTGCATTTGTTTTATTTTCAGCTATTTGTTTTGCTTTATTTTATTCGAAGTATTTTAGTATATTGCATTTGAATATATTGTGATATAATCAGTTTCTATTAACAACATTGTGTTTTGTGGAGTACGTGGGCTTCTAGGCACTTATACTGCTTCACATGGATTCTCTGTAAATCATCTGTGAGTTTCCATTTGTGGTTGGGGATTTTTTTTATGTTGTTCAGGAGAAGGTTAACAGGTGAGCCGCTTTTTGTCTCTTGGCTTGATGCTGAGGTTAATGATTGAGATGTAGTTTGACCAATGTATACATACATGCCCAAGTCAAAGGTCACGTGCGAAAGGCCAATGGTGATGGCAAAAAGGAAAAGCAAGATTTCCGGACAATCCCGACCGGATGCATTTTGGTAGGTTCAAAAAGAGGGCATGTCTGGGAAAAAGAGGACATATAGTCACCCTAGTTGAGCATAAAATTAGCAGTGAAAGAAATATTTGTCAGCACTATTAAAATTACGAAAGTGTACTTAGCCTAACCATTAAAACGTTTTATATAAGTTAGGTCTTGCATTAAGGTTGGCAAGAAAAAACATATAAATGTGCAGAGAAATACTGACTTAAGTCATTCCTTATTCAGGGTTGGCAAGGTATCTGGAATGAACTTTTGTATGTGCTGGAAGCATGAAAGCAGCAGGAAAATCCTAAAAAATAATAAAAAAAACAAAACAATAATTATTCTTTATAACTAACAGCTGTAATAAAAGGCAGGTAATCCTGAGAGAAAAATTCCCGAAATGCTGTTATGACACACAAAAGATTCAATTTCCACTACTTCCATGAGATCAGAATTTTCACTCAGTGTTTTGTTCATAGCCCGCTTTCTGTTAGAGACAGCAACATGTAGAATCCTTTTAAAAACCTTTCAGAGTTTTTCTAAAGACCAGATAAATGACCAGATCTTCCCTCTTAAGCGGAATAGGTGCTACATGATCTGACGGTATTCCGTCTGCATTTAAGGCTTAAATCATTCACTTTTATCATGCACTTAAAAGCGAGAAAAACCAAGCAGTGACGCGATTTTATTGACTGCAAGCGTCCATTGCGAGCAGCATTCTGTATGTGCATGTGTGTGTGAGAGAAAGTCAGTGTGTGTTTATTGTTTTTTAAATATAAAACACGGATAACTGAAAAACCCTGCATTGCTGTATGTTACGCTTCACTGTCCTTAGGGTGAAAGGTCACAAGCCTGAAACTTTAATCTAACATCAATGCAAGAAAACCTTTATTTTATAAACAAACTTGTCGAGGGCAGCATGGTGTTTAGCACTGTTGCCCCACAGCAAGAAGGCCCTGGCAGGGGCCTTTTCTGTGTGGAGTTTGCATGTTCTCTCTCTGCCTGCACGGGTTTACTCTGGGTACTCCGGTTTCCTCCCACAGTCCAAACACGTATGTTTATTGGTTGATTGGTGATTCTAAATTGCTCATAGAAGTGAGTGTGAGTGTGGCCCTGTGATGGACTGGCGACCTGTCCAGGGTGTACCCCCCCCTGCCTTTCGCCCTTTCAGAGACAGCCGGGATAGGCTCCAGCAGATCCACGTGACCTCGAATTAGGGAATAAGTGGGTATAGAAGATGCATTAATAAATGAAAGACTTGTTGAGTTACTAGTTTTCAGGAGACAGACTAAGAGCACAGACTGCTTGTTAAAGTAGTCGACACATAGTCTCAGCCTCAGACGTCACACTCACAGACCGCTGGCTGAACGTCTGCTGTATAATTAGCTGTGACACTTCAGGAGTATCAAAGTTGTTCTCTGATTGGTTGAAGTGTGCAGGATTACCGGAAGATGTGTGTGTCGCGTTATTTAATAGTCTACATGGAAATGACCCAAAGCCGTCTGATCGAAGAAATAAGCGTTTGTGTTAATTAATTAAAAGCTGGATTAAATGCTGGATTTCTAAAAGTGTGCAAGGTTCACCGTATAGACTGTTTAAAAGACGTTCGAGTGTTTTCCTTGCGGCATTTACTGACACACCTAAACATGAAGCAGCAACAAAGGTGACGTCATTGTTTTATTTACCTGTCAGTCATGTGTTTAGTTGAGTGGGTCTTAGCTATTAAAAGCAGCCAAGGTTCCCAGAAATTCTGCAGTCAGTCTAAAGGTCTGGCTACACGAGGCTAGTCGATATGCATAAGACAAGGATTGGTGCAATAGTCGGTGTGGCACGCAACCCAATACCTGTTCGTTTAAAAAACTTCCTCCTGTCATATACTAACCAGTCTCTCCCATAACCCCCAGTGCACTTTACATTTTAATTGAATGCAAATGATGGTAATAATGATCTGAGGGACACCAGGGCTTGTTTACTGTTGGTTGAGTGGTATTTAGAGAGAGCCTGTACTTGTGAACGGCACTTTTTCCCTCCACTCCATCTGCTAGGGCTGCTGCGCTTATGTACCACTCCATTAATATTGCAGATCATGAAGCATGTTGTACTCAAGAAGGCTTCGAACATTACTCTGCTATAGGCCAGCATATGAGCTCAGACGCATAACCACAACAAGGAGCTAATACACTCAATTGGCAAAGCAATTGGCTTATGGAATGAATCTCACGTATACCTAATAGACAATAAAAGCATTATTCAAATAAAATATTGCAAACAGTTGTTGTTAGTGACTGTTTTAAAATATAAGGAACTGTGTAGATTTAATATTAACAGCTTTATGAAAATTGGCATACGGCGCCCCACTAGATTACACTGACCTTTACCAGTGGCAGAAAGGAAAGAACAAGTAAATAAATAAATAGCATTAAGCTGGAACAGTAAACCCAATAATGCACCTAAAAGACACTGCAGAGCTCCTGCGCTCACTCAGACCTAAGAATAAGAGCTATAAAAAGTAGTTTTATTGGTTAAATAGAATAGAATAGAATAGAATAGAATACTTTAAATGGCATTGTACAGCTGTACAAAGAAAATAATGCTCTCAATTATTCGCACACACGAAGGTAAACACATGATCAAGAATGACATTCAACCGGATCAAATCTAGCTGTAGACTGAATGTCTCAAAATATAAACAGATATAAAATCTGCAAAATCTGCAGTGGGTCAGATTTGCAATACCCATAAACAGATATGGAATATATAACAGATATATACACAGAGAAAGAATGACATGTATGTTTTCCGTCACTAGTGAAATGAGCTTTCCACACTGCAGAAATCTGAAACGTGAACAGGAATTTTTTTCACATATCTGCTCATGTTTGCATGGAAAACACAAGAGGGAAACATCACACATACGTCTGCCTCTTTTGAGGAAAAACTGACACCTTTATGCCGAAGGAAATGTACTGTAACCTCTTCCCTATGTATTTAAATATGAGGTTCACATCGAGATTTTATGTGTTAATATGAGGGAGCTGTGAAACCACACTAACACACTATCAGACAAATTGAGATGGCCTGCTTGCGACTTAACACATGCATCTATAATTCTCTCGTGGCCAGGCAGCTAGTGGGCAGTGGTGGCTAAAAGGCACTAAAAGGAACCAGGAGGCCACTGTTGGGTCCTTAAGAACCTTAACCCTTCTAGCTCCAGGGGCACCGTATCATAGCTGACTCTGCGCTCTGACCCCAACATTCTAAACTGGTATATGCAAAACAAAAAAAAAACACTGTGCAGACATTAACTTCCTTACTTCCTGTTAGCGTATCAAATGCAATAAAAAATGCCATATTTCTGCCTGAATTTCCCCTGTGATTTTACAGCCTATGACGGTACGTACAACTCGGAGCAGAGTCCAAAGATTCACACAGCCTAATGTGATTCCTCCTGTGTTATTATCTACTGGGTAACCTGGTTTGATCACTCAGCCCACTTCAGCCAACAGACTAATCAAATCCCGACTCCCTGACTGCACAAAACCTCAATCGTATGCATATAACAATCTGGAAAGAAATAATCAGCACAACAGGGCTAATTCTCTTAGGCCTTCTTGGCCTGATGAATTATTAATCCTTCTGGAGGGTGTGTCATCTTGAAAGCTCGACACTTCAACGTGTTGCAAATGAATTGGACTCTGTTCCTGCTGTCAGAAGCCGAGGGGCATCCTGACGGAAAAAAAACCCCACTCGATTTCGTCCCTGCACTCACTATTACCTCAAATGCTGACACACACATGGCCTTGAACAAACAAGAGTCACTAACAGCGAACCCTTAACTTTAGTTAATATATTTTATTTGCTATTACGTTAATGTATTTTTTTAATTGGTAACTAATCATAATCTGCTTATTTAAGTGTAAAATGTGCGCTAAACTACTAATAATAGATGCAGGACTCCAGTAAGAACAATTGATTAAGAAGCAATTGGCTGCTAAAAACACTTTATTTGATTAAATACTCCGGAAATGTGTCTGGAGAAGTGTGTGCCAGCAGTCACATGCTATTATTCCTTCACCCTTTGTTTATGTGCATTTTAAAGTATCACATCAGAAACAAGGAATAGAAAAGGCAAATAAAAAAAAAGTTAGATGTAAACTTTTTCCACATAGTGAATATTAAACTCACGTGACTTAGCGTCTGTTTTCACTCTATTTTGCTTGCCTTGATTTATTTACTGTTGGTTACTAGGTTACCAATACCACCATCAGTTACTTACACAAGTGATGGAAATGATTCGCACATTTTTTTTCTTTGAAAAGAGAAACACACTGTCAGTACTTGTAGTTTGACCTTATCTACAATGCAACCAACAAACTTAGCACATTTTTTTTTAATAAGTAAATTTAGTCAATTGCAGTGACAGCTGGTCAGTCGGCCGCATCCCCGAAGGAAAAACACTACTTACTATGTAAACAATAAGTTAAATATATATCGCAAAATAATAACAAAATAACACTATTCTACTGTTGCTCATATTATTATTTATTAAAAAATTAAATTAAAATTAAAATCCAAATTTTCATTTATATGTGTGTGGGGAGCCGGACAAAACTTTTAACAAGACTTGAGGGAGAGCTTTAATTGTGCGCCCTAAACCATAGCGAATTAATAGCAACTCAATAGATTTTTTATTTTTCTGGCCTTATGTGATTTGACAGTCAACGTTCCCACTTAGGCTTATGCAATGTAAGTCATGCCTTTTTTGCTTTCTCTTCGACTGCTTTAAAGGTTTTTGGTGCAATCCTTCTCTATAGTAGTTTTACTATATACAGTATATAAGAAGTAATACAGTTATACAGATAAAATGCTACACCGCGCCATTGTTTCTTAGATATAAGTAATAAATTTTAAATGCAGAGTCAGAAGGTTGCTTTTAGTTTAGAATAAACAATACACTTACTGGACAAAGACAGCAAAATATACTGTTATAACATTGATAAGTGTCTTTTTTCCCCAAATGTATGAAAACTTTCACATTATTAAACGTTAAGCATCACACTAAGCTGATTAGTATGGCTCTTGATATCTGCACTGTGTGGGGGAAGTGAGGAAAAGCATTGATCCCTCACACTGATTGTAAAACAAACTCGATTTAAAACACCAGCACAGCGGTTCACAGCACAGTTAGCCGAGGTATATTTAATTAAGCTTGTTGTGGTGTCAATTTTTAAAAGCTTGCCTAAGCACAAGACGATACCAACATTTCCACTGCTTCCTTTTATTTAATGTCACCCAGAAGCTTGCTGGGAAAACAACAATACTGAAAATGACCTGGTCCTAAACAACAAATATTCGAATCCTAGTTACAGTATAAACTTAACAATGCAAAAAAAATCTGGACATCTAAAAAGTATTAGATCCAGATCTGATATTTAACTTTTGTTAATCCGAATTTATTTTCTGATAATTTACATTAACACATCACAATACTTTCTGTTATTGACAAATATTTGGGTTTGTTAGTATTTAATAAAATAAATTAAAACGAAAGACCAAAAACAAAAAATAAAGTAAATAAAGTTGATTCTTTTTTGCATGGGTTAAAAGAGCATAAATCAGAAGAAAGTAAAAACATATCACTGTAGCCAGGATTTTTTCGGTAAAGTATATTTTGGCATGGTTTATCACGGTGGATTTTTAAAAAAAATGATTATTTATTACTTATTTTCTATTTAATTGACCTGCTATTGTTACTGCCAAAAACGTAGTCTGAATAATATTTTTTGCAAATCTAATAAAAAATGAATGCAGTCATTAAATTAGAATTCATTTTGGAGTCGAGCTATTAATACATTCTAAACAGTTATTTAGACTGATGAAATCACAGATAAAGAATGGAGTGTTCTGCTGGATGTAACGGATAACTAAGGAAAATCTGTGTGCACAGTGCAGTTATGTTCCTCTTTCTTTCCCTGCTGTTGTAGAATCTAGTGAGGAGGACAAATGGCCATTTAATAGAGCAATGAAAAGCTCATACCACAATGCCAGGGTAAATTATGTTGATTTCTTACTGGCCTCTTTGCAGAGTAAACAGTTCACAGTTTGCTGTCTGGGTTTCATGCTCTCTTACGCTAAGTGTCAGCTGGGGAGCTTTTACATTTTGCCCAGCAGAGGATTTCGAACTGCCAGCAAAGTTGTGTAAAGAGACAAGGAGAGGCCTTTAGTGATTTACAAGGATTGCTGGAGACTCGCTGAAGCACAGTTAAGCCTTTGTTTGTGTTCGTCTGAAAGCTTGCTGTACCTGTAACTCTTCTGTGGACTAATATAAATAATAATAAATATAAAGAATGAATTGATAGAAAACATCAGAATAGGTAGGAGAATGGGTAGGAATTTGCGATCCTGGTGACCTTGACCATGATATAGTGAATGGTTCAGTCTAGGTAGGACATCCTTGCTGATAAAAGAGACAGAATAGCCAGACTAGTTTCAAGCTAAAATATATAAGCTATGATCATTTGTATAACCAAATTCTGAACTGTGATGCAGTCAGACTATAATCATTGAACATCCTGTATTGTGGCTATAGCAGATGCACACATTGCGACGTTGATGCTAAAGAGATATTTTGTTGCAGCCCAAACAGTGAGCATAAAATCAACACCTGTCCACACCTGAAGGCAGATGGGATACAACAGCATTTAAACCCCGTCATACAGGAAGAACAATCTAAAGCTACAATCAGCACAGACATACTGAAACTGTATTTTTTTTTTCAAGAATAGATGATGTTTTCTGAATTTTAACTGGTCAGGTTATGCTAACAAACACACATTTGCTTGCTAGCTTAAATTACATAAAGTTATTAAGACGGTGCCTTTAAATAACGCTGTCATGTGCTCTCGCTCTAAGTACAAGGTAAATACAAGAAACCTGCTGGATAAAGTTTTCGTCTGTAATGAAACTGAGAGGTTTTTATGAGAGAAAATGAACTGATCAGAGGGGGAAGTGATGGATCAAAGAAAAAGTTTGGGCCAATGAGTATCACTGGTATGCAGTTTTGGGGCTAAACAGTTGAATTTTTTCTGACAAAAGAATCAGCGTGTTTTTAAATGACAAAAAGAAGAAAGGAAACAATAATGCGGATGGATAGATGGTGAATTAAATGCAGGTATGATGTTGAGCTGAGTTTACACTGTGATTTTAGCCAAGATTTGGTTGTCTGAGACAAACATTAAAAACCTAAAAGATTTTTATAATCCCAAAGTCTTTTCTGTTTGATCATAAGTTTGAGACAATAAATGGCTGCTGCAATCCGTTTTCAGCTTTCAGAGACTTTCCCACAGTGTGACTTTCTTCTACGATGACCATCAAACCAAAAACCAATATAACCTGATAACACAATAAGCGCGATTTTAAACTGACGGGGTGGCATGATATCTAAAAAATTTAACAATGTTTTATTCAGTATATATTGCAATTTAAAAAATTTTTAGCATATGACTTTTTAGATAGCGTGTGCTGCGTAAAATATAATAAACAAATTATAAGCATAGATAAATACAATAGAACAAAGATGTACATGAAATAACCTGTGCTTTTTTTCCAGAAATTAAACCTGAAATCACACTGTATAGATTTCTATATATAGAACAATTAATCTTTATTAAAGCTACAAAAGTGATCGCTTTAAACGTGCTTGAAATATTTACACGGTATTAAACCTTAAAACAATGTGCGAATGTTATTAAACTTTGTGATTAATCCACAAGTAACATGTGTTCTGAACTGTGGTGCAGTCGACTATAATCCCCATTTAACGCTGCACATCCTGCAGTGTGACTATTGCAAATGCACACACCGTGATGTCGATGCTGAACCGATATATCGTGCAGTCCTACTTCAAACCACTGGGGAAAATGTCGAAACGACTCTGGTGGACCGTAAGATGAAGTTTATTATGGTATGCCATGACCAAAATTACCACTACAGATTTTTTTTTTTTTCTGTTAGCTACGTGTCACAGATTGACAATGTAAAACACCGGACAAGTCTTTTGCGTGTCCGTATTAGATTTATGTGTCTGGTACATGATAAAAAAAAGATAATTCTATTTATGTTGCACTTTATAGAAAACAACTTTAAAAGGGGGTTCAGAGGTTCTAATTACAACAAATAGAAATCACAGTGACATTACTATTATATGTGCCTTCAAGCGCTTCGTAATTTGTGACCTTATGCACGAACAAAAAGAAATATTTGGCAAGTACTTTATTTATACAGGTTATTATAACCTTTACATTTATCAAAAAATCCTTTGCTTTTTTTTTTTGCTTTTTTTTACTAAAATTAGAAAAAATAATATTTTAAGGTTCATTTTTTAATGAAATGAAAACATTATTGAAACATTTTGAGGGTAGAATGTAAAAGCATTGACCCCACCGCAGTTTAGAACAGTGGTACACTACATGTGAACAGAGATGACTTGGAAGTGCAGGTAGACTATTCTACTATTGTCTTCATTATTCATTTATACTTTTATAAAATTAGAAAAGTATAAATATCCACATTTGCAGGAATTTCTATCCAGTTTCCTGGTTGTAAATCATAGGGTTTTAAATGGGGGTAACATGATTACAGGGCTGGATTAGGTGTTAATTATGTGGTGTAGTTAAGGTCTTGCAAATCTTGTGAAAAGTGGAGTGTTTAACTGTGTTGGACATTTGCATTTTTGTCTGATTAAGTCTGAAGGCAGGGTCATTTATGAGCTCAGCAGCAACACAGAATTGCAGTCAACCGTTTTCAAACATGGGACTGGTAGGTTTGCTGAATTTCCTCACATATAAAAATAAATGAGGAGACCTTTGAGACCAAGTACCTGATAGCCCTGATAGCTGTCCAGTGTCTGGACATCTGGCTTGCATCCGGCTTGCATCCTATTGGCCCAATAAACCCAAACCTCTATGGAACAAGATTTTATTGTGTGTAATTATGCTAATTTTGTCTTTTCATTATTCTAAAGGTCTACAGGGTAAAAGGAATATATATATATATATATATGCATACTGTATATATATATTTGACTATGTAAGCATTATTTTTTATGTTAAACTAATGAAAAATGAATTTACAGAAAAGCCTTTTATATTAACTTATTTATCAGTCTGAGTTTGTGTAAATTATTTAGTGGTGAATACTTAGCTAATGTGGCTGCAACTATGGTTAATAAAGTGGAAGAGAAAAAGAGGAACTGTTGTTTCTGGGTTGATGGGCTGTAAAGGTTTAAACAGTCTGCTGGAGCAAAGACCACAAACTGTTATTTAGAAGCCTGGAATGCAGAATTATTGGTTTTGGTTTAATGGTCTGAAAATATGTGGGAAGAACCTACTTAAAATCGTGACTGTCAGGTGATCACATTTTAGAGAATAATAATAACTGGATGGAGTGTTTTCAAGTGTGGCGAAGCTTAAAAAACAGGATTAAAATCAGTGTTTTAGCAGCTTCGATTTGTCTTGGATTAACAAGACGACAAGACTAAACACACACGACTAGAAAAAATGGACACTTTTGTCTGTATTTATGAAGCTAATTATATATACCTGATGAGCTCACACGCGTCCCTCTTCCACCACCAAATATCGTTCAGAAAAATTTCTCTTTACATTAACAACAAATGTGGACTGCTATACTGTTAAATAAGAAACATTCCGGGACACATTTATAAATAATTTAGATGACCTCAGGCCAGCGTTGGAGAGGCGAGAGGTATAAATCAGTTAAATCAGTGGAGAGGTCCCATGGGTTTTATTCAGACCCTGGAGAACATAAGTACTCTGTTTCTAAGTTTGTTTTCGTCCACAGGGAGAGCTGGGAGCTCACGGCACCAGGAGCATGTTTTTTCAACGTGTAGACACTCATATCAGTCGGCAATCGAGCGAGCTCCTGTTGTCTCTCTGCGGGATAAGACTAGACAGCTCACTTTATAGCACTGGGTTTTTTATTTCTACTATAATCAAAGCTAAATAGATTTTTTAGGTTGCGGTTTTACATTTGAACACTTGTTGGAAGGAAAAATAGAGTGTTGTGAAATCGATATCACAATTCCAATGTTTTGATCAGGTATGTTTGTTTTCATTGATTTTCCATTACATTTAACCCGACATTGGCATTTAATACAAGCCATAAAAACGATTTTATTCTGTGCTTTCAAACAAATGCAAGAAAAGTCAACACTAATGACACTAAATCATCATCCTGGGATTAAAGAATTCCTTTTTCCAACATCAGCATGTGTCACAAATCCTTAATTATGCATTTACTGTAAATATTAAACATAACTGTAAATAAAATCAGTCTTTTTGTCATTGCGAAGATGTTTCGTTCTGCAGCAGGATGATACACATAAACTAACTTTGCATTTGGGTTTAGCCCCTGTTTAGATCTGTTTATGTTTCACAGGTACAGGTTACTTTATCACTGCCAATCCCGCCTAGCGCTACTGCTGGACTAAATGAACAATAGCACGGACCTAATAGCAGCACTTTCTCCGCACAGACACACACACAGTGCTATGATCTTCTTCCTGATGCACTGTAATACAGCTGGGCAATGGTGACTATAATCAGTGGGGAATGGGCTGTGATATCTGAGGTTTATACCTCCCTCTTTGATGCTTTAACGTCCCAGAAACATTTCACTTTTTAATAGCCAATCTTTAAAAATTAAAAAAAAAAAATACTGGCGTCAATGGCTGTGTTTACTGAAGCTTAAAAATTAGAAATGACATTCTATTAGATTTTCTGCTATTTTTTCATAATGATGAAACTGTTTCCTACATCCACACTGAGGTACCAGTCAAGTTATTCATGTCATTCAACATACATTACGTTGGCAAGGGACGTTGGCAAGTTATTATACTCGTGTCTAATATTACACAAATGCCTCAGGTTGACAGAGTAAATCGTTAAATGTGGGTTCTTTGGCTTCTTATCATGACTTTAAAATGATTTGAGATGTCCAGAGTCTGTTTTAACTTATTTATATACACAAACATACACTATGAAGGCCACAGTGGATCCCAGAGAGACATGAAGCTTCATAGATACATTTACAGCACTTGGCAGACGACCTTATCCAGAGCGACTTACATTTATCTCCTTTACACATCTAAGCAATTGGGGGTTAGGGGGCCTTGCTCAGGGGCCCGCAGTGATGGTTTGGTGGTGCTAGGAATCAAACCCCGGTCTTTCTGGTAGCAGTCCAACACCTGAACCACTAAGCCATCACTTAGATAGGATACCAATCGCACCTTAGAGCAGTTTCGTCTATTCTCTATAGTCTTTTCCAAGTGAGTTGTTTTTTATGTACATTCAACATTAGGGAAAGTGGTAGCACAAAGGTTAAGGTGTTGAACTACTAAATGAAACATCAAGGTTTGAGTCCCACACCACTAAGTTACCGCTACTGGGCCCCTGAGCGGGGCACTTAACCCCCAGTTATTCAGTTGTATAAAAGAGATAAATGTAAGTCGCTTTGGACAAACACATTACAACTGCACTACTCTAATGTAATAATTTGATGATTTAATTCTATAGTTATTATAGCTGGTGGTCCCCTGACAATGTGAATGTTTAGAATCGAGTTGGTTTAAGCTTTAAATGCTTTATCCATTATTTATATTTAGTTAAGTATAATCAACGAACTTCATTTTTTAATTGCAGAACCAGGAAGATGTAATTGTGATGAGAGTAGATGGATCTTAGATTTACAAAGCTTATGGAGAAATGACCTAAAGATTATATGATTAAATGTGAATGGGGCAGTTTCCTGACCTTAATACCCACCCTACTGTAATTACGATGACAGCTAGCAGCTTGATCTACTGCATGCTATCAGTCTATAAGCACGGAGAAAAAGCTGATTGATTCGCTCTTTAAAATGCTATTTCCTAGCTGAAATAAGAAAAGACGGGCGATGGTACGAAGTGTACTCATTAGGATGTTGGTGTCTGGGACAATTTTAAACAAATGAAGCTGAACAAGATTCCAGCTTTCTTCATAACTAACACACACACACACACACACACACACACACACCCGTCCACCTCCCCCACATAGACCAAAGGTCTCTCTAAATCTTTAAAGGTGAGTCAAATCCATTAGCCCGTAATCCTTTTTGCGTTGGCATTGTTTAGACAACAATTTTAAAATGGAAAGAGGCAGCAGGGTTAATGTTTATTTACACACGGGAAACACAAATCCAGGAACAGATCCATGTGTGTTTTAAAAGAAAATAAACCAATTTGATTTGTTTATTTTAGAAAACAGTATTACGTTTAAAACAAACAATAAATAAAAGGTGTAAATCATTGAATGAATGAAATAAACGACTGTATCATACAAAAACACAAATAAACACACCACATCCTTTAGACGTTCTTGCTAACTGCCCAGACTCAGAACAGAACAGTTTATGTCATTCACAGTAGTTTATTCGAGAAGGATGGAGAGCGTCAGCTATGATAATAATCTTACTAAGGCCAGTATTTACTTTATAAGCCTGTAATAGACGTCCGTTGTGAGAACAAATCTAATAAAATCCAGGTGACATATTCATAAAAACTAGGCAATATGTATCTGTTAACTGGTGAATTACTTATTAAGAATAATCAGTAACGTATTTAAGAACTCAAACCAGCTCCTACATTACAGATAATCCTAAAACGGCTGCTGTCAGTAAGTCCCAATGATAGTAAAATGATATTTACAACAACGACTGTGGACTCACTCGGGTCTGCAGTTACCTCACCTAAAATGCTAGACAATACAGCATCTTCAGTAGGGCTGGGTGATACTGGAGAAATCGGACATTGCGAGATTGAGTTTTTTCTGTGATTTATATTGCGATATGAAAAAAATGTCACCCGATGACCTGAATATTTATATTTGAAAAAAAAAGTTAGTTTAGAATGATTTGGGGTGATTTTGAAAGAAAGTGTATCTACGTAAAATATCATACGCAAATTACAACCTGAATTCCAGAAAAGTTGGGACGTTTTTTAAATGTGAATAAAATGAAAACTAAAACATGAGCCAAAGTTTTATTCACAATAAAACATAGATAACGTACCAAATGTTTAAACTGAGAAATTTGACACTTTTATCCAGTAAATGAGCTCATTTTAAATTTGATTCCTGCTACAGGTCTCAAGAAGGTTGGCACGGGTCTGTAAAAGCAATAGATTTTGAAAAGATTCAGCTGGGAAAACATTTAGGGTAAATTAAACTAATTAGGGTAAATTGACATCTCAGGTCTGTAACATGACTAGCTATAAAAGGGATGTGTTAGAGAGGCGGAGTCTTTCAGTAGTAAAGATGGGCAGAGGCTCTCCAATTTGAAATGAGCATATTTAGTGGATAAAAGTGTAAAAACTTTTTTAATCTAGTTTTAAAAGTTTATGTTATCTATGTTCTATTGTGGATAAAATATTGGCTCATGTAATTTAAAAAGTCTTTTAGATTTCATTTTATTCAAATTCCCAACTTTTCCGGAATTCCGGTTGTATAAACACAGATAAATACGATAGCATAAAGATGTAAATGAAATAAACGGTGTTTTATGGAAGATTCAGATACAGAAATTAAATCATTAAATATAAAATCACACTGTATAGACTTCACTGTATAATAAAGAATAATTCATCTTTGTTGAAGCTACAAAAGTTCTTGTTTTTTTAGTGTTTAGCATTTTCACATTGGCCTGTTACTGTGTAAACGTTTACTTCATTAATAAACTTCGCAATTAATCCACAAATCACATGCGTTCTGAACTGTGATGCAGTCGACTAATCCTGAC
Source organism: Bagarius yarrelli (assembly GCA_005784505.1). Taxonomy (NCBI): domain Eukaryota; kingdom Metazoa; phylum Chordata; class Actinopteri; order Siluriformes; family Sisoridae; genus Bagarius; species Bagarius yarrelli. Next base: position 3,730,379 of record VCAZ01000008.1, on the reverse strand, counting down.
CTGACATTGCACATCCTCTAATGTGACTATTGCAGATACACACACTGTTGAAACGATATATCGCGCAGCCTCGATCTTTAGCTACTAACGTTTTGTCAGCTTTTCACTACCAGCCCATGACACCAAAAATGCAGTTATGCAGTACAGATTAACAAAAAAGGGTATTTGTAAGCTGTGGTGTCCTTTTGTGCTATGTGTTTAGTGTGTCTGGTGTCTCTCATGAGTCTCTACAACTGGTGTATCTACCCTGTCCAACTTTAATACAGCCATGTCAAAATAGTGTCTGGACCATATCAGCATTCCCATGAGTCCTTGGGTGATTATTTGAACCTATTCTGCTGATGTTTTTTTCTGATTAGTGACTTTGACACTGGTACGCCCACCACCTGGAGGGGGTTTTAGATCTGAGATGTACCACAAAGCCTTGGGGCTCCAGTGGCTTTGACTAAAGCATATATTTACATGCTTTAGTGAATTTACATGGCATGGTTCACAGCTGTCTGTTTTGTTTCAGTCTCTACTTCCTGATCATGGCTGTGCTGATCAGAACTGATGGGTCACATGCTTCTGGCAGGTTGACACATCAACAAAGGGCATTTTTATCCTGACCCTTTTGCATGAACTGATTTCACATAGATTAAGAAACAGGCAGTGACACTGGATATAGAGTCAACAGGTACTTTTGGCAAATGCGCCCTCATTCTTTAAGCAGCCTATAACATAAATCCACAATTCAGAATAAAGAGGAATATTTTAAAAGACAAAATTTTAAAGCAAGCAAAATAAACATTAAGGAGAAATAAACATTAAGGAGAAATAAACATTAAGGAGAAATAAACATGGAAAAAAAGCTTTACACAGTTACATAGTTTAGACTTCCTGAGAATATACGTAACTACTAAATTAAACTGACCATCTATCTATCTACCTACCTACCTACCTACCTACCTATCTATCTATCTATCTATCTATCTATCTATCTATCTATCTATCTATCTATCTATCTATCTATCTATCTCTCTCTCTCTCTCTCTCTCTCTCTCTCTCTCTCTTCCTCTCTCTCTTTCTCTCTCTCTCTTATACCAGCCTCTCTCTCTTTTTTTCTCTCTCTCTTCCGCTCTCTCTCTCACCAGCCTCCCTCTTATACCAGCCCCTTTCTCTTTCTGTCTCTCTCTCTTTTTCTCATCTATCTATGACAGCCAAGTATAATACAAGGGAATCTTCTATCCAGGGCCAGCGTCAAATTAGGGCATTTGCAGGAATTACACCCCCCCCCCACCCCCCCCCCGCCAAATAAAAAATAAAGAATACTTAAACTAAATTAACCTTTGAATATTTCATGATTTTTAATGTAATAAAAATAAGAAACTACAGTTGATTTGTGTGTTTTTAAATGAAAATAAACCTGTTTCTCTGATCGGTTGCGTTGCGTCTCGTTCGTTATTACGTCTTTTTATCATATGGATAACATACCTGATACGTGAACAATATGTTTCTTTATATCACGTAAGCTTTAACGTGACTCCTGGCTATAAGATCATTATTACAGCATATAACTGTCAGAATCTGTTTTGTGATCATGGTAATACTGATTATTAATTAGTGATTTTTTTTTCTGTTTACTGTATGGGAAATGAGCTGACAGTGATTGTGCGCTTTCTCTGTATTTTTAAGCTTTGTAAGCTGGAACCTCTGAGCCCCCTGTTAATTATGGTCTGGCGCTGGCTCTGCTCCTATTAAATGTAAAAGCAACATTTGCACTGATGTCTGAAAGCAAGCATTTAGGGATGGTTAAGACACTGCCATGCACGTACATTATATCAGAGACACGAGTTTGCTTTCTGCTGCCTCTCAGGTTTCACATTCGTCTCGTAGGTGAGACTGATGCAAGGCTATAATGCTACATGAGAGTGGGTGCATCGATTCACAGACGGGCAGTCTGTGCTGTGCCATCCATCAGCAAACATGCTTTCCATGCCTGACACTCCATCGACCAATGCGTTGTCTACTGCATAAGCACAAACCGACCTGGCAGTCTAATGTGACTGTACATACTATCCAAGTTCCACTCCTCCCCAGCGTAGACACCGGAAGCTCAGGTGGTTTTATCTAATACACTTTTAGAGACACTTGAACCTTTGAACAAAGTCAATTACCCTGAGATGTACTGTACTTTCCAATAAATTGCTGTGGATTATATAACGCTGTGTCAAACAGCTCATGAATACATATAAAAAATACAGCACATAAAAGAACATTTTAAAAACACTGGGACAAAAAAAATCGATTTGAATTTATAGAATTTTATATAGAATTAAAAGCTAAACTTTTGAAAAGGTTATTTAGGGAATGTGTTTCTACAGTATTTTATCTAAGACTATCTTAGAATCGCTCTATTGACCTTTGGGCGGACACCTTAGGGATGATATTCAACTACTCCGATAAAGTCATGATGTTTACTCGATATTCCGTGCCGATTCGTGCCGTTTTTACTGTCTTGCACCTATAATAAGTTCTCCAATGGGTTTCTGAGCCCACGAAAAATGTGACGTCAACACGTATCTACAAATAGAATTCGTTCAGATAAATATTATTTATTTTTCTGGTGATATTCATACCTTTGTCTTAAAAAAAACACACACACACGCACGCACAACAAATTATCTTGATTTGTTAAAAACATGTCACTTTCCTTTACAAGACTGCGAACAAGTTATTTGTATGTTTATCACATCACTATTGCCATTCTTTGTACCCGAATCTTTGGTTTTCTGTATTTTTTTTTTCTAGAATTCAGTTCCAAATGTTGTTGATTGTTTTTAAAGCTCTTAATGGACAGGCACTTTTTTACATTTCTGATCTTATTTGCACATTGCCTTGTTGATCTACCAACAAAGCTCTCTTTTCTATTCCATGATCAAATTTTCCAGTTGCTGCTCCTGGGGTAAAAAAATCACACATGACACATGACATTAGAATTGCACCTACTGTTTTTACATTCAGACTACAACTTTAACACTCTTTAACCTTTCCATACTTTTATTATTATTATTGTTGTTTTTAAACTCTTTTTTTGTACTTAATAGTGTAATAGAAACATTGCAGTGTGGTGATGGGGAGGGATTTCAGTGCGCACAGGATAAACCGACAAACAAACCGGTTGTGTTATTTCAAAGCAGCAGGACAGGTTTTTTTTAATTAAAAGAAACTGTTTCAATGGTTTAGGAATAAGTCAGATTAAATGCCTTACCATTTCCATGAGGAAACCCGGGGTCAAAACCATGGCACGGTTCGAAACCCTCATGTTGGAAAGCACATCCTCGCATTTGAATACGTTACGCGGAAATGGACAAGTTTTCGGTTTACCGGTAAAAGACGCCGTGTCAGGCGACGACAACGAGCGAGACACGAACATAAAACCCCCCCAAAAAATCTATTTTTATTTTAATAAGGACAGTTTTTCCACACCGCGCTGTTCAGCCGGGCGACGGCGTTTACTGAGAGAAATGAGCGCCTTTTGCGCGCTGCACGCTGGATGAACGGTGGAGGCGCGCGCTCGTCTGTTTCCACGGTGAGAAAGGAACCCGCTCTGTTTTTTCCCCTCCTCTCTGCGATCCCCTCGGGCCACGCGGCGTGCCACCAGATTCCGCATAATCGCACACACCGAATTGTATTTGCACGCTTGTGGCACGTCACCTTACGCAATTTCAGACAGAGCAAACTATGGGCTTCCGGGAAGGTCCGTTTCCCGTCGCATGCACTTCATTTACAAGCAAGGGCGCCGCTAAGGGGGGCTGTTAGAATGATTCGAAAGGAACGACAAACTTTGAGGGCCCCCCAGAGATCTGTTTTATTAGTAGTAACAGTAAAAATGGGTTCAGTTGGCGGCCCGAGCCTCATATGGCCCAAACCTGGTAGCTGCGCACCTGCTTACACGTGTATTTGTGTTGATTTTTGATTGGCTGTCAGTTTTTTTGGAGCAGTTCACTAATACAGAACAACAGAAAATAAAAACATGCCACCCGAACAAATGTATGTTCTGAAAATGTTTTTCTAACGTTCTGTTTTGGGTTTGGAAATGTGAATTACTTTTACAGCATTTGGCAGACATCCTTATCCTGAGCAACTTACAATTATCTCATTTATACTACTGAGCAATTGAGGGTTAAGGGCCTTGATTAGGGGCCCAACAGTGGAGACCTGGTGGAGCTGGGAATAAAACCCACAAGCTTCGGGTTGGTAGTCCAACACCTTAACTATAAGCCACCATAATTAAAAAAATATGTTACACTTTGCAAATGTTGGTCGAATGTTATTTTCAAGGTTTGTTTATGGTGTTGTTTTAAAAATAATTTCTTTAAACATTTTAAGAACATTTAACCAGTAGAAATAACATCAGCGGGACATTCCAGGAACATTGTTCTAAGAACGTTTTCTCTCAACATCACAAAAACATTATGTATATTAATAACATTATAAGAAGATTCTATGAACATCATATTAGGAATGTCTTGCCCTAACATTTATACAACTTTAAAAAAACGTTTAAAGAATGTTTCTTGTTACCTAGGATACTAAAACAGATTACAATCCTTATTAAACTATTTATTACTTTTTAATATAGCTTTTTAATATACATTTATTATATATTCTTATATATTCATATAGAAGTGGTAGCTCCATGGTTAAGGTGATGAAATAGTAACCAGATGATTGTGGGTTTGATTCCCAGCATCACCAAGTTACCAATGCTGGGCCTCTGAGCCATTTAATGTGAATATATTCATATGCATGTAATTACATATCTTTTACAATCTTATTCTTGACTTGACATTCGATCCTGAGAGGTTTTACAGCTTTAACTCTTTTTGGTTTTATAACTGCACCATTTCTCATTCTCTTCCAAACCAGGTAATGCTTTTACGGGAAGTTCCTTATTCACAATGACTTTCGTTTCAAATACATTTCATTCTGAAAGAATAAGACGCATAGAGTGAAAGCAGTGGTCAAAATAGTCAAGTAATTTCATTTCCTGTCTTTAATTTATCTTGATGATGACACATACCAAAAAATCATTTTGTTCTGTTAATGTTTTAAATGTGTGAGACTTTGACTGCAAAAACAGGAAACATTCTCTTTATTATCATTAAAATCTTAATTTGCCATGCCTAATAAACCTTCATCATTCACCAGACAGAAACGAATAGAACCTACGCCTCCAGAGTGCCCCTTTTGTCCAGACAGACTATTTCCATTTGCTTGAGAAAAGCACATTTTCTTTTGGAGAGGTAGAGGTATGCTCTAGAACTGATGTTGTAAAAGCAATTACAGACTAAATGGTCCATTAAGCTGCTGAAACACCAGTGCTTTCACTTAAATATTTCCCTTCCTCTAAACAATGGTATGCGCTTTAGCCAAGCCCCATCGAAGACAGCTTCACATTCTGATTATCTGCATATCATTTTGTGTGTTGCTCTTGTCTCATGCACACTGACTGCTCCCTGACATGGAGACCTGTCTCTGACACCTAGCAGGCAGGACGTTGCCAATCAGCTGGCATCTTTGCAGAAGGTGACATGACTGTGGTTCACGCTCCCTGTCACTAGTCGCTTCAACACTGTGATTCCCGATAACAAGGAAGTGAATACTGTTGCTTTAAAGAGGTATAAAAATACTCTCTATATTTAGCATAGCTGAAGTGCAGGAACGATGACAGTAAAACACCCCATCAGTGGACAGTTTGCATTTTATTAAAATGTTGCATTCTTTCCTGTCTCCGGCTATGTGTAAATTGCAAGGTGTGTTTTTGGCAACAACAGTAAGACAACCCTGCAAAACCGAGAACATGGAGGACCTCCAGAAACAATGCCTTTAGCATGGATACCTGACAGTTAAGCTGTCGTCGTGAGGGATAAAGTTTGTCATTAGGTGCCACAGCTGAAAAAGCCTGTTAGCTGTTCTGCACCGAAACAACGTTCCAGTCTTCACCACCTGTCCTTCTTCTGACAGTCTGGACCGTTGAACTGATGCTGCCTGCCTCATGCCTGTAGGGCCACCTTGACTGTTCATGTGAAATTTTCCACCCTATCAGCCCACTGGCATGACAGCAGACTTAAAAATAATCACCCTCAAGACACTCTCCTAACAATCCAGGGTAAATATTGCCCGGTTTTGGAAAATAGCCATCTTTTTGAATGAGCATGTGGGTGGGTGATATGTCAACTAAGGTTAGTCATGCATCTTTGATGATTTGGCTTGTTGGAAAGTCGTGTGTTTAATTAATGTCCTTAATGAGCTCTTTATGTCTCCCGGAAATGTCAATGAGGAAACACACATTTACATTTTTGGTATTTGACAGACCCCTTTATGCAGAGCTACTTCCAACAAGTTAAGGGACTTCTTTAGAAGCCCAATCATGGTGGTGCTGGGAATTGAACTTTGCTTTTCAGCCTTTGGGCTAAGACAAAGTATAGTATCTGTTCTAAATAGTTTAATATCTGATACACCCTCTATATGAGGGCTTTATATTTAACTGATTCTAGCAGGGAGTTGGAAAAGGGGTTCGTTCCGTCCGCTCCATGCATCGGCTTGGTATTACAGTACCTCTAGGAACGGTGCACCTCTCCTGGAGGCGTGGGTTCAACTCCCACTTCTGACATTGCTTTCATGCTCAGCTATGTCTTTTCCATGCGCCTGCTTGCTGAAGATGGGTCTTTTTGTTCTCTTCATCATGCTTTTTACTTTTCATCCATACCACTTTCCCAGGAACTTTTCGCTACCTGTATTTCGTAGGATTCGGATACAATACTCTCCTCACATACTTAGTTTTTCCTATTATATAGTATGGAAGTATGTGATTTTGGAGCCCAGGTCAGACATACCTAATGCATTTTTCTTGACAAAGGCATTTTTATCTGTTGTATCATACTGCCTTAGAAAGTGGCCTAAATTTGCTCAGAACCAGAACCTGTGTGGTTCCAGTTACTTTGCATCATTTAAAAGGGGCTAGTCATCGTAACGGAACTGTCACATTGCATTTATCTACATCTTTATGCTTCTTATACAAAATGAATTTGATGAAATATACAGTATTATTTGTAAAATCTTTAATTCAAAGACATTTATGCTAAAGGGAACCTGCTCTCTGCTGCTTTTGATCATACATTTTATCTTGGTCCGGACCTGTATAAGAAGTCAGGAAGTTCAACTCACCTGACAATTACAAGTCTAGGGACCTATGATTTATCAATCCTGATTAGATTTGCTGAAGTTACTAAATGGGAACAGTAGTTGAAGTGCAGAAAGGAGGCTCAGAGGGGTGCAGGTGCTGCTGGATGATGAGGTTTTACTCTTTGTTTCATACAATATCTGTATTATATACATATTTGACTATAGAGCTGCCAGTATGCTAATTGGTGGAGCTTAGACTGTAGACTAATAAAGCCAGAGAAATTAGATCTGTATGCTTGAGTTTGCAATTTTACCAGCTTTAAATGTCTCTGTACTCCAAGCCTTCCTTCAGTGTTTCCATGTTCGATACAGACATTCTGATCAGAACTGCTAAAACATCTCGAAAACGATATCAAAGCATGTTTGATATTGTGCTGGGTAACATTAGTAACATTAGTTTTATTTAAATAAAATGTCATAATGTTTTATATTTACAGCAAACATTGCACTGTAAAAAATACTGTAATATAATTTATACTAAGGCTCCATTAAAACAAGTCAAGTCATCTTTATTTATATACCGCCTTTTAACAATAGAAATTTATTATTAATTTATTAATTTATTCCCATACTATACCCGCTTATTGTCTAATTCGGGGTCACAGGGATCTGCTGGAGTCTATCCCAGCCATCTCTGAAAGGGTGAAAAGCAGGAGGGGTACACCCTGGACAGGTCGCCAGTCCATCACAGGGCCACACACACACTCACACTCACTCCTATGGGCAATTTAGAATCACCAATCAACCTAACATACATGTTTTTGGACTGTGGAAGGAAACCGAAGTACCCTGAGTAAACCCACACAAACACGGGGAGAACATGCAAACAGGCTCCTGTCTGGAAATCGACCCCAGGACCTTGATGTTGTAAGGCAACAGTGCTACCCACTAAGCCACCGTGCTGCCTGTGTTAAAGCAGCTTTACACAAAATCAAATCAAATAAGACAATTTTAAAACTCACCAACAGCACTCTAATTAATATCTGTAAGTCCCCAACTAAGCATGCCAGAGGCGACAGCGGCAAGAAGCCAAAACTCCATCTGAGACGAAATGGAGTAAAAAATCAGGCTCATAAGATTAAAAGTTTTCTTAGGTAATGGACTTTTACAAAGACATTGACAAAGGTTAGATTCAGCTGGTGAGACTGGATGCAGAGCTGTGATTAAGTTACTGTTCTTTTGCGGACAGGTAGTGAGCGTGTGCAGAATAAGGGTCATGACTATTTCTAGCTTTGCAGCAATCAAACGTTACTGCTTTAACATTGGACCCTGAAGACAGTCCACAGAAAATACAACAAGCCAAATACAGCTGGATTCCTCATTTACAGATACAAACAACATATTTTGTTTAAAGACCTTGCAAAAGCTCAATTTTCACCACCGTACACAGATGTCACATTCAAAGACTCTGTGATATCACATGTTCCTGAATATTTGCTGTCTGCCAGCGTTGGGCTTTGATCATTTTTTTTTTTTCTAAACTTCATAGCTATGATTTAGTCTTGCATTTTGCCCTTTAAGCTGCACCCTACTGACACAAAGCGCAGCTGAATCCTGTTTCATTTTTCTCATCGGCATCAAGCTGACCAGCATCAAAAGCAAAACACAGAAATCTGATGTCTGGTAACAAAACAAAACAGGCATGCATCTCCAAGCCCACGTACATGCAGGTATTATTTCTTTTCTTCATCTGCAGGATCTCAATTGATTTCTCTGCTTGAACAACACTTGGCGTAAGATGGTTCGACTCCCAGTAGACTTTAATTTATCCTGAACATTTAGTAGCGAAATATAACAAATGTGACATTCCATAGTTCTATAGTGGCACAGTCTTCTTCAGCACAGCCACAGATCTGGAACACACGATACCATAGGTTATTCTGTTGATGCCGCAGGAGGAGTTTATCTGAAATTAAAGCAAAAGGCATAACGATTTGCATAAATGCCACCAGAATAGCAATTTTGCATCAGGGTAATGAGAGACACCCAACATTTTGTTCAATGGCTGCCATGGAAACAGCATTGCTTGTTTTTATTAACCCTAAGTAAAGTCAGGCATTTAAGTAAATTCCTTTCAGTTCTTTTTCTGTCTGTACTTGTACACAGATAACCGTTCGTAAGGATTGGATCGTTAAATTAGTACATAAATCTTAGCCAATCAAATTCATTAAAGAAATTATTTACCCAGAGAACTGTATTTTTTTTTAAAAAATTTTTATTGAGTCAGAAAATTGAGTGAAAAATTTAAGATTTTATAAATCGAAGCAAGACCTAAAACATTTAAATCAAATAAGAATAAAAACATAACAACAAACATTTATAAACACTTTAAAGACTTATATTGATTTATACGGCTGAGATATTCCATAATAATCTACATGGTAGTTATAAATTACCTGGGCAGTATTTAATGGCTATATGAGTCATGATGACAGCAGTCTCTTAATAGCCGATGGTAAATAGGATTTTACACTGAAACACTTGGGAGGTAAGGATTCGGAAGATACTCAGCAATATCCAAAATGACTTCCTTCAGAAGATGCTACAGTGTGACATGGGAAGGACCATTAAAAATCTCGCAGTTTTACGAATTGCCGGGTTTAAGTCTAAATATACTCATTTCCAGCAGTGAGACTAACCATGGTGGAGAGACGAGTTGCATCTGTTTGCATAGCTATCAGTTGTTATAGCAATAATGAAGTAAGAACACTCAGAAATAGCAGAATCTAAAGCAGAAGCCACCAAATTTGGTTCTGGAGATCTGGTATCTTGCAGAGTTTAGCTTTAACCCTCATTAAACACACCTTAATCCTTAACTTATATTAGTCTTGCTAGGTATACTTGAAACTTACAGGCAGGTATTTTGAGGCAAGTTGGAACTAAACTCTGCAGGACATCAAGATCTATGACTGGTGACTCCTGATCTATAGCCACCAGTCATAGATCTGTGACTGTGTGTGCAAATCGCAGTTACACTTTGTTTTGTGTTCTAGCATACCAGTATTGTGCTGTTTAATGATGAGACTATGCACTTTTTTACATTGCTTTGGATAAGGCCGTCTGCTAAATGTAGCAAATGTAAATGTAATAGTAGGAACTACACCTTTAAATACCTTGAATGGTTTTCCTCCTACCTAATTGGAGGCAACAATTTGTTATATATATCAGAATCACAAATCATCTACTAAATCCATCAGTTCTGGTGTACCTCAAGGTTCTGTTTTGGGCTCTTTCCTCATTACTATCTATATGCTAGCAATTTGGACAATCAAGCGCTATGGGTTTCAGATTTCCAACGCAATTTTTCCTCCGCCTGCATTATCTAATTGCATAAAGGAACTCAAGCTTTGGCTGTAGGCAAATTATCTTAAATTCAACTCTAACAAAACTGAGATCATTGTAATTGGCATTTATGCCATTGTATCTAAGCTTTCTGGTCAGCTGATGGATCCGGATGGTGATCTGATTATGCCCTTTCTCATTGCCCCACTTTTGATTCCACATTGATTCCACTTTTTCATTTAATGATCACATTGGTAAAGTCGTAAAGACGGCCTTTTTTCCATCTAACTAATATACCTCGTATCCGATAGTCAGAGAGATGCTTATCCTGTCAGCTAACTCTATCAAACGACTACAATGTTTAAAACTTTGCAGCTCACTTGATCACCCACAAAAGAAAGACTGACCACGTTACCCCTATTCTCTATCACCTTCACTGGCTTTCGGTTTCTTTGTGCATGCTCTTCAAGATACTTACCCTCACTTATAAGCCTCCCCATATTCTTGGTCCTTGCATATCTATCTAGCTTATCTTCCTGTCCATTCCTAAGACTGTTAGTCATCCCTAAGTTCCATCTGGTGACTATGGAAGTTTAGTTTTAGTCATTTAGTGTTGCGGCCCCAAGAATGAGAAATGCTCTTCCCCTAAACATTCAAAAACCTCTTAAAAACACATTTTTTGGAGTATTTCTCTTTAGTTCTTAGTCTGTAAATTGTACCCTGTTATGTATGTTAGTCCATATTTTCTTTGTTCTTCTACCCTAACCGTGAAAGTCGTCTCTGTATATTTTGTGTATTGATTGGGGTTTTTTTTGCTTCTGTTACTGTGTAAAGCGACTTTGGGTGTTGGAAAGGTGCTACATAAACAACATGTATTATTATTAAACCTTAATAATCAGAGATTAAATGTTATATGTTAAATTTACCCCTGTCTAAATGCTGACGTGATTTTTGAATGTATGTTACTGAAGCTATGTAACTAACAATGTGCATCAAAGCATTGGTTTTAATTTATTTCTATCATTTGCTATCTATTCTGCTTCTTCTTCCTGTTTCCTTTTAGGGGTCGGCACAGTGAATCATCTGTCTCCACCTAACCTTATTCTCTACATCCTCTTCACTTACACCAACTTATCTCATGTTCTTGTTTATCGCATCCAAATACCCCCTTTTTGGTCTTTCTCTTTGCCTTCTGCCTGGTAGCTTCATTTCTAACATCCTCCTACCAATATATTCACTATCCCTCCTCTGTACATGTCCAAACCACCTCAATCAGGCTTTCCTGACTTTCTCCCCAAAACATCATTCCGTAACATGAGCCGTCCCCCTGATGAACTCGTTTCTACTCTTATCCCACCTCGTCACTTCCAAAGAAAACCTCAACATCTTCAGCTCTGCTACTTGCTATCTATTCTGCATTTGGCAGAAAATATCACATTTATAACAGACTATACTGTTCATGAGAGATGACACATAAACGCAAAACTTCTTCAACATGATGCTAAGAGAATACAATTACATACAACAATAATCAGCAGTAAAAATCCATTTTATCTTAATGTCGATCAACAGAAACTAATGTAGTCATGGCAAGTCAGCTAGCAGGTGCTCAGGGTCACAAGGCTGCAGCCTCAGCCGCAGTTTTATGCTTAAGTCATTTCAGCGAGACTGTCTTGGGTAAAGCTGTTCAGGTACAACAGATGGCAAAAAAACAAATCTTCAAAAAAAAATATTACCCACTATTTAGACGCTCCCAGCAGCTGTGTTCTGTGTTAGGTGTAAACAGGACAGTACATTATGTGATAAACATACAAAAAACAACAAGGGTTTTAATCAATGCGGCAGAAATGACTAGAGCCCATTAAAACTGACTTTTAAGAAAAATTCATGCAGTGCACTTCTGCTTCTGGTATTTTTTTTTTTTTCTTGTTTTTTTCCTCTTTACTGAAAAAGAAATTTGCATAAAAAAGCAATTCACAGAGATCTGCCTATTAGTGACACTTATTATAACGAATGTCCTTGTTCTTGTTAAAGATCTGACTTTGACCACTTTTTGTGATCACACTGACCTTCCATTACATTTTTGAAATATTTGCTTGATGTCAGCTAAATATCATTATATCCCACAACGAGCAACCATAAAGGACTGTCATTACAGTGTTTTATGCTTTTGATGCCAGCTAAAGGGCTAAAAGAAAGATAATTCTATTCCCTAGTTTAACTTTCGGCGGCACTGAAACCTAATAACTTTTCGTATCACCGGAAAGACACGAATCTAAAACCAGCAGCTGTACTTCAGTATGCTAATTTTATTAACAAAAACATGATGGATAATCTGGATAGGCATATTATTTTGTACGGATTGGGCTGTCACATATTTTTCAATTATCTAATATTATTTAATTAACACAGCAAAAAGAATGTTTGTATTGACTTTAATGAATAAAAACTGCTTCCATCAGAAGGCTATTTCATGCTTGGGGTTTATTTAAGTCTGTTGTGAATTTCAGGCTGAAAATCCTTCATGGCATTTGTCGACGTTATCTTACTCAAAAATAAGAAAAGTTGATAAAGGTTCCAGGAGCTGAAACCTAGCAAGTTTGGTCAGAAAAGCCACCACAAACTCTTATCTGTAAGATGATCTGGGGGACAAAGTGCTCTGCTCTGCCGAGTTAATTGATTGTCATTCATCTGTAGTGAGCACTGATAAGAACAGTGAGCACACTCTGGCTAGGATATTTACAGGAAATCTCCTTACGATCACCATGGATTTCTGTCACCGTGCGGTAAACCACCTCAATGGTTTATATGTGGTGGACAGAATAATTGAAAACCAATAGCCCAACGAATTTGACTATTATTTTAGTGAAGCTTTTGAATAATTGCTAATATTTATGGCACTGAACAGAACCATTTATTAACAAACCAACCAGTTCCTTATTTAGAGTTGGCAGGATAGACGATCAAAGTACAACAATGGGTCGTAAAATACCCTGATTTATCAGTACAGCTTTGCTTTGTTGTGTTGCGAAAAAATAGGCTTGGCATGACGGGAACAGCGAACATTTCAAAAGCTGACAAAGACATGACTGGTCAGGAGAAAAAGCCAATAAACCGTTACATTGATGTGTAAGGATTTTGATTATAATACAGCAGAGCCAATAAGACGATATACGCCTACTAAATAGTATAGTGCTCCTCAGACCATAATCAAAGAAACAGCAGTCTGACTACTTACTACTGGCCACTAGTGAAAACTAGTAATCACACACACACAGATCTATATATAATAATTACATGTTTAAATTACATTATATTTTACCCTCTATAAAATATCTTGTTAAGATAAAGCCATGTGATATAGTATATACTGTCACCGTTTTTATCTTGATAAGTTTTGTGAACTTTGTTCATCATCATAAGACACCATGATGTGCGGTATCAATTCAAAGAAGAATAAATGATAGCTAACATTAAAAATGCTTTATTAAAGAAGAATAACTGCTGGATTTTTTTGCTTAACTATTTACTTCCTGTGGGCAAATTTTACAGCGTATACCAAAGTGTGTGTCCACAATAATATAATAATAATAATTCTTCATTTAATTATATCCGATAATAAACAAACGTCACATCATTGGTGTATCTGTCACACTGACCTCATTAAAACTGCACTGTAGTATTCAATATAAACAAACACACAAAAACATGAATGACTGGCAGACGGCAATAGTTTTTTTCTGGGGTTAAAAAAAACTAACTTTAGCCCACACATCCTGCTGATATATATATATATATATATATATATATATATATATATATATATATATATATATATATATATATATAATATATATATATATATATAAGTGAACCTGCTTCAATCTCACAAGCATTAATTTCTTATTTATGCTTTATCGTCTTTGGAGGCTCACCAGAGAGCCGTCCCTCTAGATTAGAAACACAAGTGACGCTGATAAAGAGGGGAATTAAAGGTGTCAAGTCTCAGATTTGAGCGACAAGAGCATGTGCAAGAGCACCACTTATTCGTTCTCTTATTTTAATTCCTGCAATTAAGATTGAAATGCGAATGAACCATTTTATCTTTGATGTACTGAAGCACACTTTACAGTACTGATTATTCAGATCAAACTGATTCACTGGGCCAGGAGTTAAGGGCCAGGATATGACTGGAATCTCCTAGAATGCAACAAACCCTCCAACAGATAGGAGATTTTTATAGCATATTTTATACTATATTCTCCTTAATATATATCAACCATAAAATTTAACAGACCCAGTCAAAATGCATCAAATATCAAGCGATCCATAAGTTTGTACTCCCCAACCGTTGCACAGCAAAGTCAAATCAAGTGTTTTTGTCTGTTATAGCAATAACTGGAACTAATACGCGCAAACACCGTATGCCAGCATGACAAGAGTTGTATTAAACGATGTACAAAACCACTAAATTTCCATGAAGACAAGCTGTAAAGTTGGTGTAATCAAACTTCTGCATGGAGCCCTGACCTCAACCCTATTAAACACTTTTGTCACTCCTAAACCCACTAATCGTTTTGTGGCTGAATAAAGAAATCCTTAGAACCAGAATCCAAAAGGTTTTCCAGAAATGTGGAGGTTATTAAAGAAGTGGGACCAAATCTGGGACTGGATGTTAAAAAAAACACATACGGATGGGATGGTCAAGTGTTTGTATATTGTATTTTAAACACTCCAGAGATAAAGATTGCATTGTCTTACTACAAATGTTTATTGATTTGTGCCGCGATGTGCTACACAGGCTAAGCAAAAATTGTTCAATTGAAAATGCTACGGCTTTTTCCAGTTAGCATTTGATAAACGGCAGAAACATTGGCATAAATCCAGCGTTACATCCTTCAAAATGTACTTTGTGTCGTGTGTACTAGTTTCCTTTTTGTGATGCAGCAAATTGCTCAATCCAAACAATTTCATTTACAAGCTATTGATAGGTAATAAACTTCAGTACTCTCAATTAATATCACAACCAGCAATCACAGGTGGAGGCTGGGAAAATCTCAGTGGTGAAGGTCACTAATCCTATTGTAAGCAGACGTTGGAAATGAAGTTTGTCTTTGTTAGAATAAACTGGCTGACAGGAATAATAAGACCTCCTTGACTCGAATTGTTGGGGGAGATACAAAGATCTCATTTCTCCTGCAGGTCATCTGACAGCAGCCATGTGGAAAATGGCAGCAAACTGCAGCAATGACTAAAGACACGCTGAAGATTATTTGTTTGATCTGGTCAAGTGCAAATGGCAGGAAAGGAATTAAATTCCAGTCAGGAAAAAATTTAAACACCATTAAAGAATAGATCTGAGCGAATGTAATGGGGTGGGCAGGGGTGGGGGGGCTGGAGGTCTGTAAACGGCACAGAGGCTCTGCTGGTAATGTACACTATAGCGTTCAGTCCACATGATGTACTGGATTGCTGATGGAAACCTCAGGGATGTATTAAGCCCACCAACTCATAGCCCTAATGTACCAAACCATAATAGGAGACGCCGTCGCCTACTGATGGGAACGAAATTATGTTTTCTAATTGGTTAAGCAAACTTTCCATTTTTTCCACTCCCTGTGGATTTTTTGGTATGTGCAAATCTTCACTTCTCTTAACCACTCATCCTAATGGTACAAAGCTTCTCTTATATTTCCTTCTTTTTTTTAGCCCTTTCCCCTATTTGGACTAATATTATGATACTTAAAAGCAATCAGGTCTGTTGGACTTACAGGATATCCTTTCTGGAACTTGACAAAAACAAAACACCAGATCCTTATTTTGGATTTGATTATCCAGGATGTTGTTAAATTCTGGAAAGGAGTAATTATCCCTATTTATTATAGATATATATATATATATATATATATATAGTATATATATATATATATATATATATATATATATATATATATAGTATTATAGTCTCATTTATCTCTTATTTAAATAGCATGTGTGATGTAGGTAGATAAATAAAATACCATAACTTATAATTCCCTTTAATTTGATAGATTTTTGCCAAACAAAATCGTGTACTAGCGAACAATAACACCATCTGCACAGGTGTGGACACGTTCATTCTTCATACATTACTTACACTGCGCTTCATCCATCATCTCTCCTACATGCCATTTGGTTGGTTTCAGCTAAGCTAATGAGGCAAATTCAGCCTCTTCCAAACCACATTGTACCACACTGACTCCAGGGTCCTATAAAACCTTGAGAAACTGCTCATGTGGAGTTTTAGTGCATGTGTTATTTAGGAGTTTTCTCCGATTTTTTTGGTTTCCTTCTTTCGAGTCTTGTGTATGTGGTCAGGTTGTGGAATTACCCATTGTTCCGGTAGCCAGACCTTTAGACTGATAGCAGAAGGTCTAGACTTTGCAGTTTTTATCATCCTTGGATTAGGATGTTGTCTCACTGTCATTAAATGCAACCAATCTCAAATTTTAGTGTTTAGTTGTTAAGTTGATGACCATAGAATGTTTGTATAAGAACGTTCAGTCTATAGTGTACATTTATAATAAGTTTAGAAATCCAGGTTTTAGCTTAGAGAAATGATTGCCTTTGGTTCAGGCAAAATCTGGGATTTTTTTTACAGTTTTTTGTGCCATATGCATTGAACATTTAGTCAACAGTGTAATAGGCATAACATGTACTGTAAAAGCTGAAACTACCCAAATTCATGCAAGGATGTGGACCGACTATGACTAATTTGTTGAATGAGTTTATAATTTGTACCTGGTGCTCCTTGGATAGGATCTGAAACCACCTCAGTCCTGACTAAAATAAAGATCTTATGAAATAAATGGATGAGACGGTAAATAAATAAATAAAGTTCTTACTAATAAGCCTTTCTAACAAAACACCTTCTTTATAGGTGACCAAAAATGAGCAGACTTCGTTTTTAACCCGGTCGTGCTAAAGGAATGTAGGTTCAAATATGCAACCCTAGAACTAAAGCAGCAAGCATCTCAAAGCAGAAAAACCACATTCACTGTAATGCAGGCACTGGGAAACAGCTACATATGTCAAGCTTCTTCTACATGTGCTAATATATCAAAAGAGCAAATTGGATTGCCTTGTCATGAGCAGACTTTTAAAGAAAGTGTCACAGACGACTGGAGTGATCTTAGGAGCCATCAATTCCAGACACTCTACTGAGCAAACATAGGACATGATAATGAAAGAATCCTGCACAGCGGGAAGCATGTACACCTGCCTAACGTGGAGGTGATCTCTGCCACTTGTAAGAGCCACAGGAGAGACACTCTGAGACACTGCACTACTTCGTGACATTTTAGAGATTTCTGAGAAATGCTGGAGCTGTTCTCTTTGGTGCATGACATGTTGTGCAGGTCTTACCAGACAAGCCTAAATGTCAATGGTCTGTAAAAGCTTCTCCTGCAGTCCAGTATGATTGGCGGTGCATACAGACTGTATTATTTAGGTTAGGAAAAAATAGCTTAAGTAACAGCACTGTTACTGTACTAAAACTTTTATAAAAGTAAAAATAGTAAATAATTTACTGAAAACTAACTGCTATAATACTATTTGATAGCATTTTTTTTGTGTTTACATGTGGCTAAGCTAATCCAAAAATATTCTATATCTGAAAAATATATTTTATGGTGTTGATGTTAACATCACCATAATCATCAACAGTTGCCGGCTTGATAAATGCTTGATTAATTTGGAGAGTACATGAGCTAAAAGGCTGATGCTAATGGCACACATTACCCTATAACTGTCAAAAGACTCATTAATTTGCAGAACATCCTCAAATAGACAAACCATTTTTGCACATTGTGGGTTTTTTTTAATGAAATTGATTTAACCTTAAACCTTAAAATTCACCCAAAAATGGCGCGTAATAAAACCAGCTGTGATTGTCTGCTTTACATGTCCGCTAGGCACCAATAAATGATGAAGACCTATAGAGCCCAGATCTTCTGCTTTTATCTGAAGAGGTAGCTAGCTCACGCTAATTTATACACATTAATACCCCGCTACATCTTAAACATTAGCAAGTGTTCATACAACACAGATCATACAGAGTTGGAAACTAAGAAAAATGTTAATTAAAGGCCAGCTCCGTGTCTCGGGTCTGTTAGGGTCCTTTCTGGTTTGGGTTATGATTTGATTAGGAAAGAAATATTTTCGTAACTATTTAAGTTAATTATGCAAATGAATAAAGGCACATTTCTGAAAAAAATGCTATGAAGGTTTTCAGCATTATCGATGTTATTCGCTGTTTTTCTCAGATTCAACTCATTATCTCATTTTTATCAAAGTGAGCGGTTAAGCTTGAAGGGCCACTATGCTCAGGGGCCCAGTAAGCGCAGCCTGGTGGTGCTGAGAATTAAACTTTAACCGCTGAGCTACCATTTTTTTCACCTTCAAATAAAATCCAAATTTAAGGAGAAATATTATTACCATGAAGGTGTTTAAATATTAAATATGTAATGGTTCTGGTGGTTGTGGTGCGACTTGCAACAGCGTTCTCCTTTTAAAGAATGCCTAGTCGTTAATAATGGAAAAAGAATAGCTAAAGTGTGTTCTAAATTTAGGCTTGCCACACACTGTGCTAGGGACAGTTACACACTAATCACCCCACACAGCCAGATGCAGCATGCTGGCATGTTAAACGCATGCCTAAGATGTATCGGGACTAGGTTTATTTATTCAACTGTTGTACTCTAGATTATTTCAGGGTGAAGATCAGGGCAACACACTTTAACTACAGAACGCATTTTTTGTTAGCAGTGTGTACTCATTGGGTAGATATTATATAATTTACCTTTTTTTGTAATTTGTAGCTGGCTATTTCTTAGCATGCAGGTTGGGTCTTGGGGGGGAAATTGCATACGTTAAATTCATAATTTCAGGCACAACGTGGAGAAGAAAGCGTCGCTAGATAAACAGATTTTATCTGCTCAGGTAATGAAAACCGGCTTAGTTGGGGGGAAAGATTTTTTTTTTTCTTCTTCCAGACAGTAATCAGAAAAATAAAACGTAAAATAATTCAATTAAACATTCAAGAGTATATTGTCATGTGTACAGGAAACGTCTGGTGAGGCATACGGTGAAACTTCTACTCTATGAATCCATGAATATATAATTGCATTATAAAGAAGGAAGAAAGGAAAAAAAGCACAAAATGTAAGTTAGGAGACTCACAACAAGCAATGCAGAAGCAAGACTAAGCAACAGACTGACCACATTCGGGGATATTTAAAGGAAATGACTTGACTGGGAACAGATGGGTTTGGTTAAAAGGATCAGTGGTTAATCTATTTGTATACTACTATTGAAAGTCCCACGGGGATCAAACTGCCAAAGCTGAGCTTCTAAGCAAGATCCTAACCCATAACTGCTCGGTTGTAATACATATAAAAACGTGGACATTGTAAATAAGAATATTTGGCTTAAAATTATTTATGTGAGGATTAAAAGTTGTCCACTGGCTGGGGATGATGGGAAATGGAAAAGCAGGCGCTAAGAAAGATATGACAGCAAGCCATACAATAAAATCTTGATTGGATTCACATCGTATAGTCTTTTTAATTGTTTCTCCTTTTAAGATCCTCTTTGTGAAACTTTTATTTCAGATTTCTTTATTAGATTTTCTACATGGAATATCAATTTAACAGATTACAACATATCCTTCCCTACATTTACCACCCCAACAGACGCTTTCCTCTCTCAAAAAGCTATGACTGCTCTTAAGAAGAAGAAGGAATTTTTTTTATAATTTAAAAAATAAAATACATAATAATAAGTTGAAATAATAAAGTAAAAATGGAATAAAATAAAAATGCTCAGCTTAAGTATAAACAAGTACTGCATCTGCTATATATGGCTGAAATGAAAATATAGCTCCTTGAACTTGAACAAGTTAGTCATTAAATACTCTAAAAAGGGGCATCACATCTTGCAAAAGGTCTTTAAAGTACCGGTAAGTAACAATCAATTTTTTTCAATTTAATGCAAGTAAACACTTCATTTAGCCATGTATTAAAAGAAGATGGTGAAACATGCTTCCACTTTAAAATGACAAAACGTCTTGGTAGTAAAGTTGTAAAAGTTTGAAAGGACCCTTTCTGAAACTTTAGCATGCACTCCCAACCCAAAAATCACTAAAAGTGGATTTGTTTCGAGATCTATGTCAAATGCATTTTTCTAAATGTTTTGGTTCAATAATCGATTGCTAACATCGCTGACAGAGGGGCATATTTTTGCAAGGACTAGCACTAGTTTACTAAACCCTATGTAGAATCCAGCATTGTATAAGCTTATGTCTGGCGCATATAGATAAGGTGTGAGTGACCTCTGGCCTGATTTGCAGAGCCTGGATTGATATTGTGAATCAGATTATAATCTAATCGCATTACAATTATTTGAATGGGGATAAAGTTTTAAAAAGTCATGCAATAAAGAAACGGGGGGAAGATTTGGAAAACGATGAGATATGTTTTGATTCACATCGTATAATAGGTTCAGTTGCATTGATGTTACTTTAAAGCTCTTTGCCTAAAATGTTTCTCTTTGAGAAACGTTTATTTCAAATTTCTTTATAGACTTAACAGTGGTTTTAAAGATCTTTTGGAGCAACTTTCACTAAAATGTTTAAAAAGCCAAATAAAATACTGAGCTTTGTTGATTATATCCCCACTGACCAGTTAACTAGTGAATAAGGAACTGCTTCATGAGGTTAAAGGCTGAATAATATCTCAGTTAGCACATAGCCGGTGTTTGTGAGTGTTTTTCACGGTTCTATCATTTGCATGACATGACTGATTAGTTTTAGATTAGAATTCTATGCCTCGACGTTAGAACAGATAACAAATCCAACAGGAGCTCAGGGATCACTGGCTCTCTTTCACAGTGTAAATCAGCTCTTTGAAGTTTGCCGCTGAAACCCAATCACCTACAGAGCTCCTGACTGCATTAATGTGAATTGACACGAGATGAAGAACACGGTAACAAAGGGAAGTCGAGTTAATGAGCGACTCTTAAAAAGGACCAAAAATGTGAGAGTCATATCGGAAAAACTCAGTTTGATGCTTGTGATTTGTAAAAAGCTGCTTT
This sequence comes from Bagarius yarrelli, assembly GCA_005784505.1. Taxonomy (NCBI): domain Eukaryota; kingdom Metazoa; phylum Chordata; class Actinopteri; order Siluriformes; family Sisoridae; genus Bagarius; species Bagarius yarrelli. The sequence continues at coordinate 3,708,737 of VCAZ01000008.1, read as the reverse complement.
TAACTTCCACTGATGTAGCAGGAAGTGTCTACAATCAATCATACAGCATCGATTTCCCTTAGAGAAATGGCACAGGAAGTCACAGAATGTAAAATGTATTTACCAAATTTTGTGCACGATTCTTTTATTTTTTACATATTCATATAGGTATTTATAAGGGGCAGCACGGTGGCTTAGTGGTTAGCACTGTTGCCTCACAGCAAGGAGGCCCTGGTTCAATTCCCGGCCTGAGTTTACTCCAGGTACTCCAGTTTCCCCCCACAGTCCAAAAACATGTATATTAGGTTGACTGGTGATTCTAAATTGCCCATAGGAGTGAGTGTGTGCATGTGTGGCCCTGTGATGGACCGGTGACCTGCCCAGGGTGCACCCCCCCTGCTCCTCACGCCCTTGCAGAGGCAGCTGGGATGGGCTCCAGCAGATCCTCCCCATGAGGGAATAAGCAGGTATAGAAAATGAATGAATATTTTTTATTTATTTTAAAATAATTCAGTCATTTTGTCTATTTTTTTCCTGTGATTCATTTATTCCTGTGATTCGTTTCTTTCACACCCATGATGACGCCCCCCCCCCCACAATTATTCTCATACCCCTGATCGTACCTGTATTTAAAATTAGTTTAAGAGCAAAACAAGATAAAATGCAGCTTAACAAAAAAAAAAAAACCACATATAAAAAAATATAAAGCACTCTAATCTGGTCAATAAATTTAAAATAGCTAATGCTTAAATACATAAAAAGTGATTTAAGATTAATCGTTAGATGGTATCTATTAACTCATTTTGATACTAGCATTAAATACAATAGTTTAAAGAACCGTCTTGATTTATTTAATCATATTTTAACTAGAAATCTAAAAGTGAACGTGACTGCATTTGGATTTTAAACTGGCGTGCTGAGAGTGCAGCAAATTAACCTTATCTCAGGGGACTTTATTACAGGATGTGTGGACAAGAAGGGTTTTTTTTATTCAGTGCTACACTGTGGTTGTAAAGATTAATTAGCTCTGAAGATGTACTCGGAGCATCAGCTCACTTGAAATAGATAAGCAAAGATAAGTTCCTTCTTTTATGTAGTACTTCTGGTAACACGGTGACACCATCTGTAGCTGTATTGAAAGATTAACCTTAAACAGGTGTGACACACATATGTTGTATGTAGTTTTTTTGTTTGTTTATTTATTTATTTATTTATTTATTTTATTAAAATATTAATTCCACCAGGCTGGTGTTAAAAACAAAAAAAAGAAATAGAAGCACATCTGGCAGCTCCTCAACTTTTGCAACATCATTTGTCAGAACTAGAGATGCCTGCAAAGTGTGAGAGCTTTGAAAATGTGTAATCCTTTAATTTTTCCTTTTTAATTACAGTTATTCGGATCTATTTCTTATTCATACTCGTTTCGACATGTTACCCCGGTGGTTTGAAGTGTGTGACATGCCTTTTTTTAGGTCTGCCGCTCCTATTTCTTTAGGTGCCCCTATTGGTTCTTGGTTCTTGTGCACTTATGTTTTTGATGCATGCGTTTCTGTGCAACACTATCCATCCATTGTCTATACCCACTTATACCTAATAAGGCGCCCAGGGATCTGCTGGAGTCTATCTCAACTGTCATTGGATAAAAGGAAGGGATCCTGGACATATCGCCATTCCATTGCAGGGCCAACAAGCACACACACTCACACCCACTCCTATGGGCAATTTAGAATCACCAGTCAACCTAACATACATGTTTTTAGACTGTGGGAATTGAGTTTAATTTGTATTTTATAATAATTTATATTAGACATTAGTTGGATAGTTTCAGAGTGATCCACAATGCCAATTTCCATGCGCTAGGTCAAAGACGCTCTATATAGATACCCAGCAACAGGGCTGTAGCAGCGACTTTTCGGTTGCACTCAGAGCAATTAGTTACACTTCGTTGCATATTTGGAAGTTAATGACTTGATCTGTGGGAATCAGGAAGCAAACAAGTTCATGCATCACATGCTGTTCTTCCAGTAAGTCCAGCCCTACTCGATGCAAGGTTCTTGATCCTGACCCTCTATTTATTTTTGCAAACACGGCTATTTGTTCGAACATTTCACCGAACCCTAGAACTGTATATAACAACGTTTTTTTTGCATTACAATTGGTATTTTTTTAATCTTGTTGTATTTTCCACACCCAAACTTTTTTTTCACTTTATTAAAGTAAGTAAATTCCAGGCCATGAGGATTAAGATTAAAATAAGCAACACGGTGGGAATGGTTAGACTTAGGCATCACAGGGAATTGAATGAATGCTGAGGAGGAACATTGACAGACGGGTTGGGATGTTGCACAGGGAAATAATGCGGTCACGCTTCACAGGTCATTAAGTTTGACTAAATTTCCCATGTTCGTCAGAGATGATATTTTATTTATTTTTTCCTGTCATGCACCTTTGTTCAAATCCCAATCCCTGTATGGTGGATGCATACCAGTCTATGGGAAACTGTTGGAAAGAACTGTGGGATAAGTTTATAGGATTCATTTATGATTTACTGTTGTACCAGTTGATGATGTCATACTATTTAGTAAGTTCTGTTCAATGGAAATTGACACAGCTGTTTGGGTGCTAGCCAAGCTCTGTCATAAGCACATAAACTGGTGGATTGCTGGCAGCCCCCTAATACTTTTCTTTAAACCTTTACTTAACAATGTGGCAGCACACGATATCTTGTCTGCCTCCGCAAATATGACCACCTTTTTCAACTCTCTGAGCTGCTCAGATAAGCCCCCTTTTTTCTAAGTGCAATAGAAGGATTAGTGCAATCAAGGATGTATCCAAATTTGAAAGTCTCACAGACTTTTACCCATGCTGCAAACCCAAGCTTATCTTTCGAACACAGTGAAAGAACATGGTTTCTGGGAAGCTAAATCCGATGCTAGATAAGGAAAGCATGTGGAACTGTGACTTGAGCTAGCAAAGAATTAAAGCATGTCTTAGTATGCCTCCAGACCAAACTCAATACAAATGACGCAAAGTAAAATAATCACTTGATCACTTGTCACTATGCAAATATCGGTCAACTCTCGAGTTTCTTCTACCGTGCCAAACTAGTGACAGTCTCTGATTGCATTATTATTGCTAAGCTGCTGATGGCAGGAATCTTGACAGGTCTCATTTGTGTTGATTATTTATGATGAGAGTCTCCTTTACTGGCTGTTGCAAGAAAAAGCAATGTCTCAGACGCATCAGTCCCCATCAGCCTGCAGCATGTCTCTCAGAATTATACTTCAATCAGATTGGACTGGTCTGACATTTATCATAGCTGTGAAGGAAGATGAACAGGAATAAGACAAGCATTGATTTTAAATTCCACTAAGTGGTTTTGATAGTGGACTGCAGAATAAAAGATTGTGGGTTCACTTCTTAGATTGTCCAAGCGCACACCTGTAGGCCCCTGAGCAAGGCCCCTAACCCTTAAGTGCTCAGATGGATAAAAAATATGATAGTTGCTCTGGATAAGAGTGTCTGGCACATGGCGTAAATATGAATGGAATTTTATTCTAGCGACAATCAACATGAAGCTATGTCTTGGGAGTGTGTGTGTGTGTGTGTGTGTGTGGGGGGGGGGGGGGGGGGTTGGTATTGCAGTGTTTAAGGTGTTGGACTAATAATTAAAAGATTTTGATTTTGATTCCGAGCACCACCAAGCTGCGACCGCTGGGCCACCTAATTAAGGTCCTCAACACCCAATTGCTCAGTTATATGAAAGAGATAAATGTACGTCGCTCTGGATAGGCGAATCTGCCAAATGCTGTAAATGTAAATATAAGGGTCTAAAGATAAAGCCTAAGGTCCTAAGAATCATCTAGGGTACTTCTAGGGTACATCTAGGGTACCATTTAAAGGTTTTTAACCCTAGAAGGTAAGAATTGAAAAAGTTTTTTTACAATGGATTCTGTCCTTTCAATAAGCTATGTAAGTTAATTAAATTCCACTGATGTTCCCGGAAGCTCTATTACAGGCTTATGAGGCAGGGCACATGACTTACACGTTACATAGATTTTCTCAGGCGATACAGCATTAAGTAGCATTAAGATTTCCCTTTGATGGAACATAAACACTGTTTCAGCATGACAATATGATGCTGTGCAGCAAATAATTGGAATTAATGACCTTAAGGATTCTGCACAGATCCCTGACCTGTTGTGGCTATTTGGAATGTGTGCAAAAGACAGAAAATAAACAGTAGATGCAGTAAACAGAAGTATCAAACTAGTTATTGATATAATTGCCAATTTTTCCGTAATTGTATCGCTAAGAGAGAAAAAATAGGCTACACAAAATGTGTTGTAGCTTGTTTAATTATATGCATTAGTCATAACTTTTATAGCAAAAATTAGAGGGAAACTGAATATAGTAGATATTAAAAATGTCCAAACTCCAGGTAAAACTGTTTGCGGTATTGTTAAATTGTGCGTCATCAATAATGTGATTCAGATGAACTCTATCTTGTTTTTTGTGAGTAAGAAAAGAACATTAGAGAGATCAATAGCTTTCAACAAATTTCCCAAAACTCAGCTGTACTTCAAAACATCTTAAAAGCCATCATTAACAACTGGAGAAAATAACACCCCAAAGAGAAATAACCAAAAATAGCACATCCTTTTAAAGAAAATTGATGAAAGAAGACAGAACGTCATCAGGGAGGCTGTTAAAGGTTCCAGGGCTACATGAAAGAAGGTGAAAAAAATACTTGAACGATAACCTTAAAATATTACTATGAGACATTACAACGGTTTCTTATATTTACGTCGAATCTGTGATATGAAGTGCTAAAAACTGCAAAAACTCACCAGAAACTCACAAAATAACCCCAAACCATGCAGCGAAATGTGCTAAAGTATAACATCTTAGTCATAATTCCAAATGACATGTTTGGTGCAAAAAGAGGATTTCTATAAATGAAAAAAATGGAATGATAAATAAATTTACATTTGTGTATATTTGGCAGACATCCTTATCCAGAGCCAATAACATTTATTTTATTTATACAACACAGCAATTGAGGGTTAAGGGCCTTGCTTGGTGGCCCAACAGTGGCAACATGTATATATATATATATATATATATATATATATATATATATATATATATAAAATAAGTAGTGAATCCAGTGAGCTGAATGTTTAGTATGGTATTACTGTTTGGTTATTGTTTTGTTTTGCAGGTCTAATAAATAAGTATGAACTTCAAATCAAAAATGGTAAAGTAAAATGTCACACGACTGGAGATTTAAACTCCTGCGTCTAAATGGTAGGTAACTTTTTACAGAGGCTAATCACAACATTCCACCCTGCAGTGCAATAAAAGATCTACCTGGTGCAAAAATAAAAAAAAAAAAACATAGAAAGACTTTAATAAAGGCTTCCAGTGGTATGAAGTCGGTGATGTCAGTATCTATAGAACGCTGCAAATGATGACATTAACAATGGCTGCTAATAGAATGACCCGAGCTGGTGAGACAACAGCGTCATATTTGGTCTTTATGCAGAGCAAGTCCGGATAATTAAAGATGTAAGACAGAAAGGGTCAAGTATCAGACATGGGCAGGATACGCACTGGATTCAGGGGTTAAAAGGTTATCCTGCAATGATGGTTCGGAACAGCAGATCTGTGTATCGGAATATGGTTTTGAATTAGGCTGGGAAACAATTAAAATTAAGACATTAGTAACAGAAGCACAAAGCTGAGCACTAGAACCATATGCAAACGACAGACAGTGATGGCTTAAAGGCCTCAAATTGGTGCAGATGTGCAAAGTACAGATATGTGTAGCAAGGACAAAACGACATAAACAGGTAAACAATCATAATGTCTAAGAGTAATTTTAGATAGGAGTGATACCAAAACGAATATCTCTTAACAGCTTGGCAACGAGTGGATAAAATTCAATGATGAGACTTGACAAAATGAGCAGTGCCCGATTCCACAGTGTCTCTTTAATCACATTTATGAGTGATTAGAAGTTTATCCTTCAAAGGATTTTTTGGAAAAGGACAATTACAAAGTCAATCATCCACACTGTTTGCGTTCATTAGATTTATAACATTTGGCAGATGCCCTTATCCCGAGAAACTTACATTGATCTGTTTTGTACAACTGAGCAATTGGGGGTTAAGGGCCTTGATCAGGGGCCCAACAGTGGCAGCTTGGTGGTGCTGGAAATCGGACCCCAATCTAGCAGTCCAGCACATTAACCACTGCGCTACCACTTCTCACTATGCTACAATGCTACCACATTATAACTGAAGAAATATATGCACCTTAAATCAGCCCATGTTACTGAAACAATTATAACACGTCATTAGCAGTAACCGAGAAGCATTTTTTTCGCGTTTTTTTATGTATAATACACCAGCCAGCATCGTCTCAGGGAAGGTTAAGAGAAAATGTTACTTTTAACTCACAGGAACTCACGTCCTTACGATTAGCAGGACACAAATCTTCACTGTGGGCAAGATGCCTGTTGTTGCCCTAACAGTGGTCAGTGTCCTATTAAAAGGTCTCCAAGCTCCACAAGAAAGAAGAAGGTCACACTGACCTGCCTGTCTGCTTTGATTTATGCCACAGAGGCTAACATCATGATGCAGATTACGCAGCTTGATGCTTGTGGGTCCCACCGCTATGAGGTCGATGAACCTGGGATTTTTTTTTGGTGTTTTTTTAAACTCGGCATGATTAAACTTTTGCACTTGTTTTTTTCACCATGGCACATGATGCCCAGTTAAGGAGTTGAATAATATATGAATGCAGTGATTCTGTAACCTCTCTTTGAAAGCATGGGCTTTTTCCTACTGATTCGGTTCATGGGTAGGGCCGATGAATGGATTATCCATGCTACGAAATACTGACCCTGCTATTTTAGTGCCTTTTGCGTGGGTCTCATCATCTCAAGTCATATGACCAAGTTACACCAAGCAGAAGAAGTTCTCATATCAAGTGATGACAGATTTTAACACTCAGCACTTTCCAAATCTGCATTCATCAAGTCAATTCATCCATGTAAGGCATATATCCCTTATGGAATCATTTTTATGAGGGGAAGAAAAACTTTCCCAGAAATCGTCACATGACACACAGTAATCGAGTAACTGATCTCAGTGGAATGCGTGCAGACACACAATAACTTATGAACTTGTTTGTGAATTATTATTAAAGGAAGGGATTTCTGCGCTGGATAGAAAAAAAATATCATTTTCTTAAAAAATTTATTTATGGCATTAGTGAACGTGAACACATCATTAACGTGCTGTTTTCCAATTATTGCTCATGCATGTTTAGTGACTAATGTTACTTTTATCTGTGTATAAATATATGCTCATGTATAGTATTAATTCATTCATTTTTAGTAAATTATTTCTTCTGCTTCAAGTCACAGTGAATCTAAAGTCTTTCTCAGAAATACTGTATGTAAGCATGGTGTTCATGCACACACACATTAATACCTGGAGGAAATTCAGTGTAGCCAATCCACCTATCAGCATAGATTTCAGGTTAAAGTAAACTGAAGAACTTGGACATGGAAACAACCTCAATAAATGAGCAAAAATCCCATTGCATACTAACAGATAAGATTATTAATTGTTTGTGTGTTGGAGAGGGGGCACTTTTTAACCCCATCCAAATTGTTTTATTACAAGAGCATGGTCTGAAATATTATTTACCCCTATCATCTATTATATACAATTTGCCCACGATTCTGTTTAATAAAGGCCGACGTGTCACATTTTTATTTATTTATAGGGTGGATTTAAAGTTATGGGACATCTGAGAGAAAAGTTAGTTCCTGTTTTCACATATGTTATAAGTGCAATAAACAGTTACTCTCTCACCAGCCTCTCTCTTTGTCTCTCTCTCTCTCTCTCTCTCTCTCTCTCTCTCTCTCTCTCTCTCTCTACAAGTCTCTCTCTCTCTCTACGAAGTCTCTCTCTCTCTCTCGCTCTCTCTCAATACGAAGCTCTCTCGCTCTCTCTCTCTACACGTCTCTCTCTCTCTCTCTCTCTCTCTCATACAAGTCTCTCTCTCTCTCTCTCTCTCATACGAGTCTCTCTCTCTCTCTCTCTCTCTCTCTCTCTTACAAGTCTCTCTCTCTCTCTCTCTCTCTCTCTCTCATACAAGTCTCTCTCTCTCTCTCTCTCTCTCATACAAGTCCTCTCTCTCTTATATCTCTCTCTCTCTCATACGGAGTCTCTCTCTCTCTCATACGAGTCTCTCTCTCTCTCTCTCTCTCTCTCTCTCTCATAAAGTCTCTCTCTCTCGCGCGCTCTGCTCTCCCTAGCGCGCCGCGCGCCCGCTCGCGGCGGCTCTCTCTCTTTCTCTTGATGTTACACATGACTGCCCTTTTTGTTCACGGAGAGAAACAGTTTTTATTGCTCCAGGTTACTTCCATTGTTTGTGTTTTTACGGAGAGTTTTAATGATTTTTAATGTTGTTTTTACTTTTCAGTGTTAATTTGTGGTTTTAAGTATGTCAGGAAACACAGGCTCAGGTGCCAAATGATCAATTTTATATTTGGTCAGGCGAAAATGGCAATTTACCTGAGCCGAAAAAACCACATTGCACAACACACTGACTGTGAAGCTGTAAGAATTCTGAAACAGACTGATTAAATCAAGAATTTTAATTGATTTTAATTTGAACAAAAGTATGAATGATTTGGATGTGTTTAAATGTGTGTGTGGTGTTGTAAAAAAACTTTACTTTGCAGCAGAGCTAAACTAATAATCACTGATGTTTAAACCAATTTATTGACATTTTTTAAAAAACATATTATTTATTAATTTAGTCACTGCTCTTTATGTGATTTGTGTAAATAAAGTTTTGTAAAACGTCAAAGTCTCTTTCTCTCTCTCTGTTTTATTGATGAAAGTATTTAGCACTCTTTTAAACTAATCTTATTTTAACTTTATTTTTTCTCTTTATCTTTTGTGAAGCTTTGATATAAAATAATGCTTGTATTGTAATTTATTTGCTATTTATTTGTATTTATTAAAGCTGAGTTAAAATCTCGATCTCTCTCTCTGTAGACCATTTTCTGTCCTGTGACGGGAGAAGGACTATTACACAGACTTTTTTAATAAGGGTACATTATAAATAAGGGTACATTATAAATATCTCCATAAAAAAGTCCTTACATTACTGATTATATGTTGTACTTTAATAAATAACCCACATACCCGTATTAGGAGCAGCTGCCATACAAGTCCCTGTGTCGGAGCTGTTACTATGGAAACAATAATACGGTATTGTTTCTATAGTAACAGAAAACCTACAGTATTATTAAACATTGTCATTTTAGTTGAAACAACTGCCCAAAGCTGTTGTGATGTCATAGGCATTACACACCCTCAACTCAAGCCAGGAATTAACGGTCCTGTAATAGAATTTAGAGGTTTTTTTAAATCACGATAATTAGTGTTTATTTGCTCTCTTGAGAGCATTAAAGTTAAAACATTATGTTAGACACAGAGAGGAGGCTTCACCTGCTACTTTAGCATGAACTTGCTGAACTGTACCACCGTGTGTGATATACTAGGCATAAACTGCTAAAACACTTTGCAATACAGCACCATAATTACTGGCACAATCAACGCTCCACATGAACAAACCTCCGCATGCTTCTGTACCTTTAAGTCGTCTGTATATTTGTTATAGTGGAGCCTTTTCTTCCAGCAAAGATCTCAGGAGCTGCTGGAATTGTTAGCCTACTGCTGTTATTTGTGCCGCTGCAGTAAATTGCCTGCTAACAAGAAATAAATTAGTCACGTTTATATCGCCAAGGACAAAAGATCTGTGTTAGGACCTTTTATTCTTTCCCTGTGTTTCTGTATGTGTGTCTATCTATCTATCTATCTATCTATCTATCTATCTATCTATCTATCTATCTATCTATCTATCTATCCATCCATCCATCCAGGTATCTATCTCCACACCCTGTCCGCACCTTGAAATATTCTAAATCATGATAAATAATGATGTTTTTTCCACTATGCTTTGTAGTAGAATGATGGTGTTGATGTATGAAGTAGTTCAGCACCACCAGAGTCATAGTGAACCTGCTTGACGCTTAATAGAAGATGAGGATAATAATTGACACGATCACAATTTTCCCGTTTTCAGTTATCCGTAGGATGCGGTTACAGGTGTAAGGCGCCGAGTGCGGGGGTGTGTGAAACCATTGTCTCTACAGATGTGAGGAATAATTCGACGCTGCTCTTACTATATGCTATAACTGATTAAAGATAAATGATCAAGTTGGTATTATCTACGTGTTACTGAGCCAGAGACAAGTTGTCCATGGGATAACGGGGTTGATGAGCTTGTTCCAGCACCCGCTGTACTATAAAGTCCGTCTGAAGGCAGTGTGTGACTTTCTGCTTTCTATATTTATTATGTTTATTAATTTTTTTTTTGATAATTCACTTTTTTTTTTACTCTCCCTTTCTGTATGCTATTGATTCCATGCTCAATTCTTACTCATCATCATTTAGCTCTCAATTCTGCATCCATTCTTTTTTCTTTCCTGTCTTACACCCCCCCCTTCCACTTACTCACCAGCTATATCTATTGTTGCAGTTATTTAAATAAACATTCCTCTGAACATCATTCATCCATCAGTGTAGCTGTCATACTTCTTTTTTCCCATTTAATATCAATCTATTTTTGTAAATCATTTATCATAATCATGTTCCTTTCTAACCAGCACTTAATTACCGACTTAGTTACTCATTTACTTAGTTACTCCTCTGAATGGTTTAAGATTTGTTTTGGATAGTTTGACTTTTGATTTATTACAAATGCATCTATAAATCATGGGAAAAACCAGAGAGATAAATAACTGGCTGGCTGGCTGGCTGGCTGGCTGGCTGGATGGATGGATAGATGGATAGATAGATAGATAGATAGATAGATAGATAGATAGATAGATAGATAGATAGATAGATAGATAGATAGATAGATAGATAGATAGATAGATATGACATGTTATAGTTAAAGTAGAATTTAAGATAAATATACCTTGTTCAGACCTTGCATATCATTTTAGTCAATTTTGTCAATAAATACTAAATATTACTTAAATATAATCGGCCACAAGTGTCTTAATTCCATGGAAAAACTACATTATTGTATAGTTAAAGTAAATTTATCACTGTGTCGTGGTACTAATAAAAACTTCGATCGATTAGGGTATATTTTTGAGCTTTCTTATGTAATTTAGGTCAATATTTTCACTGGAAATTAAGATAAGCAATATATAATTATAAAAATAACTACATTATTAATTACATTAAAATAACAATTTTTAACCTTTGCTCTATTATAGTATTTTCAGGTTGATCACCGCTAAGCTAACATAAAGACTATTTGCTTAAACATGCCAGTAAATAAAATGTATTTTGTTCAGCCTATTTTCCTCCATGTAGGTTAATCTACTCAATAGAAATTTAGTTCAGTCAATATTAGATAATGCAGAAAGGATGTAATTGTGTGGACATCTATTACTACAATTCATTTACGTTCAGCTCCAGAGGTTTCCATAATAAAATGTAGCATGTCTCTCAATAATATTGACTGAGCTTCATTCCACTGACAATAGTAACCCAATTTAAAGGGGTGGACCAAACAAGATCCACTTCATTTACTGGGGCTGTTCAACCTAATAGATTTGGATCTTAATATAGTCCCACTACCCAGCGAGGAATATTCCTAAAGATAATTATGCATAGGTTCTTCCTTTAACACGATTTAGTATTTTTATCATCATTTAATTAAAATAAATTTTAATTGAGAGCTTTAACCTTGTTACAAACCGAAGTGTTCGGATGTAAATAATACTGATTGTTTACTAGCTAAAGGGTCATTAAAACAGATTGATAAGCGATAGGGATGAAAATATTCCTTTAAGAAATAAGACGCCGCTACTAAACCAGTATATGTCATCATATGTGTGGTAAAAAGCTAATTTCCTGCCACTAGAGGCATGAAAATATGGGTTTAGATCAGGGTTCAATTCCTAGCACCACCAAGTCCCCATTGCTGGGCCCATGAGCAAGGCCATTAAACCCCTAATAGAGAAAAAAAGGAGATTTGGATAAGGGCATCTGCCAAACTCTGTAAATGTAAATGTCACTTCTTCCTACCCCTACAACCAAAAGAGAATCAAAACAGGGGTAGGGGAAAGGGGTAGGGCCAAAGGGTAGAAATGGGATTGGGCCTTTGTCGATTTTCCTTTATCAACTTCTGGAAAATATACACTTATTTTAGTTACTATATTATAAAATATCTGGTTAATTAATGTTTTGGGGGAATGTGAAATGTTGCAAACAAAAAGGGAAATTTGACTTGTTTTTTTTCCGTCCTCTGAACTGTGCATGAGCATTTTATTGAGATCATTTCGGACAACATTTTCATCAGCTTTATTAAAGCTCTGTTTGCCATGGTGCACAGTCCTACTAATATCTCAGGCGAATGCCCTTCACTTCGAGGGATTGACAACTAGGTCGAAGTAATATTAGTCTATTTCTGGCTCTTGGTGCTCTGGGGTTTTTTAACCAGTGAAGTGAATCCAATAGGCCTGAGAGGGAATCAATGCTTTAGCTGCTTACTAATACGGGTAATTAGTAAGGTTAGTTAAAGGTTATGTGTTCTCGGGGGGTGACTTATGCAATGTGGTTATTAGTTTGATTACGATATGGCAATCTACGATAAGTCAATATACAATGTGGGAATGTGGGACATCTGAACGCAATAATAAATTGAAACAGCATAAAAGAATTCCATCAGTGTTTAAGACAATGCTTTCCCCCCTTCACAGTCCATGAAGATGCAAAATCCAATCAATAGTTTGTGAGCAGTGAGCTTAATGTCAATGCCCGGTTGTCACTTGCATGTAGGTGATAGGATTAAATACGCATTGGGTGCGGGTAAGAAAACCGCATGCAGTGAAACAGTGAAATTGAGTATTGATTAGAAGATCGTTTAGGAATGTTCTTACTTATGTGTTTTTTATGTTATATGTGACATTTTCTGCATGATACAAAAAAAGAGGTACGACAAACGAGTATTCCGTATGTCTAACGAACAAGGAGCGTGTTTGTCGCTGTAAAGCCTGACAGCTGTCAAAACAAAGAATCTGCCCTTTATTCTGATGAAACACTGGGACCAAACTGAGACGGTCAAGCTTTAGTATCAAGCGATAAGAGAAGTCCCTACACGTGCATAATCGTGTGTTATCAAATAAACAAATGTAAGTAAATTTTAACTTATTAATATTCTCTAGCTTCCTTTTTTCTCTCTGATTTGATTTCACTAAAGATTTAAATAATGTATGCAGAATTTACCCAGAATGACAGCATGTTTATTAACATACATGTTATAGCAATAAAAGTGGTTTATGATGTTAATCATAACTGTGCCTGCAGGAACCTTCTATTTAATTTTATATATACTATATGGACAACAGTATTAGGACGTCTGACCATCACTTCCACATACATCCTATTTTTAGCATCATTCTTACTCCTGTAATGACCTTTAGTGGCGAAGATTCGCTTAGTTAGTAATGATAAGATTAGTGAGATCAGACACTGATGTTGAGTGAGGAGGTCTGGGGTGCATTCAGTGTTCCAGTTCATGCTCAGGTGTTTAGTGGACTTAAGGGCCGGACTCTGTGCAGTTCTTCTACTTTAACTATAACATGTCATTTCTTTATGAAGTCCAGAGGCTTTGTGCACAGGTGCATTGTCATGCTGGAACTGCATTTGGGTGCTTAGATCCAGTGAAGTAATAATATTATGCAACAGCATCTAAAGGCATCCTAGACTATTGTGTGTCCCTAACTTTGTTACAGGTGTCCACAAACTTACCTGTCACAAGATCTCACTTGTCTATGGTGTACCGCTTCTGCCTTTCGTCCTCTCAGAGACAGCTGGGATAGGCTCCAGGGAATCCCCATGACACTGAATTAGGGAATAAGCAGGTATAGAAGACGAATGATGAATTGTAGATCTTATAGTTTATACTTCAAAGGAACTTTGGAATGCATATGTGACTATATATATATATATATATATATATATATATATATATATATATATATATATATATATATACAGCAAAGTTTCTTAGTAAAGTGCTGAGTCAACCCTTCAGTGTGCCTTGCCAAATTCTACAAGTATCTGGCAGTGCGTTCCAGAGCAGAGAAGAGAGGGTAGGTGGAGGAAGTTGTGTAACATATCAATAAAAAATCTTTCGTTACTGTTCAGTTGGTTGAGATCTGTTGACTATAAAAAGCATAGCATTTGATTCACTATTCTGTGAGCTCTCAGGCCATGTGATTGAAGATGGGGTCACTCGAAAAAAGAAAACCCTTCCTATCAGGAAAGAGATGCCTCTATAATCAGATGATGATCAGTTAAATTATGCTTGTCTGGAACATCAGGTGGACACACAACAGCGATATATATAATATAACTAAGCCCTAACTGTTGCCCAACTTGTTTTTTGGTCACTTGGTATAAACTTAGTACAAGTTAATGCTACATAGCTAGCCCAGGCTTCAACAAGGCTCTTCTCTTTTCTCCACCTACCAAACAGAGCGTTGTTTTGTCGACATTTGAATATGTTGTGAAAAGCAACACTGAATACTGTCTAAAATTTGGTCTCCGGTCCTTATGCATCCATTGATTCGATTCCTTTTTCCTGTTAGTTCATCTTTACTTGGGTTGTTTTGTCAAGTATAGTGTAAATGCAGATTATCAGATATACGGATGGCAGTTTTAAAAGATGTAAAATCGTAAAATAATCGGATACTGTTACAAAATCTGAACTGGGCATCGAGACCTGCAGTGTAAATGCGGCCATGGTCTCTTAAGCCATTTACTTTCACAGGTTGTCTCACACCAGCCAGTCCCCGAACCAACACACTTCTGCTTAACCTTGTCTGCATTTCTATTGACAGAAAAAGTAAAGGTATCTTTTCCCAGATGTTCTTTGTCAGCACAATATTGCATGACTCTTTAACGTCATTGGGACACAGCTGTGGCCGATGATAACAGATGTAGCTTCATGTCTCTTGAAGAGGAAAAGGTCACAGGAGAGAGCGTATTGATACATTTATCTACTGAAACAACGTCCATAAGGTAATTAGCATAATTTAGTCTGTGACGAAGAAAACATAGATGCTGTGAAATGAGAGAAAAGGTTTCTTATGTTTCATATTTTGTTTTACATATTTCACATATAATTGTATTTTTCTCCAATAGAATTATCCATTAATTTATTTATAATTATAGACAAATTAAAAAAGCATTTCACAGCGCCATACTCGGATACCCCATATCAATGATGCCAAACGTCACTGACAATCTGGGTAACATCTGGTTGCCATGGAAATGAGTTGATCATCTATCTATCTATCTATCTATCTATCTATCTATCTATCTGTCTGTCTGTCTGTCTGTCTGTCTGTCTATCTATCTATCCATCCATCCATCCATCTATCCATCCATCCATCCATCCATCTATCTATCTATCTATCTATCTATCTATCTGCAAAATCAGCAACCAAAATCCCTGAGCTGCAGATCTCACACGCCATAAAATGGCACAAACAGTTGGGCAGAACATTAATGACCGTGAGACCTACCTGCTGTAGTTCTTAGCTAAAAGCTTAAATTAATTAAAAATAATTCAAGATTGTTCATATATTTTGCTGCTGTGCAGTCCCCCTGTCAGTGTGTGGGAGTCAGAACACATGCTGGGTATTCTTGAGCCAGGGAACCAGTGGGCTTTTTTGAGCTGAATTAATATGTTTTCTGGTATACCTATTTTTCTCCTCACACACCACAATAGAACTCTGATTGCATGTCAGTACTGCATTTCTGAAGGAACCAAATATCAACCTTTATTAGTCTGGGCTATGATTCATCCTATTAAATGCCAAGACTAATTGCCACAGGCGGAGTGCATCTCTATAATACCTTTATCGGTGCATGGCTCTGGATCGGTGCTTGAGTGGTGAGATATTTTGATAACCCCAGATACGTACAAGGCCATCAGAAAGAAGAATGCTTGATCATTCCTGCTGAGCACCTGCGAATAGATCTTATCTTTGTCTTTGAGGCCACTTCTCTTCCCTGCAAGCCTTTTTTTTTGTTCTTATTATACCGTCTGAAGTCCTGGTTGTCACGGAAACCATGCCAACCTATCATTGCCCAAAATGCCATGACGCACAACCAATTCTTCTTCAGCTGTGACAAAGTGACACATTGAAGTGATAGCTCACAACCGCTTGAAACAAAGAGTGATGCACTCGGAAAATTGTATACCAACGCACATCAAAATCACCGACTGCTACATGTGAGGACGTTTAAGCGAACGTATGTCAGGGACTTGATCATCTGCTCTTTTCGTTCCTTCTTAATGATGACTTTTTAAAAAACAGGATAAAATCTTTTAGAATGCAGTGTGGAAAAGTTGTCAGACTCACAATAACAATCTGTGTTTAAAGTACGAATGCGACAGTGTGCATATCCCCATAGCTAAACACAGTAACTGACGGCATGCTGAAAAAGCAGGAAATTGCACATGAATAGTGGACAGTGAATGCATATTACCAGCCTGTGTTTTACTGTAGTTCTCAACATCAGTCTTTATTCCAAAAAACCTGATCAGGGGCCAATCAAGATGAAGTGGGAGCCCCAGGCAAAATTAATAGATGAGGCCCTTCTAAAAGATTTTGTTAACGTATGTTAGATATATACTTGTTCAACATACAAAAAGTATGAAAACACATACTGTATAATAAAACAGTTTCTTTTTTTAAAAAAACAAATCTTTATCAATCTTTATCTTTATGGTAGAAGATACACTACTGTACAATATAATCTTAAAGATACAGAACAAACTTCATATTTACAGTAACAGATTGTCACCTTTTAAACACTACATGATACATACTGCTGCTAAGTGTGACCCGTGCTAAACTGTTTTCCTGGAACACTATTAGTAATTGGACTAGGAATAAGTAATTTATGCAAATAATTATCTTCATCATTTACCGCTCTTACGTTTTCTCTTTTCCTTCTTTTTCTTTTTTCCGCTTCTGGCTGTCAGTCGGATAAGTCATTTTTATGTATTAATTAACAAATGCGCGTATAAGCGATGTGCCAGTTTGAAAACGGCGGCCGACACCTTAGAAAAAGGAAACACATTCAGCGGAAATGGTCAGCTGTCAGGTCCCCCCTTAAAATGGCAGGGCCCCAGGCAACTGCCTGCCTTGCCTGTGGCATTGCTACGACTCTACACCTGATCCTGGTCCAAACACTTTAACTGACTATCCTTCAGCATGGACATGCATTGGTTTACACCCCACCCCTACTGCTGTGCTACTTTTCTGGCTTCCAGTAGGTGCATATATCAGATTCAAAACACTGATGCTTGCCAACAAAGCAAAAAAAAAAAATGAAGCATCTTCCTCTCATGGTAGTATGAACTTCCCATCAATGTCTGAACTGAACCTTGTTCTCAAATACCTGACACTTAACACTTAATTAAAATATGTCTTTTTTGTCTATGATTTTTTTAAACAATTTTTGGGGTGTGATCTAGTACACCAATCCTGATCTCTTCAATTATGAGACTCAAATCACTTTTTTTCTAGTAAAATTCAGTGGAAAAAAATCAACAAAATGTTACATTAACTATAAAAAGCGTTTGTATTTATTATATTTGCACAGCAATAAAGCAAAAAATTATTTGCATGTAATAACATACAAACAAATCCACGGCTAATGTACAAAACTATCAAAAGGATTTCTTAACAAGTTAATTTAAATGTAGTCGACCAATCAGCTTCAGCTACATGGACAAAAGCTCTAAGATAACAATCCTGTATTAACATATCATATAGTCTCAGGTGCTGCTGGCAATTTTTGACCCTATGAAAGAATATGAGGTTTTGCCCCCTCATACCCTTTCTGCACCAATACATTATGCTAGTACTGTTATACTAATAAGCAGATCCTGGGGACCCCCAAAGTGCAGGGGCCCCCGTGAATAGTCCTAACCCCTACCCGCCAACCCACTTAGCGGCGCCCCTCCACGCAGTGTATATACAACACACTGCATTTTACACTTTCGAACAATTCATGCAGAATTATTGTGCCGTATTAGTGAACAATAAAAAACCCAGCTAGTCAATAAAATTACTAAGGGAGACTAAAAGGAGACTGAAGTGGAGTTAAAGGTGCTTTTGGCCTCAGCTGTATCTAAATAAAAACAGTTTTGAAAGTGTTTTCCGTTTTGTGAGGCTGTAAGCAGGGGGAAATCTGAAATGTTATTCCAACGCTCATCAGATATAAGGAAAATCATCTATTTTTAGCTAGTCATTTATTCATACTGTATGTGGTAAAGCTTTTTCAAATACACTCACAATTTCTTTCTCAACAGCCTCTGGTGCCTTTTAGTGTGTAAAAAAAAATAAAATTACAAGACATGCAATGGCATCCAGATGTCTTTTAATAGCTGAGTAATAAGTGAATACATTAGACTCTATTACCAAAAAATCCAGTCTGGAATTACAGCAAGAATAGAAACTATATAGCCAAAGGTTTTGGACACCAGTAGTACGGTGGTATCACATATTCATTAACTAAAGGACGTTTTTTTCCACAAATATTGTTTTATCAATTCAATGCTCCTTTGCACAAAGTTGCTAATCCTCATGAACATTAATTTCCAGCATGTTATGAGAACCCAGTGTGTTAAGTTAGACTGAAAGAACTTCTGCACAGATTCTCACTTGAATCACCGGACGGTTTTCGGACTGAACCCCAGCCTACTAATCCAATATAATGCCAATATTCAAATCTAACAAAAATCATTTGTAGAAAATATTCGGAGTAGAGTGGAAAAGGATGATTAAAAAAAGGATGTGATGATCAAGTCTTCCATACCCCATTTGTCCATATAGTGTATATTATAGCCTTATATTAATTCACTACTGAAAAAAATGTTTATTTCACCCTCTGCTTTAATAAAAAATGTATTTCATTTGTGCTCACCATATATGAATCCCACTTTCTGTGCAATCGGTGAATAAATGCCATCGTGGTGTGTGTGTGTATTTTTATTGTGTGTGTGTGTGTGTGTGTGTGTGTCCTGTTATGACCGCAGAGTAATCCTTTCAGAGCAAACAACTGCAAAGACTAAGACAAAGTCAAGTGTTTAAGCCGAATCTCATTGATAGTTTCTTTTTACATATTTACATGCGTAATGCTTATTTTTAGATATTATTTAAAAAAAAAACTAAATACATTAATTATAAATTTTTAAAGAAATTAAACGAATATAAAAGTAATACCCTTCCTCAATATCAAACTAATTAAAAATTTTACTACACGCTTTGGGCAGGCCAAAAACTTTCCTAAATTTTAATTCCTGTCATACCTCTTTCTCTTGAAACTATAATAAGAGCCAACCCAAAATAATAATAATGTTTAAAAAAATATCTAAAACATGTTATTAACATGTCCTTTAAAAAACACTGAAAGCTGTGCCGTGCTGTGCGTATCCTTTTTACAGGTCTTCTATGTCAGTGTATGAATTTTGTCACGCGGTATGACAGTCAGAACAATAAAAAATGAACAGTGACAGCAGCACATATCTTTTCAGACACCCACAATATGTTTTAAAGTGATAAAACTGCAGGATGACGCGCAGGCATAAGTGAAGATCTAACACAGGGCACGAATAATAACGAACTACAGGTGGATTTCGAAGTAAGTTTGTGAATGCCCATAAGAAGAACCTAGGAAGTGTTTACAGGCTTAGTGCATTCGCTGCAAGTTGTCACGGGATAGATTTAAGGAGGAGTGTGCATCGCAAGGCGCCAAGCTGTAGTTTATTGCATCTGAGGATCCTTTTCAAAAGGTGGCTAAGCTGTGTTTGGCTTAGGCACTCCATTTTGACAAGCGGTAATATCTGGTGGTGTGAACCTTAAGGCGAATTAAAGCCGTCACTCTCACTACAGCACGCTTACAAAAACTGTGAGAAGAGAGAAAGAAGAGAAAGGAAGGAAGAGGCAGAGGGAATCCGAAGAGGAAAGAGAAAGGAGGAAAAGGAGAAGAAAGAGAAGAGAAGAGAAGGAACTTACATGTGAATAAGTGTTTGGGCTAGTAGAGAAATCTTCATTGTGTGCTCGAACTTTGCGAATGTTAATAGGAGAGTGATATGAGCTAGCAGGTTTCTGTAGAATTTTATATCCACCTGGTGATATTCATTCATTTTCTGATATATTATTCTACCTAAACTACAGTAGTGAATATTTACACTATACATCCAGAGTCGGAGGTCACTACTCACGTTTGAGAGAAGCTGTAGGGAGCAACCGTCAGTGCACGCATCATAACAAGCAGGATATTTGCAGGAAAATATACATTTCCCTTTTGAACCTGTTGTTTTTTTTTTCGAATGCTGATACAGAGGATAAAGCAATTTGGTGAAGATCACTTTCAGACCAACCAATATCGCAACCTTTCAGAAAGAGAGAAAGAGGCGCCTTCCCATGTGGACCTAGATTGATTGTAGATATCCAGGCAATAAAGACAACATGGCAGAATAGAGACTCAAACACGCACGAGGCACAGACAGATCTTGACTTTTGAGTAAGCATTGCCTTTAGTATTGCTTTGAAACGAGAGATTTTAGCCACTAGTGTGGGGGGGCCTAAAGATTAACAAGATTTAACACCTATACCCCCCACCTATATACCTCTCAAAATCTCACAAAAAACTTTTCATGATTGGTTAATAAGTAGCTAACAGAATTTTGTTCATGTTAGTTATGATTTGTAGTTCTACTTTAGATTCTTCTCAGAAAACCTCAGGAATCTGAGTCAGGTGAGCTCATACTTATTATTTGATGCTTTCCAATTTCGGATTCTCACAAACATGTGATTACTTACAAA
Organism: Bagarius yarrelli; assembly: GCA_005784505.1. Taxonomy (NCBI): domain Eukaryota; kingdom Metazoa; phylum Chordata; class Actinopteri; order Siluriformes; family Sisoridae; genus Bagarius; species Bagarius yarrelli. Next base: position 3,687,733 of record VCAZ01000008.1, on the reverse strand, counting down.
CACGTGATACTCACAAACATGCCACACTGAATTGTTTTCATTCCTAAACAGTTTTACCTTTCCTATTTCATCAAGTTCTCAGGTCTACAAAATGCAGTATATCCACCATGTTGGGGGGTAATTGTCGATAATTATAGATTAGTATTGTAGATGTGGTGTATACTGAACAGTACAGCATATGGTAGGATGTACTTCCTGATGGAACAGTAGATGAAGAAAAAAAAAAAAAAAACCCAAAAAATGTAAATAAGAGTCACTTTTCCTTTAGTATCCATGATCTGCTGTTGATAAATTCAGTTATGTAGGACCATCTGGCCGAAAGCAGCCAGTTAACACAGAGGGCGAAAGATAAGGTCCAAGACAGTCTTTTAAAAAATGTTAAGGTTGTTTTTCCGTTTTAGCAACAGTCGCATCAGACGCAAATTTCACAAATGGCATCTTAAAATTCACATTCATCATGCAACAAAACTGACGAACCGGACATTATGTAAAAGCACTTCTAAACATTTTCGTAAATATATATTTGTAAATAAATAAATGTTCACCAACAGGAATGAATCTACTCTAATTAGACAAGCAAAAGTATGGGACACCTAAAATCCATCTCTGGTTTCATGAATAGAATTCACCAGAGATGAAGTAATATGCAATGTGGTGTAAAGAGGGTTCTTGCTTGGATCTATAATTAATTATAAAAACATGGATAGTAAAATAATAATTATCCAATAGCGTAATGTTTATAAGCATATTTTATTTAACTTACAACGTAATTGTAATTGTAGCCAAATAAAATTACTTAAGTACAATATATTGGTAAATATATTAATGTTTAAAGTTACTTGAGTAAAAATAATGTAAGGATGGGATGATACGACTCCTGAAGTAGTGAATACAGCGGGGGGGCGTTACTATAAGTAAAAAAGGGGAAATCCTGAATCCAGAAAAAATACTAACAATCCAATACAAATTTACATAAAAAAAGGACAAAAAGAAGTCATTGTGCGAGATTTTAGAGTATCTTACGGTAAGGTTAAAGCGTCCATACGGTATTTGCAAACTCCCCTTCAAATAGTCATTATTATTATGTATGTCAACTTGTTTTGATCACATAGAAGGCATCGCATTATGTAACTGTTCATTTCAACTCCTTGAAGTGTAAAAAACGGCCGCTGCCCATCGCAAGACTTGTGGTCTCACTAGATGTAACGTTGGAATCTAATTATTAAAATGACATTTTATATTTAACATTAATAGTAACGGATGAACATCATCGAATATAGCGAAGTAAATTTCAATTTCTGTGTTTAAAAATCAACTTGAGTGAGAGTAAAAGTAGGACGAGTTAAACCTACTCAGGTAACGAAGTAAATGTAACGCATGTAACGCTATTCAACTCTGGTCATAGACAACATTGTCAGCTAGGTCGATATTTCCAAAAACAAACCAAACAAAAAATGGAGTGAGGTATACTTTTATCTATTTAATTTCTGACTAGGAATAGTTTAAAAGCTGCAGAATAAGTAATAAAAAGACATTACTGCAATGTTGACAGGTGCAGTATACCAAACACTATACACAAAACTTAAACTGTATCACTCGACAGTATTTCAGAGAATTCCATTTAATGGTTTACACCATTAGATCTTTCACTGGTACCGGATCATAATATAGTCCTCTCTCTGGGACTTCAGTTAAATTGGTGTCAGACAGAATCCTTCTCCACACAACTGACAAATTATTTCAAGAGCACTAAAGCGAACTATTACCCAACCAGCAGCCGGAGGGAGGGGGAGTTGTCAAGGATGGGCTGCATAGATAGGATTCTTTAGTGCACACTCATTTAATGGGAATGTATAATTTAAAGAAGTGGTTCTTATTTAACAGAATTTTAAATTATGTCGAATGTTTAGAGACAATACTCAAGCCCAATGCTATTTATCTCCTGTGAAGCTCCATCGCCTAATTGCATTAAGTGATTGTTAATGATTTAGGCCAAATGGAAACCACTGTGCAGATGAGTCTAGGGAAAGCCAAAATCAATTAATTTGAAGGGTGAAAGAAAATGTGCGTCTCGCTTTATTGAAAAAATAACATGCACCTACACTAGGCCATTGTGGAAAGAACTGGACACCCCTGATTTACATATTAACCATAGTTGGATTTAAAGCCTGCTTTAGGCACCCATCCAATCAAAATCTGGTATGATTAGTGATTGATAAAAGCAGTCTGAGGTGGGCTTTGAATTGAGAAGTTTGAAGGAGGGGTTTAGAAAGCCCCGACCAATCACAACGGCCCCGACCCAAATCACAAAAAATCTGCCTGTCTGTCTGTCTGCCTGTCTGTCTGTCTGTCTATCTACACATCAACTAGTTACAAAAACTTTTTAAATGTTTACTCAATTGCTCTCTTCTGTCTCCAAGCAAGAATATTAGTACAACAATAATTTTGCTATTCTTTTATTTAATTGAATTGTACAGAGTAGCTATCTCTTAACCCCACAACCAAAAATTGCTACCTGGTAACTGTCTGCCCACCGTTTCTATGGTGACAAAATATGAGTCTGATAACGTCGAAGTTAGTAACATGACTTTTCACAGGGTAATTAAAAAAATTACTGCATTGTAGCCCACTGAACACTTTTGGGATGAACCGGAAGACTGACTACGCCACAGATCTCCTCAACCATCGTGAGTCTGATTTCACTAAGCATTTTGGTTTAATGGTGGTTTTTGGTGGCTTAATGGAAGAAACCCCACAGTTATGCTCCAAAATCTTGTAAAAAGGATTTCCAGAAGTGTGGAGGTTATTATAGAAGTAGAAATTGGACTGAATCTGGAATAGGATAAAATAGGTTGAATTAAACACATACTATATGGATTTGATGGTATGGATTTAATACTCGTGTATGTACAGTGCACTTTCATGTAGCAGTTTGTTGGAGTAAAATAAAAAACGGAAGAAAAATGGTAATATCAAAATAAATAAATGCAAAAAGTAGTGCTGCATTTTGTCCCATTCTAGTGTTACTGAAATGGGGTGGGCGACTGACATACTACTAAATATAATCAATTAATAATGCAAAGCAAAGCATTACATAACAACCACTGGAAATGTTTATGCATACTTTACAGCAGGGTTGCCCAAAATCTTTTCTATAATGGGCCAAAAATCAAACTTGATTGAGGTTCATGGGCCAAATTTTGCGATATACACAGTACATGTCCTGCAATATACACAATACATAAACAGCTGCTGAAAAAGCTGCAGAATGTTTCGTTCCATCATGACAAACTAGATATGCCCTTAAGTTGACTTTAGTGAATAAAAACTCTCGTTAAACTTGTTAAACTTGTGTGCGGCATACATGCACAATTCATGGCACCCCCCCTCCATCTCCCGCTCTCTTTCTTCTCGGATGGTATGTCTACCACGTGCCAACTTTGGCCTGCAGGCTTAGGAAAAGGATGAGCATAGCCAGATAGACTGTACACAACAAAACAAACTGTTTTATGATCAGGACTCTTTAATGAATCACGCTTCACCTCTCTGGATCCAAACACAATTATTGGTTGCATTGAAATGTAAAATTTGTCATGCTATTATTTTCTTTTACTTTTTTGAGCTGTAAGGCAAAGAGAATGCTTCACGGTTATTTATGGATCAAAGCCAGTTAGCCAGCTTGTCTGATTTTTTGCACCTTTAGAGGCTTGATTTCACTCCAACTGCCCTGACCACCTGTTGAGGTGACTGATTTAACTCCAAGGACGTTGACATTGATGAACCAGCGAGCTGCTGCATAAGAATAAATGCTGCTTCTGCTGCACCACTGCACCGTCAAGCTATTGAATACCAGGAGATGAGAAGCACTATGTGGTGACTCACTCAATATTTGTAAGCAATATATAGGTATGTGAGTGGGGAGACTAATATCTTTGACTCACACACTAAAAACCTCTCACCTTTTGATTTTTCAACAGGCCCAATAATGCACAGTCAACTCTTATTAAAAAATACAGCTGATCTTTACAGACCTGGTATTAAAAAAGAAGCAGATATGAAAGGACTGGGACACCTGACCAAATCATCCATAGTATTTCGAACATCATGTTCCAGATTTGTACTTAATTCATATTCATTCTTATAGTATGGTCATGGGTAGTATGAGTAAAATTTGGAGGTAACATATCTGCAATTTTGATATTGACAAGGTGACATATGACGCCACATAATTGTGAATTTAAAGTTGGATAATGTTTAATCGGAATGATGTTTAAGTGAGTGCAATTTAACTGCTTTTTCTTTAAGCGCTGAAAGCTACGTCATCTCTTCCACGGCTTCATGGGAAGTGTACATTATATAAATACTTCAAAATCCGGGTGGGAATGGTAGGTGATCTGGGAACTTGAGCGACAATAGTAATAGTGACTTACAGCACCAATTTGGGGTAAAAAAGGTATTGGAATACCTGACCATCTCATCTATATGTGTTGTTTAGCATTCTGTTTTAGCTTTAGTCTCACTCTGACTCCAATAATAACCTTATGAAAATGCTTCCTACTAGATCTTAGAGCATTGCTGTGGGAAAATGGATAGTAAACTGATGTCAGGTCAGAAAATGTAAATGTCTTTATTTTGTCACATATACCATTTACACTATAGTGAAATTTGTTACTCTGCGTATCCCACCTTAGAAAGTTGGGGTCAGAGCGCAGACCACAGCACCCCTGAAGCAGGAGGGGTTAAGGGTCTTGCTCACAGACGTAATGGTGGTAGACTGGCAGTGGTGGAGCTTGAACCCAGGTCTTCCAATCAACAACTTTTAGCCACTGGTCTGGGGTGCAGTTGTGTTCCAGTTTCATAAGTATTCAGAGAGGTTGAGGTCAAAGCTCTCGGAATTCTTTCACACCAGTTTTTGCTAATTATGTCTTTGTCGTACACAGGGACATCGTCAAAACGTTTTTTTTTTTGGTAACGAATAATGAAATACTACAACATAGAAAGATATCCTACACAACAGTGTGCTTTCAGTTTAGTGGCAACTGTTTGGAAAAGGCAAAGTAATATTTCACAAGTACCCATAAATGCTTAGTAACAAAATAAGATCATATTCCCACAGCTGATGATGGCTAAAACATTAAGACAACCTTACATCAAGCATGAATTTTTCCTGGATGATATGTGATGTGCTGAACAGCTGTATTCTCAGCACTGTCATAAATCTGACTTTTTTATAGCATATTCTCCCAGACCCCACACAATGACATGTGTCCTCTGTAGTGGACATTTTTGTTTTTATAATTTTTTTTTTGAATTGTTTGAGCAATTCTATCAATTCACATCCTGCGTTTTCTGGTGATGTGTAATTTGTTTGATGTTTCTTAAACTGCATCCAAAATGGCCACCTTAGGAACAAACAGGTTTATGGAATAGACTGTCTTTTCAAACTGAAATGGTCCTGTGGTCCACTACTATGGACATGCTGTAAAATTAAAAATAAAATTGTGAATGTTTTTTTTTTTTTTTAACCCGAAAAAGCAGGAAGTCAAACATAAATTGATCCCAGATTTTTTCCCCTTACGTCTCCTGAGGATATAAACCAAGATTGATACTAAGAAACTGAAGAGAAAAACATTTGTTGTGAAACAGGAGTTATGTATTGAAAAATTCCCCACGAGGCTGGACTATGGTCCACTTTCAGGTTGTTAGCAACATGATTTTTCCAATGAATTTAATGTGTGAACGCTGCAAATAACGTATATAAACTATTCTACCCCAAAGACATGTTGGTGTGTGTGGACATGTATAATTTTTTTTGTGTTTGAAATTTTCATTCATGCTGGTTTGTGATTGTTTTTTTGCTTTTTAACCCAAAAATGGCCTTCCTTAGGAACAAACAGGTTACAGGAATAGATTTCTTTCCCTACGTCGGGGTGGATGCAATGAAGGAGGGGGAAGGATTGTTACGGAGGAGACAAACAAACCAAGATTGATACTAAGAAACTGAAGAGAAAAACATTTGGTTGTGTTATGACGAACCTAGGACAAGAGTACTGAGAACCATGCAGTTTGTTATGACAAACAAACTAAACTAAACTAAACTAAAACATCTCATGACCACGATCATTCATACTCACCAGTGGTACACAAACAACAACCCCACCAACACACAAGGCTACAAAGGGGCTCTAAATACACAAGATAACAAGAGACACCTGAAAACAATAGCAACACATGACCAAATAAACCAAGTGAACATAACCAAGGACAGGGGAATCGCGATGACAGGAACAAACGAGGAACAAGGACTGACAGACAAATGAGGAAGTAAACAAAGGCAAGAACAAAAAACTCAAAGGTAAGGCATAAAAACAAACATGACAACAACAAGAAACACACATAAAACATAAACATGAAACATGAAACAGGAGCATAAACCTTACAGAAGCAATTTTTATAAGGTTAAAATAATTTTTTTAAATATACACTTATAGTAAAATATTTTATAGCACATTATATTGATCTAAAAAAAAAATCTTGAATAACTAATTAAAACAGGGGACTAAAATCCCAGGCTGGCTAAGATCTTTGTTACAGATGAGAGTAATGTAATTCTAACACAACATGGAGTGAAAAATGGTCTTTTCTAATCCACTCGGTTCTATTCAGCTCCTCGATACATGTTTAATCTGTCAGCAAGCTAACGGTAAAATTCAGCAAAAGCATTTTCTTTTTAGATACTTTTTCTTTTTCATCCTCTGGGTCTCTTTTCACTGAAGTGGGTTAAAATTTTCAAAGTGTATCTTCACCACTCATTCCTCTACAGCTGTTACAGTCTGGTCTACATGCCATCTGGAGAAGCACTGGCCCTGTGAGACCTGTGAGAGATCTGGCCTGCTGTCTCAAAACCCGGGGACAGAAGAGAGAGAGAGAGAGAGAGAGAGAGAGAGAGAGAAAGGTTCGGCCCAAGCTTAATTAATTTGTAAAACCTACTCTCACTAACATTTTATGAATAAAGGCAGCATTTATATTCCCTAATATTTCTAAACGGACACAAATTTCCACAATATAATAGATTTTAAAGAGTATTAGCCCTTTCGCTAAATCGGGTGTGTTTAAAAGAAAGCAAAACCTAACACATTTAGTTTCCTGTTTAAAATAAACAACTCACAAGTGAACATGTGTCCCTTTTAAGGGATTACTGAGGGAATGATGGGAAGAGTGCATCACATGTCCTAAAACTGCATAGGGAATCATGTGAAAGGGCATAACATGTCCTAAAACTGCACATGTGCACTCAAATAAATCATGTGCCTAATCCGTCTAATGTAAAAAGATGTGATGACATAAACTGAGCATGTGAATCACGTACTGTAGCTGTTCTAAACACTGAAATATGCTGTAAGGTATGTTTTGTGATCGCTCATGGGGACGGGTTTTTTTAAATACATTTACAGCATTTGGCAGACGCTTTCTGGGGGTTAAGGGCCTTGTTTAGGGGTCCCAGTAGTGGTAAATTGGTGGTGCTGGGAATCAAACCCTGATCTTCCAATTAGCAGTTCAACACCTTAACCACTGAGCTATCACTTCCCAATGGTATATTATTTCTAATTGTAATTAAATATGAAACAACTAGAAGAGGATGGAAGAAAAGAAAGATAAAGCTATTTTTTTAGTAAAAAGAAAACATTATTAAAAAGTCTTGATGATGCTTGAACTATGTGAGTCATTGTCCTGTAAAAAGGACCTTGAGGAAGACACTTTGCCAGCTGAATAATGTAATCCTTTTGTTCGTTGGGATGCAGATCAGTGGCACGATGTTCATTATGTGAGCGCAATGTAACTTTTTCGCTGGAAAAAGACAAATTGAGTTGCCTTTATCTCTGCAGCACAGGCCGCAAAACACTATAAACACGCAACCGAAACACTTGACCTGAATTTAAAGCACCCAACAGCCGAACACCAGAAACACACTGTGTCTGGGAACTGTTCAGAAAATGGACCCGAACCCTGGGTTCTTGTGTCCTCGTCTTTTCAGAACACTGATTAGAGGCAGCGAGGAGTTTACATAAGAATGAAGGACTGTGGAATGCGAGTAGAGAAGAGAGAAGACTAGTGAGCGAGTCGATTTGCTCTCACTCACAGAGACAAGTGGGTTTTTACTTTTTATGACGTTAACAACATTGGGGTTTTATGGACGTTAACAACTAATGACCGGCAATTATCTCACTCATTATACAGTCAATTATAAAATAGTACAATTACAATTAAAACGCTGCAGTCAACAGGGGCGGGGGTGGGGGGTGGGGGTGGGGGGGGGGGGTTGATGAGAATGCTGGCAAAATGCCTTTTTCCGTTTCTGCAGACAGGCAGGTTTTGTGTTATGTTCTCTGCTTTATATACAGACTAATAGAAAAAAAACACAGACAGACAGACAGACAGAACGAATGAAAAAAGAAAAAAAAATAAGAGAAATAAATAAATAATGAAAGAAAGAAAGAAAGAAAGACAAAAAGGAAGAAAGAAAACAAACAAAAGAAAGCAAGCAAGAAAGAATAAAAGAAAGGAAAAAATGAAAAAGGAAAGCAAGAAAGGCATAAAGCAAGAAAGAAAGAAAAAAAGAAAGAATAAAAGAAAGAAAGAATAAGAAGAAATAAAAGAAAGAAAAAAAAAAATGAAAAAAAAATCGAGACAGATAGAAGGAATAAAAGAAAGAAGAAGAAAGAATTAAATAAAGAAAAAAAGAAAGAAAAAAGGAAGAAAGAATTACATAAATAAAAAGAATAAAAGAAAAAAAAAGAAAGCGAGGAAAAAAAAGAATAAAAAAGAAAAAAAAAAGAATAAAGGAAAGAATAAAAACATGAAGAAAGAAATCCAAAGCTTTGTATTTAAGATTGTGTAACCCTGTAAATAATGTCACCATCAATAAAAAAATTTTACAACAACAATAAGAAGAAGAAATACAGGAAGAAGCAGAAAAAGAACTACAGGAAGAAAAAGAACTATAGAAGAAAAAAGAACTACAGGAAGAAGAGGAAGCCAGGTGGCTTCTACACGCATGTAACAAATATCCGTCAATCACTGCATGATTTCTTCTATTTTACGTTTGGACTGGTAGGAAAAAGAGATAACACGTTGTGTAACTTTCACTGATCTGCTTTAGACCGACTTTTAAAACGTTGTGTAACTTTAATCACTGATCTGCTTTTTGACCGAGTTTTAACACATTGTGTAACTTTCACTGATCTGCTTTAGACCGACTTTTAAAACGTTGTGTAACTTTAATCCACTGATCTGCTTTAGACCGAGTTTTTAACACATTGTGTAACTTTCACTGATCTGCTTTAGACCGACGTTGTGTAACTTTTAAAACGTTGTGTAACTTTAATCACTGATCTGCTTTTGACCGAGTTTTAACACGTTGTGTAACTTTCACTGATCTGCTTTAGACCGACTTTTAAAACGTTGTGTTGTGTAACTTTAATCACTGATCTGCTTTTGACCGAGTTTTGTTTTAAACACGTTGTGTAACTTTAATCACTGATCTGCTTAATCACTGATCTGCTTTAGACCGACTTTTAAAACGTTGTGTAACTTTAATCACTGATCTGCTTTTGAACCGAGTTTTAACACGTTGTGTAACTTTAATCACTGATCTGCTTTAGACCGAGTTTTAACACGTTGTGTAACTTTAATCACTGATCTGCTTTAGACCGAGTTTTAACACGTTGTGTAACTTTAATCACTGATCTGCTTTAGACCGAGTTTTAAAACGTTTGTGTAACTTTAATCACTGATCTGCTTTAGACCGAGTTTTAACACGTTGTGTAACTTTAATCACTGATCTGCTTTAGACCGAGTTTTAACACGTTGTGTAACTTTAATCACTGATCTGCTTTAGACCGAGTTTTACGGATTAAATAGGTCCTGAAACCTTGAAGGAAAATTTACGAGTTAATCGTACGTCCGGTTTAATGGCTGGAGAGGATGAATACATCAGCACAACTTCTGCTAACGCCATCGAGACACTAAACTCTTTGGACACGTTCAGTGTCTCAGCCTTGCAAATGAGGCAGGGTACATTTGTCTTTTCCTTGACAAAAGACAATCTGACAGTTTAATGGCATTATGAAGTGCCAGCTTAACTGCAGCTACAGTGTCAAGAAGACAAACACTTTTTCCAGCAGGATTTAGCCGTCAACAAGCTCATGAAGCTGCTGGATGTTTGGACAGTTTTTATTTAAAAAAAGGACAACAAATACCATCAGTTCAGTCAGTGAGACAAACGTGGTTGCAATGGAAAAAATGTTTTTTCTTAAACAATACTGCACTCCGGTGGTGAGGTTAGGGTGGTGCATGTGGAGGCTCTCAGTTGATTTATGTACTTTTATTATGATTAAAATAAGTATAAATCATGATTTATTAAATTCTCTTCTTGTCTCACTCACGTTTAAGGATGGAAAGACTTGATAAATGAAAATATCTTCCAAAAATTGGAATTTTTTTACACTGAAATATCTGATTGGACTGTTATTCGGTTGTAATTAGGTGAAGTCTTCTGCTTGGAAGATTGTGGGTTTAATTTTCAGCACCACCGAGATGCCAAAAGGTGCACTGGATGAAAATCTCATTTATTTCTATCTGTAAAGTGCTTTTAACAGTGGACATTGTCTCAAAGCAGCTTAACACAGATAATGCTGTAAGAATAAATGATTGTTTTAGTAACTTTGTCTCTAATGAGAAAGCTGGTGGTGAATGTGGCAGGAGAAAACTCCCTGAGATGAAATAAGGAGACTCAAAAGGGAACCCATCCTCATCTGGGTGACACCGAATGTCTGTTTATTACACAAATGTCCAAATAAAGACCCCGTGTAAGTATGAAAATGGATATAAATAATAATATATTGCTTTAGTACAAATATATATAGAATATTTAAAGCTACAATTAACATCTTTCTGAAAATCCTGATTGTTTATTGCAGACATACAGCAGTTCCCCTGAATGTCCCATAATTAGATTAACAAGAAATTCTCTCTCCTGACAGGGAGGGACAGGAGCAGTAAACATTTTTATTTGCTTTGGCAGATTTTTGCTAAGTTAATCAGGCTAAGCTAGAGCCTGTTTATATTGCTAACTCAATACTGAGTGTGCTCAAGGCACACAACCTTTTCTCTCGCTCCCTGTCTGTCTGTCTCTCTCTCGTCCTCACTCACTGTCCTGTCTGCACTCAGACTCTCACTCACTCACTCACTCACTCACTCTGTCACTCAGTCCTGTCACTGTCACTCAGTCTGTCACTCACTGTCAGTCTGTCACTCACTCACTCAGTCTGTCACTCACTCAACTCAGTCTGTCACTCACTCACTCACTCTCTGTCACTCACTCACTCACTCACTCAGTCACTCACTCACTCAGTCTGTCACTCACTCACTGTCACTCACTCACTCTGTCTGTCACTCACTCACTCAGTCTGTCACTCACTCACTCACTCACTCACTCACTCACTCAGTCTGTCACTCACTCACTCACTCTCACTCTGTCTGGTCACTCACTCACTCACTGTCACTCACTCACTCACTCACTCACTCTGTCACTCACTCACTCATCACTCACTCTGCACTCACCACTCACTCACTCACTCACTCACTCACTCTGTCACTCACTCACTCACTCAGTCTGTCACTCACTCACTCACTCACTCTGTCACTCACTCAGTCTGTCACTCACTCAGTCTGTCACTCACTCACTCACTCACTCACTCAGTCTGTCACTCACTCAGTCTGTCACTCACTCAGTCTGTCACTCACTCACTCATCACTGTCACTCACTCACGTCACTCATTCACTCAGTCTGTCACTCACTCAGTCACTCACTCACTCATTCACTCAGTCTGTCACTCACTCACTCATCACTGTCACTGCACTCACTCACTCACTCACTGTCACTCACTCACTGTCTGTCACTCAGTCTGTCACTCACTCACTGTCACTCACTCAGTCACTCACTCACTCTGTCACTCACTCACTCACTCACTGTCACTCACTCACTCTCTGTCACTCACTCTGTCACTCACTCACTCACTGTCTGTCACTCACATCACTGTCACTCACTCACTCAGTCTGTCACTCACTCACTCAGATCACTCTGTCACTCACTCACTCACTCACTCAGTCACTCACTCTGTCACTCACTCACTCACTCACTCTGTCACTCACTCACTCACTCTCAGTCTGTCACTCACTCACTCTCAGTCTGTCACTCACTCACTCTCAGTCTGTCACTCACTCACTCAGTCGTCACTCACTCACTCAGTCACTCACTCACTCACTCACTCAGTCTGTCACTCACTCACTCACTCACTCACTCACTCACTCACTCTGTCACTCACTCACTCTGTCACTCACTCACTCACTCACTGTCTGTCACTCACTCTGTCACTCTGTCACTGACTCACTCACTCACTCACTCACTCTGTCACTCACTCACTCACTCTGTAATCACTCACTCACTCACTGTCTGTCACTCACTCACTCACTGTCTGTCACTCACTCACTCACTGTCACTCACTCTGTCACTGTCACTCACTCACTCAGTCTGTCACTCACTCAGTCTGTCACTCACTCACTCAGTCTGTCACTCTGCACTCACTCAGTTTCTCACTGTCACTCACTCACTCACTCTGTCACTGTCACTCACTCACTCACTCACTCACTCAGTCTGTCACTCACTCAGTCACTCACTCACTCACTCACTCACTCTAGGTCACACTCACTCACTCAGTCTGTCTGTCACTCACTCACTCAGTCTGTCACTCACTCAGTCTGTCACTCACTCACTCACTCACTCACAGTCACTCTGTCACTCACTCACTCACTCACTGTCACTCACTTCACTCAGTCTGTCACTCACTCACTCATGTCTGTCACTCACTCACTCACTCACTCAGTCTGTCACTCACTCACTCATCTCACTCACTCTGTCACTCACTCACTCACTCTGTCACTCACTCACTCACTCACTCACTCACTCTGTCACTCACTCACTCACTCACTCACTCTGTCCACACTCACTCACTCAGTCAGTCTGTCACTCACTCACTCACTCAGTCTGTCACTCACTCACTCACTCACTCTGTCACTCACTCACTCACTCTGTCTGTCACTCACTCACTGTCACTCACTCTCAGTCTGTCACTCACTCACTCAGTCTGTCACTCACTCACTCAGTCACTCACTCACTCAGTCTGTCACTCACTCAGTCTGTCACTCACTCAGTCACCATCACTCACTCTGCACTCAGTCACTCACTCACTCACTCACTCACTCATCTCACTCACTCTGTCACTCACTCACTCACTCACTCAGTCAGTCTGTCACTCACTCACTCAGTCTGTCACTCACTCACTCACTCAGTCTGTCACTCACTCACTCACTCACTCAGTCTGTCACTCACTCACTCACTCAGTCTGTCACTCACTCACTCAACTCAGTCTGTCACTCACTCAGTCTGTCACTCACTCACTCAGTCACTCACTCAGTCTGTCACTCACTCAGTCACTCAGTCTGTCAGTCACTCAGTCTGTCACTCACTCAGTCAGTCTGTCACTCACTCAGTCTGTCAGTCACTCACTCACTCAGTCTGTCACTCACTCAGTCTGTCACTCACTCAGTCTGTCACTCACTCAGTCTGTCTGTCTGTCACTCTGTCTGTCACTCTGTCTGTCACTCTGTCTGTCACTGTCACTCTGTCTGTCACTCACTCCGTATAATAAGTATTGACTTGGTCATTGACATAGTTGTGTTTTAAAAATCAGCAGTTAATCAGCAGAACTATAGGAAAGCTATACAATAAATGACCTTATAAGTCGATATTATCTAATAAGACTAATTTAAGTAAAGTTTTAAATTAATAACTTTGCATAATACATTGAAAAAAAATAAATCTTCTTTGAGAGCCGTAAACATTTTCCTTCTTCTCGTTTTTGTTTGAACGAGCAAAATGGACGCCGAACCCTTTACAGACACATTCTTTTGTTTAGGGTTAAACAAACCATTCGTTTTTGTACTGGTCGTGTCCTCGCAAAAAAAAAAAAAAAAAAAAAAAGACAAAGAAAACAAACAAAACATAAAATCAGTAACAAACTTTGTAACAACAACAACAACACGTTTGTAACGTCAAATATTTTCTTTTCAAAACGATCAGAATTTAAACAAAGGATAATAAAAACCATCTGTTCCGACAATACAAAAATAATCAGATTAAAATCTTTCAGTGAGGCACACAGTGTTGGCTGGATGGTGTAGCAAACGTGTAGCGGTTGATCAGAAAGCAGTGTCGCAGTCTCCGTTCTGTGACTGGCGGTACTGAGCGCAACGCACGGCGTCGCTCAGGGTGTGGAAAACCATTCGGTGCGCTCTTGGAATCGTAATAACCGCCTCTGCGTAGAGAATCGATCACCGAGCTGCTACACTGGGCTAATAACAAGCGCACGGCGAGCTCCTTATAGTCCTTACGCACCTCCTTCAGAGCGCTAACTCCCGCCGTATCCAGAAACAACACAGCGCTGCAGTCTAGAATCAGCGTGTGAAAAGAAGCAAGTGGAACATTGGTGGTTGCTTCAGAGTCTCCTTTCTTCTTCATCATCTGCTTCTCCAGCTTTTTGCGCCTGGCTTTTTCTTTGTGTGGGTCCAGACCTACGCTGCGATACAATGATTTCTTAAACAGACTCTGGTTGGCGTAGTAAATAGGAGCTTCGTAGCGAAACACAGCCACTCCAGGCTGCTTGTGGAGGTTTTTGTATGATTCCAGGTCCTTGAAGAGGTCACAATGTCCTGTCTGGCCCAGCTCCATTGCCCGGACACATTGTGTGCGTCCTAACACACAGAATGCAGACACTAGTACGCCGACCAGCAGACCCAGCTCAGTGTTGACCAGCGCTGATGTCACCATGGTCAGCATCCAGATGGCAGCATCGATGCGGTTCACACGCCACATCCGTGGAAAATCACAGAACTTCCGCAAAGCGCCACGCAGGTTCACTACAATGATAACAGCTAGAACACATCTGAAAACCAGAATAAAAGATAGGAAACATGAAGGATTCCAAAATTAAAAAAGAAATCCTAATTAAGCCAGTATAAACTTTGTCTTCATCCTGATTTAGGACACATTGGACACATTACAGCTGTTTTAAAAAAGCTGCTTATTACCACAAAAAGGTCACAGTATAAGAAAGCAGCAAGTCAGAGCTTTCCAGTACTAACAGTACCAAAAACATAATTATCATTTATGTAATCATTTCCCCTGTATGTGCCAGTCTCGGAAACGTACATGAACACACAGACACACACACACACACACACACACATGCACAGAGACTTGCACAGACACACCACATACACACACACACACACACACACACACACACACACACACACACGAGTACAGAACACATAAAGAGACCCACAGAGAGACACTAAAAGACACACAGAGACACGCTTTGAGACTCGCTGAGAGAAACGCAGAGAGACACGTGGAAAGACAAGCGGAGAGACGCGCAAAGAGATACAGACAAAAAGAGAGACACACAAAAAGAGAGACACAGGCAAACAGAGAGACACAGGCAAACAGAGAGACACAGGCAAACAAAGAGACACAGGCAAAGAGAGAGACACAGGCAAAGAGACACAGGCAAAGAGACACAGGCAAAGAGACACAGGCAAAGACACACAGGCAAAGACACACACACACACAAACAGAAAGAGAAACACATGGAGAGAGAGAGTTAAAGACAGAGAGAGAAACACACTTATGGAGAAAGATACACAAAGTCAGAGAGAAAGACAGAGAGAGACAGACAGAGAGAGAGACAGGAATACACAGAGAAAAACACACAAAGAGACATAGAGAGACAGAGAAAGACCCACACAAGAGAGGCACACCGGTTCACATACACAGAAAAGCATGCAAATGCACAGAAGTGCGTACACAAAGACAGAGAAAAAAAATGCACAGATATGCAGACACACATGCACAAGGGGACACGTGTGTGCAGAGACAAAGAGAAACACACACAGACCATTTCTCACGGATTAAATCTAGTGCAGTTCATATTTTATCATTCTGTATCTGCTGGGTTTTATTTCCAAATCCTCTTTGAAATATTAGCTGGACTGCACTGTACAAAAATTATACAAAAGAACCATTTGAGTGTGTGTGCATTTGGGTGGGTGGCACCGGAATGAAAGACACTTTTCAAAGACTGAGATTACGGTGCCGTACGATACACACTTACTTCTGTAGCGAGTAGAAGAGCGGCGCAATGACAAGCAGCACCAGCAACAGCACAAGAGCAGTAATCAGGCCTGAGAGCTGAGTCTGGCAGCCGGTGGACTCCTTCACCAGGGTCTTAGTCAGGGCAGCACTGGTGGTGAAGCAGCGAAAGAACGATGGGAAAATATTGCAGAACCCAATGGCATACATCTCCTGATTGGGATCCACCATGTAGCCATGCTTCTGAGCAAACATCTCGGATAGAGACACGGTGATGGCGAAGCCCACAATGGCTATTGAGAAGGCATCGACTGCTATGTTGGGTATGAGATCCCAGGCCGGGAGCTGCGGAGGCATAAAGCCTGTTGGAATGGCTCCAGCGACCTCGGATCCAAACTTCTCGTTGAAATGACCGAAATGGGAAGCCAGTGTGGCAACAATGACCACAAACAGCTCAAAGGGAATCGGTGCCTTGAGTTTGGATTTGAAGCGGTCGTTCAGCTCTTTGGTGGGGACCAAAATGAGCAGGCAGAGGATGCTGGTGATGAGGTCACACAAGTTAGTTTGTCCTAGGTTCTCAAAGAGCTTGATCCAGGTTTTAATCAGTGAGCCCCAACCTTGGGCTCGAGGCAGTTTTAGGCCTAGCAGGTACTTCAGTTGTGAGGTGAGGATAGTTAGAGAAGCACCAGTGGCAAAGCCACTCAAAAGAGAGTCAGAAAGGAAGACGGAGACAAAGCCGACCTGAAGGAGACCCATTAATACCTAGGAGAGAATAAAAAGCTTAAAATTAGGATCGTTTGTTACAATCAAAAATATACTATAAAGACAAGAGGAGAGACGCTTGACATAATTATGTGTTTTCTAAACACTCATTTCAGATTTAGCCTTTCTTACTTCTCCACATGTTAATTCCAAAAATGTTCAGTGGTGTTGAGTCAGAATCACAGACCATAACACACCATCATAATGCTGAAACAGTGTTGGGGTATTTTAGTTCTAGTAAATAAAAATCCTAATGCTACAGCATATAGAGACATCCTGGACAATCGTGTCTTTCTAATTTTGTGGTAAAAAACAATTAAGGGTGTGCTGATAAACTTTGGTTCAATTTTAGGACTGCTAGTTTTAATTTGACACCAAATGAAGTCTGGTTTCTGAAAGACTCGAGTTATTTCTTTGGTGAACGATTCTGATTTGACTTCATTTGACTCTAAACGGTGTAATGATTTGAATTTAAACGGTGGGGCAGTACTTGAGTTCTTGTTCATCACACATAACAAACAGAACTGATATGTTCAATCATTTACATTAACCTGAAGGACAAGACGTTTCGGCAGGCTGATGAGATAATGCTTATCTTTTGTTTTAATTAGTGGGTTTATATAATAGTGCAATGTACCTCATTTCCGAATCGTAAATATCTGCTACATTGTGCACTTTACAATACTATAGTCACTTAAAATACTATAGTTACTTTACTCACTTTACAATGCTATCTGCACATTTCGTTCTACCTCATCTACAATATGGTTGGCGCTATTCCGTTATGTCCCGTCCTTTACTGTCTTTTTGCACTGTCCCTGTTATGTTTGTATTGTTTACTGCTCTGTCTGTTTCTGCACTGACACGCACTTTATGTCTATCCTGTTCAGTGGCTCTTTGTTGTTTTGTGTAATTCTATGTTTTGTGTAGCACCGGGGGGTCCTGGAGAAACGTTATTTCATCTCACTGTGTACTGCATCTGCTATATATGGTTGAAATGACAATAAAGCTCCTTGAATTAATTTTTGGTGATGGGATTTTAATTTAACTCATTATCTTCCCTTCCAATCAGCTGTTTAACACCTTAGCTACCACTTCCCAGAATATTACAATGTATTACAACAGCGTTTTATAGGAGCAGTTTATCGTTTGGTTTAATCTGCATTACGCTATAGGTTAAGACCGGTATGTGTTTAGTGCTTACTGTACACTGTATCTTTTATACTTCACTGTTTACTGTAAGCCGTCATTTAGCATTTACTGTTTGTTGTATATTCAAAGTATTGTACAGTAAATATTAGACCCAGTAGAACATTCTAGATCATCTTGTTATGTGGACTTGATTGGTAACAATTTGACACGATCCTGGATCCTCGACTTTCCAAAAGAGTTGTTGAACCTATTCCAAAGTTAACAAGGCCGTTAAAACCTTAAACCGGTTAGGTAACTCTGTGTACTAAATTAACCGACTCGCCCAGATCCATAATCATAGCCGTATAATACACTCAGAAAATATTAACCTACGCTCTTTTGCATGAATAAACCGGACCAGCATTTTAATGCTCTTGATTTTACCATTACTAAAAATCTATATTAAAAGTATTTCGATTTATACAACTGTGTTTAACATGTGGTTTAACGGATACAAAAATCTCTTTTAGATAGTTTCTTCTGGCCGCAAAAACGTCTTATCCGGCATGGGGAAATTACATTACAATTAGCATTATAGAAGATAAGACATTTTTTTTAATAGTGGGCTTTTATTAAATGGAGACTTATGCAATGCATGTCCCCTTTATAATATTAGATCTTAGGAATAAAATTAAAAAATCTATTTCCACACCTGTTAATCATGCATCTTCTAATGGTCTGTGTGTTCATTTCAGTAAACACATTATTCCAGCTGGACCAAGCCTATAAATATAATTAAAACAAAGCTAATTAATTTGATCCCGATTTATCGAACTAATCAAACCACATACCTGGTACACCCCTGCAGTGAAGGTCACGGTGGACCCTATGATGATGGCGTAGCAGCTACGATCACATTGCGAAATCGTTCTGTTCTCCAAGCTGGTAAGATTTCCTGACTGATCGCTGAGATATCCAGCCAACGCCAGCTCCCTGTCTACCACCTGGCCCACCAGCAAGCATAGCACCCCGAAGATCCCCACCGAAATGTGCCTGGATGTGCCAAGCAGCGTATAGATAATGCTAGAGAAAAACGATGTGTAGAGCCCATAGATAGGATCCTGGCCTGCCAGCAGCGAGTAGGCGATGGACTGTGGAACCAGCAGGATTCCCACAATCAACCCGGACATCAAGTCACCCAGGAGCCAGTCTTTGATCTGATATTTTGGCAGCCACTTTAAGATAGGTATAGAGTCTAAGAGCAGTTTTTTTGCTCGAGCTGGACTGCAGACACATTGCCTTTTCAGTTTTTGGCTTAGCATCATCTTTAGAGGCTTGTCCGTTTTTTCACGTTCCTCCAGGATAAATGGAATCTGGAAGTCATTCTCAGACTCAACTTCGGCAGAAACCTGGTCCGTCTCAGGAGCTGACATCATGTAGCGACCCAGAGCTCTCCCTTTAAAGTACAATAGACAGTTAGCACACAGGTTTAAGAGCAGAATCACAAACAGTGTTGTCTGGCATGGAAATGTTAACTGAATTAAATTGTCATGCGTGTGAACCTGTTAAAAAAAGGGATATGTGATATGACCTTTTAATGTAAAGCAATGAATTTTATCAGAAGCCAAAGTTACGACAGGGCAGACCGGGACAGTCAATATTTGCTTCCATTAGGTTTTATCTAAAAACGCTGACGTAAAATGACTTGGCTAATCCTGGAAAAGACTTTTTTTCTTCATTCTGACTAAAAAAAAAAAGAAATAACTAACACAAAAAAGCTATTTTAAAAAAAAGCTCCTACGAATTCTGCTGCTTCAGTTATGTAAAATACGTTAAGTACAATTATCAGCAGCCGCCAGACTCTCACCCCACCCCCAAGAGCTGGGGAATAAATACTCACTCACCTACCACTTAATTAGGAACACACTGCTTATTCATTACAATTTGGTAACAGCTCAATGCATAACCAGACGCAGGAAAACAGCTTCAAATAATGGATTAAAATGGATTAGAATGGGGTAAATGTAGTCTTAGCGACCTGCACAGTTGGTGCCAGACATGCTGCCTTAAAAAAATACAGATACTGCTGATCATGTTGGGGTTTATGCATAAAACAGAGTAAACATGAGTAAAAAGCACCCATTACTGAGCAGCTGCTCTGCAGGAAATGAGCCGATGGTCAGAGAAGAACGATAGGACTGTTCTAAACTGTGGCACAGCTACACTATATCAAATAAGGACGCGTTAAAAACCGTAGTGGCCGAAAAAGCTTCTGAAGGGTTGCCTGGTCCTGTAGGTGTTTAACAAGCTTCTGCATCTGCTTGCCATGTTGTGCCTTTTGAGAGCTGTAAAGCGTGGGTACCTATTTATTACTCAAATTTCTCCAAAACTAAAACATATTAATGTGTAAAAAAAAAAAAAAATGAACACAGATTAATCCAAAATCAGTGATGAGACAGTGGTCTTACTCTGAATTTCTGTTACTTCTGTACCTGAAACTTGCTCCTGTATTCAGTAGCTCAGAGCTATTTATATTCTCATTAAAGCAAATGCTAACGCAGCATGCAAGGATCACGAAGCAGTGTGGTAGATCAGTGGTTAAGGTGTCTGACTACCAAGCGGAAAATTGTGGGTTCGATTGCCAGCACCACTAAGTTACCACTGCTGAATGGGCACCTAAGCAGGGCCCCTAACCTCTTATTCTCAGTGGTATAAATGAGATAAATGTAAGTGGTAAGGGGGATAAGGGGGTCTGCCGAATGCTGTAAATGTATTAAGCAGTCAGAGGCGATACTGAGTGTAATCAGGATCTAATCATCTGTTATGACCAAATAATAACGCGAGTAAAAGCTCACAAATTCCGCCGACTCCACTCCTTTATAAAACACTCCACCCTCTTTGTAAACGATGTGGCATTCTGTGTATTATTTCTGTAAGGAGACTTACAGTGAACTCGTTTGTAAGATTCTGCCCTTACCCCTAATCCGAACCTACAACAATGAATAGTAGTTATCGGGGTTCCTGAATCAGGAACTGTACTGACTAGTCATATATTTCTGCATTAAATAAAAAATACGAAAGTCTTGACTAGTATTAAAGAAAATAACAGCTCATAAACTACAGTTTAATATTACTGACAGTAATGTTTTCACGCCATGACAGATAAATGTCTGATAACCAATTACTTACAAAGATCAAATCAAGCCTAATGGAAGGTCAGACTATTGTTACGGGTTGAAATGATCTTTTAATGTAATCGATGGTCACTGTGAGAAAGTTGCCTAGATTTGATTAAACTCAAAATTATGATCCCCGCTGGCTGTCTCACTAAAACACTTGAAACATAAACATATAATAAATATGTCTCCGTATCATTTACCGGGGTTTGATTTAGAGCTGGGCAATTAATTAAAAATAACCGAAACCAAAATGAAGAACCTCTGAACGTAACTTTGTCATGTCAGTCAACTTTCTTTACTTTTCAATCCTTTTCACACATACTACTACGCCTGAAGTCACGTGATTCTGTCTGGTCCGGTCAGTGGCGCTGAAGCGACATGGCGGAGAGCTTAAAACATCGAGACAACCGAGCAACAGAAGGAGCTTGTACCAAAGAGAAACTAAGAAAAATAATCGTTCATTAATCGTAACTGAAGTAAAATGTTCCCTTAATCGAGGTTTTGATTTTAGGTCATATCGCCCAGCTTTAGGTTAACTCTCAATTTTTTTAATGTACAAAATCAGGTCATCGTCTGTTTTTAGTTCGTTTAAATCAATAGCTCGTTTCGGGGAAATGTGTCTTCAGAGACAATATTGGACGCAGAGTTTTTTTCTCCCGTTTATCTGTTTCTATCCATCACAGCACACGTTCTAGAGCCACAAATGATTATTAACTGCAAAACTACCAGGTTTTTTTTTTGGCTTTCTAATGGAACGTTATTCAGAAGTGTAGGATCTGGTTTACAGTATGAACTCGGGTAACCTGAAGAAAAAAAAAGTCAGTGCAGGTATACAGGTAGATTTTTTTTATAAAACATTAAAGGTGATGCATATATTAGTAAATAATGAAAAAAAAAACCCACATTATTGAAAAAGATCACGTTAAATATGTGCAATATGTCTAACAGATAACTAGTGAATCAGCAGTAGTAGTGTAAACAAACTCACGTGATTAAATATTTTATCTAAGATTTATGATCAAAGGCTGTAACTGTAACACTTTGTATTTCTTTCTTCTTTTCTTAAGCTACGTGTGTTTGAAGCAGTGCCACGCAGGCAGTGTATGAATGGGCCATTGATCAAAACTTTACAACGTGTAACTTCAGATTACTCTTTCAGCCTCACACCAATTCAACGTGAGCACGAACATAAAGTTTAATAACTCTTACTGACCTCGTAAAGTTAAGTCACACGCTCATATCTGCCTTATCGTGTCCGCCGAATGACCCGCTTCATCTTTGTACTCCGACTTGGTGATACTTTTGCAGAGAAAAAAAAAAAAAAAAAAAAAAAAAAAAAAACAGCGACAGAGTTCACCGACTACTGCAGCCATCGCCAAACACCGGCGTCACGTGGTTTACTTTAGGCGGAAAACAGGTCACGTGATCAGAAATATAACCCGGATGCTGAGCAGCGTAATTTGAAACGGTGCAAACTATTGTGAGGTAAAAGGTGGAGTTACACACCCATATAGTGACATAAAAATAACCCAGTCAAGCCTTTAATTATAACTTACAGTTCAGTACAGTAGTATAAGGTTAAAAGCGTTATAAGCCTTTATAAAATGGTGTAGGAAATCAAAAACTGCATGGGTTATTATTATTACTATTATTATTATTCATTCATTCATTTAGTCATTCATTCATTCATTCATTCACAACCCCCCTTTTATACCTGCTTATTCCCTAATTCGGGATCACAGGGATCTGCTGGAGCCTATCCCAGTCTCTGAAAGGACGAAAGGCAGCAGGGGCACATCCTGGACGGGTCACCAGTCCATCACAGTACAGTAGTATAAGGTTAAAAGCGTTATAAGCCTTTATAAAATGGTATAGGAAATCAAAAACTGCATGGGTTATTATTATTACTATTATTATTATTCATTCATTCATTTAGTCATTCATTCATTCATTCACAACCCCCCTTTTATACCTGCTTATTCCCTAATTCGGGATCACAGGGATCTGCTGGAGCCTATCCCAGTCTCTGAAAGGACGAAAGGCAGCAGGGGCACATCCTGGACGGGTCACCAGTCCATCACAGTGCCACACACACACTTATACTTTTATGTTTAGAATTTAGAATTACCAACCAACCTAACACATGTTTTTGGACTGTGGGAGGAAACCAGAGTACTCAGAGTAAACCCACACAAACACAATCGAGTTTTACTGATTCACCTTCAGTAGCTGATAGTAATGATCCAGGCATACTGGATCCTGGTGTGGAAGCTTCCACCAATTTGGTGCTAGCAATTCTGGAAACACAAAATACAGGATATACTAAGAGCGATAATATCATTATAAGTGAAAGAAAGCCAGAAAGTCTTTTCTTGGGGAAAAGCAGGTCTCGGACAAAAAAAGTTTGGGAACCACTAATTTAGATTATGTTGTATATAGTTGTTGAGTACACCAAAAAAAACACTTTTTCCAGGAACATTTACACAGAATTATTTAAAACAACAAAGGACTAGTCAAAACTATATTAATCTATCTACAAGTGAATGTCTGCAACCTTGTGCAAGCTCTGCAGGACAAAACAAAAATACAGGAAAACAGACAATACAACACAGAACAATTCAAAACTGATACACAGCAAGAACTAAAATGCAGTTTAGTGTTTTTAAGGAAAACTTTGTATTGTTTTATTGTTAGTTTTAGTTAAAGTATTAGCAGTAGTGCGGAGATACTGTACATACAGTCTTAAGTGGTGTTTTAATGCCTCAGCAGAATGTTGCACCTGGTGTCATGCATTAAACTGAAGGTCAAAGACATTTCTGTAGATGGATGTCACATGGAGACGGTTTTCCAGTATACAGAATGTTAAAATGTCAAAATGCATTTACGGAAAATCCCACTGTTATGGTCAAAAGTATGTAGACACTCAGTCTTGCAAAGGAATTTATTTACTGGCAGCAGATCTGCAAAGGAATTTATTACTGGCAGCAGATCTGAAGCTTTTAGCTTTTGGCATTGGCATGGAGAGCATATATGTGACAAGTAAAGCAAACAATCAATCCATTTTGTCTAACATCATGTTTAGTCCATGTCACTAAAAACAGACCTGCAAAAGTAGAGAACATTGTATAACTTGTATAACACCAAGCTCCAAAAAGTGTTTTTGATTTAAAATGGTCTGAAAATGTTATATTATCTAAAAATAATCAAAACGTTGAAAATTTAATTTTTCTTTAATCAGTGGTTTGTGGACATTATTTGACACTAATACACACCTGACCATCATTTATATGAATTCAAGTCACAAAGTTGGAATCACAAACTGTCTTTGTATGTTGTATCATTACGTTATTATGTTACTGAAGGCTGGAAATAAAAAAAAAAGCCTGCACCTGACATCGACCAAGCATGACCAAGATTAAGAATGGAAGAACTTAAGTGTCCTTTACAGAACTCTGATCTTACTTACAGAACACATTTAGGATGAATTGGAATGCTCACCTCACACCGTGTCTTCTTGTCCAACCTCACTAATGCTTTTGTTGCTGAATAAGCAAATGCCCTCGGTAATGCTTCAAAATCTTGTGGAAAGACTTCATCTTGGAATGAGAGTTTTTTTAGCTAGAAATCCAAAACAAGATCTTTAAAAATCACATATTGGTGTATCTAAAAACTCTATATAAAGTATAAAAACTCTGACCACGTAGATAATCCAAATAATAATTGGATGCCTGATTAGGAGCATGCACATGTTTGAAAGGATTTCATATAATCCTATTTAGTTCTACCCTCATCACAAGTGTAGAGGGCATCCCCCACAACACACAACGCAGGTAAAGACATCACACACAACGCAGTTACAGTCCTACAGGTAACTCTCCAGGATATGGCTGTAGTAGACCAGGATGTGGCGGAAAAGTTTCTGGACAGTAATCCTGCCTTTGCAAAGCAATACTACGATTCCCATTTTAGGGCCCAGATTGTGTCAAACCTGCTGTCCACTTCCAAAAAGACTGAAGTGGACATCAGTCAGTACCATGAACTGAGCTCTGTGGAAGAGAGCGAGTTTGTGTTTGATATGGTGCGGGACCTGCAGGAGCACCTACAGATGGAAAAAGCTCTGTTTAACCTCATGCGTCATCTGAGCTTTATCATGCGTGCTGACCGCATGAGCCTGTTCATGTACCGGCAGAGGAACGGCACGGCTGAATTGGCTACCCGCCTCTTTAACGTCCACAAACATGCCACCATGGAGGAGTGCCTGGTCCAGCCAGACAGTGAGATTGTGTATCCGCTGGACATGGGTATTGTGGGTCATGTTGCCACTGTGAAGAAGACAGTCAATGTGCCTGATGTGACACAGGTAGGATGAAGGTTTCTGATGTGTGATAACTAAACATCTCATAAACTTAATACAATTGTATTAACTCCAATTAAATATTTACAGTGACATACATAACTGAATGCTTTATTTTTGATAAAATAATGACAAATTTTCCTAGAGCAACCCAAAGTAATGTATTTTATGAGCGTCAATTATAGAAATGTGAACAGTTTGACCAGTAGAGAGCAGTGTAAGATTACATTTCTGTACATGTCATCCTTTTAAAGATTTTCCTACACGCTTAAAACATCAAGTTTTACATCCAAAGTTTTGTGTAATAAATCATATTAGTACAAAAAATATGCATGAGTACAAAGATTAATTATATTATTTTTGGTATGTAAACATATTAAGATGACTATTTTAACTACAACTAATTTATATTCTGTAATTACTCAATTTATTAGTAGCCTAAAATAGTTCCATTAACATTTTTTTGCAGGAAGAGTTAAACGTTAACAAATATCAATTATTACAATTACAAAATTCTAAGCTATGACGTTCAATGATCCTAAATATTTATTTTTACTCTGAATCACAATTCTGCCAAAAAAAAGGGCATATTATCAAATATGCATGACGATTTCCTTAAATAAAACCATGAAATTCTTCCTTATAGCAATCTGATTAGAAAGAACAGTATGTCTATCTCCCGCAGAGAGAAAACCAGCTCCTCGTCCTGAAAAACGACTTTCGATGTAGAACATGACCTCTGCGCTATACGTAATCATTTGCAATAAATCGACTGCCTTAATCTTCGTCAATGAAAATGTGACTGAAATACAGATTTGATGAAATGCAGCAGTAGAGCCCCTCCTTCCCTCCATCCCTCCCTCCTTTAGCCTATTTTATGTCTCACTGACCAGCTGAAAATATCACAATATGTTCAAAACTCTGTCTTTTATGTCATCCTGAAATATGTTTTCTTGTGCTTTGATTGCTCTAAATAATTCGCTCCACAAACTAGACGAGTGCAAAGAGGCATTAGTGTGTTAGGTCTCTTTCTTCCCACTGCCTATGATGGGCCACAGGGAATAAAGCCCTTTAATCTTGCTGGAATTAGAGCAACCCTGGATTAGATTTAAAGGTCAGTGCGTAAAGCCGTGTTTTTAAGTTAGCTCTAATAGCAGCAGCTTACCTGCACCCATGTGTTTTACAGATAAAGCATGCATGTCTATCATTGCTGTAGATCTACACTATATTGCTATAAATGTCAATGTTGCTAACTAGTCATGCAGCTGCGGGTGAAAAGAAGAAAGCAGATTAAATACTCAGATTTGTTTAAGACTTAAATTTGGTTGGGGCTGTTCCACCAGTGACAGGCATTTGACAGTTTGGCAGTTGCTTATTTAATGACAAAATTGCTTGTGTCTAAATGTAGCCTAAAGCATGTTTAATATGTTATGGATGCCTTTTTAAAAATAACTAGGATGTTGCATCAGCATTCCTTGCCATGTTAAAAAGTTGTGTCATGTTTGTTTAATGACATTTAACCTGGCGGTTATATTTTAATCAGTGCGCTCACTTCAGTGACTTTGTGGACACACTGACGGAGTATACGACTAAGAATGTGCTGGCGACTCCCGTGATGAACGGAAAGGACATGGTGGCTGTCATAATGGCGGTGAATAAAATTGAGGGTTCCTGTTTCACCACGCAGGATGAAGAGGTGTCTGTCTTTCCAATCTCTCTCCCTCTCTCTCTCTCTTTCTTTTTCTATCTCTCTCTCTTGCTCTCTATTTTTTTCTCTCTTTCTCGCTCTCTCTTTCTCCTTCTCTCTCTCTCTCTCTCTCTCTCTCTCTCTCTCTCTCTCTCTCTCTCTCTTTCTTTCTCTCTCTCTCTCTCTCTCTCTCTCTCTCTCTCTCTCTCTCTCTCTCTCTCTCTATCTATCTATCTCTCTCTCTCTCTCTCTTTCTATCTCTCTCTCTTTCTCTCTCTCTCTCTCTCTCTCTCTCTCTCTCTCTCTCTCACACTCAACACACAGCATCACATACTGATATGGGAAAAAAAGTCCAGAAATGCTTTTATTTCTATGCCCGTTTCATCAAACTGTAATTAACATTTCTTTACAGACCCTGAACAAATATTTGAACTTTGCTAATCTAGTCCTTCGAGTTTTTCACCTGAGCTACTTGCACAACTGTGAAACCAGAAAAGGGCAGGTGAGATTTTATAAGAGTTTTTAGTTTTATCTATAGTGCAATAAGACAATGGCTCTAACGATGACCTTTTCCTCTCTCCACTGCAGGTTTTGCTCTGGTCTGCCAGCAAAGTGTTTGAGGAGCTGACGGATATTGAGAGGCAGTTTCACAAAGCCCTGTACACCGTGCGAGCCTTTCTGAACTGCGACCGCTACTCTGTGGGCCTTTTGGACATGACCAAGACAAAAGTGATGACTGGTTATGATATTTGAATTAGAACTGGGCTTATATCTTACTTTTTCTTATTTACTTTTCTGGTATTTGTCAGACGTCTTTATCCAGAGCGGCATACACATTATTACATTTTACACAACTGAGCAGTTAAGAGTTAGGGGCCTTGCTCAGGGGCCCAGCAATGGTAGCTTGGTTGAACTGGGAAGTGAAACCTATGATCGGATCAGCATTTCAACACATTTACATTTCTAGAATTTGGCAGACGCTTTAATCCAAAGTGATTAAATGAGCAATTAGGGGTTAAGGGGCCCAACAGTGGCAACTTGGTGGTGAAAATGCGGGCCCATCGAACCCAACTTGGTGGTCCAATCAGTACAACACTTTAAGTCCAATCTTCACTTTAACCACAATTAGATGAAGATAACCATGCCCTGTAGTTATTCACCAATATGATTCTATTGAATATACGTTTATTAAGATCGATCATACAATACTGATTTAAGCCATATTCCCTTAGCCACTGCATTATAAGTTACAAATCAATGTCTAAATTTCGATCATACAGTATATTTGCAAAGTTAATCAATTCCCTTAAAATTAAGTTATTGTCTAAATTTTTGGTTAAACACGTTAGTTGCAAAGTTTATTGGCTTTTTAAACTAAGACTTTCAGTCATAAAATTAAAATGTAAACAAGACTTTCACATTAAGAAGATCAAATTCTCGTTTGGAAACCTTTTGATCCAGTATAAACTAAAACATTCAAGCATTAAAAGCAGGCATTTTAAGCACCATGCTTTTTAAACTTTAACTATATACACGACACGGACATTTTTAAGACCCCATACTATTAATCATCTAATACCCCGACACTTAGATATTGTTCTTATTTGTGTGGTAACAAACAAATTGTTCTTATTTGTGTGGTAACAAACAAATCTAAATACAGTTGGCCTCATCAGTTTTATTACTGTATGTCACATCCCTCACCATATGCTGGGATTAAAAACCACCTTTTCAATCTTTTTTTTTATTATCACATTGCAAAAGTAATAATCTGGTTGTCCTGGATTAAATTGTCCTATGACACATTTGGCAAAAAGCCCATTAATAATAATAATTATAATAATAATACCAGAAATCAAAGTATTAATTTATAGGATATGTTATTATGCTGTTAATACATAATTATTACTATTGGTGATGTCTATATTGCTCAGTTGACTAGTAATGTATAGAAATCATTATTTATCTTATTTATAGAATATATGAACTTTAAATAAGGTAACATATTGACCCAATAGTACATCAATAAGGGCTACCAAGACTGTAAGCATCTCTTTTTATGCTTTTAGGAGTTCTTTGACCTTTGGCCTGTTTTAATGGGTGAGGTGCCTCCGTATACAGGCCCGAAGACTCCTGATGGAAGAGTGAGTACAGCATTAAATAACCCTCTTTCCTAAAGCCTATCTTCTGTGTCACAAACACACCTGTGTGTATTCAGTAGAAACTCATATTACTTTCCCCTCAGGAAATCATCTTCTATAAAGTGATTGATTATATATTACACGGAAAGGAGGACATTAAAGTAATACCGTAAGTCAGTCAACTTTTCAAAAAAAGATGTCTATCCTGAAAAATGTAATTATCAGGATTTATTTATAACCTAGGGCTGAAGCCAATTATACATGTCACCAGGAGACATTGCTTTTATTAAAATATAAGAATGAAGCATAACAGCTGAATAGAAGCAACAAATTAAAAGAAGAACCTAACAAATGACCTGGTGTATAGTACAATACAATAATGACAGTCATCAATCATACATGAAGCCATGGAATGACTAAAATTTGGGAGAATATGTTAAAAAAGATCAAGCTGTGACTTTGTTAACTCCATGTGTGTTCCTGTCTCCTCATTTCACTCCTCATGAAGAAAGTTAACACTCACCAACTTTTTAGCTTCACTCACTCGACCCTATCTAAAAAAACAGGCACATCTTTCAAAGCCAAAGACATCATTTACAAATCAAAAGATTCCCCTCATTTGTTTTTCGGTGAACAATAAACAGAACTGAGCTCCGATAGTGAAATTTGATGTAAATTTAAATAAATAATGTTGATAATAATGATACGGTTTCAGTAATGATACTGTCCAGAAACTCGAATAAAACTATTTCAATATTATATAATATAAAATTATTATATGATACAGTTTCACGCTGTTGATGGAGCCACTTTTTAGGTTGACATTTTTTTTTTAATGCATTTTTGTAGAATAAATACTAGAAGATACTTGATTCTTTATTTTGATGGCAAAATTACAGATGCTGAAGTCAATCAAGCAATGGAACAGAAACAGAGATATCCAAATTGTTATATATAGAGATAACTCTAAATTCGTACCTATTTTAAAAGTTACCGTTGTAGCTTCCCATGAAAAACGGATCTATTTTGAGTGCAGCAGTATTTAGGCTTTGGAATTCTATGTTTTTCCAGCTTCGAGCAGATGCCCTTATACAGATCACATACTATTTTTGTACGTACTAAATTTAAGTATGTTCTTCTTGATTGTTAAAAAATGATGCGCTATATAGTGTGTTTATGGCTAGTATGAATGAAATTCAGACCTACTTTATCCGCCATGTTGTTATGGACACCTGACATACGATGTCACAGCGGGGTGGACTTAAATAAGTACTTAAAGCTACTTAAAGTACCTATAGCTACTTTTAATATAAAGTACAAGCACTTAAAATGTGCCGCGTTGGCGCTTTCCGCCACTTCCGCATATGACAAGTCGTCTCTACTGTGGCCTTATGGTATAGTAAAGTGTACATCCAGGTCATAATAGTAGGTCACCGGGAATTTTTCAGGTACTACTTATACTCTTAGAATTATAGAATTAAGCATTTGATGGTTAGTGGTCTTCAGGCTCATAACCTTCCGAAAAATAGTTCAACATCTTACACACTAAAAGATTCACATACTTTATTGTGTCATACTTTGGCAACCCTGCTGTGTTTGCTGTGTATATAGTAATCCCCCTGCTGATCACTGGGCTCTGGTCAGTGGATTGCCCACCTACGTGGCTGAGAACGGTCTGGTAAGAGTCCTCTGTCTACCAAAACAATCATATCAGTCATAAGCACCAAAGCATTTTCTTAGTATATATTATTGACACACAACTAATATCGTAAACCTTTTTTAATACTGGTGGATCATCTATTCTCTTCCAGATCTGTAACATCATGAACGCTGCCCAGGATGACTTCTTTAACTTTCAAGTTAGTTCAATAAAGTTATCTCAATGACATTTGGGAACTTCATATCAATTAAAATGTTCTTTGATCCTAAATTTGTCTGCTGTTGTTATTTTAAGAAAGAGCCTTTGGATGAATCCGGCTGGACTATAAAGAATGTGCTGTCTCTACCAATCGTGAACAAGAAAGAGGAAATAGTTGGTGTGGCAACATTTTATAACAGGAAAGACGGAAAGCCGTTCGATGAGATGGATGAAACGCTAATGGAGGTATTTACAGATTCAGACTGAGTCACTGTTGTATTTTTACACAGCACTGTCTGCACTATTGATTTTATAGAATGAACTCTACCCAGCCACTATGAAGACCTTCAAATTATTTCCAAATAATTTTTTTTTAGTTTTCTATTTTGTACATTGAGAATAAAAGTTAATCATCCGTAATCAGTTCTTGTTTTGAATAGTCTCTTACTCAGTTCCTGGGCTGGTCAGTACTCAACACAGACACTTATGATAAGATGTACAAGCTAGAGAATCGCAAAGACATCTTTCAGGACATGGTGCTTTACCATGTCAAGTGCAGAAAGGACGAGATCCAGAACATTTTGGTGAGTTTCCGCACCAAAACATCTAAGCAGTGTTTTCTGTATAGACAATAATACATTACTCAGAACCTTTTAAATAACATTAAAGGCAGTAATTTTCTTTTAAATGATGTTTATTATCTTATCATCTCACACTCGTGTGTGTTAGAATACACGTCAGCTGTATGGGAAAGAACCAGATGAATGTGAAGAGGATGAGCTGGAGAACATTCTGGTATTCAAAAATAAAGACATAAATGATGAAATATAACTCATTAGCTACATGGTTACATTTCATTTGATCTGTCTCATAGGCAGAAACTCTACTAGACCCCAAAAAATCTGAGATTTTTGAGTTTCATTTCTGTGACTTTGAGCATTCTGAGCTGGACCTGGTTAAATGTGGTATTTCAATGTACTATGAACTGGGCGTGGTGGACAAGTTTCATATACCCCGTGAGGTGAGTTCAGACTAGCGATAAGCACTAATAACAGTTCCTGCCTTGATTTATGGCAACCTGGGGGTCTGAGATGCTCTTTGGGTGGCCTTCTTTGCTCCCTAATCAACCATAAGCACCTATTACAGTATTAGTTCTATAAAAATGGGACTGTTCCCACATTCAACCAGATTGTTTGTTAACTAGAGAATCTATAATGGCTAAGTCTAAATAATTGCCCCTTGATTTATTGTACAATATTCCGATTATTTTTGGACTCCCAGTTAACCATTTTAACCTCAGTACTTTTGTGCTCATACACCTAGTTATAACCAAATATTTCATCAGTGCTTGATCACACTGCTTGATGAAAAAAGAAACATGCTTATATGTTTCCAGGTACTGGTGAGATTTGTGTACTCAGTCAGCAAAGGCTACAGAAGGATTACCTACCACAACTGGAGACATGGATTCAATGTGGGCCAGACAATGTTCACACTTCTTATGGTAAATTAGCACTAGCTGTATTAAGCAAATGAAAAATGGAAAACAACAATGGATTTTATGAATATGAATAAATTGGGTTGTTTCCCTAAACCCCCCTGAATTTGCTAGTGTATTGGCATAACGTAGGGAACTGGTAGCACAGTGGTCAAGGCGCTGGACTGCTAATTGGAAGATCGGGGTTAGATTCACAGTCCCACCAAGTTACCACTTCTGGGCCCCTGAGCAAAGCTCTTAACCTCTAATTGCTTAGTTGTATAAAAGAGATTAATGTAAGTAGCTCTGGATAAGGGCGTCTGCGAAATGCCATAAACATAAACAACAGCATAAATAATTCCTTAAGACATGTTGTAACCTTTTTTAAGTGTGCTGACTATATATATAGTTATAAAGCACCTTCTCCAGTATGTATTCCTTGAAATGGGAGCAAGATAATGAGGCACCCGGGCAAAAAAAAAAAGGATCTTGCTGTCTCATCAGCAAACACAGACATTTAGTCATACGACAGGCAGCATGGACTTTTGGTGCCGGTGTGAGTCCAGTCCTTAATGAGCACCACTCCCAGGCGTCACTGAATGTAATGAGCTCTCTGGAGTCCAGTACAGACCCGAGTCTTCTAACACACCTCCACAGAGATGCTCTTTAAACCTGCAGGTCAAAACAACACAACTTATATTTTTATTTTCAGTAAAATAACTACATACCTGACTCTAACTTTTACCAAGATGATGGACCACAATGAGATTAGATTAGTGTTAAAATTGTATCTTGTTTTACAAACCCTCATATTTTCTTATATTTGTATGCATATTAATATGTATACATAAAGCATGCCACATAGCTTATTTGTGCCTTCAGCAGTTTTGCCCGACGTTAATGAAAATTTGTCTGTGTTATTTTTTAAATATATTTCCATATTTGCCATTCTTAATTATATCCCAAGTGATTAACAGCAGTGGGAAACAACCAAATATGTTTATGTTTTCCACTGCTGGTAATCACTTTTGATAGAATATTGAGGAATTAATTTCTCTCAGACTGGTGATTTGAAGCGCTACTACACAGACTTGGAGGCCATGGCCATGGTCACAGCCGGCTTATGTCACGATATCGATCACCGCGGGACAAACAACCTCTACCAGATGAAGTATGAGCCACAAACATCAAATTTATTTTGCCATAAACTGCAGAGACGTTACATTTCATTTTAATCGGAACTTCTCTCTGTAATCTGTTGCTTCATAATTATCTGACATTCATTTAATTATCTCCTTTTTGAATTTTTTTTTTTACTTTAGATCTGGGAACCCACTGGCAAAGCTGCACGGTTCTTCCATTCTCGAGAGGCACCATCTGGAGTTTGGCAAAACCCTGCTGAGAGATGAAGTGAGCCTAAGACTTGATGTGCTTCCCAAATTCATCAAAGCATCTCCTAATATTTTAATGAAAATACATCTTGTCTTTGCATGAATGGAAACTTTGTTGTATGACCTTCAGAATTTGACTTCGGTTCACTGTCTATTTGTTCACCTTTTCAGGCTTTGAATATCTACCAGAATCTTAATCGACGGCAGCATGATCTTGTCATCCATTTGATGGATATAGCTATTATTGCCACAGACTTGGCTTTGTATTTCAAGTAAGAATATATTACATATTATGGTTTCTGATTGCTGGCTCATTGAGTGTATCACCATGGAAACTGTTGGACCTCTCTGAGCTGTCAGTAGTGTCTCACCGTGAATGACATGCAGCTAATTGTTGCATTGCTCACAGAAAAAGGGCCATGTTTCAGAAAATTGTGGATCAATCCAAAACCTATGAGAACTGGAATGACTGGACCAAATACATGATGCTGGAGACAACCAGGAAAGAAATAGTTATGTAAGAAATAACTGTGTGGCAGTAACATCTAACTAACCTTCACAAAGATAAATGCACCATTTTATTCTCCATTTTGATTATGATACGGGTCCATATGACTTCAGTCACAGCATGATGTTGATGATTTTTCTATGGCAGGGCAATGATGATGACTGCCTGCGATTTATCTGCTATTGCCAAGCCCTGGGAGATCCAGAGCAAGGTATAGTGAGGCATTACTTTCGGCATAATGC
This sequence comes from Bagarius yarrelli, assembly GCA_005784505.1. Taxonomy (NCBI): domain Eukaryota; kingdom Metazoa; phylum Chordata; class Actinopteri; order Siluriformes; family Sisoridae; genus Bagarius; species Bagarius yarrelli. The sequence continues at coordinate 3,652,733 of VCAZ01000008.1, read as the reverse complement.
AGTTTCACTCAGCAGGCCAGATTTAACAGCTTCTGCATAAAAATGCTGCAGCTGCACAAATATATCTGTGCTGTAATGAGATTCGGGTGCTTTTGATATGGTAATGTAATATGCTGTTTATAATATGTCATTATATGCTATAATGTATCCACAGCTTAGCTGATGATTGAGTGTGACAGGATGAAATATGTAACAAAGCTGTAGGAAACAAATAAAGGGAAAAATAACGACTCAGCGTATTTTGGTCCTGTTTAGATGTGTAATCACTGGAAAAGTAGGTTGGATATGATCATTTTGCTTCCCTCATGTTGGGCTGATTAATTACATTGTTATATTGTAGAGCACAAAGAATTGATCAGAAATCCTACAGTAACAGTCAGAAATAGTCAGAATCCATTTATGGACTATGGACTCGAAAAAAATTGAGAATTCCCATCAGGACTGAAAGAAATTGTCAGGATTTCAGCGGAATTTTCTATAGGGCTTGGACATTTGATGAGAATTTGTTTCATATTACGAAAGAATTGGTTAAAATTCCTCTAAGCGATTGCAAAATTGATTACGTAACTAGCAGGATTGGTCAGAGAAAAAAAAGTAGTCATAATATCTATAGATACAGACAGAGTTATACAGAATTTATTTAAAAGCTAAATAAAAGCTCAATAAATCATATCCCTAATGCCCCCCATTCCTAAATCTATACTCAAGACCGCATTCTGGTCTAGTTAAACTCTTGTGTGATCCTGCAGGTGGCGCTGTCTGTGGCAGCAGAGTTCTGGGAGCAGGGTGACTTGGAGAGGACAGTGCTCGAGCAACAACCTATTGTGAGACATTTACCAGAATGATGAGACACACAAAGGAGGTGGAGAAGAAGGCCACCATGGCAAAGACAGAGAGTAGAAAAAGAGAGATTGCCCATAGGACACATCGTGATGTACTGCCTATTATGTGGTGCAGTGAGTCATAAAGAGCGGTCATACTGGCCCAGTCAGCTGCACTATTCCCCAACTTGCTTTTTCACACCACACTAACTCCAGATCCTTTAATATCCTGTTCTTTTAATCACCTGCTAATTAATAACAGTTTAAAAGATTGGGAAAATGGTTTGTTCTGCTATCTCTCTGTGCCTGACTTCTGTTTACCCTCTAGCCCATGATGGACAGAAACAAAGCAGATGAACTACCCAAACTGCAATGTGGTTTTATTGATTTCGTCTGCTCCTTTGTGTACAAGGTGAGACCTTCCGTTTTAATGTACACAAATACGGTAGCTAACTTTAATAAGTGGCGAGGTGGTGGCTCATGGTTAAGGTGTTGGACTACCAATCTGAAGATTCAATTCCCAGCTCCACCAAGCCACCACTGCTGGGCCCCTGAGCAAGGCCCTTAACCCCCAGTTGTGTAAATGAGATGAATGTAAGTCGCTCTGGATAAAAGTGTCTGCCAAATGCTTTAAGAGTAACAAATGTGCACCTGTATGGGAATTAGAGCAAAAAGGTGAGTTACATTTTTAAGGAATGGTTATGTGGTAAGAGCGTGGAACAGTTGTGAGAGTCTGCACTAGAAGAGTGAAATGCATAATTCATGACCCTTCAGAAGTGAAAATAAATGACCTAATGAGTCAGCCAATTTAGCTGAGAACAAGCTAGATTCAGCATCTCTCATTACTGTCAAGTTCGCTGAAATGTCAGCTTTATTCACTGTAAGGTTTACATGAATTTATTTCTGAAGGCGTGTGTTCATTCTTAATTACATTTTGGTTACAAAGAAACTGTCAGGATCACTTTATATCCTGTATTGTCTTTTTGTAAAGCATGCAACTTTTGGTCTTCCGAATGGATTGTTTGTCCTTCTTATGTATTCTGGGTTACGCTAAGTTAATTTTATTTATAAATAAAATGTATAAATATGAGTTCCAATTTATCATATATATATTATATATATATATATATATATAGATATATATATATATATATATATATATATAAATAGAAAAAAATTATAGATGTATAAAAGGGGTCAAATTTGATCATACATTTAATTCCTAGATTAAAAAAAAAGAAAAAAAAAAAGCTTCTTAGGATTTTTTGCAGACTTTATACAACTTCCTGATTTTTCTATTAAAAAAAAATAGCAGATTTAGATTTTGACCAAGACATTCATGGATGTAGTCGTGCTTAAGGTGTCAGACTACTAATATAGTGGTTAAGAGTTTAAATCTCTGATGGATCCCTGAGAAAGGCACTGGACGTCTTTTGTTTACTTATGTAACCATGCTTCCCAGAGGGAACAACAGTTTGTAAACACCTATTTATAACATTTGGCCTAAAGCATGTGTGAAATCCATCCCATCAAAAAGCATCACGTCACGGCCGGGTGATGTCATCGACCAGGAAGTAATGCTATATAAACATGCACCGTGCCGCGCTATGCTCGCATTCAACGTAGGCAGGGATTCTTGACGCAGCGTCTCGTTTCCTCTATAAACTATGGTTACATATGTAACCTGAAAACGTTCCCCCTCAGTAAACACTATATAATTAAACTCTCTTCTATATCTCCATACAGGAGTTCTCTCGCTTCCACGTACAGATCACGCCCATGCTGGACAGGCTGCTAAACAACAGGAAGGAGTGGAACGCTCTTAAAGAAATACATGAGGCCAAACTGGCAAAGATTGAAGAAGCCAAGAAAGCTAAGGAAGAGGCTGACGCTGCAGCAGCAGCAGCAGCAGCTGCCAAACAGGGTGAGAACTTGATGGCTCCTATGTCAGTTTAATAATAATAATAATAATAATAATAATAATAATGATAATAATATTATTTCCAGAAAAGCCTACGAAATAAAATTGTAAATCCGACACTAAATACTGAACGAGAAATACTAAGGCTCACTTTGCTCTTTTCTCTTTGCTCGTCCAGCAACCGCAGCCCAGGCCTCCCAGTCTAAGACCTGCATCCTCAGCTAAGTTTTCAACTATAGAGAACAAAAATATGTCTCTTCTAGAATGTCTTTGTATGTTGTAGCTTTAAATTACTTCTTCATTTAAAAAGAGACTCAAACATCGTTCTAGCATCACAACGTGTTGTGGTTGGTGTGGAAGAACTCAAGTGTCCTGCGCAGAAAGCTGAATCTGACTCAACACCACTAAACACATCTAGGATGAACAGGAACACCGAATAAACCCCAGTCATCCTCACCCAACATTAGTGCCTGAATTCACTAACACAATTATGGCTTAATGAACGAATCCCCACAGCCACGCTTTCAGGTCTAGTAAAAGCCTTTTCATTAGTATTAACGTTATTAGAGGCTTATAGTGAAGGTAAATCTGGAATAGGCTGTTAAAAAAACACATGAATGGGATGGTCATGTGTCCTAATACTTCTGTCTATCTAGTGAATGAATCTATGTATTCCTTTACAGTTGGCTTTCACATTTAAGCATTAGAAAGACAAATGTTAGCACTAACTGTTAATGGACAAATGTTAGCAAAACTACTACATAATGTTAGCGACGTAGCCAGTGGTAATGTTTAGTAGATACGCTAAATAAAAAGTCTAACTGGTAGCCAGGGCTGAAATAAGACAACAAGCAAAAAGTTCAGTTACATTTTAGGGAATAATTATGAGAGTGAAATGTATAATTCATGACCGTTCAGAAGTGAAAATAAATGACCTACTGAAGCAACCAATTTAGCAATGTTAGCAAAACTACTACATAATGTTAGCGAGCTAGCCAGTAGAAATGTTTCGTAGATACACTGAATAAAATTGTGATCTTCACAATATACCTGGTGGCGAAATATCGTCCCTGGCATTTTTAGCCCACTACATACCATTACAAACACTACCCATTTTTGCACGCCCATGCGATGTCTGTCCGAAAGGCCTGGGGTTTTTTTTTCATGCAATTGCGTTTCTTCTCTATCTACAGAGCCCAAAAGGGGAATTGTTTAAAGATGTGATTGGGTCAGCTTAATGTCAATTAGGAAAAGAACCAATAGGCTGTCGATTAAATGTCTCATGGGTCAGTAAAAAATCCTACATCGAAGACAATTCCTATGCCAACTTTTTTTGACAAATACATCACACCGCCGCAAAGACCCCAGATCCATCAACTAATTAGGCCTGATAAGTGTTTTACAGGCTGATCAATCAAAAACAGTATAAGATGTATTGGCACAAAAAGTATGTCGGCCCAAAAAATGCCCTGTCTACCAGATGGCCAGTCCACCCCTGCTGGTAGCTAAAGGATAAGTTTTCTAGGAACATTTCAGGAAAGTTTATTCTACAGTATTTTATTCCATAAACTATTTAGATAGTATATATGCACTATTTAGCTTATGAATAGCACTAATGACTCTTTGGTGTGTGTATATTTGTTAATGCACATTGTGTTTTAACGTTTTATAATTAGAGCTCTGTAAAACATCCTGCATTTGTCAATAAAACGTTTTTAAAAACCAGTCAGAAAAAAAAAATCTTGACATTGCTAAAAATAAACCCAGCAAAGCTTTAAACTGTTTCACATGTTGTGTCTGAGCCATGCTTTTCTCTGCCTAGAGGATGCTGTACGCTCGGCTGAGCTCTTGTGCGTGCTAACCGTCCCACAGGGAGCATACATAATGATCTAACACACGGCAGGATGATGCCCGCAGGGGATGTGCGTAATTGAGCAGGAAGGCGAGTGATCTGATTGGCAGATCAGGAGCCGGAGGATGGCGATCTTTATCTAAAGCGCTGACGTCATCTCAGACGCAGAGTTAGTGTACGCCAGCATTATCTGACGTAACGTGTACTGTCCTTGGATTTCACAGTTGCAGGAAGGGTAATCTGTCTGCTGGCAAGACATTTAAACATAGAGCGTATGTTGAAAGCAAACCCAAACAAGGAAATGATGTGTTAAACAGCCTCCAGCATCATAATCAGGATGCTGCATTAATGTAAAGATTCTTCTTTTTTTTCCCATTCCATCTGAGACTTTGCCTAGTTACAGAATCTTCACTAGCCAATCGTGTGTCTGCTGCTAGCACAGAATGTACCTCCAGCTATAGGAGGGATTTAGCCTCGTCCTCTTTCGAGCTCCAGTCCAACCCGCATTGCTCATTTCAGGAAAAGGAAAAATTCCATAGTGCTTAAAATATAGGAAATTTAACCTATAACATTAATTCTTGTCATGAGAAATGCAAAGAAGTGGATTATAACAGGAATAAATAAACACTGGATGTACCGGATGCATTAACAGACAGCAGGCATTGTCAGTGTTCATTAGGACTTTTTATTGTCTGGAGCCAAATCAATGAATATATAGGGATTTTTTTTTATTTTTTATTTAATTTTTTTTTTTTACAGTATATGAGGATCAGTTTCTACAGTTTAATAATGTAAACAATCTCAAAAGAGAAATGTATTCGGTTTAAAAGGAAGCCGTCATCTTTTTTTTTTTTTTTCCCCAACTATTTACATGAATTAAAATATAATTTATAACATCAGACAATTTCCACCATATAGATAATCTGTGGAACTAGATTTCAACAATTCAAAAATACTGAAATGCATTTGTCTCCATTCTCAAGACATATGAAATCACACAATACAAAGAAAAAAAACACCATTAAAAGACATTCAAGCTAAGCGGCATATAAATAAAAAAAACAAAAAAATAAACCTCAAGATAAACCAATATATGTAAAAATATAAAATCTTACTAGAAGTATTTACCATATTCCAAAAAACTACATTAAAAAAGGAAAATTATAGTGAGTTTGATAGTCATTAGATGTAAAGACAGAAAAATTGAATAGAAATGAAACGACAAAGAAATCAATGTATGCCCTTTGATGCTGATTTCGTTTCCACCAAACACACGATACTGAAGCAGCAAGACTAAAACCATCACTGGCTTTTCTGGATTCACAAAGAAATCACGCGCTCCGTTTGCTAAGGCTCCGGCACCGAATAAACACACGACAGAACTTTTACGATTTATGATCGTGATGAAGAGTATATAAACTAGCTTTTGATAAAACAACCAATATATTATCGGCAGATATATAATTTCTTTAAATATTGCAAGATTTTCTGTTCATGTGAAATGACACGTCTGTTTCCTTACACATTGTTCTTTAGCAATAAAAATACAGATGCGCTCACACACTTGCTCTAACACACGCAAGGGCCTGAGATGGCCGGTCATGACATTCTCTCATGGACCAGTTTGGGTGTGGTAATGCACTTCTCCTATACACACGTTAAGATTTCTTTTTGGTCAAATAGTGATTGCTAAGATGGAGATGTATTGCATTTTAAAGAGGGGTTCCCTTTGGGAGGTTTTTTTTTTTTTTCCCTTACATTTGGATTATCTCAGTCTGTACATTCTAGAATGACACCGTACGATGAAATGTATTGAGGTGCTTTCGAATGCTGAATAAATGGATGAAAATTCGATAAGAAATTATATCTTCTATATTTATTTATTTATTTATATATATATCTATATATGTATCTACACCAACACAAATACATATAGATTCATATATATATGTACTCTATAGATCTTTTTGTATGGCTGTATTGAAAAAAGTTCACTTTAAAAAAACATTTAAAGGACAGTAGAGATTATTAGTACAAGCTGAATCGCTTCATAGTTTTTCCCTCATTGGTTTTAAGGCTCTTCTAACGGGACCGTCTGTAAGACCTTTATTTGACCCATTAGAGTGTCCGAGTACTGACCAACAATCCCCCACTCCAGCAGTTCAATCACCAACACATGCGCACTCGCACTCACACAGGCAGGAATCGGAGTCGTAATAAGTTCACAACTGCATGTGGGGGATTTGATAGCAATATTACACCCAAACATACGACATCGAGGGGACTTCATTTGCAGATTGGATAATAAGTGATTCATTGAGACATACAGGGCAGGATATCATCTAAAAGATAGCTAAACCATTTTTCTAAATAAATTCTTTTTCTTTAGAAAAGGTATTGCATCATAAATCTGTTTTTTTCAAAGAATTATTTTAGAACAATTAAAAACAAAAATAAGGACAAAATCATAACATAGTTTATAATTTTCTAAAGGGATCTTTTTTTTTTTTTTTTTTTTTTACAACAGAGTTCGATTTTTAAAGCAGCGTCCCTTCCGGTGCGTCCCTGTATTGCTCAAAATTTAATACGCTTTCCTAGCCACCCTGACACGCCTGGTTTTCGAACACACACGTGAACACGTCGCTGTACAACGCACAACTATATAAGTCATGTTTACTTTAGACACAGGGCTATGTACAGATTATATACCTATGTATACAGCGATCTATATATAGTCATGTAAACAGCGCCTCCTCCTTCAGTAGTATACGTACCAAGAACAAACACTTATTTGGGTTTTATTTTAAAACGCTGTGAAAAGTGTGTATGAACAATTATCTAGGGTCGGCCAAAAAGGCACATCCTGATAGAGTAGCCTTAAATGTTATATTATAAGGCTTTGTGTTGTACTTAGTGTGCACTCAAAAGTGAAAGGAGGATTTAAATGATGTAAACATTCAGTTTCCTGGTGTGTTACTGAGGAGGTGATTGCTTAAACCGGTGAGTCAGGGATCATGCATAAGACAAAACACACACACACACACACACACACACACACACACACACAAACACACGCACACGCACAAACACACGTTTAAAAGCACATGGCTCCACTATACAGGATCGACAGGATGGAGTCAAAACCCCCATGTTATAAAACACAAGCAAAGCAGGGACTGACAGTCTCCTAGCTTTATGAAGCTGAGGGCTGAGCCCATCCCAGGACCCGAGAAAACACAGACGGCACACTCAGATACATGTGGCTACACTTTTACACTCCAAACACAGACGGAGAACGATTAAGAGTTTAAAGTACGAGGCAAGAGCTAGAAAAACCCGAAGACCTTCCCCCTATTAGATAGGAGAGAATCAAAAAACTTGAGTATAGAAAGATGTGAGAGAGGGAGCTGTAAACAACATAGAGATACGCCGGTATCTCCTGGGAGCTTTAGAAAGAACTTCCTCCCGAATTTTCCACGGCCCGTCTCTCTACCCGTAGACACTCATCATGTTCCAATGGCTATTGAGGTGATGGGATGTGTTACTAGCTGATATTGATCGACACTCGTATCTATATTCTACTGAGAGATTTCTAAGTTGGTAATGGCCATTATTTCTTTCTTACTTTATAGAAATAGGACAATATCTTTCCAAGTGCATCGATTGCATACCCAGAACCTGACGCAGACAGATCATTAAAAACGTGATGGGTAAATGTGAACGGTGCAGTTGTACAACAGTAGTACAGTAAAGTTGGTCAGGTCTTCGGGCTCCATTGCTTGTTATAGGTGGCAGCCAGCAGCAAGAACCCAACCATAGAAGGAGGGGAGAGGCAAGAAAACCACAAGCGCTACCTCGTTTGAGTGCATAGATGAAATAAGGAAGCACTAAAATGACAAAAAAGACAAAGATTTTTTTTTCGTTGCTTTTCCATTTGTAAACTCTACGTTGTAAGGATTTTTTGTTGTTGTTGTTTTTTTTTGTTTTGTTTTTTTTTTTCTACCCCTCCCACGTTTTGTCATTGTAACACACGGGTGAACATCCACAAAGTTTTGCTAATATAAAGCAATTATTATTTTTATACTTGTACGACAAAATAGTGAAACTTGCGGGTTCCACTGAAAAAGTGACAAAAAAGATTACAAAAAACTAAGCAAAAAAGCAACACACGTACAGACATCACAACGACCAAACAGAGAGAGCAAGGGTTTGCTACAGAAAGCCAGGACCCCCTCGGAGGCTACTAGTGTTTGACGTTCACACACTATTTTCTGTTGTTGATTCATTTCTCGGTTTCGTCTTCGTGCCTCAGCAGCACTCCAGCCTCATTAAGAAGGTCCAATTTATTCCCGATTTCAGTGTTCAAAAATGTAAACATGAAGTGGAGTTTGGGCTGAGGTTGTGAAGTGGCTCAGGAGTAAGGATCGCTGAGCTGTCAGTAAGGCGTATCAGCGGTGTAGACTCCTCTGGGCCTCCTTAAGCAAAGTGTCAAAGTCCAGAGCGTCATACTTGCTCTTTACTGGACCTGGTCCTGCCTCATCTGAACAGTCCAACACAAAGCACAGGTCCAGTAGGACATTAGTTCACAAGCTAGTGTGAAGGTTTATAGTCAAACAATTAATTTAAAAGTTAGTGAAGAACTAATCTACTTCTAACCAAATTAAAAAAAGTAAAGCTTAGCACCATTAAGAAACTAACATTACAAAGAACAATATATAGTATAGTAAAGTATAGTAAAGCATAGTAGAGTATGCCTCATTCTAGCCCATTAAAGTAAAAGTATAGTAATAGTATAGTGTAGTGCAGTATTGTATGCCTTATTTTAGCCCAGCATAGCTTGGTATGGTATGATATAGTATAGTATAGTATAATATAATATGCCTTAGTTTAGCCCAGTATAGTTTAGTATAGAATAGTCTAGTATATAATGTAGTATAGGATGGTAAAGAATACTATAGTATAGTATAGATTAGAATAGTATGAAACAGAATAGTATCGCTCATTTAGTCTAGAGTATTTACTAGAGTAAAAGTACAGTTATAGTATAGTGCAGTGTTGTATGCCCTATTTTAGCCCAGTATAGTTTAGCCCAGTATATATTAAAGTATTAAAAAATATTATAGTAAAGTGTTGTATAGTATAGTGTTATATAGTGTAGTTTTGTATAAAATAGTATAACGTTGCATAGTATAGTGTTGTATAGTATAATGTTGTATAGTGTATAGTATAGTTTTGTATAAAATAGTATAATGTTGTATAGTTTAGTATATTGTATAGTATAGTTATGTATAACATAGTATAATGTACAGTATAGTGTTGTGTAGTATAGTATATTGTTGTATACTATAGTGTTTTATGGTATAGTTTTGAATTAAATAGTATAATTTTGTATAGTATAGTGTTGTATTGTATAATTTTTTATAGTAAAGTATAGTGTTGTATAGTATAGTGTTTTATAGAATAGTTTTGTATAAAATAGTATAATGTTGTGTAGTATAGTATGCTTTAGTTTAATTTTTCTGCAACAACCAAGCCACTGTTAATATATTATTACCCTATTTTTATGTTTAATGTAAACATTAACTGAAATAGTTTAAGTATTTTTGCTGCCAAATGATTGGCTAATTAGATGAGTATGTGTTCGGGTGTTCTTAATTGGATCTTTTGCTCATTCTTTCTAAGGAGTAAATCTCCTGCTCCACCTTACCCAGATCTATGTACCGCTTCCTGCTAAACCTCCGGCTGTTATTTCCTGCGTACTGACCCATGGAGTCATGTCGTCTGTGCTTCAGATTCAGCTCATTCTGATTCTGTCTGAAAGTGATGACTCCACAGCGCTCCCTAAAAATACAGACACACACAGGTTGGAAGAGCGTGCTGCCGCACATACTACACCTACGCACCCAATTAAATTGACTAGGAGTTCAACCTACTCTTTTTTAATGAGCACCCGACAGTCTTCTGGGTCGCCAAAGGCCTTGAAGCGTTTGCGCAGGACAGCCTGCGTGACGTTACTGGGCAGATTGTGAATGTACAAAACCTGACACTTGCTCTGCAACCGCAAAAGTATAAAAGATTATTAGTCATATGTGAAAGCAGTATAATGTGATCCTGCGCATTTATTTGAGTTGTTTATTACTACTTACCCCGTCCTCTTCTTGCCCATGTGTAGTGTTATTGCTCTGCTTGTCACAGTGGCTCTCACAACTGCAACAAATAAAAAAGAGGGGTGTCAAATAGAGAACAAGTTCCATGAAGAACAGAAAGCAGAGGTTTCTATCGTTACCTGAGGTTAATCTGATGGCAGGGTGAGGGTGGCTGGCATGAGTCTAAGCACTCAGAATCTGCCTCAGGGGTGGGTGAGTAGGCAGGTGAGGGCTGTCCTGTCCCTGTTGGTTGGCATGGGAAAAAGTCAGGTAGTTGGGCGTCTATCTCCTGCTGCCCATTATTCTCCTCCATCTTGTTTTCCTCTTCCTCCTGGACCTTGGTGTAGCAGTCAGACACTGGGAGAATGGCAGCAATACGTTTGTGGCTCTCCCCTAAATTTAGCATGCAGTAGTCATGGTCTCTGTAGGCACCCTTGCTCTGGTTCTCGGCTGTCGGGCCCATGCGACGTAGCTGGGCATACAACTCTGTCTGCTCCGGAAGCTTGCGCAGGTGTGTCCGCACTGGGCACAAACTCTTGCTGGGAAGTTCGGCTTTGCTCTCGGGCTTGAAGAGCTCCTCGTCGACTGGTTTGTGGGGTGGCGTCGTGGGCGGAGTGAGTCCTGTAAAAGGGGACACGTTTGTAAGTGTAAACTATGCGAAATCCATGAATGCAGAGACTTGCTTATACATCATCTGTAACCAACTGAGCCCTACTTTTAAGCCCTATTCTGAGCTATATTTGGGGGACATGGTAGCACAGTGTTTGATCTGGGTTTGATTTCCAGCACCATCAAGTTGCCACCGCTGGCCCCCCTGAGCAGGGCATTTAACCTCGAATTGCTCAGTTATAAAATAACAGATTAATGTAAGTCGCTCTGGATAATAACGTCTGCCACATGTCCTAAATGTAAACGTCTTAAGAGAGAGGGGGGGTCTTCAGCTCTGCAAAGCCATGCTCTTAAATGCTTCAATAGACTACAAAAGCTGATGCCTGAAGGCTATTCCAACAAAAAGTCTGATATCAGATCTTTAGACTTTTGTATCAAATAATACAAAAATAATGTATATAGTAAATAATACTCATCCTTATCATTGACATGGCTCACAATGTTTGTGTTATTTATATACACGGATACACAGCTCCACTCCAGGCAAGTCTACAGTGAAGGTTTGGAATCATTCTGACTCTCGGGTGTAAACCAACACCATGCTATTTGCTATGTAAATGTCACTGGCGGTCTAACCTAGTGATTCTGATGTAATGGAACTCTGTGCTTCATTATTCATTTATTCGTCTACCATCCCGAGCACAACGGCTAATCCTGTGAGTACACGGCTTCCTAACGCATAGGTACTGAACTTACACGTGGGTTTGACAGCATGACATTACCTGCAGTGCCGCACAGTTCCACGCAGAGAGTCTGCTCGAAGGACCTGCTTGGATCTCTGATCATGACAAACAGAGCGTAAAGAGTTAATGCCGTTATGACTTTATACAAGTACAAGTACAGCAAGAACAAGTCTGAAAGAAATGACCCAGAATAAATATACAGTGATACTGATAAGCCGAGCATTGCTGAGCACTTTGCATCACAGCATTAATCTATAATTAGCTAAACAAATTGGCTCCATGAATAGCAAGCCGCTTTAGGATGGGATATAAAAGGTGTAGCGTCACTAAGTGTCTCCCAGACGTCACTTGGGAGGCATCCAGAAATGTTTAAAAGTCTTTATGCTTGGACCAGCTCCAAATGTACAGTAGAGTAGCAGTAACGGGAATACACACCCTGTGGATTTAGGAGTCAGAGGCAGGCAGAGGCAGGCACGCTTGTCTGCAATCAGAGAAACAGAACAGAAACACTTCCTTAGTCATACCCGAATTAATTTTAGGTCAAACGGATGTCAAACTTTCTGTTTGTCTCACCGTCGTTACAGCAGAGGTTTGGGGATTCAGGGCTCTTCTGGGCTTTTGCTTTCTCATTGCTGTCTTCGGCAGGGGAATCCATAGCATGGTGGCGGAAAGCACTCTCTTCTTCGATGGAGTGTCCACTCAAGCGATGTCTTTTTGCAAATCGGCTGGGGAAGGAGGCTAAGCGGCGGGAGCGGCGCACCGAAAATGAGCCCTCTTCTATTTCGGGGCATTTGGGCCGCTTGGCAGCCACCTGAGAGCCTTCGATGACACTTGTGTCTTTGTGCTCAGCTTTGGGCCGGGCTGTGGTGGTCCTGCTGTGGTTATACGGTGGGCTGTGCAGTCTGTAAGGCTTGCTCACATCGAAGGACACGACAGCCTCCAGCAGCTCCTTGAGCAGAGAGTGCACTTTAGCTTCTCGGCGCCTTACAAAGGGAATCTTAGGTTTAGGTCCTTTACTTGTGCTGCTGTTAGTGAGGGTAGTGGGCTGAGTGGCAGGTTTAACACAGCTGGGCGTGGCATTACGAATGATGGCAGGGTTCTCCAGCTTGGTCTTGCGCATCGCATTTTCACGCTCCTTGCGGTCCCAACTGGCCTGCTTGCGTGATGGGACGCAGTACGTGTGCATGTAGCGGATCAGCTCCACCACAGAGTGACGCTCCTTCTCTGACGGGAACTGAGGTTCAGGCGGCTCTGTGCACACAGTGCTCTCCACCTCGCTGCTGGATGAAGACTCCTCTTCCTCCTCCTCTTCATCCTCCCCCTCCTCATCCTCCGAGTCACTGTCCTCGTCTTCTTCTTCCTCCTCCTCTTCAGTATCAGCTGCAGGTGTGTCCTCAGTGTTGGCCTCTTGGGTAAGGTGGCGGTGCAGCTCAGTGCAGAGATGACCGGAAGGCCTGAACGCTCGCGGTTTTTTATCCACCGTGCCTGTTTTAGCCTTCTGCAAAGAGATTAAAGAAAAAAACCATTAAATGACGAAACATTTTAGGGAAGAAATAATTAAAAAAAGAACCCACACTGAATAATTGTGACATTTTTATTAATAGAAATCTCCAGTTTAGCTTTAACTGAAGAAACAGGTGCTTTAGTCCTTTAATCTGTATACTAATATACCTAAATTATCCGGTGGAAAATATTATATGCTATGATGACAATCAGCTGCATTTATAACAAGCCTGTGTTTGTTATCTTCTCATCTTCTGCGCTGGATCGCTTATAACCATTACAATAAAAATAACCTCCTCCATTTTATGTCTTTAGTGAAATCAGACCATTTCTTTTCCATATTTTTATCCTGAATCTTTTTTTTTTTTTTTTGCATAAGCGATGCATACACAATATCTCCTGTGACTGCACACAGCTGCAAACTTGTAATAAAAATAACACAACCAAACCACAAGCCCACAAATCAGCACCAGACCATCGAAGCACATTAAAATATGAATATATTTCTTTTTATTTTTTTTAAAGTGAAGCGTTGTTAAGGCACGCAAACAAAAATAAGAACTCTATAAAACCACAGGAATTTTGTTTTTAAAAACAGTTCAATGAGACTTGTTCTTCGTCCACCTCACACTCTCTAATTATGATCTACAGTTTGGAATCATGCTACGGGAAGCTCGATTGTGACTCAGGCTTTATGTAAGCTCCTAGCTTAAAGCAGGGCTGCCCTTTACCCCTTCCGGTCGCCATGGTTTTGCTTTGACAGATGGCCACGCTCAGCGCTAATTCTGCAAACGCCTTGGCGGAGTTACAACACATTAAAGCACTGACACGCAACACAACGTGTACTGTTACATCAGTTTAATTCATTCTATTTACTCACAGGTAAAATTAGACGAGCATTGTCGTGGTAACAGGACTACGCTACTACAACACAGATCTTACTGCTCAACGTACGACGTCTCTTTCTAGTCACAAGTTTGCTTTAGAATTTTTTTATTTTGTTGCTGCCAACAGACTCACCTTCAGAAGAGGACGGACAGACTTGAGTGACTGGGTCCTACTGAGCGCGCTGCTCAGTCTGTTTGAGTCCAGACCCACAGGCACATTTGGGGGGGACAACAGAAGCTTTTTTAGCTGTAGATAGAAAAAGAGAGAAAGAGACAAAGAGAGGGACAACTAATTAGCAGGCATGCCACTCTATCTATCCACACAATCATCATCACATTAAATGTTCACTGCTGTGATCGTTGCCAATGAATCACAAAATCATGTGACACAGAGTCAGAAAAATGTCAAATAGCAAGATCGAATTTGTTCTGGGCATCAGTGAAGAATTGCAAGACTTTTTTCCCCCTCCTGTTGCATCACCGAAACACAACACTGCATAAGAATGAATAGCTGACAAAAAACTAAAAAAAATGCTTGTGGCACCAGTTCCTCCATCTGAGCTGCCCTGGTATGAGAGCCAAGGAAGAAAAACATGAAAGGGAGAGGGAAAAAAAAAGAAAAGAAAGAGAGAGTGGGGGAGACTTGCTTTAGTAGGATGGATAAAAAAATTAAGAAAGAGACAAAAAGAAAGTGGGAAAGAGAGAGAGAGAGATTTTTTTAGAATAGATAGAAAGAGAGTAAAATGGTAAGGCATAAAAGAAAATGAGAAAGAGAGAGGGAGGATGGGAGGTAGGGAGAGAAATGAAAATAAAACAGAGAGAGATGTAAAGGCAGTAGGAGGTAAACAGCAATACAGGGAGAATAAAAAAGAGAGGAAAAGAAAGAGAGACAGACAGGTTGAAAGACAGTTTCTTGTCCTTTCTGAAAAAAAAAATAACCAAGGGTCTGGATTGTAAGTTAATGATAAAGCCAGCAGGAGGCAGTAACCCTCAGCTCAGTGAGTTGCAGTAGCTGAAGACGTTGTGGTAGTTTGGCAGATTCTCTGAGCCCACTAAAGGAATTGAAGGGGCACCTTGTGCTTCCACTGCGCTATACAAAACCCTACCATCATGCCAGGGACATCTACTCCATGAGAACATGTGCTCGGCGCTCCCCCCTTCCTACGGTACCCAAAGCTCCTCAATGTGGCCCTTGTTTCTTAAAGAGATGAGCCTCACTGAGAGGGCTGAGGTGCACTGACCGCTCAAGCCACCAGAGGGCAGTCTATAACTTTTTGGGATTGTACAGATGACCAGACATAATAAGCTATAAAGCTGTCTGAAGAGGTGTAAGGAGAAGGAGGAAGCCTCCATTAGCTATACGTCTGACCAGATAGAAATACACCTGTCTAGCCGATAATGTTAGAGGATGCCTCTTTATGATAAATAGAGAAATTATCTTGCACCACTTAGGCCACAAATAGGAGTGTGAAAGCAAATTTAAAGTATAAAGTTGTATGCTATTTTGTACTGCGTAACTGCAGTGTCTATAATGACTTCGTAGGATCACCGCGCTGGTCAATATTACTACATTTTATGTAAGGTGTCACATTTTAAAGGTAATTGGATGGAAATTTATTCATGTATTCTTTACAGACATCAGTGCATTTTCTGATCATCACTATTAAGTTCTTTTAAAAAGCAGACAATAGTAATGGAATGTTTTTTTTTTTTTATAATAGGTTGCTTTATTGCAGTCTGCTTTTGGTTAAAAATAATACCGACAGCAGTCACAGTCTCACCCTTTGGGTTATGGACCTGCACATATTAAATCAGTTTCCCTAAGCATTAACTGCAATTTATCCCAATTTTAGTGACCAGACTTTGTTACCTGCTTTCATCGGGGTAACAAGAAGACCTTTGTAAACTTTAACAAAATTAAAAACTTTTATCAAGACCTGAATTTGTCCTTTGTCTACATTTTTACAGCCTCTATATGACCAAAAGTTTGTGGACACCTTACCAGCACATCATTATCTGTGTCATAGCCAAACTTTTGCTACAACTTTGGAAGAATGTAGCTGTCTAGAATATCTTATAGCATTATATGCATTGTAGCATTGCGATATTCCTTTATTGGAACTAAGAAAGCCAAAAATTGGACATGGTGTGTGATGGTTGCAGTGACACTTGGGTGTCCTGCACAGAGCTCTGAATCTTAAGTATCATCTGGACAGGACTAGTTATCCATGGCCGATGTAGGGCTGTCTGTGGCCATTGCAGAAGATCACATGTTTAAGGATACTTAATTAGTGTTTCGTAAACATTTGATAAAAATTGTAATTAAATGTTATATGATTTTATAAAATTGGGTGTTTTTAAAATAAACCCACAGGAATAAAAACGTTTATATAAACGTTGCATAAATACTTGTCTGACACTGATATTACAGTAGCCAATCATAACAGAGTATGTGATTCGGTTCTACTTATTGATTTTTTTATTTCTTTGTAGGGGACCAAACAAATGTTCATCCATTACTTGTGCACAGAAAGAAGAAACCTAAATACTGGTGCGCTAAAAGAAAAAAGCGTTTAGGGAAAGAAAAAAAAAAGACCTTCGCATTGGGATGGGATTAGATTTCCTAGAGGACCGCCGAGTTTGCCGAAAAAGAGTAGGTAATTTGCGCTGAAATTTTTACAGAGCTTGTGTGAAACAAAAACAGATATGGCAGATTCAGACGAAATTAAAATCTCAAAGTCTGTCTGTGAAACAGACATTTCTCTAACGTCTTCCTGGAAAACTGATCCTGCTCTAATAAGGCTTTACTCAACCACATTAAACTCCTTTGGGATAACCTGAAACACAGTCTGCACCCCAGATCCATTCACCCAACATTAGTATCTAATCTCACGAAAACTAAATTCCATTTGTGCCAAAATAGAAAAAATCCCCACAGCAACACTCCACAATCAATTTTTAAAAGGGTAGGGGTTAGTATAGGAGTAAGAGCGAGAATAAACCTAGAATAGGATGCTCAGAAGATGATAATAGATGGTAGATGTGATGGACTGGTGTCTCACTACTTTTGTCCATATAGCGTATCGCCTGTAACCATAATTCATTTGATAAAATGAAAGGAAATGTGTTCAAAATGTCCTTTGAGTGTCACATCATGTTAATTTTAAAACCACTAATGGAAAACACCAAAAAAAAAAACTGTGTCCAGCGTGTTGGTTTCTTAATGCACTCTAAACAAACAGACAGGCAGTAATAGACTGCAGGGAGTTGGAGAAAAGACATCTTGTTGTTTTTTTGTTTTTTTTTTATCAGAGATTTCTAAAGCCTCCTAAAAACAGGTGTGAAAACTGCAAAATGGGACTAAACAAGCAAGAAAAAAAAGATAATGGAAAAAAAGTGGGACAGAAGAGAAACTATCAGAGAAAGGGTCTAAATCCTAAAGTGTTGCTTGTGTTGTGCTCCAACTCCCCGCCTGTGAAAATGATTCTTATTAGTGTGCTTGCTAAAGAGAATTGAAAAGCCCAAAATGAGAAAAATTCAGACCTGTTTTGCCTATCATACCCATGCTGTGGGGTAGTCAGAGGCCCATCCATATCCACCTTAAACAGGAAGGAAGGGTTCTTACTAGAGACGGGTCTTCTGTCTCTGGGCTCAGTGAGCCTTGGACAGGCTCACTTTCCAAAAGGAGCTCGTCTTTCTCCTCCTCCTCCTCTTCCTCCTCCTCTTCCTCCTCAGGGTCTTCACCCAGCGAGGGGAACACGGACAGCCCCCCCACCCCGTCCTCCACAATACCATCCAGGCTGTCGGTGAGAGCGGCAAGCAGCGCCGCATTCTCCTCTTCTGTCTGTAAAAAGGGATGAGAGGGGGAAAAAAAGAGGGGGAGAGAGATAGATATAAAGGGATAAGACAGGTGATGACCTCCAACTGAAGGACCAGACGCTGGTCTACTCTGGGAACAGTGTGGCTATCTGATTACTACGTTTTAATCTCTAACCTTGGCCCATGTAACCATACTCTCATGATGTGTGGAGCTCCAGGAAGTTATGCGGTGCTATCTTACACAATTTAGTCCCACCTGAAGGTTAATTGAGCTTGACGTCATAATCGATGGTTTTCCCTGGCACCTAAAATAGACCAGTTCTCAGAGGCTAAAAATCAATCACAGTACAGAATTACATGATACCGGGAGTAAATTAGCACTAAATACGATACAACGACTCTCGGGTCGATCATTGTTGACACAAACACACACGGTTTTGGACCTTCCCTTCTCCAGCATCACATTCTTGATAAACTGCCAGATTGCCATGAAATGCCCAAGTGCTGGGTCTGGTTGTCATATTAGCTCTATTAAACCCAATTAAGCTCTTTTAGGATCCTTCCGGTGGGAATGGCTACGTAATGTACTAAGATTAGAATAGCGATTGAAGACTGTTGAACAGAGGATTGCAGAATGAGGGGTCTGACCTCAAAGAGCTCGGCGTCCCCAGCGCAGTACTGTATGGAGGCAGGGGAGCTGTCTGAGTCGTCATTGCACCAGTGGAGCTCGCTGAGGCAGTTCACTGAGTCAAAGTCGCTGGTGTCCAGCTGAGAGAGGTCGAAGTCAGGGAAATCGGTATCCAGGCGGTCTGAGCACACCTCCTCCTCTCCATACTGAAAAAATAGAGAGAAAGAGCGAATGTATCGATAAAGGTATAGTCTGACAGCCTAACATCAAAAAGACATTTCCCCTAAAGACCATATCTAATAATACACTTCCTTCTTGGGGGATCAATAAGCAGTCCTGTGGTCAGGCAACTCTATCACTTTGCCTCATGCAACGGATATGCCGTGGGTATCATTAGCACAGTGAATCATAGCGAATCAGACTCCTGATCATCAAAACTTCATTATCAACAACGAATCGAGATTTACAGCTAAAATTAGTAGTAAAGCATTTTTAATGAGGAAATGACACCACGTGCGGGGCAGGAAAATGCAGAAAACAAAGTGTGTGTGTGTGTAACTTTGAAAGTATGTGTTTGCACATGAGAAAGTAAATACTGTGAGAAGGGAAGTGCTTCAACCCTCAAGGGTATGCGACAAAAAAAAAACCCCACACAGCTTCTCTTCATGTGTCCGATCGTGCTTTACATTTCCTGCTTTAACAACTTGTCCGCGCTGAGGTAGGAAACCTAGTCGCACTTTACTTTCACGGAGGTCAAAGCATAAATATTCTACAAAGCCACTCAAATGCATTCTTGATGAGCTCTTTTTACTACACACACCCATCTCGGTTTCACCGAGCTGACTACGGCGCCAATCCATTTGCATTCGATTCACTCAGGTCTGAGGGTTTTTTTTTTTTTCGCTTCTGGAAGACATCTTCCACATATATTACAAAAATACAATTAAAGAATGTCTCACAATCGTACTTGCGACTGATTAAAAGTCAAACGAGGCTACATCATGTTTCGGTGAATTTAAACTCTTATCAGAATCTGCCAGCCGTGAGTGCTACTGAGCGTTACTTTGATTGATCCAGACACCAATGCAATGAGCCGAGGTGGTTAATGATATTTCAAGATGCGGTTATTCCATTATAGCATCTCCAGATTTACGGCTTGGGTGACTGTAATTAATGTTAATAATAAAAGATATGAGCCTGCTGCTGATGCAGATTAGTAAGAGCTATGAAAGCCCTGTTTGGCTAAATCAGTGTGAGCATTTGTTGCACTAATGCAGGTGTTCATCCTGTATCCAGAGGCTTCAAACACACACAGACACCCTGCTGCTGCTACTCTCTTTTAGCATTCTCCTCACGTGCCCCTGAGTCATCTTGCTCCTTTCCTCCTCCTAAAGCTCACCCTATCCTTAGCACTCAGGAGCAGCCCAGCGACCGCAGCTAATCAATCTCAACATATGCTTGCCGTCTCACATATCCACGTCTTTGTCTATTTTTTACCTTATTTGGCACTTACTTCCTTCTGCTATTTCTCTTTTCCTCCTCTTTCCTTCATTCTGTCTTTGTTATAGAGAGCCTCGCTATCAATCAATAAAAACCTCCTTGGTGGTGGCGGGTTAAGGTCACTCGACTTGGCCAGCTTACACATAGCAACAAACACGTATTTGTGCATACACTGCAGCGTGCAAGCATGCAAGGACACGCCGAACATATAAAGCACTTGATGTAGAGCTGGAAATGGTCATGGGAGAGAATGCCACCGAGCTGTGACACACATACCAACACTGACTATATTTGTGTTAACTCACTGTGCCCATCACTGATACACTAAGAGACCAACAAACCAACCGTGTTTCACCCTTAATAAACCTTAATACGCTCCGGCGATTCCATTTTTAGCTCATTACAGTTTCAACAATGTACATGCATAATTCATATCATTATAAACACCATAACCTTGGTGAACAGACCGGGGGTAACCTCCGCTATAGGATCTTATATATTAAATTAAAAGCTGCCATTTTATTTTCTTTATAGGCTGCCCCTTGACTTTACTGCTCCTGCCATCTTGTCCCAGTGTCCTTGCTTTATATTTTCAAAGAAAAGAATTGCAACTGATCTGACAAATCTGAAAAGCACATACAATGAATGTATTTATGTGGTTTATTACCAGCATTCACACTCAAAGAGCATTTACTGCAACCATAAGGTGAGCACTTTTCCCTGTACATTAAACATCACCTTCAATCCGCTTTACTGCCCTCTACGTACAGAAATACACCGCAAAGTCTTTGAACAACGAGTTCAGCACACAGCCATAGAAGGTCAGGCTAATGTAGGGGAATGCAGAGGGGCAGGTGGTATGTAGCAAGGTGACTGAACAGCCAGAGAACAATATCAGGATGGCAAGATTTTAGCTAACAAAAGTGTAGCAAATTTAATATTTTCAGGTAATTGACTAGCTAGCTAGCTAGCTAGCTAGTTAGCTAGTTAACAATGCCCGGTCCCAAAAAACTTAGATTAAAACAAACATGATTGTGTAAAGATACAACATTTACATTTAACATATTCTATTATTTTTAATTATTCAATTTAAATAGTTGTTTGCAAATACGGCAATTAATGATCTAATTAACATGCATCGTAGCCTAATGCTACTCAAACACTAGTAATTAAAAAAAATCGGAGGTAAAAGTCGATAATCCTGATAGGTTTGTCTTATTTTCTATGTGATTTTACACTTTCAATGATCTTTGGTTATCAAATTTCCTAAGTGCTTCTGGCTTTAAAGGTGTCTTGTCATCACCAACTGACCAAATTTGTTAACCATCATCCTTCTCCTTCACCCACCAGCTAACAGGCTCTTATCTGCGTGGCCTGTTTTCCTTCAGCATGCGGCTATCTAAGGTATGTTATATATAGCTTTTTATCCTTGGTCTTATGACTAGCTTACACAAGCTGCTTGTGACGGCCCAGGCATTAAACCCACTACTGGTGCCAAACACAGATGGGCCGGGACAGTGTGCTTCTTCCAGCCTTCGCTTGCTCTATCAAACACAGACACACTTACACATCACCTACAACCATGTAACCCTTACGGCTTACTGCTAGACACAATCTGACTCATTTACTAAACGGATTTCTTTACAGGTGGCTTTACCATAGCCTGGTCTGCAGCTAGAGGGTTTTTTACAGTGTAATCGTAAGGTCTGCATGAGATTTTAGCATGTCTCAGAGATTAGCATGTCTCAATTTTGTTGGATCTTTCCCCGAATAGGTGGCACATCCCATTACCTGCTTAACGCACTGATTAAACACACGGTTTAGTCTTTGGACAAGCTCTCTACTGCAGGAGATCAAAATTAACTTCAGACTGATAGAAGTAGGACAGTTAAAGTAAGATCTAGGGCAACAGTGAAAAAGACATCCTTCTCTTTGTTACAAGTTGACAAATGATTGATAAAAGACTACATTCCGAAGCTACAGGCTGGATAAATCATTCTTTATATATTCAGCCATTTTTAAAAATCTGTTTTTTAAAAAAAAAAATTAACAAAGCTTTTACATTAACAAAACATTGCAACATCTGAACCCAGCAGGTGGTGGTGTGAAGATGGCCTCTTAAACACACCAGGACAGTTAAGAGGTCAAGACAAAATGGATTCAGTTCCTTGGAAAAAAAAAGCACTTTTGTAAATCTGCCAAGAGAAATAGATGGGATAAAAAAGTAAAATAGTAAGTCATAATTTACATTTCCCAAATTACTATAAAGAATTAAAGAACCCACCACAATTACATTAACGATGACTGCTAAAACACATAACACCTAAAAGACAGTGTTTTTAAATAGAAAATAAGCATAACCAGAAGTGAGTCAAATTATCTCACTGTCTTTCTTTTTCTTTAATTTATAAAGTAAAAACTTTTCTAGAAGTTTTTTTTGACATTTTTCCCACAGGGCAGACTTTTAGAGTCCTTTAAGTCTGCTGTAGGATATCATCTGCACAGATTCTCAGCATGTTCTGACATTTAAAGTCTGATGACAAATCCAGTAAAGATGAATGTCTTATGTCTTCACATGCCTTTTTCACCTTGGGGCTTAAGTTCAGTAAATCCATTTATTTGTATTTATAGCTCACCTGAATATATTCTATTGTCTATTTCTATGAAAGAAATACTGGAAATACACCATATACCATATGGGTTGTTGGGAGACTATAACCACAGCTGATGAGGCTTGCAGCTCTAGGAAGATTAAGATACTAGTTTAAATCTGTTGCCCAGGGCAGTAATAACGATGCCTTAGAAGAGTTTTTTTTAAGTAATGCATCATAATTTACAGTCATCTTTATTTTAGACACTGTCAAGCCTGTCAATCAGACAGCATCTCATTCAGTGTGGTATGCATTTATGCTAAGGATGAATAAAGGGTTATAGGTTAAAGCTAATAATTAGCTGCCAAAACTATCAAGAGACTGAAAACACATGCCAGAAACTGTTAATAATGAAAAATTCCTCTCTGGATTTGCAAAGATTTCATCAAAACCTGTCAGGGATGTCGGTGTCATCCATAGGGCAAATCTACTGATAGAACCTGCAAAAACGCAATCCAGATATTTCAGCTAATAGGATAACAAAAGCAGGACCACAAAAAAGGTCTGGGCTTATTTTGAGAACCAATTACAGACAAAATGTTATTCTTGTTGGTTATCGCTGAGCCGTATCTAAAAATAATATTCTATGGTGAAATTCCAAGTTAAATTTACATTACATGACACATTGCGTTACTGGACTAGATGCTCACAATGAGCTACTGTAAATATCTGAACTTGTAGCCAAAAGATAATGTCATATTTCTTTTGTGTAATTTGGTGTTTAAATAAATCGTTAATTAATTTTCAGCCTCACACAATTTTAGAACATAAGGAAAGCATGAAATGTATAGAAGAAAAAGATCCGCCAGATCCAAAAGGTTGTCAACACCCCTGAGTTCTCCAAGCCAGATAATGTTCACCGATGTGCTGTGAGTAGCTCGTTTCCAGTTTCAGGTCCTTGTGTATGAACGTTAGCAGGTCTCCGCATGTCACATGCTCCTTGCACAATTTCATCAGTTAGGCATAAGAGCTGCAGCCCAAGCTCAAATTAACACAACTGGGGGCATGTGGCACCTAGGAGACTTGAGGTAATTGTACCTGCTGCAGTCACGACTATTGCTAAAGAGAGTGGGGGTGTTTCAGGACAATACAAGTACTATTTCTAGGCTGTGGAATGCTACAGTCTCTTAGGAAACTTAGAAAAGCCTAAGAACAATGCCTCAGTCACTCCACTTTAAAATGACAAGGCAAATGGTAGGACTTAGACTACAAGTTATCTTATGTTAGTAGTCCTGTTTGTTCTGCTATAGTGTATTAAAGTCACTAGAAAGGGTTCCGGATACTTATTCATCCATTTTATAGCCATCGAATGCCTGCAATCGTATCCTAAGTCACGACAGACGAGAAAGGTGGCACCGGCCCAGATTGGACTCATTCACATGCTGGAGTCAGCATCCGTCTGTGCTCTCGCTCTTAGAAAACATACATTGCACTAATTAAATCAAGCTGCTTTTGTATATAGCACTCCTTGTGCAGGACAGAAAACAGCGTTAGAAAGATTAAAGTTTTTTTTTCCTAGAGAAAAGAAACATTCTTCCATTAGTCGGGATTATAATACACTCTGAAGGCAGAGTGTTCTTGATTTGCCCACATCCAAACTATTATAATTATAATATTTGATTTAATATTTTTTTTTACAAAATTATGTTCAAACTGATTAACTTTTACTTTAATATTACATTAAAACCCTCAGTGGGCGCCAAAGGACTCGCTCCTGTAGTTGTCGTTCTCACATACGGCTATTGTGTCAGAAACAAGCATGGCTAAAAAAATGAGGGTGCCTCCAGCTTTCTATTCAATGTATTTTTAGCTATTTGTGTTACATTTTTTTAGTATTGCAAGATGTATTTTATTGTAATATGTATCATATACAAAGCTCCAAAATTTTGTCTCAACCCCCAGAGAAACCTGTAGGTGATGTCATTAGACATGGTACATGAAATGCATATATTCCAAGTACTCATTCTACTTAATAGACTGCGACCTGCATATAGTGTTAATGGCAGAATCACAGCTCATATTTAGACCCTTGATCTTATGGATCTTATGTAAAGAACTGCACTCCCGCGGGTGTACTGAGGGACCCGATGCAACCGGGTGCGACACGGGACAAGATTTGATGGGTGATTGCAGGTGCAGATAGCTTGTGTGTAGGGGTTGTGGGAGGAAAAAAAATGGAAATATCCTAAAATTAAATTACTAAAAACAAATAAACTATTATTTATCTACTACATAAAAGCAACAAGGATGACCAAAATAAAATAAAAATGATTTACAGGCGCACGGACGGAAGCTACAGTAACTCTTGCCTAGTTCGTGCACGGAATGTAGACATGACATGGGTGGATTATTTAATTGAATTAAACATTTGTTTATTTTACACTTCCTTCTTACTTGGATTCAAAAGATAAGCAAGTAAAACAAATAACAGAGAAGCAGGAAAAAGCCATAAATCATTGAAACTTATATGTTTACAGGAAATTGCAGACGGGAGCGGGACGAAACTTAAATATTGCGAACAGTAATAGTAGAAAATATAGTAGAAGCGGTAATATAAGAATATTACAAAGCAGTAGATATGCTAATAGCTATTGGTGGCTGACAACAATAATAGCGAATAAATTAAATGATTAAATCTACAAGAAGAAAAAAAAAAACATTTAATGGTCCACAAACTACTTTTCTTTTCATTTTCTGAGCAGCATTAAATAATCGAATCTGTTTTTAGCTCTGATAACTGCCCTCTTGCCATGATGCAACCAAACACATAAAAAGGTTAACTATGTGCACAGATTATCACCTGAGTAATAGATTAAAAAGAGTAAAAGAACATTGTCCCTTTTACTAACCATGAACATGAAACTCTTGTCTAAATTTGGAAAAAGCTTCTACCGCAGTGTCATAGAATGCAACTGTCTCTTAGAGGAATGTACAAAAAAGGAGATCTGAAAAATGGCTCCTAGTTACTCAATCCAATAATGTGTTTAACGGAAAAAAAAAAAAGGTGAGATTTTGGCAGTAATCTGAAATCTGGCCTATTTTACAGCCAGCGCAGAGTGCCATTGATAACATCACAAGTTGTTCTTTCGTCTGTTGCCAAGAAATCAAGGCAAACTATATTCCCATTTCTATTTTAAGGGCGTTCTGAGAGAAGGGGGTTTGTTTTGAAACCCAAGACGTGCTGAACTGACCTTTGCTTCGAGAAAGGTTGAAAGGACGCCGGTCAGACACAGCTGTTCAGCTCACATGCACAGTTAAATAGCAGTGGTGCACTGCAGGAGACGTTTAGAAGTACAAACGCCAAAATACTCTGAGAATTACAAGTAAAACATCTAATAATTCTTCTTGTGTCCTGTCTTCCTGAACCTTATTCACTGACTGAACACATAATAAATGGTATAAGTGCAAAGATTTAAATTCCTCACCAACATTTTCTAAAAGGGTGCAAAGTCCATAGCAGACAAAAGTATTTGATGATGAAACCCATGTCCTTTAGGGCTGGGCAAAAATATTGATACAGCTAAATATCGCAATATGTTTTTCACAATATTCTTTCCTTAAGTATCGATACATATTTTAAATCATGCTGCTGATTTACATTTACGTTACTATTTAAGTAAGACTCTCAGTGAATGTCAAACAACTTTGCGCCTGTAGTTGTTGATCACACATACAGACAGAAAAAATAACGGCATCTTCGGATTCTGTATTTGTTGTATTTTTAGCTATTTGGTTTTATTTTTTAAAGTTTTGCAAAATATATTGTATTGCAATACATCATGATATATTTGATCATTACTCATGTATCGTGATATGTATCGTGTTGTGATGACCTTGCCAATACACAGCCCTAATGTCCTTTTTTGACCTTTTTTATCCATCTATACCCCATTACCCTAACACACTTAAGCCTTCTGGTGCCCTTGGCACTGTCTGGTTCTATCTGGGTTGAGAGTAAATAAATGACTTCACACTATATCATACTAAATCAACAGGTAGACTTGAGTCAGCAAATCCTGTTTATTCCCAAAACCTGTCTGGCTTGCAGGATGATATCTAAAGCATAGGGATGTTTCACCCTGGATACCTGATGCTCAAACAGAGAAGGCTGTGCAATCTGCCGAACCTTATCTTTAAACCATACGAGTGGAAAGTCTAACTGCAGGGTCTACCAAAATAAAAAGGAGCCTGGTCTTTATATGCTGACATTTTCTTGCCTGTTTGTGACCCTCTATAATAATAATTAGGTTAGAATTATGTGGCCTCTGATTGACTCGATGTGCCATGTTATTTTAAGAAAACTTACCCGGTTAAGAATGTCAGTGATGCTAACACCACCACTTGTAACTTTGGGACAGGTTTAGCAGGCACAAAAATCTGCGTGTAGTTCATAATGAATTTGTCAAGATATGTTAATGACGGTCGTTAGGTTAAGGTCATTAGGAGTAATTAAAGCAGGAATACTTTTTTTTTCTGTCAGTGTCACACCAGGGGTGTCGTGTCAAGGACATCGCAGCAGCACCCAGACAGCTGCAAGGAACCTCATTTTTGGCAGAATAGCAGCATTAGATGGAATTATTTCATGTGAATATCACTGGCTGCCTCCCTTTCATGCCTTGCTAGGTGAAAAGACACTTATTTCATGTAAAACCCCTTTGGCACCGCAAAGCTAACTGCTTTCATAAAGTCAACAGAGATCCCGTTGCAGGCTAAGAATATTTTTTTAACTATAATAAATATAATAATTTTCAGTCGTCAGGAAAATCAGCAGTGTTCCCAAACCAAAGACGCCCGACGTCCTCATTCATTCATTTTAAATGCCTTTATCTTATATTTACTAGTATTCAGACAGTTTCTAAAAGAACCTAAAAGAATAAAAAAGAGAAGAAATCATTTTACATTCCACCCCAATGGGACAAGGCTTGAATATTTCATTAAAATGTGTGTCAATCATATTTAACTTACATTCCTTAATTTCCACGTCTGATCAGTTGCTTCTATTACCTCAGTGCCCCATTCATGCTCACACAAATTTCTCATTTCTGATAAATTGGAATTATTTTATTTAGGATCTAAACTCTTTTGTCACTTTTCAAATGATGTAACAATCGTACATATATTTTTAACAAATATTTCAAATAGTGTCAAAAGCTTCAAAAAGCACAGTTTTGCAGTTTATAGTTGCCAGTACAGCTCTTTAACCCATACTGCCTCCTCGGTGTGCGCAGGTGAAGATCGGATGTGTGTCCTACAACCGTGGAGTACCTGCTGAGTAAATCTCAGCATGGCTCCTACTCCCAGAAAGGTCAGGCCTTTTTGGTGCAAATATCAGGAGCACCACACGGGACACCAGAACAGGACATACTGGCTGGCTAACAGTACCTACCCAAATCTCCCTGCATGGCCCTGAGATCAACTGACACACTGGAGGCAGCTCCTGATTTCAGCAGCCCTAATCCATTCAGCTATAGTTTTAAGTCGGTCTTGGCTGGGATCGAATGAATCTTATCTCATCCCCTAGTAGAATGCATTAATAATCGAGAATGGTGCAACATGGAAATGGCTGAATGGGTTAAAATTATACATAGCTGCTGTTTCAGCTCTTACTACATTAAAGCAAGTGCTAACTAATTAGCACTATTATCCTTTAACCAAATCATATCTTTTTTCTTTTTTCCATTCTTTAATGCTTTGTAATTCATAGAGAAATTATTTAATCCTTTGTGAAACTAACATTATCGTTATAGATGTCGTCCTGTGCCATTACTTAACTGACACGTGCCCAGATTTACAATCCTGATTAATATGATAAAATGCTAAACATGTTTCTAATTTCAGCCTGTTGCCATGTCTTCTCAGTCACACTGTCAGTAAACGTCAAGGTTAAAAGGTTGCAGCGCAGCACCTCTCAGTCTGTGATGTATCCTGGTCACATAACAACATCTTTCCTACATCGGTAGGAGAGATTTAATTAGATGCTGTGTGAAATATTAGCTTCGCTCACCCCTGCAGAGTTGTTCTCTGACTAGTTTAATAAGCTTGTATTTGATAAGCCAAGCAAAAATTGCAGGAACAACCTGTTTATTGGACAGCTTGGTTGTGCTTTAGCGTTATATGTAACTAAAAACTCCTATTCGGAACACCCTCAATTTGTCAAACCACCATGTCTCTTTCATTGTCTGATGGCTTTTCAATGAGGTCTCATGCATGCTGAGAGAAAAGCTTCGGCTCGTTGCTGAGAAACTAAAACCCCACAACAAGCCGAATGACAGATTTACAACGTCAATCAATAAAGATTATAAGTGAGGGCAACTGAGTGGAAAATAATTACAGTTAAACAGCCAATCAGGATCAAGAGCAACACTGACGGCACAGTGGTATACAGACGAGCTGTAGAGTTCACTAATGCACAAGTGTGTCTGTCCAAATGGATCACTAAAAAAACTGAAGTCAGTAAAGTTGAGTGATTTATGTTATTCCGGGTTTGGAATCCACTGATCTACAACATGTACTGCACGACTATGGAATTCGAAAGCACTGATCTAACCGAAATGATTAACAAAAAATGATTATTATATAATATTGATTGCAGAAGAGAAAAGATCTAAAATCTGACTATCCAGTGTTTTATAGTAAAGCCCGTCTTTCTTTATGTTCCTTGTGTTGCCTCAGGAATTATTTATCCTTCCTTCCTTCCTTCCTTCCATCCATCCATCCATCCATCCATCTATCCATCTATCTATCTATCTATCCATCTATCCATCTCCTTTTATACCGTCCTTCCTTCCTGCCTTCCTTCCTTCCCATCCCCGCCCTCCCTTCCTCCCCTCCCAGACCCAAACGCCCACCCACCTGCCTACCTTCCTCCCTTTCATCTCGCCTCAGGAAGTCTTTCCCTTTCTAATGATTCCCCACACTTGATTATTAAGAATCAAAGTTGACATTCAGATTTAAATAAAGCTGCTTTCTGACGATGGAGCCATACAACAATAGCTTATTTACTTTATTCATTTTCCTTTTCACCTGATTGAACTTGCCAGACAATTAGTCTCAATAGCAAGGCAAAATCAGACAACGCAGCAA
The DNA here is from genome assembly GCA_005784505.1 of Bagarius yarrelli. Lineage (NCBI taxonomy): Eukaryota > Metazoa > Chordata > Actinopteri > Siluriformes > Sisoridae > Bagarius > Bagarius yarrelli. The sequence goes on along the minus strand of VCAZ01000008.1, from coordinate 3,622,570 downwards.
CATTTCACCACCCTATGAGACACCACATGTCTTTATTTAAGGGTGTTGTATCGCTCAGGCCTTCTGCTCTGTGCTGTTCTGCTGAGCGCTATTAGAAGGTACATCACGTTTATTCTGTCACAGCTCACTGCTTAACTCCTCCTTTCTCAGCACTGCTAACACGTATTTTTCCACCCCAAAAAAGCTCATGTTCAACAGGCAGCTATTTCCTCAGGCACCCTCACGGCCACCTGCAGAAAATCATGCCTTATGCACATCTCCTTTTTTAAAAATTCTGCTGACATCTACAAAGCACTACCGGCACACCAGGCAAGAACAAGGACAGTGTCACAGGGAGACCAGGCAGAAATGCCTGCCCTGTGCAGAGAAAGAGCTGTCTCCTGGGGCGTAAATGTAAAGCTAGGAAAGTGGTTCTTATCCCTCAAGGCCTTTTATACCCTGATTGGCCTAGATTCTTTAAATTAGAAATCTATAGATAAGCAAGAAAATGTGGACAGATATGCTAAATGGCTGAAAATTTGCAAATTTGTGGACACCTTAGAACCACACCCATATAAACTGCAATAGCTTGTTTTTCTGTATTTTAGTCAAAAACTGAAAATTTTGTGGCGTTACATTATTCTTTTACATTAACTACAAGCAGGGCTCGCAAAATCGATATCTCAATGTCCAGGAAGTATTGTGTTGTCCAGTCGGGCTACCAAACTGTATCCCCGCCATATTGCCTATTTCATATTTTAATGATTCTGCATTCTTTCACAAATATAGTTTGGTAATTATGATGTATGATGCCACTAACAATATGTGGGTTAGAGCTGCACCATATATCGTTTCAGCACCAACATTGCAATGGGTGCATCTGCAATAATCACATTACAGGATGTGCAATGTCATTTGAGGATTATAGTCCGACTGCAGTTCAGAAGACATGTGAATTGTTGATTAATTGTAAAGTTTATTAAGAGAGTGAAAGTTCATAAATCGCTATATTACTTGTTCTGTTGTATAAATATGTGCTCAAAAGTTGTGTATATTTTACACAGATGTACTCGCTTACAATGATTCTAATATAATGAATTATTTCCAAATAGATCTATTCAGAAATCGTTTTCATATTGCAATATAAAATACAGAAAANCAAAGACAGAAATCGCAATTCCTGCGTCAACGTCTTGTTAGTCATTACTATCCTCACCTGACAAGCGAAATCATGTGCAGCAAGAAACACGTGACACAGATACACAAATGCACAGTGAAAAGAATTGTGAAAAATCTGAAATAAACTCTTCAGTTTGAACCAAATCTCTATATTGTTGAGGGAAGTGGTGGCGCAGTGGTTAAGGTATTAGACTGATACCTGAAATTAGAGGGTTCGATTCCCAGCACCACCAAATTGCTACTGCTGGGCCCCTGAACAAGGTCCTTAACCCCCAATTGCTCAGTTGTATACAAGAGATAATTGTAAGTTGCTATAGTGAAGTGTGTGTGTGTGTGCCAAATGACTGTAATCTAATTATTTTATACAATTGTTATTTGTGTTTTGAAATTTTTTCGGATTACTTCATTCCGACTACTTAAATTTATTTGGGGCTACCAAAAAATAAAGTGTACCTGCCTAAAGGGCTACCAGTCATTTTAAAATTTTACAAAAAAGGATCACATAAAGGCCTAGACACTGTTCCAAAATGACAATGCCTCCGTGCACAAAGCCTCTGAACTCCATAAAAGCATGATTTGACAAGTTTAAAGTGTTCAAACATATCAGATAGCTTGTGATCATTCACAATTTTGAAATGGTTCACTTAAATTCTTTGTTGTGTGCAAGTACAGCCATGCATTACCTCTCACCCTCAGCACAATTATCAGTTCTTTAATGAGGCAATTAATTAGCTGAAGTGCTTTTCCAAGCCCTTAGGCAAGTTGCTCTCTCTTCCCCTATCTCTAGGGTCATTTCACTGCTTTCCATTCATGACAACATCCCACAAAACAGCTGCACTGAAGCACTACCAGAGGCACTACCAAACTTCTGCATATTTTTTTTTTCAAATGTTTGTTGGGAAAAATCTATAAAAGACCAATACAATACACAAACTTATAACATCTACAATCACAGAGCGACCTACATTAATCTCTTTTATACAACTGAGCAATTGGGGGTTAAGGGCATTACTCAGGGGCCCAGCAGTGGATAGTGATAGGAATTGAACCCTGATCTTCCAGACAGCAGTCCATCACTTCAACTACTGCGCTACCACTTCCCCCAATGTTACCAAAGTGCAACATTTTCAGATGCTGCACTCTGAAGTAATATTTAATTAAATATAATCTTTTTTTTCTGTGTATTTTTATTGCACATTTGCATGTTATTCACATTTAAAGTATTTATGTATAAATAAATAAATAAATAAATAAATGCTGGAATAATGTCCAATTATATACAATTGCCTACTTAAAGGTTAGCAACATTTATGACTCATTAAAGGTACAGATTAGCCTTGAAGGTATTACCACAGACTCTTGGAAAGGTACAGAGTGTACCGTTTTTTGCTGAAGGGTGTGTAGGTGTGTGTACATAGAAGATCATAGTGCACTGTAAAATGAATAAGTACTGTAAATTATTTATCAATTATTACTTTCACTTTACCCACGCCAGCTCTCGAGACTAAAACAGCCTGGAAACAACAGCCATTATTTAGGCACTGCATGAACATCGGTGCTTTCACAAAAGTTTAGAATAACGCAAAACAAATACACATCCTCGCACACATTTACTGACAATCTCTTGTCACTGCCAGACATACAGCAGCAAATGTGCCATGCCCGGGGTGTTACAAATTCAAAGCCATTTTTGGTGGACTAAGAAGGCATGTAAAATGCCATTCCCTCTCCCCGAGCACTTCGTTTTTATGAATGTCAAGGTCTGCTCAGCTTCTCTGACAGGCAGAAGCCATAACTCTACCCAAGCTATAACCCACCACCCATCACCCACTATGCTGCATCCACCAAAAGCCCTGTCACCTGACACAACAACAGTCTGCATGACTAATCTCTACCATCTGTAACTGCCGTTTTGGGGATCCCAGGGTCTTAAGTCAGTACTTATTAGATGAGCGCTGTAATTACTAACAATTCAATCTCTATAAACTAAAAGTCAGTCTCATAATTATGCAGCATCTCGGGTTTTGTGTGGGAAACGATTACATGTGTGGTAACCGTGTCTTGTCAAGTAATCCCCCCAAATAGCTTTAAGTCGGCGGTGCGCTTGCTGTGAAGTGCTCGTTAAATAGAATTTAAATGCTACAAACCCAAAATAGTCATGGGTTCATGTCTTGCATGAACATCCCATACAGACCTCTAAAAAAATGACCAATGCCTGTCTGGGTTTCAGCCAATCCAATCAGTACAGAGATGTCCTTGAGAGGCTTGACAGTAGAGCCAGGGCTACCTTTTTTGACACATGGACCATCACTCACCTTACCCACTTGCAGCTCTTATTATCCGATCCCTGCTAAATCATCAGCTGCCTAGCACCAACACCACATCGCAGCTCACACCTCCCACATCGCTCTACCGCAACCTCCTGCCGGTTGGATGCTCGGTAACATGTAAATACATACACTAGAGATTTACGCCACTGTTGTCTGACTGACTTACAGGCGTCAGATTCCAATCCCAAACTACGAGGTTTCCCATCTGTGGTGTCTGGGATGACCGATAAGGGTGGATCAGGGAAGCAGACAATCTGCCAGCTTCAGACAGCCATCAAGGCTGCGTTCGCTCATTCTCTCTGCAAAGTGGATGACATTTGGACTCTTTTCATTATGGTAATGTAGAGTGATGGACATAAAACACTACACATACTGGGGGTGGAAAAAAACCCAAACTATCTGACTCAGCTGGCTCAAGGACATACAGCAACATAAGCAGACAAAATGTACTTTTATGGATGTGGTATTGAAAACTTTTATCCTAGAAATATACGTTTGCAGAAAGGAAACAAAAAGAAATATATAAAATTAAGACAAAGATTAAACAAGCATGTTTAAAAGTTGGATCTTGGGGTCACTGATAGTCGTAAAGGGCAGGTGCCAACTTGCCTCAACACCCACCTGTAAGTTCCAAGTATACCTAGCAAGACCTTGATTACCTAGTTTAGATGTGTTTGATAAGGTTTGGGGCTAAACTCTGCAGGACACCGGCTCTCCAGGTTTAAGTTCGTGACCCCTGCCTAAAGGTCATCAAAAGTGCAAGTCGGGGCAGTCAATATGGCACTTGTAAGAAAAGATGAATCAAATTGTGCCAAAATAACTATAAGCAGTGGTTTCCAAACTTTTTCCTCTGGGTCCCTATTTTACGAGTGTACCTTAACATCATATAACATAATGATACTTTATACCATGCTCGTGTTTCTTCTAAGCTAATAATTAGTTTCTTCTTCTTCTAAAAAAAAGTCCTCTTTAACATTAACAGAAGTGATGAGAGCAACGCATTTGTTTACACAGCAAAATAATCCAGCGGAGCAGCAGCAACTATGAGAACCACGGCACAAGTCTGTGTAGTCGTGCTGCACGTGACTGCTCGCTTCACACACATCCCAAACCATATTTGGACTAAAAGCTGGACTGACTTGAATGGAAACAAACAAAAAAAAAAAGATTTAGGAAAAGCTTTCTTGACTTAAGAGTATAAAGGAAAATGACCACTTCCTAACAAATATCTTAAGGTTAACCAGCGATATATAGACGCAAAAGATAAGCAGTGTACGACATGATTGCAGCTGGTACCTATCTTATTCAACTGACACGGATCAAGACAAACACATGCTCCTCTGAACAAGCAGGGCTACTTTGAACTTCCCAGCTGTCAGATCAAAGGGGCGTGTTCCTTTGAGTTTCAATAAAAAAAACAATCCGGGTCTGTCCTCCTGATACCTGCTATGTTGAAATCACATCAGGAGACCAAATATATGTAAATTATAATCCGGTCATCAAAGCTGAATTAAAAGGGTATAAAAAAACACCTGTTCTTCCTGATCAATCCCGGCTTCAACGATTAAGGAGATCCATTTTTAATCTACTAATAAATACAACCAGATCAATAAACAGAAAATGCTAGGAAAAGAATAATTGAAGAATATTTTAAAAATGCAGATTCTAGTTTCATTTTTTAGTTAAAACTAATTATTAACCCCTCCCCCCCTTGGAAACCCCTTGTTTTTTTAACCAACGCTTTGACCCCCACTTGATCCCCCATCTTCTTTTTTTTAAAGCAAGTTCATTTAAAAGAAATACATTCATAAACAACTCAAAAACAAATAAACTAGACAAAAATCCTGGCCTTCACTAAAACTCTTCACTAACCCTGTGCTAAATGGATAATGCCTGCTACTGATTCCAATGTCCATTTGTTTTCTTTCCTTGTAACCATAAAAGCATGTAAAAAACTGCTTCACTTCCAGTTGTTCTATCGTAAATCTTAGCCAGTCAGTTTAACAGTGGATGCAGCTGCCGCCAGCAAAAGGTGGTTTTCTGTCCGCTGTAAATAATACATAATTGTGAGGCGTGACCACTCCTCCACACAAGTGACCTTGCATCTGAGAACACTAAGAATCCACCACCTCCAGAGTCACCTGACGGGTGTCTGCACACTGCTGCTGTCTTCTCAATCTGCAGTGGGAGTAGACCACGTGCTGGGCCAACCAAGTGACCAGTATGCGAGAACGTCACAACAACCATGTGACCGTCAAACTGCAATATTTCCCTGGAATCGTATTTCTTTGAAAAGGCTTTTGGGTGTATTCTTGGGCAATGTACAGCCATGTTGGGTTTTTTTTTTTTTACTATGTACTAATTCAGCGATAAGAGCGCTTGCACAGAGTTGTGAAAGTCATTTGGGACTTTGTGCGAGGCACAAGAGAGTGGAAAGGGGATAGGAGGTAATCCATCTCTGTCCTTTCTCACCCCAGTCATCAGGAGATTAGCAAACCCAGCTGGTGGCCTCTGTGTCACTAGCTGTCCTTTGGAAGTAACTCTTATTCCAGGCAGCTCCTGTTCATAGCAGACGGAAAAGTCTGCAGGAGGTAAAGTAACTCCTTTGGCACCAAAAGCCAAGCCATTGCACTGTTGACTGCCTCGACCATGGCTCCTGATCAGTTCCTTGCAATTTTACAAATGCTAATGTTTATGTGACTTACATATTTTACTTAACAACTTATATTTGGTACATACTGGAAGAATAACTAAGATATAACTACCAGCTCGCTCCATTAATGTAGCATTTTTAATGTAAAGTATGTCACCAAAACAGGAGTCAGGGGTATATTTCGGGAATAGAGTAGGAGTTTGCACCTATAGAGCTCCTGTCAGTGTGAATTAGTGGGTGTTTGCCTGGAGATGAGAGATCCATTTGTGCATGTAACAAGCTATCAGAGAACATGATGGCTTAGTCATTGAGTACACCCTCATTTTTCACTCGCACAGCCATTTCCTGTCTATCTAGCTATGTGTAAAGGACACAGTGTAAGGACCTTGAGTTATGGAGATCAAGCAATTGTTTTTACTCCATTATACAACACTTTTGTGTCTGGAATCCATTTCCTTGATTTACTTAAGTTTTGGGAAAGAAAAGCAGGAAACTGTCATCTGTGTTACCGGTTAATGTCTATCCCCTTGTCTAAGAGACGACCTATTCTGTAGAGACACGCTACAGAACACTACAGAATGTTCCACAAACCGTATTCGGCAGGTTTTAACAATGCACTCTTTATTTGGCTTTTGTGCCAACCCTGAGCTACTGGAAAGACACCAACGCTCTGGTGTGCGTCGTCCATCTTAATGAGTCTTTAGCAAGAGATGTCCTAGAGAGCCTTTCTCCACTCTATGGTCCATCTCTAAGTCAGTGGTTCTGTGGTGGCACCTCCAAAACAAAACCGCATTCTCCACATGAAAGAACAACTTTGTGTCCTAGTTCTAGGTAGGTGGGATTTAAACAATTACACTACTTGGCAAGACTTTTAACAGCATGTGACTGGCCTCTCATATCCCACCATACTGGCAGATTTAAAGGGCATTTACATAAGAGTGACTTCCATTTCTAATTAGCGTGTGTAACATTATGCACACCTCGTAAGGTCACATGACAGAGGATGCTCCTAACATACGTTTTAGTAGTCGTTACTACAGCACAAGCGGTCTTTTTGTTTTTAGTAGAAATCACACCGTGAAAGTATTTTAAAATTTGTCAAGGAGGTCAATTTTCGTGTGTAAATGTTATTTTCTTCTGCAATTGACCTTAGAAGAAGCATGTCTCGAGAAATCAATAATCAATCACAGCCAGGTCAGATCCCACTGAAACCTGCAGAAATGTTTGTCTTCCTCATATAGATGGTGCCTGAGGCTGACACCCTTTCAGCTCCACCATCCCCAATATAGCATCTGCATAACTGACATTTAAATAAAGCTCTATATACAGTACATAAGTTTCTTTTGTTATTTAAAGACGAATATGATTATGGCAATATAAACACTAGTTAAATGTGACGCAGTCTTTGTAAAAAATCCACCTTTTTTTAATGTATGCAGTAAAAATTCTAATGTGCCCCAATGGGATTGCTCTGTCTTTGTCAAAGACATTGTGGGGCTGGAAATAGGGTCACGCACGGCTTCTTTGCATCAGGCAGCCACTAAAAAAAGCACAAGGAGTACCGACATTATACATGAGTATACATGGGGGTGAAGATGAAGGTAACTTAAGCGTTACAAAAAATAAAAAACAGAGGTGTGACGAGTCTCTGAAAAAAAAAAACTTCCCCTAATGATTAACGAAAATATTTCCTTGAATGACTAGAACAAGAGTCCGTTAAAAATCAGGCCCTTTTTTGAACATTTTGAAATTTTTGTGTTGCACAATCTCTCTGCCATGCGCTTCACTTCCTGGTACCGCTGCATTTGTCTACTTACAAACATGCTCCATCAATACTGCATATTTGAAATGCTTCCTGAATAGAAACACGCCTACACTGATTCTTACCTCCACACAATTTACAAGTCTCTACTAGCAAAGGGCATGTTAGTGTTGCAACAACGACTTTCGAATTTGTAGATTAACAACTCTCAATCTACAGAACAAAAAATAAGGCACTGTGATCAGGATATTCTACTTTGAGTAAGACTTTAGCCGAACAGAACACATATTTGCAATAGTACCATAGCAGGCAGATGTTCTCAACATGCCAGCTACTGAAATCTTCTATTAACAATGAAATTCTTCAAGCATGTATCCCTTTTATACTTCTATCTGAGTCTATAGAAGTCGTAAAGTAGCTCCAGCTAATAAAATCAAACAATCAAACCAATTTTCAAGCCAATGCTACGACAAATATTTGGCTGCTATGGTTAGTCTGCCATAGGAGCTGGTGGGAACCTAGTTTTAGCCCTAGACCTGACACTCATGAACCCTTGACTGGATGCCTAATTCATATAGTGCAAATCAATGGGAATGTTTTCAGGGTTCAGGATTTTAAACTCTGATTACTTGGATCCTAGAGAATATCTGGGGGATGTGTGTGGTACGTTATTTGGAACCAAATTTCTTCAACACCACAGTTTAAAAGTTCAAAAAGAGTTGAAACTCTCAGAACAAAAAAAATACACATTTTCATTCAACGCTATATGTATTTTGCAAAGATTTCTTTGGGAGACTTGGGTGCATTAGTCATTCATGAATAATCTATGTACATTTGCATGCTGTTTCCGGACATAGAAACATGACTGAAACTGAGTGACTGGTTGCTTTACATGCCAATCATGTGTCCTAGTTACCAATGAACGCTGCTGGTAGTCTAAAGGTGGGACTATGTGTAACATTTTAAAGGTACAATAGGTGATTTTTTGTTATGCTGGTTAAGTCTCTTTACATTGGGATTGCTATCATTAAGCAGTTTAAACGTATTTATATGTATTTATATCTTTTGTGGAAGGTGTTGGACCTAGAAATGTACGTCCAACGAACGTTACGGTAGGTTATCCTACCTGCCTGTCAACATATGTATATGCAAACTTTAAAGCACCTAATCCACGCAAACAGGATAGGTTGTCATTGCCCAGCTCCTAAAAATATGACAACCCCACCAAAAAACTATTGCATTTTTAGCAGGCAAAACTCTCTGTCGAGAACCACCACTGTTCTATTGTTTTGAAAGGAGTCATGTGTCTCCTCTGTCTCACCTGCCTTGCTCTCTGAGCCTGAATGGAAAGTTTCACAGAGGCATGAGTTTCACAGCGCAGCCTGCACCCTTATGAATGCTGCCAGTTTCCATAAACCAAGGAGCAGCGTTTACTAAATCCCTGTAGCCCCCAGCAACATGTTTATCTGCCAACTCATGTCTTCACCGTTCCTGTGGGTACGACCATATCTCTCTGTGAGCCTTGGCTATTATATCAATAGACAGATTTTGAAAAGAAATTATAATAACGCAAATTAATAAACATTTATGTTTTGGGGTTCACATAAACTTGCTGATTTATGAGATATCCCAAAGATGCTTTCTGGTGATTTAAATCCGATCCCATTTTCGGCAAATGTTTATGAGCCATAATGAAGTGCACTATTTTATACTAAGTGGTGCACCCCAGACTGAACCTACGGTCACCCGTGTGCAGGGTCCTTGGCAACTCTGCTAACTAATGAATACTTCACGGCTTTCTGTTGTGCCACATGAGGCTATACCAGTCTGAGCTTGCCCTCCCTCAATGTCATTGCCATGGCGGGGCTTGGTGCTCTGCTTCTCTATGGAATAAAACCATGCAGACTTTTCCTTCCACTCTTGTGGTTTGTGCACACATTGATTACAGTGGCATAAAATGTCTTCTAATGCTTAGCTGGCTGATTAAATACACAAGAAATTGAAAGTAGGATTTTGATGTTGTGTACAGATCTTTGGCAGGAGAACATAAGTTTGAGGGTAATTGCTAAATGCTTTCAGGTTTACACTTAATTACGTGAAATCCTGTACGCTGTTCTTTGTTTTATCTTGCAGCAAAATGTCCTGGGAGCAGACTGCTAGAAAGCGCATTGTGCGCATTTATTTTACACAACAAGCAGGTGGTGGATGATACCCTTAAAGGATGACACGCCCGCAACCTTTTTTTAGATTGCAAATTTGCTGGCTTTAGCTGGACTGGCCTCACGAATGATACCCAACCCAAACAATGACCTCAACTGTCAAACCAACCCCAGGCTGATTTCAATCCCAGCACACCTGCTTTGTTCAGCTTTATGCATTTAGAAAATACGGATTCTGAGTACAGTATTATTAATATTTAACAGCAATGAATAAATAACCGTATCGTTCATCTAGAAGAAAAGAGCTAAGCTGCAGACACACTTCAGCTCTAACATTTGAGGCTACAATTGGAAAATAAAACGCTTTAGACAATATATGAAAGCTTTAAACTTCTCATGAACTTTTGCTGAAATTGAAAATAAATCTGTAGAGGCAAAATGCAACACAAAATTGCAAGCAACAACAAAAAAAAAAACACAAACAAACCCCTACTGAAAGAAATAAAAGGAAATCAAAAAAATGTCTAAATGAGGCTACAATGGAAAAAAAACCTTTAGACAATATATGAAAGCTTTAAACATTCTCATGAACTTTCTGAAATGAAATAAATAATCTGTAGAGGCAAAATGCAACACAAAATTGCAAGCAACAACAAAAAAAAAAACACAAACAAACCCCTACTGAAAGAAATAAAAGGAAATTCTGGTAGTCCAAACACCTCATGGGTCATTACTGATTATTTATGAGGGACAATAGATCCCATTTATCACCCTGGATACGAACAAACTCAGTCATAAATTTATCTGAGGAGAAAAAAGCGAACGCAAAAGCATATTTATAAAAATATTAACGACAAAGAGGATTTACTAATATACACCTACAATATTTAAGTGATTGTGTTATATAGGTTTAAATAGCTTACTTTTTCATTTATTTATTATTTTTAAAAAAATCCAATAAGACTAAATGCATCGAAGGATCGCGCTACCGTTTAGTTATCGTTCTTTTGGTTGTAAGCTTTGGTATGGAGTTTGGTGTTCATCACTTAATGTAAAGTAGCAACGCAGTTCTATAAGGTGCTATTTTATATACTATTATATTTTATTAACACAAAAGAACTTTTGTAAAACTGCTGGCGAATTTTAGTTTAGACACAATTAAGGCTCAATGTACAGTTATAATAAAATAACCAGCTTAAGCATGCCAATATACAAACTTAGGGTTACCCTAACCCTAACCCTAACCCTAACCCCTAACCCTAACCCTAGGCAGAAATCTGGTCTCCTAATAAAGCAAAGAGAAAGTTTCTATCTCGAGTCTAGACCTAAAACTGGAGACATGAAGCAAAGGTTAACCTTTTGATGCCAGGTGTCAGCTGACGGTGGATTACTCAGTATCAATTATTGATGTTTAATCCCTTTCCAGTCCACAGGAAGAATTGGATATAGATCCATAACAGTGCTTACCCACACACACACACACCTCTCTGATCCCCCGAAGCACCACTAGAGAGTTTATGACAGAATATAGACGCTCGGGTGCATGAAGCGGACCCTCTAAGTACCCGTTCTGAGTGTAATTACACACTGACGAGAGGGACAACGTCTGCATGAGAGCATTTTGCATTACAATTTGGGGAAAATAGTAAAGAATAGAATGTGCAACATGACCTAAATACATTTCAACTAATATAACGCAACTTTGGATTTAATATTCCACTGATTTTATTGCATTACAAATGATTATCCAAAGATATTCCATTTCTTGCAGTCATAATAGAAGTGGAATTAAATGCGGTGACCCAACTAGCTAATAAAATGAAAAAATCTTTCCTGTTTTTTTTTTTTTTATATAATCTAATATATTTCCAAGCTTAATTCTTGGACATCAAGGGGAAAAAGAAGGTATGGAAATGCTTAGGCTAATATTTGCCCACAGAGACCATTGTCACTGCTAATATTTATGGAGAAAGCAAAACATTAAAAATCCACTGGCTCGCACCTATTGAGCAAAGACGCTAAGAGCAAGTGAAGGGTGCAAATACATTTTCTTGACTCTCGTCAAACCAGGTGACTCAGCCCATATCACGAAAGCAGTACACATAGCACTGCAGCACTGCTGCACATCACGACAGCACGGTTGTGCTAGAAAGCCTGAGAACTGCCGCAGCATATGTGACACCTACAGTATAGCACCTAAAATCCCCAAAGGATGTTAGATAAAGTGCAGTTTTTTTTTTTTTGTTAATATAATCGTAATATATGGTAGTATTATATCTCATGTATGTCCTGGCTTCTGTAGCAGCGGCTACACAATAACCTTCAGCTATATGATCCCCTGTAATTGCCCAGCCCTCATAAATCATCCAGTGAGTGAACATCTATGATGGAAAAGAACTCATTAAAACGTGTGATGTGCTCCATTGCCAGGATTGTAAAAATCCGCTGGTGGACGCTCAGGTTAAATAATGTCAAATTTTCATGCAACCATTTCATCAGCATTCACACCGGATCCGCACTGACCTACATCTACACATTATATAGGCTATGTACAGATGGCAGCCAGTTAGATCTGAGTGTCAATCAGGTTCTGTTTAAGATTACTGCAAGACAGAAACATGCATGAAAAGCGAGCGAGTGAAATGGCAACCTGACTAAGATTTGGTTTAGCAGCCTCTCAACTATTCCATCAGTCGAGTAGATCAAGGAGTCTAAAAGTCAGTGTTGATGAAATCGTTGTCACGCTGCACTCTGTGCTGGAGCCAGTTTGAACAGGGAACGACAGGTCCGGGGTTGCCAGATTGGAACTATTCCCATTGCCAGATAATCACTTACTTACTTACTTTCGCATCAGCAACAGAACAGATAAAATGTATTTTTACAGATTACATTATTAACTGGTCCAACATGTTTTTGGATCTGTTTCTATGAAAACATTTGGTACAACATAACAGTAACACTCATAAAGGGGCACAATTTTTTTAACTGTACAACTACACATGCATACACACAGACTTGTGTGTATGTACATGCAGAGCAATTAAAACTTTAGGCAGGTTGTCATTTTACTCGCTTATATTCTCCCTGTTCACACCTGGAAAAACACAATGACTTGTTGTGGCTGCAGGTTATTATTTCAGCACTGATGTAGGTATGTGTATTAGCTGTTTGGTAGTTGGAGATCTAAGTGAACTGATTAAACATGTTGAACTAGGTGTGTCTTCTGCTTGACTGGAACAAAAGCTTGTTGTCACCCTGTCTATTCCTTTGCGGATAGGATTACAGACCCATGTTCTAAAGAGATTATTAGTTTCTGCAAAACTCAAAGCAGAAGTTATGTCATGGTCATATAAACTGAGATTAAATCTTATACTGACACTTTTCACTTTGACCTGTACTTTTATAATCACATGCATTGTACTGACTTTATGATTGGAAAAATGGGTAAAATACAGATAGTGTGTGTGTATGTATGTGTGGGTGTATATATATATATATCTGTGTGTGTGTGCATATATATAAATATATGTATGTGTGGTGTGTGCGTATATTTTAACTGCATGTGCATATATATATATATATATATAGTATTCATATATATGTATATATTTATGTTTACACACATACATATATATATATCTGCATAGAGTCACAATGTAAAGTTGAAGTATTTTTTATTGTTGATAAACGATCAATCTGGCAACTCTGCGAGCCGTGATCAGAACTGCTCTAGTTTTGCGCAACGCAGTGGAGGAAATAGGAGAAGGGACGGGTTGGGTTGGGTTAGTGTGTGTGGGTTGTGGGTGTGGCGTTGCGCTCCGGGTTGGGTTGGGTTTGTTGGGTTGGTGTGTTGGGGCTTGCGGGTGCGGGTGGGCGGAAAAGGGGGGGGGCGCGCACTCGTCCGCCGTGACGTATCTGCACTCCACTACGTCGCACGGCAGGAATGAGCACGTGACTGCACCAAGTTCGTGTCACGAGGACGGAGTACTATTACACACACGCGCGCGCGCGCGCGCACAGACACACACACCGGGCGGTTCGACCCGGTAACCTCGCGTGAGCGTAACGCTATATTATTTTATGTTATGTTATAAGCAACGTTTTAAATAACTGTGCTTAAAAAAAGTTGACTACATTTTATTTCGCCGCATTTTATAGGTGATGTATGGAATAAACCCCGCCGCGTTTATTATTTATTATAGCTCAGATATCGTTTTATTTGATTTTCTAAGAGTTTAAGTAAAAATCCCAACGAGAGGCTTTTGGTATATATTAATTAATTATCGGGTTCTAGAGCTGAACATATATAAATAACCTTCATATTTATTATCGTCTGTAAGCTGTAGTTAAACATTCGGTATTCGACTCGTAACTCCTTCCGATTTCATCATCATCGCCGTATCGCTCTTTAACAACTTTTTATTGCAAAAAATTCTCAATAATACCGAGATCTTCATTTACAATTAAATGTACTTTTCTGGCACGTTATCCTTATATTTACATTCTTATTTATATCCGAACTGAACAGTTAAGGGTTAAGGGCCTTACTTTGGGGCCCCATTGGTGGTGGCTGGGATGTGAACACCCAGGCAATGTCTAATGATTACCATGCGAACATTTAAGCATTATATAATACAGCCGATATATAATAGATTAGGCAACACATCACGTGACACATTCACGCTTTACATTCTAAATCAGGACGTCGGAGAAATGAATGGAAGATGCGTGTTTTTTTTGGTTTTTTTTAATTTAGATGATCAGCCGAAGTTCCAGTAAAAAAAAAGCACAATTGTTACATAAGTTACCAGTGTTACTGCTACACTAAGTTTCCTCCTCGCGCGCTCGACAGGATCTCACCGTATCCGCCGTGCATTATTTTACATCCGAACCTAAGTGTGTTCAAATCATCAACCACAAGCCACAACTATAAAAATCAGCTTCTGCCCCACTTCTTTCGGCGATCTGCACCCTACAGTGGTAAAAAAAAAAAAAAAAGTACCCATTCTGAACAAATTAACAATAAAGAGCTGATGTCTGGAGCACATGTCTAGAGTTCAAGTTCACCAGACTCGAGTACCCACGTGTGCGCCTTTTTCACCCCAGCACATTTCAAACTTTTAGGATACAATCATAATCATTCATGCAAAATCCAAACCAGCTCCTACTCTCAATTCGAACAAATAAATACGAGATAAACAATTCGTTTTTACACGAATGCGCAAAATTGAGCGCCTTTTCCCATTTTTTTTTTAATTCCAATCATTTCTATTAAACTCCACGTGAAGCACAGACGTCAGCCGGGCTCAAGACGTCCGCACAGCATCGCTCAGGAGCTCGAGCCGCAGCCGCACTGCAAAGCACCGCACACGCAAAAGCAGCAAACCGCAAAATAGCAACAGCCCTGTTCTTATAAAGCAGGAACATTTCTTACCGGGCTTCCAGAGTTTTCTGTCAGGTAATTGAAGACGAAGGAAGAGAGCTCCTCATCTAACAGCGAAACGCAGTCCGCCATCTTCTAGAGAATGAGAGCCGGGCAGCGCGTGAGCGACAGTATACGACTTGGCTAGCGCTGCAGTGCCACTGGTCTCCGATAGGGGGCACTTGCTATTACACAACTGTTACCAAATCTATGTTTTGTAACATTTTTTATAAAATATATTTTTTAACGTAGACTATTAATTTTTTTTTTTTAAATTAAGGAAAGGCTCCAAAATGCTTAAATGCACGTGTGCTGTATAATTAATTATAATTTCATTTCATTTCATTTGATCGAACAACAGCAATGCTAATACACACAGTAGTGTGTGTAGTAAAGCTGAAAAAAAAAAAGATAGAAAGAGGAAGAGCTTCAAATCCATTATTCATCAAGTCTGTGATTATACACTATATGGCCAAAAGTAAGCGGACACCCAACCATCACAACACACCACATATGTGATTTATTTCAGGATGTAGTAGCACAGTGGTGAATAGGTTGGACTACTAATCAGCAGATCATAGGTTCAATTCCCAGCACCACCAAGCTGCCACTGCAGGGCCAGTTTATAATACTCTTAATGCTTAACTTAATAAGAGAAATGCCATGATTGTAGGTCAGTTTTTATATGGACGTCTGCTTAATGCCAGAAACGTGAATGTTGGCATAAAGCTAAAAGCACATAAATGTAAAGAATGTCATTGTATGTTATAGCCATACATTTTCCCTTCACTGACAAAGAGGCCCAAACATGAAAATGCCCCTGAGCACAAAGTGAACCTTATGGAGAAGGTGATTAGCTTAGTGGTTAAGGTGTTAGACTGCTAACCAGAAGATTGTGGGTTTAATTCCCAACACTACTAAGTTACCACTGCTGGGCCTCTAAAAAAGGTCCTTAATTCCTAATTGCTTAGTTATAACAATAAAATAAAATGTCACTCTGGATAAGAATGTCTGCGAAATGCTGTGAATGTCAATGTCAAAGACATGATTTATAGAGGTTGCAAAGAATTTTAACTCTAAATCAGAATTCTAGCACGGAATAAGAACATATGATTGTACATACTGGCTTCACGGTGGCACTGTAACAACTGGAGCAAGTTTAAGTTCAAGCTCGCCAGATCTTTCCAAAATACAGAGTAAAAAGGAAGCAAGGGAAGTTTGTGCTATATTTGCACACCCCTACAGTTACGTTTAAGAGCTTACAACAAACTAACAGAGACGACACACACAAACACAATTAGGAGAGATTTCGAAACAAGTGAAAGAAATGGTATTACATTTACATTTCCAGCATATGGAAGATGCCCTTATCCAGAGTGACTTACATACATCTTTTTTTCCCCCACAGCAGTTAAGGATTAAGGGCCCTGCTCAGAAGCCCATTTGTGGCAGCTTGGTGGTGCTGGAAATTGAACCTGTGATCTTTAGATCAGCAGTCCGAGCCACCACCTTTCCCCCCCATTACAGAACTGAGATTACAAAAACAGCTTTGCATTGGCTGGGAAGCAAATCTGGGCTTTGCACATGACGGTCGCAAAAACCTACCACCAAATTTGTACCCCTGAATGAGAAATGCTTGAGTAGACAGTGCTGCTGCCTCGGAGACCCATGGTTCTTGGTTTCATTTATCCTGAGCTTGTGTTTGTGTGGAGTTTTGCAGGTTCTAGGTTCCCTCTATATTTTCAAATTTTTCCTACAGACTGAACCCCTCACAATTTGAGCCAATTTTAATTCTCAGCACTACCAAGCTACCATTGCTAGGTCTCTGAACAAGTTGCAAACTAATATGGATTCCATGTCAGTTGGATATGAAAAAAATGTAAGATCAATGTAAGTCACTCTGGATAAGGGCTTCTGCTAAAAGCTGTAAATGTCAAAATCTACCAGTAGTAGTGAATATGGTACCAGATGGAATTCATGTCATGTCAGAAAGGTCATAGTAATGAGTTTGAATGCATATGAATGACATCACAATGTCATTATTTTGTAGGTAAAACTTTTTTTGAGTGGAAAACTGTCCTGAGCCCAGGAGGCAGGAGGGGTACACCCTGGACAGGTCACCAGTCTATCACAGGGCAACACACACACTCACTTCTATGGGCAATTTAGAATCACCAATTAACCTAACATACATTTTTGGACTGTGGAAGGAAACCAGAGTAACCGGAGTAAACCCACGCAAGCACGGGGAGAACATGCAAACTTCACACAGAAACACATCTAGGAATAGAACCCAGACCTTCAGGAATTTAATTGAATTGAATTAAGAGCACCACAAAGATTCAGGAGATTATCAGAAGATGAATTGCTGTTGTTTCTTTGGTCCCCCACTGTAATGAGCCTAATGTTTAATTAATTTGAGTAGGTTAATGAAAGAAATCTGTACTGACAGACAGTAAAATGTATTCATTGTTTAAATGGGCTGTAAATAGTGACGGCCTCCCCTTTAGAGGAATGAGAATGGCATTGCAGGATAGGATCAGACCCGTGACTGGAAAAAACACAGCACAAGGAGCTCCAAAACAAGTTTAGTTGAAAAGAAGTAAACCATTTTACCATTCTTTTAATGTCTTCGGTGACTCATTTCTTAATCATCCTGTGACTCATTTATACAATAAGGATGGGCTATGTTCTTTTTATTTCTACACCAGTGCAACCCATATTTAGACTTATATTCCTCATAAGCACCGGCATGTCTGACACATTTTCTAAAGTTTACTAACAAATATACAGGAATTAACTCAGTCCGACAATGACAATAGTCCACCATAACACCCTGAATGTATTAAACGAATGCGAGTCGTGTTTCCTGGGAGCCGTTGACATCTGGACAACGTCGACTAGCTTTCAGTAATGATGCTGTATTTTTTTTCATCGCCCAACATTAACCAAGCATCTTGGGAAGTAATGTTGTTCTTTTCACTGCAGTTAGTGTGACTCACTTGTTTACTGCCAGGCTTCGGCACACGCAGAAACCCATATTCCAGCTCTATTTCAGTCTCAATTGCAGAAACCTATCCACTGCATCAGGAACGCCTATCAAATTAACATTAATATTAGATCTAAACCGACATGCTTGTTTGAAAAGAGTGCTGCGATTTCTCACTCAAATCAGAAGGTGTCCTCAGGCCAATAATCCACTGAACAGCGTTCTGTCTGTGTAACTATCAACATGCTGTTTCAACGGTTTAGGTCACAGGGAGCATGTCCTAAAGGGCAGAGAACACCCACTGTAATATTAGCAATTAAACGGTCTTTTAATCTGCATTATTTTCATTCATGATATGTTAAATGATCCTTGAGAGTTATTTCCTTTAAGGCACCATTTAAGCCTTGATTTAAATATCAGAACTAAAAATACAAATATCATTTTACACAAATCAGAATTGAACAGTACCACATTTGCATACATTTTTTAAACAGTGGTCCGTGTTTGTGATAAAATACAAAATTTGTAGTTAAAGAATAAGCGCTGCGATTATAATGTAGCTCTAAATGCCCATAGTGGTGACTCTTGGTTCCGTAACCGAAATCTGCAGTTTACTCTTTAATCTTGTTCTGTTGGGTCATGACCAAATCCTGAGACCTGCTTTATCCTCCGAGCTAAACAGAAACAATAATTCAGATCAGCGATAAAAGCGATTCACAGCAGCGCTACAGAGATATTTAGGAATCCAAAGTTGTTTTAAAACTCTGACAGTAGTGTTACATACAGTCTGGCTATGCATATCACCTGCTACAAGGCTGTGAAAGGTTACACACAGAGTGTCTGACCCTTATAGAGCAGCTGTCAGAGTAGGGAACGGTGCTGTCAGTGGATCACCCCACTTCCTCAGTCAAATTATTGTATTGATTTACCCGTGAGACTTTTAGAGGTCAGCTGTGCTGTGCATTCAACTTGAGCTGTTCACAGGAAACAGAAAACACAGTCTGAACCTTTTTTCCCCAATGCTGGTCATTGCTGGTTTTCTGTGCTGCTTGTTGTTTAAGTTAATGTTAAACTTTACTGTAAAAATGCCAGATTAAGCTATGGGAACTTATATTTAATATTAAACCCAAGTCTTTAAAATGTAAAGCTTACAGTAACTTATTGTCATGAATATGTGTTTTAAAACAATTCTTAATTTACTGTTGACCCACCATTTCAAGGCAGCGGAGGAACTTTTGTTGCTCTGTAAAACCACATTTAAATGCTCTAAATTGTTTATTTAGACTGTGTACTTTTTTATTTTTTAAAGAAATTTTGAATAGATCATAAAAGTTTTTTCAATAATTATATTAATGCCTTCATTTCGATGAGGTAATTTCTATAGTTGCATCTTACATATTTTACACAACAATATAGATACTTAATAATCCATTCACTCTTGAACCCACATTCACTCTTATCTCTCTCTCTCTCTCTCTCTCTCTCTCTCTCTCTCAGGGTGGAATTAAACAATCCTCTGGGGGTACCAGTGACCAGTGTTCCTGCCTCTTTCCTCGAATTTGCCGGATCATGCCTCTGGATGGTCCACTCTGCTGGGGCTGTTTCTCATCTATAGCCTGGGGATTCATAAAATTACAGATCCACACAGCAGCTTCGAGAATAGATTGGGACTCACTCTGCTCCACTGACCCAAGGCTAGAGGTTTACATTGCATTTGATCACCATCGCTGCCATCACCTTAACATCGTTTAGCTGTAATAAACAGACATACGGTGTCACCCAGATGAGGATGGGTTCCCTCTTAATTCTGGTTCCTCGCAAGGTTTCTTCCTTATTCCATCTCAGGGAGTTTTTCCTTGCCACAGTCGCCACTTGCTTGCTCACTAGAGACAAAAAAATATGGCTATTTTTTCTTAAGCCATGACTGCAGGTGAATTTGAGCAATCTATGACAAAGTTGTTCCTGCATCAGAAAATAGGAAATGCTACTCTTTTGTCTCAAAACACAATAACTAAATTCAAACATATTGCAGAAGTTGCCTTGGAATTTTCTAGTCACAAGACAGTTAATCTTAAACTCAGACTCTGACTAAACTGATGCATATAGCATAGAAAACTGAAAACGCTTTAGGGATTTTAAAAGTCACTCTGATTGGTTGGATTCTACATGATGCTCAGCAAAACAAATTGTAATTGGTTGTTTTTTACATGTCAGTTACATGTGTAAAGGTCTACGTGAGATTACAAGATTAACAGCAATTGTTAAAATGAAGCTAAAGCTAAGTAATATTTGCATGGTAAATCTGCAGTAGCAATAAAGTATTTAGTACGATTGCCTTTTTGTATTCTGACAACTTTAACAACGCTTTAAAATTTCTTGTGGAAATTATAAATGCTGCCATTTATAAAACCTCATTCTCGCTCACCTGTTTTACTTTAACAAGATGTCGTAAAAAGAAAAAGGTACAGCCACTTCGAAGGACAATCATTTGTGGTAATAAAAGCAAATGAAATAAAACATCATATAAGGCAATTTAATTGTCATGGCTCCATTTCTCTGACTGGAGATTTAGTCATGTACAGTGCAGTCAATAATTCATTGGGTCTTACATCCTTCCACAGTTGACAGTTTAATCACTACTGAGTGAATCCTTTTTATAAAACTATGAGGTTTTCTTATTTTCAGGGACCAAAATTAATCAGACATAAGACTAGTCAAATCAGCATGTGCTTCTGATGTGAAGAATACGAATGTACTAAATTCACCTTGTATCTGGTAAAATTTTTTGGATTAACAGACGATTAGGATTGCAAAGGATCCTCATTTAAGCACTAAACACAGCATTTTTTATTACGGTCCCCTGAAACAGAAGTATTATAGTTGTACTATAATACTATATTATAGTTATTATAGTACAGCGGCCCCTGTACAGTAGATACATTCAATTTAATTAAAAGTTAAATTCAGAACTGTAAAGCCATAAACCCCTAATGGGAGCTGATAGGGGGCTCAGATTTATGAACCTTTTTCATTCTTGTAACCACATGCGTTTACTTTTAGTTATTATCTGTTTGTTTTATCACTATTCTTTGTTATGTTCATTTGTAGTTATCTTGTTGCACAGGTAGATAAGTGGTTTCCTTGATACTGGTTTATTTAAATAATTTCTTTAAGTTCAACCTTGAAAACTGGAGACAGTTAACTATACAGTACTTAGCATAACTATACAGTACTTTAGCTTAGCATATATGGCAAAATATATAAGAATGAACAAGCTTATACAGCAAAGTAGATTTACATTTACAGTATTTGGCAGCCGTCCTTATCCAAAGGGACTTACATTCATCTCTTTTATACAATTGAGCAGTCAGGGGGTGAAGAGTCTTAAGTTTGAGCTAGGAATCAAACCCCGATCTTCCAATTAACAGTGCAACACTTCAACCAGTGTTATTGATGTCCTTTTGTTTTATGTTTTATATTATAAAAATAATAACTGGTTTTAAACTTATCTGTTCTAGCCATAAAAGAGAAGAAACAGGTAGCAGAGCTGGAAGAAGCAGAGCTGAAGATGTTGAGGTTTTCTTTGGGAGTGACGAGGTTGGATAGGTTTAGGAACGAGTTCATCAGGGGCGGCTGATGTTAGATGTTTTGGGGAGAAAGTCAGGGAAGCACAGATTGAGGTGGTTTGGAGATGTACAGAGGAGGGATAGTGAATATATTGGTAGGAGGATGTTAGAAATAAAGCTACCAGGCAGAAGATAAAGAGGACGACCAAAGACTATGTATATGGATGCGATAAATGAGGATGTAGAGAATAGGGTTAGGTGGAGACAGATGATTCGCTGTGGCGACCCCTAAAAGGGAACAGCCGAAAGAAGAAGAAGCTGATATGGCAATAAACTCTAAATAAATAAATTAAGTCGTCGTTATGAGCTCTGAATCCTGCTCTCACTGCATGTTCATCCGAATTGTGTTGGTTCACATTGTGTTTACTAATTTAGGTCACAATAATGTCACAACTGCATTAAGAAGTTCACAGATTGTCACAATCACATGAGCATCACAGACACCATGTTTAGACTGAGTTTTTTTTTTAAGCACCAACGCATTACGTGAAAGGAAAGAATAAAAAGAACTATTCTGATTGTTATATTAAAAGAATCATTAAGCAAAATACAACTGCAGTTACAGTTTAACATCTCTAAAACTGTAAAGCAACTAAGTGTAATCATTAAAATTGCTCTTCTCCTTCTTGCTGGTTCTCCGATTGTTGTTATTACAGCTGTTGTTGTTGTTTCCGCTGCTGCTCTTATGTTCATTTTTGTGGCTGTTCTTTTTATTGTTGCTGCAGTTGTTAATGTTGCTCTTCTTCACGTCTGTTGCTTTTATTTGGTCACATATAAATTACAGCACAGTGAAATTCTTTCTTCACATATCCCATCTTGGTAGGTCAGAGCGCAGGGTCAGCTATGATGCAGTGCCCTTGGAGCAGGAAGTGTTAAGGGTCTTGCTTAAGGACCTGGGTCTGGCTGGCAGTGATGAGGCTTGAACCCACGGCTTCTTAGTCTTTGGATTAACTTAACTATTTAAGTCACAAATGCCCTGCTCACCTCTGTGGTTGCAATATCATTAATGCTATAAATGTCATTATTATTATTTTCTTCAGTGTGCTGAGGGTTTCAGTTACCCACGTATCATCTTCCAAATTCACTGGGTTTGAAAGATCATTTGAAGCAGAACACAAGTGGCAAAAACTACAAGTTATTTACTTATTTAAACTAAATGGTAAATGACTCTGTATTGTATTGCTCCCCATTGACCCGAAATGACTACAGTTTTATCGCCAGTTCATTAGCTTTGTTTGTTTCTAAGTGGAAAGAGCCGAGGGAAATTGAGCTGGACAATTTTTGGATCATTTAATTGTTAAGTTTCCTGATGTATTGATGCTGTAATGTCCTCTGAAGCACTGCACAGCATCTTCTTTTGGTAATTTTTACTGCGAGAATGTAGATTCGGATTCCGTTTCTTGTACTCTACTGACTTTAATAGTCTCTTTATAGGAGTTAATTGTCTGAGGTATAAGCTTAACTTTAGTGGACGTTTTCTTTGGACATTGTGGATAAATCAAACTTGAACAGGAAGGTTGTTTACATTAACCTTGTTTGAACTACAGCGTCCTACACCTAAAGAACGATCTGAGAATACACCGACGGTTATTAACCATTAAATCACAGAAATGTGTATTTGTTGCTTTCTAGGCTAAAGTTTAACCAAACAGCGCTATACAGGTAAAAAAAATTACAGACACATTGAACTGTGGACAAAGGGCTGCAAGTGGAGGAAAGGCCAGTGATACTATAACATTCAAAGCAGGGAAGGCAGGCTGCATCGCGATTGGTTAAACCTGCATCTGTGTAAGAGGCTGGATCGAGGGGGTGGCCTTACACTACTGGAAAGTGAACTCTGAGAACCAAAACGCATGCAGCTGTCACATGACTCGCCTGAATGACATTTTAAGTAGGGGCAGTGCATTTGCCCCTGTTACACTAGTTAAATAAATGGATGTCTGAGTAGGTCAGAACTTTTAAAGTCATCTGATTTTACACTAGACAACAAACATGTTTTTGGCATGACTCCATTTGATACCCCCTTCCTAGTCCAAATAGGCTTAAGGGCAGAAAAAGCATGAAGGACGGAATGGTATATGGAAAGATACCTGGATTATGGGGTAATAAAAAAAGTAGCTTAAGAAATTCCGTTGGCTTATTTGTGAGTCAGTATCAGAGATTGTACTGTTATTTGTTTTTATTAAAGAAATGTCAGTTAAATGTTGTACATTTTAGCCACCAATAGCAATGAAACTCAAGTTTCCCTCGCCCCATGTCCTAAGGTCTCTGAGGCCGTGTCTATATTCCACATGATACTCTGTAAACAGAGATAAATTAATACTCTCTAATTCAAGTTGATCTGGAAAAAAAACAAACAAATATGTACATGTAAGACTTTAAAGTCACAGCAAGTCAGTCATGGTAAGTGTTTTCATGCTGCTGTGTATGCAGTCTAAACTTTTCCCTATAAAGTCAAGGTTAAACTGGAGTCACAGTGTCCAGACATACTCGGAAAGCAGTCTTAACAAAAAAATTTGCACCCAAACATACTTTCTGAGAAGCAGAAGAATCGTTAGTGAAAATCAGTGACATTATTTGTCACATTTACTATTTACAGCACAGTAAAATTTGTTTTGTTTTTTCGCATATCCATCTTAAAATGTTTGGGGTCAGAGCACAGGGTCAGCTATGATACAGCACCCCTGGAGCAGGAAGGGTTAATGGTTCTTGCTTAAAGACACAACAGTGGCAGACTGGTGGCGGTGGGGCTTGAACCCCTAGTCGTTCAAGCAACAACTTAGCGCCTTAACCATTTGAGACACCGCTGCCCTGGCACAGAACACAATTACACACAAATGATCCTTAAAAACAAACACAAACTAAATATTAGAAACTGCTATAACGCATGACTGCAATACACATTCCAGTGTGAATTTATTTAGTGCAGTGCCTTAACCAGTCTAGTAAACTTAACCAGTCCTTTTTTCTGTTTTTATCTTTGTGCACATACAAACATTAGTGAAAACTTGCATGAATAGAAGTAAGTTACAGGCTCCAAAGCAGGGAAATGTCTGTAATTAGACCACACCATTTTGCATAATCAGAGTTGGGTTATACACATTATACACCTTATATTTACTTTGTTATATTTAATTGAGTAGATTTTTGGAACCGGTGTACAATTAACAGACCTTTCATTTACTTTAGCTTGATTTAATTGTTTAATAGCAGAAAATTTACTTACTTGTTAATTAAATGTTAACAATGAAAATGTAGTTTTAATAATTCGTTTTCATCATGTTAAGTATAATGAGATGAGTTTTGCGGTCGTATGATGTACATACATAAAATCCGCTCAAGCAGTTTGAAAAATAACGCCTTTGAAAAGTGGAGGAAGACACGAAAACATCAGTAGAGACAGGACACCCATGACCTCACATTCAATTAATGTATCCACTCCAATGAGTGAAAGGAACAGTTACATCATGTGATGCCGTCATTTTGACCATGAGTTTCCAACCTGTGAAAACTTTCTAAGTTTCTAATGGCTATTTGAAAGGGGATTTTGCAACTATGGGCACCATGGGACCTGTCTTCAACATTGAACATAACATTTACGGCATTTTGGCAGATAACGTCCTCCCTTCGTGCATTTCACATTCAGGACTTGCCCTGAAGTTCACTATCAAAGTGCACATCAAAGCAAGATCCTGTTTTGGACTAATTCATGTGGAGGCCATTAACAATGCAAAATGATGACCCAATCTGGGTTGTGCAATGTTTGTCTATATTGGTTTATGTATATACAGGATTCCTGCCATTGTGTTCAGGTTTGGACTTCTTCTTTATTTCGCCTAGGGGTTAAACACACAAAGAGCTATTAAAGGCTTGTTTTTTTATATATAAGAACATAATAACTTGACCGAACAGGCGAAAAAAGTTATCTTTATTTTACTGTGTGTGTAAAAGTAAAAGGTAACAATTCCAAGAGCAGTTAAATGTCCCATGTAAAATTACCCCCTGCTGTAAAACGACTGAAGAACCTAGCCTACGCAGTCTAAAGTGTAGGAAGGAACAACTATAAATGGACTAATTTTACACTGGTCGTTTTCTTGCATGCATTATCTGGTGCTCCATTTAACCCAGCGTACCGAAATAGAGGGCAGCTCCAAGTGTCTTGTCTTTTCCCATGCTAATTAGCGGTTGTTACATGTGGTATAATTGAGGCCAACGGTTTTCCCAGCTGTCCATCATCGCTCTTTAGGCTTATATACATTACAGACCTTTAAGAAGAAACAACTGAGCTGATTTCCTAACCGTGCCAGCCTTCCAGGCTTAAAATTTTGTTTTACGTAAAAAAAAAAAAACACTGCCAATGATACATATCACTTACCTCATAATTAGTCAACTGGAGCTCAGCTATACCAAGTACAAGAAAGCAGCTGGAGGAGTTTAGATGCCTTATGGAACTGGCTACATGTGTCAAAGCTGGTTTATGCTTCCCACTAAAAGACGTCTTTATGAATAAAAATAAAATATTTTTGAGGCAACTTATCTTCTGTTTCATATAAATAAAACCCCACACACTTAAGCAAATGTGTAATTTTTCTAAATGAACACAAGCCAGGACATACTTACATGCTTTAAACATATCATAAAAAATAATTACTTGCCTGTCTTCTCTGGTAGTACTGAACAGCTGGAATTTTATGGTTTAAATGTTGTTTAAAAGTAGTTTTTATGAAAAAGCACAATAAATAATTTAACATAAATGATTAAATATTCTAAAAAAAATGTAATATCGAGTATTATTAGATGAAAAACGGTATATAGTATCAGGGCGCAGGTGACAATTTTAAATAGTGTGGGGGACCGATTTTGTAAGCAAAAGCCCAGGTAGTGTTAGTAGGATCAGAATTCCAGATATTGGGCTCACTGTCAGACCAGCATCATATATTAAACTTTCCTGCCACCTGATCTTTAAGGGAATAATATTCATTACCATTACAATACGCAGTAAGTGAAATAAGCACATATGAATGATCAAAACCTCGGGATGAGCTGTCCCCTGTAGACCAGCCTATTATGTGGGATGCACAATTTGCACAATAGTTGCACAAAACACAATCAATGGTCGGTAATATTAAATCATCTGATATAAAGCTATCAATCATACTACTAACTTAAAAGCCACTAGTCCACTGTAATATCATGGAAATAAATGAACATTGTAACCGCATTTAGATAAATGAAAAATATAACCTGAATCAGTAATGAAATAAAAAAAAAGTTTTGAAAACAAAAATAATGTAAAATTATCCTCTCTTTTTCTTTTACACACTGACTTAAATCAGCCTTATTATCATTATAATTTACCTGAAAATGATGAAAATTTGCATATTTTATTGGTTGGGCATATTTAAACTTTATTTGCGTTTTGAAAATAATGAGGCAACACTGTTTTGCCAGCTTTATCTTAATTATTGTTCCAGGCAGACTACAAGAAAGACTACTAAATATCCTGCCTGTTTTGACGGCTAACAGAAGCACTATTAGAAAAAGACACTGTACCTAGAATAGAGTACATACGTGTAGGCTAACACCAAACAAAATAATAATGTAATTTATTTGCTTTTTATCACTAAAAGATGTCTAAAATCAACATTTTAAAACTTAACATCTGTGTATAGGTTAAATTACAAAGAATGGAAAGTATTTCATTCACATGCCCTGAAACTTTCACTATTCATTCTTATTTAAAGTTACTCAGTTTATTGTACACCATCATGATATGAACAATTGTGATATCTCAACAATTTCAATATATTGCACAGCCCTCCAGCACGGTGGCTTAGTGGTTAGCACTGTTGCCTCACAGCAAGGGTCTTTCTGTGTGGAGTTTGCATGTTCTCCCCGTGCTTGTGCGGGTACTCCGGTTTCCTCCCACAGTCCAAAAAAATGTATATTAGGTTGATTGGTGATTCTAAATTGCCCATAGGAGTGAGTGTGTGTATGTGTGGCCCTGCGATGGACTGGCGACCTGTCCAGGGTGTACCCCTCCTGCCCTTCGCCCTTGCAGAGGCGGCTGGGATGGGCTCCAGCAGATCCCTGTGACCCCGAATTAGGGAATAAGCGAGTATAGAAAATGAATGAATGAATGAATGCACAGCCCTCTTGCACAGTGCTTAAAATTCCTTTAAGACTCAATAATGTATATTAGGCCATGCTGAGGAATAGGAACAGAGAGGACACATGCACCAAATTGCCAAAAGTTTGTGGACATTTCACCATCAGATCAATTTGTGTGATTGTATACTGTAACAATTGTACAATTTCTCTTTACTGGAACTAAGAGGCCCAAACACTGTTTCAGCATAACAATGCCTCGGTGTATCTCCATAAAGACATGATTTGGAGTGATGTTGATATTTACTGTGGAGTGGAAGAAATTGGGTGTTCTTTACAGATTCTGACTTCACAGATGCACTCTAGACCTTCTTACCCAACAACATCACTAACTGATGTCACTAACACATACAAATAACCTGAATGAACACACATTTCTGCAGCTATACTCCTTAATGTAGTGGATGGCCTTCTCAAAGAATCTGGAATTGGTTGTTCAAAATCACATAAGAATGTGATAGTCAGGTGTTTCAATTCTTTTGGCTATTAGGTGTAACTCAATTTCTGACAGCAGAAAGTAAAGTAAAGCTGCTCTTGCTTATATTAACGCCAGCCCACATATAAGCTTAGACAGGTACAGGAGACTGCACACACACTTATATAAATATATATTTTCTCCAGAATCAATGACATTCATGGCCGCAAGAAATCTCATAAAGCAGGTAATGATGGTGTGGATAAATGTGGAAAAAATGGAGTATCATTGAAAGACTGCCTAGATATGTGCAATTTCCATACTGATATTTCTTAGCGTTTCAGGCACCTTCGAAAAAAAAGCAGAATTTTTATTTGTCACGACTTCCCCGCAGATAGAAAGGCAGGTCAGGTCATACAATTATTCCACACAAGACCAAGAGGTTAGATCTTAGCCCCGCCCACCACCATGAATCTCATACAATGGCAGACAACCAAAATGCTCGAGCATCCCCAAAGGACAATATGATAATGAAGGCAAAGACTCTCATAACCCTTTCGGTTTGCTCTCCCCCTCACTAAGCCCCTTATAAGTCCGTTAGCAGCACAGAGACACCTTCGTGCCCAAAGACACAGGACATGATAACACAGCTGGCTTATCACAGAGCCACACGCCTTCAACACTGAACCTCTGGGTAATTGAATTATGCACAGAGCTATTATCCTGATTATTAGTAGCACTGCATTTGAATTTGCTCATATATATCTGTGTGTGTGTGTGTGTGTGTGTGTGTGTGTGTGTATTTGTTTGGCGCTGACAGCAATGCTACTCTAGGTTTGCTGCAGTGGTTAGTCATACAACGATTATACAACAACTGGTATTCAGTCCATTCCACCTCACACTCTTGACGGGGGAAACAAGCTAAATATAACGCTTGAATGACATCATCATTTTATAAAATGCTTTACCTTAGGCAAAGTGGAGATTTACAGAGCATTTAGCACTAAATGAAAGATATACAGACTTATCCGTGCTCCATACGTCATAATTTTCCTTAAAGATGATATTTTTCTTACTCTCCTTTAATGACTTGATTATGGAGCAGAAATGGCAATACAAATTAAAGCAAGCTACAAACTTGGTTTAAAAGAAATAAAAATGACTTTCCAGCTGCATGTTTTATAAAACACAGTTAAAACTGAATGTATTCGAAATTTCCCAGCTTATAAATGCAGATTTTTGTACATGGCCTCAAATCAAAAAGAGGCAATAGAAAAATTCAGTTTACTTCCCTCCCTATTTTTTCTCTTTTTCTTTGTGCAAAAAATGAGTCAGGGCTTCTTTATAAAATGGGTCTGCTGGAACATTCAAAGTGTACCCGGCTTCCTTTTTTTATTCACTGTTGTCGGAAATATGAAAAATATCAAAAAAGAAAAGAACTGAATTCTAATTTTCTGCTTTTGCATGTCTCACAGTTTGCATGTACACTCTAAAAATTATCGTTCCTGCTTTGCTTAGATTTCAGGAAATGTTGTTTGATTCATTAAAGAATTTCAGTAAAATATGCTCTGAACCATGCAAACATAAAACTTTATTATAACATTAAAGTAGCATTCAGTGTTGCCAGATTGGGTGGAATTGAAATTAAAAATCTGGCAACACTACTATCCATCCATCCATCCATCCATCCACCTACCTACCTACCTCTATACATTTATACCTGTATACATTTATGTGTGTATGCAGCCATGCGTGATCTTATCAATTATCTTACTAATTATTCAACACACACACCCACACACACCAACAGCTTACCGAATTAGTTTTGACATAATCATGGTACACAGGATGAATATTGTCTATGTGTAACTCAAAATAGCAGTTTATACTAACATGCTTTGTTAAGAATTACCATCTGCTGGTGTATCTCCCCCTGTTCAGTTAGAGTTACAGGAAGTAACAAGAGCTGGAACAGGAACTGTGATGGGTTTAAGGCGTTAAAGTCGTTTAAAAAAATACTTGATGCACTGTCCCAATGACTTAGTGCTCCTTTCTGCAACAGATCAGTTTACCTGCTGCTACGGGATGAACGCAAAAAGCTAACGACCTACATGACCGCAGTGTCCGAATAACTATAATCCCTAAAAGCAGAGCAGTGAACTTTAAATTGAGGAGAAGAAAATAACCATTGTGGTCATGTGGATAGAAAAGATTCAATTAGGGAAGCATGCAGCTGAGAGAGAGAGAGAGAGAGAGAGAGAGAGAGAGAGAGAAGAGAGACGGAGGGAGAGAGAAGAAGCGAAGAGAGAAAGAAGAGAGGAGGGGGGAAGAGAGAAGAGATGAGAGATGAGAAGAGAGAGACCTAGAAGGAGATCAGAGATAAGAGCGAAGGGAAGAGAGAGATAAAGGGCAAATGGAGAAAGAGAAATAGAGAGATAGAGAAAAGCGAGGAGGGGAGAGGAGAGAGAAAGAGAAAAGAGAGGAGAGGGAGGGAGGAGGAAAAAAGAAAAGGAGAGAGGAGAGAGAGAGGCAGGAGAGAGAGCGAGAGCAGCAGAGAAAAAAGAGAGAGAGAGAGATAAAGGTAAAGAGGAGAGAGAAAGCATAGAGAGAACTGAAAGAGAGAGAGAGAGAGAAGAGAGAAGAGAGAGAGAGAGAGGAGAGGGAACGGAGGAAGAGAGATTGAGGAGAAGAAGAGAGAGAGAGAGAGAGAGAGAGACGGGATGAGAGAGAGAAGGGGAGAGAGAGAGAAATGAGAGAGAGAGAGAGAGAGAGAGAGAGAGAGAGAGAGGGGAAGAGAGAGAGAGAGAGAGAGAGAGAGGAAGAGAGAGAGAGAGAGAGGATGAGAGAGGAGAGAGAGGAGAGAGAGAGAGAGAGAATAGCGGAGAGAGCGGGAGGAGGAGAGAGAAGAGCGAGAGGGAGAGGAGAGAGAGAGGAGAGAGAGAGAAAGGAAGAGAGATTGAGAGAGAGAGAAAGAGAGAGACAGAGAGAAAGGGAGAGAGAGAAAGAGAGACAGACAGACAGACTCTGGAAATTCCAGTACATTAGCTAAACAGCACATCTGTAATGACACACTACCACAGAGGAGGAAGCAAACCTGATTCATTCATAAAGAAGGAAGTACAGCAGGAATACACACCAGTAGCTACATACACTGTAATAGCATTATTACACACACACGTAATAGCATTATTCAGAAAACGTTTATTGTAGACTATCAAAAATCATTACAATATGTTTTTCTGCACAGCGGTTTATATATATTTCCCAGCTGTGGAAATGATTTAATTATCCGTCCTGCTGTCTCTTTTTGTTCTTGTTATCATTCTGTTGATGTTATTACAGAGCCTCAAATTGGGTTGCTAGACTAAGCCTTTCCCTGTTCCTGTCATGGTGTCCTTATAGTTGTCCCCTTAGTATTTACACTATATGGGCAAAAGTATTAGAATGTTGGACTATCAAATGTCTACATTTTTTTGAACATCCTATTCCAGTCTCAATCATACTCCCATAATGACCTCCTCAGATCTGTTGCGATCTTTAACACCAACCATAACACACCATGTCTTCATGGAACTCGGGGACATTACATTTCCATTACAAGGCCTCACAGTTCCAGTATAGGAATAATTTAATGCTATGACGGTTTGATTCCAGTTTGACACACTTATGTGTGTGTGTGTGCTGGTGAGGTGTCCACTAGATTTTGACTATATAATGTATCTTCTATGTGAAAAGATGAATGAAAGTATATATATACTCTATATACTGGCTCTATACTAGCGCCAATATACTAAATGTATCTTTTTATGTCATGTCTACATACTAAAGGTACAAAAAGTCTACAATTAATACTACGACCCTCAACAATAACTATTTCTCAGGAAAAAGATATGACTTTTTTATTTCTTGGCTATTTAAACAGGAAAAAGCACCTCATTTAAAGTGTATTGATTTCTTCTACTAATCCTGAATGCTAAGGATCTTCTTAAGTAAAACTAAATAATTGGCTATTTACAATCACAATAAGTAAACAGCACAGCAATAACCTTTTGTACAAAGTGGCCACCAACATCTTCCTGAAAATTGTGTGAAGAATCATAGGCCAAATTCAGCCTTTATGTTTTAGGTTCTTACTCCATAGTATTGCTGTTTTACTGCAAGATTCAGGACGCAATCCTGTGCTGTTGCAATGTTTTATTTGGTCACCATGTACTGCTATTTCACTGTTAATGCCTAGAAATGAATGACTCTGAAATCAAATTATGGTGTCAGGATTACTGAGATAAGGATTGCATTATTATAAAAGAATGGTGCAAAAGGTTAGAGGTATGTATGCCAAGAAGGAAATGGTCGCATTTCTAATTGTATTAGCTGTATTT
This sequence comes from Bagarius yarrelli, assembly GCA_005784505.1. Lineage (NCBI taxonomy): Eukaryota > Metazoa > Chordata > Actinopteri > Siluriformes > Sisoridae > Bagarius > Bagarius yarrelli. The sequence continues at coordinate 3,589,509 of VCAZ01000008.1, read as the reverse complement.
TTTAAAGCAGGCTATAATATCTCTAGAGATATGCTTGTTTACTTATAGTAAATCAGTTGCCAAGTATGAAAATGGCTACACTTTATTCATAAATAGCGGCTTTAGAAAGTTTGGAGATTACTTCTCTGGTTGTGTTGTATTGCTGTGTCAGTAGCGAATCTTTTCAAAGTTCGCATAAAGGGTAAGAAAAAAAGGATTTCGATAAAGTTGTTCAAGCAGTTGACGGCGGTATTGGTAACCTGTTTAATGGAGACAGAACTTTAATAACCATATTAATAAATGTCCCATCAGTGCAGTTTTCCTCATCTGTCCAGATGTACCTGTTGCTGTTAGCAGTCGTGTTGTTTTGAAGGAACCAAAGACACCATCAGAGGAAATGCAGATTACTCAAATAGATTGTTTGGCAAATGTGTTTCTATTTATCTTTGTTAGCATTAACCGTTTTTCACACAAGTCAAAAACGAACTCAAGCTTTTCTGACACAGCAAATGTACAAATTTAAAATCCAATAACTGATAATCTTTACTTAGTTTCTTTACGGGTTAAATTAAAATTTGTTTTCAAATCTGTTTATCTTTATTTAAAATTGTTCATTTTGCACAATAAATATTAATAATTTTAACAGGTCTCACAATTAAACCAGTCCAGTCAGTTGTGGTGCAATGTGAAAAAAAATGTGTTGTTTGGCCTAAAAGTAAAGTGACTTGTTTGGTAAGGACTAAAGTCTGTGCAATAGCCTGGTAACGCTATTGTAGCTCCGTACTGGGTATTGATTTTCGTTAAGCAAGAAAATCAAGTATGTCAGGAAGGAGAACGAATATGAAGCTAGATACAAGCATGTGCTTAAGGAGAACATATTTGGGTCAAACTAAAAGCTGTTTTCATCATAAAAAACAGAACATCAACCAAATAACAGGCTTAAAACACAAAGATGAATTAGAATTTTGAGCAAAACAAATCAAAATCTGGCTAGAATTATGTGGTGTGGCCTGAAAATTGCCAGCCACAGATGTTCCCTATCTAATTTGGCAGATTTTGTGGAACATTTGCATTAACAAATGGAAGAAATACCAAAATCAAAATGTGCAAATCTTAAAAAGGTATGGGCAAGACAACTCGAAATTCTACAACACAACACAAGTATTCAAGTCAAATATTCGCAAACATTTGCTGGTGAATTATTAATCAATTAATTATGCAGTTTTTAGAGAAGGACATACTGAAGCCAAACATCTGTATGTTGAGGAAACTTTCAATTTTCCCCTACAATTTAATTCAAACATGGAAAATTTGATAGATTGTAGATTTATTACACGTCAACTAAAACTTTTTAAATTGATGTTATTAGGGTTCACAAATCATGATAAAAATCTAGCATCTTAAAATAGAATATTTTATGAGATAATTAAAGACAAGTTAAACTAAAGTATGTTCATTTATGCGGTGTTTCATGACGGCAATCAGCCTGTAGCACTGCTGAAGTGTTATAAAAGCCTAGCTTGCTTTTAGAGCGGTCTTCAGCTCAATTGTATTGTGGGGTCTGGTGTCTCTCATCTTTTTCTTGTCAATATCTCATAGATTCTCTATAAGGTTCAGGTCAGGTAAGTAGGCCGGCCAGTCAAACGCAGTAATACCACGGTCAGCAGACCAGTTTTGAATAGTTTTGGCACTGTGGGCAGGTCCTGCTGGACAATAAAATCTGCATCTTCATAGAGTTTGTCAGCAGATAAAAAAACATAAAAAGCTCTAAAATCTCTTGGTAGATGAATGTATTGACTTTGGACTTTATATAAGTAAAACACAGTGGACCAACACCAGCAGATGACAGGGCACCCCAAATCATAACTGACTGTAGACAGTTCACACTGAATTTCAAGCAGCTTGGATTCTGAGCCTCGCCTCTCTCTCTTCGGACTTTGGGATCTTGATTTCCAAATAAAATGCAAAATATACTTTTATCTAAAAAGAGGACTTTGGATCACTGGCATAATGTCCCAGTTTTTCTTCCCCTTAGCCCAGGTAAGACGCTTTTATTATTGTCTTCGGTTTAATAGTAGCTTGACAGTCCACTTCCTAAGAAGCTCCCTGTTTTTGAATCAGCTTCAGTTTACTTGATAAGCTTCTCAAAAAAAACGTTTAATAGCACCGCAAATGTAACTGCAATTCAATCATCTTATTTCATTGTATTACAAGACTAAAACCATTCTGTCTTTATCTAGTATTATCCCAATATTTTGGTGAGTTTTTATTATAGTTGGGATTTTTTTTTTCATAGACCTGTATGCAATTTCCTGAGTAATCTCCTCCTGATCATCAGGACTGTTTATAATTGTTTGGAAATTGTATTCCATGTTGCCTTTATGAGGGCAGTGCCAGAGTTTTATCCCTGTTGAACTCTATGTATCTCTGCAATAAATCTTATCAGTCTATATTCATTTGTATCCGTAGAGTCATAAGAGATTTTTAGTACACACACACACACACACACATGTCTGAATATCATGCAAATATATAAGCTGCTTTAGTATAAGTATATTCAATTCATTGTGCAAGGTACGTGTACAGAGCCAATAAAATGCATTTTTTGCATATCCCATCTCAGTACGTTGGGGTCAGGGCACAGGGTCAGCTATGATGCAGCGCCCCTGGAGCAGGAAGGGTTAAGGGTCTTGCTCAAGGACCCAACAGTGGTTGACTTGCTGGAGGTGGGGCTTGAACCCAGGTGTTTCTGGTCTTCAGATTAACAACTCAGCACCTTAACCATTTGAGCCACCACTGCCCCTTTACAGTGTAGTCTAAAGGTATTTACTCCTTTTATCATTAAAACATGTAGCACTTGTTGTTCAGTGAATTGGATTTCCCTTAGGGTTAAAATGCAACAGACAAATGTTTACACAGCACTTTAAGACTCTGGCTCTTGTCTATTTCCATGCCCATCCATGGTCTGACTGGTGTGTTGCACTAAAAAGAGAGTTAGCGAGAAAGGGATATAGAGAGTATGTGTGTGTGTGTGAGAGAGAGAGAGAGGGAGAGTTCCAGGGAATTCAAGTCTCTCAAGATTAACTCTGGTTTCCCTTTTCTTTGTTAAAAATTTTCCATTAATTATCTAGTCCAGAATTTTTATCAATCCCAGTATCAGAATCAGTGATTAGTTTCGAGGAAATATTTAGCTTGTGTTATCACATTCAAAGAAAAGGTAGAACCCATAAAATTCTATTGTTTATTATTTACTGAGAATGCAATAAAAATATTACAGACTGCTCAAAGGTCTCTTCTATGAGGAAGAGTTTCATTTTGATTAATTGCGAGCTACATTACCTACATATCAGATTTAGGTCTAATTGTACACCTATAATATCCTATATACTTTTGGAAGGTTTTTACCCTTTGGATTTGTTTATTCAGTATTATTAGTGAGTTAAGGCTAATTGATGGGGGGCTCTGGGGTTCAGTCTGTGGTACTGTTTATCCCAGAGATGGGACAGTGTGAAGACAGTGTTCCGTACAGGACACGCAAGCTCTTCCATGCAAACTGTAACACACTCTGCATAAACAGAGTCCAAACTCCAATGTTTCAGCGTTATATTAACTCCGCCTTTGCTGACTTTACAAGTCGAGGCACATCTGTACCATTTAACTGGAGCATTTATTGTCTCTCTAGCATTTTTACAGCTGATTGCTCATTAGGATGTGCACAATTCCCCTGAGCTCCATAAAGACATGGTGTGTTATGGTTGGTGTGGAAGAACCCTAGTTTCCTGACCTAAATCCCTGACCTTATAAAATTAAACGTGACTTTTGGCTTTTAGAACATTATCACAGCATAGATTATTGTCAATCTGACCTGATTGTGGTAATATTGATTAGTTCTTGTTCACTGTATGAAAAATGAGCTAACGGTCTGCACCAGTTGCATGAGTTGTTTTTATGTCATGTTTTTGCAAGTTATAATAAAAACATTTGTATCATTGTTAACCTCCATGCTTAACAATGATATAAGAGAAATGGAGATGCCCTTCACCACCTGCCACTGCCCTTGTTCAATTAGTATTACTGCTGCATTAGTCCGAGTATATAAGAAAGTATACGTTTAACCAAGTATGAGAAAGCACTAAGATTTTTCTGCCTTCATCTACATGGTAACCTCAGTGCGATCCTATCCTTTGGCACCCTATGTCAAAGGTCACATAGCCTCTTCCATCTCAATGAGAAATGTATTTGTCAGCAACCTTAATTGGCAGACTGCTCTTGATTCAAGGACAACTGCTGCTGGAAGAAGGTTAGTTCCACATCACTGACTTAACATTCCTGAGATGTTGTCCCATATTAAAGAGTCAGCAGCTTCACCAGGGTGACCTCCAAGCACCATTTACATTGAGTAATCGTTTAAATGACATGCAGCAGGAGCAAATATGTTTTATACAGGTGGAGATTGGAAAAGGCGCTTAAGAAACAGTCCTACCCAGTCAGCAGAGACATTTGGCCCAGATTTGGCATGCATCTGGCATAGCTGGCATTCATCTGGCAATGGCATACAGCATGTGGGCCAAACATGGCCTGGGTTTGGCAAAGATGATACCATCTTTAAGGCTTTCTGGTTGAAGACTGGCGTTGATATTGTTTACTTAAGGTAATGTTTTGGTTTTATTGTTACATTTTGATCTGGCCTAATTTATGGCCAGTTATGGGTTATTAACTTGGCTGAGACTTGGACCAGTTATGACCCATGTGTGTCCCATGTGTGGAATCCAGACCTGGTCCACACTAAGACCGTAATTCTTTGCGGTATATGGGCCAAGCAGAAACTGGTTGTGTGGCTGGGAGCTGGGCCAGAGAAAAATTGCTATAAGGGTAGCTTAAGAAATGGGGTTTTTAAACCTTGGTTAAACAAAGAGCGCAACAGCATCCATAAGAGCTGTGAGACCACTGATCAATAACTCTGCGGAAAAACTATGGATTGGTGAAGGTGTTAAGCCTCCGTCTAACTACAAGACAAGGCCATTTGAAGGCTGTTTAGGTTCTACTATAGTTTAGTGTTTTAAGGAATCATTAAGCACTCGGAAGCAAAGCAGTGAGAAGTAGCTATGCTTAAAGAATAGAAGTTAAGAATAATAGAAATAAGTGCAAAATTATTTTGTCGAAAGAAACATTGCTGTTTCACACTTTTATTCCACATGCTCTTTGTTAAAATCTCCAAAGCTTTCTATCTATTTCTCCAGCAGGTTCTCTTGAACACAGCCCTGTCCCTTTGCTGGGATACTTGGACAGTTGGAATTCAGGAATTCAAAACAAGGCTCATCACGCTTGTGTGACTCCTCCAAATCATTCACCTTGCTCTGCCAAACAAACCACCACTACTTGTTTTCATAACTATGTGCAAAGGTTGAATTGGCCTCTTTGTTTAATGTACACATTGAGATAAGATCATGGAAAGCAAATCTCCTCACCTGCTTTTAACCCTTTGCATGTAAGAGACAGCACATGTGTGTTGACGTCTGATTCGTTTAGCCATCAGGTAATTGGAGGTTTAAATCTTTTATCAGAACTTTCTCCAATACTTACTATACCAACTGGAGTAAAAGTGTACATTGGGATGGATGGATACACACACACACAGAGAAAACAGGTGTCTCTGACAGATTCAGGCTTTTTTGATTAACCTGCAACACCATTTCGGATGGAAGTGTAAAGAGCTCAAACAACACAAAACCTCTACCTCTTTGAAGCCTTGTGTCACACACTAAGCG